>OY776121.1:54849497-57249497 GCA_963675135.1 Galeopsis tetrahit | reverse complement strand
CGGCTGGAGGGACGTTGTAAGTGGTTTCCAAGTAGTCACAAGTTTCTTGTTGGTTCTTGTTAGCCTTGATGCAAGCCTCTATGTGTTCAGGCAACTCAGTCTATAGTTACAAATAAAAGAAAAGAAAAAAATTATCCAAATTAATTTATACTTAATTTGTAACAAGTTAATGATCGATTAAAGTGAAATTAATAAAAAAGCTTACTGGATCTATTCCTACATCAGCAGGAGCGTTTCCAGAATCCGACGGTGGTGGTGACGAAGAAGACTCCATCTCTCGATCAATTCTATGTATGCAACAAATTAATACGTAAAAATTAAATACATAATTGAGTACTGCAGTAAATATTCAAAAACTCAATATGAAAATTCATTAATACAGTTAGCACAACAATTACACGAATTAAACAAAGTGTTTGTACGTAATGCAGCTAGAAATCTTCAAGTTCTTGAATAGTACTACTCCACAATATAATAGGAATTAAAACCCAGATCTTATGAATTAAATGTAAACAACTTCAAATCAATAACTAAACAGAATAGTAAAATGAATTACCTGATTAAAACAAGCTAGGAGGAAATTTGAGGTGGATGAAGTGTTGATGAATGATGCATATATGCAGTTGCTCCTTTTATTCTACAAGAGACGAAACTAATTAACGGTTAAGGAAACGGTTGGGCCTGTACCCTGGAATTTTTAATATAATAATGTTACTTGAATAATTATTAATTTACTGACTTATAGCTGTTTTTTTTTTTTTTTTTTTTTAAATATTAGCATTAGATTTTACTCCAATCATAATCTAATAAAAGTTAGTTTTGTGTATTCTTGAGTTGATACAAAAACTAGCTTCCGACTAGTTTACACCTTTTATTAATTTTGTGTTGTAGTTTTCAATTATTAATAACTTAATTTTTTTTATTAAAAATTGTGATATTGTTTCACTCTTCAGTTCTGATATGAAATCAAGTTTATTTGAGACTTTTACCATGAATAAATATATAGAAGATTGTTATTAAATTATTGTTTAATTTTTGTCATAGGAATTATTGTTTTCCCGTCGCAACAAATTACTAGTATAAGACTTGGGAGTATAAACACCATTCGAAGAATGACTCCAGTACCAAGTATCATTCTCATCTGAAAATGAAAATAAAAATAAAAATTATTGTCTAAATCTATACTTATTTATACACAATTTACAAAAAGTAGAAATTTACAAGTTACTACAAAATAGAAGAATTGTGTATTTAAAAAAAAATAAAAAATCAATCCAGTAAAAATTGCCAGTTAACCGTTGAACCGGCGGCTTAACCAAAATCGATAGTTCAGAAAATCACGAACCGAAACCGAACTAACATTTTGATGGAGATACGTCCCCTTTGGCCTTTTTCCGACAAGTTTGACGAAATCAAGAAGAGATTGTGGCAAGAAATCGACTGATTGAAAAATTAATTGTTATTTCCTTTCTGTTCTAAATCCTATCAATTATGCATATCTTAATTTTAGTATGATGGCAAGGAAATTAATTAGTGAATTAATCCACCTTATTATAAAAGGATGGAGAATAAAGTTGTAGAGGGGTAGAGTTGATTGAATAGAAAATATTGGGTTTTATCCCTTTTGACGTGTTTTATTTGTGTTTTTCCAGTATTCATTTTGAATCAATGGATTATCACTTTTAATCTCGTTTACGTATCTTCCGGGTATTCGTAGAATCAACGGATTTACGTGTGTATCGTGCTTCCGCCTGCATCACATTTTAAGGTTTAGGTTCAAAAAAGTCAAACTGAAACCGACAATTCCTATCCGGCCGATTCGTCTAATTTCGGACTTGATTGGACATTAACGAAAACGATGAGGCCAATTTGGCCCAACCCAATTGGCCACTTTCACTAAAGAGAGATTAAACAATTGTAAATTCCTAAGCCCCCCTCTCTTTTTGTCATTTCAGTACTCAAGAATTTTTCCTAGTATCCCTGTTACTCCACTCGATAACGTACTATTTCAATTAATGTTTTTCACATAGTGAAATTAGTGTCGGTCGTAGGAGGTGGAAATATGGTTGATGCTAACGTGTCAGATCAGAATTTGATATGTACGTTAATATCATCAATTCATAGAAGTAACTCTAATCCAACAAGAAATGGTAATATATGTGAGAATCTATCTAACAAAAAATCCAAAACACTACTCTTAACAAATTAATTAATGTGTAGAAATGTGCAAAAAAGAAAGCTAGGCTTATAAGGGGGGTGTTTGATCATCAGCAGCAGCACGAGCAGCCATATATCGTTTGAGCTTGCGACACTTTTTAGTGTAGTAATCAATTAAAAGTTGTGGATTCCGTCGTTTCAGCTTTTTCCACTCTGCTCGACTTACGTGTGAATGAATCCCCCAGTAGACAGACAGATAATTGATAGTTTTGTGTTTGCTCCACATACATTTGATGGAATTCTCTATAAACATCCCCACCTTTTCATTTCTCGTTTCCACATCATCACCATCAACCACGATGTCCTCATGCGTCAAAAAGTATTCTTCCATCACCCTCCAATCTGCACTACGTAAATATATTATAACATTCATGTACATTTAATAATTGGAATTCAGTGATGATTTTATATATACATTGATCAGCTAGAGACGTGTGTATATATATTATAAGTATTTGCTAAATTATCTCAACAGTATCTATATTTTCTAGGAACGACTAGCTAGAAATATGAAAATTCAAATATACATTGATTTATTGATTAAACCTTATCAATATATATATGGTTGTGCTAACGTGGCAGAATTTGATATGTTAATATCTTCAATTCAAATTATAAGTCATTTTGAAACACATATATTAACAAAACAATTAATTTATCATTAATTTTACCCTTAATTAATTTTTGTACTTCTCATTATAGAATAACACATTTATATAAATATTTATTGATCTTAGGGGCAAATTTGAAACAAATGCAATTAATTTAATTGTTTTGAAAAATATAAAACGTCATATAATTTATAAAGAAAAAGACATATATAGGAGGGAGTAGTACGTACCTACTCCATCTGTCGATGGTGTTGGTGATCCCATCTTCACCAATTCCTACATGCATGTACAAAACCAAATTTATAGTAATTTCTATTTTCTTTAATTTATAATTAATGATTAATTTGAAGAAGCTTACTTGATCTATTTCTGCAGGAGCCTTTCCACGATCTGTCGGTGGCTCCATCTCTCGATCAATTCTATATATATAATTAAGAAAATAGGCAAAAATTAAATACAAAAATATTCAAATGAATTAAATTGATCCAAACATTAATTGCATGCATACAGTTCAAAGTGCATGTTTGTAATGCAGAAATCGGTTATTTAGAAAATCTTCATCAACTCAATTCTTGAAATAATTAGTAGTGGAGTACAATATATATATATATATATATATATATATATATATAACCCGCGCGGCCGGTCAGATCTTAATTAAATATACAGTATACTCAAATCAAATCAAATCAATGAAGATGAAACTAATATATTAACAGGTAGAATACTAGTAAAATAAAGTAGGTACCTAATTAAAACAAGCTAGCTAGGACGAATTTGATCGAGCAGGTGGATCAAGTGTTTGTTGATGAATGATGCATATATGCAATGCAGTTGCTCCTTTTATATAATCTTGATCGAGACGGTTAAGCAACGGTTGGCTCTGCACCCTAGCTCCAATTTTTAATATTAATTATTATATCTATAAAAATAAATATAGTGATGTTGCTTAAAAAAATATTATTTAGTGACTAATAGATATTTTGACCCTAGTTCTCTCTTAATTCATGTGCTATATATACCATTCTTCTATTTGGGCATTCCTGTGGAGCAGACACATTTCAGATGAAACTAATTAATTCTTGGAAAAGTTAGCTTTTTTTAACTCAGTCCTTGTACGGTATACCTAAAACCATCCTTTCTGACCCTTTGAGACGTTTCTAGCTTGTAACAACATCTCTTGGGTTAATTGTATGCAAGAGGAGGGCTTGGTAGCTCTTTTAGGTAAATGGTTGTGGAAATTTCGATTAATTAATTTGTACCCATAATTTTATTTTATATTCGATTTAAAACATTGCGAAATATGGGGTGGCCGGGTTTCGACTTTAATAACATTGAGAGAGGGTCTTGGGGGGATGGTGGCAGCGTGAACTTCTTGGGGGGGGGGGGGGGTTGTGAAATTTCATAACAAGACGAAATTGGATAGAGTGCATATTGAGAGAATTGAGAAATATAGAATTCATATTGAGTAGTAAATGAAATTGAATAGTTTTAGATGATCATCACTCCTCTATATAAGAGGAGGTTTACAAGAGAGGTTATAACTACTAAACTAGAAGTTACAACTAGAATAACTACTCTATCTAATACTCTTTCATTTGTTGACTTGACTTGTTGTTATTCTTCACAGGGAACGAGTGGTGTGAGTTGAGAGCTCTTTTTGATTTATCTCATTTATTGTCGACACACTCTCTAATTAAGCCGTATTTAGACCCAATACACGAGACCAAAGACTGTCCCCACCCCTCAAAAGACGCTAAGCCCACTTTCACTAAAGAGCGAGAATAAATAATTGCAAATTTCTAAATCCCGTTTGACCTAAGAAATTTTCCTAGTATCCCAGTTATTGCCACTCCATAACTCTTTCAATTGATTTCACAAAGTGAAATTAGTGTCCTATAATTGGTCGTATGAGGTGGAATATATATGGTTGATGTTAGCTAAAGTGGCAGAATTTAATCTGTTTACCAGATGTTTCACCTGCCACAATTGGTTATCAAATTAAAATGTCTTGACTTATAAATTGAAAAGGAAGTAACTTAAAAATATATGTTTATCTAATTAGATAATAAGGGGTACTTCAAGTGAAATGAAATGAAACAAAGCCTCCATCCATCCACAACAAGAAAATGGTATGATATTATATGCAGAGAATGTAAAGTTGGCATATACTGTATGTGAGAATCAATGTCTAAAACCGGAGTGGCTAAAATGTGGAAAAACACTGAAAATGAAGAAAAGAAAAAAGAAAGCTACTAGCTCCTCCTATATGATATTGGTAATTAAAATCAGAGAGGAGGCTTAGGGTTAGGGGGCGTTTGATGATCATCAATATCATGGGAAGTAGTAGCAGAAAGAGCAGCAATAGCATCAGCGAGAGCAGCGGCAGCAGCCTTGCTTCGTTTCTTAAGCTCCTTCTTTCTTGCCTTGTAATCCTTGAATAGTTGTGGATTCTCTTCTTTCAGCTTTGAGCACTCTGCCCGAGTTATGGCTGGATCAATGCCCCAGTACGTATACAGATAATTCATAGTTTTTGCTTTCGTCCACAAGCACTTCACTGAATGCTCTATAAACATCTGCACCTTTTTATTAGTCGTTTCAATATCATCTCCATCACTCACGATCTCCTCGTGCTTCAAAAAGTATTCATCCATCAGCCTCCAATCTGCAGTATATATATATATATATAAACAAATCTTCTTCTTCTAAATAACAAACACAATTAAGCAACTGGTGATTATGAAGAATGTGCATGCAAGTACGTACCTACTCCATTTAACCCAATCTTCAATTCATCCTGCAGTACAATCACATCACATCGATCAAAACCAATTAAATGAATTAATGATTTCAAGAACTCATCATCAATTAAATTAATTAGCTTACTTGATATTCATCTTGTGTAGGAGCCTTTCCAGAAACTGACGGTGGTGACCCCCCAACCTGTACAATCATCAAATTAATTAAATATTTATAATAGTCCAGTAATCTCCATTTGAATTAAGAATATGCTTACTGGATCTATTCCTATTTGTGCAGGAGCCTTTCCAGACGACGGTGCTGGTGCTGGTGCTGGTGCTGGTGCTGGTGACTCCATGATCTTACCTCTCACTTGTATGTCCACATTAGGCAACTCATCAGCCTATACTTACAAACATCAAAAATTATCCAAATTAATTTGTAACAAATTAATTAAAGATTCATGAAGTCATGAAATTAATTAATAATAATTAAGCTTACTATTAATTCTGCAGGAGCAGGAGGATCTATTCCTATTTCTGCAGGAGCCTTTCCAAGATCTGACGACGGTGGTGGTGACTCCGCCATCTCTCAATTCTATCTATGCAACAAACCGCTACACATATATATAAAGAAAATAATAATTATTACCTAAGTCTTCAAAATTAAACTCAATATCAAAATTCATGATCATAAACATATAATATTAATACATTTACCACAACAATTACACGAATTAAACAAACTAGTGTTTGTGAAATCTTCAACTTCTTGAATTACAGTACTAATGCAATAGGAATTTATATAAAACCCAATTAATTAATGTAAACTCAAATCAATAACTTATAAACAGAATAGTAATTACCTTAAGGACGAATTCGATCGAGTGTTGATGATATAATGAAGAAGAAGAATTCAGTTGAAGGCAAGTTGCTGCTGCATATGATATGATATGATGCGGCACTTCAATTCCTCCTTTTATATATTCGTCACATATCAAGAAACGACTAACGGTTGAGCCAACGGTTGGGCTTTTTTAATATATACATTCATTATGATTTTTCCATAATTTATGCTACTATATTAATTGAAATTGAAGGCAAATTATTTTATAAGGGTAAAATTGTCAAAATTAAAGAAAAAAACATAGAAAAACACTTATTATAAAAATAATTAAAATGACAATGTGACACTTATTTAAAAGTGGAGGGAGTATTGTTTAGCGTGCCTGTTCATGGTAAAATAAAAAATAAAATAAGTAGCTTAATTTTCAAGTTGCATATATTGGCATGGTTAAATTTTAAGAGACTTCAAATTATCAATTTATAAATTAAAATGTATACCTGCAATGGAAAAGGTGATTGACGTGGGTCTACTCAGTACCGAATATTGTTTTGATCAATGGAAAAAAAAAAAAAAAACTCTAAATAGCAAATTAGAATGGACAGAAAAATTGATTTGACCGACTATTCTGTTTTTATATATATATATATATATACATATACTCTATAAAAAATAATGTTACTTGAATAATTATTAATTTACTGACTTATAGATTATTTTATTTTTTTTAATAGCATTAGATTTACTATATCATAATCTCTAGAGATGTCTATCGGGCTGGCCCTAGCCCTATAGGGCCAGCCCTACAGGGCTACGGACTAAACGGGTTAGGGCCTTAACCGGTTCATATTTAACGGGCCTACAATTGTTGGGACCTAACCCTAACTCTAGCGGGCCACGGACTAAACGGACCACTAACGAGCTACAATAATTTTTTTTCTTTTAAAATTAAAGGTCTCAATTGGCACGTCCAACAAGCAAATAAAATAGAAAAATACATAATTAGTTAATGGTCAGTAAATGAAAAAACAAAAATATAATTTAAACACAATTCTAGAACTCATTTTTCCTCAATATGATCAAATAAACCTAAACAAATATCATAATCTAATAAAAAATAGTAATAATGACTAATGGATTATAATGAGCTTCTTAATGCTTACAGTTATGTTTATTGGTTGTTTTAGGTTATTTATTTAAAAAAAAAAAGTAACAACTCGGGCTAGCGGGTTGGCCCTGTAGCCCTGCGGGCTGGCCCGATTTAGCCCACGGGTTAACCGGTCCGGGTCAAAAAAGCCCGATTTAAACGGGCCTATAATTCATGAACCCTAACCCTGTATTTTTCAGGGTTAAACGGGTCAGCCCGGTTAGCCCGGCCCGGATAAACATCTCTAATAATCTCATACGACGTCTATGAATAATAGAAGACTGTTATTAAATTATTGTGTAATTTTTGTCATAGAAATTAATGATTAGCATAATTTCATTTTTGACATAATTAACCTAAGCTCAATTTGGTCTATATATTTTAAATCAACTCCACTTATTTGAATTAAAAAATAAATAAATTTCAAATACATAAATTTGAAATTCATCTTTTTTTAATTAAAATTGAGAGAAATTTAAATTCTCCCTAAAATTATGTCATTTGAACTAGTGTATTTTTAAATACATTCATCTGAATATTTTTCTCAAATCAAGTCCGCATCCAAACACAACCAAACCTAATTATCCCAATTCCATCATTTGGTAAATTGATTTTTAGGGAAATGAGGTTTTGAGGGAATAATCAATATTCTGCATTTTAAGATAAAATCCATCGATTAATAAAAAAATAATGTAATTGTGCATGCACTCATGCGTCACAACCAATTGAAGAGTATCCATGAAAACAGGCTGAAAAAATGATGTAGATTTTGAAGGAGAACTAGAGGGTCAACCTCAAAACGAGTTATTGTTATAGGAGTATGCTGGTACGATGATAAGGGTGTAGACGGTGGAGTAATCGTTTGTACCGACACTGGAGTAGGTTGTACCAGTGGAGTCGTCGGCGCCCTTAAATCTCAACCACGGCCACAAGTACGGTCACCACCGTGTCCTGAATCGGGTGTATGTGCTTTGTGGTAAGAGAAAAAAAGTTCTTGAAAATTGGAGAAATGGGTGAGATGACGTGTGCTTTGTGTAGGGAGAAATGAAAAAATGATTTAAAGTGTAAATGAGGGTATAAACGAAAATTTACTGACAATATTTACTCTTTTGAGGGCTTTGTAGTTCTTACTTAATTATTATTGCATCACACTCTCTTTAAAATAATTATAATAATGACATTTAGCGAATTTGATATGAGTATAATCTTGTCCACTGGGTAATTGCAAATTTAAATATTATTTAAAAAAAAATAGAAGTCATTAAAATTTATTTTTTCCCAAATACTCTCTCATTCGACAAGTAAAAGTTTGAAATAATAATTACGATAATTTAAAAAAAAAAAAATTGAATAGCTGTGATTTAAAAGTAAAATTGTTTATTTTGAAAAAGAAAAGAAAATGAAGTAAAAATTGTGTAAGATCAATTCCCTCTTCCCACCAAAAACAATGTCCCTTCCCCTTCTCAAGAATATTTCTCCAATCGTACACTTAACTTCTTCAAAACCCAGTCTCTCCTTCTGCAAAATGCGAACAACCACACTTCCATCGGCGAAGAGGGAGATAAGCCAGTCACCTGAATCAGAAAACCCAGGTCAGAAATTTATTTATTTCGTTATTTTTAATCAAAAGGCCCCAAAAGTTTTGAACTTTTGATGTTTATTTCAGGTTCTGAAATTGGAGATGACGATTCTGCACAAAAAGGCCGTGTTTATGTTAGGAAGAAGAGAGTCAAGAAAACTGCTCTAACCACCGTTGCTGCGATTAAACCTGAAATTCTTGATCAAAAGGTAAGATAATAATCCCTTTTGCTGAATAGAATATTGCCGTGTCTACACTGTGGCCCCAAAATGTTGGTTTAAGATATGCCCTTTATTTGTGTGAATTGTTGCTTGTATGTGCAGTGGCTCTGTCTTTTGTTTCACCAGAGGGCTCAATTTACAATTTCCTTAAAACCTAACTTTGGGAAAAATATTACATAGCTAGTTGAAAATGACTAACATCTGACTTCTGTTTTACATTTTAGTTATGTTGCATGTTTTTAGAGTTTGCATCCAATATTACCATAATCTATATGAAGTATAATAAAAAAAATTATGTAGCTTTTTTGGAATGTTAAGATTTATAATATCATTTAGCTAGTACTTTGTGTAGTAAGATTTTTTTGGAATGTGAAGACTTGAATTCTCACTTCGACTGTGCATTAAACAGCCTTGCAGCCTACCTGATATTGAAGGTTTTGCATATGGAAAGGAAAGCGGTTATTCTCGTTTGAGTATGTTCTTATCCGAAATTCGTATATCTTTTTAATTCATCAGAAGACTAGCATGTAACTAGATCACATTACTGTGTTTAAATTTGTTCCCATATACGTGTTTTCTTGAGAAATTGTTACCATGCATTGCGAGAAATATCATAGGCTGCGTATATTTTCTTGTCGAGACACTCTAAAGGAAGCTTGTTTACCAGATAATTTTCAGATGAAAGATGTGAATTCTTGTGATTGTCTCAGAAAAGGTAGTCCGACAAACAGATTTCTTATCTTAAGTGAATCAAATTCTTTAAATGAAAAAAGAAAAGAAAAAGACAACAGAGTTTCCTCTGTACTTTCAGTGAGTTAGACAAAAGCAGCAGTAAAATTGGATATAGTCGTAATTTTTTTTATTTTGTATGATAAAGCACAAGCTCCTGCCAACTGGGAAAAGGTCCTTGATGGAATTCGCAAAATGAGGTCTTCTGAAGATGCACCTGTGGATTCAATGGGGTGTGAAAAGGCTGGCATTTCGCTTCCTCCAAAGGTAATTCTTGCTTGATGATTTAACCGTAGAAGTTTCCAGAACATTTCTGTCATCTGTTTGCATTTGAGATAATTCTCTGCACTATGTTATTCTTCTTTGTTTTGATCTTATGATGTGCATTTGGTATGACATATAATCGAGGCTAGAATTGCATGGTGGTAATCTGTAGGACTGATTTGTGTTTCGAATGAGAATCTGTAGTGCAGTCATTCAATAGACAAGACTGCAATTGCATTTAACCCATTATTTGATGATTTTTGTGGCATATCAGATCGTGTACTGTTGGCTTATATTTCGTTGGTAGGCTTACCCTGGTTTTAATTTTAATCTTTTGAAAGTGTTACCATCTTCGTTACTGGAAAACCTATGGTTACTTGTGTTCTCTTTTAGATGTTAAAAAATTAACTCGACTGCATCTGTATCTCCACGCTATTTACAAAAAACATCCTTTTTATATTTTCAGGAAAGAAGATTTGCTGTTTTAATATCTTCTCTTTTGTCTAGCCAAACGAAGGATCCTGTTACTCACGGTAAGTCCTGCTTTTTTAGTATCTTATCTCTTGACGAACCACTTTTTTTTCTTAATCTTTTATTGTGCCTCTGTAATATTTTTGGGTATCATTATGCACATAAGCGATGTTAGTTCGGTTGCTAACATAGAATTTCAGCAGCTCCCATGAGCAGCGCGTGCAAAAATCTTCAACCTCGTCAATATAGGACAAAAATTGCAATATTTTAAAAGTTATTGTGGGACTTAATTGATTCATATGGGACAAAAATCACTAACACCTAGTAGATACATGACCAATTTTTCAATTTACTCTTTCATTGTTCATCTCTATGTATCCATGTAGATGGTGCAATTATTCAAGTCCAAGTGAGTATTAACAGGAAAGTAAGTCAAATCTAATCTGTTTTACAGGAGCTATTCAACGGCTTCTTCAGAATGATCTGCTTACAGCAGAAGCTCTTGACAAAGCCGACGAAGGCACGATCAAGGACCTGATTTACCCGGTAGGCTGTTTGACTTTTTTTCCCTAATACCCGGTTCAATGTATGTAATCGTTTGACTTTTGATTGTTAACAGGTGGGATTTTATTCAAGAAAAGCAAGCAACATGAAAAAAGTTGCAACAATCTGTCTCTCAAAGTACGATGGAGATATTCCTAGTACACTACAGGAGTTGCTCGGGCTTCCAGGGATCGGCCCGAAAATGGCTCATCTGGTGTGAGAAACGATGTACTTTATGCAATTGCTCATCTCTCTGTTGTTTATCATGACATTTTTCACTTTTCTAGGTCATGAATGTTGGGTGGAATAATGTTCAAGGAATATGTGTTGACACTCATGTGCACCGGATTTGTAATCGCCTTGGATGGGTTTCGCGTCCAGGCACTAAGCAGGTAATACTTATTCTTCAAAAAAAGACAATTACATTTTGTTAAAAATTGGTTATTTCTTTCAACTTTGTCCATAGCTGCTTCATGTAAGCCTTCAAAGTATGCACCAGAAACCGCTTTTGTGAGTTTGTAAAAATAATTAACTTTTAACTGTTTTTAACAGCATTAACCAACTGATGTTCCCATGCTTCAAAACTGATCCGAATTCTGATTTTGTAGATAACATCACCACACTTATATTGGCTATTATTATGTCAAGTACGCTTTAAATAAGAATGGCTCGGAAAGTTTTTGGTGTCAACACAGGCTTTGTTTCATTGTTTCTTCTCTGTTTTCCCTAGAAAATTAATTTAGGAAAGTGAAAAAGGTCTTGACGAATACATTTGGAAATATTGAACAAAGTAATGCTATTTGACCAATTACCAATGAAATTTATCGGTTCGTTTTGTAGAAAACGTCAACTCCGGAGCAGACCAGAGAGTCGTTGCAGCTATGGCTTCCAAAGGAGGAATGGGTTCCCATCAATCCTCTCCTGGTATGTTTGCATTATTGACTTGCATCAAGATATCGCTCTTTTTTCGTTTTAACCCCTTTACACATCATACGTTTTAAGTTGAACTTTGAAGAACCCCAGTTATCGACTCTATTGTGTTAAGTATTACCTGTATTTCGTAAATAGGTGGGATTCGGGCAGACTATATGCACTCCTCTTAGACCGCATTGTACAATATGCACCATAAATGGTTTTTGCCCATCAGCATTTAAAGAGACGCCCAGCCCATCATCCACACCCAAGAGAAACAAGAATTAACTCATAGGCTTGTTGCTCAAAGGAAATAGTTATTGCAGTATAATTCGAGCATTCTCGTTGTTTTTGAAGCTGCTTTAAGCCCAAGTATCTCGCATAGTTGGACTCGATTCCTCTTTTGTTGTATTTTTTTGAAGGAATTGTTAAGTTTATATGTCATGAAAGAGCTTAAGTAGCATTTGGGTTTGGTTAATGTCTAATTGTAAAGCTAGTTAGCTAGCGTTGATTTATCAACTTCAAACAATGTGAAATTGGTTATTAAATGATGAAATGTGAGTAGCTTTTAACTAGTGAATTTCATAGAGAATACATTCTGTGCTTGAGATTAAATCGTATTGGGTCCCTAAACTTTTCGTACTAAACAAAATAAACAACAAATACACACTGAAATGAAGTTACGGAAGAAGGGTATAATAGGTAAATGAGGGTAGGGTGAACTCACTCAACCATGGTGTAAACACAACAAAAAAGGGTACTGAAAATAAAGTAACTTACAAACCAAACCAACTTAAGTGGTACTGAAAATGAACAAGCCCAAGTGTAAGAAAGAATGGGTAAAATGTGCATGAAGAGCCTAATAGAACTAGTACAATATATCACATGGAAATTAAGAGTTATGGCACATAGGGTTCAACATCATCTTCTTCATCATCTTCATCTTCTTCATCACCATCACCATCATCATTATTGGAACGGGAAGACGAGGGCCCAGCATCACCACCACGATTCGAAATAGGAGGAGGCGTTGGCTCCATGTCGAGTCTGTCCTCCATCTCCATTCGATTCCTAATGTCCAACTTTTCATAGTAATTCCTGAAGATTCCTGGATTCTCACGTTTCAGCTTCTCCCATTCTGCACAAAATAATTATTAATAGCATTGCAATTGCAATTGCTGCATCAAAAACAGAATATATATATACCTGCTCGAGTTGTGGCTTCAGCAGTTTTGCAGTTGGTAGCCAGAAAATCGACAGTTTCTTCTTTGCTCATCCCATATTGCACACAAAACTCGATATACCTATGCACCTGTCACTCATCCATATTATTATTAAAACAATTGTGCACCATTGCAACTGAGTGCACACAAACAATAAGTACCAATATTGGTTTAGAGTCACTTCTGGCCATGAACACCATTTGTATTTCAAGCAACTTTAGCATTTCAGTTATTTGTGCCTCTGCCTTAAACACTTTGTCCACGTTTCTATTAAATTCCACCTCCTCCCAAACTGTAAACATGCAATTCAACGTGTTAAAAGTGGAACAAATGAATTGATCTAGTTAAAACGTACCATCTAGAGCTTTGGTTGCTTCAACGTTGTAAGTGGAAGTCAAGAAGTCGACAGTGTCTATTTTGCTCTTGTCCCTTTTGATGCAATTCTCTATGTAATCACGCAACAAAACCTACATTTATCCAAATTACTAGAAATTAATTTCTGAAAATTAATCATGAATATTAATTAATTAATTAATCTTACTGGATCTATGTCTCGACGCTTTTTTCCACGATTTGACGGTCCTGGTGTGCTCATCTCAACAAACCGCTACAACAAAATTAATTTATAAACAAAACATCAATATAAATAACCACACAATTTACATACCAAACCTTTTTTTTCTTTCACATACATAAACAAAACACTACATAAAAACTAAATAACCAGAGTAAATAGATCATCAACATTTGTACTCAATAACATTATATATATAGTTCAAGTGATACTAAAGCACAACTTATATATATGACTTTACAACTCTTAATTAATCAACTAATCTTCTTGTTATGCACAAATCCAACTCGCCTTGGTTATTTAGAAAATCTTCAACTTGTTGAATTAATGCAATAGGAATTTAAACCCAGATCATAATCGTAAATAACTAAACAGAATAAAATCAATAAATAACTAAAGAGAATAGTAAAAAAAAAAAAAAGGAATAGTAATTACGTACCTAATTAAAACAAAGGAGGAAATTTGTTTGAGGTGGATCATGTGTTGAAAGCCAATTAAGCACGATGCAGTGCAGTTCTTCCTCCTTCTATAATAAATCTTGCCACGAAACTAACGGTTAAGGAAACGGTTGGGCCTGCACCCTCGAATTTTAATTTAATATTATATATATAAATACTCTATAAAAATAAATATAATAATGTTACTTGAATATTATTTAGTGACTTGTGGATATATTTTTAAATACAAGCATTAGAATTGTTTTCAGAAAATTTTAGATTTACTATATCATAATCTCATCATACTATCAATTATAATAGAATATAGTTATTAAATTACTGATATTATTGAAATTATTGCTTAATATTTATCGTAGAAATACAATATTTTAATAGTGCAACATTTCAGAGTTCTAAGCTATTTCGAACCTTCCAAAATTTTATACATTTATAGAAAAAAATTATAAGTGAGTGCAATTTGTTGTACATATACAATTGAAATTAGTCTCTAGTAAAATTTTGATATGAGAAAATGAATAAATTAATGACTAGTCGTATTCTTAAATTTTGTAGAATAATGGTTGTATGCATTTTAACCTAGAATAATTACATATTACGACATTTATATAATTTTTCTATTTTTCAGATTTTTAAATGATTGCATATAATATTATTATAAAAATAATCACAATAAATTTTAACTATGAGTCCAGGCTTTTTTAATATTGAAATAAAAAATTTGAAACAAAAATGTAAAAGCATGTATTATTGAATTAACTTTTTGCTAAAATTCTAGATTCAAATAAAATATATTATTAAAAATTGTAGATAGGTTCATGATGCAGCATATTAGACATAGGTGAAAATAAAGTTAATAGTTTTCTCAATAATTATGTAATTGTTCTATGTTAAAATGCATACAGTCATTATTTTTTGAATTTATTGTTTTTCACTAGTACTAGTATATAATTAATTTTACACTAATTATTGTAATTTGATTATGTAATTTTTCTATACTAAAATGCATATAGTCATTATTTTTTAATTTATTGTTTTTCAGTAGACAGTAGAAGTATATAATTAGTTTTACACATCCGCCTCAACTGTGTCTGTAGGGCTTGTTTTTGTATTTTCTTTACTAATTTATATATGTAGGTTCATGGGTGTGTTATGCATAAATTAATCCTGAATCCAATGATCCTTTTCTTTTTGTTTCTTGGATATGGTTGTCACAGATAGCTAGAGATGGGGTCACTAGAGTTAGAGCGTCAATTTTTGGATCAAGTAAGTAAGCTTTGAGTTCAAATCATTGTAGCAATTTCTTAGAAATTAATTATCTTGTGGGCAACCTCAGGTGGTTACTTATGTAAAGCGTTGCATCAGACGTCGCATGAGCAAACAAGAAACTATCGACAATCTGGCTACGTGCTACAACATCGACCCAGCCATAACTCGAACAGTTTGGGAGCGCCTCGAAAAGGCCAATCAAGAATGGTTCAGGGTTTACGAACGGAAGGTCGCACTTTGGCGTGATATACATGACAAGATGAGTTTCATAATCAAGTCAAAAACTCTGGTGGGTGGAATTAATAGTATTAACTGTTATACTGTAAAGTGATAGTTGTCAAAAGTATAACAGTTTTGATTGATGATGGCAGGTGCATAGGTACATAGAGCGTTGCATCCAACTTGCAATGACCAAAAATGAAATTATCGACTTTCTGTCTACACACTGCAACATAGATGCAGCCACAACTCGTGCAGGGTGGGAGCATCTGGAAAACGAGAATCGACCACTCTTGGGAGCTTACTACTCGGCGATGTTCTCTATTGAACCAAATTGGTTCGCCTCCTCACCATCAAATTGAGAATCAAGTCATGAACATTCATTGATTTCTAGGATAATATGAATATGATATAGCTCTTGTTTTGAACATTGATTCATACTTAAGTAATATGAACACATACTAATACATGTAAATTTACATGGCATGAGAAAGCAACAACAAGTTTTTGAGAGAGGGGCAAATGAAGCACACTAATACACCAAAAGAATTAAGAGCAGTTTATTAGCCAAGTCTACCACATTAGCAAACTTATAACCCACAAACTAATTCATTACTGTCAATAGTCTTCACCTTCATCTTCTTCATCAACCCCCTCTGCTCCGACTTCTTCGTAGTCCTTTTCAAGAGCAGCCAGATCTTCACGAGCCTCACTGAACTCCCCTTCCTCCATTCCTTCACCCACGTACCAGTGAACAAATGCTCTCTTCGCATACATCAGATCAAATTTGTGGTCAATTCGCGCAAACACTTCAGCAACTGCTGTGTTGTTGCTGATCATGCATACGGCTCGTTGCACTTTAGCAAGATCGCCACCCGGTACAACAGTAGGAGGTTGATAGTTAATTCCACACTTGAAGCCAGTAGGGCACCTGCATTGCCCATTCAGATTAATGCAATGTGGAAATGAGTAAATCTCTAATACACCAGTTTACACAACTAATACCTTTTAAGTTAATCTCATATATAGCATGCTCAAATTTTTTCCAAATTTAAGAAAATTTCTTACCAGTCAACAAACTGTACAGTTCGTTTCGTTTTGATGGTAGCAACAGCCGCGTTGACATCCTTGGGAACAACATCTCCACGATACATCAAACAACAAGCCATGTATTTCCCATGTCGAGGGTCACATTTTGCCATCATGCTTGATGGTTCAAATACTGTATTTGTAATCTCGGGGACTGATAGTTGCTCATGATATGCTTTCTCAGCGGAGATCACGGGCGCATATGATGACAACATGAAGTGGATGCGAGGATATGGTACAAGGTTGGTCTGGAACTCCGTAATGTCTACATTAATGGCACCATCGAACCTCAGAGAGGTAGTCAAGGATGATATGGTCTGGGAAATTAAACGATTCAGATTGGTATATGAGGGCCTTTCGATATCTAAAGACCTCCGGCAAATATCGTAAATGGCTTCATTGTCCAGGAGTACAGCAACATCCGTGTGTTCGAGAAGAGAATGAGTGGAGAGAACACTGTTGTAAGGTTCTACAACTGCAGTTGACACCTGCAATTGAGATATATACAGAATATCAGGACACAAACACTTCACTCATATTCATAACTAGTAACTACAAAACTCTATTGGGGCGTATTCTATTGCTCTCTTGAACCTTTATCACAAAAAAAAAAAATGTCAAATTTGGAAGATGCAGCATAACATTGCAGGAAGGATGCAAATCTCTGCTCACAATTCAAAAGAAAGTGTAAGAACCTGACCTGAGGTGAAGGATAGATGGTGAAACCAAGCTTTGACTTTTTTCCATAGTCAACAGACAAGCGCTCCAAGAGCAACGAACCCAATCCAGAACCAGTACCACCACCTACAGCATTGAAAACCAAAAACCCTTGCAAACCCGTGCAGTTATCAGCCAACTTCCTCACTCTGTCAAGACATAAATCGACAATCTCTTTCCCAACTGCAAACAGAGTACATTAAGTGAACCGCATCAGCACACTTGGCATATTTGCAGATGCAACAATTGGCTATCATGTAGTACTATACTTCAAATGGAAAAAAAGCACTGAAGCTCAAAAGCATCTAATAAACTACACAATGTTTATATTTCTTTGTGAAGAAAAACATATCCTAGTATATACACAGATTGCTGAACCCTTGTGCTATTTGGTGCTTCTAACATAACCAATTATTCTAGAAAACAATAATTATAGATAACATGGATACTGACCGGTATAATGGCCTCGGGCGAAATTGTTGGCAGCATCTTCCTTTCCAGATATAAGCTGTTCAGGGTGGAAAAGCTGGCGATAAGTCCCTGTCCTGACTTCATCAATAACGGTGGGTTCGAGATCGACAAATATAGCTCTGGGGACATGCTTTCCTGAGCCAGTCTCGCTAAAGAAGGTGTTAAAAGCATCATTTCCCACACCCACAGAGGTGTCACTGCAAGTCCATAAGAAATTAATGGATCAAATTCGCAAATCTAGAATTTGACAAGACAAAAAATAATGTAATTCCATTCCAGCTTACACAAAATCCAAGACAGTAATCAATCAGTTAGGTATCCTTAATCCAAGCATTCCATACTTGATTAGATAAATCATTTTTAACTACAGTGTCCTTTTGGGGAATAATTAGAGGCTAAAAACCATCAATGCATACAATTAAGGGTCTATATCTTAAATAGCTACTCAGCCTTAATCCAACAACTCCACATTTCACTAGATTAACCAATTTTAACTAGTGTTTCCTTTTGGGGTACAATTGAAAGCCAAAAACAATAAAAGACATACAGTTAACGTTCTATATCATAAATAGCTACTCAGATCTCCATTAAAGACAAGATCAACGAGAGTATCAGAATAAAAAATGCAAAGAAAGAGAGAATAAATACCTAGGCATCATGCCATCAGGCTGAATGCCATGCTCGAGGCAATAGAGCTCCCAGCACGAATTCCCAACCTGAATTCCGGCTTGCCCGATGTGCACGCTTATTATTTCTCTCATTTTCCCCCACACTCTACAACTCAATCACAGGAGAAACTAATGGATCCAAGTCAAAAAAACCTAAACCCCGTTGGTTGAGTGCCGCCTCCCTGTGATGGATTTATTGTTGAAATAAAGAAGAGGATATTCTGTGTGCAGCGAGTGGGCGTATGAGAGTAGTATTTGATAAATGGGTTTGGAATCCGTAGGCCCGCCATTTGGCGCCAGCTCTGATGCGGCCCCACACTGTCTCGTCATCTCATTGTTAACGTGATAACTTCCCAACGGCTGTTGCCCAAATCACATAATGTTCATTTTGCCCCTTTTTTATTTAATAGATATGTTGAGTTATTCTATGTATACTAATATAATTGACTGTATTTTTATGTATTGTGTAGCAGTCTGATTAAATATTTATTTTAGATTTATTATGATTGAATTGTTTTATTTCAGTGAGTTGACTTGTTGAGTTAAAGTTTTTTAAATTTGATTTTACATATATGGGTTTTTTTTTATAAAAAATCGAATCAAGTTTGTGTATTAAAAAAGTTGAGTTGGCCGAGTTTTACAAAGTCACACTCGTAGTCTCTACTCTCTAGTCGAATAATATGATTTATTCCCACCCTTATTAGAGTTCTGTTTTATTTTTTCATTTCACATCAAATTTTGCTCGTACAATTTTTAATATGTATCATCCCTATTAATATAGGACATTGATTAATTTAAAACACATGTAATCCATTTAAAAAACAGAATACAATATAAAATATATGATTTTGTGTGTTCTTATTAGGGGTTATTAGTAATTTTACAAACTCTAACATGATATTTGTTGTGCACTAATAAATTTGACACACATGATGATGTTTCCTTGTACTATATTTTGGAGATTTTTTTTAGGAATGAGGAGGGTAGTATGGGAAGAAGATTACATTCAGATTGGAGCTGGAACAGGGTGTATCCATGTGACGAAATAAATTGTTTTGTTTTTCTTTTTTATTTTTATATTTTTGGAAATAAGTAGTTTGGGGCCTCTTTTTTTAGAGATAATAATTAAGTTACTATATTTCATCAAACTCTTCGAATATTATCCATTTTATTATTATGAATGTTTTATGAAAGTTATTCTTTTTTTTTTTTTAGCAACATCAATTATATTTCACCTTCAAAAAAAAAACATCAATTATATTTCTCTTTTTTTTTTCATTAGTATCCTTCTTTACCTTTTCTATATATTTTCTACTTTCTCTTTACCCTTTTCTTTTTTATATATCTTTTAACTTTAACAATTCACTGCACATATAATATTATATCTTTAATGTAAAAATTAAATGGACGACTTTAAAAATGATGGAGGAAGTATAATTATTATTTTTTATAAAAATTTATATGAGACATGTTCTCATCGCTTATAAATTAAATTTTATAATACATAAATTTATAACCCTGTTGAAATCTTGGTTTGAAACAAAATAAGATATATTAATGGTAGGTGGAGCTTTATTTTATACATGAGAGTGTCTCCCAAATGTTTTTTTTTTTTTAAGTGCAGCTAAAATAAGTTTAAACCATGATCAAAGTTGCTTGTGATAAGTATTATCCTAAGTTTTTCATAATATCTTCAATAATCTCATCATTATTTTGTTTAGAATCTTGGACACAATCAATTAAAAAAGTGATGTTCTATCGATGCTGAAAAGACTCCTCATCTTTTGAATAATACTCTTGTTTCTTTGCTAAACAAAAAATATACTTCCTCCATAAATTATTTATAATTCTAATTTGAATTGGTCATGAACTTTAAAAAAAAAAAGATTATTTATAAAAAATAGTGTGTATGAATATTTTTTTAAAAATAAAAAGGAAAAATGATAAAAATGGTACTCCAACATAAATTCATAATTGCAAACAATGGAGCATGCAAATTGCAAATACAAACAAAATTTGCAAGAAATATATCTGGACAAGTACATGAGCTCGTGTAGACACGCGCAAAACCGAACCGCCAAACCGGCCAACCGGCCAAACCGCCGGTTTGACAAACCGCCGGTTACGGTTTAAAAACCGAACTGTAACCGTAAAATGGCGGTTCGGTTACGGTTCGGCATTTTGACAAACCGCAAACCGCCGGTTTTGGCGGTTAACCGCCGATTCGGCGGTTAACCGGCGGTTTATTTTTTTTAATATACAATTCTTCTATTTTTAATGTATAAATTTAAGTTATATAATTTTTATTCAATTCTAGTAATGTATTTTCTAAAAAATGAGTTAAAACGAATAAAAAACGAGCGAAAACGGAGTAAAAACGAGCGAAAACAAAGATAATATTAAAAAAAAAAAAAAAAAAAACCGCCAAACCGGCGGTTTTCAAACCGAACCGCCGGTTTGAAAACCGTAACCGTAACCGGCGGTTCGCGGTTCGGTTACGATTCGCCGAAACCACAAACCGTAACCGCCGGTTTCTAACCGAAACCGGCGGTTTTCAACCGTTGCTCATGTCTAAGCTCGTGTATGGATTGGTCTCCCTATATTTGTATAATTTGAGGTATAAATAAAATTTTATATAATACGAGTCTCATTTACTATAATAAATAAATAAATGAGAGCTCCTACCCAATTAATCAACTTTTGAACTAAAGTATTATCCAAACTGTAAATTGATACCATGTTCCATTTGTATGAGATTGTTTTATTAATTTTTAATCGTGCTCATCAGCTAATTGGATACTCATTTTAAAATCTAATACTAGCTAGTTTCACTCTTAAGCTTTATTTTTTGTTTTTTCACATAATTTAATACTAATGATTATTTGTATGAAGTGAATAATATGTTCTTGTACAAATTATTAATGAATCATTTATAATCGTTTTTTCCATTTATTACAAAAATCGAAAAAGAAAAAAAAAACTTTTGAGCAATTATTTTTCTCTAAAAACAAGAGTTAAATTGGAACGAATACATAGTCGGGTACTCAATTCGACTCATAATTGTTGGGTTTCACATGCATTTATTCTTGTTAATAGCTGTACGACCAAACATTGTCCATTGGATCTACGGTGGCAATTGGCATACTCTATACTATTTTTTTCATATAGATCTACTGAATTTAATTAATTATATTATTATTATCAAAAATAATAAAGTGATTTATGCATTGGATTCGATCCGATCCACCCAAAGTTAAGGATCGTTCATCATACAATATATGATAATCATGACCATTATGACATTCAGATACACATATATATACACTACTATATACTTTAAATTACTACTCCATATGATATTGTGTTGATTTTAACTTTTACTTACATAAAACCTACAAATCAATGACTTTTTTACGTCTTGCAACTTAGCCCTAATCCAATATATATTCTTTAAATTTTTATTTTTTCGATTTACGTTATTTCCGCAAGAAATTTTTAAAACTCACCGAAATGTGAGAAATAAATTTGGATTCCGACCAAATAGTCAAATTTACGTCCTTTAAGTTTGAAAATTAAAATTTAATAATTAAAATTTTCTAAAAATCCCATTAAAGATATAAAAAATCTATAAAAGTATCATTAAAAATAAAAAAAAATCTTATTAAAATTAAAAAATATAAATGTGTAAAATAAAATTCAAAATATATCACTAAAATTTCGAAAATATCATTACAAATTATAAAATGCATAAAATAAAAATAAAAAAATTCTAAAATTTTGAAAATAACAAAAAATATAAAATTCTACAATTCAAAGAATGGAAAAGGTGTAATTTAAAAATTAAGAAATTCAAAATCTCATTAAAATTTCTAAAAACTCTAAAAATCTCATTAATTTATAAAAAATGTGTAGATAAAAAATTACTTATTCTAAAAATCTAATAAGAATAATAAAAATCATTAACATTTCATTAGAAATCAGACTTGATTCAAACTCGTCTACCATTAAATTTTTGCTCGAACTCCAAAAAAAATTGGGTCCCACAAGATTTTCTAAGTCACCGTCGAGGTTGAGTGGAAGTTTCACACCTTGATCGATTTTGAAACCGTCCCAAATTCATTTTCACGATATTTTTAAAATTGTAGAATTTTTTATTTTAAACATTTTTAAAATTTTAATTTATAGATATTTTTATTTTTATGAGTTTTTAGAAAAAAAAATTAATTTACACATTATTTCTTGAATTGTAGAAATTGTAGATTTTTTTATTTTTATGAGTTTTTAGAAAGAAAAAAATTACACAATTTCAGATTTTTTGAATGTAGAATTTATAAATTTTTTAGATTTTTTATATTTATTTCACACAATATATAAGTTTTTAATGAGATATTTTAATTTTTAATGATATTTTCAGAATTTTTTAATTATTAATTTATAATTTTCAAACATAAAGAATGTAAATTGGACAATTTGACCGGATTTCCAATTTTCCGGTGGAAAGAACGTAAATTGGACCGAAAAGGATGTAAATTGAACAACCTAGGACGTAAATTGAAAATGTGAAAATTTAAAGGATATATTTTGAATTAGGCCTAAGTTACGGGACGTAAAATGAAATTTTCTCGACTTTAATTGACATTTTGTAATTTCCAATTATTTAAAGTTAATTTTAAAACCATAAAAAATATAATATAATTATTGAATTTCATGTGTAAATAAATAACTAAAGAAAGAATTACTCAACAACACTATATTATATACTTTTTTTTTTTTTTTTTTTATGGAAAGTTAAATACCCATCCCTTTTTTTTCTCCTCCCCATAACTCGAACCCAGGACCTAAGGCCTAGGTAGTGGTGCTCTAACCACTTGAGTTATCCCATCTTTCAAAGATTTACATTTTTATTTTTGATACGTCCTAACATCAATTTTACATTTTCTTATTTATAACTATATCTACATTTTCACTTTTTTACCTCTCTCTCTCAACCTTTTCTTTCTATTCTATCCATTCAACTACGTATTCACTACACATTTAATATTTTATACGTCTTGCTATGAGTTTTTTTTTTTTTTTTTGAATTTTTTATTAAGAAATATGATAAAATAATAGACATAGTTAGTGCAATGATTAAAAAGAGAGAAAATAATACTCCCTCCATCCCGCAATAAGTTTTTTTTAACTTTTTTGGTATTTTGATTAAAAAATATAATAAAATAGTTGATGTAGTACACGTGGTTGTGAGACAGAAAATAATACATAAAGTATAAGGGATGTAATTGGGAGAGATAAAATAATATGTAAAAAATGAAAAGAAAATGAAATGGAAAACTTATTAGGGACATCCATAAAACAAAAAAAAAATGTGAAAATTATAATAAGACGGAGGAAATATATTATTATAAAATAAAATACTCCTAGATATAGTATAAATATAATAAAATAATACATAAAATTATGTTTCGATCAATAATTCACAGGCCTGCTGAGTGCTGGCTTACCAAGCCGCGGATTATTATAATGAAAAGAAATTGAAATTTAATTCTTTTTATGGATCTCTGATTCTCTACGCATTGAAGCTTTGTTATAAACTTGTTTAACAACTATTTTTAAGTTAATCTAATTATATTTACATGAAATTTTAATTTAACTAGCTTAGCAAACATATTTATTCAATTATTATTTTTTACATACAAAAAAGAAAGTCTTCATAGCTTTTTTCAACCGATGATTAAAAAAAGGGGATCGAGAGGTGCCAGACTGGGGACTAAAGAAGTAGGAGTATAATTATAAGGATACCGCTAAAATTGAATCTTCAAACGTTAAATCAAGCACTTGGGGGCATGAAATGAATGATTAGTTGAACTTGAATTTAAGGTTTGAATGAAATACATATGAACGGTCATTATTTTATTATTATTATTTATTATATAACTTTATATTTTAAATGAGAATAATATTTTTATTTATATTATTATTATTTATTATAGAGAATTACTACACTATCATTTATATTGTTGAAAATTATATATTTTATTTATTATTTATATTTTTTAAAATTATTAAATTGTTTTTATACAGTAGTACATTATTTATTATTTTTATAAATTAATATTGTTGAGAAATAATATCATTGTTAGAATTTATTATATTATTACTTAGATTGTTGACATTTATTATATTACTATTTTATTCTAGAGATTAATTATATATTATATCAATTTTTTTATTAAATAGAATTATTTAATTTTAATTTTTATTATTTAATAGTAGTTGTAGTATTATTATTATTATTATTATTATTGAATCTATTGTTTTTTTAACAGGATGAGACTTTACATTTGGCGTACCGGCTTGCTTAATAATTGGAAATTAATGTATTTATGAAAAGAAAAGGTTCGATGGATTGACATTTGACAATGAGTTGCTACAGCATATGAACAAAGATGAGAGAGAAAATTGAACACAGGTGCCCTTCAACTTAAATGTTTTTTTAATTTATTTATTTTTCAATAATTTTTAAATATTGATTTTAATTTAATTCACCTTGAGTTTGTGAATGTGTTATTGATCTAATGTCTTAATTGAGTATAAAACTACTACTCCTGTCTTATTATGTGACTATAGTATTATATATACTCAGTATTTTTACAATCTCAAATGTCATAAGAAAGGTTGAACTAAACTAATAACTTTATGTATTGAAATAAATAAATCAAATTCACTATGAAGATACTATATTGATGATATTGTTTCTCAAACTGACATAAGAAATGAAAGTACGTAATTTAAAATAATTTATTTTTATACTATCTTTTTTATTTGTTATTAATATGTGTATGTGTACATGCATATGTCATTTATTTTGTTCGAGTATGGCCGCGAGAGGACGCAAGCCTTCGTCTGAGGTCCCTCAACTCGGAAAATATATGAGGGATGGGGCAACCCATGGTGTTGCCGTAGCTGACTTGGCTGCCGGTTAGGAGGCTGCAAGGGCGGAGCTACAGCCTGACTAAAGGTGGTTGTAGCCCACTCCATTTTTTGTAAAAAAATTTGAAAAAAAAATAACCCTCTATACAGTATTAATTTTTTGTAAATTGTTTGTAAGCATATACACTACTACATATTTGGTCTTGGAGAGCTTTTAGAAGAGTTCTCCAAGTGGAAGCTGTTCAAGCTAAATTGCACTTGGAGAGCCCTTTAAGGGCTCTCCGTGCAAAAAGGGCTCTCCAAGTGCAATTTAGCTTGGACAGCTCCCACTTGGAGAGCTCTTCTAAAAGCTCTCCAAGGCCAAATATGTAGTAGTGATATTTAATTGTTTACATAAATTTAAATTAAATAATAAAGGCAACGGCTAAATAAACCCCCGATTCTACTATACACGTCTCATGATTCCAATTACTATATACACCCAACACCATTTATTTTTAAATTAATACTCACACCTCAATTTTAGGCAATTATAACCCAACTCTATAAAAATTAAAAAATTACCAAAATTTATTCTTCACTGATGGAATAGAAGAAATGCGTTAAATAAGAAGAAGACAAAAGTGAGTTCAAATTTGAAAGGAGGAGTTCCAACCGTACATATTTGACATTCAATCAAATGTGTAAATTTAGTACGTTTAATCTCCATTTTTATGCAGTTTTGTTAGTTTTTATTAAAATCTAGAGTTTAAATTTTGATTTTTTTGTGATTTTGTAAAGTATCTCGAATTCAATTTTTCTTCTTGTTCACATGTTTCTTCCGTTCCATTAGGAATAAAAGGTTTTTTCATGTTTTTTTTTTAAATTAGGGCATAATTGTCCAAATTTGAGATGTTAGGTAGAAATTTAAAAATAAATTATATTTTATATGGAGTGTGTACAGTAGTTGGGGTAGTTGGGGGTGTGTACAATAAAATAGAGGGATTTTCTTTGCCGCTACCAATAATAAACCCTAGATTAATTTATCAATTCAAATCTCTTAAATAAAAAAAATCGGTACTTTCAATTTTCTTCTACTCGGTAGCCTCTTTATTTAAGATATTCAGTTCACCTAAAAAAATTCTGATTCTGCCCTTGGGAGGCTGTGGAGGTCCGGGGCCAGGATCCGAATCGGCCCTTTTAGTATTCTCACGATCGTTGACAACCCCCTTCGATTTCATTTCTTATGAAAACTTAATCTTTTTTTATTAGGCTGGAATTTAATAAATGAATCTTGTCGGAATATCGAAAATGAATGGTGTATAAATAGTGCGGTATAAGCACTAGCTTCTCATGGGACGTGTTGACCAATATTGTATCTCACATGGAATTATTAATGAGTCATGCATGCAGTGCAACGTATATATATTTTGAAACACAGGCTGATTATTGTAACATGCAATAGTCGAATTTTCCTTAAGTACGAGGATTTTTAATCATAACTTTTTAGTATTATTTAAACTTATTTTTACATGCAAGAGCGGAAATGCGTAAAAGAATTAATATGATTCATGGAATTCAAGCAACCGATGGAGAGTGGAAGGTATCCGGGCACGATATTAGGAACATTTTTATGGAATACTTTCGAATGCTATACAGAACTAATGGCTCATCTCAAGAAGATGTTATTAAAGCTACATATAGTATTCCAAGAATGTTAACTGTGGATATGATTAGAGTACTTGATATGCCTTTCTCCAAAGAAGAGATTAGAAGAGCGGTAAAAGATTTAAATCCAGGGAAAGCGCCACGTCCAGATGGGTTTTCAGCCTCCTTCTACCAAGTAAATTGGGGCACAATTGGTGATGAAGTTTCAGAACAAATTTTGAAAGTATTGAATCAAGAGGGATCAGTAGAAAAGTGGAACAATACAACAATAACGCTCATCCCAAAGGTAAAGAATCCCAAGACAGTGATGTAATGTAAGCTACCGAATTATAGGCCAATCAGCTTGTGTAATGTAAGCTACCGAATTTTAGCACGTACGATCACCAATCGACTAAAGTTAGTCATGAATAAAATTGTGGACCAGTATCAGAGTGCTTTTGTTCTTGGGAGGCTTATAACTGATACTCCCTCTGTCCCACAATTGTTTGCACTCTTTCCTTATTTGTCCGTCCCACAATTGTTTGCACTACCCAAAAAGGAAACTTTTTCATAAACCCCACCCTCACAATATTCACATATTTACACAAAATGCCATTACTTTTACACTCAATCCAATCATTCACTTTACTTTATTCATAAAAGTTTACAAAATTACCCCTCAACTCTCCACTCATTACACCTTTTTCTTAGTTTGCGTGCCCCATTTTTGGTGCAAACAATCCTGGGACGGAGGGAGTAACATTTTGATGGCCTTTAATGCATGCATTGGATCAAGCAATCAAAAAGCAAAGAAGGGTTTGCAGCACTCAAGCTTGATATGAGTAAGGCTTATGATCGTGTAGAATGAAATTTTGTTAAGGAAGCCATGAGGAAAATAGGGTTTTCGGAAAAATGGATTGAGTTAATACTTAAGTGTGTTACCTCAGTTTCGTATGACATAAAGATCAATGGAGTCATGACAGGAAAATTCAGACCATCGAGAGGACTCAGACAAGGTGACCCTTTATCTCCATATTTGTTTGCAATATGTGCTCAGAGTCTATCATCTTTACTAACAAATGCGATTAATTTAAAACTGATTAAAGGTATCAAAATTGCACGCACGGCTCCTGTTTTGTCACATTTGTGTTTTGCAGATGATAGTATTATTTTCTTTAAAGCAACAAAGGCTGAATGCATCAACATTCGCGAGTGTTTGAGTATTTATGAAAAAGCATCAGGACAGCTTATGAATATGGAGAAGTCTGCAGTTACATTCAGTCCAAAAACTAAGGAGAGTAACATTGATATTGTGAAAGAGGCGTTGGGACTTCGTTTAGTCCAAGGCCATGAGGTGTATCTCGGACTCCCTACTTTGACAGCCCGATCTAAAAGGCATCAATTCAATTTCATATTGGATAAGGTTCAGAAAAGGATCAATAACTGGAGTCATAAACATTTTTCAGATGGAGGGAAAGAAGTTCTCATCAAGTCAGTGCTCCAGGCTATTCCATCATATGTTATGGCTTGCTTTCGAATTCCTATATCTATTTGTTCAGCGGTTGAGAGTGCCATGGCTCACTTCTGGTGGGGATCAGGCAAAGGACACAAAAGAATTCATTGGAAAATGTGGCATGAAATCTGCAAAGGGAAAGGAGAAGGAGGGTTGGGCTTTAAGCAGCTTGTTTTATTCAACAAAGCCCTATTAGCAAAGCAAGTATGGAGAATGGTTCATAACCCCCAAGCTCTTGTTAGTCAAGTTTTTAAAGCTAGATATTTTCGACATACAAATATTATGGAGGCTGAAATCGGGTCAAATCCGTCTTTCATTTGGCGGTCAATGATGTGGGGAAAAGAGATATTGGAAAGTGGCACAAGATGACAAATTGGTAATGGACAATCGGTGAGTGTTTTTAAGCATAAATGGGTACAAGATTTACAAGAAGGTCGGATATTTTCTCGCATTGCTAGCGGATCGAAAGTAGCAAGATTCATCAATGAAAATTATGAATGGAATGAACCATTGATTCGACAGGCTTTTCTTCCATTTGAAGCAGATGCTATTTTGAAAAACAATCTTAGAGGCGCTCAGGAGGAAGATCAACTTGTTTGGAAAGATGGATCTAACAATGTGTTTAGTGTTTCATCGGCATATCAGCATGCTCTAAAAAAGAAGACTTTGGAGGAGGCACACGATATAGCAGCCTAGCAGGGCCATCAAACAAGGTGGTCGAGAAAAGGGTATATCAAATGTTGTGGAAGTTGAAGCTACCTCCAAAAATTAAAAAATTTGGGTGGAAGATTTTTATGGAGATTGTGGCTACGGAAGAAAAAATGAATAAACATCATGTACCCATGGAGCCGCATTGCCGATGCTGCGGATATTCGAAAGCTGACATTTCTCATGCCATTTTCAGGTGCCCTTTTGTAAAACATATCTGGAAAAAGTATGGATTCTGGAAGAAGATTAAAAACGTTGAGGATCAAAGCATCTTGAGCATTAATCAGACTTGTAGAAAAGGGGATAATGAGATTGATCTCTTCTTTACACTCGCTTGGGCAACATGGAAGGAAAGATGTAATTTTATTCATAGGGATGGAGGAAACAACTCTAAGAAACATGTTATGCCAAGTTTCTCAGCAGATTGGGCTGTGAGATACCTAGAAGAATTTCAAAGTGTTAGAAGTGAGCCTGAAAATACGAATGATATCAACTGGAATGGAAAAGGCTATTCAGTAATCGAAGGTTCGGGCAATCTTCTCTTTTTAGATGCAGCTTTTAATCCGAATCAGAATTTTTATTCTGTCGGATATATTATTCGAAATCATCATGGCAAAGCTATTATGGGAGGCTTCCAGAAAATATTACATTCGAACTCAATATTGGAAGTAGAACTTCGTGCAATATCCTTTGGGCTTTCAAAGTGCAGAGAAGCAGGGGTGAAAATTGGTGGAATACGATCTGATTCTGTCCAAGCTATTGATTTGATTAATCACAACATTCATTTTGAAGGCTTGGAAAAACAAGTGATGGAAAAAGTCAAACAGCAATTGAGAGAACTCCTAGTGTGGGATTGTTAGTTCGTCTCAAGAGTTCACAATGAAGCAGCGCACGAAATAGCAAAATTGGCGTTATCCTCTTCACAACCTCAAGATTGGTACGAAGAAGGAATTCCACAGCATATTAGGGACTTATGTGATTAGTATGATTTCATCTTTATAAGTTGGGTTTAGTCCCTACTGCTGTATCAAAAAAAAAAAAAAAAAAACTTATTTTTACAATATTAATCGAGTGCATAAATAAAGTATATATAACTGTAGATGGTCTATATATCTTTTTTAAAATGGGCCTGGAAGTGGCAAGAATGGAATTTTTGATCCAGTACTATTGCTTTATATTAATATGGGTTTGACTATATGCACCTCCATCTCGGAGAGATGCACTCCCCCAATCAATTTATTAATTTAATAATAATGTAAAAACTTCAAAATACCCTTCATTAAAATTCAGCCTACTAAATGCACTCCCCTATTGATCGCACCCTCTTATCCCTAAATCAAACTTCCGGCAAACATCACCATTTTTTCCGGCGACAAGAAATCAAAAAATTTCAACAAATCAACCATATTCAAACCTCTTTTTTTCGGACTAAAAAAAACTTAGAAAAACTAACAATTTTTTAAATAAAATTCGTCAAACCAGTGCCGACCATATATCCTCCCGTCGACAAAATGTTGCCGACAGAAGGATATATGATCGGCCAACAAAGGTCGATCGACACTGTAATGTCGACCATATACAATCTCGTCGACAACATTTTGTGGACGGGAAGATACATTGTCGATATTACAGCGTCGAAAATTAAAAAAAAAAAAAGGGGTTTCTGCAAAAGCAAAAACCCTAACAAACACCCAAAAGGGGCGGCCAAACCTGGAGCGTGGGCTGGGGCCGTTGGCGACGAATCGGGAGAGTAAGGGGGGGGCGCGCGGCCGCTGTAGCACTTTTTTTTTTACAGGTGGTGGGGCGGGTGCGCCATGGCAGGGGGTGGAGGGGAGAGAAGAGAGAGGTAGGGCCGGCCGCGGCGGCCGATAGACGGGGCGGCCGCGCGACCGCTGCTGCAAATTTTTTTTTTTTTTACAGAAGAGGGGTAGTGGGGCGGCGGCGCTCTGGCAGAGGGTGGGGAAAAACCAGAAAATCGGAGAGTGGGAGGAGGAGGACGCTCGCGGCCGAGGGAGAGGGAGGCAAGTGGGCGGCGGGGTCGGGCCCGCACGGCGGAGTCGGTGGCTGGATCGGCGGCGCCGACGGGTAGGAGAAATGGAGTGGAGAGGATGAAGGTGTGAATGAGGAGGAAATGTAAGAAATTAGAGTTTGGTGGTAGGGTGTGGTTAGTAGTAGGAATATTATAGAGAAAGGGGTATTTAAGACATTTTGAGGAGGGTGCCTTCTATTTTTGGTGGAGTGAATTAATCGGGGGAGTGCATCTCTCCGAAATGGAGGTGTAAATAGTCAAACCCTATTAATATATATCTCAAATTGGAAGGATTCAGTGATTCACATTGATTAGATTAATTAGACAAAATTATGGATTAAATACCCCAAATTAATTAAAAGGATATTCACATGGAATAAAAACTACTCCCTCTGTCCACCAAAAGTGTGCTCACTTTTACTTTTTTTTATATATGCTTTTAAAAAAATTATATTTTAATTATAAAGAATATATTTAATATAATGAGTGAGAAATATATTTGATAGATACTCAATCTTGTTAGTAAAGTAGAAAATATATTCAAAAGTTAACTATTTAAATAGAATAAACACATTTTTTGTGGACCCAAAAAAAGAAATGAGCACACTTTTGGTGGACGGAGGGAGTACAACATATATGTACTGACCAAGCACGGCAACACAGTCCTATTATACTTCCTCCGGTCCAAACTAAGTGACTCATTTATTGTTTGCACAATTAAAAAAAAAAAAGTAAATATATAGTGGGATAGTGATGCAGCAGAGTCTCTATTCGAAAGAGAACAAACAATCGAGACGTTGATTCTACGAATATTGTCAAGTTGCCAAGATGGAATTAACTCCAATCAAAACTATTATCATTCGACCACCTTCAAACAATGACAGTTGAGGAGTATAAAATACTCACTCCTCAAACTACAAATTGGTTGCACAAAGAAATAACCAACAAAACTACTACACAAAAAAAATCAACTCATGATTTTTTTAGAACCTGAAAATAACCCTTTGATTACAATATTTCATGCAATTATTTTTCAACTTACCACAATCTCAATCAGATAGTGAGGTAGAGAACGATATGAAAGAGAAAATGTAGATAGAGGTAGAAAAAAAAAAGTAAAAAGATCTAAAAAGTAAAAAAATAAAGATAGACATTAACAAAATTTGAATTTGGTAACTTAAGCATGCCCTAAATGATATAATGGAGCACTTACCTCACAGAGAGTAGGTGTTATTTTCAAGTTCCGTTATTGCAAGTGCAAAGAGAAGTAGATAGTTCGACCACAATATTCGATGAGTCTATCCATTGAAAGGAATTCCCAAACCTACGAGCATTCCCAGCTAGAGTATGAGCCACAATGTTGGCACACCTCTTCGTAAAAGTGACTTTAACATTCATGAATTGATCAATTAAAGCCCTACAAGCATGAATATAACCTCCAAAGGTATAATCAATTTGGTCCGTTGAGTTGATAGCCAAGACCACCACTTTAGCGTCCCCCTCCACGATGCAATTATTAAGCCCATTCTCCTTCAACCACGATAATGCTTCGTAGAAGTCCATTACCTCACCAATCGCAACATCCATGCACCCCAGTTAAATGTTTTTATTTAAGTAACTATATGCTTTAATTAGAATCATTTAATTTAAAAATAAAAATATTTTGTAATTTGGAATTTATTCGGAATATATACAAATAAGTAAAATTTGAAAATAACTAGTGGGGAGAAATTGCAATATAAGAAATAATAAAGGCAAAATTTTAGAATTTGCACACACCAACCTAATTTGATGAATGTTTGCCATAAACCCTCGTGTAGTACACCATAGAGGAATTTCTCTCCCTTCGCATGCTTGAAGAACTGTAGAGATCAACAAAGGAGGAGTATATTTTAAAATGGGAGAGGAGAAGCCGAAATCAATTGGAATTTGGCCCACTGTGAAGCCCTTCATCAATGGTGGCGTATCCGGCATGCTTGCTACATGTGTCATTCAGCCCGTGGACATGATCAAGGTATCTAATCGTAACATGTGCCAGTATAATGTAGTTCGCAGGAATGTAGTTCAATGTTGTTAACGATCAGCTTAGGTTTACGTTGTTGTTTTTCCTATGATTGATATCAACTTCTTGGCGAGGTTTCGGATCTTAGATCAAAAGGAAATTTCTCTTTGAATCTGAAATTTGATTTTGATTTACTATTTCGTATCAATTTTCTGACAGATTTTTGCTCATGGCATTTAATCGTGTATCTGTTTTATGTTGATGGTGTTGTGTTTTAAGCATTGTTTAATTGAAACAGGGATTCTTTGTGAGCCTTGTTAGATCTAATTATTCGGTGGATATATTATGAGTCTCTAAATTGTTACATTGGTGTTTTGATTATATTTATTAGTTGAAGGGTATTGATCTCTTAATCTACAAGGTTTATTTCTTAATTTTAGGTCAGAATACAGCTGGGCCAAGGATCAGCTGCTGATGTGACCAAGAACATGCTTAAAAATGAGGGCGTGGGTGCCTTTTACAAGGTATTTCAAGAGTTGGTCTTACAATTTTTAAAAGTTTATTTCACATACTTATGTTGTTGATCATCATGAAAGTAGAATTGTAATTGGGGAATGGTGTAAATTACTGCATTTGAAAGGCTGCCTTTGTTTTCTTTTTCAGTTGTGGTTTGCTTAATTACAATGGGCTTAGTTTTGACAAATGTGGCATTATATAGTTGTACCGTTATTCTTCATCTCTACGCTATGGTAATATTGAGCAACAATAATGTTGGTTTGGTTGTGATATTTAACACGTGTATGATTTCCTATGTTTATACAGGGTTTGTCTGCTGGGCTTCTTCGACAAGCTACATATACAACTGCGCGACTGGGTTCATTTAGGTGAGTAGTTGTTATGAATATTGTAGCTGAATGGAGTTATGTACATTGCTGAGTGAGAAGGAATTTCGTTGAACAAAATTGATTGTTCTTTTTGATGGCTTAAGCTATCTTGATTACATCATGTGAAATGTGCAAAACTTGTATAACAGAGAAGATATTGGAAAACTTGTAACTTGTTTGTAGTTTAAAAGTATAACAAGGCATCATCTTAAATTACTTGGAAAACTCTCGTTATAGGATTTTGACGAGCAAAGCAATAGAGGCTAACGATGGGAAACCATTGCCACTATATCAGAAGGCTCTCTGTGGATTGACTGCTGGAGCAATTGGTTCAATTGTTGGCAGTCCTGCAGATTTGGCTCTCATTCGCATGCAAGCTGATGCAACTTGGCCTATTGCCCAAAGACGGAACTACACGAATGCGTTCAATGCTCTCTCTCGCATTATTTCTGATGAAGGAGTGTTGGCACTCTGGAAAGGTGCTGGTCCCACAGTGGTGAGGGCTATGGCACTCAACATGGGCATGCTTTCTTCTTATGATCAAAGTGTGGAGTTATTTAGAGACTCTCTTGGTTTTAGCGAGGCTTCTACAGTGTTAGGTGAGGCTCTCTTGATGGTTATTTTTTCGTATTTTTCGATAATGTTTCTGGTTGTTTTCAGGGGCCAGTACTGTGTCGGGGTTTTTCGCTGCAGCCTGTAGTTTGCCATTTGATTATGTGAAAACCCAAATACAGAAAATGCAACCAGATGCTGAAGGGAAATATCCCTACACTGGTTCACTTGATTGTGTAGCGAAAACACTTAAGTCTGGGGGACTCTCGAAGTTTTACAGTGGATTCCCAGTGTATTGTGTTAGGATTGCCCCTCATGTCATGGTACATCCTTCCTCCTCCTTGTACACGTCCAACCCACACCCCAAAAAAAGATTGTTCTTCATTTGTTAATCCTTTTTTTTTTTTTTTGTGCAGATGACTTGGATTTGCCTGAGCCAAATCCAGAAACTTCAGAAATCGATTGGACTGTAATTCTAATAAGCAGAGTATAACCATTGTTTGGTCAGATAGAGGTTTTGATCAAAATAATAATTTTAGCCATGTTTATATTTGAGGATAATTCTTACATCAACCTACCAACAATTTCTGTATCAGGTCTACGTCTTTAGGACATTGGCCTGGATTTTGTTTTTCTTTTTTGGTAACCAAGTTAATTTTGAAATGATTGCTTATTCAAAGATTGGGAGGCTGTTTCAGCAAAAGAATTCCATGTAGTTTGAATTGTTGTTAAATATTTGATGGATTGTTTTTCTGTTAATTTTGAGAAAACTAGAATAGACCAACTAAAACAGTTAAAATTTATTCTAAGTTTAATTGTAATATTATATGCAATGTTAATCTCTTTTTTTTTTTTTTACAATCTCACACAAGACTAATTCATAATAAATTAGATAAATCTCATATATACCTAGTTGAAAGAAGTATACTCAATTAATAAAGTACAGCAAATGTTTGGAATTCTTAAATTAATCAGAAGACATGAGTATTTTTTTACATCAATTGGACTGGCCATTTGATTTGAATTCTCACTTTTTTTATTATTTTTTAATTTAAATATTTAAATAATTTATAAAATTTATTAAATATTTTTACTATTTTATTTAACTTTAATTGATTTTTAAATTTTTTATTTGATTTTTTTAATTTATATATTTTTTAATATTTTTAGATTTTATTTAATTTTCTCAGTTTTTTTTTTTCAATTTTTTAATTGATTTATTTAAATTTACGGAGTATTATTTTTAAATATTTAGCTGATTTTATAAAATATTTTTTCAAATTTTAATTACTATTTTTCTTAATTACTTTACTCTCTAATTCAATTTAAAAAAAAAAACTTGTAAATTATTGTACTGTACTAAATAAAGCCGAGGGTTTTTAAGAGAGTGAGAGAAGGGGAGGGAGATGAAGAGAGGTGAAGGTTATGGTTATGGACATGGTGGGGAAGTGTGGCATCAGAGAGAAATGGAGTCTCTGAAGAGTGTCGATGATGTCTTCAAGGGAAGCAATAACAGTACTGCAATTTACGACACTGTTTATCGTCCTCACATCGTCAACCCATTACTCAATGGATTCCTCACCGGCGAGGTTCATGCCTTGCTCATTAACGGCTTTCGTGCGATTCTAAATCCTATTGTTCAATCAGATCCCGCTTTCAAGAAGAAGCTCCCAAATTCTATTAATGATATTCCCAATATAACGGTTCGTCTCCTTCATTTATCCCTTTCTCGCCGCCCTCTCTAATCCTAATTTGCTCGGTAATTGCAATCATGTATTTCTGGCTATGTATTGTTACGAATAGTTCGTGTTTTTACTTTGAAATGGGAATGCAAAGTTTCAGTACATTTGATTTTGTTTGATATCTGCTTTTAGTTGCACCTTACTTGAATGCCACTGTAATATAACCAGAGGTTGAAGAAGGATCTCCTCACTGGAGCTATTCAAACGACTGCAGCATTTGGAGTATTTGAGTGAGTGTTCCTTTTCTTCATTGTCTCCAGTGAAATTAACTAAATTTAGCTCAAAGTTTAGTGTGGAGCTCTGAAGAAGCACATGAAATTGAATATTATTCCGTTCTAATGAGTTTGGAGAAGAAATCCACAATTTATACAACTGAATTAGGAAGATGGCATATTCCATCATTGAGGAGATTAGAATATGTGCAAAAAAAAAAAACAAGTTTCTTAGCAATCTTTAGTTTTTACTTGGAGATGCTGAATGTGGATTATTAATAGCTAGAGTAATATTCATATGCTGGGCTTCTTCTTCTGTATTCTGTAATATCTCAGCATATTTGTTCTTTGAACCTAAATTAAATCCTCCATTAAAACACTTTAGGCTTGTATTAATCTGGCAGCATAAGGATTGATATATGTCTCTTTGTCATGTATAATAAGGATTATAGCTGTAGGAGTTGTGAGTTTGAGCCTGCAAGACCTAAGAAGAGTATATGTTAACTTGTAAATTATTGTACTATTTTAGATTGCCTTCCTGCTTGATGTATGTTATTCCCATAGGATCTTGACCAATAAACTTAGAAACGCGAACCATGGGATGCGACTAACTCTCTACCAAGAAGCTTGGTGTGGATTCACCGCTGGTGCAGCTTCAGCCGTTGTTTGGCAACCATTCACGATGGCACAAAACCGAGTCGGTATACAAAACTTTACTTACGGGAGTTTGTTCAGCACCCTCTCTCACATTGTTAGAAATGAAGGATTCTTGACATTGTGGAGAGGTTCTGGTATGTATATGTGCCGACAAGCCACCGGGCATATGGGAATGCTAGCATCATATAAACCGAGTCGAGATTATCTTATAGAGTCGAAAGGTCTCTCAGATCAGGCAGCACAAATAAGTAAATTAAATCCTCTTAGTCAGTTATCACACTAATCACTACACTATAACCACTTGTGTTGAAACATATTATTTTTTTATGATTCAGGTGCCAGTGTCATCTCTGGATTTTTTTCAGCTGTTTGTGTTCATCCATGCGATTATCTTATACAAATCAAAGCTGGTGTGCAGAAGCAATATGCGGGTGGTGACAAGAATGCTTACAAATATATTCCCCATTATATTTCTGGAGTTGTTGGTAGCTCTCGATTCTACATTAATTTCCTCAGGGCCTTCCATGCTAATGCTGTGTTCTGTGTGGTACGTATTTCTAGCTCTCGAACAGATCAAAACTTTACGTTTTACAGGATGCATTACAATTGTCCATTGATAATGGCTAGTATTCGTTATCAGATGAGGTGGTGGATATATGAAAGAGTACTAGCCCATCAAGGAGAAGGACCTTAGCACATGACACCTGCTTAATTGGGATGGGATGTAATATGTATCAACTCTATTTAAGTCTAATAGATAAATGCAAAATTTTATGAAAGGTACGTGATTTAATGACAAAATTTTCAAAAAAAAAACGTTTGCCGAGGGATATGCCCCTCCCTAAATTGTCAGAGGGTTTAAATGCCCTCTATTTTAGCGAAGGTTTTCGAAATTATCTTGTTAATAATTCAGCCCAAATAACATATTTCTCTCTTGTAACTAGTTACTACTGTACATGTAACGATTAGTAACCCAACCTTTTCTGACCAAAAGCACAAGCCCACATCTCTGGCCACTCTTTTTATTTATTTTCTTTTCTTTTGTTTTGTAATTTATTTTTGATTTTATATTGAAAAATATTTGATGGTGGTTTCCTTTAAAATAAGTTGCCTTATAATTTTGAGATGAAAGTGGGGGTTATTATAAGATTAGTTATTGTAGTTGACAATAATGTGGATGAATGAAAAGAGTTATAAAGGATGCATGAATTTTCATCCATCTCATTCTCTCCTCTATATCATCTTTCACATCATCTACTTATAAATATTCAATTTTTAAATACTCTCTCAAAAAAGATTGGAAAAATTACACTCACAATTGTTTATCCATCATTCATCCATTCATATTACTCACTACGTTTATTTACCGAAATGGTTTGTTCCATACTTGTTCATTCATACTATAAATTAACTATAACGTCACATTTCTTTTAACTCCACAACCTTCAAACATATTTTATTTACTACATATATTCTTACTTTATTTCATCTCCTTTAATACAGTGTAATAAATCTCACATTCCAACCTCTATCAGAAATAAATAGGTAAACGAGTACAAAAGAGAAATTACTCATTTGGTCCAACCATCACCTTACCCACCCCCCACTAGACATGGGCGGTTTTTAACCGGCAAACCGCCGGTTACGGTTGAAAAAAAATAAATCGGCGGTTTGCCGGTTCGATTTCGGTTACAAAAAATGCAAAATCGAAACCGCCGGTTTTTAATCGTAACCGCCGGTTTCTTCCGGTTGGACATGTCTACCCCCACAAAACGTTGCAAATAGTTCTCTTTCCTATCCAAAGTTTTGGATAATTTACCATCTCTCTAATCTAATTAAATGTCGCAATAATTTTAAATGACAGATTTCATCCATTAGATCATTGGACCATTCTCGATGCCTTACTTCTTCAACTGACACTTTTTCACAAGGCATTTTTGTTTTGGTGCATAAATTAAAAATATACTCCGTAAATATTTCAAATTTACCTTTAAATCTGCAAAAATAGATTTTTAGCCCGACACTTTTTCACCAGACACTGATATTATGAACATAAATTAAATTTTATGGGTTGGTCTGCTATGGACTCGAGTGCATGTTGTGCACCCTAGTCCATGTTGCACTTTTAAATTATTAAACTGTATAATAATATTTTTAGTAAATAATGGAAAAGTGCAACACCATTTACAAAAAGTGTAAGTCAGTAAACTGAAAAGTGCACATAGACTAGGGTACAGAGCATGCACTCGAGTGCATACTAGACTTTACCAAATTTTATATATCAAAACTTGTGCCTAATTTTACAAAAACATATAAGAAAAGATATGCCCATCAAATATATATTAAAATTATCAAATGTGGAGTATAAATTACTTATACTCCGTTGATGGCAGCCTGCCTGAATTATTTACAGCTGCGGACGCATAATATATGAGCAGTGAATTGATGTGAATATGGTGATTTTGCGACAATCTTAAGTCCATATAATTGGAAAATCTAATATATAAATTCATGTCAAACCTATTGCATAATTAATAATAAGCTACACATATTTATTAACAAATAGAATGGAAGTTTAATCATTTGGCAGAAAAGGAAGCAACGAGTGCTAAGCATACACATGTATGTCACCAGTAATATTATTATTATTGGAGTAATAATTATGGATCCTGCCACATAAAAACCAATTATTGTAAACAACTCACATGAACTATGAAACTAGGACTGAAAAAGGACAAGTGGGGGAGTTTTTCTTCGATTATTGAAGACGTACATTGTTCAAGCCCTGAGAAACCAGACATTACTCACAATTAGTGCCAGAATACGAGGGGACGAGATATCCCAAAATATACTGTAAAAAATGTAACTAAATGACCTGCCATGGTAAGTGTTGTCCTTTGTACTAATAACGACCTTTTCTCCGAGGGCAATATGAACTGGAACCTATCATAAGACGTGGCGGAAAAGGTTAAATGAAGTTTTATCGTGCAGCCAGCATTACTACAACTTCTTGAATAGCTTAAAAGAAGAAAATTAAAGCATATTATGGGGAGAGCAAACTACAACAAAAGAAAAGATTTGAGTTTGGAATCATGACTAATTGTAGGAACAAGTATTCCTCCTCAAAGATTATTAATTACCTTGACAGAAAGGCCATTATCCAACACAGCCCTCTTATAACTGTGGAAGCGAAGAAAGAGAAATATGTTATGACACTACTAGAGAGATGCACAGAACAGACCCAATAATATAATTGCAAGCATCAACAGTATTTGCAACCATATTGTAGCTTCCCATTGCTTATTCACGAAATCACAGGCCAAATGTACTTACGGCGTGGGGCCCCTTCCCTTGAGTGCTTCAGCTGCGTCAACAACTGTGCATGTAACTCGTTCTGGAATTGATGCTGACAGTGGTTTGTCATCATAAAGCTGGACAGTGACTTTCATCTCATCTGTGTGTCGTCAAAGCAAAAACATTTTAAAATGGGAGGTCCATAATAAAAAATCAGAACGTGAATCACATATCATGATCATAATTAAGAGGTGAAATAGCATTACCTTGAAGGTAGACAAGAGATTCACCAAATAAGTGTTTTGGCACTTCTAACTGATCATATGATTTACTGCAAGAGATAACAGATTGAAACACATCAGCAGGATGAATGTCAACCCTAGTGAAATTACTAGATTTAAAAATAAATACAATTGGCAATACTTACTCCAATAACACAATATTTCCGGTTTCTTCATCGGTGTAAGCATATGAGAACAACTTCTCCTGAACAAATATCTCTGCATAGTACATACTGCCAAGATTCAGAAAACATCAAGCATGATATTTATTAATATTCACATATGCCAATGTGATATCAGATATATCTTGTATTATCTTTTCACACCCATAGGCTAATTGAGTGCACATAAATCTTAGTCTGCATGAGTGATATACCCTTACAAAAGAACCTTTCAATTTTTCATAGGTCACTAGAAAGAAAAAAAAATCTCCTGCAATGTGACTTTGGCCAAGTGTGGTCTGAACCAGATTCAAACACTAACAGAACCATATAATCCATAATGAATTGTCAGCATGCCTAGCACCGATCATTCTGTGCAAACATGTTTTTACAAAACCCTATCATAATACATTTAAAGATGAACTTGAGGCTTTTCATATGAGAATGAAGAAGATTGAGAAAACGGAATAACAGCAGAATATCAGAAATTATATATTTTTGTCCGTTAAAAAAATCAACTCTAAATTTTCTCTGTCTCAATACTTTCCATTCACTTCCATAACAAATACTAGTATGTAATAACCACAGCTCAGAGCACATTCACACATGTAAAGGGATATCACATCATCCTTCCCAGTTCATTTCACACCGTAATAATTATAGCATGTATTGATAAAAGTTTGGAAGCTATCAAGTAACTGACACAAGAAATGGCTAGAAGATGCATACTTTCAACTGGCTCATCAGTTCGCAACCTTTCTTTCACTTTGTTTCCACCATCAACATCACGGAGCTCTACCTGTTAGCATATGACCAGAAACAATGGAAGAGTTTCATTCTAGATTCTTTTCATTGGATAAGGATTAAAATTCACTAAGCTAGTAAGCTTGTATACTCGGTATGCCTTCTAGGCATGTAAATTCAAGCGCTTTCACTGGAAAAGCAACCAATAAATGGAAATAAGAAATTTTATTTAATTTCCAACCTGATTCCTGTCTTAATTTAGGGAAAATGAAGAAAGTGCAATACTATCGACTAACAGGCACAAATATCCATTGGTGAAAAAAACAAATAAAAAAAGATACATCATGGTTTCAGTATTAAGTATTATAGAACCTGTATTATAGCTCCTCCTCTTCCTTGGGTAGTATGTTGTGCGCTTATCACCTAAATAATATTTACAAATTATTTTGAGGCATAATCATGACTTTTTAGTTGATAAGGCATGAAAAAAAAAAATACTGCTGACAATTACCTCAAATAGCTTTCCTGCATTGCGTCAACAGCAATCCAAAAACCATGTCATAATAATCCTTCAACTTGTGTGGTTAAGTAACTGTTCTATGAATATAGATAAATCTAACCTCTTCTTTCAATGACGTTCCCTGGTCTAACCTACACAATAAAATAAGCATGTAATATCATAACTTCAAGTTGTGAAGAACTCAATGCTTTCAGCTATCATATTAAAAGGTTGACGGGCATAACTTTGATATGATAAATCATACAATAAAAATGCTTCCTTAAAGGATATCACAAAATATCTAGCTCTCTTTTGAATTTTAGGGGAAGTATGTGGATCCCAGATCACAAAATACAATGATAATCAAATTCTCATAATGAACATTGATCTTACAATTTCCTTGAGTTAGGAAAGTTGCGAAATCCAGTTACAATTTGTGTGCAATCGCAGATAGCCAATAATTCACACCTTTAACAGCTAGCTTATATGTATGTATCTACACCCATCATCTACCATTGGGGCAAAATTGAAATTCATTATCTAAAACTGTTTCTTACATAATTACATTCATGATTGAAGCTATTATAAGCTCTTACAAACACATTTTCTACAGTAAATCGGTATTATTATGTACTAGGTTTGCTCATCTACAAACTGATTCACAACAATCGAGAACAAGTAGAACAAGAAAAAGTTTCAAAATGAATAAGTAGTGAGATTAAAATAATAAATGCTATTACGATTTACGAAATTGAAATTCACAATGAACAACCAAAATTTAGGAATATCTAGAGGGAACCAGTGAACCAAAATTGAAATGCACAGTGAACAACCAAAATTTAGGAATATCCAGAGGGAACCAGTGAACCATTTCTAGATACACAATCAATCAGTTTGTAAGTTAGCAAATCATTAAAAGCTTATCACGAAAGCGCTTAAAATTGCTTTACTAATCACCGCATAATATCTCTAACAATGACTATATGCGGAAAATATAAGAAAGAAATCAAAGTAGGTAGGAGATGCGTAAGCAGAGATAAAAGCATACATCACTGCCGGAGAATCTGGCATGGCGGAGCTGGGTGGTGGACCATAGGGATCCGAGGAGGCCTTCTCCTCTGAAGGCGTGAACAGAGATGTGAGGTTTGGTCCGGGTGAGAGTCGTGAAATTTTGACGGTTGTTGTGGAGAGTGGCTGAAGAAGCGGCGGCGCCGGAGCGGAGAGCGGCGGAGAGACGTTTTGTGAGGAGTCGCATTTTTTTTGGTCTAGTCAATTATGTCGTAAGCAGTACGTATTTACTTAGAATTGGGTTTTACCTTATTTATACTTAATACTTGGATTTAACTTTCACAGTTTTTTTTGGGATAATTTTTACACAATTAAAATCGAGAACTATTTTCACAATATTTATAAACTATTTTATCACAATATTTACAATTTTCATGGGACCTAAGAAGTATTATATAATATATACTCCTCTCCTTCATTAAATTTGTATTCACTCAAGAATTTCTTGTGCAATTGGAGATTGATGACTTGACACACTCAAGAATGTGTATACATGATGACACTTAATAATAATAATAATATTATTATTATTATTTCACTTATTCCACATCACACTAATCCATTTTATATAAAATAGTGATACAAATAACCCTTAAAAAAAATAATACGTGAAAGTACAAGAAAAACATGACATTCGATACTATAATATTATTATTATTTATTTGTCTTTATCTATTTATTGATATGATCGATGATAGTGGTTCATGAAGAAGGTTATATGAATTTGGCCTTATGAGTGTATTCTCTTGAAGCGGACCGATGAGCCCAAGTTGAGCACCTCGACAACCTTTGGAGGGGTCAGTATCTTAATTTATGTGATTATGGCTAAGTCGTTGGACCTGAATTTGTGTAAATATGTCTATAGAATTCATGAGCCCATAAGAGTGCTTGGAGACCCATTTTTTTATGACTAACGCAGGTATGTTGAAGACCGGGTCAAATCCCGTCAAAATATGAGCGGGTCAACAATAATTTAGAAATGATCCACATTATCTCCCTTGAAAGTCAGAATTGAATGATGAAAGGGAACTCTCAGATAAAGTATTTTAAATAAAGAGATTATGCAGGTATGTTTTTAGTCATATTCAGCATTATTACACATTTATAAGATATCACACGGACACAATTAAGTTGATACGTGGATATGATAGAACGCATTTACAGAGCTTGTTAACATTATTTTGACACTTCATATTTCAAAATTGAAGCACACACTTCACTCATTTACATATACACTTTAAGCATCGTATTGCATCTGAGGAGGATGTTCTCATTTGGATCGAGTGTCTTTTGCAAGTACCCTGACATCGTTGATTTTTTTATTTGAGCGTTGAAGTCCCTGCCTTCGAAGATCTTGCTGACATGTTTTGCAGATGTTAAAGTGACGCCAACAACGAAAAAAATTTGTGTACCAGAAAATTGAGGTTAAAATTGTATTTGGTTGTGTTTATTTTGAACCATCAAACACCTACCACTTTTATAAATGAAATACTGTAACATTTTTTATAATTAAACGATTCATCAAATACATCTTTAAACGCAATATATTGAAAGACTACTCAATGACCAAAAAAAAAAACGGATAAAATCTGAAAAAAAAAATTATATTACTCTTCCCCGTCCAATTTCATTATACTGACTTTCCTCTTTTTTTGTTGTCCAATTTTATTATGCACATTTTTTTTTTTTTTTTGGAAATAATATTATTCACACTACTTTATCTCCACCCTCCAATCATTATTTATTTACTCAAATTGCCACTAACTTTATTCATAAACAATCACTTTATCTCTAAATGGACCCCATAACATCTCATCATACCCCCAACTTATCTACTTTATACATAAACTAATTAATATTCATTAAAATTCGTGCCCGGATAAATGGGCATAATAAAATTGAACGGAAGGAGTATTTATCTATTCTTAAATAACAAAACAGAAAATAAAACATTTGGAGACAGTTATATTTTGTACTCCCTCCGTCCCAAAAGTTTTCATTTGATGGAACAAAGTTTAAGGAAAAAGTATAATAATTATAGTCTTGAATGTAATTTTGTAAACTTGTATATATTAAGTAAATAAAGTAGTTTGATTGAGTGTATAATGGACCCCAAAAAATATTGTATGAAGGGTAAATATGTGTATATCGTGAGAGTTACTATGAAAACTTTTCAGGTACGGAGGTAGTATTTATTAGGAATATAATATTATAAAGATTTGTATCTTTTAATATTATGAATCATTCTTATCTCTTAGAATATTTAATGTAAATATTTATCCATATCTTGTAAATATAGATACACTTTGTATCTATAAATACATCTCTTGTTAACAAACACTTTACGATTATTCAATGAAATTATAATTTCACAATTCATTGTTTCTCTATATGGTATCAACGAGCCACCTGGCTCACGCCTCGATCACCATCTCCGTCCGGCATTAACCACCGACGCCCATCTCCGTCCGGCATTAACCACCGACGACGCCCTTAACCGCTGGTTGTTACAACCTCTCTTAACCACCATACGGTTATTCAAAGAAGAACCCCTCTTCTTCCAATCTCTACTTTTCCAGAACCCTTATTTTCTTTTAACAAATAACAAAGCCTTATTCCCAAAAACCTTATTTTCCTTTTCACATAATACCAGAAGCCTTATTTTCTTTTCAAAAAAAAAAAATTATATACCAGAAGCCTTATTGCCTCTCCACACATTCCACAAATTTCACCTCCGCTGCAATTCCACTGAGTATAACAGATCTCTGTTACAACTCCCCCTTTTATTCATATAATAGAACCTCTATTCCAACCTCCCTCTTTGATTCAGTTTTTGAAAACTGAACCATTACCCACAAAATAATTTCCAACACTTCACAAACCTTGCCTTGCCCTCTGTTACGAACTCCCCCTATTATTCAGTTTTTAACAAACTGCTCCTACCCACATATCTCTTCCACTGCTCACTCACTCAAACCAAAATTACCACAATTTCTGAACTCGCTTCACCCTCTCCTCCCATGGCAGCTCCGGCGAACCCAAACTCACCATTCATTGCCTTCAATGTCTCTTCCCAAGCCCCCCTGAAACTCACCCCCACGAATTATGGGGCGTGGTCCCTTCAATTTCGTCTCCTTCTTATTGGCTATGATTTGTTCCGCTATGTTGACGGTAAACTCCCTTGTCCGTCCCCTACTATTCCGGCGACCGAATCATCCTCTACTATTCCGGCGACCGAAAAGAATGCTCCGGCGCAACCCAATCCTGAATATTTGAAGTGGGTTCGTCAAGATCACCTTATTTTCTTTGTTCTTGTTGGCTCCATGACTCCTACACTCATCCCCTTCATCGCTTCGGCCAAAACATCTCATGAAGCTTGGTCAACGCTTGAACGCATCTATGGAAAACCTTCTCGGGGTCGAATTTTAGCCCTCAAATCTAAATTTCTGAGCCTCACCAAGGGAACTCGATCCGTCACTGAACTTCTGATGGAGGTCCGCTCAGTAGTCGACGAATTGGCCCTGCTCGGAGTTCCGTCGGACGCGGAGGACGTCACCCTTCGTGTCTTGACCGGCCTCGACGAATCTTTCTGCGACATCTCCACGGCGATTCAGGCGAGAGACACGCCGATACCCTTCGATGAACTCTGCAATAAACTACTCAGTGTAGAGGTACAGATGGCCGCTCAATCGCACTCCGCCATCGCACCGGCGCCGGCGTCGGCCTTGGTCGCCGGCAAACACCCTCCTCGATCGGTGCACCCAGATACGAAACCCAGATCTGGCGATTCTCGCCCGCGATCGACAGCGCCCAGGCCCTATCACGGAACCTGTCAATATTGCCGCACGCCAGGGCATACGGCACGCTTCTGCCCAGACCTCCCACCGCCGTCCGCTCACTCCGGCAACCCAGCGGGTCGACCCAGCCCTAACTCGCTGGGTCAAAGTGGCGAAACTCATTCCAGAGTGCAGAAATCGCAGTTTCCAGCTTATTCGGCCCACTCTGCTTCGTCCTCCCAATTAAATAGCCCGTGGATTCTAGACTCGGGTGCTTCTCACCACATTACCAATGATTTGTCAAATCTATCCCTCCACTCTACTTTTGATGGTTCTGAAAATGTAGAAATTGGTGATGGTAAAGGTTTAAATATTTCTCACACTGGTTCCTTATGCTTTAATGGCCTTCCTTTGCTGAAAGTTACAAATGTTTTGGTGGTGCCTCATATGTCGAAAAACTTAATCTCCGTTTCAAGCCTCTGTCGTGACAATAATATTAATATTATTTTTGGCCCTCTGTCTTTTCAGGTGCAGGATGGCCGCTCGGGGACCACTCTCCTCGTCGGGAGTCGTATTAACAACTTATACGTATGGCCGGCACGAGTCTCCAAACCCTCCCCCACTGCCCTAGTTTCTCATCGACTTCCTACCTCGGTTTGGCACGCCCGTCTTGGACACCCATCTACCAAAATATTGTCACATGCCTTGTCTCATTTTTGTTTACCTAATGCACCATCCAAACAGTTTAGTTGTGATTCTTGTCTTTACATCAAAAGTCATTAATGATTCTAGTATTGTCTCTTCTAGTCCTCTTGACGTTATATTCTCTGATGTTTGGTCTTCCCCAATTATATCTCATGAAGGCTTTAAATATTATGTGATATTCGTTGATCACTTTAGCAAGTATATTTGGATCTACCCCCTAAAACGTAAGTCTGATGTGCTCCCCATATTCACCACATTCAAATCCCTTGTTGAAACTTACCATCAATCCAAAATTAAAACCCTTTACACTGATAATGGGGGTGAATTTATTGCTCCCCGCTCATTCCTCCAAACCCATGGTATTTCTCACCTTACCACACCCCCTCACACGCCCGAACACAATGGCATGTCTGAACGACATCACAGACATGTCGTTGATACAGCTTTAGCCCTCCTTCATCATGCCTCCATGCCCCTTACATATTGGCCTTATGCTATCTGCACGGCCACCTATGTCATAAATCGTCTTCCCAAAGTAAACCTCAATATGCTATCTTCCTTCCAACGTCTTCTCAAACAGCCTCCCAATCTATCCAAACTACGTGTTTTTGGTTGTCTGTGTTATCCTTGGCTTCGTCCCTATACAACCCACAAACTAGACTCTCGATCCACACCGTGTGTGTTCATTGGGTACTCTCTCACTCAAAGTGCATATCTCTGTCTTGACCCTTCCACTCATAAAGTCTATACGTCCCGTCATGTTCAGTTTGTTGAACATACCTTCCCATTTGCCAAATTTCCCTCCCTTCTCCCCACACCTCCAGATTTGATAGATACACCCCCTGTACCTTCTGACCTACTTAGTTCACCCCCAGATCTAGTAATCCCACCCCAGCCTCCTCACCCTAACCCTATTCTTACACCATTACCTGTTACACCCCTAGAATTATCAAATACACCCACCCCAAACCCAGCCGTGGCTAATCCACCCAACCTCCACGCTCCCCCCGTCCCACCCCTCGTGCCGCCAAATGTTCCCCTGCGGTCCCCTGCACCACGCGTGGTCACTCTCTCCCAAAACAAGGTCTTTAAGCCCAACCCGAGGTATGGACTTTCATCAGTTATGTCTTTTGATATTGAACCCAGCTGTGTTTCTCAGGCTTTAACAGATGAAAGGTGGAGGGCAGCCATGTCCTCCGAGTTTGATGCTCTTCTCAGAAATGGAACTTGGGATTTGGTTCCCCCTGATGAGTCTCAAAATATTGTTGGCTCCAAGTGGGTCTTTCGCATCAAACGCAAGCCTGATGGGTCCCTAGACAAATTTAAAGCACGCCTTGTGGCCAAAGGTTTTCATCAGCGTCCGGGTGTTGATTTCTTTGAAACCTTCAGTCCTGTTGTCAAACCTTCAACTGTTCGAGCTGTTCTCAGTATTGATGTGAATAATGCTTTTCTTCATGGTACCCTGTCTAACACAGTCTACATGGCACAACCCCCTGGTTTTGTTGATAAAACTTTTCTGTCCTATGTTTGCAAACTGCATAAGTCCATTTATGGTTTGAAACAGGCACCTCGTACTTGGTATTATGCTCTTAGGACGTTCTTGGAAGGGATTGGATTTATTCACACAAAGTCTGGTGAGTCTCTTTTTGTGTACAATAAATCTGGTGTTATTGCATATTTCCTTGTGTATGTTGATGATCTGATTCTCACAGGAAATAACATTCCCTTCCTCACTCGAGTGGCTACGGACCTTGGTACAAAATTTTCAGTGAAAGATTTGGGCCCTCTTTCCTACTTCCTAGGTGTGGAAGTTCTTCGTACCATGAAATCATGCTTTCTTTCCCAACGAAAGTATGTGGTTGATCTCCTTACTCGGTATAACATGATCACCTCCAAACCAGTTCAGACTCCACTATCCACCTCAACTCGTCTCACTCTTTCGGATGGGACACCTCCTGCTGATGCCACTCAATTTCGTCAGGTACTTGGTAGTCTTCAATATCTCCAACTCACCAGACCTGATATAGCATTTGCTGTTCACAAGTTATCTCAGTTTATGCATGCTCCAACCACTACTCATTGGGGTGCAGTTAAACGTCTTCTTCGTTATTTAAATGGGACTCGAGATGTAGGAATAACCTTGAAACCTGAACCTTCCTCATCTCTACATTGTTTTACTGATGCTGATTGGGTCGGCAACAGTGATGATCGTACTTCTACAAGTGCTTACATTGTATTTCTTGGGGCTAATCCTATTTCATGGTCTTCAAAGAAACAAAAATCAGTTGCTCGTTCTTCCACGGAAGCCGAGTATCGTGCCATTGCCTCAGCTGCCTCTGAAGTTCAATGGTTAAAGTCTTTATTTCATGAATTGAGTTTCTCAGTTCCAACTCTTCCTGTTATCTATTGTGATAATATTGGGGCCACTTATCTCTGTTCAAATCCTGTCTTCCACTCTCGAATGAAGCATATTGCAATTGATTTTCATTTTGTTCGAGATTTGATAAAGACATCTCAGCTTAGAGTCTCACATGTCTCGTCCGCAGACGAACTTGCTGATGCTCTCACCAAGCCACTACCTCGTGCTCGACTGCAACTACTTATGACCAAGACTGGACTCTCCTACGGTGCTCCATCTTGAGGGGGCGTATTAGGAATATAATATTATAAAGATTTGTATCTTTTAATATTATGATTCATTCTTATCTCTTAGAATATTTAATGTAAATATTTATTCATATCTTGTAAATATAGATACACTTTGTATCTATAAATACATCTCTTGTTAACACTTTACGATTATTCAATGGAATTATAATTTCACAATTCATTGTTTCTCTATAGTATTTGTATACGCCTTGCGAATATATTTATCACAATGTCAAAAAAAATTAAAAATGTAAAAACTAAGAGTGCATAATAAATAGAAATCTTCCAAAGTCAGACTCTGCCCAATCACAAATTCTAATAGACAAAAATTTGTTTGAGACGTGAGATCTTTTTCAATGAGACGAATCTCTTTTAATTCATATTTTAAAATTTTGGATAAGATAATCTATATTTTTTCACAGATTTTTGGTTTGTAAAAAAAGTGATAATGTTATGAGTATTAAGGGAAACTCGTCTCACAGATATCATTGTGTGAGATGGTCTCACCCAAGATTAGTCCATTCTAATATATTTTATAATTGAAAGACACTTATATAAAATATTTTACACATAAATAAATGCTGATTAACATAATTTTTAAAAATTTGTAGATCATATATTTTACATGTGAATATAAAATATTTATATAAGTTTTTGGGTTTATAATTTTATATGCATGTAGATCAGATGGAATTGCCATTGGTGTAGTAAACCTTGCACTTTTGAAGGCTCTTCCTTTGAAGGCTGGAGAAATAATCTCAGTTGCTATGTTGAAATCTGATACAGAGTGTGAGAAATAGATATACTGATGTAATCTAATGACATTCTGATTGTGTGTTTCTGGTCACCACTTGTGGCTGGTGCATTTTGATGAAATAAAAATATCATTTACTAATTAAAATTAAAAAAAAAATGCATAAACATAATGTAATGATATGTAAAATAGTTATCATATTTTAATCTAATTTTAAGAAATGATTTGAATTATGCATAAGTGATATGCAAAATAGTCATGGTCTGCATTATGCATATCTCCCCGGTCAGTGCGGCATTTTGCATATCATATTTTAATCTATTTCAATCGAATGCATTATGCATAACGTGATATGCAACATAATCATCAGATTTTAATTAAATTGTAAGAAATTATTTAATTATGCATAAGTGATATACAAAATAGTCATCATATTTCATTCAAATGCATTATGCATAACGTGATATGCAATATAATCATCATATTTTGAATTATGCATAACGTTATATGCAAAATAATTATCATAATTATCATATTTTAATAAAATGGTAATAAATGATTTATTTTGAAAAGTTAATTAAATGTACCTATTAAATAAATTTAAAAATTTAATTAATTAAAAAACTTTCAAATTATAAAGTATCTGTAATTAAAATTTAAAAATCTAATTAATTAAAAAAGTTTTAAATTATAAAATATCTGTAATTAATTCGAATGGACGTGTTTTATGATTTTTTGAATTATGGAAGGTGCATATTAAAGAATTTGAAATTATTTAAATTGAAAAAGGGCAACACCGTCTTCTTATGTCAATTCCCTTTTTGAAAATAATAATATTCACACTACTTTATCTCCACCCTCCAATCATCACTTATTTACTCAAATTGTCACTAACTTTATTCTAACTTTATTCATAAACAATCACTTTATCTATAAATGGACCTCACAACATCCCATTATACCCTCAACTTATCTACTTTATACATAAATTAATTAATATTTATTAAAACACGTGCCCGAAAGAGTGGGCATAATAAAATTGGATGGAAGGAGTACATATTTTAGGTTAAGTATAATCTTACAAAAAATAAATTATACAATAGATTATGTTGTAGAAACATTCGTACCTAGTAGAATAATACGTACTAGTTATGTAATCCAGATTCGGAATTAAAATTAAAATAAAACATTGCAAAAGTCAAAAGAAAAGAAATGAAAAAAGGATTCCACTCCTGCAACCATACGCGACCATTATAATTAATTAATTAAAAATAATAATAAAACACGTACACACTATACAGTAATTCAATTCGTGGGGAAATATATAGACACGCATATAAAAAAACGTAGGTGGGAGGAGGCAGTAGTTGATATTGAGATAAAATAACCTGAAAAGAAAAAAAAGTAAAATTCAAAAGATCTGTCATTGTCAATCCTCAAATTCTTCTCTTTTCCCTTCCTTTCTCGTATAATCAGATGTTTTCAAGCTAATAATTAGAAGAAATTGTAGTGATAATCATACAGTTGTTGGGAGTAATTTGGTCCAACGATTTCCGATTTTGTTCATGGAGTTTCTGATGGGAAAATGTCTCTGTTTGCTCGTTTGTATATTGACGGCATCTGCTACGTCGTTGCCTTCTGTGTCGTCTTCGCCTACTTGTAAACGTGATTCCAGAACCTTTCTTCACGATCTGAATTCTCAGTGCCCGTTATCGATCCCCTGCACCTCTTCCCCAATTCAGGTGAAGATCTGTGGTTTTTTTTTAAATAAAGAAATGTTAGTTTCTGTTAATAATTGTTATCCAAGGGTTTGAGGTGCATGATTTTTTTTTCATTTTACCTCGTTTTTTGAGCTCATGTATCAGATTATTTCTCAAACTGGATATTGGAGCATAAAAATGGTAGAGCTACTTGGACTGGAGTGATAAAATTTTACTTAATTTATCGTAATTAATTCCTTTTTGGTGAAGAGCTTTTGGGAAGTTATCTTCATTCCTAATTAGTTATATTAAAGTAAATTGATAAGAACATTAGTTATGGCTAGAATGTACTTATAATTAAAGAGCTTGAAGTTGTGTTATAGGAATACTTTTCTAGCTCAATCATGGTCATGCAAAATTATTTGTAGTTATGATTTTAGTAGAATGTTCCAAGGTGTTGACCGACTGCAACAGACTTGGCCCTCTAAGATTATTATCGATTGCAGAAGTAGAAAAGGGAAGATGGTGTGGCCGTTATGATGCTTTTCTGTGTGCTTACATTCTCTGAATGTTGCTTTAAAACCACGTGACATGAAGTCGCCAAACTACTGTTCTCCTGGTCAGAGTGCATCTATAGAGTCCATAAGAGAATATATCTAATGGTTTTAACTGTTTTTTAATCTTTGCATTTTTTATGTGTTCGGCATCTGTATCTATAGTGCGTCCCGTGTCAACCTATCATTTTGGTCTTCCCATGTAAAACCAATTTTTTTTATTGATTGCATTGATCCGATTGTGTTTGTGATTGTGTATTGTATATTTTCCTTGTGTAATGATCAGTCATTCTTCGACAGCGTATATAATAAATTGGAAGATATTTTTCATTAAATAACAGATGTCTTAGGTGTCCGGACAAAATCAGGTGTGCTGCCTTCCGTTACGGTTGCATTGATGAAGCCTAAAATGATTGGAAAGCAGGGATATATTGACATCTTTACAATGTGTTACCATTGGAAGATTCATTTATGTGTCTCAACTATGATATTGCCCAATTATAACTATGGTAGTGGATGGTGGGCATAGTTGTTAAAGGTGCAAGGCGCTCTAGGCTAGGGTGCAGTTTTTAGAGCGTGCCTTTCGTGCTTGAGAGGGGGCGACCAAGCCTCGTGCACACACGATTATACTGCCATTTTAAAATGCTTTTAGGTATTTTTCTTAGGTTAAAAATGTTTTTCTTGCACATACACCTTTTTTAAAAATTACCTTGAGGCTGGAAATAAACTAGGGTTCAGCCAACAAGAAGTAAACTAGGGTTTTAGAAATAACAAGAAATAAATGCTGAACTTCTGAAGAAACAAGCTGCCACAACACCTCCACCCCGCCGCTGCACTGCCATCCATTGCTATGATGTTTTTTTTTTTTTTTTGGTGTTTTAATGGAGTCTAACTTCACAACTTTAGTGATGTTTGTTTTGGGTTTGAATTTATACTACTTCGGGATTTTGAAATCTAAAACCACTACTACAACACCTATAAACCTATTATCACTCTTTCCAATACGATCAATCCTCTTGTGCCTTACGCCCTTTAAAACCATGATGGTAGGATTAATTTGCATGATTAATATAGTTTTCGGTTTTAGTGTTCGGGTAAATTCCTTTGAAACTGTCTTTATGCTTTCTGATATGCAGGTTTCTTCAAGATGCTTGTTTGCTTTATCTTCAATCACTAATTATTTCCTTCTATAGCTGTGTATGGATTCTGTTATGCAGATTTCTTATAGATTTTTTTTTTGGTTATCATCAATCACTAATTGATGCATTGATTTGTGAATGAAGCTTGATGGAGAATCATTTGAAAGTGTCATGAGCTCCATTCAGAATAATGAATATGCTGCTGTTCTTTTTTATGCTTCGTGGTGTCCTTTCTCAAGCATCTTTCTGTCAAAGTTTTCTACTCTCAGTTCCATGTACCCAGAGATCAAACATATAATGATTGAACAAACTTCTGTTGTACCGAGGTTAGTGGTTTTTGCCTGTTCCTTTTCCTATATTGTCATGTCTTTCAAGTTTAGGGGTGATGATTCTTTTAGGATATTAATGAATCCAATTGTGTAGTATACCATAAATCACAGATCCGTGTTGTTTTTGTGACACTGTGGTGGTTTAAAACATGTATTCTCCTTGTGACTACTTTTGCTTGACTTTAACGTTGTTTGTTGTTTGCAGTGTTTTCTCAAGATACGGAATTCATAGTATCCCCTCGCTACTGATGCTTAATCAGACAACAAGAATGAAATACCATGGTCAAAAAGATCTCCGTTCTCTAGTAAATTTCTATGAAAGAACGACAGGTAGGTGCCTACTCTTGAAATAGTTTATGGTCTAGATTATAATTATCCAAGATCATGGTATATTCTATTTATGCTTTTCTCCTTCCGAGTGAATTTCATAATCCAACTAGATACTATTTAGTTGAATCTGCCTTGTTTTGAACATGATGACTGCTTAAATGATCCATTTTAGTTTCAACTGAAGTTTGTTCATCTTTTGATTTCGCTATTAGCATGTGATTAAATTTGTCTTGCATGCTTTTTTTAAATTTACAAATGTCCTTGTCTTACATGTGTGTAAGAGTCCCTATTTCAGAATGTCTCTCTAGTCTGAATCTGTTTGGTGTTGGAAAATTACTAATGCGCCCTCTCATGCTGTGATTCTTTTTTTTTTTTGAGCAAAGAATTTAAAGAAAATATACATTACATAATGTGATTCTTTTATTTGCTCAGGGATGGATCCTGTTGTGGACATGGTTGAAGATATGTCGTGCAATTCAGATAGTAACCAGAAAGTGTTTCAGCTTTGGAATAGAGCATCGTTGAAGGAAATATTTTTGAGGGAACTTTATCTGATTCTTTCGATGGTGTTTGTCTTTTCAAGGGCTTTTCTGTTTTTTTTCCCACAGATTGCATCCCGTATAAGGGTATTTTGGGTAGCATATATTCCTCATCTGAATATGGGTATCTTTGGAGAGTCGAGACAGCTCATAAGTCGTGTGCTACAACTGGTTGATGTGAAGAGAATTTGGACCAAGATGAAAACTAGAAGCTTCCACAAAGGGGCCAGAAATGCTCGGGTATGGGCATCGTCTCTGGCCTCCGTCTCCTTGGGTGAAACATCGTCTTCAAGAGCCATGTGAAATATTTGTGTACCTACAACTTGTTCGTCTCAGGTTGAAAGAAGTTGGTACCGGGGGTACTTTCGTCGTTTTCTCTGCTTCCTCCTTCATCTTGAAGCCTGGTAACATTAACATATATGTGAAGAGATTGAGAAATCACTTGGAATTCCGTCCATAGTGAGGAAACATGTAAATTTCACTATATATAGTATATACAAGTTAATTGCACAACTCCCAGAATTCAAAATTCTTGGAGAGGGTTAAACCTTCTTGGTAACTTGTTATGTAACTGAAAGAATGTTCGAGATTGTTTCACCTGATGATTCAATTTGATGCTCATGTTGTATGTATATCACCTTTTTTTTACCTGTTAAAAGAGAACTTAATCTACTTGAGGCATTGGTCAATGGTCTTAGTTGACACTTGACACCCTACAAAGCATAACAAGCCCTTAAATCATAAAAAATGACAAGAAATACTGAGTAAATAAGTTTGGGAAGTTCGTAAATGATTGAAGGGGTAACTAACAATTTTTAGAATCACTTTTTATTTAAATTGATTCTATTTGCAAATTAAATTTGTGTATTAAGGGGGGATGTAAATAAAAATGCAATGTGCCAAAATTTGTTGCTGTTTTTTTATTGTTTTTGAAAAAGGAATAGATATTATTGATGTTAGGCCAAAATTAACTTTCTTTTTCGTTGCAAATGATTCCAAAATAGAAGAAATAAATTAGTACTATTGAGGTGTAAATTATGATTTTTTCCAATTTAAAATTTTAGAATGTATTTAACCATCCAAAAACCCTACTAACAACAATACTGTAATCATTATAATAATAAAAAAAAAAGAGGTATAACAAGCCATTTTGGGAGAAATTAATAGGGTTTGTCTGTGAACCTGCCGCCGCACAAAACCTTTTCCGAAGTCGTCGAGAAGAAACAGTCGGCCATCATGGTATGCCCTGTTTCTAACGTTTTTCATCATTTGTAAATTTGTTTCTTTTACATTATTAGACAGATACAGTATGTTATTATGTATGTATGTGTAGACTGCAGAAGCTGTGAACCCGAAAGCATACCCATTGGCAGATGCCCAGCTCACCATTACCATTCTTGATTTGGTTCAGCAAGCCGCCAACTACAAACAGCTCAAAAAGGGTGCTAATGAAGGTGCTTTCATTTCTTTTCTTGCTGTTTGTTTGTGTGTGCGTCTTTTGATTTCCTTTGCTCTCATCATAACTGTGTTTGTGTGGCTAAGTTTTTTTGTTTGTATTAACTGCAGCAACTAAAACGTTGAACAGGGGGATTTCTGAATTTGTTGTGATGGCAGCTGATGCAGAGCCTCTTGAAATCCTTCTTCACCTTCCACTTCTTGCTGAAGATAAGGTACTTTTTTGTTTTCTGGCTTGTGAATTTGTTGTATTGTTATTCAATTGAAATTTATTACATTGATTATGGTTTATGTGAAGGGGGCTAAGTTTTGAGTTCAATGTTGTGCCAATATTTACTTTCTTTAGATGAATAATGTTGTCAAATTTGGTTGGTTGTTTCTTTCTTCTTGTGTTGCAAAATGAGTGATTTAACTGTGGTATTACTTTAGAAAATTTAGTAGAATTATATAGTTGGGGTTAATTTCATGAAACTCCTTATGGTTTGGAAATGCTGCGCGATAATCCCTTGTGGTTTGGAAATTGGACGAAAAACCTCTCTGTTGTTTATGTGCATTTTCCCTTTTCTTTTTTCTTTTTTTTTTCAGAAACAAGTTAACACTTTTATCTATTTCTTGGTATGTGCATAGCATAACTTCAAAACTTCAATATTTGGAAAAGATGAATACGAGAAATAGAAGAAATAGGCAAAATCGATAACTCATTTATGAAAAAGGGGACAATTTGCTTAGTTTAATAAACCACCAGGGTTTTGTGCAAAGGAGATTCTGTGCAACATTTCGAAACCACAAGGGGGGTTCGTGCAACTAACCCTACATAAATTGCCTAAATCTTGAGTATGCAACAACCCTAACATCAAAGGAATTTGAAGTATGACATTCGAAACATTGGGTGCCTAAACTGTTGTTGAATATTTTTGATAATCTTTTTTCTATCCTCGTCTGTAAAAGAGAAATTTTAGAGGTCAAGTTGAGAGTCTTATCTTAATCTGATTTTCACACTTGATTTCAGAATGTGCCATACGTGTTTGTCCCATCGAAGCAAGCTCTTGGGCGAGCGTGTGGAGTAACTAGGCCAGTAATTTCTTGCTCTGTGACAAGCAATGAGGGTAGCCAGTTGAAATCTCAAATACAGCAATTGAAGGTACTTTACTAATCTAATGGCTTAATATATGATTGTCGGTACAGGACCCTTACATTTCGTTGTTCATTGCAGGATGCTATCGAGAAGCTCTTGATATGATTATGTAGAAGCCTCGCCTCTTCCAGCATGATTGGCCTTTGGATCATCCCCTCAGGCTTTGATGTTTTAAATTTGGTAACTTAGCTGCTGTTTTCATGTCTGTCATTCAGATTATTAAGTTGAGTTTTTGTTTCTTGTTTTATATACTCTCAGATTTCTGTTCAAAATCATTCATTGCTTCCTCTTTCTTTCTTGCTTACATTACCATATGGTTTCTGCATTCACTTGAGTTAGATAACCTCTTATGCATTTCCAATAACCACATGCCTAATCGATTTTTCTTCTTAACCACATGCCCAATTTCTCATTTCCCCCCCTATCAGAACAGCAATAACTCACATTTAATTTTCCCATAAATTCAAAGAAATGAAATTAACTTGTTTGAATGGCTGCACCAAGAGCAAGTGAACCGGCACACCTTAAAATTAACTTAAGGGGATGTTTGTTTTGGGACTCACCCGTCCAGGTTACGTCCCCCGTCCTGTTCTAGTTTGGGATTTCACCATCCAACTCCATCCACCCCTATATATATTATACTATTATAATAATACAACATCATATATTCTTACACAATTTATTTGACATAAAGTTACATTATATAATATTATAATACAACATCACCCACTCTTACATAATTTGATTTGACATAAAGTTACATCTCATCCTATTCAAAATTTCAAAACAAACATACACAATTACTATTTATCAGGATTTTCCCCATCTTACATAATATCCCCAAGAGATTCTAACGGTTAGGGATGTTAAATGATGGAGTACTAAATGTAATTTAGATATTTCGCAAATTAATTATGGTAAATAAGGGCAAAATGGTCAAGTTAAAAAGTCGCAGTGCCAAAGGAGTATATTATAGATATTTATATTACAAAAAAAAAATGGAAACATGATAATTTAATTCTCTTGTGTAGTGCAAAATAGATATGTTATTCGGACTCATGAAAGTTTGAACTAGGCTAGTTTATATTTATAGATGAGTAGAGCTCGAACTCGTGAAATACTTGATTTATTAATGAGTTAGCTCAAGTTTGACTCATTAGATTTATATTTGTGACTTTTTTTTGGTATTCTATTTGACTCGTTAAGCTCAACTTGGTAGTCTCATTTGTGAATTAAATTGAACTCTATTAGCTTTTGCTCGGCTTGATAAATGTTTGAATGAAGTTGGAACTTTGTCTTGCTGGGTTGACCTGTTTGAACTTTGCACACAGCAGTCCTAATGTAAAATGACATTTATTTAAGCTAAAAACATCCCGATTGGTCTATACATGCCCCATTTGATAACTTAGAGACAAAAGCAATAAACATACAGGCAGCATATGTACATATCTAAATGATGATAATGATAGTGTACAACCTCAACCGTATATGGTGTGCATGTGCTCCCCATTTGTTTTTCATCTCTAAGAATCTTCTAATATGTCCAACTTCCACCACTTACAACTATTTTCTTCGTTTTTTTCCACATGTTTTAAAGAATATTGTTTGTTTATAAATAAAGTAGATAAAGTAAGTGTTGTAAAATACAATTTATATGGACGGAGAAAGTACTTATTTAATGAGTTTCTCCTTTTTCCTAATAAAATTGTTGAAAATTAACGATCTTAACGTGTATGTCTATGTATAGTTGTTGCAAATGTTGTGATACTGAGTGTCCAGGAGCAAAGAAACAAAAGTATTAGTAGTATTTAATTAAGGAAAAATGAGCGGCTAAATAATTTGGAGACACATGGGGTTGTTGGTTTCATATTTAGATATTTAACCAAACATTACAAAACCATGTTAGTGGGGTTACTTTCGGATCAAACTGAGTTATTTGCTAAGTTTAGTTTCATTGATTGACATATTAAACTAACAGATTTTATGTTCGATATAATCTACTACCCTTTTTTTTTTTTCAATTTTACAAATTTACCCTTAAATTAATAAAAAAGAAAAAATGTCAACTAACCTCCATTATCGATAATGAATGAATGAGAGCAAAGATGGATACATAACATAAAACTTTCAATTAAAATAAAAAATTGTAGAAATATATAAAATTAATTGAAGAAACGTGAAAAAATAGTTAAAACGACTAACATTTTCACATAAAATTTAAGATCGCGATAAACAATATGCGTTAAAATACAATAATATGCTATGAAACAAGAAAAGTTAATCTCATGTTGGACGCTATTAGGCAATTAATTAAAAATATTTTGAACCTGATCAATTGATTAACAAATAAGTTAAGGTGTTCAAATCCCACAAACATAATAATTTTAAAAAAAAGATGCAAATGATTTCGAAAAGAAAAAAAAATGTGAACACCACTTAAAAATATACAATGCAAAACTCAAAAACAGTTCAAGAAACAAAAGACAGTCGAATTCTTTTGTTTCGCTGTCATTTTTCATATTTCACTTTTTATTCAACATTTTGGACCATTAACACATTGGTATATACATAATTTAGTCTATATTTATTTTTTTTCATTAATGAAATAAAGTGAACACTCAAAATGAAATTGGTCCCCATTATTGTACTTGCTTTTTACCAAATTCCCCTAAAAACAAGTATCGGGCAGACATAAATCCTTTACTGGATTATTCTCAAGTTAGGTAAGCTGAAACAGAAATTGATTAAACGCAAGAAACTTTCATTTGTTTGTTTTTCTTTTCAAGTTAATTCTTTCAATTTTGAATTTGAATAAATTAACAAATATTGAATATAATTCATACTCACGAGAGAGAAAGAAAATAGGAATTAAATCTCTTATTAATAATGTGATGCTACATAAGAATGGAACATTAGACATACACCCTTTCTAATGTTTAAATTACAAAGAGAAATTCACAACCAACAAAGACATGATCAATTAATACTGCAATAACAATAAGAAGGAAAAAATAAATTAGGAATTAAGAAAAAGTTGATGAAGCTGATAATTTAGAAGAGAAGAGCAGAAGCCATTGCAGCAAAGGAGGCGAAGATAGCGGGGACGAAGACGGAGGCGTCGGAAGCGGGGGCTGGAGCCGGACCTTCGACTGCGGCGGCGACGCCGTTGATCATGACGATCATGAATGCAACAGTGAGCATCTTCATGTTCTTGGCCTCCATTGATTGATTGAAAAGAGAGAGAGGGGAATGTAATAGTAGTAGTAAGTAATAAGAGGAGGGATGGATGGATGTGTAGAGATGGGGCAGAGTGGGGGGTTTATATAGCTAAAATGTTGCTTATTTTACTTCCTCCAGCTATCAACAGAGGGTTTTAATTTTGTTTTTTGGAGTGGGGTGGGGCCCCGTGAAGACATGGGGATTGGGGGTAGAGCTGTCATAAAGAGTTCAGCTCGTTAAAGCTCGAACTCAATTTGTTCATATTAATTTAGTAATGAGTTTGCTCGACGAGTTGAACTTTATTTTCAATTTCGTTGATATAATTGAGGGAGCTCAACTCGACAAATGTTCAAATTGAGTTTAAATTTGAAGTACTCGACTCCGACTTGAATAACCTTTGTAATTAGGGGTCACATGGAAATGGTAATAATGGGTGGAATTGGCCAGAAGGGGACAGGTTGTCCAATGTACAAACACTTGTCAAAGCAAATTGTGGGGCACCACCACTATACCAATTGGAAAGTTCTTTTTCTTAATTACCAAAGTAGAGAAACTTAGTAACGTTTATATTTCAAAATTATGATGATTTTGGTACTGGTAGGTCAGAAATCGACCACAATTGCAAATTATGGAATTAATTTCAAAGGTGTGTGAATGTGCATAAATTTCACAAGTTAACTCTCCTTTTGAGAAAAATAAATTACTTTAAGAAAGGAGGCAAGAAAATTTCAAAGTACATAACACGGCCGGTAACCATTTGCACTTAAAAAGTTGGGGTCTATTTCAAAAAAAATCCTGACTCGTTCAAATTCAATTTTTCACAAAATTAATATGTTATACTTGGCCATTTAAATTGGTAATCTGAAATTAACCTGCTAGTGTCACTTTATTTAATACTTCTATAAGAGCATCTCCAATGGGCGTAGAAGTCCCATGTGTATTTCTACTCCTACCTCAAATGTAGGGTAGAAGTGGTTGTGGGAGTGCTTATGTGGAAGAGAGAGGAGAAATTGGATAAAAGTTCTTCTACCCAGGTAGAAGTAAAAAAGTAGAAAAAAAGAGAGTGGGATAGAGGGAGAGTGAACAACACATGAGAAAAATAAGAGAACAATTTGGAGGGTGTAACTCACTTGCGAGAATGGGTTTTAATGTGGTCCCAACTATTTTTTATTTTTATTATTTTTTTAAGGTAGAATGCATTGAAGGGGTACAAGTTTTTTGAGATAGGAGTAGGAAATTTTTGAGGTGACGCATATGTGTCAAACTTAAAACTCAAAATTCCTCACCAACACTGTGGATGCCCTTGAAGAAATGTGATATTCAGATTATCCCAATGTTTTATGCCTCCAAAATCGATTATTAGTTAACCTAATGTGCTATCTGGGGCAGCTCTTCCCAGTTCCAAATGGCAAAACTGTAACTGGGCTTATTTGTCGTACCCATTTGGTCCTCAAGAGTAAACAATCAATCGAAAGTTTCTATGAACCCCAAACTTTAATTAGAACACTCACTTAAGTTTTTTACCGCGACATTCATAATAAAAAAAAAAAAAAAATCTAAATTACCCTTATTAAACAAATATATACCCACCTTTTTTCATCAATTAAAATTCACCTTACATACAAAACTAACCCTATAAAAAGTCCACCTATTTTTTAAAAAAGTAACATTCTTTCATTGTCTTACATAGGGTGGTTAATCTTAGTGGTGAGAAACAAATGTTATCTGAACACAATAGTTTTTCAACAAAAAGATGGGCATTTTCCTCACTTTGTTTTGGAGTTTTATAATTCTCTTATGTTTTTTTCAATCAAAATTTGGACTATTTTCAAAAAGAAAAAAAATTGTGATTATCGTTGTAGACACCTAAATTTTAAATTCCTTTGGACCTCTAAAGTTCGGTAAATCAAGACGGGTGTTTAAAGTCCGGTAAATCAAGACGGGCCTCTCTAAAGTCCGATAATTCAAGACGGGTCTTTAAAGTCCAGTAAATGAAGACGGACCTCTAAAGTCCGATAAATGAAGACGGACCTCTAAAGTCCCATAAATGAAGATGAGCCTCTAAAGTCCAACAAACCAAATTGAGTCCAAATAGGGTATTCTTAGCCCAAGTAATTCAAAATTTGAGTGGAGATCAAGGTGCTAAGCACCTATAAATACAGAAATCAGAAGCATTCAAGGCTCTAAAATTCTCTGCAGAGAAGCAGCGTTCGAGTGGAGATCAAGGTGCTAAGCCCCTTCGATTCGGCGTTTCTTCAAGGTTCTTCGTGGATCTTCAACGGAAAAGTCTCGATAAATCCCGAAAAAGTCCCGAAAATCAACGTTTAATCCAAAATACGGCGTCAAGCCCTTTGATTAAACTAATCGTTACAAAGTCCCAAATTCAAGAACGATCTTCAACGACGTTCATCCAAAAAGTCCAACTGGGCGTGCCAATTTGTAAACACAAATTCGTGAATTAAATATAAAAACTCGAAAATGGTAAACGATATATTTAATTTCGGATTAAAACCGAGTATTAGTGGGTTATAATCTCTAATTTGCTCCTTCGATTCTCTCTTCTTGAATTTTTGAGCACTTTTGGAACTTTTGGAGTTGGATCCGCAACCGAATCCTATCCGATCTTGTATTTGGGGCTTTACAACGTTTAATCCAAAAATACGGTACTAAACCTTTGGATTAACGTTATAAAGCCCCAAATACAAGATCGGATAGGATTCGGCTGGAGATCCAACTCCAAAAGTTCTAAAAGTGCTCAAGAAATTCAAGAAGAGAGAATCAGATGAGTAAATTAGAGATTGTAATCCACAAATACTCGGTTTTAATTCAAAATTAAATACATCGTTTACCATTTTCGAGTTTTTATATTTAATTCACGAACTTGTGTTTACAATCCTACGTTTTCGATTCTTGTGTGCTATTTTGACCAGTGTGATGTTTTTTTATTTTACAAATTTTGGTTCATAATTAGTAGGATTTGGTTTACAATTGAGTGTATGATTCATATTTTTTATTTGTAAAAGTATATTTGGTAATTTAAGAGGGCACTTAGTTATACCGTTTGGAAAAATCACATGTTTCGAAAAAAAAAATATTAATGACATTTTAAACATTTCATAATTATTTTAAATCAAATAACCGCACCCTAATATTAAAAGGCCCATATACTAATGGGCTTTTCTTGAAAACCCAGTAAGGAAAGAGCGTGAGACTCAAGCGACGACGTTTAAGTGACCTGTCCAAATGGAGGGAAACCCATCTCACCGTTGATTCAACAATCAACGGTCCAGATTATTCTGAAGCACCACCAATGGCAGGAAAATAAGGAAGCACAAATAGGCACAAAAGGGCGTATTTACTATACTATTTTCTATTCATCCGCAAGCGAGAAAGCAACTGTGAAACATTCAAAGAATGCTATCTTGATATAATCACATAATCTCCTTTTCTACTTTCTACTTACAAACTGTGAATTTCTTCATTCTCTCTGCATTTCTTGTTTCTCGATTCCGTATGTTGTAATTTCATACACTATACTTTACACTTTGTGGTTGTGATTGGAATGTTGATAAATTGAATTTCTGAATGCTGGGGTATTTTGATGTATACTGTCGTCTTCAGTAGATCTTGAGGTAGGATTTTGTTTTGTTTTCCTTTTCTCGTAGTGGAAAATTGTGTGAAGAGTAACTTGATTTTGTGTAAGTGCAGATTTTGATTACATTGAGGAATGGATAAGTTACAGTGGGGGAATAGGAAGGCTCCGAGGCGTGTGAAGTTGAATGCAAAATCGAACGGCGGAGGAAGCGGCGGTAACGCCGGTATTGTGGAGAAAAAGATCAGTTCGAGAGGGTTTGATGATAATAGTAATAGGCATAGCAGTAAAGAGGGACGTGATCTTCCTCCCGTTTTATCTCCTCATCATCCAAACAGGTATTATGATCATTAGCCATGAAATTGTTAATAAGATTGAATTTATCTTCAGTTTTGTTGTTTCCTACTGTCAATGCTATTTGTCTTTTGTCGTTTTTTTTGTTTGTTTCTCCATTTTGATGTTCTAGATAAAAGGTGAAATTGAATTTTTAAATCTGGTTTCGAGATTGGTAAAGTTGTTTCGTAGTTGCTTCACAAGATCACTTGAGTATCTGGTAAAAAGGAATATGGAATATGCATACTTGAAGATTCTTGTGTAGTTTGTAATATAAACAAGTTGGGAAAAATTAGTTGCATTAGGGTTCAATCATCAATCTAAGATTGGTAAATCAAACAATAATTGAATTAAACCCCTGCATTTCATGCCAATCTTTTACACAAAGGCAAAGTCTTATGTAATGTACTAGTTTGATAGTATTAATTGTTTTATTATAAAGTATTAGTTGCGAAACACAGATATCCAGTGTACTAATCATCACTTATTTCAAATGACAACAGAAAAGCACCAATGGCGTCCTTACCTGTGAAGGAAGATAGGTACTGCACCAAACGAGGATTCGATGAAAGCAGCAGCAAGGTTGCTGCAAAGGAGGAAAACCAAACCCAAAAAAATGTGGGGCCAAGGTTTCTAATTTCATTATCCAGCAAAGAAAAAGAGGAGGATTTTATGAAAATGAAGGGTTGCAAACCGTCACAGAGACCCAAGAAACGAGCCAAGCAGATCCAACGAGCCATCTTGGTAGGTTTTGATTATATGTAGCAAAATTGAATCATCTGATAAAATTGTGTGGTGGTACGAGGCAATGATACACGTTTTTATGTGCAGTTTGCAAGTCCTGGTGCGTGGTTATCGGACGTGTGTAGAGAGAAGTACGAAGTGAGAGAGAAGAAGACATCAAAAAAGGTGCTTGATTAGGTGCCAGTATTTGAATTCTGAATCAATTTTCAAGAATCTATATTTAGTTTTGGAAAATGTTTGTTTGTTGCAGAAACCCAGAGGGTTGAAAGCTATGGGAGGCATGGATATTGAATCAGAATGATGAACCAACTGTTTAATGAAGTTGTGTGATGTTTCTTTCTCTTACATGGTGCTGCTAGTAGCTTTAGGCAAATGTAGTCTCGCTCATACTATCAACCTGTTAGTTAATTTTATGGAGATACCATTGTTTTCAGTTGATCATCAAAATGTGTTTTAGCCCACGTGTTTATTTTGTTAATTTAATGCATTATATTGTGCTCTTTCTAAAATATACACAAAATTTCACTTTCATTAAATGCATAAAACTCTCTTGTGTTAATTAATGCATTAAACCCCCTTATGTTTGATAAAAATTTGCACGAAATTCTTTTCACCAACTTATTTTTTGGCACCTTTGATATGCGCACGGTTTGCGTCTATTTATATTTGTCATAGTGTAGTATATTTTATTTTTTTTGTACGTAAATGTTCTTTGAATGGAAAGTAGACAGTACTAGTTTCATGCATACTTTTTAGGGATTAAAGTTTTTGTAGTCCACTAAGTTGGCATATTTTTGAATTTGGTTCACTTGGATTAGTCATTTTGATTTTGATCCATTAAGTAATCAATTTTTTGAAATTGGTCCAATGACCTGATATTGCAGGTAATTCACCCGGTTGACACTCCACATGTACTAAGCATACCTTTTTTTTCCTTTAATAAAATATACACAACCTATTTTTTATTTATTTATTTTAAATGGAGAATTAATAGGTTATGGAGCGGGGCATGGGTATAGATATGGGGCGGGGCAAATTAAGTAATAAATATTACTCTTCGGAGAAAACCTCCAAAACTTGCGATTTCAACACAGAAAGGGAAAAACCCCATACAGATCCAGAAAAAAGAAACCTAATTCCTAAATCGCTATCTCACAAATCAGAAAGGGAAAATCCTAATACAGATCGAGGAGAAAGAAAAATAGTGTCCTAGTTCTTCAATCATAGAGAATGTCATCATCCTAATTATTGTCCACTGCATGAGCTAGGTTTAAGGTATGTTCGTGTGTGGAAAGGTTCTACGGTTTCAAAGCTTGGAAAGAAATTCTCGAGTTGAATTTGTTTTCGTTATTCTCCTCTTGGTTGTAATGCGTTTTTAATTTAATTTCCAGCAAGATGGGGGTGAATGCAACTATTTTGAATTGTTAGACCCTCCAATGGGGCCAAGAGCTAGAGATGTAAAGTGAAGTCGCTCATGAGAGAATTAATACAGAATTAAATGGAAAGGAATGGAGAAGAAGAATGGGGGATTGTTATGAGCATAGAAATGTGTAAGAAAAAGTATATTCTTGATTTTTTTTTCTTGGCAACATGGTGGATGTAATCTGGAAAGCACCTAGTATTATGAATAGAGGTAGAATTTGTCTGTTGAATGTATTCAAATTTATTTCTTAGATTGATCAGCATTATTGTTTCACTCTTCTGCACTTATTGATTTTTTTTTTTTTGAATGGAAGTTAAATACCCATCCCTTTTTTCCCATCCCCATGACTCGAACCCAGGACCTAAGGTCGAGGTAGTGGTGCTCTAACCACTTGAGCTATGCCACTTTGTCGCACTGAATTATCATCACTAGAAAAATATAACATTAGGAATATGAAATATTTTATCTGATGCAAATTTCATCCCATTCCAAACTTCATCCAAACCATCATTATTAGCATCAGATAAATCATCACTTTCATCTTGTAAGTCATCATTTCACCCCACATGTATACATCTTTATCCTTTTTTATTCCAATTTCACTTCTAATGCAAGGATATAGTATATCACAGATATAAATAATTACATATGTTAATTATCAGAAAGAGCTTAACATATATCCATAAACACTTTACACCATATACACCAAAAATGAGAAACGTACTGTAAATAGGTGGAGGGTCCTCATTTTTACTGAGTTCTCGAAATTTCATACTCAACAACACGATTCTTGCCTATGGTTCGAACATATTTTTAAGGAATTAGATTTTTTCAAATTGAGGGTTTTCCTTTCTGTGTTGAAATCGCAAATTTTGAGAGGTTTTTGCCCAAGAGTAATATTTTATTACTAGGGTTAATAATTTGCCCCGTCCCATAACCCATTTTCCATTTAAAATAAATAAATAAATAATAGGTTGTGTATATTTTATAAAAGGAAAAAAGGGTATGCATAGTACATGTGGAGTGTCAACCGGATGAATTACCTGTAATATCAAGTCATTGGACCAATTTCAAAAAAATTGACTATTTAATGGACCAAAATCAAAATGACTAATCCAAGTGGACCAAATTCAAAAATATGCCAACTTAGTGGACTAAAAAAACTTTAATCCCTACTTTTTATTTAACATGAGGATTTTTATGAAACAAATTGGGTTTTATAGATATGTATTTAATGCTGTTTATCCCAAATATTATTGGATCAAAACTTTAAACAGTAAATTCTGCCAATTAAAAATCATTACTCCATTTTAATTTTTATTTCAATTTATCTTGGAAATAACGACACTAGGACAAGTTGGACCTTCATAATAATATAAAGGGAGGGGTTATCAACACTCCAAACTGTGTTATTCTCACTCCAATTGTTATACACACCCCACCTAAATTTAAAATTCAATTTAAATTACTAAACATACTTCAATTTATTCATTTTCTATCCTTTTTATTTTAAAACTTAAAATATTTACCATTTTTAAATAATATTATACACACGCCCATCCATTAAAAAAATGTAACCTCTCTCCCTCACCAACAACAGTGTATTTTTCAAAAAGAAGAAAGGGAGAAAATGTGTGATCGAACAACAAATTAAAATATTAAAAGACAATTAAAAAACTGCACTATACATACTGTACGGCCACAACTTCATGTACACACATGGAAGTGTTCGGCCAGTAACTAATGTACGGCTATGGATATGTTCGGCCAGTACACAATGTACACATTAATGTGTGTTCGACCAGTAGTGGCCGTACACCACTTAACCAAAAATTCATGCAGATTGCGTTCGGCCGGTTGTGGCCGTACACTCAGTGATGTGTTCGGTCACGATTTCGGCCGTACATGTTGCGACTGCTACCACTAAAAAAACTGTATAAAGTGTAAAAAATATTAAATATACTTACATTAATTTCCTCCATCACTTTTTCTTCTTCCATAATCATGTTTGTTGTGATTATATCATCATATGAAGGTTAAATTATGATTAAATGGGGATAGAATTTAAGTATAAGGTGTGTATAACATGGGGGTGTCTTTAATATTATTAGGGGTGTATTTAACATTTTTTAAAATGATTTAAAAGGATATCTTAGTAAATTCAATTAGGTCTATTTTTGTTCAAAAAAATATGGGTTGGGAACAACACAATTTGGGGGTTGATAGCCCTCCCTAATATAAATATAAATATGTAGACAATAATAACTAGTAACCAATGCTCCAATTAAAATTAAACAAACATACAATTGAAATCTTTGAAAATCAACGTGGTGAGGGCAAAATTTGATTGACTATTTCTGTTTTATGAAAAACCTGATTTGAGAAATCTAATTATCTAAGAATAGTTTTGTTCATTTTTTTTTTTAGAAACTTTTACTTTAAATGCGTATCTATTAATAATATGATGGTTCATGGTTTCATAATTTTTTAAAACTGATTGTAGAGTCATATTTTTCGACATGAAGAGACTTTAAAATTAAATATTAACATATGGGGCCAGGCTGGGCCGTTGTCAATGACCTGACCCAAACCTCTCAGGACTGGGCAGGAACCAGCGGCTCGGGTCAAACACACATATATACATTAACTTAATCTCCATGCTAATTGCTAAATATGAATTCCGAGAAAATGGGAAGAATAAATTATAAGAAATGTACAATTCTATCCAAGGAAACCAAAGCTTCAAAATTGCAGCTGAAGAAGCCAACACCTTCTTCCTATCCTGTAAAAAATTCTACCTAAAAACTATAATCATCCTCCTATTTCTTCCTCTCTCGTCTCCTCTCTACGGCTCATGTACAAACCAATGTCCTATCTTCTTACATCGTCTAAAACAAACCATGTACACATACATACGTCCGACGACCCCTCAATATCTGCCCCAACAATCATAGTTTCATCGAAAACATAAAGTTACCTGCCTGTATTGTTTAAAAATCACTGTGTCTGTAAATTAATTAAATTACTAAAGCCTCAGTTTTAGTAGTTTAGCTTGAGAAATTACCATGCCCGATGCCTGCCACTCAGCCACCAACGTTGCGTTTGTCTGAGTAAAGACCCAGTGCTTCTGAGGGGCAGCTCAATGCTATAAGGCTTCAAGAGTTACAGATGATTTAGTGAAGACAGAAAGAACGAAAGGGGCCTCTTCGCCTGGTTGGATTGTGGTGGGGATTATGGTATACCCCCTGGGATCAGGATCCAGAACCATTTCACACGATATTTCCCGTGAATTTACGTAATCCGTTCCCCCAACTGATTCGTGCAGAAAAATATTAAAGCCAGCGCGATGCCCACGCGTCTTGAGTATCCTCAATCCAATGTAAAACATCATCGAATCATGGCTCGATTGATAATTCCTGAAACCAGCTGTCGTTCTCGAGAAGCTCACCCCCTTGTACACAAATACAAACAAGTTTTATTTAGTAATTACAAGAATTAATTACTGGGGTGAAGAAGTAGCTAGATTAATTCACCTGAGTTAAGGTGATGAATACGTGAATAGGTAGGTTTGCATCAGGGCCATTGGCTCTGAGACGAAATTGTGGGTTTTGATGCCAGGTTCCATAGTCTTGGCAGCCACCGGCACTGTATCCACGCCACTGGCTATGAACGGAGTAACGCATTTCTGGAGGGTAGACACGGCATACGTATATTGATCGGAAATGGATTTGAAAATCTTGCCACGACATCCAAAATATACCGTCTTTTGCTTGTGGAGTATGCTTCAGTTTGTGCCTCATTCTATCTGTCCATTCAGGTGACGAATCTGACCACGGCCCATTCCACTCAACCTCGTTTGCCCATGGATTTCTTATCTGGACAAGTTTATGCCCGTCTACTTCACGTACCTGAGAATTTTTTTTACGAAAATGAATTTACAAATATGGACACACTAGATTGACATAACAATAAGAATAATAAGAATAATAATAATACCTGTAATAGAGAGTAAGCATGGCCTTGCACAATACCGGAAGACGATATGTGGACATCTGAACCTGAAGGGCTACCGGCACCAAGCAAGAAGCCCTCTTGTTTAAAACGTAATACTTGAGACCACAGTCTTCCGCTTGCGAGATCAATCTGAGATTCAGCACTTCTCATATCAATCTCCTCGCCAGCACCACCTGTCAGGTCCACAAGAGCATCTTGGACAAGCCCACCTTCCAAGGCTTCGTAAGATCCGTGAAGCTTAGCGTATGCCTTTTCCAGTATAGACACCCATAATTCATTCCCCTTCCTGCTCGTTGCAAACGCAGGCTTCCCAGGTGATTCACACGGGATCCAATCGTCCACAACAACTGGGACCCATTCCCCCTAAAAACACATTCAAACCAACATGGTTGTTATTTTCAAAGTATATTGGAGATAAATTAAAAAAGTGTTTTTAGTCGTCTTAGTTATCCTTATTTTGGTTTTAGACTGGTCGACTTGAAAATAGTCCTGCAACTTCTATTTTTCAACATTGTGTGGTCTGGTAACCGGATGTGGGAGGTCAAACATCCAGTTGACACTGACGTGGCAGTCTCTTATTTGTTCACCGGATGTCTCACCTCTTTCAGCGGGTCACCAGTAATTGTCAAAGTAAGATGATAATAGGCGAGGTAAATTAAAATCCCATTGACTGACATCAACATAAAATTCTGTGTGAAAGTAGGTCTTCTGCAAAATCACAGACCATAAAAGCACTTTGATGGTTGGACAATAAATTAAAATAAATGTACCTGAATGCAAAAACGAACTGTATAAATTCCTTCTTCATTATAGTCTGGAGTAATAATGACTTCTGATATTCGCGAAACTTCAGTCAGCACAGCCACCGCACTCAAAAACCAGCAATCACCCAACCGACCCTGTTCAAGTTAGATTAAGAGCATTAGGAAGTGTCGAAAAATACACGATGACTAGGAAATATAAATGGTGGTAATAACCTGACAAACATCAGAAGGATTTGCTGTCCCTGTAAATAAGCACGGATCGCAGTCTAGATGCTTTTCTTTGACTATTTCTTTTGGTCGCATCCATTCCGAAACAACCTACGACAAACCTCAACGTGTTAGGTATTACACGAAGTACGCTGACATGGCAAAGCAATGCCAAATAAGAAGTATAACAACACCTGTAACTTGGATGGGGGGTTGTCTGGATCAACAAATAGTGAACGATCACTTGGTGGGAACTCTTGATCAGTAAAATGCACTTCTCCTCTTGCCAAGAGAGCCTCTTTAACAGCCAATTCAACTGACCGCATACGTTGATTGATTTCATCCTGAGTCTCCATCCTTGGCCTCCTCAACCGTCTCGTGAATGAATCAACGTCTAATATAATTCCTTCCCGATCTGATCGTCGCCTCCTCCCACTTGAATACTGTCCATCCCAATCTACCTCATCCCTGTCGTAAAGATCAACCTCAGCGGGATCGCTCTCCCAGTCCTCAACCTGTATAAATCAAACAAAAGTTTGTTACAAAAGAGGACATTATACTTGGAAAAGAAGCACGGATACGAACCCTTGGAGGAGAATCTGCCCACTGCCAGTTATCGTCGGGATTGTCAATGAGGTTGTACTCTGTGGAACTAATGGCAGCTGGAAGGGCAGCAATCTCGTCTTCATTCAAGCACCTGCCCCAAAGGAAAACGTCCATTATGTGCATCTTGGATTCAGTGTTTTCACTATCTGACCTCCCGAATGCATCCATATCCGTCGGTGGTCTGATACCAAGCCAAATGTCTGTTTGTTCTTCCCATATGCTGTTTCCCACATTAAGTGGAAGCCCAGTTTGGTAGCCGTCATACCCACCATCGATGAAGCAAGTTGCCTCGCCTAATTCAGCGTCTATAGTCATCGTAACAACATGCCACCTATGACACAGATATTATTTTTATATAAGAAAACAGCATTAAACAAGCACAAGACAGATTAATAATACAAGACAAACCTTCCATCTGCAATACTGGACGAACTTATACTCCACTCCTTTGCAACAACAGTCTGTCTATCTCCTTTAGTGATTAAACGTAGGCCAACTTGTCCAGCCTCCATGCCCTGCTCCGAACCAGCAACGAGAATTTCCCAACAAATTCTGCGTTGAAATTCAGTCCCGAAGAGACATACTGGCCCAGAATCTGGTTGGATCATGACAGCAACAGAGAAGCTAACTCTCTGGCTCTGGCATAAACTTGGATCAATCTGACCACAGCATCTGCCGCTTGTTGTCGGTTCATCGTCAAGAACACACACAGCACCAGCAAGTCCAGTCTGCAACACAATACAAGTTTAAATAACGGAGAAGTGGAGAATTGTTGAATTATTTTAGAATTGACAATAATCACCTGCAGTGCGCGTTGGGATAACTGAGTTGCACGTATTCTACGAGCAATGCTTGCTACTCTCTCACGTGCAAATGAATCATCAAGTACTGAATCACCTCCTACAGCACGAACAGCAGCGGCCATGGCAGCTGCCTCCCGACTGCCAGCATTAGGAATAGATGATATAAGGGAAGCTTCAATCTCCTTCCATTTGCGTTCCTCCTTCTCCAACAGAGCTTTTCTCCTTTCTTTTCCCCTTCCTTCCTCTTCGCGTCTTTGCATCAAAGCTTCCTCTTCCATCTCCTTTTCTCTTATATAACTATAATATTTCATTCAAAAAAGAAAATTAAATCACAGTAAGAGAAGCAAGCAGTTCAATGCTACATGAAGACTTAAAAAAAAGTCCCCTAAATTTTCCAACCTCTCCTGTATAAGCTCAAATTGTCTACGGTCCTCAGGCATCCACTTCTTGATTTTTCTTGCACTCAGATCTGAAAAACCTATGCTATCCAGGAACAGTCTTAGGCGAACCTCATCCTAAACAAACATCAGGAAATAATAATCAGCCGGTGAAAAAAAAAAGATTCATGGAATTACAAGTAGAATAAAATTATGTTTAGTACCTGGACCCTCTCAGCCTTGGCAGTCAAGCCAAGTAAAAGAAGTAAATACCCACCAAACTTATCCCACATGTAAACCCACTCTGTATCAATAGCTTCTTCGAGAGCCAGAATTCTGGCATGGGCACACATTACCCTCCTATGACCAACATCATTCGTGACATCATTCTGTAATATCGTGCAACTTCTCAGTCTTGACAAGAATGATCCTGCAGTCAATTCTTCATTTCTCAAACGGTCTCGTAATTTCATGACATCAGCTCTCGGAAGTACAAAGTTCCCAGCCCTATCCCTTGCAACCGTAGGATCTCCAACCAACAGCGCAGCTGAACTAGCTGACCTCTGAGGAGCTGAGTATGTACCCGATAAAGCATTTCTTGTCTGCATTCAGTACAGTAAGTTTTTATATCTAAACAACATACTATGGATGGGAAAACCGATGAAATGGACTCACCTTGGTCGCTGATCTAGAAATTGCCTGTATCACAGTTTCCTTACTCAAGAAGTTAACAGCATCCTCCACCATCTATGTTAAAACAAGATTTGAGAGTCAAACCATGGAAAAGGTATACAATTCAAATAACAGATTTGAGCTCAAGATAAATTATAAAACCTCAAGAGTTAAGCATGAGCGTGATACAGCAAAGCCAAAGGACACGACAAGTGTAATCGCTGATACAGAGGCTCCAGCAAATGGTGGATATATTTTCAAACTGGCGACAACGCCCCAGCCTTCAATCGCCAATGCTATCCCATAAAGCATAAGAAATGCAGCACTGGGTGAAAACAATACAAATTAAGAAATATCTAGCCAAGCCATATGTGATAATACAATTCAAATATCCAGCATAATATCGTAAAAATAAGAAAATTTACAAACCTGACGTTTTTCCCACAGTCTGCATGAGCATCATAAACATACACAGGCAATACCCTAGGAGAATAAACTACAATAGGAGGAGAAAGAAGCACCTAGAAAATTCAAGCAGCAAGATAAAAGAAAAAATTAGCATATTTGAGAAAAGATCAATAGATTTTTTTCACAACAGTCAGATGCAACTCACGGTTAGTGCCCTCCCAGCCAACAGGAAAAGAAATGAGAAGTAACCGACAGATGCTCCAACGAAAGCTTTATCTGGAGAAGGAAAATAACTTTGATTAGACCTAAATAAAAGAACTTGATTAAGCAGATAAAACAAGGAAAAAAATATTTTTACCTTGAACCCAACCGACAAAAAATGCTGCTAAAGCCAAAAGAAATGCAAGGAAACAAACAAATAACATCTGAAACCGCGTCAGGTAAAAATTGTTTGAAGCCCAGTAGTGAATGACGCCAATGGCCAGAACCAGAAGAAGAACAACTAACAGAAATGCTGCACCGATCTGTAGCAGTACAGAAAACAACAATGTATAGTGAGTGAAAAGTCATAATGCAGAATATTGACTCCATGGTAATTTTTACTTACCGTCCATGGTTCAATTATAGCTGTGACCGCTGAAATTGCTCCAAGCAACAACACTAAGCCAATAATTATAAAGATATAAGCACCTCGAGAAAGTTTCCAGTTATCATCTTTCCTGCAATCATATGCTAAAAATGTGAGTCCTTGTAAAAGAAATTCTTCTAGAGTTCAAGACCTCCTTAATTTATACGCCTATAAGGTTACATACCATTTGAGCAGACCAGTTGACAGTGACAAAATGGCAGGAATGCAAATCAATGGAAGTAAAGCAGCAAGAAAGTCAGCCTGTGTTGGAATCTGGTCGCTCCGTGAATTCACAACCTTCATATACGATGCCCCACAAAACGACACCAGGACAGCTACAAAAGGAGAAAATCAGTCCTTAGTAATGAAATGCTCAAATACATAAACAAGACCAAATGAGAAGCAACAACAAAATAATAATTGAAGATTTACCTGAAAACAACCCAATACATACAGCAGACGAGAGAGAAAATCGATAAGTTGCAAACCAGGATACTATTGGCAGTACACCAGTAACTATCAATGCAATTGCAGAGGCCACTGCCCAGCCAATATACACAGAGGATGCATAGGGAGATGAAACACTTTTTGGATCACCAGTCAACCCCTTGTAGCTTAAATCATCCAAGGGCTTTGCAGATATAATCCCACCAAGACCCAATAGAGATCCAGCGAATAATGCCATACATATGGCAAGAATTACACCCTGGAAACAATATTTTATGTCAATTCCACTAAAATTATTTTAAAGTCAATATTAAGACAACTGTATCACAATAAGTGTAACAAGTATAATCAATTCAAAACATGGATTAGAAACTTCAGATCTGAGAGGATGACAAATAAATTGGAGATGTTGTCTTTAAGCCTCTAATATGTTGCAGCAAACTAAATGAGTGTACATCACCATAATTCGCAATGGGATGATAACATTTGATGCAGTTCATTGAGGGAGTTGGAAATGTACCAAACAGTTACCTAAGAAAGCAGAAAAAATACATGGATACTTGGCATTACATGGACCATATCTCGCATTTCATTCTCATTAATGTTCAAGTCTAAAATATCCTTTTTAATATTTCCAATCTCATGTTTACATGTTCATATTAGTTAGTTGTCAACCAATACTCAACATCATATAGCATTGGTAGTCTTATGGTTGTGCATTTATCTAAAAAAATCATAATTTAAATGAATATATTACTTCTAAGAAACCAGTAATGAGCAAACCATCACTTTTACAATGATTGCAACATATTCCAAGAGGCGAAAAGGTGATACTTATACCTCCTTCCTCCTCATAAAACCATGATTTCCAGCATCAGTACCACCCGAAACCCAAAACTTGTAACCATTCTGGATCCATATGGGAATGCCAACAGATAGGCATGCTACCATTAGAGGAACTGTCAGAGACAATCCCAGAAGAACCGATGACTTGCTGCAGAAACATTCACAACCAGAACAAAGTTTACATCATTAACTTCTACATTGACAATGTTGCGAATGGGAGATATAATAAAAGATGTTAAGTGTGATTAAGAGAATTGTACCTCAAAAAGGAAAGCAACAATCCTACACCAGTGCTCACTAACCAAGCGATGAATCCATACTGCAATCCAAGGAAAAAGAAAAGATAGTAATAAATAAACCGCGCACAAGTATATACTGTGCATTATAGACACAGAAAAAGATGCATAATTACAACAATTTAAGATTAAAAATCGAGAAAAATAAAACAAGAAGAGATATTCCGAGTCATTAAGGATAAGATGTAACAATAAGATATACGGAGTATTTAAATAAGTCAAATAAGAATCAAGTACTGTCTCAAGAACAAACACCCAATATAAAATCCATTAAACTCTAAAAATCAGGACTAATAAGAAAATCATTTTAATAATAAAAGCATCCCAAATATATGACCACACTACCTTCCTAGGTTTTGACGTCATCGACAATTCTTCAGATTGAAGTGACCTCAGGAAAGCCATGATTGACCAAACAACAGGAGACAATAACAGAACAGCTATCCCAAGTTCAAACTGCAGAAAAATTGTGGAAATTAATGATTAAGAACAGCCATATAACAGATTGTAAAGATATTATAACAATAACCAGAGTTTACAATAAAGTATAGACACCTGTTGATGTGTAGAGTTTATTAGATTAATTGTGTTTGGACGGAAGATGGCCACAATAATTGTCTCTATGCTAAAGACAACGCTGAAGAGGAGCCACGATCGCTCAGGGGTTCCTGCTATATAATGCAAGACTAGTCTACAGAGTTGAAGCCATTTCTCCCAGCCGTGAAGCCTAAGCTCTTCTGAAAAGGTAATTTGATTAGACGGCAGATTGTCGACACTGTTGGAGTCCATATTAATGTTAGTATTATCCCGATGATCCCTGTCTGCATCCAAACTGCTTCTTTGCAGTAACGCAAGGATCATAGGATCTAATCCATTTTCCTTGAGCATAACAGCAAAATTAGGGTCAAGTCCTTTATCTTGCAGTAAATTTGTGAGTTCGAGCTCGCCCTGTCTCGATCGTCTTTTCAGGATAGACGTAATCCTCGGATCATTCAACTTCTCCTGGAAAGCGAGGGCTAAATTCAAGTCAAGCGCCTGACTTGCGGAATTAGATGCACTAGAGTCACAACCCTGGCTTTCGATGCCACTACTAGAACAAGCTACCAAAGAGCCGTTATGTTCGAAAGTTTTATCTACGTACGAAGGCCCAACTTCAGTTTCTTGAACAACTGAACGACAAGAACTGCTTCGTAATGCAAAACTTGGCCTTCCACTATCACTTTGAATACCTTCGACGTTAGTCCAGCTAGTAAGCTCACCAGTGCAAGGTGCTGTGCCGTTACCAAGGTTACCAGCATCTGCACTACTACTTCGTTTTACACTTGAGCCACAGCCTTCAGATGAACTCGATGAGCAGTTCTGTTCTTTCTTACGAAATCCTTCTCGCAGGCGAATTACTGTGCTCTGCAAGGCATCCCTTCTAGCTGTAGATGGGTTAGTAATGCACAAGTGACGAGAAACGGCAGCTCCGAGAAGCACAGAGGCCACAACAGCATAGCTGATACAGTGCCCTAGATACCTGTGGAAAGAAATTGTAGTAGACGTAAGACGTCGTCACTAATTAGATCAAATAGAAAGAAGATTTGATTCAGAGTAGAATTTCACAAACCAGTAATGAACTCCAAAACAAATCAAGAATACCCGAGAAGCCCCAGCAACAAAAAGTGCAACAACACGACTCTTAAGAAGCTTAAATCCATATAGGCATGTTCCCACATTCCAATCTGGTAGGAAAAAAAAGTTACCATTGCAAATAACCATAAAATTGTATAGTATAGAATTTGGAGTTATATATTATAGTATGTCCAGCAAATATACCAAGAATAATAACTGCAGCAGACGTAATTGCTCCGAGCCAGTGTGATTCTTTGGCTGTCAGGCCATATAAGATGGAATATACAAGAAGAACGACGAGGGAACCAAAATAGAGAAGCCCAAGATGTAAAACCCTGCAAGAACGTCGAAAATTCACAATAGAAACATTGACAAAGAAAAGTCTTGAAGCAAACAATTAGAAGTAAGACTCACCTTCTAGATTGTCGAGGGTATAATTCATTTGGATCTGGTGGTTCAGGTAAGCAAGCCACGGGACCAACTTCAATACAATCAGAGTAAGCAAATTTGTATGCCCTTCTCACATATTCGTCAATGTCTAGACCATTGCCTATACAAAAGAAAAAGAGGATAAATATATTACTTAACAGACTCATGTGAGGTTCCAAAGAAAACACATTATTTATGACTTACCATTGAAAACCATCCGACAAATGAAAAGCATGTTGATAGCTAGGGCAATTGCTGACACGCCAAAGAAAAAACCAGAAGGTGAATACCGCTCAGATGCCTTTGCACCAGCAGTAACATATACAGCACAAAGTTCATATGCACAAAGCAAACCCACAGCAAGAAGAAGAAGAACTGCAACAGCTCCTGTACAAGTTTGATATGAGAATAAAATTTTGATTAATACAAGTTTCCAATTTTGTTTCCGGTCACATGTAGTGGAGTAGGAATACATACTCGAGCTTTGCCATTGTGTTCTCCACCAAAGCATTACAGCATAGAATGCCAAAAGTAGAGCAACTCCAGCCATTACAACAGCTAGACCAATAATATCTCGGCCTAATATCACAATTAACCACCATCCCCATACAATAAGCACCACAACTGGTGAAATAACAATTATCCACGCACACAGGGAAAGAAGACCACACAATACTCCCAGCTGAGGTCCTTGCAGGAAATCCGGCCATTTTCTCGCAAAGATCCAGCTGAAAAGGCAATTGTCAGAAGAATACAATCAATCAATAAAATGTGTGTGTGTAAATGATTCAAAACATAATACATTTTCCATATTAGTTGTGGAAAACTCAAATAAATAAACATGCATATACAGGTCACAGAAATCAATCCATCTCATAGGTATTTGAGTTAAATAAACAAAGTACTGACAATATTCATAGACAGGCTGAATATTGTAATCTCTTAGCAATATAGATCAACGTTAAATTAGATATATTCACTATTAAAACACGCTTGGCTCTTCACCTCATCCAATGCATTAACTTAAGTTTAAGGTAAGCAACCTAATTATATACCATCATCAATGTCAAAAATTAGAAATTACTTATCCATAAAGTTACTATGACCTAAGAGCTATCCGTAAAGTCACAGATAAGAGTGGCTAGTAGTAACTAAAAAATTCAACAATTATATCAGGAATGCATCATCATAGGTAGAGATTTTCTGCTCTATACACTTGAATTTGCAATAACAAAAACACTAAAGAAAATGTGCAAATAAGAAGACGAGGAAGCCTATAAAAATAATTTCCAGACTGCAATAAATTCGGGAGATTTGTTTTTCACACTTAAACTTCCATTTTTCAAAATAAATCAACGAGGGCACAAAGCTGAAACTCGAATATGCTTACTTAATTAAGCTTCAGTACAGTAGGTTCAATTAATAGTTGCAAAAAACGTTGACATTCAGTGATCAATACTTTCTATTAAAACAAGATAAGAAGGGATCTAATCAATAATTACGGAAAGTGTTAGCATTCAATGAACCGCTCCAAATGTAATACAATTCGAAAGAGTTAATTATTCCTACGTGGCCATTCCTATTTAAGTCAATGTAGCAATTGTCGCTTGATTGACTTAAAAATGCTATCCCAACTACACATGGCAATACTTACAGCATTTCTAACTAGTTTACAGCTCCGAAACATCTCACCCAGGTTTACTTAAATTAATTTCAAATTGGCATATAATTAAAAACAATAATGCACCTCAACAAATTGGCATATAATTAAAAACAACAATGCACTTCATCAAATTGGCATATAATTAAAACAATAATCACCTCAACACACATCTATATGATCCACGGACGCAAAAGGAAAAGCAATCAAGAAAAGTAGGCAGACGCGTAGATGAAAAGAGTCGAATCTCACCTATAAATGCGCCAAGGCCGCCAATTCACCCACCAGAGTATAGCAAAAGAAGCAGCACCGAGTACAGAGAAAAGGGTCCCTGAAATTATGCATGCCACCATCAACCCATGCTCCTCCTCCATTTCTTCCCCCTTTTTTTAATCTACTACAAACACAACAATAAAACCCTATCTTTATTAGAGAAATCACAAGATAAAGGAGAAACCCCCACCAATAGAATGTAAAATTGTATAATTCAAGAAACAACAACAGCAGCAGCAGCAACAAAATCAATAACCCCCATTCATAGATTAGAAACAAGAAAATTACCAGTTGGACAGCTCCGCACGGAAAAAAGTTCAAACTTTCTACTTGAATAAGCTAAAGAAAGCAAGAATGGAAACCTTCAAGAATTTACACGAGCTTACCTATCTCAGTGAAAATTGAGTCATTTCTCTCAAAGATTTCAGCTAAAAAAGCAATCTTTTTTCAGCAGAATATCAGTCCCACCATAATTAACAACAAGAGTTTTGCCCTAATTTCTCCTAGCTTCACCACATCTAAAACGGCATAAATTAGAGAATAAATAGGGAAAAATAAAAAATGCAGAGTTCAATTTCCTTAGAGAACAAGAGTTAAAGTCAAGGTAGATTAGTGTAAAAACCCTATACTTTTTGACAACAAGTGAAAAAATGAGCAAGAGCAGCAGGGCTTTAGGTTGTTTTAGAGAGAGAAAGAGAGAGCAGACAGTGGAGGAGAGAAAGAAGAGTAAAGTGTGCGCGTTTGGATATTAAAAAATAATTATATATCTTTTTTTTTTTATTCTTTTCTTTTTAATATAAGTCTGTGGTTGTAAAAATAATGGGAATTTTGTCCCGCTGGGATTAGATTCTCGTGCACTGTGGCAGCGCGTGAGAACACGGGCCAATAAAATGATGCCTTTTGTCTGTCGTTATGTTTAGAGTCGCGGTGTGCGAGTGGGGGAAGGAAATTCTGTTCAGACATGAGTCTGATTTTTGTCGTTAATTACTGTAAAACATGCCTAGTGTGAGACATATTTACGGATAGTGAAAAATACTCATATCATTATTTTTTAATAAAATATTTGTGTAAATTATAGAATAATCTTTTGTCATGCTTTTATTTAATCAACCTAAGTTATTTATATTTTTTAATTGATTTTAAATATATTCTTGTATATATGTAATTGAATTTTAAATTATTTTAATATAATCTCAATTGTATATTTAAATATAATTTTTTTAATTGTATATTTAAAATATAAAGTGGGAACTACAAATGTATTAAAAAACTATAAATAAGGTATACCCATGCTCCTCATTTATTATGTCAGGTTTAAGTAATTGGTACTACAAAAAAAAAATTAATGTATAAAAAAACTATAAGTAAGTTTATAGTTTTTTTAATTGAACAGATACTCCTTGATTTCAATGTATTTAATTGATACACATCAATTATATTCTTCTCAGAATTAAATAAAACTGCATTACAATTAATCCAAAAGTAAAGTACATTTTCTTAATCGTATATCATCAAATTTAACATTAATTTTTTTAAATAATAATTTAGCGTTTCATTATTAACAAATGTGTTTCGTAAATTAAAAAAAAAAGTGTTTCTTGAATTTTGTGTATATAAATATTAAATCTGCATTTATTATATATGAAACAGATGCGCTTTTTATGTTGACATGACTTTGATAAATAAAAATGTATTATATTTTTCCTCCTCTCATAATGAGGAAATTATCATTAAATTACATTAATTGAAAAAAAAAATAGCTTTATTGAAATATAAACATATTATTTAGTTTTTGTTCGTGTAAGTGTCTTTTGTTCAATTTTGAAAAAAATACAGGGCTTATTTAAAAATAGAAAATACTAAAATTTATTTGAACCCTAAGAAAAAATACGTGAGGGGCATGCACATTTTCCCCAATATAAAAAGAGTGTAATTATTTATACATCAAATTTTCTAAGCATGCTTTAAACTTTCGCGTACGATCACTCTGGCCGAACAAAATACTTATTGTACGAATAATTTACCGACCGAAATGCTTAATGTATAATTGAGAGGGTTGAACGGTTTTCTAGATGCAATTTAAAAGGAATAGCACTGTTATTTTATGTGTATCTAATTTTATGTTTTTTTTTAAATAAAATTTATTTAGAGAATTTAGGAGTTGAAAAGTTATACTTATAAACTCGGAGCTACAAAGGTAATAGAAAACTATAATTACGAAAGTAGGTTATTAATATACACACAATTGCACAGTACAACTAGTGCAATTAAACTATAATTTTAATTCTAACTGGTAGATAAAAATATATTTAAATCACATAAAATCAATTGCATTTAATTAATTATACACAAAAAATCGTTTTAACTGGGGTTGAAAGTACTGTGATTTGTGAAGTGTAAACTTAGCAAATTCATCGGTTTATGATACGTATAACGTCTCCAATTTTTAAATTTTCCAATTAAAATAAATTGACAATGCTTTAATTAATAAATGACGTATTGACTCAATTGTTGGTAAAAATAAAACCATTCAGCAATTATAATATTATTGCATGTATTAAAAAAAAAAAGATTGACTGATCTCGTCAAATGACGAAAAAATTAATTCCAAGTCACACTTGATTTTGACAAAATTCAACGATGTGTACGTATGTTTAATTAAATAAAATTAGAATTAAGACATGGACACGGTTATTTGCTCCTCCGGTTTTGAATTCACCCACTCCCACTTATCTACTACTCTTATACACGAATTGGACAAAAAAATTACGAAAATTAGATCGAATATAAACTCAAAACTTATGCCGGATTTATTTTTAAGTCTCAAAAGTTTTTTTCGACTATTTGGAAGAAAAAAATATTGGCAAAAATTACCAATTTTTCTTTTAGAATTCTCGGAAAAAACTTTTGAATTTTTTTATTCAAAACTTGTGAAAAAAACTTCCAAAATTTTTGAAATTTTTTGATGCATTAGTGTCAAAATATATGTTTCCAACGAAAATTAACTAGAGTTAATATAATAGTATTTGTTTTAACTACGTAAACATACAACAATATTGACAAATAAACAATAATACTACTCATTTAAAAAATTAACCAAACCTACACCAAACATTATTTAAACAGTAATTTTTCTGCAGATTTGGGGAAAGAGGTGAACTCATTAACAAAAGGTAGAATGTTTTTTTCACCCCCATTTCAAATAATAAAATTGAGTTGGGTGAAAAAAAGGGGTAAATAACCGTGGCCTTATGATATTTCCTATGTACAGAGAAATATGGAATGTCTGAATTGGGCCATGTTCTGGTAAGTTGGGCATGAAATCGGTAGCCCATAAGGTATGGGCTTTGAAAATATATTTGGGTTTGACTATTTACACCATCATTTCGAATGGATGCACACCCACAATAAATTTATTAATATAATAATAATATAAAGAAACTAAAAATACCCTTAAATAAATGTATCATACTATATGCAACCCCGTACTAGACTCACCCCTCCCCCCGTACTAGACTCACCCCTCCCCCGCCCCCCAATTTTTCTTCCTTCACCTTTTCCCTAAATCATCATTTCCGGTCGTCGTCGCCGCCGCTGTTACCATACAAATTTTTTTTATAAATTTCGACCAATCGGTGTCAACCATATATACTTCCGTCGACAAAGATTTGTCGACGAAAGTGTATATGGTTAACACTAGTTGGTCGAAAATTATAAATAAATAAAAATATTCGACCATTTTAGGTCGACCAAATACACTCTCGTCGACAAATTGTTGTCGAAGAGGGTGTATTTGGTTGACCTAAAATGGTCTAATTTAAAAAAAAAAAAAGTAAAATGAAGAACAGTAAAAAAAAAAGGAAGAAAAAAAAAAGCAAAAACTTAAAGATCCAGACCTGGGGCCGCCGTCTTGGATCGGGGTGGGGCGGTCGGCGGCGGCGAGTGGGTGGGAGGCGACACTGGTGGATGGGGGAGGGGAGAACAAAAAACACATAAAAAAGGGAGAGGGAGGGGGCATCGACGGCGGGGGCGGTTTTATTCGGGTGGAATTTACACGTTTTTTATGCGCATGTGAAGCTCATTTTTATTGTGATTTAATTGATTTGTTGGTTGATTATGATTGTTTTGGTCGAAATAAGAGAAATGTGGTGTTTTGTCGATTTTGTAGGAAAAATGAAGGATTTTGGGAGCAAAACACCTACCACAATTCACTGGACCAAAAAGAGGAGTGCACCATTGGATCCGGCCTAAAAAAATGGAGTGGAATAGCAAAAAGAATCGAGTTGGTTGGAGATCGGAAGCAAAAGTTACACACAATAGAAGTTTGAGGTACAAACTTAGACATCCAGCAACTCGGCCGAGCGGAAGAAAAAATTCATTTTTCGGCCGAGTTGCATAGATCCGGCCGAGCACAAGTGAAGACTTGCAACTAGGACATCCAGCAACTCGTCCGAGCTAGCCAACTCGGCTGAGCAGAAGAAAAATTTGTTTTTCGACCGAGTTGCACAGAATCGGCCGAGTCACCCAACTCGGCCAAGCTACCCCTATTTTCGGTGCCAATTGTGTATTTTGACCAATTTTGAGGGACTTAATTGCAATTATTACCCCCAAACCCTACCCCAACACTTAAATACCCTCATTCTTGAATTCAAACACACTTACCCCATTCCACAATAATTCTTCACCTATAAACACACACTTGGAGGTAATCATCATCAATTTCTCCATCTCTCCATCAAATCAAGCAAGGAGGGCATCAATAGCTTGGGAATTTCATTCTCCATCATCCATTAGACTAATATTTCTCTTTCTCTTACTTTTTATTTACTTATTTCATTAGTTTGTGCTAATTGGATTGTGTGTATTGTTGGCTAGAACACTTTTGGTTTTAGGGCCTTGTAAATACTTTTGATGAAGTTTATGAACTAGTATTTTGCTTAATTGGTGTTTGGGTGGCTTAATTCTATTTGAATGCTTGATTTCCATTGCAAAACATGTCATTAATGTACAATAGTGATGTGTTAATATTAGTTAATTGAAATTTGATTGAGAAATCTTTTTTGATTAATTGATTGCAAGTATTCGACCTAATTTTATTGAGAGATCGAGAGATGATCAACGATTAGGAGGATGTGTGATGATCTTAAGAGCTTAATTGGATTTTATAATGCAATTGAGGTAGAGATACGAGATTGTATTATATTTCTCTTGGGTTATTTGGGTCGAGAGAACTTTTAACTCATTATTTTGTGATCAATCTTATAGAATAAACACAACATCACTTGAGTAGATTGTTAATCATAGATGGATTCATTAGTGATTCACGTGTCTTGGAACCTACTTTCTCTTATTTGCGTTTCACTCGTATTTTCTTCATTTTTTTTGAATTGCATGAGCACATTTGATCGATTCTCTTTATTACTCTTTAATTGTTTACTCGTGACACTTAGGTAGATAATTAGGAGTAATTACAACCTTCAAACTTATCGATCACGTCTATTTAGAATTCAATCAACAAAATACGCTTTTACACTACACCTCTCTGTGGGATCGACCCTGTACTTATCACGCTACAATATACGTCGTACATGCGGTTGTGCATTTTAGTGTTAGATAATACATGAATCAGCGGTGTGGTTTTTTTTTTAATAGGGAGAGGGGATTGGGAGCAAGTTGAGCAGCAGCGGCGGCCGAGGGAGAGGTCGGCGGTGGCGCGAAAAAGAAGATCAGGAAAGAGAGAAAAAAAAAGAAAAGAATAGAGAAGGGAGAAAGGCGAAGGCAGCAAGCAGGCGGCGGTCGCGGGCAGGGTGGGTAGGAAATGAGAGATGAAATGTGAGAGATTATAAATTAGGGGTTGGGGTGAGGATATTGAAGATATTTTATAAATAAAAGTGTATTAGGACAATTCGAGGGGAGTGCATCTATCCTAGACAAATTTTGGGAGTTGGGGTGGAAGTGCATCATTCGGGGGTGTGCTCTCAACGCAAATGGAGGTGTAAATAGTCACACCCCTTACATTTTAGTGGCTTATTCCTCGTAGAGTCAAAGTAGAATATACCCATATTATGGGCTCAGGTTATATACCCATCCAGCTCTGTTAAGTGTATTCCCCTCCCCATTTATTAATTTAATATTCATGTAAAATACTTAATTTACACTTTTAATAAAAAAAACCCATGATAGATACACCCATTGAAATTTAAATTAAAACTCAACTAACCCTAACCCCAACTGAATGAGCCGCCACTGCCATACCTCCGACTCTGCAGCAGAAATTTAAAAAGAAAAAAAAAACTTAGAAATCAAAAAAAAAAAAAAAAAAATCGACACTAGTTTATCGACGAAAAACACTCTTGTCGACACTAGTTTGTCGACGAAAAGCATTCTTTGTCGACACTGAAAGGGCAGCACCTTATGGCGAAGGCGGCACTGTTGCCATAGCTTGAAGAGTGGGATGAATTAGGGTTTTATTTTTCTTGGGAGTTTTGAAAGAAAGAGATGAGGAATTATGGTTTTAATGGGGTATATTCCCATATTATGCCCTCTTATTTTACTTTTTGACATTTCACACTCCAATGGAACAAGACTGTCATGTTATAGTTATACTTTGTTAAGGGACCCAATCCCCAAAAGATTAGAAAATTCAAGCCTAAAAGTATATTAATGTGTCATAAAAAGGGTTTTATATTATCTAGCAACCATACTTACGGATGTTTAATTAGATTATATATATATCATATAAAAATGATAGTATACAGTGTATACTAGTATAATGGAGTTTTAACGATCACGTACTTGTCGAGTCTATTAGTACTACATTCAAATTTGGTTAAATTCTTTTTTTTTTTCTCCCTAAAATCGAACTCTGACTCAATGGAAAACTCAGTAAATTTAACTTTAATCTTGCTTAATTTGATAATTTATATAATGTCATAGAAACGGTCTAACTTGTGTTTATGATTTATGGTACACTTATAAATAATCATCAGTGTAAGTGAAATAAAATAAAAATTGCATAAGTTTGATAACTTCGTGAACCTATTGAGCTTAAATTTAAAATAACTTTAAAACTTTTTTCAAGTGGAGCAATAAATCCTTATTTAATGCTAATTTAACACATATTTGTCCTATTGAATATTTAAATTAGGGTTATTCAATTGAGATTCTATTGGATTTTTTTTAAAATTTAAAAAGTACGTGAATTTATAAAATTAATAGAGTCCATGTAGAGTTTGACTGATTTTTTTTTTATTGATTTATATGAATTTTGATAGACTTGATAGGATTGTGAAATATATATATATATATATATATTTTTTTATTTTTTTTTTATTGATTTACATATATTTTCATAAATTTCGACGCTGAAAACTATTAATGTGAAGAGTTTTTTTTTTTTAAATTAATACTCCCTCCGTCCAATTTCATTATTCTCACTTTTCTTTTTTGGTTGTCCAATTTTATTATGCCCATTCCCTTCATGAAAATAATAATGTTCACACTACTTTATCTCCACCCTCCAATCATCACTTATTTACTCAAATTGTCACTAACTTTATTTATAAACAATCACTTTACCTATAAATGGACCCCACAACATCCCATCATACCCTCAACTTATCTACTTTATACATAAACTAATCAATATTCATTAAAACTCGTGCCCGAAGAAATGGACATAATAAAATTGGACGGAGGGAGTATTATATACTATATATTATATGTATATAAATAAAATATTTTATCAATAATATATATATATATTATTAATTTATATATATATATATTATTAATTTATATATATAAAGTTTATATTTATATTAATTCGGGAATATTCGCGGATCTGATCCGACCCATTCTCAATACGGGGGATCCAACTTGACCCAAAACTCGTGGGGTGGGGCGTGTACCCGTGGGTCGGGTCAAATATCAATATTGTCATCCTTATTTCTGACCTTTCGTCTTCAGAGTTTTCTAAAAGAATTCGTTGAAATCTCTGATTTTTAGAATATATTTTGGATAGTGTAATTTGTTTATATTTTTTAAAGAGAATCCAACTAAATCCGTAAAGTATTAAAATTCATATACTCTTGAATACCTAAAGATTTTTAAGGACTTTTTAAAATCCGTATTGAATACCTTAGAATTTTTAAAGACTTTTAAAAATCCGAATTGAATACCCCAAACTTTGAAAGTCCAAAAAAAATACTACATAATCCATAACCAATACACCCCCTTAATTCAGATTGTACTTTAATTGAAGCCAATCAGGTTTTTCAATCTTTATAAGTTACACATAAACTTTTATGAATTTGGTTCACCAAAAAAAATATGGTGAACTCGCTAATACTCCCTCCGTCCAATTTCATTATTCTCACTTTCCTTTTTTGGTTGTCCAATTTTATTATACCCATTCCCTTTTTAGAAATAATATTATTCGCACTACTTTATCTCCACCCTCCAATCATCACTTATTTACTCAAATTGCCACTAACTTTATTCATAAACAATCACTTTACCTATAAATGAACCCCACAACATCCCATCATACCCCCAACTTATCTACTTTATACATAAACCAATCAATATTCATTAAAACCCGTGCCCGGAGAAGTTGGGCATAATAAAATTGGACGGAGAAATGTTGATTAACATATACGAAGTATCACAATTTAGTATTTTTAGAAAAATAACACATAAAATAAAATTTCTTAAAATGCGTGATACTTTGAACTTTTGAAATGGATGATTGACATTGTTCTAAATTCGCCTCTACCCTCCAACTCTAAGAGTGTCCACATTGGTGAAGGAGTTATAACTCCCCTTACTCCCCCACCTCAATGCCACATCATCATTCTTACATTAATAACTCAATCCCACTAACTCTTACAACAATTCCAAAAGTTATACTCCGTAACTCACCTTTGTGGGATCAACTATTCAATCACATTTCTTTTTAATTTTTTATATTCCATTTAATGAATATATGTAAAATTTAATATGTGTAAAAAAAATTAATTCTTTATTTTTCATTTAATGAATATATGTAAAATTTAATATGCGTAAAAAAAATTAATACGGTGTATATGAATATATTAAAATTATTTAATCAATTATTTTAGGGTATCAATTAATATATTTTACAAATTGAAATAAATATTTAATACTAACTCATTTAGTTAAGTAATAAAGATTATTATTATTTTGATCAAGTGAAAATAGAGTACAACATATTCAACATTAAGAAAACAATTCAACTAAATTAATTAAAAACTTAATTGTAATGAAACGACAAATAAACGCATTATATCAATTATTGTCAGATCGAGCCCAAATATGTTCCACTAAGTCAGCACGAAGTTGGTGATCAACTTGATTGTTACGTAGCTCGGTGTTTCTTTGGAGATAATCCCTAAATTCCGGAATAGCGCCTTGTATCGGTTGTGTGGGCTCGTCGCCTTCATCGTTGTTCCAATTTGTAACCATGTCTCCTTCGTCTTCAATGATCATATTATGCAAAATAACACAAGTTAACATTATGAGCTTCAACTTTTTCCTATACCAAAAACGACCGGGCCCCCTAACAATTGCTCAACGTGCTTGGAGCACACCAAATGCTCGTTCGACATCCTTTCTCGCAGATTCTTGTCTTTCCTTAAATAATTTTCTCTTAGGATCTAGTGGCATAGGAAAAGCCTTAACGAAAGTTGACCATTCCGGATAGATACCATCTGTCAGATAGTAACCTTTTGTATATTGTGTTCCATTCACAGTAAATTAACTTCTGGTGCAGTGCCTTGCAAGACGTTGTTGAATATAGGAGACTCATTCAAAACATTGATATCGTTGCGCGATCCTGCGACTCCAAAAAATGCATGCCATATCCATAGGTCTTGAGACGCGACTGCTTCAGGGATGATTGTAGGTGACCCATGACCTCTTGTAAATTGACCTTTCCAAGAAACGGGAACAATTTCGCCACACGCAGTGCATGCAGACAAGACTTCCTAACATGACTGGAAAGCCATGTGTCAACTCGTGCATTTGGAGAAGACGTTGAGTGTCATTGTGATTCGGCCTTCTCAAGTAGCGATCGCCAAATGCTGCAACCACAGTTTCACAAAAATTGAAAAGACACTTTATAACTGTTGATTCACCCATGCGTAGGTACTCGTCAAGATTGCCAACAGGAACTCCATAAGCCAGTTGGCGAATCGCTGCAGTGCACTTTTGTAGTGGTGACAACCCTTGTCTTCTGACGGCATCGGGTCTTTGTTGAAAAAAAAGAGATCGATTCTCAAGCTCATTCACAATACGAATGAATAATTCCATTCGCATGCGAAATCTTCTTCGGAAGATGTGATCAGGATACACCGGACTTGGAGAGAAATAATCATTGAAAAGCCTAACATGTTCCTCTTCACGGTTTCACTCAATGAATATTCTGGTTCGTTGATTGTGTACATCGTCTTCCAAATGTTGAAGAATCGTTAACATCATTTGTTCACCAGGTGAATCGGGTTGGTCATCGAATTCATCGGATTGGCTGGAACTCGTGGAATATTGAGACATTTTAAGTAAAGCTATTTGAGAGGTTATTCTTCAAATGTAGGATGTGAAGAACCTCACAACATAAGACACGCATATATACACCTACTACCTTGTAAAAACTAGTTTTCTAATGGTTAGTTTCTAACGACTAGTTTTCTAACAGCTAGTTTCTAACGGCTAATTTTTTAACGACTAGTTTTATTAATTGTAAATTAAACATAAATGTCAAATTAATACATTAATTAAAATTACATTAATCAAAAAAATATATTACATAAGGGATAAATTAACTTAAAGACATTGAAAAAAATACATTAATAAGATAAAGATAAGACTGATAAATTGTTCTATGAATTCCACTCGACAATAATCTTCTCACACACACCTTGGTGAGCGGCACGTTGCTCGTCCGTCCAATTGGAGGTATCTTGATGATACACAAATTTCCATCCATCCATTTGCACTTCACGCTCTTTCAATGCAGTCGTCTTTTCAAACGTTATAACTTCTCTTTTTTTACAATCGCTGTAATCTGCAAAATTTTCAAGACACTTTTCGATCTTGTCATTGCCCTTTGACCCTGATCTAGCCTTGGATTTTCCTTTTACTTTTCTTTTGGTGCGTCCTGCCCAATTGGACGAGTGTCATCAATGTTTAGATCAAAATTCAATCTAGCAGAGTTGTTACTTATGTCTGAGTCAGAGTCCTTACTTTCTTTAATGAATCAATGGAATCATTGTACTGTGGAGAATATAGTGGACGATCCTTGACAATCATCCATACATGCTCGTAATTAAACGACTTGTCATGATTGCAATCTCGAAATTTCTTGTGTGCCATACGCATTATGTCTTCGTTGTTGGAGCCGCTCCTGTAGACACTAGAAATAGTATTATAGCAAGCGTTAAAAAGATTTACCTTTGGCAATATTGTATTAAGCCAGTGTGGTTTTGCTTTTTGGACACGTTGTTTAGGAGCACCAGCGGGGCGATTCTCGTTGTAGTAATCAGTGACTCTCTTCCAAAATGCCACCGATTTATGATCATTGCCGATTATGGGATCATCACTTATCGTGACAAAACAATTTGCCAACAACTCGTTTTCTTTTGTTGTCCACTTGTAAGACGGATGCTTTTACCAGCGGCACACTCTTGATCTGAAATTTCTAAATCAATCGGGGTTGATGGTTGAGATAGTTGTGTCTCCGGGACGAATGTTGGAGTTTCCGGTTCTTTGCCACTCCGATATCTCGACGACATTCCGGTTGCTTGTGGACAAGAGAATATTTGAGGCGGAGACTGACCGAAATGTTGCCCCGATGAGTGTTGCTAAAATTCGGAAGTCGGAGTGGAAAAATTTGATGGGAAAGAGTTGCTCGAGTTATCAACGAAATTTCTCTGACCTTAAAAATTTTGAGAATATGAAGGAGTATGGAAAAATTTTCTGTAATTGGGTGGAAATTGAGTGGACGAGCCAAATTAAGGATATTCAAAATTTTGTGAATTTAATGAATTTTGAGAGGGGAATTTCATCTGTCATATTAGAATGATTGAACAAATTTCTACAAAATTCTTTATTATTTTTGTCCATTTATTATGGAAACAAAAATTTCAAGAACCCAAAAATGAGAATGGATTGAGATAGAAAATAAAGTGGAGTGAAGAGAATATGAGGTAAAAATTTAGTGGAAGAGTGAGAAAGAAAAAATGTGAATGTGATGTATTTATACAGAAAAAATGACCAAAAAATGACCGTTGTATAAATTTAAATTTTGAATATGAAAATAAAAATAAAAATATGGGGTGGGGCTAATAACACCCCATAAAATGTTATACACACCCCAAATGTTAAACACACCCCATTAAAATTTAAAATTCAATTTTTATTACTATACACACCCCAGTTATTTCATATTTACCCTTCAACCATAATAACTAATAAAAATTAACTAAATCTTTAAAAACATATAAAATTTAATAAGCAGAAAAAAAATCAATAATACACAATAAAAAAAATCAATAATACACAATAAAATTACGTGTAAACGTTGAAAATATTTAAAAAATCAGCTAAATTTTAAAAATCATTTAAAAATAGAACAATCAATTAAAAAAATTAAGAAAATAAAAAAAATGAAAATAATAATAATTAAATCTAAATAAAATCTGAAAAATAAATCAAATAAAATAAAAAATTAAGGATTAACAATTTTTTTTTTAAACTAAATAAAATAATAAAGAAAAATCAATTCAATATTAAATTAAAAAATAAAACCTCTAAAAATAAAATAAAGCTAAATAAAATTAAAAAATTTCAACTAAATTTTAAAAAATAATTAAATCAATTATATTTTTAATATTTATAATTAATTTAATTAATTCTTAAGATTTAGGTGATTTTTAATTTTTTAGATTTTATTTGTCATTATTCGAATTCTTAATTTGAATTGGTTTTTTAATTAATTATTTTTTACGATTTTATTAAAAAATTTACTAATTTATTTATTTTTAATTGATTTTTAAAATTTTTATTTGAATAATTTATTTTTTTGTGTTTAAAAAATATTTAATTTTTTCAGATTATTTTTTTAAAATATTTGATTTATTTAAATTAATTGTTTTTTAAGATTTTATTAATCTTTTAAAATACTTTTCAGATTTTAATTACATTTTTAAAGATTTTTAATTTTTTTTAAAAAAAATTATCTTTAATTTGTATAAGGGTTATTTAGTCATTTTACAATTATCTATTTTTATTTTTAAAATGATGGGGTGTGTATAACATGTTTTGGGGTGTTAGTAGCGGTACCCTTTTATTTGCTGTATAACCCAACGGTATAATTACTGTATCTAATTTATTTGCTGCTGTATAATAAAAACATAAAAAAACTGAATGAAAAAATAACATAAAAAAAAATTATGTGGGCCAAGTCCACATTTGTCAGCAAAAAACAGTAAAAGGATGTTAGTCTGGCTTAACTAATGGGAGGAGAGAGAAATTTTTTGTAGTTATAACTCCTTTCCACATTGGTGGGTAACTCACTTATAAGAGTTATAACTCTTGAATAACCCACCAATGTGGACACTCTAATTCCCATTTTAGCCGATGTTCATCCCATTGTGCACATATCCTTCGTTCCATGCCCCCTCCCCCCACCCCCACTCCCACTCCTTCCTCCGTTCGTGTGGAGAGTAGATCGAATGTCGTCTAGTGTCACCCTCGCTCGTTGCCACTGTCGTTGCCTCATCAACCCTTTTTCGTAGATTTGTGTTTGGTGTGGCGGTCTGTCTTGATCCACCGTCAGGACCAGGCTTATGATTTTTTTTAATTTTTTTTTCAACTAGTCAATCTTTCTCGACGCCGTCACTGTAATCGATTGGGTGTGTGAATCGTTGATCCCGTTTCTTTTCCGAATTTTTAAACTATTGTTCTTAGTTCGTGTCTTTTCTCTCTCTCTTTTCTTGTTGGCTTGCATTGTGCGTCATGTTCTTCCTTTCTATGGGACATGTTAGTGTGTTGGTCTTTGAATCTTGATGCTTGACAAATATTTATTTTTATTTTTAGACTTTTTTTTATGGATAGAGGGTTCACTCTTATTTTCACATGTTCTTCCTTTCTATGGGACGTTAGTGCGTTTGTCTTTGAATTTTGGTACTTGACAAATATTTATTTTTATTTTTAAACCTTTTTTTATGGATAGAGGGTTCACTCGTATTAGCAATATCATATTGATCCACCACGATTTAAATGTCTAGTGGTTAGAATCACAAGATATGTTTTTATAAAATTCAATAATTCAACACAATTATTTATTTGGCCCCATTATAAGAGTAATGTTGGATATTGTCACTCTATATTTTTCTGTTAAATAAATAAAGAAAAAGATAGTACTACTATAGTTTTTGGAAAAGTGGTCTGTGGTGGGTTCTCTCCTCAACACAAAGGCAGGGCACAAAGAATTAATCAATACATTAAAATATTGCTTTCTTCCACTCTTGCAAAAAGTCACATCTTTACATACATGATACTTCACATTCCACTTAGACACACAAAACAATTAATTAATCTTCCCATATACATTAATGCATAATGGAGCTATTCTTTAATATGGCATCTTTTGTTTTTGGCAAAAACTAGAAAGTTGCATTCATCTGATTGAGCTGAGTGGACTAATAATAAAATACAAGAAAATGACAAAGGCCTATTTCTTTTCAAGAAACAGGGCCCCATTTCCCAAATACACACAATTACATGAAGGAAGAACCTTTCCACCAAAACACAAAAGGCAACACTTCCTACTAACCTAACAAAAACAAGATAAAAGAGTATGCATACATACAATCCTTGGTTTTTTTAGGGAGAAATTGCAAAAACGGAACTTATTTTACCACTAATTACACTTCAAGAATCGAACTTTCAGCTTGGCCTGCAAAAGTCGAAAATTCAATCCTCGAAGTGCAATTAGTGGCAATGATAAGTCCTGTTTTTTTCAATTTGTCCTTTTTTTAAGGGCAGTTAGGATTTCTTCCGGGGCCTCCATAGTAAAAATATTTTCCCCAATCACTGTTACTACCAGTTTGAACATCATAGCAGTTGGATTGCTCAGTGAAGGTGCCAAGATCTTTGGGAGCTTTAAGGTTGTTTGAACTGTCGACATATTGAATGTTCCTAAAATAGCTGGACTTGCCAAACCCTTGTTCTGGAAATTGCCCACTTCCCATTTGAGTAGAAGTGTGGCGTCCATCAGGCTGCGAGTTTACGACCTCCCCACCCCACTCTATCATGGATGCACTCTCCGTTAAGTACGAGAACAAGAAAGACGGCCAATATCCCAATACGTAGTCGCTTCCGAACTGCATCCACCAGTGTCCCTCCTTTGGATCCTAGAAACAAATTACTCGAGATTTTCAGATAAGAATTGTAGGATGTTCAACTGTATTAACTAACATGTATGTGATAGAAATGATGAATTAGAGAGAAAAGTGATGCTTTTTGAATACCATTATTCAATGTCATCCTCAATTACTTTTTCCAGCACAAAAGTTTATATCATTATCACCATAATTTCAAAGATTTGAGCCAGCTAAATAAGGCTGCTGTCCATGATCTTACAAAAGGTAGACTAGGATATACATGATGTGTAAAAAACTAAAAATAATTTGTGTGGGTTTCCCCTTCTTTTATTTTTCCCATTTTTCATATACTAGTGATGAAGTTTATTTGGATTTTACCTTCCAAATAAGAATGCTGATATCGTATTGGGAATTCCGGAATCCAGAAACAGGAGAGATGCTAGCACCCATTGCTATTTCATTATTGACTTGAATAAAACCGGAGCACAGAAGATTGTAGCAGCCCGTCGCTTGATAAGCATCGCTCTGCGATTATCACAAACACTAGAGTTAACCACTCGAAAACCTTTACAAATGATGGTAAAAAGTAAAAACACACATAAAGACTTACAGTCCAATAAGTGAAAAGCCTAGTGTTGTTGTCTCCATAAAGATCTGGACTAACCTGAAAGCATGTGAATCATACATCATTCATACTACTGTTTACATCATTACGCAACGAAATAATGCTTCCGATAATGTACCTGCCAACCAGCTTCAATGCTGTTAAGATCTTCGCCAAAAGAACCACCCAATACCCAAATCTGGGACAAGCTGAACTCATTAGGTTGTTGTATTTTTGGTTCCCAAACATTTATTGTAGCTTTTGCTCCATAGTATTTCTCCCCTTCCACATAAGCTATAGCATGCTGATTAACAACACAGCCAAATGACACTACTTTAGCATATTGGGATCAATTCTTTAACACAATTTGGATTGGATGATACTCAAGTTTAGTGACACAAGATATACGTCTAATCAAGCCTAAAATAAAATGTCTATTGAACACGCAAATACACATTAGATTATGTGCATACCAAATGACATACAATTTGTGATTCAATCCGGTCCAATTGACATATGCTGCCTAAGCATATATATCTCAACATATCTATCAAATGAGATACCTTACCTGATGACCACTTTGATTGATGAGGTCAGGGTCGGCGGACCTTGGCTTGGGGACGCTACGACGCTTCTTCTTTCCGTATCTTTTCACAGAGCTTGCCCTCAATACATCATCCTTTTTGGTTCTCCTAATGGGAATGGTATCAATAGGGCATGTGCCATTCATGTGCCAGAGTTGAGAGATTGAGTTTCTTCTTTCTGTTGACACCTTCTTCTCCCCAAAAAGCCCTTCCGGGTTGTAATCGGGCCGAGCCTATATCAAATCAAAATCAACAATAAACATACATACATAAAATAAAAAAACTCTGTTTTTTTTTTTTTAAAGAAATGGACCTGGATTTTGTGGTCTTTGAGAAAAGGGTGATCAAAAGCTGGCTGATGAGAGATGTGCACACAGTCGATTATATCCCCATCTGGGCTCTGTTAAATAACCACACAACGTTGCAACATAAATAAATTACACAAAATGTTGAGATAAAAAATTGCAATTTCTAGCTCACATGCTGAAAATACTATAAAAATGTGCAATAAAACTCAACTATAACATTATTAAATTGTGCAGAGAACTAGGAGGTAACCTGAATGCTTTTAATGGGAGGCTTATTGAGTCTTTTCAAGTGCTTTTGAACTTCAAGCTTCTGTCTTGAAGGCGCCGATAACCTCCCGGCGCAAGATAACGACATTAAATTCAAACCCCATAAACAAACTAAGAAAACCAGCATCTTCCCATTTATCCTCCGGTGGCTGTGGCTAAACTGCGCAGAACCCATTGTAGTGAAGAGAATCGGAAAGATTGAATCTTTTGGGAAGCCCGAGGCGCAGGTTAAAGCGGCAGCAGCATCCGAAGATTCAATTTCAATGGCAGCACCCACCGTTGAAAGTGGAACTAGAAAAAGAAAAAGAAATCCCAAGATTCTGCTAAATGCTTATCCTTCTCCTATGCACCCACCTTTCTTCCCTCCTCTTTTTTGGAGTTGTTTAGGTACTGAGAAATGACTGAATGACTTCTCTCTCTCTCTCTCTCTCTTTTTCTTGGTTTGGGTGGTTCGAGAAAGCCAATTAAGTTGCAGAGATGTCTCTGTTTTTATTCGGTAATTTAGTCTATAATACTGCAAATTTTAATCGGTGATTTTGGCTTTTTGAACACCAAGGGCAAAAAGGTAAAGGTGAAGAAGTGGGAAAGTTGGGAAAACTTTGCCTCCCACAGTCCTCACTCTGCCTACCACTCATGCTTTGTCGACTTGGCATTACTTTCCGATTTTGCCCCTTGAGTTTAAATGGATGATTATTTTACTAATTTGCCCTCTTCTTTTAGCTCATTTACCAATGCACAACGGTCTAAATTCTTCACTGCTGAAGTAAAAATTGATTTTTATAATTTCTTACACTAGTAATTTACTACTTATTCATCCATCAGTTACATAATTAGTGTAATGACTTATATAAATTTAATAAGGTGTGAAATTAAATAAATTAGGAATATTTTTAATGATTTATTGAGGTGTAGGTTCAAATAAATGACAATTTTGAAAAAAATGTATTATGATATTGTAGTGATATTAATTTTGTGTTTTCATATTGAGAGTGTTCAAATAATTTTAGAACTGAAAACTGAAAAAAATGTGATGTACAAATAATTGCAGAAAAAAAATGAGTAACACTTTTGGATTTTCACACATATTAATAATGTCATTTAATACTAATGATCATTTATATAAATGATTAATATGCTCATTAATGACCATTTATCCATCCATTACAAAAAATAAGAAAGAGATAAAGTTAAAAATATTCTCTCTCATCCAAAGTTATTAGGTTCATTTCTAGGCATGAATTTAATAAATATTTATTATTTTATATATAAAGTATAGTAGTATAAGTTAGGGAACGTGTGGTCAATTATAAATAAAGTAAATAATAATTTAAATAAATTCAGTGATAATTTGAGAATGAAAATAAAGTATTGTGAATAATATTATTTTTGAAACAAATGAAAATAATAAAATTAGACAACTAATAAAGAATAATAAATTAAATTGTACGGAGGAATATCTATTAAAAAAAAAAAAACCACATATATCTTAAAACAATTTTTTAAGGTGACAATTAAAATTAAATGGGAGGGAGCAAGTATATTATTAACTCACAAATTAATCAAGGATGTTTGAAATTTTTTTTATTTAACCCTCACAAATAACTACGCAGTTTATACATTTGGTAGGGGTTACTTTTTTACCCTTGTTAATTATGGTTTTTAAAGAATGTACTTTATCAGTTTCATGAAAGTTATTCATAACCTAGTTTTGATTATAAAAAATTAAAAAATATGATATAATAAATAGATGTATGACAGGTGATGGAATTGAGTGAAAAAAATAATATTTCGTATAATAAAATGTGAGAGTGGATAATTTATCAAAAAAATAATGAATAACTTTTTTTTTTTTTTTTTCGTTCCAAAAAAAAAAAACTTTTATTGTGGGCGTATGTAAAAATAAAGTGAGTATTTTGTCTTTCTTTTTTTCTCAATTTCTTAAGGAAACGCGATAGATTTTTATAGAAATGAAATTATCGTAAAAGTATGAAATAAAATGCCAAAAACTAACGGAGAATCGTTGCTACGCTGAGTTGTTTACAAAAGAAAAATATATTTATGCAATGGACAAAGATTCTCCTGTTACGTTGCTCTGAATGCCTGTTAAAACAAATTTTATAATGATTGTTAATTACAGGCATATGATCATGGCAGGAGCATTAGAGAGTTTTTAATTCGGTCAATGTCTGAAAGAGCTAGCACAATTTCCAAATTCCACACCAGTACAGTACTCCATTAATTAAATTAATATAGTTGATTAATTCGAAGATAAAATAAAATGAAATGGGACAAATCTCACATTGGTTGTTGACAAAAATACAGAATTAGAAGAATTGTAGAGCAGCTGAACAAATAATCTAGAAAAAAATTAAACAATATAATCTATGAATACTAGTATGATAATAGCCTATCTATAAAAGAATCTATTATTCAGATCACATTATTACTGTCATTGAAAATGTGTGTAGAAATATCTATCATGCATATATAAAGTGACATTTTATAGCCACTTTTATAAGATATAAATACGTACATTTCATGTTAGTCTATCAAAATAAAATAAAATTACATGTTACTAGATGTAACCTTCAATTTTTTTTTTTAACAAGAACAACCTTCAACTATTGATTTAGGTTTATGTATCAACTGAAAGTATTTTTTTGATTTAGGGCCTTAGGAGTTAGGGGTACTAAACAATTGCGCTCCGGAGCCTCTTGTTTTGCAGTTGCTCTCCCTTTCTTCCTAGGTAAATAAACAAAACCTAAATTCCATTTTATCTACACCTTGTGTGGCTTCATCGCCTTTGGATGAATTTAATTTGCGACCTAGGATCTTGGTGTTAGGTGGGTCATTATCTTTCTTTTGTGTCTCTGTATTTTTTGGTAGGAGACTACCTTAGTTTGGGGTTCTCTCGTATTGAGAATGAGGATTCAAACTTTTTTGTTGACAAATGATACACTCGTCTTTCTACTTCCTCGCAACTGAGGGGGCAACGACACAGCTTGATCCGTCTTGATTTGGAGGTCTTAACCTATGTTACTTTGCTATGAACTTGTAAACCAAAAAAACAACTAAAATTCTTCCTAAATAATGACTAGATAATGGTTGAACAGTTTATATTAAGTTTGAGCCTTGTTTTCAGTTATGGGCTTATTTTTTGTTCAATCTACTAAGATTAGATTCATATATTTTGTATTTCTAATGTTAATTTATAATCATCATACTCATCCGAATAAAACAAAATCTTCCCCCTTTTTTTTATGCACCTATAGGTAACAACACATTATTAGTGAACTACATACATCTTGTGGGTCAATATTTCTTATTTTTTCTGCATCCGTTCTAACAAGTAGTTTGCCTCCTTACAATTTCATAAATAGATCGAAGTAGGATAATTTATGAATATATATGAATGGGGAAACAAATTTATGAAAGTAAACAAAAATGAGAAAACTATGGAGAGGGGGGAGGTGAAGTACAATCATTTGTCAATATTATTGTCTGTATAATAGGCTAGGGCATGTAAGTCAATAGTGTAGTTTGTGTTTGTCGGCATGTTTTGCATGAATATTCATTCTGAAATTAATATATAAAGGCTGAAGAAGCTGTATATATAATATATCGTGATAAAAGATATTGGCATTATTCACCAGAGTAGTCCAACCACAATTATTAACCGTGTCCATAACTAGCTAGCTACAAATTAGAATCCATAAATAATAGTACTATTGTGAAATAATATTACAGGACAATTTATGGCCCCAAAATTATATTGAAGGTTTATCTTTGGCGTTTTTATTCATACTATATATTATCGATTTTATTTACGTGTGTCATTTTTCATGTTTCATTACATATTTTACTATCTTGATCTTTTACACGTATTGTTATGATTATTAGTTGAGGTGGATCATTAATTTATTTTACTTTATATGTAATTGTCAATAATTTTATAGGTGATTCCTTCATTCAATGTTCGGTGCAATTTTGTTAACTCACATTTGAAGTAATGAAATTTCATTTTAACTAATGTGAAAGCTAGAAAATTCTCCTATGTTTCTTTTTCAATATAGTTAGAAACTTTGTGTTTGAATATTTTTTTCTTAATGATTGAGCTACAAAGTTGTACTCCATAATATATATGCTGGCCTTTTTTATTACTCTCCACTTTGTTTGAAAATAATATATATATATATATATATATATTGAATCTTATCCTTACTAAATTAATAAAAAGTTTCACCTTCTGATTGGCCCCATCCTCCATGCATCACCATAGAAATGCCGTGATTGGTGCTTGTTCAATTTATATCATTAACGAAAAATAAAATGTCGTGCACTATATCAATATGTGTGTGTACACATAATTTGATCATTGAAACTTTTATTTTTGTGTGTGCAGTGTGTGGGGTGGGTTCTTCTTTATATTCCTGTCGCCAGTTAGCCCCATACCACACATAATTTTGAATAGGATCACCTCTGCTTCAATACATGTGACATATATGTACTTTTACTATTATTTTGAAATATACTGAAAACTCAATTTACTAGACGTTGCACTAATGTTTTGGCACATCGCTGACTAGGGAAGCTCGTCGTTTAAAAAAAGAAAAATAGTTGGATTGATCCACTAAATTTTGTGATTTGGCTATATATTCGCTTCCATTTTTTTTTTTTTTTGAACAGTAAAATTTGTATTGCTATCGAGTACAAGGGGTACTCAACCCTTACATTTCAAAAGAATCACATTACACACATTACACACGAGTGCAATCTAATCTATATTCGCTTCCATTTGTGTTTGCATGATAGCTAAGCATTGCAGTTAAAAAATTTTTTTGACGAAATTGAAATAACCGATGCATGAAAATTTAGCTATAATCCGGACGCATTCGATCAAGATTTTGTTTCAATTGGAGCGAAAAATTTCTTGTCATGATATATCTTAGGGACGATAAAATTTTATATTGCACGATGGGCAAAATGACAAAATTTTATAATTAAATTGAAATCACAAATATTTTCTTTTTCTATATATATATAGTAGAAGAGTTTTAATATTCAAGAAAACAATGAGATATTATTTCGTAATAAAAGAGGAGAAGAAGTCAAAGTACAATTAACGTGACGAGAATACTAATGATTAGAAGTTAAATCTCTTGAATATACCTTCAAATTAAATATACATTTATAAGTCGAAAATAAAAATATGAGTCATGCTTGTATACACTCACATAGTCACATGTATAGTATAATTAAATCATAGTTTGACTAAATTTTAATGTGACAGAATCAACAATTTAATTTGACAAGTACTATAATACATTTAAATCATTTAATACGAGAATTTTCAGGGTCTCATCATCAGAGGTATGGTATAATCGTAGTTATAATCTTGATTGTAAAAAAAATAGTCATACCTAGTATATGAATTAGTCGAGGGAGCAGTGCTGTAGGTATTAGTAGTATGGTGGTGATGAGGTGTAATAATACAAAAGTAGGTCAAGAAATCGAGAGCCCAGCCGCGGAGCCGCCGTAGGAAGGCAAAGGTCGTCGCCGGCCGGCCACCGCGCGTGGACAAGGCCATCTGCCGCCATATCTTTGCTGCCACTGATACCACCAACACACTGTTAAACGCCATTTTAATTATTAATTTATACTATTTTATTTATTTATATATCCTGAAATTAGGGAAATTAATGGAATGTGCTGGGATATCTTTATAAGAGGTAAATTGCATGGAGTTTATAATGATTGAATGTGCAACGAGGAACTCGTGATAGCGATATTTGTCTGAAAAGTATGTGTCTACGAGGATCGCGAGACATATAGTTTAAATTTCTAAAAATAGTTGTGTATGATAAAAGAATATTGCATGATGCACGAGATGTCTTACACGAACCTTATTTATTATATCATATATAAATATAATTATTAGGGCATGAATATTAGACAAACACTTTTCTTTGTTTTTCGCTTCTCCATGATAAATTTTTGGTTTAATACATTTTTTTTTTTTTAAATCGGTCTAGTTCATAGAGTAACATATATTTCTCCACAAAGTAATACACTCATGGTTATATATTAACATGCTTTTGAATACTCTACATGTGTTACTAGGGTAAATATATGTTATCGTAATGATAAGTATATGTTACTTGTTTTTATAGTAGTACATACTTATCTTTACTGTAACACACATTTGTCTTTATAATAACACATATTTGAGAGTGAGCTTTTTTATTTGATTTTGAGCAATTTTTTTTGAAAAGATAGTTTGATTGACCCGTACGTATATATAAAATTTATAATTTTTTTGATCTTTCTTAAATATACTAACATTGCATTTGCAATTAGGGGTGTGCACCGGTCCAAAACCGGACCGGACCGGACCGGGACCGGTTTGGACCGGGACCGGAATCTTACCAAAAGGTCGGACCGGAGACCGGACCGGAATCTATCCGGTCCGGGTTTGGACCGGTTGGACCGGATTTTTTTTTTTTTTTTTAAATTTATGGAAGCAAGAACAAGATTGATGAATTTGTGTATGAAAATTAAAGTGTTTGCTCTTCATTACGTCAATGAGAATTTTATTTACAATGTTATTAATGATCTTTTGACCCTAAAAATAAATTAAATATGTTTGTTAAATTATATATTTGTAACAAATGTAATAATATCTCAACACATTAATTGGTTTTGAAAAATAATTGAGGGTGCATTAGTAAAAAAATATAAAAAAAATTAAAAATTAAAAAAAAAAAAAAAAAATCCGGTCACCGGAAGACCGGATTCCAAAATTTCCCGGACCGGAGACCGGACCGGAATCTAACCGGTCGGTCCGGACCGGTTCCGGTCTTTTTTCCGGTCCGGTTTATTTTTGAACACTCCTATTTGCAATATTTAATAAGAGAGTTCCTCTTAATATAAATGAATTGATTTTATAACTCTATATAAATTTAAACTTTTAGATGAAATAAATTTTCTTTTTTTTTAGCTCGCGTCCACGTATTAAGTTTAAATTTCACTAAAGACTCATTAAAGGATTAATATAAGTAAAATGATTCATAAATTTATGGTCCCAATCGATTCATGTTTAATTTAAAAAAGGGGTTGGTCTGCTATGGACTCGAGTGCATGTTGTGCACCCTAGTCCATATTGCACTTTTCAGTTTATTGACTTACACTTTTTGGTAATGGTGTTGCACTTTTCAATTATTAAATTGTATAATACTCCCTCCACTTTTAATTAAGTGTCGTTCTAACAATTTTCAACAAATTAAGATATATAATGATGGACCATTTTACCCTTCATTAATGATAACTAATTTTAATATTAAATTTATGTTTAGTAATGAATGTGGCCAATATTGTAGGTGATATTCATTTATACAATAATTAAGGTTTATCCATGATTTATGTTATTGTACTATATTCAAAAGGGAAAAAGCTTAAATTAAGGTAAAAAAATTGGAGGGAGTATAATGTATAAGGATAAAATTGTCAAAATTCAAGAAAAATGTGTAGAATGACACTTGTTTTGAAAATATTAAAAAAGGCAAAGTGACACTTAATTAAAAACGGAGGGAGTAATATTTTTAGTAATAATTGAAAAGTGCACCACCATTTACCAAAAAGTGTAAGTCAGTAAACTTAAAATGCACATGGACTAGGGTGCACAACATGCACTCGAGTCCATACTAGACTTTACCTTAAAAAAGTACTCAAATATCACAATGAATTTCTGTCTCATATATATGTGTGATTGTCATGTAGTCACTATTTTTGTGTTGCTTACAAAAACTAATTTTTTTTATTTTTTTTTGAAAATATACAAGGAGTGTATAGAATTTAAAGATAACAAATCTCCTTAATATATTGCGGAATATTGTTTTCAACCCAATCGAAAGGTGTTGAAAAATTTCAAGCTTCCTGAGCCATCATGTGAGCTGCTTGATTTTCCATTCTTGAAACAGCATCATAATCCCAAATTAGCAGCTTTTGCAAAAGTTTTCTAATATCTTCAACTAGCTCATCCTCCATACCCTCAAAAGATAATGAGGCATTAATGGCCCTAATTGAGTCTGCAGAATCCATACGAATACTCGAAATTTGAATTTTGTGCCTAATGCAGCATTGGATTCCTTTCTTAATAGCTAAAAGTTCTGCTGCAACAACAGATCCTGGGTTGATGATACGTTCTCCTCCAGCCAAAACACCCCCCCTTTACCATCAAAAACCACAAAGCCAATTGCAAATTTTTTTTTTGCAATATTGAAGGCTGCATCAGAGAATAGAGTACCTTGAATTTTCTGGAGAGCTCCCTCATTGATTCCCTTACATCTAGCCATATTCCTGCCTGCTTCTAAACAACCCATATTTTGGTAATCTTCCCAATAATCAACAGCCCATTGTACATTAACTTCTTTTGAGAAAACCCAGGATAGTGCATCTACGTTATCCGAATGCAACAAGCCACACATTTCCCTCCAAATAGCCCATGCGATGACAATAAACAAGGAGAAAATCTTCTGATTCAAGTTAGAGCAAACAAAAGCTGATAAATCGATACCTGATTGATTCTTTTAATTTGCCCCCAAAGACCTTGACCCTTCCAAATACGTTTGGCAAAAGCACAACGAAAAAGAACATGCATCGTGTCAGCAACAAATGCACCACAACACAAACATTTACAGGATATGGGTACATGATGCTTAGCCAGATTACCTTCTGCTGCGACAGAGTCATTCAAAATTTTCCACCCAAATATGCGTACCTTTGGTGGAATTTTTAATTTCCACAGATAATTCCATAACACCTGAGATTGGTTACAAAAACTAAATTAATTACGTATAATGGGTGTAGCGATAATCAGGGGCGAGCCACAATGGGGCCGGGGGCCAGTGGCCCCCACCATTTTTTTTAATTATATATATACTTATTTTGTCCCGTAATTATTTACACATTTTTTTTATTGGGACGTCAAAAGACTATTTACACATTCTTAATATGAAAACACCCAACAAAATTAATACCTTCTCAACATCATTTTATTTTTAAAATTGTCACTCATTTTTGCATACATTTTATTTTACCCCTCACCCAAAATATTCATAATAGAGTATTGGAACACATTAATGTATTAATTAAAAGACATTTACAACCGAAGATGAAAGTTAGCTTGTTTTTTAAATAAAATGTATTATTTAAAAGACATTTAATAAAATGTTTTTTGAATTTAATATTTTAGCAATTTTTAAATTATTTCACTTAATTTTGAATCGAACTATCAAAACTTCAAAATAAAATGAAAGTTAGCTTGTTCAATTTAATTTAATGAAATGTATTAACAATTTTATTATTTAAATTTTGATGAGTATAATAAGTAAATAGGAGTATTATTTTATTTTTAAAGTAATGGTAATCGGGCCCCCCTACCGAAATTTTCTGGCTCCGTCACTGACGATAATCATGGAATAATTTAATTAAAAACTAATTAAGAATATAATTTTTCTTTGAAGACCATTTCTATATATATAAACAGGGGTGTGGGTATTCTAATAAGAGTTAAAAGTAAATAGGAAATTCCTGGTTACACTCTTGACCTTCAGTTCGGTTGGCCAAAATGCAGGGTACGTGATTGAATTATGGAGAAATAGAATTAGATGAAAAAATGTATAGCAGCAGCAGCAGCAGCATTATTATTTTATTAGGGATTTTGGTGATTAGTGGGACATTAACACAAGGGAGAGAGTCGGAGGTATCGCCAGAGTGCATGGAAGATTGTAAGGTGATATGTATGAAGTTAGAGGCCTCCGGTGACTCGGTTTGTGACTTTGGTTGTTCTCTTGGCTGTAAACAATTGTTAGGTAAGGGAAGACCAGGGGATGTATCCAGAATGTAATACGGAGTAACATCTTTTTTATTCTATTCTAATTATAATTACATGCATCTTTTTTGTTAATTATGCAAATTAAATATGTACACATGCATCATTTTCATCCATCACTATAGAAACGGGCCATTTTCTTAAAATTTTAGGTAAAATTTTATTCTAGCTAGATTCAAGAAATCGGGACTTACCCAGATGTCCCCAGTCCGTGCTTTCATAGAGAAGGCCAGATATATACAACTGTTAGTCTGTTACACATCTACTACTATCCAAGTTAAAGTTTGTATTCTGGAAATAAATTAAAACATAAAAATATATAAAAACACAATACTCTAATGCAGTTTGTTCTAACAAAATTCACACGATTAATTGTCTTCGCGAGCAACAAATCTGAGTCACTCAATTTTTTCGCCGGTTTGCAAGTAGATGATTTCAAATATTTATATGCTACATAAGACCAAATTATGTTAATATACGAACAACGTATCTATAAATAATTATATATATATATATATTTTTATCAATTTCCTTAAATGTTCTTCCAATTTGATTTTCTCATATTTTATACCAGGTGTATTTTATTCGCATTCATTAATGGCACAATAACATACAATTCTTCTTACAAGTCACAATGTCATTTTTTTTTCATGTAACTTCAATATCTTAACTACTATATGAATAAGTATATATTATTGTATGAGAAAATGTGTATGATTAATAGTATACATTTGCCTATCAGCCTATGCACTAACAAATTTCCGTCTTGTAGTAAGACAAGACCTTGTACCAAAATAATCTATTTTACTATGTAAGTTTTTTTTTTTTTAAAGAATCTGCCTCTCTTTAATTGACTATATTTCACTCAAATATTCAATTTAAGTTTTTGCGTTTTATCTAAACTATTTCTTATTGGGTACGATTATTTGCACCTTCATATTTGTTTGATGCTCTCCTACGATTAGCACACTCCCCAAAATATTGAGATTACTAGCCCACTCTTCCTCCCTTCTTCCCCTATTTCTTAAGCAAAAAAAATAAATAAAAAAAATCCTCCTTTAGTTTTTTTTTAATGAATCAGGGTAAAAAATTATGTCAAATTTTGATTAATTCTTGTCGACAAACATAGCAATTCTCGATTACTCTTTGTTGAAATCTATCAATTTAAAAAAATAAAAAAAATTAGTGTCGAAAATATATCAATTTTCTTAAGATTTATTTTGAGATTTCTGAACTTTCCCGTGAGATTTCGAAACGGTGACGGCATCGGCTGCAATTTGTTGGATAGTGAGGGTGATCTACTAATGGAATTTTTACTAAAAGGACATTGTGGATATTTTATAACAGATAAATACTCCAGTATATTAATCAAAGACAAAGGTGCAAATAACCATCTCCAATCCATCACATTATTGGGCCTTTCGAGTAAAAGGTTGGCCCATTTATTTTCCTATTCCCAAGTGGCAAAGGGCCAGGCTATATACCCCTCCTTTGTTAAGTATACTTCCATTTCCTATTTATTAATTTAATAATCAGGTAAATAACTAAACTACTCTTATACTAAAATGACCCCAATAAATACAAATTTTCTCCATTTTAAAACCCTAACCCTAATTTTAGCTTCCATTGTCGCCGCTCCAACCCTAATTTTTTAAACCCTAACTATTGTCGACTTATGGGGTTGGGGCGATCGACGAAATGCAAGAATGGAGGGACATGGGTGTCAACGCGGCGGCATGGGGAAGAGGAAAGACCTCCATGGTGGCGGCTGGGGTTTTTGACAGAGAAGAGGAGAAATGAGAGAGACGAAGAGAAATATGGTTATAGTTTTGAATGGGGGAGTGTATCTATAATTTAAATTAAATGTATAAAATGACAAATTAATTATTTTGTGGGGGTACATCTAACATGTGCCACATTAAGAGGGTACGAAAATCGGGGAGGGGTATTTAACAAGGCTGGAGAGGTATATAACCAGACCCAGTGCAAAATTAACGGCTAACCAAATGGCGTGGGTTATATACCCCTCCATGAATGTTAAATGCACTCCCCCGATACACGTACCCCCTCAAAATACACGTTAGATAGATGCACTACCCCTAAATTACCTATTATATCCTTTTATCTTAAAATTTGGTATGATAAATGCACACCCCCATAAAAGCCCATTCCACTTTTTTTCCCCCAACCCCCGTTTTCCAGCGCCCCAAGCCGCACGCCTGCCAGCGCCGCCCTCCTCCCTTTCTGCAACCAGCGGCGCCCCCGTCACCCAGCGCCGCCGCCTCCTCCCTCTTTTTCGCGAAACAAGTAGGATTTGTATTTTTTTTTCATTTTTGCAAGCGGCGCCGCCGCCTTCGTCCAGCGATGTCGCCCCCTCCTCCCCCACCCAAACCGTCGTTCCCACTTTCTCCCCCGACGACTATTCCCTCATCTTTTTTTTTTCGATTTCGAAACATGTAAGTTTTTTTTTTTGACAAATATATTGTTGTCTACCATAATGTTTATGGTCGACAATTTCTTGTCGAAAATTTTGATTTTTTTTAAAAACAATCTTTCAATTAAATATTTTGGACAACAGTGTTTTTCGTTGATAAATAATAGTCGACGATATATTCTATGGTCGATCAACACTGGTTTGTCGAAAAAATCTATTTTTTTTTTAGTTTTTTGAATGTATTTTGGTCTGGTGGTGTCGAAGGTGGCCGTCGATGGTGGTTGTCGGAGGAGGTGGGTGATGGCTGTCGGAGGCAATGGTGTCGGGGCGGCGACTTGCTGCAAAATTAGGGTTAGGATTTTTATGCAAAATCAGGGTTAGGATTTTGAGGAGAGTGTATGTATATGTAATATTTTAATAAAATGATAAATATGATATTTTACATACATATTTAATTAATAAATTAAGGGGGAGTGCATCTAACATTGTTGGAGGGGTATATAACCCACGCTTGACCCAATTTGTTGTTCCCTTCTCCCTTCCCTCTACGACAGATAGGTGTGGGCACAAATTTAAAAAAAATTGAAAAATCTAATTGAAATGATGTTCGGTTTATTCGATTTTGTGGTAATTATCAAGTATGGCCGGTTTACCCGGTCAATACTTAATTTTGTCATTTGACCATTTTAAGTAGAAAAACATTAATTAAACAAAAAAAATAAAAAAAATCACCGTAAGTAAGTAAATAGGATTTTCCATCTTCTTCTTCCTTCCAAACTTCTGCTAGAAAAAACCCCTATTTCTTCCAAGCTTTTGCAAAAGCTTCTCCATCTTCTTCGCAGGACACGAGACTCCGGCTGTCTTCCTTCCAAGCTTCTGCAAAAAAAACCCTATTTCTTCCTCTCAAGCTTCTGCGCAAAAGCTTTTTCATCTTCTTCGCAGGACATGAGACTCCGACGGTCTTCCTTCCAAGCTTCTGCAAAAAAAAAAAAAAACCCTCTTTCTTCTTCTAAAACTTATGCGCAAAAGCTTTTCCATCTTTTTCGCAGGACACGAGACTCCGACGACATGGTAGGTTGACTTGCAGCTGAGTCGTATATTTCAACCCAGAGGAGAAAGGGTAAAATTTGCTATTCTTCAAACAAGAAAATCATTCTCAAGAATTGAGGTTAGTCACAAATATTGCAATTACCCTATATTATCTACCTAGAAACTTCATTTAAAATGAAATATATCTGAACATTTTGGTGTGTTTCATTTCTTTATGGAAATTGTGGAGGGTTTCCTTTTACTTTTATTTACTGTGGTGTGTTTGTTTCTTTATGGAAATGGAAATTCTGGTGTGCTTCCTTTTATTTACTGGGATGTGTTTCGTTCCTTCATAAGAATTGTGGAGTGTTTCCATTTTTTATGTGTCTAATGAAATATTATATGGAGTAACCAAAGTGTGTTTATGCAAAGTTTGTACCAGGGTACCATACATCGAAAGTTACTCAAAAATTACACATGACTAGAACCTTTACCATATTACCAAATGTATTTATAGCCTTGAAGGTAGATCCTAGGATTCTTGAGACAATCGGTAAACAGAACATGTTTATGCAAAATCATAACATGGCTTTCTGTGTCTAATGTTGTATTTTTTTTGCTTTCCTTTAAACATTGTTAAGAATTGAGTTTAGTCACTTTATGAAGTTTGTGGTTAATTTTGTCTTTTTTGTGTAACTTGATGGAATATTTATTCCAGTTAAAGATTGTTTTGATTCAAAAATAGACTCACGAAGCAGGCTAACAACCGTTAAATTTTTTTAAAAAATGTTGGATGTAGAACATCGAAAGATGTTGAAAAAATCTTGCTTTGGCAAATTATATGAAATGAGAGAGATAAGTTTTTCGGGTAAGTTAATGCACAATCTATTATTAAGAAGAGTGACATGTGAAAAAAAATGACATTGAGTCGATCTAATTGGAACATGGAAAACGATCTAATTGGAACATGAAAAAAACTTCATCTGCCTTGCTGCAGCTATTGCATGTGAACATGGAAAACGATCTAATTGGAACTTCCTACATGTGCAAGTGCCTTCTTCAAAGTTAACAATAAAAATTTTGGTTTCATTCATCACCACATACCTCATTTGATCAATTGGTTCAACTTTAAGTCGTTTGCCTCTATCAAGAGACTTACGCAACTTTTCTTCCATTGTTGGGGTTAATCTGGTAGTACAAGTTCGGGCTTCATTGCCTCTCTTGTGGAACCATTTTTGTAACTTTTTCTCAATACGCTTAATCAATTCAAGAACCGGACCCCGACGATTTTTTTTGAATAAGGAGTTCAAAGACTCTGCATTGTTTGAGGTCATGATGTTGTAACGATGCCCCTAAAAGTGTGATCTGGCCCATGTCTGAAAATCTGTATCATTAAGATAGCTTCAACCGGCTTCATCAGTACTTTGAATCTCATTCATAAAGTTGTTGAATTCTTCTATGGTATATACTTCTGCTGCCTTCATGAAAAGTGAGTAAATGTCACTTTTTTTAGTTTTGGTTCTCAAGTTGCCCTTTATATGATAAATGCAATGTCCATGACGTGCATTTTCATATACCTCAGCCACAACACTTATAAGACATTGATGACGATCAGATATAACAACAAGATTTTCTCTATCACCTGTCACTTCTTTCAATTTCATGAAAAACTAATGCCAAGAAGCATTATTTTCGGAATCAACAATACCCCAAGCAAGAGGATATAACTGTTTATTTCCATCTTGACAAGTAGCAACAATCAAAATACCTTTATATTTTCCACTCAAGAATGTGCCATCCACAATAATTACGGGCCACATCAAAGAATGAAAACCACAAATACAAGCCCCAAATACTAAGAAAAAGTATTTGAAACGACATTGACTATCAATCTCCAAATGATAAATGGTACCTAGATTATAAATAAATAAGTTATGAGCACATGCAAACAACTTAACATAATTATCCTTATGTGAATAAACTATAAATTTTACACTTCAATATTCAAAATAGTACACATAACATCTTATTAATGATAAACAATGAGATTGTTTAAGATGATGTTTTTTAATAGTATTGAACGTTCAAATGATAAGTGGTACCTGAATTAGAAAGAGATAAGTTATGTGCATAGGCAAATAATTTAGCATAATTATCCTCATGTGAACCCCTCAAACTTTCTAGAGCACATTCTTTGCACCTTCTTGCCTTTTGATAATTCATTTCTACCCCAAAATGCTAGTCGAACATCTTTTATAATATCTGCAGGTCGATAAATCTTCTTCGGATCCTCAAAATTACCCTTGATATGATTTCCAATAATCCACACTCTTGCTTGTGTATGATCACTACGAGTCATAGTTATAGAACAAATATGCTCTGCATCATACTTTCGAATTTGAAAGTAATTACACTCATTGAACTTTGTTGCTCGCAACCTCCACTTGCAATTTTCATCAATGCACACAACAGTGTAAACCTCCTTATTTGATTTTTTTACCTTGAACTCAAAGTTGTACTTCAAAGCAAGAATGTGAACATCAATTTGAAGGTCTTTCTTAGTGGTATAAATCTGACCTTGATGCAAATCAAAATCCATGGGTACAACAACCTGTGACGTGCGACTATTTGAAGAAGAAACAAGAAGACCACGTGAGAGGTGGTTTTCTTCTCCACTATGTTGTACAAACTCACATCTAGGACTATTGGAAACATCATTTTGGGTTGAAATATTTGTGGTGATATCTGAAACAATCTCTAAAGTATTCCAATCCACACATTGACACATTGATTAATCCCAATGACTTCATTTTCTTGCACATCCGATGAAACTTTGTTCATCGTCCCATTGACTTCATTTTCTTGCACATGCGATGTAACTTTGTTCATGACTTAAACGAAATTTTTAGGTCAATAAGTTTTGACTAACTACTTCCCCTCAAGCATAATTGATGCAGGGAAGCGTACACGATAAAGGGTGAAGTCCGTTGATTTCGATAGAAATGCCGGAAAACACAAGATAAAGGATGAAGTCCGTTGATTTCGATAGAAATGCCGGAAAACACAATATAAGGAAGAATCCTTAGATAAATTTCATATTCAATTTGTAATGCCTTTTACTTTCGCATACGTTCCTTATAAAGAGGATTACAAGAGTTTGAGTTAATAACTCAATAAAAGCGGGACAAATTACAAGAATGAGAATTAATTGTAATTGCTGAAATTTAAAGGAATTTTGAAAGGTAAAGTGTTGATTTCTTTGTAGGAATAAATAGTAACTCTTCATCTGTATTCATCTCCATCATTCTTCCCCTCTTCGAAACGATTCGCCCTCGAATCGGAATCGCAATAAATGTACGGAGACAAGCTGGAACATCTTTGTACTCTTTTTGCCATAAAATAATGACAATTTGACATTTCGTCGCAAGAGCACTAGTGTGATTTCCATCACCATAAGTAAATTCAACTCCCATCTTTGACTCAAGAATATTGAGATGAACATTCTCAATTATAAAAATATTTTCATTCTCCTCGTCGAAAATTAGGGGATAACTATTGCCAACGTCAACATCATCAACTAAAATATTGACAAACTCATTGAAATTTGGTGGTACATCATAACCACAATCTTCATCAAAATATTCATCGAAAATTGGTGGTCCATCATAACCACAATCTTCATCAAAATATTCATCGAAAATCGGTGGTCCATCATAACCACAATTTTCATCAAAATATTCCTCAAAAATTGGAATCATCGTCAAGAATCGTACCTGAGCTCTGATTACCAACTGATGTAGACAATCATCATAACCAACATGCATTTTAGGATATTGAGAAATTATAAGAAAATCTTAAGGTTTCATCCTTAATCGTTGTTGTGTTTATTCCGGATATTTCGTTATCGAAATCAACGGTTCTCACTTCATTTTATCCTTAATTGATATTGTGTTTGTCCGGATATTTCTTTGAGAAATCAACGGAGTTCTCACTTCAATTGAGACGCTTTCGCTGTCTACATCAATAAGGGATCGTAGTAGTATACACATAAGTATTTCGACGAAGTAGTATCGAACCATGGGAGGTGGGCTAGTGCAATAGGTCCCTAGAGTTATACGTTGTCATACCTAATGTAGCTACGATTTCGGGAGCTGGATGCAAAACTAAAGCTAAATAATAATCTAAAGACAATAAATTAAACTAAACACAATCCTAATAAGTAAAGTTAACTACTAAACTAAGAAAACGAGAAAATGACAATTAAAGTAAAGAACAACTACGAATCTAAATTCGGAGAAGTGCAAAGGTTGGGAATGCTTCGGGTGTTCTCTACCTAGTGAATTCGAGTGAGATTGTTTATACCGTTTTTATGCTTCAATTTGGACTTGCTAAGAGCATCAAGATGCTAGGATGAAAATCGTTTCCCTTCGGGTACTATAGCCTTACGTCTAAGGTGTTCCCAAACTCGGTAATAAGACCTCTTGCTAATCCTCATCAACTACCTAAATAACCATTCAAGTAATTAATGTCTCCTAATGTGGTTATAATACGATTAACTCTCTCTCGACGAATTAAAAGTATAATAAACGCATTTGTATACTAACAACTCACACCATAAATTTAAACATGTTCATGTAACTCTCGTCTACGCTAAACATGCCTCAAAATACGGATTTATAGAAACTAATACACAAAGCACCAATAAAACCCAATAAGAGAAGCAATAATCAAAATATCAACAATAATCAAAGCATAAACAATTCACACATTCAATATTCACATGGTTTCAAACACCCAAAGCATAAAAAACTTAGCCCATGGTGTTTGAGAAAACACTCATGGCTAAAACAACAAAATAAATAGAAATAAACAAGAAATTTATCAAACAAAACTTAAATAAAAGAAAAATATCACCTTGAGAGTCTTGTAATTTCTCCATTCTTACATGAAAATAAAATACCCAATGATTCTAAACTAAGAAAGCATAAAAATGAAGAGTGTGTTTGAGGAGATAAGCTCCTCAAACTTAAGCTAATTGCTCCTCTATTTCTCACATGTTGGAGGAAAATGAACTAGGGTTTGAGTGTGTAGAAGTGAGGTAAAACCTCACAATAATCTGATTTTGGGAGCTATTTATAGCTTGGAAGAGTGTTTGAGACGAGATTTGCACTTAGGCCCTTGAAATCCTTTAAAATTCTCGAATTTTCGCGCTTCAGCAAGTTGACTCGGTCAACCGAGTGGTTTAATTCGGCCAACCGAGTGGGTTGGAAGTCCAGAAACTGACCTGGAAGCAGATTTGACTCGGTCAACCGAGTGAGTTGACTCGGCTGCCCGAGTGGAATCTGTTACAGTTTCACACTTTCTTGTTTCGATCATATCTTGAGCTCCCGACCTCCGATTGACTTGATTCTTTTTTTCATTCCACTCATTTTTTCGAGATGCATCCAATGGTGCAATTATCTTCTTGGTTCCAGAAATTCTCAGATACGTATTTTGCTTCCAAATATGTTCAATTTACCTAAAAAAAAATAGCAAAACACACACCTTTCTCATTTCAAGTGCAATTAGTCAATTTAGTGTGAATAATGCGACAAAACCCTCAAAATTATGTAAAATAAACACATGAATTTTAAGCAATTTTCACACTAATCAGTTCACCAACCCATTGACTTCAATTTCTTGCCAATCCGATACAACTTTGTTCACGAGGGTAATACAAATGGAACAATAATGACTTTGTTTATTGAGACCCACCAACCATTGCAAATGTCTATCTAAAGCGATTTGAACTGGAACTTGAATTTTTTTTTTCCAGTGAGAAGAAATCTCATTTCCACATCATGCATCGAAGAATCAACATTGCACAAACTTAGTACTTCTGAATGAAGCTCTTTATATGTCATGTTCAAAGATATTGGAAGTCCTTCTACATTATTACCATGATCACCCTCACTTCTCCATTCCCATTGACCATTTTCATTGATAAACTCGCCAAAATAAATTATGTTGACCCAAAATTTAGGCAACTCCATATCTACAATTCAATAAGAAAATTATAATTGTTAATAGTAGAATATTTAATAACAAAAACATCTAAACAACTTAAACAACCATAAACAACATTAAACAGCTCCAAACAACCACATTACACAACCTTAAACAACCCTAAACAATCACATTACACAACCCTAAACAACCTTAAACAATCACATTACACAACTCTAAACAACCACATTAGACAACCCTAAACAACCACATTACACAACCCTACATAACCACATTGCACAACCTTAAACTGCCCTAAACAACCACATTACACAATCCTAAACAATCACATTAAACAACCCAAAAGGGAATTTTGGATATAAATCTAAAAAAAAAAAATTCACTTGAATTTACTATGATAAAAAATCAAACAACAAATTTTAAAAAAATAAATATAATAGAAATATATTTCTTACCTTCAATCCAACTTTCAATTATATCACGAGAAAAAATGGAAGAATGAGAGATGAGAGATGAGAGAAGAGGGATTTGTTTAGGTTTCTTACGGTCCCAGGTCCGAGCTTCTGCCCCATCCCAGCTTTGTTACTGTATTTTATTTTATTTTTTTCTTTTTTTAATTAATTTAATTAAAAATAGGCCAATTTTGAATGTTTTAGATAAGTTGGGCTATTTTTTATAAAGCCTACTTTGACTAGGCCATTTTTGTATTTCCCTCAATCTTCTTCGCAGGACACGAGACTCCGACGGTCTTCCTTCCAAGCTTCTGCAAAAAAAAAAAAAACCTCTTTCTTCCTCTCAAGCTTCTGCGCAAAAGTTTTTCCATTTGTGGAAAATCTGCTAAAACAAGCTCAGTTTGTTGTGCTCATTGATAATGCATTTTTTAAGTCTTTGCTTGATTTAGGTGTTGATAACATCATGGACATGAAGGCCTGCTGGATTGAGAGGTGTGATCAATTGGAGCATGTTATTGTTTCTGAGAAAGAAGAAGATAGTAAGAAACCAGAAGCGTCTACTAAAAGGAATGGTGATCAACCCGGAGAACCGGCCAAAAGCAAAGGTAAAGGCAAACTGGGAGAACTGGCCAAAAGCAAAGGTAAAGGCAAACTGGGAGAACTGGCCAAAAGCAAAGGCAAACCGGGAGAACTGGCCAAAAGTGAAGGTGATCAAACCGGAGAGTTGGTCAAAAGTGAAGGAGAACTGGCCAAAAGTGAAGTTGATCAAACCGGAGAATTGATCAAACCGGAGAATTGATCAAAATTGTTCAGAAAAATTACACATGATCAGAACTTTTACCATATTACTAAAAGTATTTCTAGCCTTGAAGGTAGATCCTAGGATTCTTGAGACAATCTGTAAATAGAGCATGTTTATGCAAAATCATAACATGGCTTTCTATGTCTATCTGTGTCTAATGTTGTATATTTTTTTTTGCTTTCCTTTAAACATTCTTAAGAATTGAGTTTATTCACTTTATGAAGTTTGTGATTAATCTTATCTTTTTTGTGTAACAGTTCTTGATGGAGTATGTTATTCCAGTTAAAGATTGGTTTGATTCAAAAATAGGCTCACGCAGCATGCTAACAACCGTTAAAGAAATTTATAAAATGTTGGATGTAGAAAATCGAGAGATGTTGAAAAAATTTGGAAAATTATATGAAATGAGAGAGATAAGTTTTTCGGGTAAGTTAATACACAATCTATTATTAAGAAGAGTGACATGTGAAAAAAATGACATTGAGTCGATCTAATTGGAACATGAAAAGAGCTTCATCTGCCTTGCTGCTGCTATTGCATGTGAACATGGAAAACGATCTAATTGGAACTTCCTACATGTGCAAGTGCCTTGATTAGTGTGATAATTGCTTGAAATTCACATACTTATTGAGTATAATTTTATAGGATTTCATAGGATTTCATGCATTATTTACATTAAATTGACTAATTGCACTTGATTTGGAGAAAAAGTGTTGTTTGCTATTTTTATAGGAAAAATGAGCTTTTTTAGAGCAAACACGCCTCGATTTTATTGTGGAGTCAATCGAAGGAATTAATCGAGAAGGAGGCCCATTTCCACAACCCATTTCGAAGGCCAGTTGATTAGGCCTAAAATTGAAGAATTGATGCATGGCCAAATGCTAATTGATTGTCCAAGTGAATAAAATTGCAGCCCATTTTCAATTAAAGTGCAATCGAAGAATTGAAAGTAAGCTGCTAATGTTGACTTTGACCTGGGCCCATGTGATTGAAATAGAAAAGTTGCTTTTATTATTCTATAAAGTGAGCTGCCCAAATCAACGCTTTCTTTAGTGAAACAAATCAAAAGTATGACTTTATTCTTCAAGGGACCCACTACTTCAAATGAGAAAAACGCACTTCAATTTTTTAAGAAAGAGTTCAGCGATTTCAATCTTTATCAACAGAAGCCGTGAGCTGAGGGTTTTAAGAAGTTGGGAATTGGCGAAACACACGCAGAGCTAAAAGAGGGGAAACCCTCCCCTCCTCCATACTTCACTCCACTCCACTCATTAGATAGTTTAGTTTGTTATTTCAATTGCATAGATAGATTTTAATTGTGTATTCAATTTTGGTTGGCATCGAAGATTTTGAAGACAAGAGGTGATATTTTTCTATTATTGTAAATTTAATTTGGTAATTTCAATTTCATTAATGTTTTGTAGTTTAATTTACATGAGTTTTATTTTAGTTGTTAATTTAGACATGGGCTAATCTCCAATTGTCTTGGGTTATTAAGAATGCACTCAAAGTTTCTAGAGCACATTCTTTGCACCTTCTTGCCTTTTGATAATTCATTTCTACCCCAAATGCTAGTCGAACATCTTTTATGATATCTGCAGGTCGATAAATCTTCTTCGGATCCTCAAGATTACCCTTGATATGATTTCCAATAATCCACACTCTTGTTTGTCTATGATCACTACGAGTCATAGTTATAGAACAAGTATGCTCTGCATCATACTTTCGAATTTGAAAGTAATTACACTCATTGAACTTTGTTGCTCACAACCTCCACTTGCAATTTTCATCAATGCACACAACAGTGTAAACCTCCTTATTTGATTTTTTACCTTGAACTCAAAGTTGTACTTCAAAGCAAGAATGTGAACATCAATTTGAAGGTCTTTCTTAGTGGTATAAATCTGACCTTGATGCAAATCAAAATCCATGGGTACAACAACCTATGACGTGCGACTATTTGAAAAAGAAACAAGAAGATCACGTGAGAGGCAGTTTTCTTCTCCACTATGTTGTACAAACTCACATCTAGGACTATTGGAAACATCATTTTGGGTTGAAATATTTGTGGTGATATCTGAAACAATCTCTAAAGTATTCCAATCCACACATTGACTCATCCCAATGACTTCATTTTCTTGCACATCCGATGAAACTTTGTTCATCGTCCCATTGACTTCATTTTCTTGCACATGCGATGTAACTTTGTTCACCAACCCATTGACTTCAATTTCTTGCCAATCCGATGCAACTTTGTTCACGAGGGTAATACAAATGGAACAATATGACCTTGTTTATTGAGACCCACCAACCATTGCAAATGTCTTTTTTTTTTTTTTTCCAGTGAGAAGAAATCGCATTTCCACATCATGCATCGAAGAATCAACATTGCACAAACTTAGTACTTTGGAATGAAGCTCTTTATATGTCATGTTCAAAGATATTGAAAGTCCTTCTACATTATTACCATTATCACCCACACTTCTTTTCCATTTCCATTGACCATTTTCATTGATAAACTCGCCAAAATAAATTATGTTGACCCAAAATTTAGACAACTCCATATCTACAATTCAATAAGAAAATTATAATTGTTAATAGTAGAATATTTAATAAAAAAACATCTAAACAACTTAAACAACCATAAACAACTCTAAATAACCACATTACACAACCCTAAACAACCACATTACACAATCCTAAACAACCCTAAACAACCACATTACACCACCCTAAACAACCCTAAACAACCACATTAGACAACCCTAAACAACCACATTACACAACCCTACATAACCACATTACACAACCTTAAACAACCCTAAACAACCACATTACATAACCCTAAACAATCACATTAAACAACCCAAAATGGAATTTTGGATGTAAATCTAAAAAAAAATTTACTTGAATTTACTATGATAAAAACATCAAACAACAAATTTAAACAAAATAAATATAATAGAAATATATTTCTTACCTTCAATCCAACTTTCAATTATATCATGAGAAAAAATGGAAGAATTTGAGTGTAGAAAATGAAAAAAATGGAAAAAATGAGAGATGAGAGAAGAGAGATTTGTTTAGGTTTCTTACCCAGGTCCCAACTTCTTCTGCCCCATCCCAGCTTTGTTACTGTATTTTATTTAGTTTTTTTTAATTAATTTAATTAAAAATAGGCCAATTTTGAATTTTTTAGATTATATTTATGTTTGCGGTTTGTCAAAATGTCAAACCGTAACCGAACCGCCATTTTACGGTTACGGTTCGGTTTTTAAACCGTAACCGGCGGTTTTACCGGTTGGCCGGTTTCCAGGTTACGGTTTGAACATGTCTAATTGTGTATAAATAATTTTTTAATATTTACCTTTCAAATTTAAAAAAAAATAAAAAAAATTAATAAATATAATTACAGATTTAAGAAATACAGTATAGCAACTCATTTCCTTGTACCCTTCACTCTTTGAGCGTTGCCGCCAAGGTGTCTATCCAAGTGTCCCCGTCGCCGTCCCACCGCATCGCGCCAGCTCAGCCCCGTCGGCGCGTCCAGCAGTCCCACCCCAAGGTACAGCTTCTTCTGCTCCCAAGTCGCCGGTTTCTTCTGCCCGCCTCTTCTTCCATCTAACTGTAGTTTTGGATTTTGGTGTGTGTCACTGGACAATATACCTTAGTGTACCTTAGTGTAACTAATTTAGATATAGAATTCTGAAGAAAGAGAGTGAGATTCCGGCATGAATGAGAGAGATAGACAGAGTAGGTGTGTGGGGTGAGATTAGGGGCTGAGAGTTTAGATGTATTTTTGGTTTATTGTATGCTTCCATTTAACTTCCGCCATGTAAATTTGCAGCAGAACACAAATTATAAGAAACCTCCTCCCTGATTTGATGCTTCACTAACTGCTGAATTTTTACCTACTTAATCAATTTATTCAAGAGAGACGATAAGAAATTCGGAATTATCCATATGATGGTTGATTCATACTCATTATCATTGCAGCTGGGAGTGGGGTGGTGCTAGTTAAATGGAATCACAGGGCAGAAGAATAGCCACAACAACAAAAGCGTCATCATCTCAACAATCACGACGTTTCTATGCCTCTCCACTCTGCTTCTACTCCCCTTGCTGACAATAAAACCGTAAACCTTTTTTTTGTAAGTTCAATGTATTGATATTGATTCTGATGCGCGTATGCCCTCATTGATTTGTATCTATAATACTATTTGTTACTCCTGTTTGGGTATTTACTATTGGGTAATTTAACGTTTGGTGAGTGTAGGATTATGTGGTTAAAATTAGATGTTCAATGAGGACTTATGGTGTACTCTTAGGGTTAACGTATGAGGATCAATTGTGATGGCTATCGTAACTGAGACAAGGTGCAGTATTTTGGAATTAGGTCGAAGATAGAGTATTTTAGACAGTGATGGTGTGGTAATGGAGTTGTATAAATAATGAAGTGGAAATTTTAATAAGAATGTTCAAGTATCAAAATGAGAGACTTTTATATTTAGGGGCTAACATTAAATGGACGGTGTAGTCAATCAGCATTTTATAATAAGGGAATTGCATTTCTGAGAAAAAGTTGCAGGCAAGAATTGGATATGGTTTTACTACTTTGAAACTATATTAGTAGGTATCAGCAAAGGAACGATTAATTGTCTAGCTTACTGAGTTTAGCTGCTTCTGATTCACTGAAGTTACATGCTTTAGGCTACTTTGATGCTTAACTTTGATTCTTAAAATTGTATTCTGTATCTTGGGTATTCCTTATGCCCTACTCTTTTTTAATAAAATTGCCTCTTGACCGATCAAAAAATAAAAAATCAGCAAAGGAACGAGCATCTGCTACTTCTGTGTTGATGTGTTCTATGTGCGAGCCTTTCTCTTTTTCCTAATTTTTTATACATGTAATTATTTTATGCTTAATTAAAAGGAGATGAGTTTTTGTTTAAAATGTGCTGCTGTCTTGATTTTTTTGAGCATCTGATGAACAACATATCATTCAGTTTCCGTTAGTTTCAGCTAAATTCTTGTTTGGTATATCCATAATCAGGCAAAATAATTTTTGATTAGATGCGAAGAATATGTGTATGGTTTTGGTGAAAGGCAAAAACCATTTTTGAACACTAAAACCATATCTCAGTCATTGTGAACTGGTTGTGAACTGGGGACATATTATGATGAATTGTATATCATCTTATCTTGTCTATAGGCATAAGTTGAGATGCATACTGAGAAAGTTTTCTCTAGCTTATTGTTTCTTGACCCACTAGGACTTCTCCCTGGCTTGAAACATGACATATTATTGTGTTCATCTTTTGCGTGGCATAGTAGATGTATATCAACTTAATTTGTATTTGATTGTACAAATATTTTTTGAATCGAAACTGCAGCAAACACAGAAAAATGGAAGCGGCGGTGGCGCTGCACCCATTGGCACTGAAGCGGCTGCTCCACATTGCTGCCTTTTCTTCCAAAGCCAATAGAAACCCATTCAGCCGCTCCACACCCACTTCAGCCACTCCTGCCCCACCTCGCCTCAACCACAAGCTTACCTTTGTTTCCACTTCCACCATCTCCTTCGAAGAGTCTGTTCAAGAAATCCGTTTGAGAAAGGTATGGACTCTTACATGCTAACGAGTGTTAAATTAGATAATTCAGTAACGTTTTCATGATCGCTTGAAAATTTAGAAAATTGGGCTTGGCTAGTAAAATTAGAATTTTTGGCAATGCTATAATTTTCTTGATTTAGATTTTAGAAGTTATTTATATATACAGTTTAGTTGATTTGTTAAAGTCGATCACCTGACTACATTTCAGTCACTGCAGTTTTACAGTTCCCAGTATCGAAGATACTATGCCAGCACTGAAATGCCAATCTCTTCTCAAATGACTTATTATGTTCGCATGGGAGAAATTGAAACTGCACGAAAGTTGTTTGATCAAACTCCTGACAAACAAATTGGTTCTTGGAACTCTATTATTTCTGGGTACTTCCAACATAGCCAACCCTGTGAAGCACAATGCTTGTTCGACAAAATGCCCGAGAGAAATGTAGTTTCTTGGAATGGATTAATTTCTGGTTACATAAAGAATGGGATGGTAATGAAAGCTAGAGAAATATTTGACCTAATGCCTGAAAGGAATGTCATATCCTGGACTGCTATGGTTAGAGGGTATGTGGAAGAAGGGATGATTGCTGAAGCAGAGGCATTGTTCTGGCGTATGCCGGAGAAGAATGTTATATCATGGACAGTAATGTTGGGTGGGTTGATCCATGAAGGTAGAATCAATGATGCTATAAGACTTTATGATTTGATGCCTGTGAAGGATGCTTACACTAGAACTACTATGATAGGTGGGCTATGCTCCAATGGTCAATTGGACGAGGCACGAGAGATTTTTGACAGCATGCAGCAGAAAAATGTGGTTTCTTGGACAGCAATGATCTCGGGCTATGTACAGAATGGGAAGGTGGATGTCGCTAGGAAGCTCTTTGAGGTCATGCCTGAAAAGAATGAGGTCACTTGGACGGCAATGCTCATGGGTTACATTCAGTGTGGGAGGACTGAGGATGCATGGGAGCTTTTCAAGGCTATGCCAGTCAGATCTATCGTTGCTTGCAATTCAATGATAATAGGGTTGGGCGAGATTGGAGATGTACCCAAAGCAAGGGAAGTTTTTGACCTGATGAGGGAAAAAGATGACACAACATGGAGTGCCATGATTAAGATTTATGAGCGAAAAGGGTTTGAATTGAAGGCCCTTAGTTTGTTTCGTATGATGCTCTGTGAAGGAGTTAGGCCGCATTTCCCTTCACTAATCAGCATTCTTTCAGTTTGTGCCAGTCTTGCAACTCTGGATTATGGCAGACAGACTCATGCCCAATTACTAAGGTATAAGCTTGATGATGATGTATATTTGTCGTCTGTCTTGATCACAATGTATATGAAATGTGGTGATGTTCTCAAGGCCAACATAGTTTTCGATAGGTGTTCTTGCAAGGATATAGTAATGTGGAACTCTATGATTTCAGGTTACGCCCAACATGGCTTGGGAGATGAGGCCTTGAAAGTGTTTGAAGAAATGCCTTTATCAGGTGTCCAAGCAGATGATGTTACATTCATAGGAGTTCTCTCTGCTTGCAGTTACAGTGGAAAAGTTAAAAAAGGGAAGGAAATATTTGAATCGATGAAGTCAAAATATAGTATTGAGCCTGCCACAGCACATTATGCTTGCATGGTCGATCTGCTTGGGCGAGCTGGCCAGCTGAACGAGGCTTTCAATTTAATAAATGCAATGCCCGTAGAGGCTGATGCTATTGTTTGGGGTTCTCTAATGGGTGCATGTAGAAACCACATGAACTCTGATCTGGCAGAAGTTGCTGCCAAGAAACTTCTCCAACTTGAGCCCGAAAATTCTGGTCCTTATGTCTTGCTGTCAAATATTTTTGCCTCAAAGGGTAAATGGAGGGACGTTGCGAAATTAAGAAAGAGCATGAGGTCTAGGAAGGTGAGCAAGAAACCTGGGTGTAGCTGGATTGAAGTGGACAAGGAAGTGCATATGTTCACCGGCGGAGAGAACATTTCGCATCCTGAACATATGGAGATTGCGAAAATGTGGGAGAAGCTAAGTGGAATGTTGAGAGAAGCTGGATATAACCCTGATGGTGCTTTTGTTTTGCATGATGTGGACGATGAAGAGAAGGCACAAAGCTTAAGACATCACAGTGAGAAGTTGGCTGTGGCGTTTGGACTTCTAAAGTTGCCTCAAGGGATGCCCATTCGTGTCATGAAAAACCTGAGGGTTTGTGGGGATTGCCATACGGCTATTAAATTAATTTCAAATCTCACTGGTCGTGAGATCATCCTGAGGGATGCTAATAGATTTCATCATTTTAAGGATGGATTATGTTCTTGCAATGATTATTGGTGACTCGACTGCCAGCTGGGGCAAATATTATTTGGGAGCTTGGCCTTCAGAAATGGCAATTCAAATTTACTTAAATCAATTTTGGGTTGAATGCGTTTGAAGTCATTTCTAATTTGAATGCAAGTGCATTTGCTGATTCCGAATTTCAAATGACACCATGCCTGGTGGGGCTTTTTGTATATGCTGATCATTGTAAGTTTCTTACTTCCAAGCTTCGTTGATTTAGATTCAGAAGCTAGATTCATCTTACAGCTAATTACATAATTAGAGAACTTCATCCTTAAGGACTCCACACTCTACATGCTAGTGTTTGACATACATACAATTATCACCATTATATACCTTCTCATAAGTTGTACTACTGTGAGCTAGTATTTTGTTGAGTTTAGCTACATGAATATGCTCCTAGTCTTACCTTGTTGGACAAATTTTTGGACAATTGTATAGTATTGCGACAAAACTGTTGAAATTTGGTAGATTTCAATTCTAAGGTACTAATGATGTTCATTTAACATTATAGTGAGAAAAGGCATCAAAGTTATCAGTGTGATTATATATACTCCACAAAGCTGAAAAAGATCTGATTATACACTTTGTTGGCAAGGTTGGGTTTGTGGCAGACAAGCTGATGAATGAACTAGATAAGGTTGCAGTGTAAACTGTAAACAGCTGATTGATGAATGAATTAGATAAGTTTGCAGTTTAAACAAGCTGATTGATGAATGGTGAGTATAATCTTTTTACAATTTCATTTCTATTTTAGGGACTGAATGATGAAATATTGTAATTAATACAATTGTGCCACTATGCAGTGCTTGCCTCAAATATTCTCATCTCTTATACCGATTGCATCTTCATTGACAAGTAAGCTTTGACCCGTTGAACATGGTCAAGTCTTCAACGACTTCCTAGTTGTCTTCGTCCTATTCGTTGGTTGCTTCTGTTGACTGGTCGAGTTGAATGGACCAATCAAGCAAACAATTACTTGCTGCATAAAATGAACCGAAACTCATTTATTTAGTAGGATAATCTTTGGAGATATAGAAGAAATTAAGTAGATCCCCTGTTTGTATGCTAATGCTTATCACATCAGCAAATTGGTATGAGTATCTTATTTCTATTACACCTTTTGACATTTACAAGGATATGCAATGATTTGAACAAGGAAAAAAAGAAAGATGGTGGTTGATAGATAAATATTTATCCCCTAATTTCGTATTAGTGTATATAAACAACAATTGTATGCATAGTCATAGCTGAGATAATGCGTTCATGATGTAAGTTACTATTACATTCAATATTGGGTAAAGTGTAATTTGACACACCTAAAATATGAAAACTACAATGGTATGCAAGTTTTATTTGAATTCTTGTATCCTAATGAAAGTAGTATGTCGAAAAATGGATTTAAGCCTGAAGTGCATATGCTGATTAATCAGTTTTTACAGAGAATTAAAGTGACAGATAGCAACCAAAACAGAAAGTTGTGAGTATATCATAATTCCAGTAGTTGGTGGTTTGATTGCTTGGTGTTGGATGTTAAAGAGAAGGAAGGGGTGGGATTTAAACATTTATTATGGTTTTCTTTTTAACTAAAAAACCTGTTCCTGAAGATTATTGACTAGTCATAGCATAGGTGAGAAAACTGGTCAATAATTAGTTTAGATTTATTTATGTTTGTTCTACTTGCCCATTTATTTTATCACAACCGCCGTATTATTTGAACATGATAATTAACTACATAACTCAAAAATTTGGTGGATTATATTATACTAGAAACTCATTTATTTATGACATAGACAACACAGGAATAAATTATAAATATTGGAAAAGAAAAGAAAAAGGTTAAAATATAATTAAACCCAAAATATGTATTCCGTAATTGAGTATATCAAATGATTTACTTTGGATACTTGATATGAAACCGATATTGAATTCTAGGGAAGGAATATGTGGTACACACTACTTACCCCGTACGAAGACGATGCTAGTACAAAGATTAGCTAAGTTGTAAAGTTACCTTCTTGTAAAAAAAAGTTGTATTTTTTGATTTCATGTCAAAACCATTACTTTAAAAATTTGAATTACAATCATATAGTAAATATTTGTGTTAATTCATGATGTAAACTCATTTTATAGTATATTTAGAAAGTGTTAACATCAGTGACACTTTAAAAATTAAAACGTCCCTGTTTTATTTAGACTTGCTTGAATGACTCATTGTCGGCAACCCTAGGAATTCTGGGCCAAATTCATCAAGTCTCTGATTCATTCCCATGCAATGGAGTGCAAGATTCGAATTCAATTTCGTAGCCTACCAGTTGAAAAGATGCTCGACTTTAAAGCAAGTGGAATCATGGTACGCCTTGTTGCTGAAGAAAGCCCAAGATTGCTTCTTGATGAATCAATACATAACTGCTTGTTCCAACGTTCGCAGTATAAATTCAGCAATCCTCGCCTTTACCCATATGGATAATCCCAATGTATTCGTATATAATGCTATAATTGGAGCCTTTCTAAATTGCTTTCGCCCCCTTGAAGGATTGAGGCATTATGTCGTTATGTTGAGGAATGGCGTGCGCCCTAGCAGTTATACGCTCCCACCAGTAATTAAGAGCTGTAGAGTTTTATCCGTTGTGGGATTCGGTGAATGTGTTCATGCTCAGGTTTTGAGAAATGGTCTGGGATCACACATTCATGTTCAAACTGCGTTGGTTGATTTTTATTCAAGTTTGAGCTGGGTTGTTGAGGCGAGGAAGGTGTTCGATGAAATGCCTGAAAGGGATGCTTTTGCTTGGTCTACGATGGTATCTGCCCATGCCCGAGCTGGAGATTTGAACAATGCAAGGAAGGTGTTTGATGAAATGCCTGAAAAGAATAGTACTGCTGCGTGGAATACCATGATTCATGGGTATGCGGAGGCAGGGGACGTGATTGCTGCTGAGGTGTTGTTTCGTAGAATGCTCAAAAGGGATGTGATTTCTTGGACGACCATGATTAATTGCTACTGTAAACACAAGCTACATGGAGAAGCTTTACAACTTTTTGATGAAATGAAAGGTAGCGGAATTACGCCTGATGACACGACTATGGCAACTGTGATATCTGCTTGTGCACATCTTGGAGCTCTGGAAAAAGGGAAGGAGATGCATTTGTATGTTACACAAACTAGGTCTAATATCGACGTTTATATAGGATCCGCGTTGATTGATATGTACGCCAAGTGTGGGGTTTTGGAGAGAGCACTTGTGGTGTTCTTCAAATTGCAGGAGAAAAATATTTTCTGTTGGAGTTCTGTGATTGATGGCCTGGCGTATCATGGACACGCTGAAGAAGCTTTAGCTATGTTCGACAAAATGGAGAAGGAGAAGATTGAGCCAAACCGTGTTGTTTTTCTTAGTGCTCTCGTAGCTTGTACTCATGCAGGGTTGGTCGAAGAAGGAAAGCGCAGATTCCTTGAAATGACTACAAAATATTCAATCCTTCCTGAAATCGAACATTATGGTTGCATGGTTGACCTCTTATCAAGAGTCGGTTTACTTGAAGAAGCACTAGCATTGATCAGAAGCATGAGAATGGAACCAAATTCTGTTATTTGGGGTGCTTTATTGAGTGGTTGTAAGCTTCACAAGAACTTAGAGATTGCTGACAAGGCTGTTGAGAGATTAATGATTTTGGAACCAAATAATAGCGGGTATTACACGCTTATAATCAACATGTATGCTGAGGCGAATAGATGGGACGAAGTGGCGAGGATTAGGGGGGCGATGAGGGAGTGTGGAGTGGAGAAGGCATTGCCTGGCTCGAGTTGGATTGAAGTTGAAAAGACAACGCATCAGTTTGCTGCTTGCGATGATCGTCATCCGTCATCAGGAAAGATTCACTGTATCTTGGATGCGTTAGATTCGGAACTTAGGCTCGTTGGACAAGATGAGATGTCGCCTTTTGATTAAATTGCGTTAGTAGGTCTGATTTTGGACAGGGAAAAAAAAGTTAGGCATGATTTTAAGCATATGATGAAAAGGTTGGAGTGCAATGTAGGTATGATGAAAGACAAGAGAATGCAAGAGGAAAGGACAGTTGCCCCCATAATCATTTACATCAGCATGCGTTTGTCCTTCCAAGAGTGAAAAAATCGGGTTTATTGCACGAAACCCTCCCATGGTTTGGAAGTATTGCGCGGATTGTTTTCTTCTTTTTAACGAGTCGACAATTTTATCTATTTCACTTTATGTTCCTCATAGTATAGTTTCAAAACTTCAATATTTGAAAAGAAAAAAAATACGGGAAATAGAGGATATATGTAAAACCATTTGGCTTTGTAAATTGAGTACCTTTTTTTGCTGTGGAATTGATCAAGTTGAAGTGAAATAAGCCCCACTAATTGTCCCACTTTCCATTTTACAAATGCATAATTGCATAGATTTATGATTACACTTGTAAAAAAAGGACAACCGTGGCCGACATTTCAAATCAGCTCCTCCCCCACCTCTCCATTGTGTGTTTCTTTTTTATTGGATGAGAAACCCCAATATTTATGTATGTTTTGGCTTGTAAAAAGAGCTAATGACTTTCATAGAAGATACTACATATTCAAAAATATATAGAACTTACTTTAGAATGGTGAAGGGTGCTCAGTGGATTTAGTCTTTTTTCAGTTAAATTATTCAAATTTGTGAAGAAGCTGAATAAGAAAAAAAAAATATAGGATTAGCAAAAGTTGGAGCTTTATATGTGTAAATAAATTATGAAGGTTGGTGGGATGTACTTATAATGTATTACTATTTCTTAAAAATATAGTCACATCAAAGGACAATTCTTATATATCAATACTCATTTCTATATGTATGGACTTTTCCACGGTGATTCCCCTCAACCATCACTACTTGACACGTTCACACTTAATTCAACTCTTATAAACTTAATTTATAAAATTGGGTTCCTTTGGCTTTACAAAGGATTATAAATTTGTGTTGGTTGGTAAAGAAAGGAACAATATATCGACACTTGAATTAAGGCATAGGCAATATTAAATTATTTGGGAGGGGTGGGGGCTGTTTATTATTGAAGTTAAAATGGTAAAAAAACATGACTTATCTTTGTCATCAATTGCACTTCAATGATTGAACTTTCAATTTTTTATAGAACATGTACTGAACTTTTAAATTGTTGCAAACAAATTTGGGTAAAAAATAAGTCAAGTGTTAGTTATTTGTACAAATATATTGGAGGAGTGTATATATGAATGTTGGAGAGTTGGGTGCCTTTCAAATTGTTGCATCATCTCCTCCTCTCATAGCTGGATTTTCCAGCTAAGCATTTGCTTTCTTTTTGTTCTTTCTAATCTCATTTCCTGATTTTCAGAATTCTTCATACTTCTGTTACTCCATTATGTTTGTTTTTGTTTTATTGTGACTTTTTTTTTCTTTTTCACCAAGGCCTTTTGTTTTGTTTTGATTATTGAATCATGGAAGATTGGGCATTTTCTGTGAAAGAGGGCAGGACAGTCTTTTTCTTGTCCTGACAAATGTATCTATTGAACTACTGCTGCTTTGAGGTTTCTGATGATAAATAGTGGTTACTTATTTTAATTGTTCTGACGTTTGGCTCAGAAACCTTCAACAATTGTAGTATTTTTTTGCTTAATTTGAAGTTTTCATCTTCAAAGGCTAAGTCTTTAGATTTTCTTTTCCTAAAGGGGGGAGAGAGAGAGAGAGAGCTCTGAATTCTGATCTTATTTGCAAGAATATAAACTCTGGGTCTTCTTTGATTGGCTCCCTAGAGTTGAAGAGACGTGCTTTTTCATCTAGCATATGTTGTTGGTTCTTGAATTACTTTGCAGTCTAGGTGTTTGATTTAATGACTCAATGAAATAAGCATAAGTTGTGTAGAAGAAATGGTGAAGTGTTGATGAAGGAGGGGAGTTTGATGAGGGTTTCGACTTGCAAGATCCACTGTCCATTCATCTGCTTCTGCAAACCTCGTCTCTACTCATCAGCAGCTCCATTGAAATTGGAAATCACTCCTCACTTAGTGGTTCCATCAACACCTTTTGCTGATTCTGATAAGCCATCTGAAGGGACTGTGAATGTGAAGGAAGAAGAAAAAGAAGAAGAAGAACAAGCTGAGAATGGCAAGGAAGAAGAACCTGAGAATATGGCCAGGAGCTGCATTAGGAAGCCATCGGAAAACGGTAAAGCGGTTGGGAAGAAAAAAGTACAATGGATTGATAATTTTGGGAAACAACTTGCTGAAATCAAGGAGTTTGAATCCAGGTTGTTACTTTATCAGTGATCTGATTTTTATATTCAATGCTCTGGATTATAGTTAATGAGAAATGCTGTGATCATTCATTCTTCAATGTAATGTGATTTTAGGGGATAAGAATTAATTGATAGTGTAGCATTCTTGATGTTTCAATGAAATAGTTAGTGTATTTGGCTAATGTGATTATTGGGTCAGTGAAACAGGGGACACCGACAATGAATACGAAAGCAGCCGTTGTCTTTGCATCATTCTGTAAAGGATACTTAGAAGGCTCATCGACAGAGGATTGAATAGGGATTACTGATTCTCAAATCGAGAATCGGGGCGTGATCTAGAGTGCTGCCTCCTCGTCTTTGATGATGTTTTCTGCTTCACATGTAATTGTTCTTGATTCTTTCTACTGATAATGAATTCTCATATCTTCATCTCTTGCTTCATCCATATGTAAGCTGCCATTAAAATCTCTATTATTGAAGAAAGAAACGTTGCAAGCCCACTTGAGTGAGTCAAATAAATATCATGATCAACTAATAAAACACATGTTAATGAATTGTGCACAACAAGAAGGTCAATATTTCCCACTATGCTCGTTAATGCTGTTTATCTTAATGTCTCTTCATAAAATATCTTCTTTTCTCCATTACATATGTTACACTCAAAGCAATAGGTGGTGGGGGTCTCCATTACCGACAGAAACTCGTAGATGAATCTAATCCACAGTAAATACATTTTCATATATATGTTGCACAAACCAGAAGCAAATACTGTCAAGTTTGTGCTTAGTTATGGCTATCTTGGCAGCTTTGATAATTCTTGTCCTACTGATGATCCTTGCTGTAAAACTCATACGAAAAACAGCAAACCGATCCTTGAATCTTCCTCCAGGCAGCTATGGATGGCCGATTCTTGGAGAAACAAGGGAGTTTCTTGGTACTGGATTAGATGGAACACCGGAGAAGTTTATTAAAGAGAGAATGGATAAGTACAAATGTGATCATGTCTTCAAAACTAAAATAATGGGGGAGGCTATGGCTGTTCTGTGCGGCAGAGCAGGCAACAAATTCTTGTTTAGTAACGAGAATAAGCTGGTGACAGTTTGGTGGCCAAGCTCTGTTCGAAAACTGCTAGGGCCGTGTTTGGCAACGAGCGGGGGAGACCAAGGGAAGCAAATGAGGAAGATGGTTTCGTATTTTGTGAGCCCTGATGCCTTCACCAGGCTTTATATCAAGACTATGGATTTGGTCTCCCAACAACATATCAACACTCACTGGCAAGGTACTTTAATTCCTTGTTTATTACATTTACACACTTGTTTTTCAACATTAAAGATTGGCCAACACTAGTGTGAAATATGCCTAATTAAGACAGTTTTTAAAATTCGCGGGTCGTAAGCAACTGATCCCAGATCTGTGTTACTACAAGGCGAAAGTATATTAGTGTAAGAACAAATAACACTATGTTACTTTAATTTATTAGTATTTTTGCCACTTATCTTAAATGTTTTTCAAATATGTTTTTTTCTTGTTTTCTATGTTTGTTTTTCATCTTTTTAATATGGGTATTTTATTCACGCTTATCAATGACGTTTTGTTAATATAGTAATACACATTTCTCCTTACAATAGCACATTTTTTTCATCAGCAAGTGTGTGTCACTGTCCTTATAGTAATACACATTTGCTGTTGACATATTTTGGTCTTATAGTAACACAAGCTAGACATGGGAGCGAAAATTTTATTTTGCCTATGCAAGATTTTTTGGGAAGATCGTTGGACCCACGACTTTTTGCCTCATTTGTCTTAATTAGTTATATTTCATGTATGAAATATTTCATTTTAGTTTTTGGGTTGAAGTTTTGGAATCTAATGTTGGTGAAGGCAAAGATAAGGTGAAAGTGTTTCCAACGATCAAGTTATACACGTTTGAGCTTGCATGTCGTCTATTTATGAGCCTTGAAGACGAGGAGAAGATCTCAGAGCTTGCTATTTTGTTCAATACTTTCTTGAAAGGGATAATCTCAATCCCTTTCAACTTCCCCGGAACAAGATTCCACAACGCAAAGAAAGCGACATCAGCTATAAAGAATAAACTTGGGAAGATAGTGAAACAGAGAAGAGTTGCCTTGGAACAGAAAACGGCTGTACCTTCACAAGACCTCCTCTCACATCTACTTGTAACTCCTGATGAAAATGGGCAGTTCATGTCTGAATCAGTGATCGTAAACAACGTGCTCATGCTACTCTTTGCTGGTCACGACACATCAAGCGTTTCCATAACGATGCTGATGAAGAATCTTGCACAACTTCCTCATGTTTATGACAAAGTGCTTGCAGGTAAAAGATATATTAGTTTCAATAATATGTATTCAAATAAACAAGGATATAAACTATAAGATGTCAAATATGGTCTTTTAGGCCATAAATTGATCGTTTTACTGACTTTCAGGCATTGGATTGATATTATTCCAATTATTAATCTTGTTTTGCTACATCAGAGCAGAATGAAATTGCATCAAGAAAAGAGGAAGGGGAATTTCTGCAATGGGAGGATATACAAAAGATGAAGTACTCATGGAATGTAGTATGTGAAACAATGAGATTATCACCGCCTGTAATGGGTGCCTTTAGAGAGGCCTTAACTGATATAACTTATGCAGGCTATCACATCCCAAAGGGATGGAAGGTACAATAAAATCATTCTAAACTCTATATATATAAAAAAATATATAGATGCTAATAACACTCATGATGATGATGTTTTAGTTGTTTTGGAGCTCGTCATTTACGCATAGGGACCCGCGGTTGTACGAGAACTACATGAAGTTTGATCCATCGAGATTTGAAGAAGCAGGGCCTGCTCCATTCTCATATATACCGTTCGGAGGGGGGCCTCGAATGTGCTTGGGGAAAGAGTTTGCTAGGCTGGAGATACTGATATTTCTGTACAATGTTGTAAGAAGATTCAAGTGGAATGTGGTGAATGGTGATGAGAGAATTGCATATGATCCAATGCCAACACCAGTGGAGGGACTTCCCATTCATCTCCACTCTCATATGTAAAATCATTATGGATGATTTATTACAATATATATTAGTGGATAACACATTAATGATGATGTATTGTCATGATATTTTTTCTCTCTATAATATAGCAAACAGGTACGTTATGTATGCTATCATGTATACTATATACACACGATACAAACAAACTACAAAAGATTGTACGGTTACAAAACATTAGAGTCAAAACGGGGGAGTTGTCGTTGTCGTTGTCGTCCTGTCAATCGTCGCCAAACTGAACCTGGAGAGGCTCCAATGAATCCACTACGTCTCTCATCAAAGGCCTTGCTTTTGGATTTCGATTTAAACAATGGTAAGCAAGCATGGCTGCTTTCTGCACACCTTTTATGGGGTAGTCTTCATCCAGTCTTGGATCCACAATGCTCAGCAATTTCTTCTTATCCCTGAGCAACGGTAAAGCCCAGTCCGTAAGATTCTGCTCACGAGGTGGTCGCGATTTGTCCAAAGATTTTCTTCCCGTAAGCATCTCCAGTAGAACAACTCCGTAGCTATACACATCACTCTTCGGAGTCAGGTGCCCTGTCAATATTTAACAAGCATAAACAATTAAAGATGGTAAAACTATCAATTTTTTGCAATGAATAGGATATGGAAATACATGCCTGTCATTATATATTCGGGTGCAGCATAGCCATACGTTCCCATGATTCGAGTAGAAACGTGAGATTTGTCTCCGACTGGCCCGTCTTTAGCTAGACCGAAATCAGATAGCTTTGCATTATAGTCCTGTTCAGAGTTTATCTCAGGATCATTCTAATCAGAACCTACATAATTATGATTTATGAGAACCTTATTTATTAATATACACCGCTAATACTATTGTTTGTAAGAACTAATACTATACCAGTTATAGTTCTTAATAAACAATAGTATTAGTAATGTACGGTAAACAAAGTTCACATAATAGCTTCCTCTTTGATTTATGAACCTGGTCCAATAAGATGTTGGATGTCTTGAAATCGCGGTAGATGACGGGCTTCTCAGCTTCATGCAGAAAGGCAAGTCCTTTTGCTGCACCAAATGCTATTTTCATTCTAGTAGACCAAGGAAGAGGAAGCAATACTCCTGCACAAAGCAACGGCTAAGCAACGACACGAACAAGAAAGCAAAGTGTTACACACGAAGTGTTACTATTTAGCATACAAAGTGATACTTTTTAGTGACACATTCTATCAGAGTTGAATGTATATAGAAAAGGGCAGGCAATAAAGTTGTTACTTACTTGAGAAGAGATTATTTTCGACACTTCCCCGTTCCATGTACTCGTATATCAAAACTCGATGTTCATCTTCGCAGCAATATCCGATTAACTTGACTAAATTGGGGTGAGAAAGCTGCCCCAAAAAGATCACCTCAGCCTGAAAATTGCAAAAGTATTATTGTATTGATGATGCATGTGAATAATGTATTGAGACAAGATATTTGTTGAGTTAATTACCAGCCATTCTCTATGGCCTTGAAAGCTGTTATCTCCATCATGAACCTTAACAGCAACAGTTAGTTCCTGATCAGAAAAGTGACCTTTGTACACACTTCCGAAGCCTCCTCCCCCTAACCTGTAATCTTGTCTGAAGTTATCAGTCATTTTCTTTAGCTCGTTGAATGTGAAAACTGTTAGTCGATTCAAGGCTGTGGATCCACGCAGATCTTCCACTTCTTCTGGATTTGATGGCAGTTTCGCCACCTCTGGATTTTTATCATTTGGAGATTCTACAGGGGATTCTATTTTGTTTAACAAAAAAGTTGCATTATGTTTTATCTCGCATGCTATTAAGTTGTTAAAGTTCAATGAACAAAAAATAAATTTATATTTTTCAACTAATATAGTTAAATGGGCAAATTTATTTAAATATAACATTTTGTAGGAGTGTTTTCTAAAATGTAACAAAAATGGGAGATATTTTCAATTTAGGCAAAGGCTTGGGTGCCACTCTGGCTTTTTGAAAAGGCCTGGGTGCCACCCTAGCCTCTTAATTTAAAAATTGAAAAAAATGAAAAAATAAAAAAAATAACAAAAGGCCCATATACCAGAAGAGCCTCTTACACGGTTTGCGAGGATGAGACAACACACAAACAGGGTTCAATTTTTGACACGACACGATAGCACGACATGAATCTAACACGAAAAGTATGGGTTTGTGTTTGGCCTTATCGGGTTCGTGTCGTTATCAGGTCGACCCGATAATGATACGAAATTTTTGTGTCGTGTTCGTGTCGGGTTCGTGTCAACCCGTTAAACACGATAAAATAAACATGTAACCCATTAACCTGTTAACAACCCGTTAACCTGTTATTTACCTGATACGACACGATACAACACGATAATGACACGTATCCGATAATAACACAATAATTTTTATATTTATATAAATATATTAATTTTTATATATTTAAATGCGATTTTAAATTTATTTATTTTCTTATCGTGTCGTTATCGTGTTGTTATCGTGTTGCGTGTCATTATCGTATCGTGTCATTTCGACACGAAAATTATAGTGTTGTGTCGTATCGACACGAAAATTATTGTGTCCGTGTCGTGTCGACACATATCATTATCGTGTCGTGTTTGGCCTTATCGTGTCGTGTCACCGTGTCGACACGAAACCCGACACGATAGCACGATTTGTTAGCCCTATTCACAAGAGACAAAATTCTCGGGAATGAAAATACTCATATGCCACATAGGCCTTTTGGCTTTACCAGAGAAACCGTGTAAAAAACTCTTTTGGCATATGAGCCTTTTGTTATTTATTTTTTTTTTTCGATTTTTAAATTAGGAGGCTAGGGTGGCACTCATGCCTTTTCAAAAAGCTAGGGTGGCACCCATGCCTTTGCCTAAATTGAAAATTTTCTCCATTTTTGTTACATTTTAGAAAACACTTCTAAAAAATATTATATTTAAATAAATTTGCCTAGTTAAATGATAAACCCCTAATTTTAAGAAGAAAAAAAATACAGTATATAGTTATACTTCACAAAATCATGCCAACAAAAAAAAAAAAAAAAAACATAAATATTTTCTATGTACAAGAAATTCAAGAAACCAATTTATTAATAAACAAGAAACACAAAATTAAAATCAAATAAAAAAACTAATGCAGTCTACAAATAAGAATATGCTTCTTTATTTTTTAATGAGTTGAACTGCATTATTATTTAATTTTAAGAGGAAAAATTATTTAGTTGCGCTAATAAAATACATTAAAGCATATTTGTTAAAAAAAAAAAAACTAAAGGATTAATTGTAAAAAAAAAAAAATACACTTAAGATATCAAAGTTGAAAAAACAAGAAGCAAAACTGTGTTTATTTGAGTTTTTAAAATCTGAATTTAAATTTTAAGATTCTACATTAATTTACCTTTGAGATTTAAAAATCAATTCTAAAAAACTACTACTACCACTCTTCTCTCGTTGTAAGTATAAATATACTAAATAATAATATAACAATACAATATCATTTTTTTTTAATAATTTTTTTTAAACTCTTGAATTTCAAAACTGGATTTTAAAAAATGACTTAAAATTTTCTCATAAGGTATCACCAAAGATAAGTTTGAAAAGGGACATGGATATTTTTTTTTTTGAAGGGAAAAAGGGACATGGATATTGAATTTGGCGATACATAATATAGGAGAATTAAAAAGGCATGAAAAAAAATGAAGAAAGTAAGGAAATGGACACTAAAAAGTAAGAGGAGTGAATCTGTGTGTATAATTCCCAGAAAGGGAAGAAAAACAGACCTGATTTTGCATTGGATGATACTCTGTATATTGAAGTTTCCCATCCACACCCACAGCAGAAATTCCCCATCATAACCAAATTGTTGTGATTTGTGAAATGAGTTTTGAGATATTGGATCATGAGTTATGTGAAAAAGAATGGCTACTGGTTGGTGGGGCCATCTGTTGACTGTTCATTTGGCAAAATGTTTTTTTGTTTCTTTTTTAATATTAAGGGCTGGGTGGGTGGGTTGATAGAATATACTGCCAAATTGACCATACATATCTTCGTCTCTATCATGATTTCCTTTCTTATTCATTCACTCATGCTCATTAAATACTACGGAGTAGTATTAATCTACATAATTGGCTATATGTGATTATTTTTTATGTCAAAAGGGGGCTTGATATTAAAATATTTGTGAGAGGAACTTTTTTTTTCTCTCTTTTACACAAGTTGCATAGGTTTAATAAAGTCATTTTGTTGAAAAAAGATGTGTTTGCTTGTTTATTTATATGTTATCAAAGTAATGGAATGACTCATTGTAAGGGTTCTTTTGTACTCCTATTATTCAAGGAAGTAAGAAGAATCTTGACTGTGTAAATTACAAGTGACTAGCTTTGATAAAGTCATTTTATTGAATAAAATTAAAGATGCGTTAAATTACTTATGTGTTATCAACTTAATTGAGGGACTCAAGTAAGGTGTGAATTACAAGTGGCTAGCTATGATAAGGTCATTTTATTGAATAAAAAGATGTATTTATTTACTTATGTGATGTAACTGATGTAAATTATAGTACTCCCTTAGTTCATTTGTTTACTTAATTGCTATATACATAAAGGGATGAAAATTAACAACACATAATTCAATTTGAAAGCAAAAAATGAAAAAAAAAATTGTTATAAAAAAGAACTTTTCCTCCAACTACTTTAAAAAAAAAAAGCCTTGGAGTGCACTTTTATTTTTTTGTTTGCTATGATTATAGTTAAAGAAAAAATGTTAAAAAAAAATAGAAAAACTTTTCCTCCAACTACTTTAAAAAAATTAAAAAATATATATAGGAGTGCACTTTTATTTATTTTTTGTTTGCTATGATTATTGTTAAAGACTTAAGAAAGCATTATGAAAATGTAAATGATGATGGTGATGAGTCATTAGAATACAAACTTGCAAGTTACATCAAAATTTAATATGGTACGACTGCATTCATTTGATTTTGTTTAAAACGGGAAGTAACGTGTTTGCAAATTAATTAACTCTTACAACACTGTTCCTTCATTTTTATGACCAAATTATCACTGTTAATTGTCAGTTAGCATTTAAAAACATACATTGTGTTATTTTATCTTAGATTTCAATATGTTTTAAATATCTCACATAAATTTAAAAAAAAAAAAACAATCATTTATCAACTACATCTATAAGCTAATACCATAAAATTTTACATGAACAAACAAGCTACTCCATTTTTTATGAAAAAATATTATGATATTAATTTATAAGTATAGTTGTATCAGATGAAAGTGGTGTGACATTAAAAATTACATCAATTGCATGCAGTGGCGGACACAGCATGGTACATGGAGTATAACTGTACCCCAAATTGATTTTTTTTTTCATGCAATTAATATATATATATATAAATTAATAATGTTGACTAATTGTAATTTTTATTTGAACATTATGTAATTTTTTTTATTTAAGTTGTATTAACTCCTACCACTTTTATTATTAAATAATCATTTCGTTCCTTGGGCTCACATTTTACCCTACATTTCATTAAATTACTAAAAATATTCATCATTCATTTGACGCACACAACAATAAATTATCTTTTTTTAAAAAGTGTGTCGGTCAAACTATGCAAGTCATCACAGAACGAAGAGAGTAATATTTTACTTAATATTTTTCGTACCCCAAATTTGAAATTCTGAATACGCCACTAATTGCATGCGGTGCGACTTATGCATACAAGAATTTATCACAAGGTAAATAAACCCACGAGACTAACCACAAGTGATATATATCACTATGTTTATATACTACAACATTTTACACGAATAAATGCGTCAAAAGTCTGTTAAAAATGTTGTAATATTAATTTATAATTGTTAGGAATTAATATACAAGAATTAATTCCCACTCTCTCTACAAGTTCGGACTTTTAGATGAGACGGAATTCTTTCATGGTATCAGAGCAAACCGGGCAAACGACCTGGGTTCGATTCCTGTTGAAAGCACTCCACCCATTTAAATTGTCCACTCGATGGGCCTCCTCCCCAAAAAGGGTAAGAGGTGTTAATCCGGCCCACGAGTGAGGGGGAGTGTTAGGAATTAATATACAAGAATTAATTCCCACCCTCTCTACAAGTTCGGACTTTTAGATGAGACGGAATTCTTTCAATAATCAAAGGGATATATCACTTGATAAGTGATGTAATGTAGTATTAAAAATTAAACCATGTCCAATTTGTACATACGAAAATTTATCAGGGCAAATAAACCCACAAGGCTGACCATAAGCTTTGGCAGGCCGTGTTCGTAAGGTGCACATTCGTACAATTTTAACTTTCAATTATAGTTCTTAAATAAATATATTCAATTATCATTTCTCTTAAAAATATTTACTTGATCTACACAGATTTTTAGATATTCTTTTTCGTTTTCACTTTGCTCATATTTTAATTGCAAATGTAAGTATTTAACTGAAATAAATTAGGTAAGGTATAGATTACCTTAAATTTTTTATATAAATCATAGACAACCTTTTGATAAATTCTGAAGTCTGATCAATTTTTATGTTTAACGCGTATTGAGATGAAATGGCAATTTGCAATAAAAACTTTGTATTAATCAATATGCATTACTTATATTCAATAACAACACCACATTTTATATGTTAGTTTTAGTTTGAATGAGAGATGTATGTCCATTGATCGATTCTTTGTATGAGTGTAGGACCATGATTCAAACAAGTGTGAATATATACAATTAAAGTAGTCATTGACTTTAAAGGACAACTACATGAATTGTAGGAATGGTGTAGTGGAAAGTGAAATATGTATATGATCAGTTTTGTCATAATTAAGATTGTATATATACATTTGGAGAAATTCATGGGGAGGCAATATGTGGTGTGGCCCTTGTTTCAAAATATTACGACTAAGGCCTGCATATATGTTCTTTAAATTCACCATTATTGTTGGTCTTGATTAATTTCAAAAAGAAGAATAAGATATGACATACTTTTAAAAATATATACTGTATATAATTATATGTTTTATACAGAATAATATTATAAAATACTCCAGTAATAATTTTGGGCATCGCTACTAACACCCCAAAAATGTTTTATTCACACCCCATAATTTTAAAAAAAAAATAGGTATATATAAAATGACTAAGTAACCCTTATATAAATATGAAATAAAAAAATTAGAAAAAATATAATTAAAATTTGAAAACAATTAAAAAAAACTGAATCTTTAAAAAAAATTAATTTAAATAAAAATTTTTTTAATTCTGAAAAAATTAAATAAAATCGGAAATTTTAATTAAAAAAATTAATCAAATAAAAAAAATTAAATTTAAATAAAATCATAAAAATTCTTATAAATTTTAATAAATCGTCAAAAAAAATAATTAAATAAAAAAGTAAGAAAACGAATTTTGAAAAAGATAAATAAAATATTTTTTTTAAAACAACTAAATCTTCAAAAATATATTAAAGCAAAAAAAATTTAATTATTTTTGAAGATTTAGATGATTTTTTTAATATTTTAAATTTTTATTTAACTTTATTTTATTTTTGAAGATTTAATATTTATTTAAGATTTAGTTGATTTTTTTTTATATTTTACATATTTTATTTTTTTCGTTTTTTAATTTTTTTAATTTTTTTTATTAATTTTTTTTATTTAATATTTTTCAATTATTATTTAAATTTAATTGATTTTTTTTAATTAAAATTTTTCGACCCAATTATTTTAAAATTTTAGTTGATATTTTAATGTTTTATATTTTGTAATTGATTTTTCCATTCAAATAGTATCTTTTAATATTTAGTTGATTTTTTAAAAGCCAAATTCTTGTATGTTTCTGAGTACACGGTGTACTCTAGGCCCATTTGTAGCCCTACCCTACCCAATGCTTTTCCCAGGCCCAATTTTTGCGACCCGACCCGCAGCCCAATAGACTTTGACCAGTCAAATGTTGACTGTTGACCAGTCAACGGTCAAACTTTGACTTTTTTTTCGATTTTTTTTTTCAATTTTTTTTTCGATTTTTTTTTTCAATTTTTTTTTCGATTTTTTTTTTTTCGGTTTTTTTTTCCGATTTTTTTTTTTTTGAAAAAGTGTATGTTATTATAACTAAAAAGTGTATCTTTGTTTTTTTAATTAAAAGTGTATGTTACTATATTAAAAAGTGCAACATTGTTTTTAATGAAAAGTGTATGTTATTATAATTGAAAAGTGTATGATATTATAACTGAAAAGTGTAAGTTATATATTAAAGAAAAGTGTATGTTATTATAACTGCAAAGTGTATGATCTATTAATGAAAAGCGTATGATCTTTTGGTTATTAATTATTGCACTTTTATAATATACATAAACTGTTCCTAATATTTTGAAAAACATTGTTATTAATTTGACACATTTTATTATTTAAACTTGCAATTTTATGACTATCAATGATACACCTTTTTGTTATTAGTCTTGCACTTTTATAATCTAGATAAACTGTTCCTAATTTTTTTTTAAAAATTGTTATTAATTTCACAAATTTTATTATTTAATCTTGCATTTTTATGACTATCAAGATACACCTTTTGGTTATTAGTCTTGCACTTTTATAATCTAGATAAACTGTTTCTATTTTTTTTTTAAAATTGTTATTAATTTCACACATTTTATTATTTAATCTTGCACTTTTATGACTATCAACGATACACCTTTTGGTTATTAGTCTTGCACTTTTATAAGCTAGATAAACTGTTTCTAATTTTTTTTTAAAAATTGTTATTAATTTTACACATTTTATTATTTAAACTTGCACTTTTATGACTATCAATGATACACCTTTTGGTTATTAGCCTTGCACTTTTATAATCTAGATAAACTTTTTCTATTTTTTAAAAAAAAATTGTTATTAATTTCACACATTTTATTATTTAATCTTGCACTTTTATAACTATCAAAGATATACCTTTTGGTTGCACTTTTATAATTTAGATAAACTGTTTCTATTTTTTTAAAAAAAATTGTTATTAATTTCACACATTTTATTATTTAAACTTGCACTTTTATGACTATGGATGATACACCTTTTGGTTATTAGGCTTGCACTTTTATAATCTAGATAAACGAGTGCTAAAATATTTATTAGGTGCGAAAATAAATAAAAAAGGATTTTTTTTTTTTAAATTGTTATTAATTTCACACATTTTATTATTTAATCTTGCACTTTTATGACTATCAACGATACACCTTTTGGTTATTAGTCTTGCACTTTTATAAGCTAGATAAACTGTTTCTAATTTTTTTTTAAAAATTGTTATTAATTTTACACATTTTATTATTTAAACTTGCACTTTTATGACTATCAATGATACACCTTTTGGTTATTAGCCTTGCACTTTTATAATCTAGATAAACTTTTTCTATTTTTAAAAAAAAAATTGTTATTAATTTCACACATTTTATTATTTAATCTTGCACTTTTATAACTATCAAAGATATACCTTTTGGTTGCACTTTTATAATTTAGATAAACTGTTTCTATTTTTTTTTAAAAAATTGTTATTAATTTCACACATTTTATTATTTAAACTTGCACTTTTATGACTATGGATGATACACCTTTTGGTTATTAGGCTTGCACTTTTATAATCTAGATAAACGAGTGCTAAAATATTTATTAGGTGCGAAAATAAATAAAAAAGGTGCGAAAATAAAATTAAATTCAAAACTTGATGTAGTTGGGACTCGAACACATGACCTAGTGGTGAAAAACGCAATGGGTGACCACTAGGCTGTAACGGCTAGTTGGTATATGAGCATACAATATGTTATTTATCCACATAATTAGGGCTGCAAGTGGACTCAAGTACACCGTGTACTTGAGTACACAGCAGCCCTACCCTTTTAAAAATATTTTTAATTTTTATTTAATTTTTTCGTGTTATTGAATTTTTTTTATTAATTGATTTTTAAAATTTATATATTTTTAAAGACTTAATTAATTTTTATAATATTTTTTTAGTTTTTATTTAATTTATATTTGTTTTGAGGGATTAGGGGTAAATAGGAAAGAATTGGGGTGTGTATAGTAATAAAAATTGAATTTTAAATTTTAATGAGGTGTGTTTAACATTTGGGGTATGTATAACATTTTTTGGGGTGTTAATAGCCCCTTCCAATAATTTTTACACCATTAAATTATATATATATATATAAATTACACCCTCACAATATTCACAATTTTACACAAAATGTTGGTGACGATAGCGAAGATGTACAAAGGCGAAAGAAATAATTAAAGATGAAAGTGAAATGAAAACTAAAGAATGTAATAATCATAGTATATAATAATAAACGTCCGGATCATGAAAGTAGGGAAGATGAATGGTAGAGATTTAAAATGATAGGTACTTACTTTTAATGAGGGGAGAAAATAAGTGAATAAAAGGATTGTAAAGCTAGATTTGTATATTCCAATTCCAATTCCAATTTGAACAGGAAAATATCAAATTTTCAATATGATAATGTTGGTGTGAAGGTGTCAAATTAAGTACTGTTTGGCGACACAAGTCATTGATGCATGTATATAGATGATATATATACTAATCGGATGGAAAATAGGTCTGCCTATTAATATTGATACAAATAAAATCTTGACATGAAGGAGGCAAAACATGGGGAAAATAGTTTTTTCAGCTTATAGCTAGCTAGCTAGAGTTGAAAAGGATGTCTCAATTAATTAAGAGTATGTTTGGTTTGGCCGTTTGGGATGACCCCGTCGTCTCATTCAAACTCTCATTCACCTGTATAATACACATGGTAAAGTCTAGTATGCACTCGAGTGCATGTTGTGCACCCTAATCTAAAGAAAAGTGTAAGTTATTAAACTGAAAAGTACAACACAATATTACTAAAAAGTGTAAGTCAGTGTAACTAAAAATATTATTATACAGTTTAATAATTAAAAAGTGCAACACCATTTACCAAAAAGTGTAAGTCAGTAAAATTGAAAAGTACAACATTGACTAAGGTGCACAACATGCACTCGAGTCCATAGGAGATCAACCCAATACACACACATACACACTTATTTTTTTACACTTGCATCATTTTTTATTTTTCTTTTCAATCACTTATTATTTTTCCTATATCTCTTACACACTAATTATCTTTCATGTTTTTCTTCCTTCCACTAATTACTCTACTAATTACTATAAGTAACAAAATAAGTGGAATTTACTCCTAGGTGTTTATGACAAAGTGGTCAAAATTTATGCGCATTTTCAAAATAACAAATATCGTGATGCTCTGTTTTCGTCCAAAGAAATACTTTTTGTGTGATAATATTATCAATTAAAAATGTTTTCACGCTAAACAAACCAACTATTGTACTAATTGTTTTCAACAATACATTTAAACCCTAATCATCAATATAATATATGTAAACCCTAGTCTTTGGTGGTGCGATTATCATCGTATTCTATGACTATCCTTTCTCTCTCTCGACTGCGATAAATTTTAAGGATAAGGTGGGTGTATTCTTATTTCTTGAACTGATTTGAGGGAAGGAGGAAACGTAGATTGAAGATGGGTAATATTGATAGTTAAGGGTGGGTGTACCCACTAATATCGAAAATATAGGTAGATGAACTAATTTGGTGGGTGCATCTACTAAAAATGAAGATGTGAATAACCTTTTAAAATAATGCTTATCCTATGTTTAAAATAAGCTTAGTCAAGTGCATGGGCGGAGTCAGGATTAAATTTTAGGATGGGCTGAGAATTTCTGAGTATATATTATTAGAGGTTTCGAACCTGAGAGTCTGAGACCTAAAGAGAAACATATTTTTAAGTCTCAATTACATCACTAGGCTAACTTCTTGGGGTTAACACAATATAGTGGATAAAAGTATAAAATTAAATATAAAATAAATAAAATGGATTAAATAAAAAAAAGGAATCCCCAGTAGCAACATAAATGAACTAAATAAATAAATAATTTTTTTCTTTTTTTTTAAAGGCGGTGGGCTATAGACCACCCTTGCCATATAGAAGATCCGCAAGTGAGCTCTTAATCTAATGAGAATTTATATTTTGTAGAAATAATCAAGTTAGCTAATACGCTACAGAAACAGTCTATTTTCCACTATGTTTTGTGAAATTATTTGGAGAGAGAGAAGTCATATTACATACTTATCGCGGACTTTAGAATTGTGAGATTTTTATTGTACAGTATATTATTTGCGATTTTATCCCCTTTTAAATTTATATTACAGTGTTTTTTAAGATGGTGGCGTTTGAAGTGAAAAGATAAAATGTCTATTTTTGTATAAGAAGTTAGGGTGGAACAAGAAGTTTCGAAAGACATGTCTACTTCATTGAGTAGAAGAAAATTGTCAAAAGATTTTTTTTGTAGCAATGTACGTAACCTCTACTAGAGAATTAAGTATGTTCGACCCTAAAGAGTCACTTTAGTGGGTGCTGAATTTTGTAGGAGTACTTAATTTTGGGCCATGGTTAAATGCCCCTCATTTTTATGTCTTCACTCTCATCCCAGTTTATTTTTTGAAGTATTAGTTAAAAAGACAATGTTACTGAAAGTGTGCGTGCGTGCGATATACAGAGATGTTGTCCTTAGTGTTGGCACAAACGAGACAACAATGAGCAGCGGAATTTAAACAAACACTTTGCAAAGAGTATTTCAAAAATTGTGTAGATTAAATAATTAATCTACACGAATCACTTATATTATCTCTTAATATCAGTGAAACAAAATCAACAACCTTGTAAGGTTTTGAACAATAACAACTCTAATTGAGTTCGAAAAGTTACTAGAAAAATACGAAACTATCTCCCTTATAGATCTAACATATTTTCCTAATAAACGACTATGATTGAGTACACAAATATTCGGGCTTATAAGTGTGCACTAATCTACAAGAAAGAACAAAATATTTTTCTAACTAGAAGCGTTGCGCATTCCATAGATAGTAATGTAGTTTAGCTTTCTCTCTTGTTGTCCTTTGAAGTGAAGGCAGTGGGTTCTATTTATAGGCTTCAATTCGAACTGCCTTGCAACTCCTACAACTCCCTTGATCAATCTTAGCCATTTGATCAAAGGTAGTTTCTTGTAACTACCCTTCACACTCCACAATTGTAGGAACTTCCATAGTGATGCTTAGAAACTTCTTACTCTCATGCAACTGCTTGACCTGGGTGTTGCCCACGTCTTCTACCTGCATTTGGGACATCACTAAGCAACACAAGTTAAGTAAGAGTTAGTAAAGGGAGAAAGGGCAAATTCTGATGTTGTGGTAGGTGTTGGCACATTCAGTACAATATGTAACTGAAATGTTGGATTATAAAATACAACACCTATTCCAACATCAACAATCTCCCCCAATTTGGCCTTTCTACATCAACACACCTAATGTTCACAACATTCAGAATTTTGATAAAGAAAACAATACCATGATATTTCAAATCAGAACCAATATCAGTATTTAACCAAATTTAATCACAGCATCTAAGTCAAAAACAATAAAAACAGTAAATGTAAAGCAATGTATGTGGGACAGAAATGAAACAACATAAGTAAGGCTTTTACAAATTGAGGAAATAAATGAAAGCAGTAAAGGGGAGGATTGGGCTGATAGAATCAGCTGCATCTTCAAGAGTCTGCACGAACTCCCCCATACTCTATACTTCCTCATTCTTCAAGCCTTCAAAAAAGCTGCATTGAGATCTCCATAGAGATCCTCAATATCTTGAGCATCTTGAGCATCAGCAGCTGCATCTTGGTTTGGAATCTGAACAGCACTCTCTTGTTGAACTGGACCTGCATCTTGTTGACCTGGAATAGGAACAGTACCTGCATTGTGAACATTTGAGCTTACTCCCCCTGTTGAGGTAGAAAGTAGGTCCTCCCAGAAACGTTTCTGAATGAGTAAATCTTCAACAGTACTTTGAAGATTGGTGATTGTGCCTTGAAGAATGTCCACTTGCCTTAGAATAAAGTGTGAGGACAAATAAATCGAGGCGACACAACCTGAGGAAGGATGTGCTCTGGAAGTTGATGGCATATTCGGATCAGCACTGCTGGGGGCATTAGGCTTCGGTATAGGCAGGTCCACAATTCGATCACTACCACGAAGTAGGAGTTGTGGTGAGATGGAGAGACTAGGAACATAGCCACTAATGACCTCAGTGTCCAATCTGTTGAATTCCTTATCTGCCAGCAGCTTATACACCAAACAGGGATATGGGAGAAGACCTTTACGAGTCATATTGCAAGTGAAATTCATCATATTTTGAAATATGACATGACCTAGATTAAATTGCTTCAGGTGTCCAATCTTAAACATGAGGACAGCTTGTTCCAAGGTTAAAGTGGTATTATTAGTTGTTGGTAACTAATTACAACACACAATTTTATGCAGAACCGAATATAGGCTGGTTAATCTAAATGCAAGCAGTTTTGGTACCCAGTGTGTAATCTTACCTCCTATAAGTATATTGATCATGAAATCAAAGTCTGTGACCACTGGATCTTCCATAATTTTCGTTTTCAGCAGCATATTGATCTTCCTAGGAGTAACAATAATTTCAAGACCCCGGAAAGAAACACAACCATATCTTCTAGAGTTTGTATCACCGGTTTTGGAACTTACATTCGCATAAAATTCATGAATCCAATCAACAACATACGGTACAGCAAACAGTAAGGCATCCAAAATAGATCGTTCTTTAAACCAATCCATGAGATTTGCAGCTTCAAAATCAGAAATTTTCAGGATACGTTCGCTCATAATTGTCCTATTACGAATAGTTTTATAACGGGTGCTCTTGTGATCATTATACTCAACCTCATTATCACTAAAATCGGAATCAGACGAAAAAGGTACCTCTTCTTTGGGAGCAGAGGTGTATGAACTCGAATATGAAGAATAGCTTTTGGATGTAGCCACTGGAGAGACAACAGGTGGAGTTTTTCGAGCCTTTTTGGGTGCGGACTGAGGAATGAGGTTGTCTTCATCTGCATGCTCAACGGACACAGCTTCGGGAAAGTTATCGATGATATCATCGATATTTTGAGGCTCCCCCTCAGAATCTGAGTTGGATACAATAATCGGTTGATCTATGCCGCCGTCCGTTCTGGGCTTTTTCCTCCCAAAGTAGTCGACTCGTCTCCCAAGTGTTCTGTACGAAACACGAAGGCCACCAGGCCATCTGCGAGTGACGGGAGCAGGGGCTTTTGCCGTGCCTTTTGCCGTTTTAGTGGGGAATTTCCTCTTTTGTCGTAACCTTGCTATCTTTGCTGCTAAAATCTCCCCATCAGACGAGGAGGCGTCTTCCATGTGCACATCTTCTCTAAACATTGCATTGTCAAGAGTTTCTCCACCCAAGATAATTTTTGGAGAGGTTGTTCTGCGAGCTAGGGCATCGTATGCCCGTTTCAGTTTCTCGAAAGGGGTTCCAAGAGGGAATGGTTTTTGTGCGATTGGTGATGGAGGAGGTGAGCGATTATCTGCAGCAGCACTCTTTGACTCAGGAATGTTTGCATGTGCCATTTCTGAGCGGATATCAAAAGGATTGTACACAACGAGTGGAAGTGCAGAGGTTTTTGGTTCAAATGGAACAATCATGGTTCCAACAACAAAGGATGGCGAACCAGGTGTGGGAGAGCTTGAAATTTCAGTGATTGTCACCTTTTTCGGATTGATTTTGAGTTTTGGAGAAAAATTCACAGGTTAGGTGAGAGAGGTTTGTTTGAATTTTGAATCAAGAAATGTCAGGTGTTGTTCGAAATGATGATAAGAACCTGCAAAAGTAAAATTGAATTGATTAGACCTCTTCGAATTCTGGAATGGGAAGATAATCATAAAAAATTCAACCAATTATACCAATTTTTTGAAGAAACACTTATGCCAAAATTATATTCTAGAATGAGTGTTGCATAAACAGATGTAAGCTCGATGGTATAAAATAGCATTCATATGAGGTCTATTTATAGAGGGATTCAGGCGGGAGTTGAAGCACGATTCTGTATGGAGAGAGTGGAAGAATTAACTACTCTCCATAAAAGTTCGTGTTGTTGTGGAGAATAATTACTGATAATCAAAGAAATAAAGAAAAGCGGAATAATAAATAACTGAACAGATAAAATAATTAAATTCAAATAAATATTTGCAGATAATAAAAATATTAATTATCAGAAATTAATTAATTCTATAAATAATCAAAATCATAAGTCTGAGTAGGTGTTGAATAGATTGATGACATTTTGTACATCTCAACACAGTTTTTTCATGAATTTGCTTCATATGTGTTGCACTTTAATTTTTATCACATTTACACATTGATCCATCTTTTCAAAAGAGTGCATCGTAGCAGCGAACTCCGTGCCCCATAGTTACTCAATGGATTTGTGTTTAATTTGATGCAGTATATATCACCTTTAGAAAAGAGAACATCGTAGTAGCGAGCTCCGTGTCCCTAGTTACTCAGTGATTTTTAAAGCATCTAATTTGTGATTTCCTTTGCATTTGAGAGATTGTACAAGCTTTTCTCATATTCCACATGACTCAATTTAAGACTTTTAGACTGAGATTATAAAGAATTATGTTAAATCTGACACTTACGAAATTTATACAAATAAATAATTAAATGAACAATTCTGGTGTTGTCCCAAATGCTACCGCATTTGGTACAACACTTTTGATACAGTGTTCAGATATTGCATAATCCAAGAGACTTCCTTAGAGAGGAAAATCTCTTATCATCTAAAGCTTTTGTGAATATATCAGCAAGTTGTTTTTCTGTAGAAACATATTCCAACTTTACCACCTCTTTTTCAACTAGATCTCTTATGAAATGATGCCTTATACTTATGTGCTTAGTCAAAGAATGTTGCGCTGGATTCTTTGATATATTTATGGCACTAGTGTTATCACAAAAAACAGTTAGAGTATCACAGGGTAAACCATAATCACACAACATTTTATGTAACCAAAGTAATTGTGTACAACAACTCCCTGCTGCAATATATTCAGATTCGGCTGTGGATTTTGATACACAGTTCTGTTTCCTGCTATGCCAAGATATGAGATTATTTCCCATGTAGAAACAGCCACCACTGGTGCTCTTTCTATCATCAGCATCTCCTGCCCAGTCAGCATCACTATATCCAATTAAGGAACAATTTGTGTCCTTGCTGTACCATAAGCCTAGGTCACAAGTTCCTGCAACATATCTAATTATCCTTTTTACAGCATGCATATGAGATTCTTTTGGGTCAGACTGATATCTAGCACATAAACATACACTAAACATAATATCAGGCCTAGTAGAGCTCAAGTAAAGAAGACTACCTATCATTGATCTGGGTCAACATTCTGGCCAACATTGTCTTTACTCAGTTTCTGAGTTAATCCCATAGGAGTTTTCATGTGTTTAGCATTCTCTAAACCAAATCTTTTCACAAGATTTTTAGCATATTTACTCTGTGATATAAAGATACCATCATTTTGCTGTTTGATTTGCAAGCCTAAGAAAGAGTTTAAGTCACCAACCATGGACATTTCAAAAGTTGATGTCATTTCATTCACAAACAGTTTTAGCATATCATCACAAGTAGAGCCAAACACTATATCATCAACATAAATTTGAGCTACCATAATATCATTTCTTTCATGCTTAATGAATAGAGTTCTATCAGCTTCTCCTCTAGTGAAACCAAATTCAATCAAAAAATCAGTTAATCTTTCATACCAAGCTCTAGGTGCTTGCTTCAAGCCATAAAGAGCCTTTTTTAACTTAAACACATGGTCAGGAAATTCTGAATTTTCAAAGCCTTTTGGTTGCTCAACATAGGCTTCTTCCATTAAGATACCATTTAGAAAGGCTGCTTTAACATCCATTTGATATAGTTTAATGTTGATAAAGCATGCAATAGCAAGTAAAAGTCTAATGGATTCTATTCTAGCAACTGGAGCAAATGTTTCATCAAAATCTACTCCCTCTACTTGAGTATATCCTTGAGCAACAAGCCTTGCTTTGTTTCTGATAATGTTGCCTATTTCATCAGTTTTGTTTTTGAAAATCCATTTAGTACCAATAACATTTGTATGATCTGGTCTAGGTACTAAGGTCCATACATCATTTCTAACAAATTGATTTAATTCTTCATGCATAGCTTCTACCCAATGTTCATCATTTAATGCTTCTTTTACTGATTTAGGTTCAATAGCAGAATGATAACACTCATGATTTACCTTGTTACACACAGAAGTCATGCAAATAGATCTTACCACATCTTTTGGATTTATACCCAACCTTCTTCTGGTCTGAATTCCAGTAGATTGATCACCTATAATCAGCTCCTGTGGATGATTCTTTTGAACTCTCCTTGAAGGAGTTTTATGCAGATTGTACAGATTTTCTGGATTTTCTGGATTTTCTGTAACTTCAGCAGATGTGTCTGTGAGTGTTCCCTCATTCTGTTCATCATCTTTGATCTGATCTGTTCTGTCAGTAATTATTGGACTATCAGCAAGGTCTGAAACATCCTCTTCAATACTGTTTCCTGTAATACTTAAGTTATCATCAAAAACCACATTTACAGATTCTTGAACAGTATTTGTTCTGAGATTATAGATCCTATATGCTTTACTATTCCTTGAATAACCAAGAAAAAAACCTTTGTCACTCTTAGAATCAAATTTATGCAATTGTTCTCTATCATTTAGAATGTAGCAAACACAGCCAAATACATGAAAATACTTAAGATTAGGCTTTCTATTATTCAGTATTTCATATGGTGTACTATTAGAATCTGTTCTAATCAAGACTCTATTAGAAATATGACAAGCTGTATTTAGAGCTTCAGCCCAAAACCTTTTGGCTAAATTTTTTGAACATAGCATAACTCTAGCCATCTTTTGAAGAGTTCTATTTTTCCTTTCTGCTATCCCATTCTGCTGAGGTGTTTTAGGTGATGAGAACTCCTGTAATATGCCTTTAGATTCACAAAACTCAGTGAAAGCACTGTTATCAAACTCTCTTCCATGGTCTGATCTAATTCTACACACTTTAGAATTATAGATAGTCTTGAATCTTTTGCATAAAGTTTTAAAGACAGAAAAGGTTTCTGATTTTTCTTTTAGGAATTATATCCATGTGAATCTAGAATAATCATCAACAATGACAAAAGAATACATTTTTCCACCTATACTATCAATTTCCATAGGACCCATAAGATCCATATGAAGCAATTCAAAGCAATGTTTTGTAGAATACTGACCTAATAGTTTGTGAGAAGCTCTTACCTGTTTGCCTTTTTGACATGGTCCACAGATGTGATTGTCTGAAAATTTCAGCATTGGTAAACCTGTAACAGCTTTGAGTCTAATTAACCTATCAATCTGTCTATGATTAACATGCCCAAGTCTATGATGCCATAGTGTACTTTCATCAGTTTTCACATTATTGCAGCTCACTTTAGATTCAATTAAATAGCAATTATCAACAGATCTATTACCCATCATAATGCAATCAGAATTTTCATCTAGCACATAGCATGAATTTTTATCAAACTTTACATGCAAGTCATCATCACATAATTGGCTTATACTAATAAGGTTGGCAAGTAATCCATCAACATGTAAAACATTTGGTAATCTAGGAAATCCAGGAACATTTAAGGTTCCTTTACCAATGATCTTCCCTTTAGATCCACCTCCATAAGTAACATTACCACCGTTATAAGCTTTATAATCAGATAGATAATCAATTTGACCTGTCATATGTTTTGAGCAGCCACTGTCAAAATACCATAAACCAGGAACACATGCTTTCAAAGACATATGCACAACATTACATATGGTATTTTTGGAAATCCATTCTGTTTTCTGTGAATGTTGCTTTGTGTGTGGTGTCATTTTAGGCAATCCAGAAGCATTTGAATTCTTCTGTCTTTTTAAACAATAATAAACTTTATGTCCCTTTTTAAAACAGTAGTTACACACAAGTTCTTTCATATTGACAAGACTTTTCTTTGAAACAGTAGCATCATCAGCTTTGACAAAAACAGTAGATCCATTACTTTGAGATTTAAGAACTGTTTTACCTTTATAACCAATACCTGCTTTCCTTGTATTGTTGAGCAGTAGTGATTCATCCAATTTTGCTTGTCCTTCAGAGAATTTCTTGAAGCTTAAAGACACTTCCTTCATCTTTTCTTCAAGTTTTTCAATCTCACAATCCTTCTTGGTTAGAACACTCTCAAGTTTTAAAACAGAATTTCTTAAATCATCATTTTCAAATGTTAAAGATTTGATAATACGATTTAATTTTTCAGTTTCAGAATATGAAATGTGTTGTTCTTCATTTGTCAAAGGATTTTTATAAGAATATTTTCTGAAATCAAGAACAGACACTTCTAGTCTATCTTTTAGATTAGAAATTTCTTTATCTTTCTTTGTTAAAAGACTTTCCAGTTTGAACACAGTATTAGATAAGTCTTGAATATCAGCAGCTTTTCTGGATGTACCTGTCTCTGTAACAGAACTTGTAAAACAATTAAATTCTGGAATTTTATTACTCAGTGATTTCTCAAATGATGGCTCATTTGTCTTCACATCATAATAAAAATCATCCAGATCATCATCAAAGGTATCATCATAAATAATTCTAGCAGAAAAAGCTTGTTCAATGTCTTTTTCAGGATCATGCTCAACATCAGATTCATCACTTAAAGTAGCACTGAAATTTAGTTTCTTTTTCAGAATAGTGTTAGCACATTCATTAGCATAATGACCAAATCCAGAACATGTATCACATTTAACATTCTTCCTATAATTTTGGTCAGACTTAAACCTGTTTCCTCTTTCTAATTGTCTAGAAGAATTAAATGTGTTTTTCCTAATAGGCAATTGTTGATTATTAGTAATCTGAACCTTAGGTTGAAAATTGTCTTTGAACTTTTTATTCTTCATGAAGGTTTTAAACTGTCTAGTCATAAAAGCCATGTAATCAGGATCATTATAATAATCCTCAAAATTTTCTTCATCAGAATCAATTTCAGTAACATAAGGGGATTTTCCAGAACTGGATGTTGCAGATAATGATGCATCACCTTTGAAAACAAGTACTTTCTTTTCATTATCAGCCTTTTCAGATATGTTCATTTCATATGTTTTCAAAATATCAATTAATTCATTTTGACTCAGCACATATGTATCTTTAGCTTCCTCTATAGCACATATCTTAGGTTCAAAACGTTTAGGAACTGATCTATGAATTTTATGTACTAACCTTGTATTAGAGATTGGATCACCAAGAGAATGAGCTTCATTTGAAATCTCAGTCAGCTTTTCATTGTAAGATGAGACGGTCTCATCTTCTTTCATCCTCAAATTTTCGAATTTTGTTCAAAGCATACGAAGTCTGGTCCTTCGTACACTGTCTGATCCTTCACAATGTTCTTGTAATCGATCCCATGCATCTTTGGATGAAATGCAGCTTGAAATGATTTTGAACATTGATGCATCAGTTGAGGTGAAGATTGCATTCAACGCCTTTGAATTATAACTAGCTGTTGTGATTTCTTCGGCTGTCCAGTCGAGCTCTCTCTTGATTCGGGCTTCATTGTCCTCATCTGCAGCAGTTCTTGGTTGAGTCCAGCCAGCTAGAACACTCCTCCATGCTCTTTCATCAATAGATTTGATGTACATCCTCATTTTAGGTTTCCAGAAGGCATAATTTGTGCCGTCCAGAATTGGAGGTTTTAGTGCGGGCGAAAGTGGATACTCCATTGCATATAAACACACACTCTAAGCAGAATCTCTACTTAGTGTATCAAGTAGTTGGCTCTGATACCAACTGAAAGTGTGCGTGCGTGCGATATACAGAGATGTTGTCCTTAGTGTTGGCACAAACGAGACAACAATGAGCAGCGGAATTTAAACAAACACTTTGCAAAGAGTATTTCAAAAATTGTGTAGATTAAATAATTAATCTACACGAATCACTTATATTATCTCTTAATATCAGTGAAACAAAATCAACAACCTTGTAAGGTTTTGAACAATAACAACTCTAATTGAGTTCGAAAAGTTACTAAAAAAATACGAAACTATCTCCCTTATAGATCTAACATATTTTCCTAATAAACGACTATGATTGAGTACACAAATATTCGGGCTTATAAGTGTGCACTAATCTACAAGAAAGAACAAAATATTTTTCTAACTAGAAGCGTTGCGCATTCCATAGATAGTAATGTAGTTTAGTTTTCTCTCTTGTTGTCCTTTGAAGTGAAGGCAGTGAGTTCTATTTATAGGCTTCAATTCGAACTGCCTTGCAACTCCTACAACTCCCTTGATCAATCTTAGTCATTGGATCAAAGGTAGTTTCTTGTAACTTCCCTTCACACTCCACAATTGTAGGAACTTCCATAGTGATGCTTAGAAACTTCTCACTCCCATGCAACTGCTTGACCTGGGTGTTGCCCACGTCTTCTACCTGCATTTGGGACATCACTAAGCAACACAAGTTAAGTAAGAGTTAGTAAAGGGAGAAAGGGCAAATTCTGATGTTGTGGTAGGTGTTGGCACATTCAGTACAATATGTAACTGAAATGTTGGATTATAAAATACAACACCTATTCCAACATCAACAGTTACTTTGGTGTCGAGTTCACTCCCAAGTCCCACCCCCAACATAAAAATAAACAGTCTTTTTATATTATTTCTTCCTTCCAAAACTCCAAAATATCGTTTAAACTATAAAAAAAAAAAATTGAAACTTTGAAGACAACTTAAATGAACTTGATTATAATGGTTGAAAAACGGAATGTTTGGTACATGTATATGTAATTTTTTTTTTTAAAGCATAGTTATATTTTTTTTCAAAATTCTTGGTTATAGTTTTTGAGTTTTTTGAGAATTCTCGAAAAAATGTTCCACCAAATGTGTATTTTCTCGAAAAAAAGTTTCAAACAGTACAAAAAATTGATTTTTTCACATAGCTCGAAAACTTTGATCGAGTTTTTTCACAAAACTTAACAAAATGTTCCTAGTTTATGTAATTTACTTGGCCAACCAATGGATTTCGACATGGTTCAAACCTTTATGTTTTATTCAAAAAAATCCATTTTTTTCAACGATATTCGACCAAAATCATGCCCAAGAACAATTAATTAAACAACATTCAAGCTTAAAAATTGAAGTAAAAAAAAAAAACTTTAAACATTTAAATTAAAAACTAAAATCATACATGGTTGGGGGCGTGATTTTAAACTAGGGGTGTGCACCGGTCCAAAACCGGACCGGACCGGGACCGGTTTGGACCGGGACCGGAATCTTACTAAAAGGTCGGACCGGAGACCGGACCGGAATCTATTCGGTCCAGACCGGACCGGAATTGTTTTTTTTTTATTTTTTTTATTTTTTTTTAATTTATGGAAGCAAGAACAAGATTGATGAATTTGTGTATGAAAATTAAAGTGTTTGCTCTTCCCTACGTCAATGTGAATTTTATTTACATTGTTATTAATGATCTTTTGACCCTAAAAATAAATTAAATATGTTTGTTAAATTATATATTTGTAAAAAATGTAATAAGATCTCAACACATTACTTGGTTTTGAAAAATAATTGAGAGTGCATTAGTAAAAAAAATATAAAAAAATTAAAAAAAAAAATCCGGTCCAAACCGGTCCGGGCCGGAAAATTCCGGTCTTGGACCGGACCGGAAGACCGGAATCCAAAATTTCCCGGACCGGAGACCGGACCGGAATCTAACCGGTCGGTCCTGTTCCGGTCCGGTCCGGACCGGTTCCGGTCTTTTTTCCGGTCCGATCTTTTTTTGAACACTCCTAGTTGGGGGCCTTGGGGCCGTTAGTTTTTTTTGGGGGTGGTGGATGGGTTGGTTTTGTTTTCAAATTATGGGGGGAGTCAAAATAGGTTTTTATGGGGTTAAGGAGGGGTAAAGTCAAAGTAGTTTTTTTTATGATTATGGGATTGGAAAAGTGGGGAGGGTATTTGTGGAATTTTTGGGGTGAACTCAAAATTGGTGTGAATTCATGAAGACATAAAAGGAGGGGGCATTTAGTCGTGGGGCGCGGCTAAAGGCACCCAAGGATACTATGAGTACACCCACGCGATGAGGACACACACAAAACGGATGAGAACACCCACGTGGAAATGTAAAAAATAACCTTCTCATCTCAAACCCTTTATCTTCCCTTCTTTCTCCCATTCTCACATTTTAACACAGAAGGATGCACCCACCTCCCCTCCCTCCCAATCGGCGCCGCCACCACCACCCCTCCATCCCTAGCGGCGCCGCCGCCCACCACCCCTCTCTCCCTAGCGGCGCCGCTCCTCCCCTCCCCACGCGGCGACAGCGCCGCTTCACTCATCGCGTCGAAACTTCGTCCGCCGCCGCAGCTGGAGAAAGGGGTTTATCCCCTGCCCTCGTCCGCCCACCACCCATCCCTTCCTAGCGGCGCCGCCCCTCCCCTCCCCACGTCGCCGCCGCTAGAGAAGGGGGAATCCTATGCCGCCGCCTCTGCCCTCGCCGCCGCCGTTTCAAGGTAGGTTTTTGAAAGTTTGAAAATTTTAGGAATGGTAGGAAAATTAGGGTTTTTAGGAGTTCGAAAATTATTTTCGAACCTATTGAGTTTGTTTTGGAAACATTTTCGAACAATCTATGTTTGTTTTGAAATTTTTTTCGAACATTCTGTTTTTTTTTTTGAAAAAATTTCGAACCTCTTGTTCGATTTTTATTTTCGGACAAATTTAACATGTTTTGAATATTTTTTCGAAAATATTGAGTTTGTTGTGTAAAAATTTTCGAACATCTTAACTTTATTCGGTTAATATTTTCGAACATCTTAAGAATTTATTTTTATTGTTTTTGTTGATTTTTTGTGTTTTTGTGTGTTTGTTGAAGAATGGTGTTGAATTTTTGTGATTTGTCAGTGGTGGATATGATTCTATAGTGAAATAGAACATGTGGGTGTACTCATCCGCCCTTTTTTAAAAAAAGTGCAAGAGGGGTACAAACGTCATTTTACGTACCCCTTGTTTAAAAAAAATCCCAATGGGTGTACTCATAGGATCCTTGGGTGCCTTTAGCCTCGCCCTTAGCCGTGGCCTTAATTTTGTCCAACTGAAACTAATGATTCGGCCCAAATTAGCATTCGAACAGCAAAATTAGAGCGGCCCATTAGCCCAAACATGTTCCTCTTTGGCACAGCGATGTTCTCTTTCAGCTTCAGTCCTAATCCCAAGTAAACTCAATTGAATTCAACATCATCAATGGAAGAGTACCCGGAGGAGCTGCGAACGCCACCAGTTGCTTTAGCGTGTCTGGTTGGTTGTCCGGAGGTTCACGGCCTGATCACGGCGCACCTCCACTCACAGCAGCCCCCTATCAATACCATCGCATTGCCCGATTTCTCCAAGATCTCTGTGATCCCCCCAAAAAAGCCTCCTAGAGAGAGTTCCGAGCATGTTCCAGGAATTATCAAGCGAGATTGGCTTTCCAAGCACCGGACTAGGATCCCCGCCGTCGTTGCCGCTCTTTATAGCTCCCATGATGTCTCCGGTGACCCCGCTCAGTGGCTCCAGGTCTGCAACGATGTCGATAATCTCAAGTGTGTGCCCTCTTTTTGTCTTATAATTGTAATGTTATATTAAGCCCATTTCTGTAATAAACGATTGTTATACTATGTAATTCATTTCATTGATAGGACGACGATTCGTGGGAGAAACATCAAATTGGTCGTGGTGGTTGTATCTCCAGGTCCCAAAGGTCAGTGTGCTTCAGTATTTCTTAGTGCACTTCAGATCTGTACTTGAATTTCAGAATATTGATCACGTGAACAGTATGGTTATTTCTGTGGTTTCTTTTGAGTTCATGCTTTAAATTCGCCTGTGCTTGAATTTCCAATTTAGCTCTTCAATTATAGGATGGAAATATTTGCTCTATGATTTTACATTATACTTGCTTAGATCTTTCATTTTAGATGTTTTTCATATCATGTCTGCCTGGATGTTTGAAGTGGCTTTGTCTTGTGCTTGGTATAGAAGGATACTGAATTTTCTTGTTATATATGGATCTGAAATCATTCTTAGGATATGTTCGATTATGAAGCTACCTTTTCCCTTCACGTTACTTCACACGTACACCCTTATAATGTTGCTGGTATTAGCAAAGGTCTGTCATTTCACACTGCTAAAAGGAGAAAAAAAAAGAAAGAAATAGAGTGAGTAGAAAAGAGAAGAGGGGGGTGGGTGGGTGGGTTAGAAATCTTGCTATAACTATATGCTTCGCATGGCTCTTTACGTCGGTTCCCACAATGCTTTATATTTGTCTCTAAAATATCGTGAGATAAATTCAACTATGTAGTAGCAGCTATCTTTTTATTATTTGTTTCTGTTTAGAATGATGTCCTTAAAAAAGTGCTTAGAAACTTGATTCTTGTTCACTATGTGGTCCTATTTGGATGAGCTAAAAAAACAAAATAAAGACACTAGTTTTAGATGCTTCTGTTCCTTCTTCTTTGCTTCTTTGCTTCTTGCTTCTTTCATTTTTCTTATCTTTTTGTGTGTGTCCCCTATTTCTATTTGAGTGAGCACTAGAAATATTGTAATTTAGTTTTCGTATGTAAAATTCTGTTGCAGATGACACAAGTGAAGATCGGATGACTGCCTTGAGGAAACGTGCAGAAGTGGATTCAAAGAACCTTATCATTTTTGTACCAGATGCTGAGGTGGAGCTTCAACAGTCTCTAAGCAGGTATGTTACCCTAATTGTGTTCTTATTGAAGTGTTTTGTTGGACCTTCATCATCTATCATAAGTTTGTCTTCTGGTTTGCACCCAAGTAGGATTTATGATTTTCTTTTTTTTGAGCAAGTCCTCTTTGAAACCTCAGAATGCAGAAATTTAGGAATATGTTCAAACCAAGTTCTGGTTTTCTTTTCTCAAAAGTTTTTTGAAATTTGTGAAGCCTAACGAGCTGCATCAGTGCAGGCTCTCGACTGCATTTGGAGATCTGGCTAATGCATATTATAGAGATGAGAGCCGAAGAGTAAAAGTGCGTCTTGAAAGGAAAAGTTTTGCCTCAGTAGAGCTAAATGTTCGGTACTGTTTCAAAGTAAGGTCTTTCTTTCATTTTAGCACCTGTGTTTCATAGAAAATCAGTATGACGAGTCTTCATGCCCTACAGCAGTTAATGTGAAGTTTTACTGAGTTCAATCATGAATTGTCACAAACTTAACAGTTCTATGAATGTTTATATGCTTATTGCTGTTCCATTAAACAATGCCAGTTTATAGTTTCTCTTTGTCTTGGCGTCTGAATTTTAGGAATGATATTAAAGTTCTGAAATATCCATTATTGCCATATAACTGCTATATTTACTCCACGTTTATCTTCCCTCTTATGCTATCTAAACCTTATCAACTGCTAGGTTGCTGTATATGCAGAATTTAGAAGAGACTGGCTTGAAGCTCTCAAGCTATATGAGGATGCATATCACGCACTGCGAGAGGTACTTATTCAAGTTTGATTTGCCTATCATAGATGCTTTGATGCATGGTTAACTTCCCTCACATAAAGCTATGTGCTCCCTTCATGTAGTCATTCTACCTTTTTTTCCCATTATGTGTATATATTTTTAAATCACAGATGGTTGGAACGTCAACAAGAATGCCCCCGATACAACGTTTAGTTGAGATCAAGACTATAGCTGAACAACTGCATTTTAAAATGTCAACATTGTTGCTGCATACTGGAAAAGTTGCCGAAGCAATCGCGTGGTTTCGCCAGCACACTGCTAGTTATAGGAGACTTGTGGGAGCGCCAGAAGTTGTTTTTCTTCATTGGGAATGGTTAAGCAGACAATATCTGGTATTCGCTCAACTGTTGGAGACAAGCTCGGCCATTGGTTTGCAAGTTCCAAGTATGGGCTCCGTTCCTACAGAGAAACCAACTGAATGGGAATTTCATCCAGCTTACTATTATCAGGTAATTAGTCGTTCCATTTTGAAAGTTAAAAACAAACTTAGTTAATGATGGGATCTCACTTCCAATTTTGTTTTAACATCTCTCGAAACAGCTGGCAGCTAGCTACCTGAAGGAAAAAAATACACGTCTGGAAGTTGCACTATCTATATCCGAAGCTGTTGAACCAATTGACGGGAGTGCAGAGTCTGTAGTGGCTTCTGTGTATGTCGGTCAGTTTTCTAGGTTACTTGAGCATGGGGATGCTTGCATAATGCAACCGTGAGTCCTACTGCCCACTTATCTAGTTTTTCCTTCCTATTCAAGCGCACACCTAATATTACCCTATAATATACAATATAAATTTATTGAACGTTTTGTTTAAATCAATTTCAATGCAGTCTAACTGATGATGAATACGTACATTATACACTTGCTGAAGGGAAGAGGTTCCAGGATTCCTTTGAAATTATTGCTCTCCTAAAAAGAAGTTTTGAAGCGTACACTAACTCGAAGGCTGAGAGAACAGCTGCCTATTGTGGATTTCAAATGGCCAGAGAATATTTTTTGCTAAGTGATTTCACTAAGGCCAAGGAAATATTTGACAATGTTGCTAGTCTTTATCGACGGGAAGGCTGGCTATTGTCATTGTGGGAGGTTTTGGGATACTTACGGGAGTGCTCGAAGGGTATGAGTTCAGCAAAAGACTTCATAGAATATTCACTTGAAATGGCTGCACTGCCAGAAACAGCTGGTGGTTTTGAGCTCTTGGCTAAAGATTGTGGTCCAGCTGGGCCTGCATCTCTTTCCCAGAGAACGAAGATAAACACAGAAGCATTTGAGGTTGCTAGGGGGGAATCAGAACTTAATAGCAAAGAACAGAATAGTCACCTCAAAGTAAACAGTGAATATCCTCTGTATCTTGAGATTGATCTTGTGAGTCCCCTACGTGTGGTACTTCTTGCTTTGGTTGCTTTCCATCAGCCCATGGTTAAGCCAGGTGCTCCAGCTCTCATCACTATAGCACTTCGATCCCAATTGCCTATAAATGTTGAGATTGATCAGCTGGAGGTTCAATTTAATCAATCAGAGTGTAATTTTATCATTGTAAATGGTCAGAAGCCACAGATAGGTGCAATTTCCAATGTACAACCAGGTCGTAGAGTTGAGACAGCTCCAGCTCTGGTTCTCTCTACGAACAAATGGCTGCGATCGACATACGAGATAAAGTCTGGTAAGTTCGTTGTGTAATTATGTATTGCTGCTTTCTAGTATCTCTACTTGTTACCGAGGGAGGGAGGGTTGTGTAGCCATAAAAAAACCAGTTCAATACTTAATCTAAACCCTAAGGGCATGTTTGTTTTGGGATTTGGAGGATTTTGAAATCTGGATTTCAAAATCTAGTGGATTTTAAAATCCTAATACTTTTTATGTTTTGTGTTTGTTTTGGGATTTATGTAGGGTAGGATTTAACTTTATAGAATAGGGTTATAGGTTTTATAGGTATTTATATAGGATTTGTAGGTATTTATAGGGTTGACTTTTATAGGGTTTATAGGGTAGGATTTTGAAATCCTGAATCAAAATCCCAAACTGTAACGGGGGTGGAGTTTCGAGGGGGTGGAGTTTCGAAATCCCAAATCCGGATTTCCCATCCCAAAACAAACATGCCCTAAGCCTTTTTGACAAAGGACCCAAATATCATCCGGGTGCCTTAATTGAAGACACGCGACCAAATTCCTGCTATCTATATTGGGATTCTTCAGGAAAAAAACTTGCCTATACCAGGTCTTTCACATCAAACAATGAGGTTCATGTCATCACAATGTTGGTCCTCTTGTTGATGTTGAAACCAGGTGTAGGTAAGGATATAGTTAGTTTTTATTCTATGCTGCACTATTTAATGATTATTCATGCTGTAAAAAATATGATTATATTATGAATTATGCAGATCATAGTGGAAAGCTTGAGTGCATATATGTGATTGCAAGAATAGGACCAAACTTTACAATATGCTGCAGAGCTGAAAGTCCTGCTTCGATGAATGATTTGCCACTTTGGAGATTCGAGAACCTTCTTGAAACTATTCCCATCAAGGATCCTGGTCTGGCATCCTCTGGACAGAAGGCTATACAGGTTGAAGAACCGGACCCACGTGTAGATCTAATCTTAGGTTCAGCTGGCCCTGCATTGGTTGGAGAGAGCTTTATTTTGCCTGTGACGGTTGCCTCTAAAGGGCATGCATTATATTCAGGTGAATTAAAAATCAATCTGGTAGATACAAGAGGTGGTGGCCTGCTTAGTCCAAGAGATGAGGAACCATTCTCAGCTGACAATCTCCACGTTGAGCTTGTTGACATATCATGCGATGTTCCTGAAGATCAGTCTGATTCTCTTTCCGATAAAATTCAGAAAATCCAGCCATCATTTGGATTGATATCTGTGCCATCTCTTGATGTAGGGGACAAGTGGTCCTGCAAACTCAAAATCAAGTGGAATCGTCCCAAGCCTATCATGCTATATGTCTCACTGGGTTACTTTCCTCAGAGCGGTGAACCTAGTTCGCAGAAAGTTCATGTACATAAAAGCTTGCAGATCGAAGGCAAAACTGCTGTTACGATCAGCCACCGCTACATGCTTCCATTCAGGCAAGATCCCCTTTTGCTATCGAAGATCAAGTCAGTTTCTGAACCCGATCAGATGCCATCACTAGCTTTAAACGAATTAACAATGCTTATAATTGGTGTTAAGAATTGTTCGGAGGTGCCACTAAGATTGCTGTCCATATCTATCGAGACGGAAGAGAGTAATGGTGCATGTTCTGTACAACCTCAGAACGAGGAGTTCAAACAGCCTGTCGTTCATGTGCCAGGAGAAGAGTTTAAGAAGGTTTTCGCTGTCTACCCTAATGTGAATTCCAGTAAGCTGAAGATTGGTACCGTTAGTCTGAGATGGGTAAGGGATTCTTCAAGTGTGGGGGATCAATTTGCTCAAGTTACGAAACACAGGCTCCCTGATGTGAATGTCGAACTGCCTCTTCTTGTTGTGAGTTTGGAATGCCCACCTCATGCCATTCTTGGAAACCCGTTCATATATTCTGTTAAAATTCGTAATCAGACAGAGAAGCTGCAGGAGATGAAATGCTCGATATCAGATTCACAGAGTTTTGTTTTGTCTGGGCCCCACACTGATACGATACATGTCTTGCCACAGTCAGTTCATGCTGTTAGTTACATGCTTGTTCCATTGGGGTTAGGATCCCTTCAGCTTCCTAGGGTTACTGTGACTTCTGTGAGACACTCTGCTGGTTTACAACCATCTACAGCATCATCCCTCATCTTTGTCTACCCGTCCAAACCCCATTTTGAGTCGAGTGATACTTGAAGGATGAGAAGGAGATTCTCTGATGTTTTCAATTCACTCGATTTAATGAAGAAGCTTATGATCGTTGTGAAACTGTTTGTGATGTGCCATTTCCACCGTGAAATCAGATTCTCCTCGCCCCAAGAAGCCCGTCAAAGTGTAAGTTGAAATGGGGGCTGATTTTCAGGTTGATGGATTAGTTGAAAGTTTCATCAAGTATCCTTTAACCTTCTCACGAAGATGTGATTGATTTACACAAGTTAAAATTGTTCAAAATACTGGTGTAGCTACAAACCACAAGTTAAAATCATTCCTCATCTAAACTATTTATCTATACGAGTATTCTGGGATTTGAAATTTTAGATGAATAGTAAAAGTGTATGCTTTTTTTGAGATTTTGATAGGGTGAGGTTTTAATATATGTCAAATCAATTGGTGGATGAGTTATTGTATGGTGTATGAAGTGGGTTGTATTTGATAGAGTAATAATAGTTGTAGGTGTGGGTTGAGTGCAAGATTTGAAATTCGAGGTTTTAAATCTTTAACTTCTATGGGACAGATATTGTAGAGTCTCAAGTCTTTTGTGAATTTTTCGTCAACAATGTATCATCCATTCTTAGGTATAGTATAGTAACACTGCACATTTCTTTTAGGCAGGTAGGCTGACTCATTTTAAATGCTATCCGATTGGATATATACTTGAATATGTATTTTAGTGAAGTTGAAGGCCAGTGGGGTTTAATTAAACATGCCAAAATTGTATTCTCTCCATTCCACTATAAGTTTTTCACTTTCTTTTTATGAATATTTTACAATAAGTTTTTCATTTCATTTTTTTTTTCATTTTTGGTATATTATTTTCTCTCTCTCCATCACATCACTTATACTACATCTATTATTTAATTATATTTCCATCACATCACTTATACTACATCTATTATTTAATTATATTTCCTAATCGTGAATTTGATGACTTTGGGCGTGACAAGAATGCTAGTACTTTTTTATTCTTAAATGATGTTGACAAATTTAAGTAACGTGCTAATCTCAATTAAGAAATAATAATAGCAGTAGTAATAAAAGAAGTATATATTGTTTCAGGTCCACAAGTCCATAATAAGTCCCAATTCCCAACTTTGAAAAAGTGATTGGTGGCCGGTGGGAAGGGCACCATTTATTTATTTATTTTTTCCCGCAATCCTCCCGACTGTTTGAGCTATTTAAAATTAGTACACCTTCCATTTCAGAATTATTTTCATACATAAATGACACAAATATTTAAAAAAGTGTAATAATGAATAATTTTGTAAAACTTTAAGTATAAAATAATATTTTTTTTAACGAGAGTATTACGATAAAATTACATCTTTTAAATAAAAATTTAATCAATTCTGATTAAACATGATAGCCACTTATTTCGTTAAAATTAAGATTGAAGAGAATAGTCCCAGCTATATGATTCAGCATGACTTGTCCCAGCTCTATTATTCAGCTGCCAAGTCACGATAAAAGAGAGAAAACTTGTGAATTCCATCCTTATCCCCTCCCTCTCTTTTTTTTTTTTTTTGACAGTTATCCCCTCCCTCTCTATTTCGTCCACTTTTATTCAATTTGAAAAATAAAAAAACAAAGAGTGATCAAAAGGAACATGACAAACTTGTCACCTTTCCTTGTAGATGCCCATTTTTTTACCTTATTTGTATCTAAATACTCCGTACTACTTACTTCATTATATTTCCAAAATCAATTAATGTTTAATTTTACTCGTAATCCCATCATAATTTTATGTCTTGAAATTATTTCCGTGTGTCTATAATATTATCTTAGCGATTCCGTAATGGTTACTCTTGGGTATAAATAACTTTATTTCACTAAAAATAACAAACATTTTAGCTAAACAGTGTGTGCCAAACTTGGTGTTGAGCTCGTGCTTAGTGGGCCTAATTAAATATATCGCCTAAATTGCATCAGCATATACATTATTGATTTCATCACTTTCGTCTTGATTCGGATTAACATTGGAAATGGCTTCCAACAGCTTGAGGAGAATTGGAAGCTTGATTCATGGCGGAGGAAGGAGCTCTCTCAGTTTGAGGGGACTCTCAACTTCTGCCACTCATAACGCGAGTTGCAATGGAAGTGACAGCACTAGCATCAATCTCTTTTCTGCCATTAATCAAGCTCTTCACATTGCATTGGAAACCGACCCTCGGTAACTTCTCTCATTTCATCTACTTATATTCGTGGATTGGACCCTATTTCTTCCGCAATCTGCAATTTAATTTGAAATTTTATTTCTGTTCAGCCATTGCAACGCTGAAATTTTTGTGATTTAGGCTAGGTTATCTGTATAATGACAACCTTTTTGCACATCGCCTTTGCTATATGTTTAACTTTCTGCTGTTCAGTGCTTATGTATTTGGGGAAGATGTGGGGTTTGGAGGTGTTTTTCGCTGTACTACTGGATTAGCTGATCGATTTGGCAAACGTAGAGTTTTCAATACTCCTCTTTGCGAGCAGGTTATCTAGCATCTACCCTTTGTTTTGTCCATCTGCTATCATTTAGTTTACATTTTCCTTTAGAATACATGAAGGAGATAGTACTAATTTATCAAGTGGGATTTTTATGCAGGGCATTGTTGGATTTGCGATTGGTCTTGCAGCTATGGTAGTGTTGTTATCAATGCCTGGATAAAATTCTCTACTGATTTCATATTTGACACTTGAACTTCTTTTGCTGTCACAAATTTTAGGGGAATCGAGCAATAGCTGAAATTCAATTTGCAGATTATATTTTTCCAGCTTTTGACCAGGTATGTACCCCCTCTTTTTCTTCTCTGGTTCCCATGAAATTGCTCCTTGATTTATACTGATCAATTCATTATTTACAGATTGTGAATGAAGCTGCTAAATTTAGATATCGGAGTGGTAATCAATTTAACTGTGGAGGTAAATAATCAAGTTGTAAACCATATCATTCATGTTCTGTTTGTTTGTGCTTTCCAACATGCTTAGATTTTCCCAGGCTTAACAATCCGAACACCTTATGGAGCTGTGGGTCACGGAGGCCATTACCATTCACAATCCCCAGAAGCTTTTTTCTGTCATGTTCCTGGTATAAAGGTATCAATTTTTGAGACTTGTGTAAATGTATTCTTGCTTCCAACAGTATATTTTACTTCAAGTTGAGTTAATCCCAAACAAAGTGGTTAAATATGGGTCTCAGGAGGTGTGCAAAACCTTTTGTAAATAAATTGTGAGACTTTTCGCTGCCAGTATTAGACCATTAGTCCTCTTCTAGAAACTTTTTTATTGAACTCAATTAATTCAGGTATTAAATATAAGCAATTTCCTTTATTGTGTCATACTCATTCATAATGGAAAGTATATGATATGATAGCAGAAGAATGAACCCCAAGCACGAAACTGTACATTATGTCACTTCTTATCAACATGCTGCATCTCTTAGTACAGAGTGTAATAAGCCCATGCTAACTTGATATAATATATTTCCGGGGGCATGTATGTATGCAAGAGTCGAGCATCTACTTCATTTCACACATTAGGTTTCTTTTAGGTGGTAATCCCTCGCAGTCCTCAACAAGCTAAAGGATTACTATTGTCAAGCATTCGCGACCCGAACCCAGTAGTGTTTTTTGAACCAAAGGTATATTTATATTTGTTTTTTCACGATTGTAATCAGTCCCTTAATACTATTAAGTTACACAATCCAATAAGGTTCATGCTTAAATGGTCTCAGTGGCTGTACCGGCTTGCAGTAGAAGAAGTCCCAGATGAAGATTACATGTTGCCTTTATCAGAGGCTGAGGTATGCAGCTGATTTTTTGTCCTTTATGACAAATAATTATGCATCTGATAAATCTTTGGATATCAGGTGATCCGTGAAGGTAGTGACATAACACTTGTTGGATGGGGGGCTCAACTATCAATTATGGAGCAGGCATGTATTGATGCTGAGAAGGTATGCACAAAAAAGATCATTTTCCTAGCCCTACTTGATAACTTAGATGGAAATTATTAATGATTTACTTGAATCTACATCTACTTTGAAACTTGCTTGATGCCAGTTGGATCGTAAAATTGGTGCAATCGTTGTTCAGTTACCTTCATTGTAACTATATGATCTATTTTCAAATTATCATGCAATACTTGATCAATGTGTCACTTGAAAATTAAATTTTGTAGGATGGAATCTCCTGTGAATTAATAGATCTGAAAACTCTGATTCCATGGGATAAGGAAACAGTGGAGGCCTCAGTTAATAAAACTGGAAGACTCCTGGTGAGGGTCATTTCTATGTACTACGTAAGTTGTTTGACGAAGATATTTCTCATCCCTGAACTCATCTTTGGCATCTTCTCTTGTTTAGGTTAGTCATGAAGCTCCAATAACAGGTGGGTTTGGTGCTGAGATTTCTGCCTCCATAGTTGAACGATGCTTTCTGAGGGTAAGCTTTAACATCGAAATTAGCTCATTCTACTTATTACTTTTGTTTACCGTTCCATTGTTATTCCTGAATAAATGGAAGTCCAGTGTTTCAATTAGAACATGTTAGTTGCAGTAGAAGAATATACATTGGTTGATGAGTGTTGCCTTAAAGTTGTATAGTTCATTTTCACCTGCCGACTTTATAGTTTTCTGCAAAATGTTACTTGATTAGCTGACATCAAATGGTTCTAGAGGAGAAAATTAACTTAAAATTCTCAAGCAGCCTTAATAATTTTAGGAAAAGGAGAATGTGAGAGAAGGATGAATGAGAAATGAAAAGGAAACGTAGTTAACTACTGCCAACTTTAGTGAAATGTTTTTCGTTGATAAAGCCAAATGGTAGAAGAAATCCAAAGGAACACTTTAAAATGTCGTAACATTCATTTTTACTGGATGTCTGTCAATAAGTTCAACAAATCCTTTTTATGATGATGATAATGGTAAATTTTGTTCTCACTTGTAGCACAAGCTTTGAACATTTGTAGCTATGGTGCTCGATAATAAAGCAAAATGTTCCAAGATGTTCATTTTGTTATGTTAGATAATAATCTAGATGTAGTTTTCCATTTTATTCTGTGGGTAGTAAATCATGATTGAATACTTTGGCAGTTAGAAGCTCCAGTAGCAAGAGTGTGCGGCCTTGATACCCCTTTTCCTCTTGTATTCGAGCCATTCTACATGCCAACTAAAAACAAGGTTAGTCGTTTTCACTGTCCGTATTTACTGAAAAACTTGTGTATAATGACACCTTATGGCTTATTTTACTGGCAGATATTAGACGCAATCAAATCCACTGTAAAGTATTAGTACGTCGGATCGGAAGCCTTGTGGGAGCTTCAATATGTGGTCTGCATCAAGTTGATTGGCAATAGTAATATGTTGTAGTAATAAATAAAATTTGATGTGAAACTGGTCGTTAAATTAATACAAATACGTTTACGGACAATAGAGTCGATTATTCCTTCATTTCTGAGGATATTTCTTAACAAATAAAACAAAAATTTGCCTTCTGAATCGACAAGTTTGTAACACTATATTGAAAACAGAATTGCAAAATTATGTAGTACTATTCTATAAAAAAAAAATCCAAATAAGTTAATGTTCAATTGAATATGAGACATGTTTAAATAAGTATAGAATATGGTTAGTATTTAAGTTCATTAGTTGGATATATATATTATTCTTTGATATCACACACCAAAATTTGATTTGTCTTTTGATATCACCTTAAGCACATTTACGGGATTTTTTAAAATATGATTTTTTAAATGAAATGTTGAAAATGTAGTTAAAAAGATTTTTATTAGGGAAATAACTAAAATCGCGGGCTAAATCAGCGACTCTAACAAATTCTGAACATTTATTTCTCTCCTCATTTTTTTTATCACATCAACGATTTTTTCTCTTTCTCCCCTTTTTTATTTTTTTTTCTCTCTCCACCACTTATCTCTCTATTTTGATTCAGTTTTTTTTTCACCAAAATAAATTCCTCCGTTCATTTTTTTATTATCTTAATTATTTTGATAATTTTTAGTAAATTTATTAAGTAAATTGCTTTAAAAATTTTATTTGGTTTCTAATTAAAATAATAAAGAAATGAACAGAGGAATTACTTTGCTTATTTCCATAATAAAAATCTTTTTAACATTGCAATATTTCATTTGAAAAATGTCATATTTTAAAAAATCTGCCCACATTTACTTTCAGACACAGAAAAATGAACAAATGTTGTGTATCGACTATCGAGGGAAACTATGGAGTGGTGAAAGGCAATAATATACTTATCTCTTGACGTCGTTTTATCTTATTTCTCTTTTTTCGTAATTCAGCTTATTTCTATAGTGATTGTTGTAATTAGGAATCATCTTGAATTAATTTTCTCACTTAACATAAAGCAACCTGCTCGTTATATTGCTTAAGACATGTACACAATGTTTGTTATTGTGCATCTAATTCATCAGTTTAAGAACTAAAAGATAGTCAATTCAGTGATGTAGAGGTGGTATAGTCCATTCATGACATCTTAAGCTATATATGTTAAAATATACAAAGCCCAAAAACAAATATTCTTAGATAATACTCTCTCTGTCCATGAAATATAGTCCCATTATTGACACATGTTTTAAGAAAAAGGTAGATAAAGTAAGGGTATTGTGGGGTTCATTGTAAATAAAGTGATTGTTTGTGAATAAAGTGAATGTTAATTTGAGTAATTAAGTAATGCTTGAAGGGTGATAGTTTCCATAAAAGGGTATGGAACTACATTGATAATGAATATAAAGCAAATAAGATTACTTTTCATGGACTGAAGGAGTAACATTAGTGCAAAAACCAATGCCACTTCGGCTAGTAGCAACTTCAAGCAATAACTTGAAATTAAAATAGAGATAATATAGTATGAGTTGATTTTTAAAAAAAAAAAAAAATTTGTATATTTGAAATTATAAGTAATTTTAAATTTGTTAGGTCACTTAATTTTAAGTCATTTCTTTTAAAAGAAAATAGGGAAAAAAAAAAGGGGGAGCCGCGGCTGTCAAATATCTGTGTACGTTCGTTTGTTTGTCTTATCATATTTTTCATTTTTACGGATAAGCAACTGTGGAGATACTACTACTCTGTTGTGTTGTATTGAGTGTGAAGATTGATGGAGGCAGTCATGAGCTCCTCTTCCTCCACTAACCTCTTTTCCTTCAACAACTCCTCCACAACTCGATTCAGCTTCACCTCTTCACCTGCTCTCCCTTTTTCTATTTCTTTCCCGAAATGCAACAGAGAAAGCTTCCTCTTTTGCTGTCGCAGGAGGAATTCTCCTCTCACAATTGCTCGAGTCGTTGACAATGCTCCTGCAACGCCACTCGATTCTTCACTCGGGACTTCCAATCCCAAGGATTTGCTTCCCAAAATTGACCAAAGTGGCAGATTTTGTAGCCCTAGAGCTGCCCGGGAACTCGCTCTGTAAGTTTCCCTCTCTCTTTCGCTCATGCCTTGCTCTGTTTTTTTTTATTTTAGGGCTCCACTATAGTATTTTTTTCAATTTGCAATCTGTGCAATATTTTTTATCTCATTGCAAACTGTGTTGTATAAAATTGACCAATTGCAACCTGTATTATACGAAATTTGATCGAATGCAATATAAATTTTATTTCTTGTGGTATGCTCCAACACATGTTTTTGTTGTATTTGTCCATTCACATTTGTTAATTGTCTTATTTTAGTAAACATGTTATTAATTGTCGACTCAAGTTAAGTATTTGTTGTATTTTTTTATTGTCCTTTACGACTATTTGGAGGAGAACACGAAATTAAACGTTTATTTAAAAAAAAATTATAAATGTGAATGGGCAAAAAGAATAGAGTTTAGGTTGCAATCAGTTAATTTCATATTGCATATTGATATTACTCCAAAATTCTATATATTTTGGCCTAAATTGCAAGATTTTCTTAACTTTTAATCTCTTAGGATGACTCTGTACTCCGCTTGTTTACAAGGTTCTGACCCAGTTTCCCTTTTTGACAAGAGGCTGAATGCTAGAAGAGGTTGTTACACTTACTATCATTTCTTCACAATCTTTTCTCATTCATCTGTTACACTTACCTTTTAGCATTATATATTTATTCTTCAGAAATTGGATATGAATTTGATAAGAGGTATTTGGTGGAATATGATCACATGAGCTTTGGAGGGCCTCCTGTTACCACTGAGACCACTGAAGAAGCGGATGAGTTATTGCGAAATGATCAAAAGGAGTCTGATATTGGTAATTTTCCCTGTCTACAATATCAAATTAATGGATACCCCATTTATGTATTCTTGTATAGATACAACTCTTGATATGAAACGTTGAATTGAACTAAACATACGTAGTAAGTTATAATGAAGAGTAGATAGAAGATATTTTATCTCATTGTTTTTCAAATATAAAATCGACCATCTCAATTTAATCTTGTTGTAGACTGATGAATACTTCTACTCAGATGCCGATATGCTAACTTCCTTGAAAAGGAGATTTTATTTTTATTTTTTGGGGGAGTGAAGTTTTAAACTTTTCAATTCTATATATGTGTGCTGCTATAATTTTTATGGAGACATTCTTAATTTATTTCAATAATTGCCGGGCTAGACTTAGGTCAGTGTGTGGCTATTTATGATCAATATTCGTTCTGATACATGTTTCATAACCATTCACTCAAGGAGGAAGTAAACAATATTGTTAGACTTACGGATATATTCTCTCTTAATGCAGGCGATATTTCTTATTACTGCTTAATATTTTTGATTTTATGTATGTATGCCTATAGATTGCTCATAAACTCCCAATATATGTGGTTGATATTTATTTTTCCCAAATGAACAAGTTTTAACTATGTAGCTTTCTCATCTCAGAAGCTGAAGTTCTTTCAGCACCTCCAAAGTTGGTTTACAGCAAATTAATATTGCGGTGAGCCACTTTATTGTAAATTAAGTTTATATGATGTGCTATGTGTCAGTGATAGAGTGTACAGAAGTAAGTTGATATGACTATCTATAAAATGCAGTTTTACCCGAAAACTTTTGGTAGCAGTGGCAGAGAAGTGGGACAGTAATGTGCTTTCAATTGATAAAGTTGCACCGCAAAATTGGAAGGTTTGATTTTGCCACTCTATGATATATCCCTTCATATGCTCTTTTTTATTTGCTTCAAGAAAAGACTGTTTATATAAGTTGCAACTCAGAGTCTCAGCCACAGAAATAACTAATAATATTTGGAGATGCACAAGTGACTTAAGTACCATTCAGTTTGTTACTCTCTGGGTATGACAACCAACCTCAACTGGATAGTATAGACTATAGATACATACCCCCTGATCTACCTCATGGATTCAATCTTGATATGTGTTGTGCTTATGCTCTAAATTTCCTACCTTGATATCAATAGTCAGTCATTTGTATTGGGCTACTAGCTCTTTTCTGTTGTTAGTTCAGTTTCAGAATTTAGGAAGCTAATACAATTGATTTGAGCATTGGCATTGGTGATCATGCTAGGATGAGTATGCTTTTTCTAAAAAAAAATTAAAAAGCTCCACTGATAAATCTTTTTAGAGTCCATTTAATTTTTCTGGGCCTAGGTCTTAACTTGCATGTTGAAGAGCTCTGTGGGGTCTTTACTATTAGAAGTATATATGGTACTATTATTTTTTTGCTTTTGATGTTAGTTATCAATTTTTTACAGTTCTGACTTGTTTATTTTGTTTTTCTACTACACTTATCTATTGGATCATTGAGAAACTGATTATCTGTCAAATGATGCCACTCCAGAGTGAACCAGCTGGTCGAATCCTGGAGTTTTCAATTCTTCATTTGGCGATGTCAGAAATAGCAGTTCTTGGGACAAGGCATCAAATAGTTATTAATGAGGTTGGTAGCCTCTCTCATCTTTCCAACTTTTCACAAGACAGTTTAATGCACGCTTTGTAGTCATTTAAACATTAAAGATGTTTAGCTTGAGTAATTTGGGAATCCCGTCTTTTGTTGTTGCTGATTCCTCATCTGTTAGTACCTATGCTTGACGAAAGCTACATGTCTGTTTGTGAAAGGTTGTTGATCTTGCGAAGAGGTTCTGTGATGGGGCTGCGCCTCGTATAATAAATGGCTGTCTGAGGACTTACATCAAGGAACTCAGACTAAATAGTGAGGCTGAGCCTCCGCTCAAAGTGAAACTCAAAGCGACTGTACAATAAATGGCTGCACAGGAATTACACGCAGATGGGCGTCAAAAAGCAAATGAACCCCGATCAAAGAATTGGAAGATTTTGTGGGCTGGATTTTGTTTGCGACATAAATTTTGTAAATTCATTCTAGTAATGTGAAATTTTCTGGTCTTATTATATTAAGTTAAGATTCTCTGACATGAAATAGGTATGAAATGTGTATAATATATCCTAGTCTCCCTGCTTCCATCCTCACCTGCCATGTCCGACGTCCCATCTGTAGCTTATGGGTGTCCGTTTCCATCATCCCCTGTAATTCAAATTTGAATTTCTTTCATCTCTTGTTACAAGAGCTCGATTTGCACACTATTTTTTTCCAATCCTACTTAGAGATCCTCCATGAAAAAAACTTCAATTTTCACTCAATTTCTATAGATTTTTCAATCGTTGCTATTTAATCACAATTATCATAAGCGGTTGGAAGATTCCCAATAAGAAAAGCAAGGCAAGATGCCAAAAATTACAAAGATTCAAATTCAAAATGGAATTTGAAGTCATGCAGTACAAGGGTATGTGCAAATTGATTTTTATTAATAGAGGTACATCATATGGTGAGTTTACAACTAATGTTCTTTGCACTTGGTTTGATTTTATGAGGGTACTATTAGTAATTGTTGCTTAAACTATAATGTTGTTTTGAGAAACTTTGTATTATTGTGCCAGCTCACTTCTTTAAAAAAATTGTGAATGTTGATTTGTGACCTAATTCAAATTGGTATGTTGGTAGGAAGTCCTCACATGATCAAGATGTAGGCCATCTATTAATGGAGTCTAATTCAGATGTTCAAATTCCAGGTGATATTTTTTAGTGGAATCTAGTTTAGTGTTGAATAGAGACACTAATTGTAGAAATATATATATATGGTAGTCCATCACAATCTAAAAAAGTCCCAAAATACACTTGGACATAACAACATTCCAGCTTATGATGTTTGTTCCACTCTATGGAATAAATATTGTTATCTATCATTGAGCCGATATAATGAGGGGTGAGTTGGTCAAGAAATCAGGGGTGGAACTGTTGTGTTTAGATGTGAGCTCAAAAAGTAACACATAAATTATAAGTTTAGGTATAAGAGAAATGATGGTAGATACATTCATGTAGTTTGTAACGAGTTGTTGCATAGCAAATGTGGTTGATTTATCAAAACAAACATATATTTTGTTGTATCAAAAACCATTTATTCATACTTGGGTTGGGAAGTTGATAAAGATGCGACATTAGACATATGACACCATAAATTTAAATATGTTCATGTAACTCTCGTCTATGCTAAACATGCCTTAAAATACGGATTAATATAAACTAGTATACAAAACACCGACAAAATCCAATAAGAGAAACAATAATCCAAATATCAACCATATTCAAAGCATCAACAATTTCAACACTCAATATTCACTTGGTTTTAATCACCCAAAACCTAAAAAGCTTGACCCATGTTGTTTAATGAAACACCCATAACTAAAACAACAAAAGAAATTGAAATAAATATGAAATTTACCGAACAAAGCTTAAATTAAAGAAAAATATCACCTTGAGAGTCTTGAAGTTCTTCCATTCTTACATGAAAATGAAATGCTGAAATGATTCTAAACTAAGAAAGCATAAAAAAAAAAAATTTTAAAAACTATCCAATGGTGTTTGAGGAGATAAGCTCCTCAAACACCTCAACTAAGTGCTTCTCCCTTTATCACATTTTGTATGAAAATGAGCTAGGGTTTGAGTGTGTAAAAGTGAAGTCCAGATTTATAGCTTGGAAGAATGCTTGAGACGAAATTTGCACTTAAGCCTTTGAAATCCTTTAAAATTCTCGAATTTTCGCTTAGTAACAAGTTTACTCGGTCAACTGGGTGAGTTGAATCGGTCAACCGAATGAGATGACAGTCCAGAAAATATTCTAGAATCGGGATTGACTCGGCTACCCGAGTGGATTCTATTGCAACTTCACATTTTCTCATTTCATTCCACACTTTTTTTCGAGATGCATCCAATTGTGCAATTACATTCTTGATTTCCAAATAAGTTCAATATACCTACAAAATTAGCAAAACACTCCCCTTTTCATTTTCAAGTGTACTAAGTCAATTTAATTTGAATAATGCAATAAAATCCTCAAAATTATGCAAAATAAATACATAAATTTCAAACAATTTTCACACTAATCATTACATTTAATATTTTTTCCATGAAAATGAGGGTAAATTGATGTTCTATCATGTTTAGACATCCTAGGACCCGTGAAATAATTGAACCTGTTAGTTTTAGTTAATCCGCCAGATTATTTGGACCCGAATTGAGACGACCTGCCAGATTAGCTTATAATTTTGATTTTTGGTTAAATGGGTCAAGATTTTGGGATTTTGCCTAAATTGGTTGTGATGCATACCTGAAATATTTCATGTAAGATCAACCCTAATAATTTATACTCCCTCCGTCCCATACTTGAAGCTACAAACCAAATTGACACGGGTTTTAATAAATGAGTTGTTTATTAGTATTGTGTAAGATAAAGTGGGGGTAATAAAGACTTTTCAATTTTATAAATAGTAATAAAGTTACTTTTTAGTGTAATAAAGTAGTGGCATTTGTTGTAATATTGTGATGTTTTAAGGGGAATGTTTAAAAGTGCTTTTACTATTTTAGGTAATGTTGCTTCAAGTATGGGACGCCCAAAATGGTAAAATGTAGCTTCAAGTATGGGACGGAGGGAGTATCAAATTTAAAAATTAAGAATATTTTATGTAAAATTTGTCAAATTAAAGAATTTAAATAAAATTTAAAGATATTATATTTTTATTTGTAAAATTATAAAAAAAATATATCTTATTCATTTTTTTAAAAAATATCAGGAGTACTTTTTAAAATGTAGCTACCACCTTACCATGCACCAAAATTGAAAATCAATCTCCCAAAAAATAAATAAATTAAGCCCTCTTAAATAAATTGAGCATGAATTCTCTTGAAATCATAAATGCATTCTCTCATAACCATAAATGCATTTTACCTTTTCGAAAGTGTTTTCCTCTTTCAAACTTAACCAATTTTATATGAAGATTTTAAAATTCGTTATTCTCCGGAACTCTTTCAATTTAACATAAGTTTACATATTTTTATCAATCCCTTGAACATAAGAGCATATTCAACTTTTTATCAAATCTATGTATTTACAATCAAGTTCCAAACTTGATTGACCGGTCAATGAATCACAATAGAACATGTTAATAAAAGACGTCCTACCTTTAACACTAATATTTCCAAACTCCCACTATAGTTGCTTTTCTAGACATGCACCGCATTACCATGTAATTTATATCTATTGGTAACATGCTAAAGTAACAACACTAGAGTGAAGAATTAAGAATATAGTCAAAAGTGTCAAGGGTACTTATTGAAGGGTTTCTTATCCTCCAAGGCCTCATACAATGAGAAAATAAGGGATATATTTCTCATTTTCTTATGGTCAACTTAGCACATGTGGTATGAAACACATGTCACGATGTTTTAACTTCCCAACATGGAAGTGTATGTCATTCTTTTATTTGACATCGTATAAATCACAATTTAATTGTATTCTTGTCACTTAACTTGGATTTTCTCTCACTATTGTCTAGAAAATTCGTTGATTTAGCTTTGTAACAAGTTAAATAGATTTGTGGTAAAATCTATTACAATTATTTATAAATAATCTCATCTCTGCACATGCCTCGATGTTAGAGGCGATTGCTCGTATGAGAGAGTCAATCACTTGTCGACGTACTATTATATAAATCATCATATAATTCACAATACATAAATGTTCAACAACATTAACACCTACAACACATTATGTTCAAATCCGCACAAAATTAAAACCTTAGATGTCAAAACATCTCTCAAGAATATGTTTGTCAAGAGGATCTACAAACATCAAGTTAGTAGTCATGCATTAAGAATAACTCTCTTCTTCTTTTAATGTTTCTACAAAGTCAAGACATTGTATCTTATTTGTTTAGTGAGTGTAAGTTTTAACTGCTTTGATTACTACAATAAATCATTACAACTCACAATTTAGTGTAAATCGTAACAATTATCACTAGAGTGTTTAATTCCATAGTGAATCACTACAACTCTTACTGGAGTATTTGATTTCACAATGAATCACTTCAATTTGAATTTGCTAAGAGCATCAAATGATAGGATGAAAATGATTTATCTTCGGGTACTGTAGCCTTACGTCTAAGGTGTTTCCAAACTCGGTAATAAGACTCCTTTCTAATCTTCACAAACTACTCAAATAACCATTCAAGTAATTAATGTCCCTTAATGGGGTTCTAATATGATTAACTCTCTCTCGACAAACTAAAAGTATAATACACGCATTTGTATACTTACAACTCACACCATAATTTTAAACATGTTCATGTAACTTTCGTCTACGCTAAAAATGCCTCAAAATATGGATTAATAGAAACTAATATACAAAGCACCAACAAATCCCAATAAGAGAAGCAATAATTCAAATATCAACAATATTCAAAGTATCAACAATTTCAACACTCAATATTCACATGATTTTAAACACAAAAAACATAAAAAGCTTAGCTCATGGTGTTTAATGAAACACCCATGACTAAAACAACAAAAGAAATTGAAATAAACATGAAATTTACCAAACAAATCTTAAATAAATAATAATAAAAACACTTTGAGAGTTTTAAAGTTCTTTCATTCTTATATGAAAATAAAACCTTGAAATGATTCTAAACTAAGAAAGCATTAAATATATATATATATATATATATATATATATATTGTGAGAATAAGTATGTGATCATCGTTAATGAGGTGATAGGAATGAATCACTATTTATAAGTATTTACAAGGAGATAAACATGGTAAATATAACAAACCATATCAAAGAGATATATACAAAGATATGGTCAAAATAAAAAGGATATTATTACTATATTTACATTATTCCCTATTACCCCCCGCCAAGCGATGTTGAGGATGAGGACGAACGCAGAGCTTGGATCGTAAAAATTCAAAGTTCGGCCGAGGAAGACTCTTAGTAAAGACATCGGCGAGCTGAAGGTTGGACGGGACGAATTGGGTGAGGAAGCGACCAGAGGAGACCAACTCACGAATAAAATGGGAGTCAATGTCGATGTGCTTTGCTCGCTTATGGGCGACCGGATTTTGACTCCAAAATAAGGCACTTTTGTTGTCGCATAAGAGAGTTAGGGCGGACACGGGGAGTTGGCCAAGCTCCCGAAGAAGGTTGTTGACCCAAACGACCTCCTGAGCAGTGTTAGCAAACGCACGATACTCGGACTCACAGCTCGAGCGAGCAACAGTGGGTTGTTTCTTTGCACTCCAAGAAACTAGGTTACCGCCGAGAAAGATGGAATAACCGTACGTTGAACGCCGAGTGTCGGTGCATCGAGCCCAGTCTACATCAGAGCAGGCGACCAACGAGTAGTCACTACGCCGACCAAAAGTAAGGCCAAAGTTAATCGTGCCTTTAACATACCGTAAAATCCGTTTTACGGCGAGGAAGTGATCATTAGTAAACGACTAAAGGAACTGACTAACATGATTGACAGCATAAGACAGATCCGGGCGAGTGATAGTCAAATACTGAAGGGCACCAACAAGCGAACGATAAAGAGTGTGGTCGGCGATGGGTGTCCCAGAGCGAACAAGAGATTCCCCCGCGGTAAGGGGAGTGGAAACAGGATTGGAGTCAAGCAGCTCGGCACGGACGAGGATGTCATGAGCGTACTTTGCCTGACTGAGAAAAATTCCACCAGGAGTGTGCGAGACCTCAAGGCCGAGGAAGTAGCTGAGGCGACCAAGATCCTTGATCGCAAATTCTTTGTCGACGCGACGAATGAAACGTCGAATGACATTATGGTCACTCCCTGTCACAATAATATCATCGACATAAAGTAAGAGGTACAAGGTAACTGTACCACGCCGGAAGTAGAAGAGAGAGGGATCTGCTAGACTACAAAGAAAACCCAAGGTCTTAAGAAAGCTACTGAAGCGAACAAACCAGGCGAGTGGAGCTTGTCGAAGACCATACAGAGCTTTCTTGAGGCGACAAACATAGTCTGGGAAGCGAGGATCAACAAAGCCAGGGGGCTGAGCCATGTAAACGGTGTTTGTCAACTTCTCATGAAGAAAGGCGTTATTCACATCAAGTTGATGCATGTGCCACTGATTCCGAACAGCCAGACACAGGATGATGCGAACAGTTGCAACCTTGACAACCGGACTGAATGTATGTGAGAAGTCAAGTCCAGGGACCTGAGAGAAGCCCTGGGCGACCAGACGAGCTTTGTAGCGATCAACAGTACCGTCCGCAAGATATTTGGTGCGAAAAACCCATTTTGAACCAACAATATTTGTAGAAGGTGGGCGAGGAACCAACTCCCAAGTTTGGTTAGCATGCAGAGCATCAAGCTCAGATTGCATGGCAGCCAACCAGTGTGGATTCTTAAGGGCAGATTTGAAACCCTTAGGCTCGACAGAGGTGGAGAGGGCGGACACGAGTTCGGTGGTCGCAATGTCGGCAATGTGCCGAGTCTTGAAAATCCCAGACTTGGCCCAAGTGATCATCGAGTGAGTCGAGGCAAGTGTAGGGCGAGCAGAAGGTAGTTGGGCAACTGGGCGAGTAACAAGTGGTTGGGTAGCAGGGCGAGCAGGTGGGGGCTGATCAGTTAGACGAGCAGCAGACACTTGAGCTGGCCGAGCAGGAGGCAAGACCGGTTCTGGAGGATCCAGACAAAGAACACAAGGAAGCTTGGGAGCAGCAGCCGATGGTTCCAAAAAAGAGCTGATCTTAAGGGAATCAACAGGCGAGGAAGGAGCAGACTTGGCCGAGAATGGGAACACAGACTCATCAAACTGAGCATGACGAGTAATATAGAAGCGGGAAGCGATCGGATCGTAACACCGAAACCCTTTGTGAGAGGAACTGTAACCCATAAAAACACACGGAGCACTGCGATGAGCAAGCTTGTGGAGAGCATAATCTCGAAGATATGGAAACACACGACAATCGAATGTTCTGAAGTTTGCAAAGTTCGGAGCAGTGCCGAACAGAAGCTGAAAGGGCAACCTATCCCCAAGAATAGGGGTGGGCAAACGGTTAATAATGTAGACAACAGTGGAGAAAGCATCAACCCAGAAGTGAGCAGGCATGCTCGCCTGAAATAACAACGAGAGCCCAGTTTCAGTGACATGACGATGCTTGCGCTCAGCCCGACCATTCTGTTGAGGAGTGTAAGGACAAGAGATTCGATGATGAATGCCATGATCGACAAGGAAACTACGAACGCGACCATTAACAAATTTTGTACCACCGTCACTCTGGAAGGCCTTAATATTGGTAGAAAACTGATTGCAAACAAAGGTGTGAAAACGCACGAACACATCAAAGAAGTCAGACTTGGCATGCAACGGGTAGAGCCAGGTGAATCTGGAGAAATCATCCACAAAAATGACATAGTACCGAAAACCATCATGAGAAGCAACAGGGGTAGGTCCCCAAAGATCACAATGAACTAAATCCAAAACACGAGATGCCCGCTTCTCATTTAATGCAAAAGATAAATGTTTACTCTTAGCCAATTGACACGGAGTACATAAGCCCGATTTGGGCAAAACAGAAGTAAGGGACAACAAGCCCAATTTATTCAACAAATTAACTATAGAAATAGGAACATGGCCTAATCTACGATGCCAACACTCAAAAGAAGCATTCAGCGACGAGCTCCGTAAAGCAGCGACCAAGGCTGGAGTGCCCTGCTCCAGGGCATAGAGTCCTCGACTATGTCGACCCCTCGCCAAGGGTTGCTTAGTCGCCCGATTCTGGATGACAAATGAGTCATTAGTAAACAAAACATCAATAGGAAAGTCTGAAGTAAGCTTACTTATGTATAACAATTTCTTAGTGAGATGTGGTACGACGAGCACATCTAACAAACGAACATCCTTATTAACTGAACACGACCCAACATGAGTGATCGGAATAGTAGAGCCATTAGCAACAATAACATTGTCGTTACCAGAATACGAGTGAGGATTTTCCAGGTCAGCCGAGCGAGGAGTCATGTGAGCGGAGGCACCACTATCGAGGAACCAATCCGAAGCAGGAGGATGCGAGACATGACACTGAGAATCAAGGGCATGAGTAATATTGGCCGCAGAAGGGGCAGAGGAGCATAACGGTCCGGACATTGATTCGGGTGGAATTTACACTATTTGGATGCATATTTGAAGCTCATTTGATGTTGATTTCATTGAATTATACATTGAATATGATTGTTTAAGCCGAAATGAGAGAAAGGTTGTGTTTTGTCGATTTTGTAGGAAATACGATGGAATTTGGAGCAAAACACCAACCATACTTTACTGGATCAGGAAGAAGAGTGCACGTTTGGATTCGTCTCAAAAAATGGAGTGGAATGAAAAAAAGAATCGAGTCAATCGGAGGTCGGAAGCTCGAGATACGAAGAGACGAAAAAAGCATACCCGGGTAGAAACGACCCGGGCGGGTCACTTCGACCCGGGCAAGGCTGAAATTGTATTTGCTTCGTCTTTTGGCCGGGTGGCATGCCCGGGTGGGAGCCACCCGGCCGGGTCACTTCATTTTCGGGGTTTTGGGCCCATTTTCTCCATATTTCAAGGGCCTAATTGCAAAATTAATTCAAGACTTCTACCCCAACTATAAATAGACCAAATTTGAGTTTTAGAAGGGAGTCTTACTCCTTTTCCAAGCATTTTCTCACACACAAACACATAGTTGTAGGTGTTCTTTATTTTTAGTTTAATTTCTTCAATAGATTAGATAGAATAGTGGTTTTTACTTCAAATCAAGCTACGATTATCATCGGGCATCGTCTATTACATCGTTTTGTAGCTAAATTCGCATGATCAAGGTGATATTACTCTATTTTGCAATTCAATTTGGTATTTTCTTAATTTCTTCAATCTCTTGTTATTTTATTATGAGTTTGATGTTATTTGTTGTTGTAGCCATGGGATTCTCTTCTAGAACCATGGGCTAATCCTCAATTGCCTTGGGTGTGGATGTTTTGATGAGAATTTAGTGTAATTGTGAATTAATTGCATGATTAGCTTATAATTTGGGTTTTTATGTTTCTAGAGTTGTACTTTGATTGATTCATTTGGTTGATCAACCCTATTAGCAAGCATGTTCGATTATGTTTATTGCAACGAGAGTTGGGTAGCATGATTGGGAGTGTGAGTGTGAGCTTTGATCAATTGAATAGAAGTTAATTAGTAATTAGCTCACTCGAGAGGGGTGTTAATGGCTAGACCGACAACCTTAGACACTAAACAAATAGAGGTCGTCTAGGAGTTTGGTGAGAGGGCGTTTCATAAGCATTAGTAACCGTGTTGAAAGTGCTTATGCAACACTATCTTAGGAGCTTATGGTATTTGGTTAGATCCTATAATTGCTAATCAATGCACGATGTTTACCTATGCCTTTCGAGGGGGTTTGCACACCTACGTGATAGCCTTTAACTTAACCAAAGTTGTAGTAAAATCATGTAATTGGTCCACTAGTTCACTTAATTGCTCACAAAACGGAAACACCCGAGGCAATACACTTCTCTTGCACTTTCCAAAAGAAAGTTAGATAGATTGTCATTTCTTGTCACTAGTTCTTATTACTTTAGTTAATATAGTTTACTACTTTTGTTATTATTCCCAAAAATCCAAACAACATCATTTAGTTACTACAATAGCATGATAACTTGCAACTTTAGGGTTTCACTAGCACTCAATTAAGTCCTTGGAACGAAATTTTACTTGGTATACTTATCGTACTACTAACGAACCCATACGCTTGTGGGGATCGTATAGTTGTAAAAAGTGTGCAAAAATACATCCAAGTCAGACATCGATTCGCAAAATGACCCTGTTGGCGGCAAATCTGGCAAGTGGGAGGGCGGCGAGTAGGGGCTGAGCCACTAGCCGAGGATCCAGTAGTCACCTGGCGACCAGAATTCCGAGGAGAGAAGTTACGGGATTTGGTGCCAGGGCGAGCAGGCTTACCTGAGCGAGTAGAGGCAGAAAAAGTTGGAACGGGCGAGGACGAGGAGTCCATCGAGCGAGTAAACTGCTCATAGTTTAAGGCTTGATGGATCAGATCCCGAAAGGCAGGCATGGGCGGCATAGTCATGCGAGTGTCAGAGAAACCAGCGAACTGGGGGCCGAGACCGGTAAGAAACCAATGACACTTGTCGTCATCATCAACAGGCTTACCGATGGAGGCGAGTTGAAACTTCTTGTTGAAGTCGTCGACGGAGGTGGATCCACGACGAAGGGAGAGGAGCTGATTCCGCAGTTGAGTGATGCGGGAGACCGAGGTGTGACTGTAGGCTGCCTCGAGTGCGACCCAGATGGAGCGCGAGGTGTCACAGCCGATGACCTCAGCCATGGCTTCTTCAGATAGGGAGGAAAGAAGAAGACTAAGGATTTTTTTATCCTTCTCAAACCAAGCGGTGTAGGCTGGGTTTGGAGTCGATTCACCAGATGTGGTGATCGACTTCGCCAGAGTGGGTGTCGTGCCATGAACGTGAGAGATGAGATCATGGCTTGGCAGAACCGGGACTACCTAATTTCGCCAGAGCAGGTAGTTGGAGGATGACAACTTAATTGTCAAGAGATGAACTAAAACATTGAGAAGGATGGTGGGGGGAGTGGGAGCCGCCGCCGCCATGAGGAGGGAAGGGAATAATTTGAGCGTGAGTCTTCAGAGAGAAAATTAGGGTTTCGATGAGTCAATCTGATACCATGTGAAAATAAGTATGTGATCACCGTTAATGAGGTGATATGAATGAATCACTATTTATAAGTATTTACAAGGAGATAAATATGGTAAATATAACAAACCATATCAAAGAGATATATACAAAGATATGGTTAAAATAAAAAAGATATTATTACTATATTTACATTATTCCCTATTATATATATATATATATATATATCCAATGGTGTTTGAGGAGATAGCTCCTCAAAACCTTAACAAAGTGCTTCTCCCTTTATCACATTTTATATGAAAATGAGCTAGGATTTGAGTGTGTAAAAGTGAGGTTCAGTCTCGCAATAATCTGATTTGGGGAGCTATTTATAACTTGAAAGAATGCTTAAGACGAAATTTACACTTAAACCCTTAAAATCCTTTAAAATTATTGAATTTTTGCGCAGCAACATGTTGACTTGGTCAATCGGGTGAGTTGAATCGGTCAATCGAGTGAGTTGACTCGGCTGCCCGAGTGGATTCTGCTGCAACTTCACATTTTCTCGTTTCGATCACATCTTTAGCTCCTAACCTCCGATTTACTTGATTCTTTTTTTTCATTCTACTCATTTTTTTTTGTGATGCATCTAATGGTGCAATTATATTCTTGACTTCATGAATTTTCGGACTTGTATTTTGCTTCCAAATAAGTTCAATATACCTACAAAATTAGCAAAACACTCACTTTTTTTCATTTTCAAGTGTAATAAGTCAATTTAGTGTGAATAATGCAATAAAATTCTCAAAATTATGCAAAATAAATACATGAATTTTAAATAATTTTCACACTAATCATTACACTTACTTAATATTTTTCCATGAAAATGAGGGTAGATTGACGTTTATAATGTTTAGACATCCTAGGACCCACAAAATAATTGGACCCGTTAATTTTAGTTGATCCGCCAAATCATTTGGAAACGAATTGAGAAGACCTGTGAGATTAGCTTAGAGTTTTAAATTTTGGTTAAATAGTCTGAGATTTTGAGCTTTTCTCTAAATTAATTGTGATGCATACCTGAAATAGTTCATGTAAGACTGTCCTAATAATTTATGTTAGAATTCAAAAATTAAGAATATTTTAATGTAAACTTTTCAAATTAAAGAATGGTGTAGTACTTGGTACCCCCAATTGCACTCATGCAATTGAATTTTATTTTAAAATTTTTATCCATATTTTATCTGCACCCGCTCATTTTATGAGTTCACCCTTAAATAATTTTTTTTTACTACGGTTATCTGCACCCACTCATTTTATGAATTCACACTCAAAATCATTTATTTTTACGACAGTTATCTGCACCCGCTCATTTTATGACTTCACCCCCAAAATATATATATTTTTTAAAAATTACATTTAAAAGACTATACTATCCTTTTATTAATTTACACAAAATATAATACAATCAACCCTAATTTATATATTTACAATTTTTATCTGTTTCACAAATTTACCGCGCGTCTACTTTGTCGTTCGTCCACGCCTCACCGTTCGTCCAAGGTTGCGTCACAAGCCGCCGCCGTCCGTCCAAGCCCCTTGCTGCTTCCTTCTCATTTTGTCGGGTCCCAAGCCGTCTGTCCCTCTTTCATTTGTAAGTTTGAAAAAATAGATTCTTCGCGTCCTCCTCGTTTCTGCCGCCCCTCCGTTGTCAATTTTTCTTCTAAATCTCTCAATCTCAAAATTCAGATATGTAAGTATTTTTTTCAATTTTCTTCTAAACCTCTCTTAATCTCAAAATCATTGATTTGTAAAAAAAAAATTGGTGGTGTCCACATCAATCTTGTGTGCGCATATAATCGTGGCCTTTCATTAGGTTTTTGCGACCCATTAATTGTTTACAACGAAAAAGTAAATTAGGCCCAAAATTTTAATGAAATTGAAGAGTGTATATACACACGGGTGTATACAATAATTTGTGTATATAAATTAGGATTGATTCTATTATATTTTATTTAGATTATAGAAGGGCACTGTATTAATTTTAGGTGTAATTTTTTTAAAAAAAAAATTGGGGGTGAAGTCAACAAAAGTGAGGGTGTAAATAAATGTGGCCAATTTTTTATATATAAATTAGTATTGATTGTACTATATTTTATCTAAATTAATAGGAGGGCATTATAGTAATTTTAGGTGTAATTAAAAAAATGTGTGGGTGAAGTCATCAAAAGCGGGAGTGTAAATAATCGTGACCAATTATTTATATATAAATTAAGATTATTTGTATTATATTTTCTGTAATTTAATAGAAGGACACTATAGTAATTTTAGTTATAGTTTTTAAAAAAATATAATTTGGTGGGTGAATCATTAAAAGCGGGAGTGTAAATAACCGTGTCCAATTATAAAATTAAAAAAAATGATAAATTAAAATCTGAAATTCTTCCATACACTTTAAACATATTAGTTTATTATTTATAAAATTATAAAAATCATCTTATAGATTTTTAAAAAATACTTGTTTCATTTATATATTTTTAAAACGTAGTTGTCACCTTACTGTCACACTCTAACATTAGAATTCAATCATCCAAAAAAAATTATCTAACATATTAAGCCCTCCAGCATTCACGAGAGTCAAACCCTCATTCGTGAGGGTTTTAAATGGAAAGTGGGGACGGGTGAAAGGATTAGAGTGTGGGACACTCTGTGGGTTAATGAACCTGGAGATTTTTTGGTGCATTCAGATTGTGTTGATGGCCTAGAAGATTTAACTGTATGAGCCCTCTTTGATCCTGAAAAAAGAGAATGGGATGTGAACTTAATTAGAGAGCTATTACCTTTGGACGAAGCTCGCATCGTGAACACGGCGCTACCCCCTACGGGTGCGATGGATAAACCCGTGTGGCAGTCGGCCCGTCGAGGCAAGTATACGGTAAAATCAGCGTACTCGCTGTTAATGCACCGTGCGATGGATGAGACGCTGAAAGTGGAGGGCGACTGGGGTGTCATCTGGCGTATGCAAGTCCCACCACGAGTTAAAGACTTCTGCTGGCGAGTAGGCAGAAATTGCATTCCGACGAAACTGAACCTTTTCAATAAACGTGTTGTTCAGGACTCTAGATGCGTGATGTGCGACAACAGAGCAGAAGATAGTTGGCACTTGTTCACGGAATGCCACTATGCAATTGATTGTTGGACAGCATCAGGTTTACTTTCAAAGGTGAATGAGAGTTTACAAAGAACTTATAATATTAAGGATTTTATTCTCACAATGCTCAATGGCCCTATCAAAGCAGTTATAGCAAGTTTTGGCATGGTTTTATGGTAGATATGGAAGGAGAGAAACTCAAGGGTTTTCTCAAATTGTTGCAGGACACCCACATAGGTTGTTCATCTTTATGCATCTTGCTGGGTGGAATAGAGCAGCTCGGTTAGGAATGAAAAGAGAGAAAAAATTAACCATATTAATAGAGAGTGTACAACGTGGCATCCCCCAACAGTAGGCTTGAGTAAATTGAATGTTGATGCAACCTTTTTTAGGCAATCTGGACAGACATGATTGGGTATGGTGTTGAGGAACGACGGAGGCGCTATCATCTCAGGAAGATCGAGTGTAGTTAGGGGCTGCTACGAGGTCGAAGTCAGGGAGGCCATGGGTTTCTTTGAAGCTCTCTCGTGGCTAAAAGAACAGAATATAAATAATTGTATCGTCGAAGGGGACGCAAAATTGGTCGTGGATGCTATAAATTCAATGGTTCCTATCGATTCAGTTTTTGGTGATTACATCCTTGCATGTAGACAGTTATTAATCAATTTCACGAATGTTACGGTTGTCTTCGCAAGAAGGAGTGCAAACTTAGTGGCACACACTCTTGCTAGAGAATCACGTCATTTTGAAAACCCTTTTATTTGGATAGACCCTCCGATGATTGTGGATGGGCTATCTACTACGCCTTGCGTTTGTAATAACGGAAGCTAACTCTTCCATTTCTAAAAAAAAAAATATATATTAAGCCCTCTCAAATAAAATGAGTGTGAATTCTCTTAGACCCATAAACGCATCTCTCTCGGAACATAAATGCATTTTACCTTTTCGAAAGCATTGTTCTCTTGTTCACAGGTAATCCCTTTGGGGACATCCGATAAAATTAAAACTATACAGAGAAGATTAGCATGGACCTGTGAAAAGATTACAAGCATAAATCTAGAAATAGTACTCTTTCTCACAGGTGGCAACCGCATTTCTTGTGCTGCTTACACCTCACCCCTTTTTCTTCCATAAATCACACTCAGCACTCAAATTTTATGATTATGCTCTAAAATGGTACACAAATTTACAAACTTTCCCTTGCTGCCGCCGAGTTTTGATGACCTACCGCCCAACTCTGCCACCGCAGCCGTTGATTCTTCACCAGAGCAGGGGACTCGGCGCACCCAGCGGAAAAGAAACCAGCCGGATTTTTTCGAGCCTCCAATTCGACCCCAAAGGACGGCTACTCCACGCCGCAGAGGCTGACCACCGAAAGGACAAACGGCGTCGTTTCCACGCCGCAGAGGCCGACCACCAAAACCTCAATCCACGTCTCTGTTTTGTAAGCTTATGATATACTATGCAGTAATTGTGTGTGATTAAATTGAAATTAAAGCTCTATTAATTATGATTAGGATTATTTAAAGTGCATGCAATAGTCTTCTTATGATTCGTAAATATTTGCTCAAGGAATTGTTATTTCTTGGGGGATTAAAGCCTTTTAGATTAAATTACTCTGAAAACATTAATAGATTAAATTAAAATTAAAGCTCCACATTGGCATATACAGTAATTATGATGATTATTATGACTTGTTTGGTTGGAGGAATTGATTAAAGCCTTTGGGGGTGGGAGGTTAAGAAAGAAAGTGGGGAATTGAAACCTAAAAGTCTGTTGTATGTATGTAGTAATTAAAGATTTAGTAATGGCTACCAGAGAGGTTATGGATTTTTCTGGTTTCAATTTAGTAATTAAAGATTTAGTTATGAAGATACACACCAACATAATGTCATAAACGGAAGGTTATGGTTGATTTGTATGAATATTAACTTTTACATGTCACATGACGTCTTCTGGAGATGTGTATCCAATCAGTTCCTACCTCTTATTAGCTCAATATATCTCTTGTGAAATTGTTGTTTATTCTGTTTTGTTGATTATTTTTCTCTAATTGTTTTTAACACACTTGTTTCTTGTAGCGCTCCAAGAAGCACACAAAAGAGATAGCAACGAGGTTTCATCAACAAGGCCACAAGGGCAGATTGTTAAACCCGTACAGTTGACTAAGGCACAATCAAGCTCACAGGCTAAAAACGAGGCAAGAACCATCAATCGATCAGCTGTTGTCCCTCGTTGTGAAAGATCAAAGAATGTTGGTTGGAAGAATACGATGAGTGAGGGCATTGACCCAAAGATCTTGCAACATGTGGCAAATGCTCTACAGTATATGACTGTAAGCCAAACTTCAGTGCAGTATGAAAATGTATACTCAAGATCCTCGAGGTTCGAACAAAATCCTGTTCATACACTTCAGGCTATTGACAAAAAGTATGGTGATATTACGAAGGATTGTTCGTTGGAATCGGATTGTATGAGGAGCCTTGTTTTGATAGGCATATGTAAGGTGGTGCAAGATCTAGAGAATAAACGGTTGGAAGATCTTGATATTAGTAGCTTAGATTCGTATTATACTACTGTTAGGGATGCATAAATTATGAAGGTGAATGTGCAGTGGCTGCATAAAAGGCTCGATGAAATCAAAGATGTTGTTACTTTATCTGCAGAAGCAAAAGGCATGGTAAATGAAAGGAACGCTCGCCTTGTGAACATTGATCGAAAGAAGGAGGAGCTCTTACTGCGTAGAATTGAACTGGAGAGGATTAAATCTGAAGTTGAGGAGATTGAAGAGCAGCTAGGTCAAGAGGCTGTGGTGGTAGATGAGTTGTGCAAAATATACGGTGACCATATGTCAAGAATTTCACAGTTCCAGCAGCGTATGAACTTGATGGATGGACTCCTTTAATTTAATGAACTGTTATGGACTTATTGATCTTTTTCAGGAAACTGTGGAATGTTGCATGTTACTGTTACCACCGAACTGGAGTCTCTCTGTTATGTCAGCGAGTTTGTATTTAATTATAATCTAGTACCGTGTAATAACTTGTGTGCATCAAACAATCCTTTCTCTACTTTTTGTGAAACATGTCATGTTTTCGATTTTGGGTTGTCATCTCTTGATTATGTGCTGAATGCAATCTAGTATCGATGATCGATCGAATGATTTGTGCATAATATTCTCATTTCGTTTTTTGTCCGGGTTATTTTCTTCAAGTTCTGATGATTAAATTTGCTATGTTAGATATGAAGTAGGTTATTTTGAAATAAATAGATACTCCACTAGCTTTTAGGTTGCATTTTAATTGGATTTTAACTCATATTCCGTACTAGAACTATGTTATCTCCCATTTGGTTTGCTCATTAAATAGGAATAAAAATTTTGTCCCATGTATATATATTTTTTCAAATTTCTAACCCCTGCACTTTTTCTTCTATATTTTTATTTCAGAACCCTTTACGCAAAAACAATGATTTGGTTCCATGAATGTGTTTGGAAATCACGACGGTTTTCAATAGGCCACTTAACTGACTTAAGTCAATCGACTCATGAAATTTTAATAAGGTTGATATAGGCAAAAACTTCTCACAAATTAGTACTACTACAAATTAACATTCTTTCCTAATGTAAATGCGACATGAATTAATATACAGACACCCGAATAGATCTTGAAAGTAAGATATCACAAACAAACACAATATTTTGGAAAAAACAGAATGAAACTAGAATTTAAGACACTTCCATTTAAAGTTCAATCTTCAATTTAGGTTTGAAATTAATTTCAATTAGTCATCTTAATCTACATATCTAAGAATTGGTGTGCATACCTCAACTTAAAATATAGTGAAAGTATCATTTTTTTACGTTGAAAAATATAGCTTCGTTAAATACTACGATAAACGATGTATCACAATAGCAGAAACCAACAAGCATTGAATAAGTGAAGACATTCTCAACAACTCTTATGTTCACATTCATCTTCCTCCTCCACTCATAATTATATTTGAAATTGGTTAGACATTATACTTGTACGTTTTCATCTAGTGTCTTGGTACTCTACGAGCCTCGTCTTTTGGGCATCGACATGAGTTTGTGGTAAAGAGAACCTGTTAAAGCGTTGTTGAGTTTTATATTGAATGTCAATACGTTGTTTGAATATGTGCTCCAATACACAAATTTATCTACGGTCAATGACAGATCTACATTGGGTCCAGAGAGGGCATTGACCCCTTGTAATTTTGGAAATTTACTAGACGTATTTTGATAATTTCACATATATATAATTAATACTCCTCTCTTGATTTTTTTTTCCACACCTTTCTTATTGGAATATCTCAAAATTACTTGAAAATTCTTAATGTGGAAATAATCCACGAAATTAGTACCCTTACAACATCATCATATTTTCAAATTTATCACTCATTTTATGCCCACATTTTACCCACAAGTCACTAATTTCAATTTACACCTCATTAAAATCGCTTTTACACATCACCAAATCACCCAAAAATCATTCATTTATTTGATCCCACGCACCACTAAATTCACTTCTCTTAAAAAGTGAGTCAGTCAAGATGTGCAAGTCATCACAGGATGGAGGGAGTATGAACTTCTACCAAAACATCACGAAAGTCAACTTGTTCTACCAATTTAATTTAATGGAATGAGATGTATTAACAATCTTTTCATGAGAAATTTTATTGAGTATAATGAATACATATTGTTTTATCTTTATAGTAATGTTAATTGGGTCCCTCTATTAAAAATCGAGATTTGAAACAAAAAATAAATGAAAATCAGTCTCTAACTGCACCTATTAGATATAGATTGGATATCCGTCTTTAAATTAATGGTATCAAAATCAGACTTTTTTTATAGTGTGATGTCGATATGACGTCGTGTCTAATAATAAAATTGAATCGTCAATTGACGGTCTGAGACCTCTAAATTGACAAGCATGCACTATGTGCTGGACCAATTCAACGTTTTTTTTTTTTTTTTTACTCACAATTTTCTATTAAATAATATTGTTACATTTTGTGCCATTTTTTGTTAAATTGTATGCTAAGTGAAAATATTTGTTGCATCATTCTATGATTTAATTATTTAGCATTACATGTATATCATAATATATAGTACATGATCTTGATATACATAACATATTGGCAGTAGCATCTGATTGTGAAAATATTAATCGATTTAATACATAATTAGTACAAATTAAACACAATAGGAATAAATCGATCAATTTCATACATACTTTGAATCTACTATTGTACATACACCCTACAATATCTATAGGCTACATACACAAAATCTCCCTACAAAAAGTTCACCTACTACTAAGCTATCCCTACAACACATTTCACTTCCCACGTTGCCCACGTTGCCGTCCAACACCAACATCCCACATCAACTAATGAACTGTGTTAACTATTTAACAGACATGACTATGGGTGAATTAGTTTTGCAAAATGTTTGAACAAAATCAACTATAAGTTAAAGTGGGGTTAGAAGTTTGGTGAAAGATAATTATGGGTTGAATATACCCTATTTTGAAAGCATGATAAATCGTTAAAACGACTAGGGATCGAATATTTGGTAGTTACGATGATTCCTATGATCATTCAAATATTTGGTAGTTACGAGTGTTGAAATTTTCTAGTTTTTTGAGTTTTTTTGAAAAAAAAATCTGTAAAGGGTAATATAAAGTAGTGTGCTTATACTAAATACAATAAACATGTATTGTTTCCTTTTGTAACTTCCTTTTGTTAGTTAGTTTGAATAGTTAGTGGTTAGTTAGTAACTACTAGTTGTTACTTAGTCTATAAATACAGATTAGGGTCTTTTGTATTCCTTATGCACTTTATGCATTTTAAGCATTGTAACACTCAATATATGAAATACCTTTTGTTTTGTATTTCCTTCTTTACAATTATAAGATGAGTGTGTGTTTACATCTCTACATGGTATCGGAGCTATGTATTGATTAATTTATGATCGATTAAACAAGTTTGTCGATCATATGTTTTCCGCAATTCGGTATGCATGTATTTCCGAATTTCTTGAGTTTTTGTACTCATTTCTGCCAAATCTTTGATGGATTTGGATTTCTTTTTTTCTCTTTCCGAGAATATTCTTTACGGGTTTTATGCTCGTGAATTTTTTGGATTCGATTTTATATTGATTCGAATTCTTCTTTGAGTTTCTTGAGTTTAATACTCATTTTCTTGCGAGTTTTATTCTTGTGAGTTTTATATTCGATTTCATGTTGATTCGAAATCGATTTTTCGTGTATATCACGATTCCATTTTTTTTTTTGGAATATTTGTGGAATTCTCACCACGGATTGGATGAATTCGATTATTGGTGTCTATGATGGACATGGAGGTAAGGTAGTTGCCAAATTCTGTGCAAAGTACCTTCATCAACAAGTGCTCAAGAATGAAGCATATGTGGCTGGTGGATTTTTGTGTTGTTTTCGGTCGATTCTCGACGTTTGGAGATTGATCATCACTCACATTGTCAAAATGAGGTTGATTGACATCCACTCTCATTTTGAGGGGGGGGGGGTGTAAAGGGTAATATAAAGTAGTGTGCTTATACTAAACACAATAAACATGTATTGTTTCCTTTTGTAACTTCCTTTTGTTAGTTAGTTTGAATAGTTAGTGGTTAGTTAGTAACTACTAGTTGTTACTTAGTCTATAAATATAGATTAGGGTCTTTTGTATTCCTTATGCACTTTATGCATTTTAAGCATTGTAAGCATTGTAACACTCAATATATGAAATACTTTTTGTTTTGTATTTCCTTCTTTACAATTATAAGATGAGTGTGTGTTTACATCTCTACAAAATCCATATATTGAATTTTTAGTTTTTATGAGTTTTTTTTGACAAAAACTAGGAAACTTTGGTAGAGTTTTTGTTAAAAACTCGACAGTGTCGACACTATTAAAAAAATTAGCGATTTTCGTAAAAAAACTTAGTTTAAATGGGTTGATAGATATCGGTGAGGGGACGAACATCGGTCGTCAATGGGTGAACGAACGATAGTAGTTTTAATAAGGGTTGAAATTTGAAAAGATTAAATGGAGAAAAGAGTGTATGAGTGGTCAAGGTGTGTGAGGGGGTGAGTAAGTGAAGGAGAGTAATTGTGGTATTTCATGGGGTGAATTCAAAACCGGGGTGTGAACTCAACCCGGGGTGGAAACATGGGGCATTTAAGCCGTGGCCTTCTCCATATACCACAGTGGGCTTAAAATTCCATTCAATTAGCCCGCTAGGGTGGAGGGCTGGGCTGTCGGCCCAATACAAATACAATTCCCATTCACCGCCGTCGATATCCTCCGAACCCTAATATTATCCATCCTCCCTGTGCTCATAATTAATAAATAGCCCTCGATTATCACCAATACCTCAACACCACAGCTCTCTCTTCCTCAATCAATCGTCTTCACAAGCTCTGCACTCTTCCCCGTCTTCGATCTCCTTGTTTTCTGTTTGTTTCGCTAATTGATAATCAAATTTTTGATGTTATAATTGTGTATTTGGGTGGCGATGATGCTAAATTAAAGGCTTGTTTCTCAAAACATTCGCAGTGGCCGCCTAAGTGCTTTCGCCTTCGCCAGGCTTGAGAGCGTATGCTGCTTTTATCCTTCCTTGGATGTCTGAGCCACCCGATCCTTTTCATTTCTTATTAATTCTATAATGTTTAAAGCCTAATATTGCAAATCCATTGGTTTATTTTGGGTAGATCAATGGATCTATCGTTAGGCCATACTGAACCCAATCGCATATATATTTATTCCTATATATATGTTTCTACCTTTAGCTCCGGATTCTTCTTTATAGGAAATTCGGTGACGAGGTAGATACATTTCTTAATTTACTCTTTCAACTTCTTTACCGATTTTTTTAGTTTGTACCGATGATATTTAGGGATGATGAAAAAAATCAATCGGATTCCCACTGAAATTCTGTGATTACTACCAGCTACTACTGACCTAGATTCATCATCATTTATTTTCAATTGACGTTGTTATTTGTAATGTTTTTATTGGCCGTTGATGTTATCTAATATTTGCTACTCTTGATGGGAGTGAATTACTCTCCCATTTGATGATTCTTCCACCAAGATCTCTGAGGCCTCTTTTCTGGAAATTAACTAGTTTTGGTCTTACAATTCGAAAAATCTTTTGATAATTTGCCTTTTAAATAGTTCCTTTTTTTTAGAATAACTTGATTTTAGAATTTAATTCGATTGTTGGTTGATATGCTTGTCTGATGTTATAACTTGCTTTTGGGACGCGTTGATGCTAAATTGAAGGCTTGTTTCTCAAAACATTCGCAGTGGCCGACTAAGTGCTTTCGCCTTCGCCAGGCTTGAGAGTGTATGCTGCCCTTATCCTTCCTTGGATGTCTGAGCCTCCCTTTTATTTCTATTAAATTTCTTTCTGTTTCATGTTTATTGTTGTCTAAAACGTGTGTTGCCAAATATTATTCTTATGAATATATGATGATATGTGGGAATGATGAAAAAAACAGACGGATTCCCTCTGATATAATTATGTGATTATGACCAGCTACTTCTGACCTTCCATATCATCATATTAGTACGTTGAAATAAGACTTGTGCCTATGCTTAAGTGTAGGTTCTCAATATCTAATCGATAAATTTCCAGTTCTTTATCTCTTTTGGTATAGTGTAGGTTCTCAATTGTATGTCTAGTTGGTAAATTGTGTTCATTCCTTTTATTTTCAATCTTCTCTGTTCTAATGAATTTCGAAAGATTTAATCATTTCAAGTAACGCCAATTTGCAGAGCAAGAACGTCGATTTTATATCAATGACGAATAACTTGCATTGAAGGTTGGCTAAAGCTAAAAGCGTTTCTCCGTGCCTTTCATCTTTCTAGGTTTTGATTACGGCCTCGAACAAATCGCAACATTTCTAATGAATCTAATGTTTTTCCTCTTATACTTTCATAATTTTGGTTTTATCAATGTGTTTTATGCTCATATTTCCCTTTTAAGGTTGTACCGATGATGTTTATGGATGATGAAAAAATCGTACGGATTCCTACTGAAATTCTGTGATTACTACCTGGCTTAAATTTATAATAATTCATTTTCAATTGACGTTGATTGTTGTAATTTATTTTTCTTGGCCGTTGATGTAATTTAATATTTGCTACTCTTGATGGGAGTGAATTACATTCCCGTTTGATGATTCTTAACCACCAAGATCTCTGAGGCCTCTTTTATGTAAAATAACTAGTTTTGGACTTTCATTCGAAAATCTTTTGATAATTGCCCTTTTAATTTATTCCCTTTTTAGAATAATTTTTTATACATACCTCGATTGTTAGTTTATATGCGTGTCTTATTGCTGTAACTTGTTTTTGGGGCGCGATGATGCTAAACTGAAGGCTTGTTTCTCAAAACATTCGCAGTGGCCGTCTAAGTGCTTTCGCCTTCGCCTGGCTTGAGAGTGTATGCTGCCTTTATCCTTCCTTGGATGTCTGAGCTTCCCTTTTATTTCTATTAAATTTCTCCCTATTTTTCTTATGGTGATATGTGGGAATGACGAAAAAAACAGACGGATTCCCTCTGGTATAAGTATGATTATTTTCCAGCTACTTCTGACCTTCCATATCATCCTATTAGTCTTATAGTTTCTCGTATGTTTAATTGATTTGATATCGTTTGTTCCATTTATTTTCCACCTTTCTGTTTAATTTTAAGCCTATTTACATAGCAAGGGTGTCGATTTTATAGCAAGGGTGTCGTTTGGCCAAATCTTGAAGTGATTCTCCGTGCCTTTCATCTCAATAGGTTTTGATTATGGTGTCAAAGAGTCGCAACATTTTTATGAGTGTAATGTTTTTGCTTTTGTATTTTCATTCTTGTTGGCCTATAAATAAATTTGTTGGTTGAAAGTTTTCTATGGGTGTGAAATTTCACCTCATATGATATCCACCAAGATCTTTGAGACCCCTTTTCTTGGAATTTGTTGGTTGAAAGTTTTATTTTACCGATTGAAGTTAATGCCAATTTGCAGAGCAATAACGTCGATTTTATATCAATGACGAAATTCTTGCATTGAAGGTTGGCTAAATCCAAAAGCGATTCTCCGTGCCTTTCATCTGTATTGGTTTTGATTATGGCCTCGAACAAGTCGTTACATTCCTTAATTCATTTGTTTTGCTACCTGTTGTAAGATTATTGTCTATATCCATTTTTTTAAAAATTGCCACTTATAAAATTGATGATTCAGTGATTTTGACCTTTTTTCGTGTTTCTACATTGAAATGTTGAGGGAGTAGCCGGTTCCAATGACGGTGGGCTGACTATTGGATTAGAGCGGAAGCCACTGTGATGCAAATTTTCAATGCTTATCCGAATAGAGGGTGGCGAATTCCTCTCCTGCCATGATTTATTTTTTGTAGTGTTATGTCCTGAGATATATTGAGAAAGAAATATTTGTGTTACTAAGATTATTGATTTAATTATCAATTTTCATTTTATTGTCGTAATAACTTCAAAACATCCTTTATTTCATTTGTGAGGAAAATAACATTTAGCATCTACACTTCACAACTATGTTATTTAATTTGGGTATCTACTCTACAACTATTGCACTTGTTAAGAATATTTATAGATCCCGTCAAAAAAAAAAAGAATATTTATAGATGAGTTTCAAGTAACAAGTGGATTTGAATTCAAACGGTTCAAGTATGTTTTTGTAGTCACAATCAATTCTAAATTTACTAAATTGCCATTGTTTTATTTTTTTTTTGTATTAGAACTAGAGAGATTGTTGGAACAATTCCTATTAACCGTTCTTTATGTATTTTTAACTATTTTTTCATTTTGTGTTTCCATTTCATGAGATTTCCGGTCTTTTGTGTATTTAGAATAAAAAGGATTTTTTATTTCTTCTTTTATATCAAGCCAAAGTTAGCTAGAACGAAAGTAGTATTGGAAAGACGTTCCACACATTGGAAGTCCGACCCAATAATAAGAATTAACATGGAGTAGTTTCTAGCGACTCTTGCAAGAGAGTGGGCTATTGTGTTAGCCTCCACTTGACGTCTACAAAAATCCATAATGTTGCCAGAAATTGTGTTTTTCCAAGAATTTTTCCCTCTGGCGTGTACACTTCTGGCACTCGAACTGCACTCGACCCATCTCATTAGTTTCATTAAAGAGTGCAGCGTCCATAACTTTTTTAATTATTTAATTTACGTCTCATTTACGTTGGAGTGATCAAAACAATGTTTTTTCTATCACGTGCATGTCACGTGACTATTAAATTTGGGAAATTCCGATGAATTTTTACAACTCCGACGAGAATTGGACGTAAATTAAAAAATTGAAAAAGTTATAGGACGTAAATTAAAATTTTAACTATTTGAGACGTTTTTAAAAAAAGATGACAATTACGGGACGTAAATCATTTTTTTCTCACCGCTTTCTCCTCTAAATTGCCGAAAAATAGATAAAAGTCGATTTTTTAATGTTTTTGCCTCCTTTGCCAACCCATCCATCTCCACTCCCACTCTAGAACGCATCCAATATTCTCAAGCGTTAGTGCACAGTCAGTGCCTGATCAAAATTTTAAAATTTGGAGGTACGAAAAATTTCTCTCTCCATTCACTAAAAGTATGCTCATTTTTTATTTGTTTGTATACTAAAAGTATGCACATTTTTTTTATTGGAACAATCATTTTATTTTTACTTCACAACATTTTTACTTTATCTATATTTTATTAAAATTTGTTTCCAAAAAATTGCTTATACTTTTAGTGGGTGGAGGGAGTAAAATACTATTTAATGAGTTTATGAGTAATAGAAAGGAAAATCTTATTTTTAGTTCTATAAGGGCATGTTTGTTTTGGGATTTTGAGAATTTTGAAATTCGGATTTCAAAATCTAGTGGATAAAATCCTAATGTTTTTATATTTTGTGTTTGTTTTGGGATTTATGTATGGTAGGATTTAACTTTATAGAATAGGGTTATAGGTTTTATAGGTATTTATATATATTTTGTAGATATTTATAGGGTTGACTTTTATAGGGTTTATAAGGTAGGATTTTGAAATCCTGAATCAAAATTTCAAACTGTAACAGGGGTGGAATTTTGAAATTTGATTTCCCATCCCAAAACAAACATGCCCTAAGTGTGAGACATTTCAAAATAAATCCTTTTAAGTTTCAACTTTAAAAAATAAGTCTTTTACCTTTTAATTTTAATAATTTTTTATATCAATTTTAATCATTTATGTTTTAATTCATTATAAAATGCCACATGTCATGTCACATCACTCTTTTCTCTGTATATATTAAAAAAAACTAATAACACCCCAAAATACTCTATACACGCCCCATAATTTTAAATATAAAAATAAATACATATAAAATGACTAAGTAACCCTTACCTAAATAATTTTAAAAAATAACTTAAAAAAATCTAAAAAAATATGAAACAAAATAAATTTCACAAACTAAATCAAAGGGTGTTGCAGTTATGAATGATCCATGTTAATTTTATGAATCTTATTTTCCTCTATTAATTGAAATGTATAACTAAATTTAACTATAATATCATCATTTTATCAAATACTCATAATAAATAAATATATTTCAAATAAATTGATTGATTAGTTTGGAGTAGATACATAATTTTTATTTTTTTCATATATATAGATGAGCGGTTAATTAGTTTGGAGTAGATGCATTTTTTTGGATGAGGCTACTAACAACCCTTACGGCATGATTGGTATGATTGAATGGAATTGTGGCTGAATGAAATGAACTCGTGAATGGAATGAAAGACTGAATGGAATGACAAAAGAATAGTCATTCTTATGATTGGTATTGATAAGGAATGAAATAGAAGTATTATATAAATTTATGGCTTTTAAAAATATAATGATTGGTTGGAAATTCTAAATATATTTCAAACAATAATAATATTATTATTAATTTTAATTATGGAGTAGATCAATAATACTCATATATATATTTTTATCATTTTTAATTTTTTAATAATAATAATATTATTAATATTTATTACTTTTATATATTTTTATATTTGTATTTAATAATAATATTTATTATTTTTATATATTTTTTTATTATAATACTTTTATTATATTTAAATTATAATATTTTTATTAAATAATAATATTATTTTTTTATAATTATTTAAGATAATTAATATTATTATAAATTATTATATTTTTTTTTATTAATATGTTGTTTGTTATTTTTTGAAAATATAAAATAATTTTTTATAATTAAAAAATAAGTTATGACATTTTTGTAAAATATTTTTTTTTTAAAGTTCATTCCTAAAAATATAGGAATAGCTAAAATCATGGGGGTGAGATAAATCATCATTCCCTAACTTTGGAGAATGATCATTCCATTTTCAATGATCATTCCTAATATAAAAACATACCAATCGAGGCATTTGGAATAGAATCAAGAATGGTCATTCCTAGACATGGGCGGTTTATAAACCGGCAACGGGCAAACCGGACGAACCGCCGGTTTCGGTAAACCGCCGGTTAGCCGGTTTAACCGAACCGTAAACGGATTTTCACGGTTTGATTTCGGTTAGGCAAAATGAAAATCGACGGTTTCGGTTAAACCGGCGGTTTGACCGATTAACCGGCCAAACCGCCGGTTTTTACCTTTCTTTTTTTTTTTTTTTTTTTTTTTTCTTTTTCTTCAATTTTCACTGGAAAGATGCAGTCTTGCTGCAGTGATGTGACCCCTTCCTAACATGTGACCCCTACTTTCCATTTCTCAAATTTTTTTTACGTACCATTTCTTTTTATCTTTTCAAGAATTTCACTTTTCCAATCCATTCATACCTTTCTTCTTCCACTTTGCCCTCATCTCAATTTTCAACATAACAACTGCTTCTTATTATCCTCTAGGCTTCAGCAAAGAAATTGCCCACAACAACTTAAAAGGCAAACACTTTATTTTCTTGTTATCCTTAGCAAAGAAATCGCCACAAGCTGTCAAACATACGAAAAAAAAAAAAAAGTCTAAATTTCAAAGGGTAATATTGAAGTAGTACCACCATGGTTCCATTTCTTCTCCTTCCTCATTCTTCACTTGAGAGTTACTATAATGGCTAGCAAATTTTATACATTTTTATATAAAAAAAAAAAAAACCGTCGAACCGCCGATTAAAAACCGAACCGACGGTTCGAAAACCGTAACCGTAACCGGCGGTTTGCCGGTTCGGTTTCGGTTAAGGAAATTGCAAAACCGAAACCGGCGGTTTTTAACCGTAACCGCCGGTTTCAGCGAACCGCCCATGTCTAGTCATTCCATTCCCACGTCATTCCTGCATACCAATAATGTCGTTAAAATGTTATACATATCCCACTGAAATTTAAAAAGCAGTTTTTATTATTAAACACACCCAATTATTTTCTATTTACCTTTAATCCCTCAAAATAAATACAAATTGAATAAAAATTAAAAATATAATTTAAAATTCAACCAAATCATTAAAACTATATACAAATTTAAAAAATTAATTAAAAAAAATTCAATAATACAAGAAACTAAATAAAATTTAAAAATATTTTAAAAAATCAACTAAATATTAAAAAATATTTATGTGGAAAAATCAATTAAATCCAAATAAAATCTAAAAATATTAAATAAATCAAATAAAATTTATAAAATAATTAAATTAAAAATATCAACTAATGATTCATTTAAAATAAAAATCAAAGTGGAGTGGTTAGAGCACCACTACCTAGGCCTTAGGTCCTGGTTCTAGTCATGGGGAGTATTTAACTTCCATAAAAAAAAAAAAAAACTTAGTCAAAAATAAATATTAAGAAAATTAAACAAAAAATGAAATCTTACTTTTTTTATTGATTTTTTTTAATTTACTTTTTTTTTTTACGTTTTATTGAATTTTTTTAATATTTTTAATTTTGTTTTGATGATTTATTTTTTAATTTTAGAATCTATTTAATTTTCTAAGATGATTTTTTAAAAAATTAATTTATTTATGTAAATTATTTATTTTTAAAGATTTAGTTAATTTTTTTAAAATACTTTAAAATTTTAATTACTTTTTTTTCCAGATTTTTTCAAGTTATTTTTTTAATTATTTAAATCTCTATTTATAGAAGGGTTACTTAGTCATTTTATATACACCGATTTTTATATTTAAAATTATGAGGTGTCTATAAAATATTTTGGGTGTGTTATTAGTTCTAGTGTTTAAAAAAATATATATAGAGAGGATAGAGTGATGTGGCATGATATGTGGCATTTTATAATGGATTAAAACATAAAGGATTAAAATTGATGTAAAAAATGATTAAAATTGAAAGGTAAATGACGTATTTTGTAAAGTTGAAACTTAAGTGATTTATTTTGGAATATCTCAAACTTATAGGACTAAAAATAAAATTTTCTCGTAATAGAAATAGACTGGCGTGTAGTTCCATAAAAATGAGAAGGGAAAGGTTAATGAAAAAATTGTTTGCACGATTTTTTTCAAGATTGGTCAATTGGATTGTGAACAATTGTGTCTTTTATTTTATGGACTGCATTGCAACTTTACCAAATACCAATTTATATCCATTAAACTATTATGCATAATTTGATTTGGATTTGGGGATACAATTTTTTATCTGGCAAAAAAAAAAAAATTTTTACATACCATTTTTTTACTTACAATTTAGAGTATAGATGTACCCCATGTTCTTAACTTCATCCACCACTGCATGTAGTGATATAATATATGACAAACCGTCTCCACCTTCCCACGACAGCAATCGCACAACCCATCATTTAATATATGACGCCTTAGAAGATGCTCTTTAGCCGTGGTGAAATTGTTGCAAATCCGTCATAAGCATACATTAAAGCCAAGGATGAAACCACACACTGACCTCTTGTAACCTCCACATCTTCCTCCATCCTAGAACAATATCCCAATTCTCCTCAAGAAATATGTATGTTGATTTGACCGAGTAACGTCTGTTTCTCTCAAATGTCAAGTCAACAAATTCCTAAATTCGTGTGGTGGGATAGAAGTTCTGAGAGTCCTCCAACACCCTCCTATTAAAGGCATCCTTAATTTACTCCACATCCCACATGTGCGATTTCGGGATGAACAAGTCCTTAACAATCAAGTCTTTGAAACCCTCTATCACCGGAGTATTGCTTTTGAAAATTTTAGAAACATTAAAGCCAAGGATGAAACCACACACTGACCTCTTTTCCATCTCCCAATTTTCATCATGTACCTCATTGGATAAGGTCCCTTGACCCCTATATTACTCATCATGTCAAACTATGATTATTTTCTAGTGATGCATGAAAAATGTTATACGGAAATTATTTTGCTTTAAGAACCCGACATACAAGAGTGTCTGGATCATTCACCATCCTCCATCCCATCTTATCAAGCATGGCCCGATTTTTTATTATGCATATTTTTTACCCCATACCTCTTTGATTTTTCGACGACATAGGCTTTCCCATCTCGACCACTTAAAATCTTTGAGTTCATTTGATCCGTGACTCCCCCAAAATTTGTTTATCTTGTGGATTTCATGTAATAGTATGGTTGACAAAGCAAATATACCCATGCAATATGTATGTGAGTAATGCCTTCTAACTTCAAATTATGAATACCTGCATGTCGCGACAAATCTAAATTTTAGAACTTGAGGTAAGAAAATGTGACCGTTTTAGTTGTCAATACATTTTTAAGATATTTATTTATTTTTACCCAAAAAAAAAAATATAAAAATTTTAATTTGGAGAAAAATATGTGATTGTATCTGAAACTGCGTGCATAAATGATAAAACAAAAAGGTAATATTTCCAAAAAAAAATATTGCACACTTGTCATATTAATGTCTCATGTTAGTTTACATACTTCAAGCAAAGAAATATATTCATAATATCCACTCTCATAATACACACAAATTTTCAATATACCTTTTTAAATCTCTACTCATTAGACTTCTAAAAAAAAATAAAAAATTATACGCCCCTAAAAAGTACAAATATCTCTTAGACGGAGGCTGTATAATTGATAAGGTACGAATCAACGAGAATGGATGGGTACATAAATTATGATTTTATTACATTAAATTTAAATTGATATATATCAATTTAAATTTAATATATATCAATTTAAATTGATAATATTTTCATAAATAGTGTAAAGTAAAGTAAAAATTTATTGGTGTATTAATTAAATATAGGAGTGTAAATAAACTATCATGAAGTTGCAGCCTATTCCTTTAATCGGCCCAGTGGGCTGGGCTGGGCCCTGTTGAGTTACCAAAATACCCCAAATGAGGCGTGGAATAGAGAAGGAACGTAGGAGGTCAGTTTTGGAATAATATAAAAGGGCAGGACAGTGATACCAGCTCATTGACACCGCCTCACATCCATTCCCCACAGACATCGCAGACTCATCCACTCTTTCTCTCCCTCTATAAATCTCCCCCATTGCATATATATACTCAGATCCTATAAAAGACTTCTCGTTTCAAATTCTTACCGTTTAATCTCCATCCTTCCCTCGTTTTCCCTCTCTTCATCTCCTTTTCTCTGTTTCTTCGACGGAAAACAATCGATTTTAAAACCCTAGATCATTCGAATTTACACATAAAAGGTCCGGTCTCTGATTTCATTAATTACTTTGTGACCCTGGAAATCTCGAATACTATTTCTTGTTGCCAAGTTTAATTTTGAACTATTCGATTTACTGTCTTTGTTGGCGGATTTGGGGGTGCAAGAGATGAATGTTCTGTACAGATTTGAGGGCTTTTTGGTTTTTTTTTTTACTTAAATTGAAAGTTAAACAGACAAACAAAGAATATTTTTTTTTTCTCTGTTCTTATGGCGGAGTTGACTCGAATTCTTCAATATTTTTTAACTTTTTGCTTTTTTTCCCCTTAGGATTTTGAACAGTTGGTGAATATTGGGAAAAGAAGGGAAGACATTATTTGATGGCAGATCCTCAAGGTCCGGAAGGGAGCCAACTCGTTGATACCTCCAAGCATCCTTCCGGAATTATTCCAACTCTCCAGTATGATTGCTTCCTTCCCTGAATTGGTGTTCATCAGAAACTCTCCGAGACTTATATATCTTAGTTTAATAGTACTTAAATATTATCACATGGTGTATTAGCTTGCTTTGCCTTTATAGACAGTAGGTAATAATTGGGAATGCTCAAATGTAACTATTTTCTTCATCACAAGACTTCTTTTTTGGTCAATGTGAAGAAAATACTTGTTTGGACTTAATTTTTAATGTGCATGGCTAAACCTTGAGCTAAGCTCTCTTAGCTCAACATACCCTCGACTCATCTAGTGAAGTGTGTAATGTGAAGAGCAGATTGATGCTCCAGACTGAATTTTATTTATTTCCAGAATTCCCAATTTTAAGATTATACAAAGAAATTTTAATCTGTGTCCAAAATATAAGGTTAAATCTTGGATACCTCAAAACAGGTGTAGATTTGATAGTGGCCTCACTGCTCTTCTGTTAACTGCTATTGCAACGCATTGTGGGTAAGTTTTGTAGGTTCCCTGGGTTTAATAGTGAAGACCTTTAATAGTGCATATTGAATAGTTCTATGGAACATAAAAATAAGGGATGATCATGTCATATGAGTTTATGATTTAGATAGGACATAAGAAAAAACATGCCTTTGTTGCTGCTTTTTCTTGTTATTCAATTGCAAATGCTTAAGATGACTGAGAAAGGAACATGCTGATTGAAACCAATCACTCATGACATCTGTATATTGGTTTAAGAAGTTAATTTTATACACCTTCAAATTTACATTAATGAGAAGAGTTGATTGATCCGTAACCAGGAATATTGTGTCAACTGTCAATTTGGACTGCAAGTTGGAACTTAAATCTATAGCATTGCAAGCTCGTAATGCAGAATACAATCCGAAGGTATACTATGACCCGAGATGTCTACTGTTACTTTTCTTATTAAACTCAAAACTTAAATTAATCTATTCATACTGCAGTTGCAGTTCAACTTATTGTAGAATGCGTCTGACACTCTTATCAGTTCCTAATAAAATTTTCTGCATGCATGGAGAGTGCTTATGCTTGGCCTTCATTTGACAGAACTTTCCGTTGAAGTTTGTTAATGGCTTCTTAACTCCTTATATTTCTGGCATAGATAAGCTGATAAGCTAAGCTGGTCTTTGGCACCTATTTTTACAGACTAGCTTTATATATCACAACATTTTTCTTAAATTTTTTTTTTTTAGTATTTTCAGTGCTAAAAAGATCTTGGAAAGAGGAAGCAAGATAAGCTTCCTTATTTTACTGTACTTGGTCTTTGGTTGAGTGTAGAACAGTTCTGGCTTATAAAAAAATTGTGTACTTCTGGGTCTCTAAATTAGAGAATGCTTAATTTTTATTGTTTTATTCCTTACGCAAGCCAGAACTCTACCAAATTCCTTTCTATATTTGCATTAGCTTCTAACTTAACAAGCCCACTGAATCCAATTTCTTATCTTGCAAAACAAATGCTGAAAAAATCTTTGTTATTCAAGATCAGATAAAAATCATCTATATGTATGTAGGAAATGATGAATAACTTTGTAAGTGTTTACTGATATATGAGCTCAGTGTATCTCAAATTTCTAGTACTCCATATAGTGTTGGGTCGTAATTTCTTGCTACCAATTTTTATTGGATTTGTTTTTTGAAGTTGTGTCTGTACTTGATACTTTAAATTTGGGTTTCCAGCGTTTTGCGGCAGTGATTATGAGGATTCGAGAACCTAAAACAACAGCACTAATATTTGCATCTGGAAAGATGGTAAGTGCTTTGGGTAATCCCTTGCAACTCTTAGAATCTGCAATTGCTGAAAGGCCTGTGTCACAATATAGCGATGGTTTTTCTATTGGTTCTTTTTAAGATGCTTCGCTTTGTTCATCTCTTAAATTCTGACCGTGGTGAGAGGGGGGCTATTCTTAAGTCCTGCCGTAGATGATTTCCATGTAAACTGCTTCTCTCTCATTTCTTCAGGTTTGTACTGGAGCAAAGAGTGAACAACAATCAAAATTGGCTGCACGCAAGGTATAACACGCTGTATGACTAACATGTGCATGATTAGTAAAATCCAGCTGGAGTTTTTCAACAAAAGAAAGAGGAATTTGTTGAGTGTTAGGCACTTGTAACATGATGAGTTCCCTTAAGATTTTTAATGTAAAATTATCATGTAATTATGTAAAACTAGTAAAAGGAACTAGGGAATTCATTTATCTTAATTTAGTAAAGTTTATATATCCCTTTTCTCACTTCCATGCACCCTTCTATCTTTTTTAGTATGCTAGAATTATTCAGAAGCTTGGTTTCCCTGCAAAATTTAAGGTACTTTTCTCTATCTCTTTGGCATTTCCTTCTAATGCCATCTTTTTACTTATATATTTTTTTCTTTAGGATGGGGTTTTATATGCTCACTTTCTTTTCATCATATTTCCTTCTTGTAGGATTTCAAGATTCAAAACATAGTTGGTTCCTGTGATGTAAAATTTCCCATTCGGCTTGAAGGCCTCGCTTATGCTCATGGTGCCTTTTCAAGCGTGAGTGCTTCATTTGCCTGTAGTTCAATATGTTGAAAATTGTATGGTCTTTAATTGGATTCACTGATATCAGGCTTTCTTCTGATTTAGTTATCCATGCTATTATTTGAAAAGTCAGGGGATGAATTTATATATACAAACATAAAGTAATGCAGATCCACTTTGGACCTTGTTTCATCTAGTGCCCCATGCAGATACTTTATTTTCAATGCTCCATCTGTATGGCTCCATTGTTGAGTTGGTATGCATTTGCATATTTAAATTTAAGTTGGTGTACTTTATCAACATCATCATTGGAAATGGTGGTGATTGTGTTGTTTTTACTTCATTGGAGGACAGTTGTAGGGGTAAATTTTTATTTCGAAACATGGCCTTATTTTAGGATGTCAAATAAAGATTTGGAGCAATGTTGCTTGATTTCATATGTTGTTTTTTCTCAAAGTAGAAACCAGTTTCTCGTGTTGATGAGTTTATACTTTCATTGTCTTTACTGCATTATTTGTTTGTTCAGTATGAGCCAGAACTGTTCCCTGGATTAATCTACCGGATGAAACAACCAAAGATAGTACTTCTTATCTTCGTCTCTGGGAAGATTGTTTTGACTGGAGCTAAGGTAGTTAACTTGTAGATTCTGAATTTAATGAGTCATTATTTCTTCACGCCACTCTGCTTTTATCTGCTAAAGATGATCCCACTTTTTTTTTTTAAAACCTTTTCAGGTTAGAGATGAGACTTATATGGCTTTTGAGAATATATACCCAGTTCTGACTGAATTTCGCAAAGTTCAGCAATGGTATGAAGAATTTTATGTTATATGCTTTGTTTTTCAATATATTTTTAGTAATGTCTGTATTCATAACATTGAGGAGTGGATTTACATGTGCCTTGGGGCTACTTGTTTCAATGCATGCTTTCTCTCCCTCTTTGTGAGTTTGTGGTCTTATTATATCTTTCAGAGTTTGCTCTTGGTGACATTCTCTGATATTTTTGTTCGTGTAATTTCAACACAGATTAATCCAAGAAGTGGGATTTGAGAGAATGGTGGAAGAGCTCAAGAGTGGCTGGGATTGTGGATTGCATTCTGATGGTTTTGGTGGTTGAAGTGTAAATATGTTGTAAGGGGGGATTAGAATGGCTGGCTGGTTAGATGATATTGTTCCAGGCATGGGGGGCTCCTTGTTGTATCCATCATTGCCTTTTTTGAGCTGTCAGTGTATGACGTGACGTGTCTATGTGTGTTCAGAGAGAAATGAGAAATAAACTATATTGAATTTATTTTGCGCTTACTTCATATCTGAACTATTCGGGTTTATGTTTGTGGAACTGCATTTTTTTCCTGTGCTGTGAAATTGTATGAAAATGGCTTATTTTTTAATACTTTAAAAAAATAAAAAAACCTGGAGGTAGGTGCACAATTGGTGGATAGCTGTTGCAGCTCTTTCTTTGTTCGTGTGGGTTGTTGTAAACCAATTCTAGAGCTGTGTTTTATTGTTTAATCTCATCAATAAAAAAGTTGTACACTAAACTGTGACTTGGCCTTATTGGTTAATTGTATGAAACTCCCTCTCGCTTCTCTTGTGGTTTGAAAATTGTACAATATCCCTCATTATAAGAGTTTTGTGCAATTTGTAAATTACTGGAGAATTTTACTAATCATATTCAAACCATGTTTTTTTTAATAATAAACCCTTGCTTAGTAAGAATGATTACGGAAACTGATATGAGGTTTGGTGATCTGTTGAATATACCTTGTTTCTATTGGTGTGGAACTTGTCCAGAACGTACCCACATAGTTTTCGAAGGCAACTGGTGGCGTTCTCTAACGTTAAAAAGTCTTGCACATTTTATTACAAAATCTTGTTTGAGAATTGAGTTTTTGCGTATAATAAGTTTGACTAAATTTTCTGTAATTTTTTATTTCAAAAAAATAAAATAAAAAATTCTGTAATTTTTAAGTTGGTTGAAATTTTCAATTAAAAACTGAGTTTAAAAAAACAGTGGAATAAGCACCCACACAAAATTGGTATACCGAAGATTCGAGAGCGCGAACGGAATCGGCCTTTCCCATTTCATTTCATTTGAGGAACACAGAGAGAGAACAACTTCTCTCCAATAAACCCCACCCTGCGCCCTAGTCTCTCTCTCTTCTTCTGTCCATCAGGTACAACTCTCCCTCTCTCTTGATGTGTCTGCGTATCGCGCTAATTTTGTTATACTTAAACATCGTAGGCGACTTGATTGATTGATTGAAAAATAAAAATCTTGGCAACTGGTATTTCGTGGTTTCGGGGTTTTATGTGCGTGATCCGCGATGTGGGCCGTGGTTCAGAACTCGTGGCCTTTCTCCGCTTTTATGTTCAATGACTTGAGAGCATCAGATAGGATTGTTAGAAAATTACCAATTCCAGAAAGCACCAAGCATTTTGTTTATGCAATTCAGGAGCCCCAATCTGAGGCTATCATTTATGTGCTATCGGTTCAGAATTTGTCAGAAAGATCAGCTTTAGACGCCCAGTGTTTGATAAGAGCAATTAAACCCGATGCAGTTGTGGTGCACGTCGGACAATTGAATGACTCAGAGATGAGTGGATTGAAGGAAATTGGTGATAATGGTGGATGTGTTAGTAAGGAGACTGTTCCAACATCTGTTTTGGGGGTGTTGAAGAATTGTTTTGTGCATAAGATTGGTAGGGAGAGGTATGAAACCGCAGCAGGGAGTTTGGTGTTAAGAGAGATTTTTGGGGTGAGTTTCAATGGGCACCTTATCGCAGCCAAGAAAGCTGCTGAGGAAGTTGGCTCTTCGTTTTTGATGCTTGAGTCCCCTTTTGTAAAATGCAACATGAGTTGTGATGATGAATCCGATTTTGACACAAAGGGCGAGGTTATGAATTCAGGATCTGATTTTAGGGGCCCGTTTAGTTTGCAGCTCAATAATTTGGTTCCTAGAAAAATTGGAAGTTCAATTGTTTCGATGAATTCAAGAGCTTTCCATGTGACAGATGAAATTCAGTCTCAAATGGTGAGGGCATTATCTTCATTCTTGGTTCGTGTGAATCCAGCTTCTAAGTTTGCTGGTGAGGATGTTCGACCTCTAGTTGATTATGAGGCTCCTCAGTTTGCAAAATGCGTCTATCCTTTGCTCGTTGATTTGCACGATATATTTCCCGATATCCCCTCTATAGGAACTGCTTTGGCTTGTGCACAAAAGATGCTTTATGATGTTAACAAGGGAGAAATGATCGACAATAGTCTCCTTTCAGAAATTTATGCTTTTCAGATTGCTGTGGAGGGGCTCAGAATTGCCTTGAACAATGCAGGCCGGTTAATAAGGAACACAGTTCCTCCCCGCTGTGAATTTTCCGATCTTGCTGTGGAAGAGAAGTCACATGCCATACTTGCTCAGGCTCTTCGAAGCCAAACTAACAAGTACAAATCAATAGTGGCAGTAGTTGATGCTAGTGGATTAGCAGGGTTAAGGAAACACTGGAAGACTAGTGTTCCCGTAGAAGTTAAAGATATGGTTGATCAACTTGTTATCAATTTTGGAGACGATGGTGAACTCTCAACACATTGCAACAGAAAATGGTTATTAACTGATAAGCCTGTGGTAGCAGTAGGGGCTGGTGCAACAGCAGCTATTGGAGTCTCTTCCCTCTCAAAATTCATCCCAGCAAAAACCTTTATCAAAATTGCTACGTTTCACATTTCAACTCCTCTAAAGCTGATGTTGACTCAGACACAAAAGGCCATTCTTTTTACACTTAGCAAAGCTTTTGGTCCAACCAAAGTGGTAGTTCCGGGGATGGCGAGTTCTTCCCTGAAAGGGTCGGCCATTAAGGCAGCTGCATCTGCTGAGAAAATACGTGTGGTGGCTCACAGTGTCATAGCCTCTGCAGAAAAGACAAGCCTTTCTGCTATGAGGACAGCGTTCTATGAAATAATGAGAAAGCGCCAAGTTCGAAGAATCGGAGTTTTACCATGGGCTACTTTTGGGTTTAGTGTTGCAACATGTTCAGGTTTGCTTGTCTATGGTGATGGAATTGAATGTGTTGCTGAATCATTTCCTGCGGCTCCTTCAATTGCCAGTTTGGGCCGTGGAATCGAAAGCTTACACCAGACGTCACAGCTCGTCAGGCAAGCAGAGAGTTCCCGAATACAGAGATCAATTGAATCGCTCTTGCTCAAATTCAAGAATTTAAAAAGTCAGTAAATAGATGTTTACATCCTAATTGCTTTAGATTGCAAGTTCATAGATATTCTTCAAATAATATCCAGAGTACAGAGGTGGATTAAAAAGAACCAAGAGATCGAAAATATTGTAGTCATTATACCTTGCTAATGAGATCAAAAATATTGTTTAGAATATCTTATGCATTAATCTTATCAGGGTATAATTGGCTGGTTTCACTCCATAGTTTTCATTTTGGTTAAAAAATTACATGAAAAATGTTTATAGAATACTACTCCGTACTTACTAGAGTATAGGATTACAATTGCATATGAACTTATAATCTCCTAAAAAATCCAATTTCAGATGACAACTTGTTTAAATGAGAAAGGTATGTGTAATGTTGTTTCAAATTATTTTACAATTGCATGGTAGGAATTCAAATGATCTGGATCGCATAATTACCAAATTACAACCTTGTGTAAACACTTTAGACAATGAAAATCTCCTACGGCCTTTGACTCTTGAAGAAGTAAAAGGAGTTGATTTCCAAATGCATCCAGGTAACGGGGTAAGGTCCGGGTCTGGATGGCTTTAATCCCAGTTTGTTCCAGAAAATTTGGTGGATGAGGTGTTTTGTTCTTGTGCTAGTTGGTTTAACAGAAAGTAGTTTCCTTCAGAATTAAGTACTGATACTGATGCAACACATTAGTACTGGAGAAGTTTTCGAGGTTCCCAGGTTTAATAGTGAAAACCTTGTTCTCACTGATGCTGGTTTTTGCAGAAGTATATGTGTGCGAACTGGAACAAGTCTGATAATGGCTTCTTAACTCCTTATCTTTCTGGCATAGATAAGCTAAGCTGGTCTTTTGCTCCCTAATTTGTTAAGTGTAAATATGTACGAGCAAGTGCATCCAGTTTGATTTTTATAGACTAGCTTTATATTTCATATCATTTTTTCTTTAAATTATTTATCTTAGATTTTCTCAGTGCTGTACAGATCTTGGAAACAGGAAGCAAGAACAACTTCCTTATTGGTCATAATTTTTTGCTGAGTGTTGAATAATTCCAGCTTACTAAAAAATCATGTATTTCTGGTTTCGTTAAATTAGAGCATGCCTAATTTTTGTAGTTTCATTCTGTTTTTCAATTTTTGTTCTCACTAGTTCACTTTACTACTCAAGTCAGGATTCTACCAAATTCATTTCTATATTTGCATTACCATCTCACATAACAAGTCCAGTGGGTCGAATGTCTTATCTTGCAAATGAATGCTGAAAAAGCTTTTTTATTCCTGATCAAAATAAAATAATATACAGGTGCTTTGAACATGCAGGAGATGAAGTGTATTTGGAATACTTTGTTTACTGCTATCTGTGCCTAATTTATTTCAATTTTCTAGAACTTCTATATTGTGTTGGACCGTAGTTTTTTGCTTCCAATTTTAATATACCCATCCACTAACTAAATGTAGTTCAAATAGAAGTAGTATGAATCTCGCTGAAAGGCCTGTGTTCAATATATAGATGTTTTTTTTTCCTTTTGGTGCTTTTCTGGATGCTTCTCTTTATTTATGACTTAAATTTTCACCATTGTGAGAGGAAGGGGCTATTATTAACTCCTGCTGTAGATGTTTTTCGTGTAAAATGTGTCTCATTTCTTCAGGGCATTTGTTTCTAATCTCATCATATTACTTATATTTTTTTTCCAGGACAGGGTTTTACATTCTCACTTTCATTCCTCCTATTTTCTTCTTGTGAGATTTCAAGATTCAAAACATAGTTTGTTCCTGTGACGTAAAATTTCCCATCCGACTTGAAGGCTTGCTTATGCTCATGGTGCCTTTTCAAGCGTGATTGGTTTATTTGACTGTGTTTCATGTATGGTCTTTAATTGGATTCACTATATCAGGTTTTATTCTGATTAAGTTATGTGTGCTATTATGTGAAAAGTCAGGTGATAACTTTATTATTAGAATAGAAGGCATCTGATACTGCAACATTTGTTATTGCACTCATTGTAGTGTCAAGTGCATATCTTTCAGTTTCAGAGCATGCTCTTGGTGACATTCTCTTAATATTTTCCTTTGTGCAATTTCAACATAGATTTGTTGAACTGCAAATATGTTTTAAGGGGGGATTAGAGTAGATGATATTGGTGCCCTCCTTCATCACTGCCTTTTTTGAGCTGTCGGTGTATGACATGCCGTATGTGTATTTGATGAGAAATAAGAAACAAATACTTGAAACCTCAACTGTTGAAGTTGATGCTTCTTCACCAATTGCTGGATAACTGTTACATCTCCTAATTACCATGTCCACGTGGTTATGGACCATGTTTTATGACTAATGACAACTGCTTGTTGGAAACAAACTGTAGAGCTCGATGTTTTATTGTGTATTCTCATCAATTAAAATGTCCGACTTCTTATTATCTCAATACTTTTACTTTTTCATTCTAGTTGTGACAAGTGAATCACACACACACTCCTCTGAGCATTGAAAGTTGAAACACCACCACAGATAGCAAAGCTTGCATGACATGGCTATTTGAAAGTTGTTATCATTACATTACATTACATTAGAGTTAGATAGAGCTGCAGGTCTGGACTGTACGACATTGTTGTCAACACAAAAATTTGCCCACGAACGATGACACAACAAAGTAATGCTCACTGCAAAAAACCCCACAGAGTACCCCATCCCAAACGGAAGAAAACCAAACCATGAACTCTCTTCCTCTTCTTCTTCTTCCTCACTCGTTTCCACCTCATCATCTTTCTTGCTGCAGCTTCTTTCCAGAATGTACCCACAAAGCCTTGGATTCCCCTCGAAGGAAGAAGCAGAAAACGTATCAAACTGCCCTGCCCTTGGAATCTCTCCTTGAAGATCGTTATTCGCTACGCTGAACGAAGATAAAAAGCTGAGCTCTGTGAGCGATCTTGGAATCTCTCCCGACAAATGGTTTCCCGACATATCCAATCTCTCAACGTTAACCAGCCCCGACAGCTGATCCGGTATGCTTCCGTTGAAGTTGTTGTTGCTGAGGTCTACTATGTGAACCAGTTTCAATTGCCCTAATTCTGCTGGGATATTCCCACTCAGGCTGTTGTTCCCCACTTTGACTCCTCGCGGCAAGTTGAAGAGGCGGTTGTATTGGAGGCTATCGAACAGGAAGGGCAGTGCTAGGGAGCTCAAGTCTGAGCTCGAATTATCCGTAATCAAGGCTGGCAATTGACCGATATCGGGGGGAAGTTCCCCCGACAGAAAGTTTTGTGTGAGGTTTAGGACGAAGAGACTTGGCATATTCCCTAGCCAAGTCGGGATTTGGCCCGTAATCTGATTGTAAGAAAGGTTCAGTACCTTGACTTTTCTTAGCTTGGCTATCCATGAAGGGATGTGGCCTTTGAGGTTGCATCCTCCCAGGGTGAGAATCTGCAGATTTTGGAAGCCGTTGAGGTGCAAGAGGTCGTCGTCATCAGGCATCATTTCGTCGTTGAAGCACCTCGACAAGAAGAGGACTTGGAGATTATCGCAGTGCCTTAGAATCTTCAAAGCTCCGACCACATTGGAGAGGTAATTATCGGAAAGTGAGAGGTGCGCAAGAGATTTCATTGAAGCCACGCAAGGTGGGAGTTCCCCCACGAGTTTGTTGTATGCAAATCGAACCGCGGTCAGTGATCTGCATAAGCACAAGCTCGTTGGGATGTTTCCTGAAAAGCTATTGTTCCCAAAATCGATAGCTTCGAGCTTTACGAGTTTCGAGAAATCAAGAGTGGAGATTTGTCCTGCGAAATGATTGTTTCGCAAAAGCAGAGTTTTCAAACTAGAGCAATCTGCTAGAGAAGGGGGCAGAGTACCAGTGAAATTGTTGGTGTGAAGTTGAAGCTGTTCCAAGTTTGTGAGAAATCCAATATCAGGTGGGATGTGATCGGTGAATCCGTTGACATGGAGCTCCAATATAGTCAAATTTGAGAGTTTAGCAATTGAATTGCTGATGGGCCCGGACAGATGGTTGTTTGGTAAAGAAATCTCTCTCAGTGTTTTCACACTGTAGATATCAGGCGGAAGGCCTCCTGTCAGGGAATTGAAACCCGCTCTGAAAACTTGCAGATTGGAACACCCGCCAATTCCGCGTATTGGGCCGGTGAATTTGTTGGAGGAGAAGTCCAACATCTGGAGGGTGCTGCTGCAGTTATACAGTTCAGGGAGAGGGCCTGTGAAAGAGTTGTTGCTGACATTGAAAGCGATCAGATGTTTGAAAAAGGAAGGAGTGATGATGGAGCCGTTGAGGCGATTGCTGGAGAGGTCCAGGATTCGGATTGAAGGTGGCAAGGCCTGTGGGAGGGGGCCGGAGAGGCGGTTGAGGGATAGATTGAGGTACGAGAGGAATGAGAGGTTTGCGAGAGTGATGGTTCCGACGAGGGCGTTACCCGGTAAGGACAAACGGGTAACGCGATCACGGTGGCAGGAGACTCCCTGCCAGGTGCAGCAGTCCGGAGATGACCAGTTGAAAGGGGGTGGTGGGGAGAGGTTTCGGTAGAATGATCGGAGGGAATCACGGTCAGCTGTGTTGCAGGAGAGCACGGATTGTTGTTGAAGAAGAAGAAGAAGAAGAAAGAGGAAGAAGGTAGTAAGAGGTAGCATTGATTAAGGTTTTTTCAGAGGATTCATTCATTCATCCACCTAACTTGATTAGTAAATGTTTCTCTACCTACCATGAGAGAGAGAGAGAGGGAGAGAGGTTTTAAATCAAGCCTGGTCGTTGTGAAATAAACAAACATTGACTACAACTTGGAATGAAAAAGTTTGCATTACATGCCCAGAATTAGGCTGGTATCATCTATGGAGACTTTCTGTGGTTGATTATTGCGCGTCACTCCAAAGGAAGCTCCAGTGTAAATCCTTGACTATTTTGTTCACGCCACCTTTTGTCCAAAGATTTTTTCATCTTTATTTTTTCGTCCGTCTAATAAAAAAAAAAAAAACTTATTTTTAGTAAAATTTATCACATCTAATAATACACTTACTTATTCTATCATACTATCTTCGTCCCCTTGAAAAATTTACAAAAACTTTTGACATAGATAAATGTATAGTGAATAGTTGAGGTAGAAAAAAATAGAAAGAATAAAAGGTAGAGAGATGTGAGAAATTTATCAAATAAGAAAATGTAAATTTTAGTTTAATACCAACAAAAAAGAAAAGTGTAAAATCTTAAAAAGGGACATAGATAATATTTTTTTAATTTTTGTGTCCAAAATATATGAGAAGCTTCTTTAAAAACGGAGGAAATGTGTTTTTTGACAAGAGAGGTGATAGCGGCCTACCTAGGGTGACATGGTAGAAAGCTAACAAGATTCAAATCCTCATGATAAACATCACTATATTTTGGAATTTTTTTATCCCACCCAAGAATTGATTCAGTGTTGGCTGGCGGAAGACGTCTTTCTACTTATTCCTACATTATCACAAGCCTTTACCATTACCAACTCGGTTGGTCTTTCTTTGCATTACTTTGTTTTTAAAACAAAAACGACTTTTAACATAGTAGTATATAAAAATAATATGGTATGTCTTTCCCATTACTTTATTAGTAGTTTGATTTGGATAGGAAGAAATATGAAATATCAACAGGGATAGAAGAATCTTCATTGATTTATTTACTTTGACTTGGAGAGGAGTTTTGCTTTTTTAAAAGACTGTTGATATTTACACGCTAAAATGCCCAATCAGTCCAGTGGGAGAACAGAGAAGTTCGTCATCTGCATGTGGAAAGTTGTATAATAAATTAATAATGTTTAGATTGGATACGATTATTTGCACTTCCAATTTTATTAAATACACTTTCAGTCATACTGTATTATTTTAATATAATTATAAAAGACTTATACTAAATTTTTTTAGTTTAAACTAATAGTAGTTGCACCTCTTAAAAGTCCCTACTTTCTTTCTTTTTCGCATCACTTTTTCCTCCCCAACCTTCTACGTTGTTGCCATCCGGCCTCACCACTCACCCCGATGATCGTCGCTCCTTTACCACATTCTCGACGTTGAAATTTTGGGGGAAAAAAAAACGGACCAAAAGATTAGGACTAATTTTTTTTTTTTTTAATTGGAAAAAAAATCAACAAACTATTGTCTAAACCTGAGTTATATTTTAACAAGCAAATGTAAAATTTGGAAAAAAAAAATATTCAACAAACTGGTTTTTTTTTTTCCAACAATTTTTTGTAACATTTTGGACAGTGAATTGTCGAAAAATGATCTGAAGGACTTTTTTAAATATATTCAGACCTGGAACATCATATATTTACAACCATTATTAGATCTACAAATACATATTTTTATAACAAATTTTATTATAAATTTAAACAAATATTCAAATTAAAACGCGGGGCAACAACGTCGGAGTTGGGGTAGAGGGCGTCGGCATCGGGGTGGGATAGGAGGGGGCAATGTCGAGGGGACGAGGTAGGTGGGGCAGTTGCGTACTTGCGTCGGGAGAAGGAGGGGGAGAAAGAGTGAGAGAAAGTAGAATTTTTTTAAGGAGGTAGATCTACTAACTGATCCCAAACACATGGTTAAACTTATCACTAAAATGGTACTCCCCCATTCACAAAATGTAGTCTCATTTAAAAGGACATATGTTTTTTTTGAAACAGTAGAAACATATCCTGACTATTACAAATCATTCACTAATTTCTTAAAAAGAGGCTATACTAGCAAACTGTAGAGGTATCAAATCAGCTCTCCAATCTTGAGTAGAGTGATATTCCGCGGCCCATTTTGCCAATGCGTCTGCCGCCATGTTCCTTGTTCTAAATATATGTTCAATCTCGCACACTACGAAATTGGTTCGGAGTTGACGTATCCTTTTGAAAGGACATATGTTTTAAAATGTAGTCTCATTTGAAAGGACACATGTTTTAAGGAAAATGTAGATTAAGAGAATTATAGAATATTAAAAGGACACATGTTTTAAGGAAAATGTAGATTAAGATAATTATAGAATATTAAAAGGACACATGTTTTAAGGAAAATGTAGATTAAGAGAATTATAGAATATTATTGGATTCATTGTGAATAAAATAATTGTTTGTGAATAAAGTTGGTGAAAATTTAAGTAATTAATTGATGGACTACATCTTGTGATAAAGAATATAACACAAATATAACTATATTTTGCTAATGAATGAATTAGTAGAAGAATTTAAATTTAAAAGAGAGGAGCGTGGCCATAATTTCCCCAATTGGATTAGGGGCAAATCCCATGTTCTGTGCAGCTGAAAGCCCAAAGTTACTAAACTAATTAGGGCGCGGCTAAAGGCACCCGGATTTTCTATGAGTACACCCACAGAGAATTTTTTTTGTCTCAAGAGTGGTGCGAAAAGACGTTTTTACCCCTCCTGTAGTTTTTTTTAAAAAAACGCCGGATGAGTACACCCATCTATTCCGATTCACACGCGATTCATCATTTCACATCCGAATCAATTCCGGATTCCCACCATCAACACCAAAACATTAAAAATCCTAAAAATTCAAAATTTCAACAACAAAAATAAATTTTTAACATGTTCGAAAATTTTACCAAAACAAAGTTGAGATGTTCGAAAATTTTACCAAAACAAACCCAATATGTTCGAAAAAAAATTCAAAACAACTTAGATTTGTTCGAAAAAAAAAATCGAACATCTTGTTCGAAATTTTTTCCAAAACAAATTCAAGTTGTTCGAAAAAATTTCCAAAACAAACGCAATATGTTTGAAATTTTTTCCAAAACAAACTCGATATGTTCGAAAATAATTCCCGAACTACTAAAAACCCTAATTTCCCTAAATTTTCAAAACCCTAATTTTTTGGGGACTGTAAAAATTGTAAAAAAAAAACTTACCGTCGAACAGTGGCGTGGGTAGCTGGGTGCGATGAAGGGGAGTGGGAGGGGTTGCGGCCTCGAACGGTCGCGAAGGGAAGGGGAAGGGACTGCGGCCGCGAACGGCAGCGAAGGGGAGAGGGAGGAGCTGCGGCCGCGAATGGCCGCGAAGGGGAGAGGGAAGAGGTGCGGCCGCGAAGGAGAGAGAAAGGGACTGCGGCCGCGAACGGCCGTGAAGGGGAGGGGGAGAGGCTGCGGCCGCGAAGTGGAGAGGGAGGCATGCGCGGCGCAACGAGGCAAGGCGGTGGCGTGGGCGGCGGCGACACTGTGCGAGCGGCGGCGTGGGCGGCGCCGTGGTCTTCAAGAGAGTGGAGGAAGACGGAGGAAATGGGTGGTCAAGGTGGGTGTACTCTTTTAATTTTGAGAATGGGGAGGATTTAGGCCAGGTTTTAATAGGACGAAGGATATTTTTGTATTTTCCACGTGAGTGTCCTCATCCATTTTGTGGGTGTCCTCCTCGCGTGGGTGTCCTCAAAGGATCCTTGGGTGCCTTTAGCCGCGCCCAACTAATTAACTCATATACTCAATCTAATCGGCTAGGTCATTTGCATAAAAAGGATGGTAAGCGAATTAAATAATTTTGATCGATTCAATATTCGTATTTGTATTCAAATTTTTATTATTTAAATTTGTATACAAAATATTTTTTTATTTGACTAGTAAACAAATACAAAATTACTCATAATATTCAATTCAATATTAGTAAACATTCAATTATATTTATAATATATATATTTAAATCTCCCCACCCTTTTCCTTCAGCAATTAAGTTCATATCGTTGCATGTCCTATATTATTTAAAATGTTATTTTACAAATTTCTTCATAAAATTTTGAATCGAATAGTTTTAAATCAAATCCATTTCATATCGAATTCTCAAAAAACATTGTTAAGAATATGTTTCAAAAAATTTGAATATATTGAATAATCATTCGAATCAAATTTATTATTAAAAAAAATAAACGAATAAAAATATTTGAATACTTTCACGAATCGAATTGAATACTATAAGGTTGTGTTTGGATGGAGAGATTTGATTTGAGGAGGTATTTCAAATGAAAGGTTTTAAAAATAGATGGATTTCAAATGACATGATTTTAGTGAAGATTTAAAATTCTCTCAATTTTAATTAGAAATCGCGTGAGCAAAAATCTAAGTATTTGAAATCCATTCATAATCCAAACAAGTGGAATGGATTTGGATGATGGATTTAAAATCCATAGATCAAATCCCTCCATCCAAATGGAGCGTAATATTCGCTTCAATTTGATTTGTTTACAACCCTACTCCAACGTTATTAATACTTCTTCCCCATAAATATTATATTATTAGTAAATACTGAATAACCAAACTATCATATACTCCCTCCGTCCCGTGATTACTTACACACTTTTTTTATTTGTGCGTTTCAAGATTACTTGCACACTCCCAATATGAAAATACATTGCAAATTAATACCCTCACAATGTTCACGTATTTTACAACACTAAAATACACAACCGCAAGTATATGGTGTATATCGTAGCGTGGTAAGTACGAGTCGATCCCACATGGAGGGGGGGGTGTAAAAGTGGAGTTTGTTGATCGAATTCTAAATAGACGTGATCGAAAATTTAAGTGTTCAATTACCCCTAATTGCCTACCAAAGTTGTCACAAGTAAACAATAAACGAGTAATAGATAAAACCGATCAAACAACTCATGCAAATTGCAAAAATATAGAAAATACAGGTGAAACTCAATTAAGAGAAGGTAGGTTTCAAGACATATGTCGGAGTTAATTTATGATTAAAAGAATATTTAAATGGTGTTGTGTTTATTCATATTGGGTTGATCACTAAATAATTAATTAAAAGCCTTTTCAATCCAATTAATTCAAGAGAAATATTATTCATACCAGTATCTCTATCTAGCATGCACAATATAACTAAAAAAGGCTCCTAAGATCATCTACTACCTTCCCAATAGTTGATCCTCTCCCGAGCTCACAATAAATTGAGTGGAATGCTTAAGTACAATTAATGAAAAAGATTTTTCAATCCAATTTCAATTAATAATAAATAAAACATATTATTATGGTCATTGACAACATATCTTACAATAAAAATTAAACATTCAAATAGAAATAGACAACACACAAACATAAAATAAATAAGAAATTAATTCATAAATATCTTGTGTTAACATAGCCCTAGAATCAATATTGGTTCTAGCCAAATACCAACATAATCTAACTATTATAAAATTAAATGACAAAAATAAAATAAAAGATAAAAGAAATAGAAAGCTTAGCTTAGTAGATGATGAAGCCTAGAAATTCCAAGCTATTGGCCAACTCTTGCTTCCAAATGACAAGAAACGAGGAAGTAGATGCCAAACACCTCCAAATGTGTGTAAGTTTGTGGATTTTTTCTTGTGGAAAATGGGTGAAGAATGGTAAAAAATCTGTAAGGAGGGTATATATACTCTTGGGTTTGGAGTTGGAGAAAATGCACAACCCCCCCCCCCCCCAAAAAAAAAACGAGTCAACTCGGCTGAGTTGGGCGAATTGGCCAAGTTGACTCGACCGAGTTTGTTGAAAATAGAGTTGAAACGGCCATGGACGGGTCGGACACTCTGGTCGAGTGGCCGTCCGACAAAATACGTAGCAAAAGGGGCGAAAATGGTGTGGTCGGGTGGACTCGCCCGGCCTGAAGATGTGGGCAGGGGTGATTTTTGTGCTCTGGCCGGGTGGGTGGTCGGACCGAGTCGCCCCGGGCCGGGTGGCTCCCCTGTCCCATGTTTCGACCTTTTCTTCGTCTCTTCGTATCTCGAACTTTCGACCTCTGTTTGACTCAATATTTTTTTCTCATTCCACTCCATTTTACGAGCTGAATCCAATGGTGTAATCTTATTTTTAGTTCAGTGAGATATATGCATGTGTTTTGCTCCCAAAATTCTCATTTTTTTTACAAAAAAATGAAAAAACACTACCTTTCTTCCAATTAGATCAAAATATACATAATTGATCAATAAAACAATAAAATGATAAGAAATATAAGCTTCAAATGCGCACTAAAGTCATGCAAATTTCACTTGAATCACTCAACATTATTTTTTTTCTACAATTGTCACTCAATTTTTACTTACTTTTTATTTTACACCTCACTAAATTCACTTTACACTTCACCCAATCACCTAAGTTATCTCTCATTTATCTTATTTCACCAACCACTATTTTTTTTTTTTAAAGATCATCCCGATCAAATGCTGCAAATCGTATTGGAACGGAGGTAGTAATTAGCATAACAAGAAATCAAATCAAACTAAAACGGGTGTATATCGTTATAGTTTCACATTTTTTCTCTCTCTAAGAAAGCTCTCTCCCTGCCCATCTCGTCGGAATCTACCTCTTCCTCCCTTCCACCACCAACTACTATATCCCTTCATATCTAATGTAGATCGCTTACAAACTGCCGAGATCGGGGGCCTTCTCTGCCACCGCTACTCGACGTCGGATTGCCGCCACCCCTTTTTCCTCTCCATCATCTTGTTCCCTCAAATCTTCCATATAGTAGTTAGATCTGGAAAATAGGTATATCAGGTGAATACTTTTAAAATAATGTAGCACCGCCGTCCATCGCCGCCGGAACTCCGCCTCACAACCCTTTTTTTTTTTTCGTTTGTACAGTGGATGTATGATTTTTCAGGTTTTTAGTTGGGATCAACGGGTAGACCCTTCCCGTCGGAGCCACGGTGGCCGATCAGTTAAGTCATTTGTTGATCTCGTTTTATTTTTCATTTTCATTGTTGTTGCTTGATGTTTTAGTTTATTTCCTGCTTTTAATCTTATTTTTTTGCCTGTTGTTATCTTCTCCCCTTTATGGGTGTATCTCCCCGGTTACGGGTATCCTTCTCCTTGGTGGGACTTTGTTTCGCTTATGATGGGCTTGATTGACACTAGTTGTCTTGGGGTCGTCTTTTGTGATTTGAAAAGTTGTAGCGCGAGTCGTAGTGTACGACAATTTGTTCTTTTTTGGAGTAGGTTTGCTATCTTTTTTTATCGAGGAACATCGTGGAGCGTTGGTATGCTTTAGTGACTTTTCATTCTCTCAAAATTGAATTTGTAGTATGAAGTCTTTGGTGTAATATACTCCCTCCGTCCCAAAATTACTTGCATGGTTTGACCGGCACAATTTTTTAAAAAAGTGAATTTAGTGGTTGGTGATGTAAGATAAAAGAGGGGTATTTTAAGTAATTTTGTGATGTGTAAAGTAGATATGATGAGGTGTAAAGTAAAATGTATGTAAAAAGAGGGTGACAATTTTGAAAATAAAATGATGTTGGTAGAGTATTGATTTTGTGGGGTATTTCCATATTAAGAGTGTGCAAATAATATTGGGACGTTCAAATAAGGAAAGTGTGCAAATAATCTTGAGACGTTCAAATAAGAAAAGTGTGCAAGTAATCACGGGATGAAGGAAATATCTATTGAACTACAAATGTAATTCAAATATTACTATCTATAATTCTACTCTAAAAAAAAATCAAATCAAACTCAAAATAAGGTTGCAACCCCATAACTTCTTGAAATGATATTCCTACTTGTCAAAATATCAACGTAAGTGGTCGTTGTCACATTAAAAGCAAGTTTCACATCCATTTCAACAACTAGTCTCTGGGTTGCAACGAATCGAATAATTTTGCTCGATTCGGTATTAATATTCGAATTTTGATATTCGTATTTGAAATTTTATGATTCGAATTCGAATACAATTTTTTTTTTATTCGATTAATAAACGAATACAAATATAAAATTATGATATTCGATTCGATATTCGTAAATATTCGATTATATTTATAATATATATATATATATATATATATAAATATTTTTAAATGTATATTTGTCTCATGCCCTATAATATTATTTAAATTATTATTTAAAAATTTTTCTCCATAAATTTTCGAATCGAATAGTATCGAATACGAATCAATTTCAAATCGAATACTTGAAAAATAATGTATATAATATGTATTAAAAAATTTGAATCGAATACTCGAATCGAATAGTATCGAATACTGCAGTATTCGCTTCGATTCGTTTACAACCCTGCTCTCATGCCCCAATTGTTTAATACATGAGTCTACTTTGTGCAAGCCCATCGCATCATCCTCGTCTACACGAAAATTCTTGTGGACTAACTTCGTACAACTAGACAAAAAATGGACATTTCTCATCATGCACAATCATTCTTACTTTCGTTAATATTCAATTTACAATAACTCACGATGGTTTATGTCAAGCTGTACAACACCTCCTCGCTTGCAGATGTGTGACACCCGCTAGCTAGTGACGAGGCCAAGATTTTCGACTTTGAGGGTCCAATTAATAATAATAATAATAATAATAAGTATAATCAAAATATTTAGATGATTAGAAGTTTAGAACAATTTTTTACCCTATAATCATTTACATAATAGGAATTAATACATTAATTAACAAGAAACATTAATATTTAAACTAGAATTTACCTCAAAACTCTCCAATCTTATATTTTAAATGAAACCTAAATTTAACAAGAACAATAAAAAGAATATTACAATTGTGGTGAGCCAAAGTAATAAATATTTGGAAGTTGGAAGTCTGGTGGAATTGTGTGTGGTTGACGTGTCTGCATACCCAATGGGAAGAAGAAGACACGTATAGTTGAATTTACTTTCTGCCTTACATCCACTTTACAATTTTATTAAGTTATGAAGGCAGATGAACCTTTTTATTTAGTTCAATGTCAGCAAAGTAAAAGTTTATTCAGTTGGCTCATTTGAATTTTTTTTTCTAAAATTATTCACTTTATTTATAAATGGTTCTTACAATAATAATAATACTTAATTCATATACTACTATATACTATATAAATAATTAATATTTATTTAAATTTATAAAAATAAATCATACTCCACTACTATATATAAACTCGTTGAATAAATTTTTTGAGGGTCCTACTGCCCCGTACTCCATTTAAGTCTGTCCCCATACATACTACCTCAAACCAGCTGGACACCAACATTCTTTAGCATATTTGCAGTTAATGAGCAAATGCCAAACGGTTTCGACATCCTCATTACAAAATACATGCATTTTATCATCCACTAAATATGTTGTTTAAAAACAATTTATACTCTACAGATTCGCTAAACACAAGACTTAACTTTTTGTGGTAAGTGTACGCTGGTCGACACAATATAATCAATAAGGTAATTAAATGCAATGTATATTATAGTATTTGATATGATACGATATGACACGAATCATGTAACGATAAAATAATATAAAATCTCCAATAAAATTATAAAATATCAAGTCATGCACAATCAACATTTTTTTAAAAAAAAAATAGCGATTGACATGATTACAATAAAAAAAAATTATGTCTTTATATCGTGTCGGCATGAACACAATAAACCTAAACATAATCGACATTTCTTGTGTTGTGTTGCATGAAATTGTCACCTTAAGTATCCTATGCACATTAGATGGAAGCAAGAGCTCCTCCATTGCACCAACATCTCAGATAGAAGACCCTAAAGCCATGTTTGTTTTGGATTCATTTAGTTGAACGTGAAATGTTACGTCTTTCGTCTTGTACTAGTTCGAGATTTAAAATTTAAATTTCACTATCCAATTACATATACTCTAAAAATACTTATAAATTTTACTATTACATCATTCAGTCTTACACAATCACTTTGACATAAAGTCACGTATTATTCTATCAAAAATCTCAAATCAACACGTATTATTATTATTCTTTGAGATTTTGAAATAAAAAAAAAATTCATCTGAGTTTACACCATTCTACATAATTTCAAAACATCAGACCGAAAAGATTGGGCAACATGACATTGTTCCATAACCATGTATCTCTATTATTTTTTAAACAAGCTATACTATTGTTTGAGTATATTCAAAAGCCAGAAAAATTGTGACTAGTAGTTATAAGCATGGGTAAGTAGTCAACTTGTGTGGCTGGTCGAGAGATACGTCAGTCGCCATGCTTTAAAAAAACAAACAAAGGGTTGTGACTTGTGACTCATATCTCTCTCTCTTCTCTCTTCGATTGGTTACATATTCTTTTTACATCTCCACATCAAATTCCCCTTCCACTCATATCCTTCCTTTTCCTTCAAGTCAGACTCACTCTGTTTTCTTCTAATTGCTTTCTCCTCTTTTTCAATCTCAAATCTCTTCGTTTCAGATCCATTTGATTGATTGATTGATTGATTATTGAGATGAAGAGCAACAATAACACCCAAGTAGTAGAAGATGTGGTTAAAGCCGAAAGGACGCGCCCCAAGACCAAGATCGTATGCACGCTCGGACCGGCCTCTAGGTCTGTGCCCATGGTCGAGAAGCTGCTTCGCGCCGGCATGAACGTTGCTCGATTCAATTTCTCCCATGGATCCCACGAGTACCATCAGGAGACTCTCGATAACCTCCGCAAGGCCATGGACAACACTGGCATCCTCTGCGCCGTCATGCTCGATACCAAGGTACTACTATTCTTTTCTCGATCACCTACTGCTACTACTCCTCTTGATCTTATAGTTTTTATTCCTTGGATTTTTCTTCTTTGCCTTTTACTCGCATTTATTTAGCGCCCTATATTCTGGGAATCGAAGCAGTTGAACGTTGACCTTTGAATTGTAAAACTTGAATTCCTCTACTTGGTTTTTGCGTGAGCTTGAATTTCAATTTGAACTAAAACACTTGACAGATGGAGATCTGGATCATTATAATTGAAATTGAAATTCAGGGGTGGGATAAGAAGATCGGTTAACAGGTGACCTGCAACATATAAACACCTTTGGCTGTTTGGTCCAGACCTTAGAACTCTGCAGATGCCACTTAGAACTAATACCCGAAAGCACCTGTTATGTTGTGACCTCTCTTAGCAAGGAATGCTTATACAAGGCTGTTCAGATGGATGTCATGTGATTGGAGACATGACATCAAACCAGATGCTCTCTTGTCAGTGAGATCGGTGGAGGTCATTCCCATCTTCGGGTTGGATCGCGGATCGCAAATAAATGCAAGGCTTCTTGTCAAAGGAGGGATTCTGTAAAAAAAAGGAGTGTGCATATTTAATTGTCACTGTAAACTTTCGTGGCCTTTAAAGAAAACAGTTTAAGTTAAATTTTAGTATGAGAAGATGAGATAATCGTATGCATATTACACACTCATCGTCTTAATTGTATGTGCATAGCTTCAGTAAGAATTTCTGTTGCAACGAAGTAGATTATAGAAATGGAGCTATCGGGATTTGATATTAGCATGTCCTATAATTGCAAGCAATTGTGTTTCCTGAAGGTTGTATGCTTGTAGCCTTCTTTTGGCATTCACCACTGATAAGTTTTGCCTATTTATATAGCATAACTGAGCATATTTCGTTTATATACACAGGGTCCTGAAATTCGAACTGGCTTCTTGAAAGATAACAAGCCTGTCCAACTGAAAAAGGGGCAAGAGATCACAATCTCGACTGACTACGACATCGAGGGGGACGAGAAGATGATCTGCATGAGCTACAAAAAGTTGGCTGAGGACGTATATCCAGGAAGTGTAATACTTTGTGCTGATGGCACAATCTCTTTCACTGTTTTGTCTTGTGACAAAGAAAAGGGTTTGGTACAATGCCGCTGTGAAAACACTGCAGTTCTTGGTGAGAGAAAGAATGTCAACCTTCCTGGGGTTATTGTGGATCTCCCAACCTTGACAGAAAAAGACAAGGAAGATATATTAAAATGGGGGGTTCCTAATACAATTGACATGATTGCTCTATCTTTTGTTCGCAAAGGTTCCGACTTGGTCGAGGTTCGCAAGTTGCTGGGTGAACATGCCAAAACCATCCTTCTTATGTCTAAGGTCTGTAACTTCTACTTCGGATGTTTTATTTATGTATCATACATCCAATTCAGTTTTATGCGGCAATTATACTTGAAATCTTATCTTGTTACTAAGAAAATTTTGAGTCACTCTGTTCTTGCAAAATATGCTGTCAAGTTTACTATATTAAGTTTGGTAAAAAAAAAATATTGATTGCTATTAGGTTACAACACTCGAGGAGATTTGAATGCTCGAATTTTCTCTTAAGGTAGATTATTGGCAGCTTGGCTCTTATTACACTTACGTAGAACGTGTTTCTTATTTATGCATCATAATTTTTTACCCTTTCTAATTCCAGCTTGGGATAAGCAAGACCATGAAAAAGATTATCCTTTCCTTATTATATCGGATTTTTTTGTATTAGGTTGAAAATCAAGAAGGGGTAGCAAATTTTGATGATATTCTTGCCAATTCAGATGCCTTTATGGTGGCAAGAGGTGACCTGGGAATGGAAATTCCAATAGAGAAGATATTTTTGGCTCAAAAAGTAATGATATACAAGTGCAACATCCAAGGAAAGCCCGTTGTCACCGCTACACAGATGTTGGAGTCGATGATCAAGTCCCCAAGACCAACTCGAGCAGAAGCTACCGATGTAGCGAATGCTGTCCTCGACGGAACAGACTGCGTGATGTTGAGTGGTGAGACAGCTGCTGGAGCTTATCCAGACCTTGCAGTTCGTACAATGGCCAAGATTTGTATTGAAGCTGAAAGCACGATTCACTACGCAGACGTGTTTAAACGGATAATGGCAAATGCACCAGTTCCCATGAGCCCGTTGGAGAGCCTGGCATCATCGGCAGTTAGAACAGCTAACTCGGCTAGAGCGTCTCTGATTTTGGTCCTAACGAGAGGAGGAAGTACGGCAAAGCTGGTGGCTAAGTACAGGCCAGGAATGCCGATATTGTCTGTAGTGGTTCCTGAAATCAAGACAGATTCGTTTGATTGGTCATGCAGTGATGAGTCTCCTGCAAGGCACAGCCTTATATTCAGGGGTTTGGTTCCGATTCTGTGTGCAGGATCTGCAAGGGCTTCTCATGAAGAGTCAACCGAAGAAGCGCTTGAATTTGCACTTGAACATGCTAAGGGCAAAGGACTCTGCAAGGTTGGAGATGCTGTTGTGGCCCTTCACCGAATTGGCACTGCATCTATCATCAAGATTGTTACTGTTAAGTGATTTGATGAGCAGATCAGATCATGGATCATTTCTTTTTACTGCTTCTTTTGTGTTTTTTATATGACTCACCCACCATAACAATATAATAATTGTGGGGGATAATTTGCATTCATGAAATAACTGTATTGAAAACAGCAGAACAGACAGAAATTTGTGTTCCTATCAAAGTTTTCAAGGATATTTAATCGCTTTCTTTAGCTGAGAAAATGCCCGATTTGGACATATTTGGTCTCCAAACTAAATCTCAATTTCAGTTTTGGCCATCAAGTTTTCACTCTGTCATCAAAAGTAGTCCTGAAAGTTCACTTTTTTTTTGTGAATTTCAATTTCAGTTTTGGCCATCAAGTTTCACCCTGTCATCAAATGCAGTCCTGAAAGTTCACTTTATAATCACTAAAAATGATATTAATACAATATTTCAAATAATTACATTTTGCACTTGCAAAAGTTGATTCAACTAGTAAATTCAGTCAACTAATGTTTGGACCAAGAGTGATTAAAAAAAGTACAATTTCAGAAGATCAAAATTGAAATTAAGTTCGTTAACCAAAGATGAAAATGAAATAACCCGATTTGGAAACCTCTGAGATCACCTGCATAGTTGCATCTCATCTCATAGCAATAAAGGATCATACATACGAAAGCTTTGGGAACATGTCAAGAAATCAATTCACGTTGTTAAACAGATTTGAGAATAATATATGACGCAGCAATATTACCATCTCATACCACAAATATACTGGAATACCAAACTTCTTCCTTCAATCTGCAACAACCTCGTCATTCTGAGAATTTGCAAATAAAGTCCCACAACTAAACATAAAGCAAAATAGACCAATACCAAAACTTGAACATAAAGCAAAATAGACTAATACCAAAAACATTCCCAAAACAAAATTCTCAACAGGGAGCGAAGTAGTTGATGGGATGGAGATGCCAATCATAAATTCCCACCAATAATTTGGCAAGTGGAAGATGAACACAATTACTGAAAGGCCTCACAGGACACAAAATATCACTTAAAATGAAGTTTAAAAATGGTAAAGAAATAACTCTGATGCATTTTTTAACATCAAAAGAAGACCAAAATCCACCAAAATCAAGAGGCAAGTGTAGATCATAATACATTGTCCAAATCAATGAGCGCCCCAAAACCAACGACACAGCAGACTCCCTTCCCCATACAACACACTCTCTCATCATATAGTGAAGGAGAAGTAATAACATTTTGGGTAAACGCACCAAAAAATGTGGAATTGAAGCAGAACATTGCCTTGCCATTGGCTTAAAACCATTGAAATTTATCTTATGATCTTATGCCAAACTATATTTCTGGATTATCTCTGCATATCTTTTTGCCGCGAAATGAATACACAACTGTACAGTCTTGCTTTGGCACCTATCTATGAAGTACTAATCCCACCAAACCAAAAGTTTTGGGCAATCGACACCACTGGAAATTCAGTTCAAACCATCTGGAACTTTTGCATAGAAGCATTCTCATCCTGAAATATGATTTTCATTATTTAGTGGGATAAAATAAATCTTCAACCAGCAATTAAAAACCCAAAGCAATTTAAAATCATCTGTCTTCAGTATCAGGATCAAGTATCACTAAGCAGTTTCTCATAAATATATCTACTCAGAAAACCTGATGGTTATCAAATAAATGACAATAATGGTATATGTGTTACTGAGAATATGCATCATACAATTCAGTAATGGTATCTAGTTTGAGCATATAAAACCTACAAGAGAAACTGTTCAACTATACTTGATAATCATAGTAAAATAAGCCTATAAACAAATAATATTAGTACCATGTAAATTCTATTAATTAAATAAAATATTATGTAATTTATATGCACTTTTTTTTATAAGAAACAGATTTTATTGCTAACAGAAAAGGCTAAAAGGGATGAGGGATCCCTAACACTATACAATCAATCCAAGTACAAAATTATATACCAAAACTCCAATTCATACATAATTTATATGCTCTTAATTTTAAAGAAATATACATTGTACTGATAAAAAAAAGATACTTTTATCAATTTAATTAATTGAAATTTGAACTAAATTGGAGTGGTACATATATAATTCAATATGCATACTTTAAACAAAATAAAAGTGGATTGTATTCTACCAATTTAACTAATTGATCATGTACTTCACTACATATATTAAATTAACTAAATAAATTTCATTGCTAACATTAAATTTACTAAAATATATTCAATGAACTATACTGAAAAAGATTTTGTGAAAACATTATTTTACTTTAAGATATCTAATAGTAATAGGTAAATCCGTAAATGCAGAGAGCTATTTTGTATTTATTGGCCATTATTAAAAATATATTACGTATAGACGGCATATAGTTGGTCTACAAGAAAATACCAAAGTTAATTTTATTTCTATATTAAGTAAATTATATGTCAATTAACTTTTGAGGTTCTATCATTATTGTATACACAAGCACAAAGAATGCTGAGAAAATATCAAAACTTACAGCTTTAGCATTAAAAGCTCTGGCTGCGGAAGAATTTAGGCTAGATGTTTCAGCAGTTGAAACAGAGTTACCTACAGAAATGCCATGATTTTGACCACCCTGACATAAGAAAGGAAGGAACCATAAAAGTCTTAGTCATCTCTAGTAAGCAAAAAACATAAGAACTGCAATTCATTATACTTAGAAGACAAATCACTAAAGCAAGAAGATAAAATATATAGGAGTAGATATTTAAAAAAATCAACCCCACAAACACCTCAGACATTGCTATTTGATTAAGGCTTAAGAAATTGCTCATATAGACATCTACTTCACATGACCAGTATAAATATATAAGCAGATCCTAGGCTAGGTTGCATCTTGCATCTTCTTCAAATTTCATTTCAGCAGCAATACACCAGTAACTATCTATGGTTCCTGAAATCATTTATCAGTAGTCATAAGACTATTAAATGGATGGTGACAACTAATGATGTGAAAAATTGCACTTCAAGCAAAGTTCCTTGTGTGACTACCCTACCATCACTCTCAATTAGGCTATCCATTCTTGTAAATTTGGACCAAAGTTACAACTAAGATGTTCCTTTTCTCACCGACTAATTTTACAACCCTTGTGGGACTTGGACGGCAACACATGGAAACAAAATTCTTAATACTTAATCACTTCATATTCTTTTGGCATGTGACAAATCACCAACCAAAACTTTATCGTTTACATCTTATCCATAATCAAAATGACCCCTGGAGGAATTAAGTTTAACTGAAGCACTCAGAGAGAATCTCTAAACCATTTAGGACTGCACATAATGTATCCCCCTGAAATTCATCAATAGAAACTAACATAAACTGATACATCGAAAATGAAAGCCATACTAAGTTTGCTAAAAAGAAAAACAGCAAGAGATCAGAATACCTAAGAGACAACTTAGCTACATTTGTCGAAGAAATATTGCAGCAAAATCATAAAAGTTGAGCAAGAAATCAACACATGAGGTATCAAAACAAAATTTTCCGCCATAATTATAAATCTACAAGTGTCCTTTGAAGGGCAGAGAAATAGAGAAATCTCTACAAGGTGGCATTTTACCAAACAAAATGTTAAGTTGTACAATTGCCTCATAATGGTCCAACTCCTCAACCTACACAGGAATATCTCCTTTGTCTACGGCCACCCAATTTTTTTTCCCCAAATCCCTATGCCCTATATATTTTTCACACTTCCACAGCCTAATCTAGATCATCATCCAAGGACAACTTTTTGCATGGTTCCCTAGTGCAACCTTGTAGTTCATTTTTGTGACCCATGTCTTTACAATTTACTGTTAGACCAATTGCGCCTTCACAAACTTAAAGGTTAAAAAAAGTCGAGAAAAAATGCATTTTACACCTCTCAGAATTCAAGTTTTCCCCAAAACTATACAGTATTGGAGTTTGACCAATTGCACCTTGAAAACTTAAAAGGTTCAAAATAAGTTGAGAGAAAATTGTACTTTACCCCTTCACTATTCAAGTTTTTGCCCTAAACCCCAAATTCCAAAAAGAAGAAACAGCCTGCAACTAAAAAAAAAGAACAATACCATAATATCTATAATTCCTGTCAAAATGCCACCAGAATCCCAATATAAAGGAGGAGAAGCCAAAATATCATTGGTAAATTGGATTTCAACCAGTGGCGGAGGGAGAATAGAATTTGGGGTACAGCTGTACCCCCAAATTGAGATTTTTTTTTTTTTTATTTGAGGCTAAAAAAAAAAATTGTATGATGCCAACCCAATCTGTATCCCCACAATTAAAAGGCTCAAAAAAAAGTTCATAACTATAAAATGCACTTGACACTTAGTCTATACAAGTACGAATATTACACTTTCTCCATTCGGACCATTCTGCTCTGAACTCCCAACCATTTCTCTAATTGTTAATTCATAACTTTCTCCATTCTGCTCTTAATTATAAAATGCACTTGACACCTAGTCTATACAAATACGCATATTTTATATTTATGGAGTAATTACTATTTAATTTGATTAGTTGTTTAATTTATGAATAAATTTATTTTAGTCTATAACTTATAAGTTATGAATTAGGGGATGTTTCCTTTTGGTTTTAAAAACCAGGTTTTGGATTTCAAGATCCAAAACCCGTTTTACTTCGGGATTTAAAAACCGATTTTCAAAATCCACTCAAAACCACCCTTATCAAACATATTGATTTGACATAAAGTTATATCTATATAATATTACTCCAATCATTATATTCTTTTTCAACAATAATATAATAATACTATAATAATATAATAATACAATAATATAATACATTTAATCAACTAATCATTATAATCTCACCAAACAATAATATAATAATACAAACTCATTCAATCTTACAACTTGATTTGACATAAAGTTAAATCCTTCACTATTCCAAAACCCAAAAGAAACACCCATATTACTATTCATCGGGATTTCAAAAACCAGGATTTCAAAAATCTGGTTTTTAAAACCACCCAAAGCCCAAAAGAAACACCCCCTTAGAGTTTATATAATAATAATTATTTTACTATCTAATTCAATTAGGAATAAGTTATGAATTAACAATTAGAGTTTGTATTATAATTACTAATTTGCTACATTATGCTAAATTAATTATTTTCAACTCACTATCTAATTCAACTAAAAAATGACGAAAGATAAACTTATATTAAAGAAGCTTAAGACAACGAAAAAATAATTCGATCTTCGAGAATTTATGTTCAAGGGAATGAAATCTCAAGAAGCTCCTTGCACTTTTCCAAATAGATGAGTCTCAATGGACAAGGAGTCTTCTTCAACCACATCATTTAATTCACCTCAAATTCAAGAAAATAAAAGGAGTACAAGTCTAATTTTTTTTTTTTTTATTTGAAGGTTATGTAATTTTTTTTTTTTTAAATTTTCTCAAACCGTATGACTTAATATTTTTCGCACCCCCGAATTTGAAATCCTGGATCCGCCACTGATTTCAACCATTCAAAATTTCAAGGAGTATGCAAAGTGCAGTGACCACCCAACGTTGAAAAGGAGTCTAGACCACTAAAAAGTTCAATTGTGTAACAACTTCCCCCAAAACTAAATATTCAGCAAAATTATTTCTGAAACCCCACTACATGCTTGTAACATATAATTATAAGTGTGTATGCCATTTTACATTCCACATTTCCTCTCAACCTGATACTCATCAGAAGGGCACCACAAAACATGAAACTGCATGATTATTAAATCTTATTAGCTCGAAGAAAATATAAGAATCGAGTTTTTAGGCTGAAAGCATTCAAAAAAATTTTTCCAAGTTAGACATCTATTAGTATATAAATAGTTATATAAATTTCAGAAACATATATATATATATATATATATATACACACACACAAGTATACTACATTGCCACACCCAGTGCAAGAGCTCCTGGTGCAATGGCAGGAATCAACTTTCCACCACACCAAAATAAGAATTGATTATCAAAACTTGGTAACCTCTGAACTCATTTTGTAACAAGATGCCCATATGGCAAACATGGTTCATAGTTGTATTTCCATACTATTTGAATATGTCACAACTGTACTACTATTTATTACTCAGCTTCCAAATTCTAGTCCTAGTTGTGCATTCATAGTTAATGATGCACATGGACTGTTTTTACTTGCCAAAAGTAGATGGAGATCAGGAGAGGAAAAGCAGAACCGCTAGATTTCAGATTTTGGTGGCTGATTAAGTATATACTTTTCCCTTGTCGAGGAGTGGGGGAGCTTGGAGGAGAAGTGTGTAAGAGACACGAAGCTCAGTTGTACGGAGACCCATGGAAAAATAATTTGTAACAGACAAGTACTTCACAGACAAAGTGGGATAGCTCAAGTGGTTAGAGCACCACTACCTAGGCCTTAGGTCCTGGGTTCGAGTCATGGGGAGGGGAAAAAAGGGATGGGTATTTAACTTTCCATCAAAAAAAAAAAAGTCAAGTACTTCACATCCTTATTTGGATATGTATTACCAAAGAAGAACAAAATATACTTTATCACAGAAAAATCAAACTTTTGCAGTAAAATTGTCTAGAAATAGGAAAGGATGAGTAAAAGGTGATTGAAGTAATTCACTTAAATATAATAATTATATATAATGATATCTCAAGCCTTATAAATTACTCTTGACAGGCATGTAGATATTTTGATTAAATTGATTACTATTTTGCTTTGGGGCGAAATCTGTGAACTAAAACTTTTCGGGAGCATGGACTTTTTTAGGAGTTTGAGGTGTCAGGGTGGTTTAATGCAAAATTCAAAATTTTCAAGGGGGTCAGGTGCACTTTGAAATTGAAGGTGATAGACAAATGTGAAATTCCAACAGTAACTTGATTTTAACATTAGAAATTAAGGGTATGCCCTATATACTCTGACATTCATAAAAGCAACGCGGTTTCTTTTGGAATTCAAGGGGTTAGTGCAAACATAGGAATCTTTGAACATGTATGTACATAATGCAAATAATCATTGCCCTTCATTTTGACGGAAATCCGTAACCTCTGCCTATTAAAATAGTGAAATCAATTATGTGTGACATTGGCTTTACAGATTTTCCGAACAAATAAGGTCTGGGAATGGAGTGGTGGGAGGCATGAAGGAATGAATAGAACAGAGGCTTTACAGAATTGAACCAGTGAGAATAGCAGGTAAAAGAAGGAAAAATATATTACAGTTATCAGTCTGTGCTTGGAGGATTAATGGGGGGAATAATAATAAATAATTAGGGTTAAGTCAACAGTATAACTCCGTGGGTAAATGGCCAGATCAGCAAACATTCAGTTTTACATCAATTACAATCATTTTCAATAAAAGCTTCACAGGACCTAATCTTAAGTTCTTAACTTCCATGTATGTTACTATTTTAGGATTAATTTTTCTTCATTTATCTTATATATTCTTTAGTCTGTTAATTATTTGGGGTCCATGTAGAATCAAGCTTAAACCAAGCCCAATTATCAGATCCAAGAAACAATGAATGAAAGAAAAGTCTTGGGTACCAAGACTAATTTCCAATTAAATTCTATTTCCTTTTGTGCTTGATTCTTTTCCTATTCAAGAGTTGAGATTACCAAATAAAAAACCTTGTATAACTAAATATATATTTCCCCCAATTCAAGAAAGTGACATTTTCAGCAAAAATCACTTTTGAAGGAATAATCTTCTCACGTTCTACAAATCCTAATTTCCTTAATCAAACCATAAAATCCATATCAAAATGCCAAAATCATCTATAGCTTAAGACTTATCCTTGTTTCTCCTAATCTCTCATTTGCTCTCCACACCCCTCTCTCAAAGGTATAAACTTCTCCTTCATAGAGGTGAGGTAAATCGAGGAATAACGATCAATAGGATTTGAAATTCGCACCAGTACTTGGATTTATCTGCTCAATCGTCATATGAATATTGATTTTTTAAAAAGATGTGATTATTGATTTCTATGTTCAATATGATTGAGGAAGTGTAGGGGGTGAGAGATCCCTTTAACAGATTACGAAGAAGAGATACCACAGATTACAGTACCACTTAAAAGCAAAGCACTAATCTCTAACTAAAGAGTAACACTTGTGTGCACTCAATTGCATGGTGCAATTGATGCAATTGAACTACAATTTAACTTGAATTTATTTTGATTAGTAAAAAATTCAATTGGACAATTGAGATTATATCCAAATAACTTAAAATCCAATTGCATACAAGAGTTTGCCCTATCTAAATCCGTAACATGGACAACTAAACAGCATAATAATATTAGAATCTTTACACATTAAATATAGTTTTGACGTACGTGCCTCCACTGAGCTTTGGTCAGCTTACCACAAAACTTGTATCACTTTCCAGATGAAAAACTGGTGTGGTACGGATGGAGGGTGCATATTAAAGACGCCTAAATAAGATATACATATTATATTTTCCTTAGATTAAGTTATCTTTATATGCAAGACGCCAGTAACTAAGTATTTTCATTAAGGGTACGTTTGTTTTGCGACTATTCCAGCCGGACTTTGGACTTTGCAATCTCAAATCCATTTTTGTTTCAAGAATCGAAATGAGAATTTTGAAATCCTATAAATCCAACCCTACTCTATCACCTACCACAACTCTTATTTATTCTCCCAATACAGTCTCATCATCTACCTTTTTTTTAATCCCAATACACTCATAATAATATTTATATAATAATAATACAACATCAATCAACTCCTCCACCATCCTACCCTATAAGATCCCAAATCAAATATACATTTTAACTATTCATCAGGATTTTCAAATACTGGGATTTCAAAGTCCGGGATTTCCCCCTCTCACTATAATCCCAAGACAAACATACCTTAAGTCATATTTTTGGAATACTTTTTATTATTTTATAAGAGATATTATCGTGGTTTTTATTATGCTTCTGCCTAGTTTTTGTTAGAAAACTAAGTTATGACTTTTTCTTTTTCAAATACATTTTAATTGCTTATAACGGAGTTTAATCTTGCATAGTAAATTTATTTTAATATTTGCATGTTAAAATATTTTTTATTTTGGGATGTGACATTACACCTCTGCATTAATGTTGCCTTCAAGTACATTCCAAGATCAGTAACATTAGGAAGCAAAGAGGAACTTGGACAGTGCTTCCAACCAGAACTCTACCCCATATATTTTTTGAGCTGACTAATAAATTCTTGTTAGTTTCATCATTTCAGAATTATATATTGATGATTACCACAATAAATACACATCCATCTGCTAAGAAAGACTCACATGAGCTTCTATCACCTCATCATCTACACATCAACTGCTATGACTGGCTTTAAATGTTCAACAATCAATCACATTCTATCTGTCGCACTCAGATTATCGTTCCTTTATCCATATGAAACTATTCTATATCTTATATCCTTCATACACTCTACAGTTGCACAAAGATATGGGCATGCAGAAATATTTCCATAAACAAACATTAATGCTCCATGATCAATTTATTATTGAGCAGGTGAGAAACCAAACAAACTTCTCAGATTACCTAAAAGTCTAAAACCAAAAGGTGAGACTTGGTGATCAAAGTCAAAGTTGTGATAGAGCCAACTTGTTGTCATTCACCACAGAGTGGTGATGCATTGATGGAAGTTATATTACCGGTAATAAGAGCCTGGCATTGGTAATTAGTTACAACTTTTGCTTATTTTGCTTGTCGGACAACAATCTCACAAGTCATAACTAAGGAACACTGGGAATATAACAAATTATCTCTAGTTTTATCAAACTGAAAAAAGTATAAACAACCAACTCTATACTATTAATTCAAGCCTGCATGGCTGCAAGACCACAAAGTTGAAGAAGATACTATTTTAGTCAATGTTTCTAACTTTCTGTTTGTTGGTTGTACGAGAACATGCTTTGTAATGGAAAAAAGAGGGCGTGAGTAAATAGCATTGGTTAAGATAAGAGTCATAGGATCATACTTTGTATAGAAAAGCATCATCTCTGCCATCTTCAAAAAGAGATGAGTAGTATGCAGGATCATATATCGAGCCTCCGACAGCATCATCAGAGGCAGAGGGCCGTCTAACTATAGGAGTTGCAGGACTGATAAAACTATTTCTCAGATCAGCATCCATATATCGATGAACTGAGTTGTCCATGTGAGAAGCACCTAGTCTGTACATCTGGACCCATAGTAGTGAAGATGATAACCTCACTGAAAATCCAATAATTTGCATGGTAAGCGTGAGCTTCACTGATAAACTAACAAAGGTTCCATAAATCTCAGATGTAATATGCCTGCAAGAACGATGATAATATACAGATAGTGTCATTAAACGTGTTCAAGTGCAAAAAGGTATGTCACAAGACCAACCAGACCCAAAGGGAAGCATCTTCTAAATTTAGATGGTGAAATAAGCAGGACATATACAACATACCAAAAACTAAGACATGGAAATCGAACTTATAAATGAAACAACAATTTGCAAGTTCCGAAAAGCAGAAAGAATAATATCATAATTATGATTGAAATCAAAGCTTTCCAGTTACGAAAAAGAGGGTGCATGGTTCATGGGTTTGGAGATGATGGATCGGGAAAGGAATGAAAAAACCAAGATTGGTGAGAAATGGTGATTGCATGAATAGCGGTTTTAGATAATCAGTTATTTTATTAATTAGTCTCAGAAATACATTTAAGGTAGAAGGACATGCATGTATAGTCTTAATAGACCTCCGAAACAAGACTGACCAGCACAGATGCATGTATTTCCTCCCCTGAAGCTTTTCCACCCCCTTTTTCAATTGAAACAGTAAAATTGTTCAATATCACCGAGGTACCCTTCAATAAACAGAGAAACAGCGGGGAAACTTAGCTACACATTTTATGATTCAGTCCATAACATAACGTTCAAACCAGACAAATTCGTTGGCCAATTGCCTTCAGGGGAACTGTCTATAACAGCAAACCAAGAAGCACACATTATGTCATGTTCTCTCACACCACTGCAAACTAGTATTTCTGTTGTAAGAAATATATGTGGCGAAGTTTAAAGTCAGACTCCATAAAAAGGCACGGACAGTTTGTTTTCACAGAAAGGAGAAAGGATGGATTACCATATATGATGAGAAAAGAGGAAGAACCAGGATATGTCGAGTAAAATGGAGGAGAAGAGGAGGACGGCGTAGGTCCTAGCGAGGCTCTGACTACTGCTCTCAATGGCGACGAGCGCGAACAATGAAATCCCCAAATTAGCGAGCAAAACACCGTTGTAGAGCGCCCCGAGCGATCCAATCAATGCGCATCCAATCTGAGCGTAGATCAGTTTCACTGCAAGACGCTGAATGTTGTCATAGTCTCGAATCCACAGCTCTATCTCTGTCCACCTCAATCCACATCCACCACAACGCATCCTATGCCAATTCGGTTCGCAAATTGTACCCTACTATTCTACTCCTCCTCCGCAATTCAAAAATGAACAACTGATGCAGTTATACATCGAACTGCAGTGACTGATGTTAGTATTTCCCAAGCTTCCCCTGCCTTTTCATTTGTCTTGTTTCGCAACACCAAGCTTAATTTCGATGATCTTCTTCCCGCTCCTCTCCAATAAAATGGAAGAACGAATTGTAAGCCTAAAGAAATGCGAACAAAGAATACAAGAAATAAAGGGGGTTAAGGAAACTTCTTGGGTGGAAACGCTGATCAGGACGGCCCGCGGCCCGTGTATTGTACAGAGTTGGTTTTGCTGTTTCGATCAAAGTGTAGATTGTAGAAATAATTTGTTTTTTGCTTTTCTTTTTTATCAGAGATTTTTTTTTTTTTTTTTTCGACAACTTTTATCAGAGATTGTTGAAATAACAAATAGTGGGTGTCATGTTTACATTGAGTTGAAGATTTAATAATTTATTTTTTTCGACAATTGGATTTAATAATTATTTAACATGTAGTTTCTATACTCATTTAATCATATTTTAAGTTTTACATGAATTGGTAAAACATCATTTGATTAAAAATTGGAATGTGACCCATAAAGTTCACTTTTATTTATTGAATATAAAAATAATAATTTAAATAACTTACGCACTTTAATATAAAAGTGACTAAATTAATAAATCATTATAATTCGACCTTATAATTCAATTTCAGTTTTGATAACCGACAAAATCAAATTATAGCTTTCTTGACTTGCTTCACAACTCCACCAAAAAGTTGTAAGTATGTTTGTAACTAAAGAGTTTTTTTTTTTTTTTCACCAATTACACTGTACAATTTAGTACATGGGTGAACGTAACATTTGTATTAAATTAAAACGTAACACTGTTTTTAATTTATATTTGTGAACAATATAACAGAAAATTATTAATTTAAGTCACACTTGTCTACACTCAATTACATTATGCAATTAAATTATAAGTTATTTGGTGGATCAAAAAATTATATTTCAATTAAACAATTAAAAATATATTTAAATTACTTAAATTCAATTGTATGTAATGCATATAAGAATTTGTCTATTAATTTATATAAACAATTATAAATAAATAAAGTATAAAGAATGCATGGATTTTCAAATTTGTGTATTAATTACATACGATTACTCTAATTCTAGTTCAAATTTTTAGATGAGAATTAATTATTTCATAAGTTCAACAAAAGTCTTTACTTTAAGTTTAGTTATAAAGAATTTTAAATGATGAAATTCTTTTAAATGAAATGTGTTACGTGCTTGAATTTAAGGATCCGTGTAATTTTAAGAAAATAACTCAAAGTACAATTTAGGAAGAGACAATGCTCGTTTTCTTAATTAACCGTGAACAGTGGGGGGTTTATGTGAAAATAAAAACACATAATTTTGGTTTTTTCCAATCTTCGTCTGACCTCTCTTGGCTCTGAGTCACTCACGTCGGAAGTTCGATATTTATAATTGGAGGAACCTGGGAAATCAGCAAACTTTGGCGCAGCGATCTCGATCCCTTGCTTTGACATTTTGCCTCTATAGGTGAGAAAGATTTATAGTCTTTTGTCTTCTAAATCTTGCCAATTTCCCCTTAGATAACAATGATGCCGGTGTATCCTAATCGAGTCAGATCCAGTCACTTACGCTGCGATTTGTTGTATCGCAACCTTTTCAACAATTAATATGCTTTATATATCTGCTTTGATAGATAATTGATCGATTTTCAATTCAATTCCACGCATACTTAAGGTGTTGTAATCTGGTGTTCCTAGCCAACCAGTTCGGGTAGTCTTTGATTTCAGAAGGAAGATGGAGACTGCTTCGGCGGCGTTGTTGATGGCTCTGCTTGTTATCACGGCTCAGCTACCATTGGGGCTCTCGTTCTCATCCACGGCTCCTGCATTCTTATGGTCGCCTCATCTAGATGGGTAATGATTTTGGATTTTATCAAATCGCTTATATTGACATTCTAACTTTTTGAAGAGTGAGCCATTCTCTTCCTTTCTCTATTTGATTGTTAATGATTTGGCAAGGCATAGTTATGGTTGTATTTCGTGATTAATTATCACATAGGTGCTTGAGACTTTGCAAAGTTGGTTTTATTTATGTCTTGGATATGAAGCTTTTATGTTGCAAATCATGCTATTCTGTACTTTAGTATGTCTATTTATGGGTTTAGATTCATTTCTAATCAATAATGCTATTAAAAAGGTTGGGACTCTTGTTCCAATTATTCCTCTGATTGCGTAGTTTAATTATAACTTTTACACTATTCTGATATTGTTTAGGTAGATGCTTATTAGTATATTCAGTGATATGGGATGTTTACATCACTGCCATGCCCATGAATAATATCTATTGTTTATGATCTCTGGTGTAACTCTTTTTTGCTCTAACCCGTAGAATAGATTCCAATTTGGAATGATACATAGATGTGCCTGCTTCTGTTTTTTTTTCTCCCTTCTATATCTCCAACTTTCCTTTAATCTTCCTGATCTCTCTTTTGGTTTTCTGCCTCTCTTGTTACTTCTCCTACTTTCCTTTAACGTTTCCAATCATCTCCCATTTGCACATTTAGTATCTATTTTATATATTTCTGTAGAGTTGCTCTACACAGAGTCTACTTATACAACCTTATATACACTAGGCGTCTGAAGTTCAGATTCACAGGGCATATTTCTTTGTTTCTGCCTATTTTTGAGTCTTAAACTCCAATCATGGTCTACCATTGTACATTAACTTCTTCTACTAAAGGTATATCTGGTTGATGTCAGTTTGTTCAACATATCTCGAGTAATTCTATTGTGGGATCAAGTTGAGAACTTGAATTATCTTGGCTTTATTTATTTTCTCATAAGTTATACTCCGTATGAACATTTCACACTGATTTCATCAGTCTGCATCAAATGAATTAATGAATGTAGGTTTTTATTCCTAGTAACCTTCTACCATTTCCCTAATTTTTGTTATGAATCATTTACATTTAAACTTTTAAACCTAAAATTAATATAAATTATTTCAAATGTTGTGTTGCAGAAATAAAGAAATGGTTGATTACAGAACTCTTGCTCCTAGAGATTTAGCCAAGTCTGCTATGACTGAAGGTGGATGGTCAAAATATCTGGTATATCCATATCTTTTGGTTTAGATTTTGATGTCAAATTTCCATCGTTCTTATCCCAGCATCAAGACCTTGATGTTTTAAAAAAAGAGTATGGAATATTTATTTTGCCTAAGTATGAGAAAAGTATACAAATTGTTTTGGAGGATTCTTTGTGGTTTGAATTAAAAGTAAAATCTTGTTGTTACTTGTTTCGTTGTTTTCAGTGCTCAAGAGAGGATGCTCAACAGACTAAGAATTTTGCTTTTCTTTTCATTGGAACAGAGGTATTAATGTCTGTTTTTTATTTTTTTCATTCTGTTGAGATAATATAACCTCTCTTTACCACCCTGCATCCATGTGAAAGGAATTTTCCTTTGAATTATCGGTTTATCTTTGTGTAATAATTGTTTACATCATGCACACTACAATGAATATGAATTATCTAGTCCATGATAATAGTTGAATGCCATTTTAATTCAAGATTTCAAATTCATTAACATACTAATTTTTGCACGTCACCTATTGTCGAGACATAGGGTTAAAACAAAATCCTTCACTGGCTATGTGAAATATCACATGGCTCTCTTTGACGTCTCTTGAGAACACTTAGATTGAGCTGCTTGGTTTGGAGCAATTTAGGGATGGATGAGTGTGACCCGTGAAAATTTTCAGGTAGTGTGTGAGTGAGGACAAAAAACATTCTACAAAAGACTCATCTTGGTGTGTTTGGATAATTTTTGCTCTGTTGGGCCGATCATCTTTTATTGTGAAGTAATAAACATTGACTGTGGTTGAGGCTATCCATTTTCATAATTTCAGTTATATATTGTTACTATTTACAGAGCTGAATCACTGTAAATTAACCAAACTTGGTAGAAGAATAAAGAATAAAGTAGGGATAAAAGAGAGATGTGTTTGATTTGGTAATCAGATTTTGCATACAGGTGTAATCCTTGTGCTCTTTCTCTTATCATTTGCTCTACCAAGTACCAACTAAGAACAATACAACATTGTTTCTCTTTTACCAAATAACTAAACTAGCTTCTAGGAAATTGTAAATAAAGGCATGTGATAAATGGAATGGGAATCGGCAAAACATTGCACTCGTCGTGACTATATTTTTTTCTTGGACCGTGGCATGCATAAATTATCTTGAATTTTCTTTTCAACTTATGAGGAGGTGGGCGTATGCATGTAAAAAAAGGACTTGATAACCGAGGCACTTCTTTTCAACAGAAAAAACTTAAATGAGATGTGAATATTAATTCAACTTGGATTGATGCATCATTCAAAATTATTTGTATATATGCACCTGTTTAACATCTGACACAAAGTAAGTGATTTTTGGCTTAATATCCAAAAAAACTTACAACCTTCATACATCTATTATGCCACAAGGTTTTTGTTATGGATTCTTGAATTATGTATTTCTTTCTGCAGTTAAATTCTCAGGAAATATCCAGACCCTCAAATACTAATCCGGCTCTTGTAGACTTGCTCAAGGTTAATTTGTTTGTTCACAACTTGAGTTGATTCCTTGTTATATTAACATTTGCAAGATTATTTTCACATCATAGCATTTGCGACATCTTGATACTAAAGAGTGGCTTTTTCCATGGATAGGACTCCTTTGCAAACTCCAACTCCTCTTTTGCCTTTCCATATGTTGTTTCTGGAGAGGAAACAGAATCCATAGAAAGCTCCTTGATTTCAGAGTTTGCTGATACTTGTCAGCAGAATTCTGGAATCAATATTGCATTAGTTGGATCGTGCTCTGTAGACGGTGAAAATTTTGATAAATTAAATGATGCTCACTCAGTTCATGTAAGTACCTGATAATGATGTTGCACACTCAATTGTGTTACTTTTTCTGGTCCTATTGAATGACATAGTGTTTTACTGGTAGGACTACCTGAACTCGAGGGTTGAAAAAGCTTCTGATGGGCATACTGATCTGATAGTGGTGTGCCCTGGGAGTTCAGTATCATCACAAGATTCTGATCAACCACGTTCTGAAAGTATGCTACATCACAGAAAATGCTATTAAGGATTTCTTGAGAAATTTTTTTTTTTTTGCTTCAAGCTAGAACTCTTGCCATGCCTTGTGAGATTATTATCCTTGATCAGCCTACAAATTGGTCTAAATAGTTTGCCTCCATATGCAGGCAGCATTCTTTCGCATATTCTCAATACGGTGAATCAATTGGGTGCAAAGTACTCTGTTCTCTACATCTCAGATCCATCTAGATCTATTGAGCATCTCTCTCGTCGGGGAGTAGAAAGATTTCTAGCTGAAGGTACTGTGGGAAATGAATCAGCTACGACCAGTCGCTGTGATGGAGTTTGCCAGATTAAGTCTTCTCTTTTGGAAGGAATACTGGTGGTAAGTAACAATATCAGATCATTTTTGGGGGCATATTTGGGCTTTCTTTATTTTATACACCGTGTCTGGAACTTTAATAAACTTATTACTTTCAGGGCCTTGTCTTGCTTGTAATTTTGATATCTGGGCTCTGCTGCATGATGGGGATCGATACTCCCACGAGATTTGAGACTCCACAAGATTCTTGATCATTCGTTTATTAAGGATTAATGTTTCTGGGTGGTTATCTGCTATGTATTCTCTGTAGAAGAAATGAAACCGCATATTACTTGTTTTCTCCGGAGTGGACAAGCAACAGTCTGCTTGTGTGTACTTTAAATGAGGGAGGGATTAACCGAATAAGAGAATTGCCTTCTGTCATAGAATTTCTGAGTGTGGGGATATGAACAGATGGTTTATTACATTTTCATTTGCACGTGTAGATACTTATTTTATTTGTGAGTTTATCATAAAAAAATGCTATCCTTTCAGATTTTCTATTTCTTGCCTATCTTAAATGAATCTGATCTTCTTGGGGCCGTTTGATAGGTGATATGAGATGAGACAAGGGATAAATATAGTAATTGAGATAGGTTTTAAGGGTGAAAGGTGTTTATTCGGTGGAACAAGATAATCCTCATGATGGGCTGAGGAATGAAGGTGGGCGGCAATAATAGTGTGGGAAACTGGGTTTTGATTAGTCCAAATTACTTAATTACAAGCAATCCATATGGTGATGCTTCCTTTGCTTTTTGCTTTCATAGAAATTGAGATTGAGATTTGCAGAGATTGTAATTTTGCAGAGAAAAGAAGGTTACATAAAATGGTAAAATATAAATTTCTCACAAATTTATATTCACTTTAATTTCATTTTTCTTGTTTGAGTTGTTTTATTTTATTATTTTTATTTTCTTTTTCTAAATAATATATATTCATACTACTTTACATTCACTCCTCCTCAAGTACTATCACTTATCTTCTTAGATCTACATCCCTCACTTTCTCTTTTCTCGTAGCAATGTAGATCTGCTGTTATTTACACTTGCTCGTCGCCTTGCCCTATCAATGCTTGCTCACCGCCTAGGTACGGCGGTCTTTTTTTATCCACCGTCAAGATCGGGTTTAAAAAATTCCTTTCAATGTTTAAGTTGGGATCAACGAGTCAATCCCCCAACGATGTTATGGTGGCCGATCGAATGAGAGATTTGTTGATCTTGTTTATTTTTCTGTTTTATTTTTCTTATGTTTAAACGAAGGAAATTGGTAATAAATATACCCCAAGAAGATAGCAAAAAATAAGGAAATTGAAGAGAAAGCTCTCTCAACAGTAAGTTATTTGAAAATGAGTCCATTGAAAGTCCACGGATATTTTGTAGAAACCTATTAGTAATTAAGAATTTTGTAAATATTTGAAAACCCGAATATGCGCTGGCAATGACATTTTGATAACAATATATTAGTAATCCCAACACAATATTTACACATTCTTAGCCAAAATTTAGCGCGTTGTCTATTTAAGGCTAGTTATGTAAACGTGAAGCATGGCCGTTGAATATCTTTTCCCCAAACTAAATCAGATCTACGGGCCTTTGCTTACTCACTGAGTCACTCACTCATCGCCCACATGCACCGGGCCGAGTCGGACCTTGTGTCTATTGAAACAAATTAAGAAATGATTAATTAAAATTGTGTGTAATAAAAATTGCTTAAAAAAGAAAAGTGACAACGTTACTTCTCATACCTTTCATCACAATCGGTTGTCTTCCTCGTCGTATTCTCTCTCTGGGTCGTATTAAATTCTTTCAATCACTCATCCCAGTTGTTCACATTTATAATCTATGTGAGAGATCCCCTCAATACATCTCCCTTTCTTTGCCAGTGGCAGATCTACTCAGTTTGCTACTACTTTGTTTCAACTGTGTGGTTTGCTTCTCTTCTACTCAGAGAATCAGAAATGGAGTGGGAGAAGAAATCATCAGCTGTGTCCGATGTCGGTGCCTGGGCCATGAATATCATTAGTTCTGTGGGAATCATTATGGCAAACAAGCAACTCATGTCTTCAAATGGATATGCTTTCACCTTTGGTTAGTCCCTATTACTTATCCTTATCATTCAATCGCCGATTTCATCTTTTAATTGGATTTTGCCCAAAATGAAAGTATCTACTTCTGCTTAATTTAAGCCCCAGAATGTATTTCAATTTACTGTTTCGTCTTTGTATATTTCACAATGTCAATATTCTAAGTAATCTGTTGTACAAATTTGAGCCGGATATCGACAAGAATGTACACAAATTTTGAGAAATATCAATAAATGGCATATGACCAACTCATTTTTACATTATGTTATCTTAATTGCAATGTTTTATACCAGTAGAATCAACTTTACCTCTCCTTTGTATTTACTTGATGTTGTTTCTCCCTGCAGCGACATCATTGACTGGTTTCCATTTTGCTGTTACTGCAATTGTTGGCATGATCTCAAATGCTTCGGGCTTTTCTGCATCAAAGCATGTTCCTCTTTGGGAACTTCTCTGGTTCTCAGTTGTTGCAAATATGTCTATTACAGGGATGAATCTCAGCCTCATGCTAAATTCAGTTGGCTTTTACCAAGTATGTTGTGACCACTAGCTCTGTATATTTTCTCATACTGTGTTACCTGCCCCTTGTTTCCGTGTAATATAGTTGTGGAATGTTATCACATGTTTTTAAAATTGGTTTCAGCTAAGTTGTTACTATGTAGAATGGATCCTGAGTCCTTTCCATAAGTTGTATGGAATCTTATTCAGTAAAAGACTTCTGGAGACAGCCCTTGGACTAATTTTCGCATTAAAAGATTCATGGATGTAGTATCAACAGCCTGCACTATCAGTAGGTTAAGTGATTTTTAGTATGCTCTTGTATCTTGATGGAGTGGCTTATGATTCTTGTTCTAATAAATCAAGTTTGCACTTGTTTCGTTCGTACAGTTCAAACCATTTTTGCATGACTATAGGGCTTATGAGTATCCTATGTTGACGGATCATGTTCTTATTGATATAAATATATTTCCTCTAGTGTGCACTTATATGTGTATATTTCTACCACTTAATCAGCTTTGTGTATCAGTAAATGGGTTTTCATGCTTTAGACCTTTGTGAATTTATTGTGCAGTTCTAGTCAAATGGATTATTCCCTTTAAAAAATCATTTCATAGTAGGTCTTGTTTGTTGTAGTGCTAACTTATCTGTTGTATTTTTTTATTTTTTTTGGCACAGATCTCAAAATTGAGCATGATTCCAGTGGTCTGCGTAATGGAGTGGGTCCTCCATAGTAAGCAGTTTTCAAATCGAGTTAAAATGGCTGTTGTGGTTGTGGTTATAGGTGTGGGCGTTTGCACCGTGACAGACGTCAAGGTGAATGCCAAAGGTTTCCTATGTGCTTGTATTGCAGTTGTCTCAACCTCTTTGCAGCAAATTGTGAGTAACTTTAATCCTCAATTCTCTACAAATTTTATACCCCAACATAAACAAATGTTTAAAAGCATATTGAGGCTGTAAAATTGATTGCTCTTGGTATTTCTTCTAAACGTCTCATTTGGCCCTTGACCTATTCCTTTAGTCTTTTCCTCTGCTCTCTTCGACTTTAAACGTGCCTTTCCAAGCATTTTAAATGCTCTTTAAAACAAACAAATATGTGTATGAAGTTGCAGAGAGATTATTGAATGATATATCCTTTTGGGTGCAGTCAATAGGGTCGTTGCAGAAGAAGTACTCTATTGGATCATTTGAATTATTAAGTAAAACAGCACCAATTCAAGCGGGCTCCCTCCTCGTGCTGGGTCCTATAATTGATTACTATCTTTCTGGAAACCTGATATTGAAGTATAAGTTGACTTCTGGAGCCATGGTTAGCATTACTTTGTGTATCTAATCATTCATCAACGAAGGAATTATGTATACATGTCTAACATGAGTTTGTTTTGAATGACGATGTGCAGTTCTTTATAGTCCTTTCATGTTGTCTAGCTGTGTTCTGCAATGTAAGCCAGTACCTTTGCATTGGACGGTTTTCAGCAGTTTCATTCCAAGTTTTAGGGCATATGAAAACTGTGTGCGTGCTGACGCTAGGGTGGCTGCTTTTCGATTCATCACTTACTTTTAAGAACATTATGGGGATGGGTGTTGCAGTAATTGGGATGGTGATTTATAGTTGGGCGGTCGAGGGCGAGAAGCAGCAGGTGCAGCAAGCTCATGCAAAGAACAGCTTAACGGAGGAGGAAATCAGATTGCTGAAAGAGGGTAGTATACAAACTGGTCCTGTTAAGGATGTTGAGCTTGGACAGTCTTAATGTGTTTGTCGGTGGGAGACTCAAGTCAAGTAACAAGGACAAGTGTAGATTCATTTCTTGAGGAAAAGTGTTTGTCGGTAGGAGACTAAGTGATAAGGAAAAGTAATCAAATTTGTATACCTATTTATTTAATAGTTGCATCTGTTGAATCCCTTTTATATAATTATTTGCCCGAATTATCTTTTGGGTTACATTTACATAACTGCTTAATTGTAAATGAGAGAGTATAATTTATTCGTTATTCCCTTTATATTCATAGGTGAAAATTCTGGTGGTAAAGACGTTATTTGGACACAAATATATGATTCATAGGTATTATAATGACATTTGTGCACTTGCTCGATATAAATGTTTTACACGTTTCAGTTATATTTCAGTTATATTAGTTTGCATGTTTCGATTTAAGTTAATATCACGTTTCAATATAAACAATCAATATTGTTAAAACATAAAAGACAATATTATATCACATTAAATTACATATTTTAACTTATATGTTACACATTCATGTGTTCAGTAGATTGAAATATTGAATCACGACATTAAAACGATTTTTTCTATTAATTGGTTGATCTCTTACTCTTTAGAAAATGATTGTGTTCTAAATGTTTCAAAAAATAAAATGGCAGCGTCCTAAAATCTAAAATCTCGCACATTTTTTAGGTTATTACCAATCATGAACTAACATTGTGATGCAACGGGAAAGCGTATAAAAAAAATGAATATACGAAGAACACACACTATCCATTGATTCTACGAATACTCGAAAAAGTGTCAAAACTCAAATACGTTGATTCACACAGAAGAATACCGTAAAAGAGATCCTGAGATAAACTTTTTTTTTTTTATTAATCAAATCACCTCCCCTTACAATGAAAAACACAACACTTCCTATTAATAGTAGCACAAATCTCAAGAAACCCTAATCTAAGGTCCAACACTATCGTTGACTTATAGTACTAAAATAGGAAATAACAATTACAATTAAAATACGAATCAAATCAAGTCATCAATTTTCGATCATTCCTTAATTGCTGCTAATTGATCTCCGTCACATTGAAACTGAATTTTAGATATTTATAGAGCACTCTACTAGTAAATTATATATAGTGGATGATGATTATTTTATTATTTAAAAACCCACAGAAAAAATATATTATTTCATGGAATGCCACTTCATCTTTGTAATTTGTGATAAGAATATTTATAATAACACGTCTACCACTTGCAAAGTCAACACGATGAGAAGTGCCGGTCAAACCACAATTGGAAGCATCCAGTCCACATTCCAAAATTACAGCTGATGATGTTGAGGAAAAATACATTTCTTTTGCATCATCAGATGACAAATCCAAAGTCTAATTTTGGTTGTTTATTGGCATTATTCAAATCAACTAGGAAAAATAATTCATGCACGCGAATCAATGTAATTTTATAATCTTAATGTTATATATTTGCAAACTTCTTGAATGCCACGTGTCACAACCACACCTCCTTTACTTTTTTTTTTCCTTTAATCTTAACCATTCATTTAAATGTTTAATCTTAACCGTTAGATCTTAATTCAATCTACTGTACAATAGGAGTTTATGTCTTTCATTTTATACAAATCACTCATTCTCTTCAAATATTCCTCAAGCCTATGTATGTAGTGAATGACACAAATTTTGTTAACAGTGTTGAGAATAATGTCAATTGGAAGTTGACAGCTCCATCATTGACAGCTCCATCAGTTTCAATGGTGGAGGATGTTGTAGCTTTGGTGACCAAGTTTTTCCTTATGGTATTTCTCCGAAAGAGCTCCATCAGTTTCAATGGTGGAGGATGTTGTAGCTTTGGTGACCAAGTTTTTCCTTATGGTATTTCTCCGAAAGGGCTCCATTAGTTTCAATGGTGGAGGATGTTGAAGCTTAAGATTTGGCGACCTCATAACTGAGATAAGGATTGCGATCGAAGGCTTTACGAAATTTACGAAAGTGAAATTTTTATGGTTGGGCATAGTTTTTCTCTAAGTTTCTCTTTATTTTTTTTACGATTTTTACCTTCAAGATGTGTAGTATTTAATTCATGCCACAATTATTCAACAATAATCACTCCCTTTAATTTAATTTGCATTTTTATTGTTGAATTGTAAAGTTTGGCGTTATTTATTTATTTTTTAAGTATTTTTAAATTTAATATATTAATTTTTGAGTTCTTTGTACATAATTAATTTATATTTAATATATAATTTAAGGTAAAGTCTAGTATGCACTCAAGTGCATGTTGTACACCCTAGTCCATGTTGCACTTTTCAATTTTACTGACTTACACTTTTTGGTAAATGGTGTTGCACTTTTCAATTATTACTAAAAATATTATTATACAGTTTAATAATTGAAAAGTGCAACACCATTTACCAAAAAGTGTAAGTCACTAAACTGAACAGTGCAACATGAATTAGGGAGTCCATAGTAGATCAACTCATAATTTAAAGTTTTTAATTTGGTACAATCACTAAAAGAAAGTAACATCCAAAAATTTCACTTTTAAATAGTTAAAGTTGGAGTATATCTCTCTGATAATAATCCATCAAACTTAACAAATTACTTAGGGGCATTCACAACTAATATAAATTATTATTTACCGTAATTTGTGGATTAATTAGTAGTAGAAAAAATAAATCAATTTATTATAAAAAAATATCAACATATTAAAATTAAAAAACTAATAATACGACCACAATTATTACAAGACAATGATAAAATTATAAAAGAAATTATATAGCAATTGATGATAGTATTATAGATCAGTAACGTCATTTATACAGATTAGTAACGTCCTGATGAATTGATTAGATTGACGTAATTAATTAGCTTGACATTAATTCAAGATAATTTTAAATATCAATTAAATTCAAGTAACCCTTAAATTACAATTATTTGCATATTAATATTAATCATAAATGTGTGTGGGCTTAATTTTAAGCAAATAAGGTATGTTGAAAATTATATAATTATGTGATTATTTAGAAAATGAGACCAATATTATAGTGTCTACTATAGTATTGAAATAATGCATTTTCGTAATTATGTGATTTTAACTTTTACAATCATTATATTTTTTCTGGTTAGAAATCAATAATACATTTGAAATAATTTAATACATTGAGCATTGGGATTTTATTATATGTAGTTCAATGCATTTACTTTACTCTCCATGATGTTGTATTTATACGAGATTTTTTTGAAATTTTTTTGGTAATTAAGATTTCAGTCCGAAATTAAATGCAATCTTTTAATTAAGGTAGAGATTAATATAATTTATGCAAGTTTATAATTTTATAAAAATAGTAATATATATAATTTGTAGTAGAGAAGTTTGACCCTAAAATCTAAATATTAAGTTTGGTATATTTAAAATCAAATAAATCTATATATTAAGACACCATTCATACCAATAAAACGAATATCATCTTAATATTTTATTCCGACATTCACTTAAAAAGTGGTTAAGTTGGGTCATAATAATAATAATCTCTAGAGTCATGCACATATCAAACATATATAATTAAGATTTAAAAAAAAATTACGAGTCAAAAGTTTAAAATCAAGTCGTCCAAAAAAATTTGAAAAGTAGATGGTTTACTACATAACCAATATATTATTACAACGATGTCAAAATATTATCACTATAAGACCAACAGTATTCTAATACATGTAGAAATATTTTGGAGAATTTGCCCAAAAAATTAAGTGTTCAAAGTATTTTTGAACTTGTAGTAGTATACTTTTAACGTTGTAGTGACAATATTTTGGTCATGTAGTAAAATAATACTTTAAGGTAAAAAAATATTTTAATTAAGTTTGACTCGTGTGAATTCATGTTGACCCGAGTTTGATCCACAAATTTATGCTTCAAATTTACCTTAAATATTTATATTTCATATAAGTTTTTAGATTTACAATAATCTCTAGAATTCACGAACAAAATTCAAGTTATTTTTTAATATTTATACTCATCAATATTTATGTAAAATTAAACTTATGATAATATTAATGTCATGATTGGTATGTAGGAATGAATTAGGAATGGAATGATAATTCTTTAATTCATTCCAAATATGATTGGTATATTTATTTGAGGAAAAAACAGAATAGGACAATCCACTCTAAGACTTTAAGATTAAAGACAAAAAAAATTTATAAAACAATTAAGGACAAAACAGCCTTCAAATTCCCCATTCTAACCTTAATTTCATATAATTCGAAAAGTCAATAGTTGTTTAAGATATTCCCAGAATTTGGCTAAGTTTCCATATTTGAATTCAATCAATTTGAATTCAAATGAATTCAAATCGAATTGTCTCCTCTCTCATGCAGTCAAAGAGTTTCCAAAAAATTGATCAACTTCCCTGGATGAATTTCTAAAATTCCAAAATTACAACCACCTGCAGTCAAAGATTTTCAAAAAATTTAATCAATTTTCATTGATGAATTTCTAAAATTCCAAAATTACAACCAAAAATTTTTTGCGAATGAAATTTCACGAATCTATTTGAGTTACTGCATTTTTAGTTTCAATTGAATTTGGGAATTTTCTTGGAACTGTGTTAGTAACTGCATTTTGAGAGTCTGCAGTCATAATTTTCGTAAAACAATATTCATCAGTTTCGAATTTTAGTCTGCATATGGTATTCCGATTTTTTTTTCGTTTGATATATTAAGTTCTGAAAGAAAATGATTGAAGGTATGTTTGTTTCGTCTTTTATCTACTCCATCCTATTGTTTGATTGTACAAATGAGTTTTCGCATGTAAGAAATCATTCGTTTTTTAAACTGAGCATTTGTGCATTGCATATTTATAATATGTGCATTGCATATTTATAATATGTGCATTGCATATTAATAGGGGATGCATATATCTAATATGTGCATTGCATAATAATAATATAAGACTTCATCATAAATTCTATAATAATCATGATTTTCCTAGTTCGTGAAGTAAATACACTATTGAATCTAAAAATTACATTATACGAAAAATACACTGAATATGCATTATACATACAAATATATGCAATACATTGAGTTATATATGCAACAAAAATTGCAGACTGCGTTATAAGCAAAACCCAACTTCAACCGCAAAAATCACCTTCCACTGTTTATCTTCCTAGAATCTGCTTCTCATAACATCAACTTCCTGCAACAAAAAATATAATTTAAATTACTTGGAAGAGATAAGAAGTTACAGATTGTGGTAGCTTATGGTTTAAAAGTTGTCCACATCAAATAGATGTCAGCTTCATTACCTCATACTAATAATAGGTATCAAATTTTTAACTAAAATTATGTAGAACAATGGAGTTCCTGCAAAGTTGCATTACTAGGTGAAAATGAATCAAATAACAAAATAGAAATTCAGTTCTTTCAACTTGAATTGCTATCATCACTCGATCAAACGGTACTCACATGTGCAGAAACGAATTGGTAAGTTAATTCCAAACCAACCCAGAAACGCACATTCCTTTATCCATGAAAGTGGCAAATTCGAAAGCACGTAACAAAATCAAACTCAATTAACCACACACCCACAGAAATAAAGTCCCACAACACATTTTTCCAGCTTCGCTCAATAGAAATCTTAAAAAATTAAAATTTAATTATATAAAAAAATAGCTTATTTATTTCTCCAAACAAAGCAAAATCAACCGATTCAACCAACAAATACGAACGAAAAGCGGATATATTAAACTCACACAATTCAGAGATAAAAGTGTATGCTAACAATTCGACATCGTAACGAGCATCTGATGCAACGATGTTTTAAGGCAAGTGAGGAAACACTACAAATAAGAGGAATCTTATGCTAATATATAAATTTCCCACGACGAAACAGTAAAAATAAATCCACCTTCAATACTGAATAAGAGAAAAATGGCAAACATAAAATCATTTCCTGATGAAAAATTCGAAAAAAACCCCCAAAGGGTGCTCTTAAAAATGCAATTTCTTTTGAAAGTACAAAATAATAACCGATAAAATAACCACTTACATTTGAAAGAAATCCGAATAACTCTTGGAAATCATTCACTGGAGGAAGCCGAGATTTCAAGAGTGTATGATCGAAGTTGTTCTGTTTTAATTTCTTTCCTTTTTGTTCTCTTTTTCCACGTTTTCTTCAGGCGGCGTACCAGATTCAAGAAAATAGAGTGGTTGGTGGAGGAGTGAGGGGAAGAGGTGATAAAGAGGGTGGTAGGCGAGACGGCGGCGCGGAATGATCGGAGATGAAGGAAAGTGGCCGGAAACTCTTCTTCCGCCGCCGTTCCTGCGTCGACTCACCCAGATCCAAAATAAGGGAGGCGGCCATTAGGGTTTTGTGAGAAATGAGAAATGACGTGAAATGAATTAAATTGAATTGAATGTCAAATTAGATTTCAGAATTTTAAATTGGTTGACTTTCCTAATTTTGCTTAACTTAATTAATTGAATTCGAAAATACTACTTAATTTTGAAATCAGGGGCATAGTGGTCTCAAGCTAATTAATTTTGTCCTTGATTGTTTTAGTATAAATTTTTGTCTTTCTTTGTTTAAGACACTAAGTTATTGTCTTATATTGTATATAATCTCTATTTATTTATTAGGAATATCATTCCAAATGGAATGGTCATTACCAAAAATTAAGGAATAATCATTCCTTCCACAACTTATGTTATTATGTATTCCATAGTGCAAGGAATGAATTTTTTTATTATTATTTATTTTCATTTTCACAATATTATTTTTCACTTTCAATAATAATAATTTAAAATTTTTAAAAAATTAATATTTAATAGTATGACTATTAAATAAATAATACTACCAATAATAAAAAATTTAAAATCAATAATAAAAACAATAATTTTAAAAATTAAATATACATTAATATATAATAATTATAAAAATATATAAATATTAATAACACATACCTCTAAATTAAGAAATTGTTTATTATTTTATAATAATAATTTAAACACTCAACAATAATTTTTTTATATATTAATAATAATATATAATACTATAATATTTAATAATAATAATTTTTCAATAATAAATAGTAATAATAACAAACCGTCTCAACAACAAAAATTGACAATAATAATAATAATTTAGGTAATTTTACACAACACCAATTTTTCATTCCTTGTTCATACCAATCATAACAATTGTCATTTCTAATTCATTCATTTTCCACATTAATTCCATTCATGAGTTCATTTCATTCATTTATATTTTCATTCCATCATACCAATCATGCCATAATTACTTCTTCAGTTAATAAATTCTCAAACCCTTATTTATGGCTGAATTTTTTTCCTGCCTATTTTAACTTGACAATTAGCCTTTTTTATACTCCGTATTTTGAATTTTTTTTAGTTATTTTTTAATCTATGAAATAAAATTACCTTAAGTTACGTGGTTTTTTTTTCACCTATTTACAATATTTATTTATTAGTTAATATTTATTTTATGAGAATTTTTAATTATTAAAAAAAATCAGTAGTCATTTATCCACGTATATTTAATTATTTATTCATAAATAATCTGGTAAAATAAATTATGTATTTACTTGTCGTTAGAATTTAGAAATGCTCAAAAAAAAAAAAATTAGTCAATAAAACATGTAATTTGGAAAAATGAAAAGATTGATCTAGAATAATTTTAGAAGATTTCAATGATAAAAAAGAAAGATTTTTTTTTATAAATAAGATTCAGCTCCAAATTAAATGTAGATTTTTTTGATATTAATTAAGGTAGATATATTAATATATGAAGCTAATATACTGATTACCTTTATAACTTTATAAAAAGAGTAATATAATTTGTGGGAAGTTTGTTAAGTATGGAATTTGATTACTCGAATCACATTAGGCTAATTGATTATTTTAAAAAGATGTACACATAAAAATATCGAACAAAATTGAGAAAATGTTAATAAATTTTTTAAAAAATATCATATGTAAAAATAACATTGAATTATATGTTTTATTTAAATTTATATAATCATCTTTTAAAAAAAATGGAGTTTTTTTTTAGAGAAATTTAAAGGGCTTTCTTATTAATGTTAATTATAAAAAAAAATTTGAGTCAAAAGCTATTTAAACAAAATTTTAAATGGAAGAGATTACTAAAACTAATTTACCTAAATTATCTTAATATTTTAATAGATTATTCTGTTTAAAAAAGTGATTGGATTAGCCTCCACGAATCCAAGAGTCATAATAATATCGGATTAGGGTTCCACTAATCCAAGAGTAATAATAAATTATAATAATAATAATAATAATAAAAGAAAATGATAAATTTTAGTGGGTCTTCACCCCTTTTTTTTCCTATAAAATGACAAAATAACGTACCTTTCATTGACTCTACCCAATGCTAGTATTTTTAGTTCACTTCTTTATTATTTAAAAAAGAGAGTAATTTTTAATTTAATTATTTATCTCCTATTTATTTTAAACTTTTTCCTCACTTTATTTAATTATATATTGATACGTCATCTAGTAAAATAAATTATGCTTACATTTACTTGTATTTAGAAATGCTAAGAAAAAAAAAAGTTCTACATTATTTTTTTGTACGATTGTATTGTATCATGTTGTATTTTATTGTTACTTTTTTTACGTGCTATTTTATTTTAATTTGATTTTAAATAAAACATATGCACAATAATATTTTACAATAATCTCTATAATTAATCACGTTAATTTTTTAAATTTTAACAAAATTATAGTTATTTTCTAATTTTATACCCTTCAATATTTTTTTTGTAAAATTAAAAGTTGTGATCATAATACTGATTATAGTGATATTTTCTTCCTTAGTTAATATATTCTCAAAACCTTATTTATGTCTGAATTTTATACCATGCATTGCTATATGTTATTTTTGTTTTAAATCGTGAATTTGGTAGAGCTTGGATTTTTTTTTTCATAATAATTTATTTATCTTATTATATATATAATCACAATAATGTGTAGTATTGTCTCTAATTCCGCTATTGAATTGAATTTCTGACAAACAAATTTGTTTGATCAATGGAAGTTTGGTTGGAAGATATGAAACTCTATCTAAATATTCTTGAGTCTTCCGATGTTCATCAAGGTAATCCCAAACCCTTCCAATTCTTCCAACCAAGACTTTTTACATGCAACATTTGTAAAAAGCATTTTCCGTCATGTCGGTCCTTGTGAAGCCACCAAAAAGTCCACAAACAAGTGAAGCGCTGCCGCAATGTGGCGGATCAAACGGTGGCTAATGGTGCCTTGTCACCTTACGGCCACTCGAGGTACCCAACTATCCCTACTCAACTTTTTAATAAATGTCTTTTTATGAATTTTTCATCAAATGTTTTTTTATTGAACGTTAAATAGGTCACTTGGGGTTAAGATGGAATCCACTATTAAAAAACGTTACACCTCCGGCCAAACTTCGTGGTCGTTATCATCAGCCAAACTTCGTGGTCGTCATCATGCTTTACAAAAATAATGATGGATATAAAAATTAGAAAATAACTGGAATTTTGTTAAATATTACACGTTATTGTGAATTATTTTTGTAAAGCATAATGACGACCACAAAGTTTGGCTGATGATGACGACCACGAAGTTTGGCCAGAGGTGTAACGTTTTTGAATAGTGGATTCCATCTTAACCCCAAATGACCTATTTAACGTTCAATAAAAAAACATTTGTTGAAAAATTCATAAAAAGGCATTTATTGAAAAGTTGAGTAGGGATAGTTGAGTACCTCGAGTGGCCATATAAGGTGACAAGGCACTATTAGCCACCGTTTGATCCGCCACATTGCGGCGGCGCTTCGCTTGTTTGTGGACTTTTTTGTGGCTTCCCAAGGATCGACATGACGGAAAATGCTTTTTACAAACATTGCATGTAAAAAGCCTTAGTTGGAAGAATTGGAAGGGTTTGAGATTGCCTTGATGAACATCAGAAGACTCAAGAATATTTAGATAGGGTTTCATATCTTCCAACCAAACTTCCACTGATCAAACAAATTTGTTTGTTGAAATTCGATTCAATAGAGGAATAAGAGACAATACTACACATTATTGTGATTATATATATAATAAGATAAATAATTTATTATGGAAAAATATCCAAGCTACCAAATTTACGATTTAAAACAAAAATAACATATAGCAATGCATGGTAAAAAATTCAGACATAAATAAGGTTTTGAGAATATATTAACTAAGAAAGAAAATATCACTATAATCAGTATTATGATCATAACTTTAATTTTACAAAAAAAATATTGATGGGTATAAAAAATAGAAAATAACTATACTTTTGTTAAAATTTAAAAATTTGACGTGGTTAATTCTAGAGATTATTGTAAAATATTATTGTGCATATGTTTTATTTAAAATCAAATTAAAATAAAATAGCACGTAAAAAAGTAACAATAAAATACTACATGATATAATACAATCGTATAAAAAATTAAATTATGTAGAACTTTTTTTTTTCCTTAGCATTTCTAAATACAAGTAAATGCATGCATAATTTATTTTACTAGATGACGTATCAATATATAATTAAATAGAGTGAGGAAAAAGTTTAAAATAAATAGGAGATAAATAATTAAAATAAAAATTACTCTTTTTTTTTTTAAATAATAAAGAAGTAAACTTAAAAAAACCCATAAGCAATAAAGAATAATAACGAATCGATCAACTAACATACAAATCAAGAAACGAGAGAAAATACGAATGAAAACTCAATTAAGAGAATGTAGGTTCCAAGACATATGTCACACTAAGGGGTCAATTTATGATCAAAAGCTTAATTAAGTGGTGTTGTGTTGATTACTATAGGGTTGATCACAAAATAGTGAATTAAAAGTTCTCTCAATCCAATTTAATCCAAGAGAAATTATAACACAAACTAGTATCTCTACCTAGCATGCATAATAATTCCCCAAAAGGCTCCTAGGATCATTTAATACCCTCCCGATAATATTGATCCTCTCTCGAGCTCACAATAATATTGGGTCGAATGCTTAAATACGATTAATGAAAAAGATCTCTCAATCCAATTTCAATTAACAATAAATAAAACATATTATCATGGCCATTCAACATGTCTTGCAATGAAAGTTAGCATTCAAATAGAAATAGCAACACAACCACCAAATAAACAAGAAATTAATTCATAAACATCATCTAAAGTGTAAACATAGCCCTAGAACCAAAAGTGTTCTACCCAAAAATCAACATAATCAAGTCTTGAAAATTTTAAATTACAAGAAAAATAAAATAAAAGGGAAAAAAGAAAGCTTAGTCTCTTCTTAAGGTGTTCTCCTCGTGAGCGGATTCTCCAAATGTATGCCTCCCTCCTTCTTCTTCTTTTTCTCCTCCTCCCTCAAAGTATGACTAGAGGGTTTATTTATAACTTGAAAATTAGGGTTAAACTTCTAGAAAAAATTATTTCCAAAAATATAATTTCCTTTTCTCTCTTCAATTTCCAAATTTTCTCTCTTTCCTTTTTCTTCAAGTTTCCTTTTCTTCTCTCGACCACTGGCTTGGGGCTCAAGCTGCTTATTGGGCCCAAATTATTTCTTTGAATTAATTTGGCTCGTTTTACCCACGAACTCGATTTCTTCCTTCGTTGACTTCAATGAAAATTTGGTATGTATTTTTACTTTCCAAAATAGTCATTTTTCCTACAAAAACGACAAAACACCACCTTTCTCTTATTTTGATCAAAACATCCATAATCGACCAATAAATCAATGAAATCACAATCAAAATGAGCTTCATATGTGCATAAAAACGTGTAAATTCCACCCGAATCAGTTATAAACTTAATTAGTATATTAATCTAGCTTCATATATTAATATATCTACCTTAATTAATACCAAAAAAATCTAAATTTAATTTGGAGCTGAATCTTATTTACCAAAAAAAATCTTTCTTTTTTTATCATTGAAATCTTCTAAAATTATACTAAATCAATCTTTTCATTTTTCCAAATTACATGTTTTATAAGGCTGGACTATTTTTTTTTTAGCATTTCTAAGTTCTAACGACAAGTAAATACATAATTTATTTTACTAGATTATGTATGAATAAATAATTAAATATACGTGGATAAATGACTACTGATTTTTTTAAATAATTAAAAATTCTCATAAAATAAATATTGTAAAGAGGTGAAATAAAAAACCACGTAACTTAAGGTAATTTTATTTCATAGATTAAAAAATCACTAAAAAAAATTCAAAATATCAAAAAGACTAATTGTCAAGATAAAAAAAAGCAGGAAAAAAATTCAGCCATAAATAAGGATTTGAGAATATATTAACTGAAGTAATTAATATTATCATAAGTTTAATTTTACAAAAATATTGATGAGTACAAATATTAAAAAATAACTGAAATTTTGTTCGTGAATTCTAGAGATTACTGTAAATCTAAAAACTTATATGAAATATAAATATTTAAGGTAAATTTGAAGCATAAATTCGTGGATCAAACTCGGGTCAACATGAATTCACACGAGTTAAACTTAATAAAAATATTTTTTTTACCTTAAAGTATCATTTTACTACATGATCAAAATATCGTCACTACAACATTAAAAGTGTACTACTACAAGTTCAAAAATATTTTGAACACTTAATTTTTTGGGCAAGTTCTCCAAAATATTTCTGACGTGTAGTAGAATACTGTTGGTCTTATAGTGATAATATTTTAACATCATTGTAATAATATATTGGTTATGTAGTAAACCATCTACTTTTCGATTTTTTTTGGACGACTCATATTTAAACTTTTGACCCGTAATTTTTTTTTTTAAAAATCTTAATTATACATAACTCTAGAGATCATTATTATTATGACCCAACTTAACCACTTTTTAAGTGAATGTCGAACTAAAATATTAAGATGATATTCATTTTATTAGTATGAATGGTATCCTAATATATATATTTATTTGATTTTAAAACCACTTAATATTTAGATTTTAGAGTCAAACTTCCCTACTACAATTTATATATATTACGGGCCAAATTCTTGTATATTTCTGAGTACATGGTGTACTCTAGGCCCATGTGTAGCCCTACCCTACCCAATGCTTTTATCCAGCCCAATTTTTGCGACCCGGCCCGCAACCCAGTAGACTTTGACCAGTCAAATGTTTCAACGGTCAAACTTTGACTTTTTTTTTTTTTTGAAAAAGTGTATGTTATTATAACTAAAAAGTGTATCTTTGTTTTTTTAATTAAAAGTGTATGTTACTATATTAAAAAGTGCAACATTGTTTTTAATGAAAAGTGTATGTTATTATAATTGAAAAGTGTATGATATTATAACTGAAAAGTGTAAGTTATATATTAAAGAAAAGTGTATGTTATTATAACTGCAAAGTGTATGATCTATTAATGAAAAATGTATGTTTTATTAATGAAAAATGTATGTTATTATAACTGCAAAGTGTGTGATCGTTTAATGAAAAATGTATGTTCTATTAATGAAAAATGTAAATTATATATTAATGAAAAATGTATATTATTATAATTAAAAAGTGTATGATAAATGTTATTAATTTCACTCATTTTTTTATTTATTCTTGCACTTTTATGACAATTAAAATACACATTTTGGTTATTAGTACTTGCACTTTTATAATCTACATAAACTGTTCCTAATTTTTTGAAAAACATTGTTATTAATTTGAAACATTTTATTATTTAAACTTTCCTAATTTTTTTTTAAAAATGTTATTAATTTCACTCATTTTTTTATTTATTCTTGCACTTTTATGACAATTAAAATACACCTTTTGGTTATTAGTACTTGCACTTTTATAATCTACATAAACTGTTCCTAATTTTTTGAAAAACATTGTTATTAATTTGACACATTTTATTATTTAAACTTGCACTTTTATGACTATCAATCTATATAAACGAGTGCTAAAATATTTATTAGGTGCGAAAATAAAAAAAACAGATGATAAAATAAAATTAAATTCAAAATTTGTTGTTGTTGGAAATCGAACGCGTGACATTGTGGTAAATAACTCAAGGGGCGACCACTAGGCTATAACAGCTAATTGATATGTTTGTGTGGAATATATTATTTATCCACATAAGTAGGGCTGCAAGTGGACTCAAGTACACTGTGTACTTGAGTACACAGCAGCCCTACCCATATTACGGAGTACTATTTTTACAAAATTATAAACCTGTATAAATTATATTAATCTCTACCTTAATTAAAAGATTGCACTTAATTTGAGACTGAAATCTTAATTACCAAAAAAATCTCGTATAAATACAACTTCATGGAAAGTAAAGTAAATGCATTGAACTACATATAATAAAATCTCAATGCTCAATGTATTAAACTATTTCACAATGTATTATTGATTTCTAACCAGAAAAAATATAATGATTGTAAAAATTAAAATCACATAACACTACCAAAAAAGAGGTGTTTTACCGACGAAAATTCGATTGGAAATAGTGTTTTCAGACGAAAATATCGACGGAAAAATTTGGTCGGTGCTAACCTCGTCGATAACTTTTACCGACAGAAATTTTCATTCCTTCGGTATTACCGACGGGGTTTTTTTTTTTTTAATTACCGACGGAATATTCCGTCGGTAAACCAAATTAAAAATAAAATAAATTTGAACCCGGGCCCGAGCCAACGGGCTGGCCCAGCCCGGCCCCAACCTGCAAGGCCCACGAGGGCCCGATCATAATTGGCTGAATATATTCGGCCTTCATGGGACTCGAACCCGGGTGTGTGGGCGCCTACCACTCGAACAAGTCTGTTTTTCGTTTATAATTGTAATATTAATTGTATATGGGTATTCATTTTCAATCCATTTTTTTTAAAAAAAAAATCACAAAATTAATTGTTTTTTATATTAATGGTACTAAATTTGTGATTTATAACTATTGTAATTTTATTTTTTTAATTTATATATTGTATTTTATTTTTTTGTGTTTTAATTAAAATTCTAAAAAGTTCATATCATTTATGCATGTTTTACCTTTTTTTAAAAACAAATCTATTTAATAATTGAACATTCTTTTACTTATATTTAATAATTGAACATTCTTTTACTTAAATTATAATATAAGTAAAAGAATGTTCAATTATTAAATTTAATATATGCATACATCATATTTTTATTAGTAATATTAATAATGTGATTTGTAACTATTTTATATGTGTGAATCTTATTTTCAAATAGTATATTAGTAATTTAATATATGCATACATCATATTTTTATTCAATAAAATTTAAAAACAAATTCATTTAATAATTGACATTCTTTCACTTATATTAATCACTAAATTTGAATTTGTGGCGTGGTTTATATTTATTGTAATTTTTTTTAAATTTATAAATTGTAAATGTAGTTTTATTTTTAATTCTTTTGTTTATTAATAATTCTTTTATTTATTAATTAACCCAACAAAGACTTAATTATCATATAAACTAAATGGATATAAAAAGTAAAGAAATTATGTCCAAACAATATAACATAATTTTTTAATTTAATCAATAATTTTCTAGTTAACTTAATCAACAATTTTTTAATTTAATCGACATGTTTCTAATTTAATCAACAAATTTTCTATTTTAATCAATTTTAATTTTCTAGCTAACAAATTTTCTTCTTTAATTAATAATTTAATTTTTGCACAAATTTTTTATTTTGTGATTATCGACGGAATATCCATCAGTAATTACCAACATAAAATAAATTTTTTCGGTAATTACCGACGGAAAACAAATTCCGTCGGTAATTCGGTTGACTTTGTTAATCCGTCGGTATTTTAATTTTTTTTTGTAGTGTAAGTACGAAAATGCATTATTTTAATACTACAGTAGGCACTATAATATTGGTCTCAATTATTGATACAAGTTGTACAACGACTTGCCACTTGGGTGCTTGCTTAAGGCCTAATGTCTTCGTTGATTCTACACTAGTGTCAATAAAAATAAATATTTGTATTATATAATTTTATAAATTAAATTTCAAAGAAAATTTTTGAGAATCAGACGAAAATAAATATGAAAATAACTTTAAAAAAAATTCTAAAATTCCGAAAACAAACAATTTAAGTAATGTTAAAATAACTCTTAATAAATTGTAAGTCAACTTTCAACATCAACCACAACACCTTACATTTAATAAATATAAAAATAACTTTAAAAAAATTATAAAATTTCGAAAACAAACAATTTAAGTAATATTAAAATAACTCTTATTAAATTGTAAGTCAGCCTTCAATATCAACCACAACACCTTAAATAAATAAATATTTAAGTTAATTGCAAATTAAATCACAACATTTTCCACATTTAATTACAATCTAATCTAAACTTTAAGGTAATTGCAAATAAATCACAAACTTTAAATATTGTTGCAATTTAGTCGTTTTGACAATTTCAATTGTGTTCGAATCTAACATAATTTAAACTTCTTACTAACATAACAACACCTTAATAAAACAATATTATTTTTTAATCAACCCAAATATCAAAATGTATGATTTATAGACAAAGTAGACTACTAAGAAGTCTAATTTACAATAATATTTAAAGTTGGTGATTTATTTGCAATTATTTTAAGGTTTAAATTATATTGCAAATGAATGAAATGTCGTGATTTAATTTGCAATTAACCCTATTTAAAATTAACAACTTCATTAAATTATGACACATAAACAAAATTAACCACAAAATGACACATAAGTCAAATTAACCACAAAATGACACATAAGCCAAATTAACCATAAAATGATGAGAAAATATTGTTTCTGATTTATTTTTCAATTAATTCAACTCCTATGTTACTTCAATTTGGTGTTTTATGGAGTGTGAACAACCTTATGGTGATCTTTCTAAATTTCTAATGGACTTTTCGTTAGTATTTGATTAATGTAACTTTAGTGAGTGATTTGTGATGGTTGTATGATGTCGTCTCTCATGTAGATTAATTGGCCTCGCTTGCAGGGAAGAGATTTTTTCTCTAGTAGTTTCTGTGCAATTTTTGGCTGAAAAAATGCGGATTAATGCTCTAATTAACCTTCTTCAATGAGTTAATCTCACGAGATGAAGGTTTGCACTATGATTTTTCTTGTATATATATGCATAGAACAGAGTAAATGAGTAATCAATGGAATACACATGATTTTATTTTAGTAGTGTGTTTTGTAGACTTCTCTATCAATTTTGTATTTTTTTATTCGACTTATTGCAGATTTAATGTTTTGAATTCAAATCCTACCGCCAGCCCATTATCTTCGTCATTCGTTGTAGGTATTCTTTCACTCTGCCCCTTGGATCCTGAGGTTCGTCCTGATAACATTTGAAAGTAGTTTGTGTTGATCTTAGAGAAGTAGACGATCCCGTGAACTCATGCATATGAAAGTAGTTTTAGAAAGGTGTTGATAAATAGAGCAGTTAAATATTGCTTCCCAATTCGATGTCAATTTAGATCATTATCATCTTTTGTGAGAAAATTTACTCTATATCTTTCTGATAAAAGAATTATGGAATGAAGAAAGTCGAATGTAACTGAAAAAACCCGAGTTCATGGCTTTATAAACAACATTTTAAGTGGAGGATCTTAACTGATAGAAAAAGATGGCAAATTAAATAAAGAATATTGACCTGGTATCCTTGGACAAGGTTTTTAACTCACTTATATAACACTTGTACATTAGGCTTGACTAAGGTTGATAAAATATGTATACTTTACATACTTCCATTTTGTAATAAAAGTTAAAAAAATGTCATGGATCTTGCAACTGTGACAATTTTGAAGCTAGAGGGAGATAAAAGCATTTTTTGTGTGCTTCAATATGCTAAGAAATAACAACTTCTTAATGGCATATAATTTTGTAATAAGATATCCCCAGCCTCTCTGAATTTTGATATTTTAATGCTATTGCATCAGCCTTAAAATTTTCAATAGTTGCACGCCGTCATTGTTGTTGTCGTCCACCTCTTCTGATTTATGTTACCAACATTGTTCCTGCATCACTTGAACATCTAGATATTGCGTCACTTTTTAACTTAGGTATCTTTCTTTCCTCATTTATATGCTTTCAATTTGTATCATATATGTCCGGATCCATATTTTGCATAGATCGGTAGAGTCAGCATTACTTTTTCATTTTGTCACGAGAATAATGAAACTTTGGCTTTACATGAAGAGTACATCAAATATTATATGATTTTATTTTTTCTTTCTATTGATGTTATTTCAAAATCTTTTTGTTTGTTTACAGTATATGTAGTAGAACAACTTCAATTCAAGCTATGACTTCTAAAATATTAATAATTCAAGCTGTAGAAGGAGATAGTTGCACAGCTTGAGGTATTACACACGGGCGGAGTCAGTGTGTAGTTGTACCTCCAAATTGTTTTTTTTTTTTTTATCTTTTAAAAAAATATTAATAATGTTTGAAAATTTTATGGCCAATTCTAAAACTATGCATCCCCACTAAAAATTATGGGGTGGGACTATTTACACATCCATTTCGGCTTAGAACACTCCACCTTTGAGTTTAATAATATAATAATAATAATGTAAAAAATAAAAAATAACCTTTAAGTCATATTACACTACTAAATGCACCCCTATTACTAATTGCACCCCTCCTTCACCTTTAAACCATAAACCTAAGTTTAATCCAACCACAGCTGTCGCCGCCACCACCACCAAACAACAAACAAAAAAAATTCAGAACTTAGAAAATTTTCAATTTTTTTTTATTTCGACAAACCAGTGTCAACCATATTCACTCTCGTCGACACTGGTTTGTCGACGAGAGTGAATATGGTCGACCTAAGTTTGATAAAAAAAAATTAAAAATAAAATCTTTAAAAAAATCGACAGTGTAATGTCGACTATATTCACTCTCGTCGACACCCTGTTGTCGACGAGAGTGAATATGGTCGACATTTATTGATTGAAAAAAAAATGTGATACATTTCGACCACTTTAGGTCGATCAAAATACACTCTCGTCGACCGTCGACACCCTGTTGTCGACGAAAGTTTATTTTGGTCGACCTAAAGTGGTCGAAATATGAAAAAAAAGAAACAAAAAAAAAACAAACCTGGTCAATTGTAAAGGGAGATTTGTTACTTTTCTCCTCCTTTAATGGTGTGAAGAGACTCACTGTGGCAGTGTGTGTAAACCTCCATTTTTGCATGCTTCACCTACTAATTTCCATGGAAAACCCAAAACCCATTAACAAAATATGAATTTGGTAATGGCATTTTGATCTTGAGAGAATCCCAGATGGGAAATTTGTGGGGTTTTGTTTCTCGATTTTGTTTAGGTTGTTTCTTGATTTGATATTCATGGGGCGGCGGTCGCGGCAGCGGCGCTGCCTCTGTTTTTTTTTTAACAGAGAAGGGTAAGGGGAGAGACGGGTGGAGGCAACGGGAAATAAAAGAAAAAAAGAGAAGAAGGGCGGTGGCAGGCGGCCGCGGCGCTGGACGCGTGGGGGCGGCGAACACGACGCTGGACGGGCGGTGGCCGCGTCACAGGTTCTGTTTTTTTTTTACAAGGAAGGGGGAGAGAGGCGGGGGATGGCGGCAGCGGGGCATCAGTGAGGTGGGGCAGGAGAGGGCGGTGGCAGGTCGGGGCGGGGGCGGTCGGAGATGGAGGTCTCAGGCGGCGGCGGGAATGGAAGGGTGGTGGAAGGGGAAAGAGAGGAAGGGGGAAGAGAGAAATTAGGATTGAGGGTGTGTGTGTTTAGTAAATGTTTTTTTTTAGACAAAAGGGTATTTAAGACAATTTAAGAAAGAGTGCATCCATCCTAGCATATTTCAGGAGGTGTGCATCAATTGGGGGAGTGTTCTAAACCGAAATGGAGGTGTAAATAGTCAGACCCTTAATTATGTTTCATGGATATAAGTATAGGAGGCCTAATTGTCCATAATAGCCCAATTGTCAAATCTTGAAAAAAATCTTACAAACAATTTGTTTTCTTCTCCCTAACGCAAACAATAAGAATTATGCCGACTAATTATAATTTAAATTAAATATTATGTAATTTTTTTATTTAAATTATATTAAATTGTACGATTTTTATTATTAAATACTCTCCTCGTCCCCTGATTACTTGCACATTTTTCTTATTGAGATGTTCTAAAATTAGTCGCACACTCTCAATATGAAAACAATCCAAAAAAATTAATATCTTCGTAACATTATTTTATTTTTAAAATCCCCACCAATTTTCGGTCCACATTTTACTCTACACCTCACGAAATTTCCTTTACATCCCACTAAATTACCTAAAACATCCTTAATTTATTTAACCCCACACAATACTAAATTTTCTTTTCTTAAAACGTGTATCGATCAAACTATACAAATCATCGTGAAACGAAGACAATAATATTTTTCGCACCCCCAAATTTCAAATCCTGAATACACCACTGGTATTACATGATGTGCATATATATGTTTTGCGGTCTTTCTATGTGCTATTGATTGAAGAATACACATCCCCTATATTACTAATAGGGAATTAGTTTTTGCTGATGTGTCGCTATAATAGTCATTTCACATACGTGTCATTTTAAGAAAAAATGAATTATATGTGTCATTTTATTGAACAACCTCTTTCAATCTGAGTTGGAAAGCCACACAGATTCTTCTAATCTAATGAATTACACAATTTTTTTTGTGCAGTTCCCTCCAGGCTTTGATGCTAAAAGGCGAAAGCGCTGAGTACATCGATGTAAAATCTATATTGCATTTTTTTTATTGAGATTTCAATTGTATCAACTTTCTCTTTATCCACTTTCTGGTTTATTGATCGAATATGTATCTATGTTTGTCATGACGGCCTCATTATATTAAATATTTTCTTTTTTCTCACTGCTCAATTTTTTATTTTTGAATCTTTTTTATGAATAGTTTGTTTTTAACACATTTTTTTAATAATATATACGAGCTGAATTGGGTGAATTAGTGTAGCATTTTCATGTGTTTGAATTTGTAAAAAATTGTGATTCATTACTTTGGAAAGTTGGCACCAAAGCAAGGATGGTGTTTCTATTCCAATTATTACCTTAAGGATGAAAATGAGGTAACAATTGCTTTTGAGTTTGATTCTGAAAGAGCAATTTTCTCTACTACCTCTTTGATTACTTATATTATATTATGGATATTTGAAGTTTGTTTTTATTGATGAGAATTTTTTTTTGAGGTTATTCATACATCTTATGATTTTATAGGATATAAACTTAGCTGTTGATCTGTTGCATGTAGAGTTAATATAATTTTTTACTCTCAACTTTCTTCTCTCTACGTGTTGCTGCCGAACATACCTATGTACAAATTGGAGACTGGAAGAGGCTAGGAGACATATATGAAATTCAATTGGCAATGACTATTTGTGTTCCTGTTCTTACTTCATCCCATTGTTCAGTAGGATGGCACACAAGAGTAATTTGAAACGACATACATTCTTCTTTTAGTATTACGATCCAGTTTTGCATCTTTTTTAAAATGAAAGTGTTTTTTTTTTTATTATTATGGCTCTAACAGATATGTGATGAATGCTAGCAAATAATTAAATAGCTGAACTGCTACTTCGTTGGAGTATATTTTAGTTGTTGCTACTGTTTTCATGGAGCAATTGTTTTCTATTTGAAAATTTGTAAGGCACACATATTGAGGCCCACTAAGATTTGCATTGTGTCCACTCATAATTTGTTGCATATGATATATCTAAATCTTTTTTATCATAAGAAAGTCCATTCAAGTAGTATATATATTTTTAGCTGAACGTATTGAATTTGATTAACACGTGTACATTATCAGTTCTAGGCCTAAGCTGAATACTTTGGATTAAAACTTTAGACACACTTATTTAATAGTCTTAATGTTGATAAATACTTTGCTTTTGAACTTTTAATGTACACGTATGTTGGATTTTTTTACAAGATACTAATATTAAATCACTTAAAAGAGTATTGGTGAATTTAGCCTGGAGTTTTTGATAGCCTAAGTTATAAATAAATTTGAATTTATTTTCAACTACATTATTTATTCAATGCTTTCCATTTGTTAATTTCACTATTATATTAATTATTTAAACATTTCAGTTTTATTACCCGTTATCTTAATTTATTAATTATATTAATGGTAGAATTTTTCCATCACTTTAATATTAATTTGAATTCATATTAATTACATTCAATATTTAATATTTTTCATTATATTAATTATTCAAACATTTATCTTCTGTAATATTGTTAATCATTCATACATCCCATTTTCATTAAGTGTTATGGTATATTGAAGATCGAAGTCCCGATAATACTTCGTAACAAGTATAAAATCAGGTGTGGAGGCTAGAATAATTTCAAGTAGAATTTTTGAGAATAAACTATATGTTCCACATATGATATTAAATCATTAAAATGACACAACACAGTCAAGTTTTAGATAAAGTGGTTTACGTACTTTTTCATTGTATTTCACAAAACCATTAATAAATGTCAATAACACTCTCTCCAACGTGGGCTATTCAATTCAATATCTGTATTTACACATGTTCATCTATATGTTGCAATTTTTAGGGTAATGAGTCAAAATGGATTAAAAATATTTTATTTTGATGATGATTGAAATCCAGCTAGCTCAACTATTAATGTAAATTATTACACAATCTTTCTATATTATGTGTTTTAATTTAATAATTTATTATATACGGTCCAAAATAATTATGTTCATATTACTTTGTCTTTTACATTATAAACTATTTATATTATAATTAATATGATTGAAAAAATTGTTAAATAAAATTTAAGCAAAAGAAGTTATAATTGTACCTGACCATTTAAAAAAATATATAATTATAATAATCAATTGTATAAACGGTAAATATTAAATTAAAATTAAGTAAACAAATAAAATATTTAAAATTCCATCTAATACATGAATTTTATTTTGATATTAAATATTAAAATATTTATTTAAAATCTCGTGTAATATACGGGTTCTACACTAGTTAATTCATATAGTCCTATATAATTTAAATTAATTTTGCTATGTTGGCATTATTCACATTTAAATTGCAACGATGTGTTGAGAAGGTTATATATGTCCTCGTACCAGTAATTTAAAAAGCTTATTATGTTAAGGTATGGCAAAAAAAAAAAAAATTGAATTAATTACTGTATTTTCTATTAAGAATTTGTGTTATATTTCATTTAATAACATGATATAATTCGACAATATCTCTTGCTTAGTCTTCATAACTAAATTTGTTATTTTGTATTTTAAATTGAATTGGTCGATTCTTTCCTAGATTAGATGATTTGTTATTCTTTTATAAATGTGTATTTATATATCTTGTTTGTAAACTTTGAATGCATGGTGAATAAGATTTCGATTCGCATGGTATCAACCTAAAGATACTCAAATTATAATTTCTCTCTCCCTTCCTCACGGCACTCCAATCCCTCACGTTGCTTGTTTCAGTCACCTTTCTCAAAACCACGACTTTCATATTTTTCTCAATCAAGTGATCACATTTCAGTTGTTTATGATTCACAAAAATCACTAAAAAATCATATCTCAGTTTCTATTTCACATCCAGGGATCTTCTTCTCCAATTGACGTTTCTTTTCGGTCTTCTGATTACCTCGTCCCTCTGTCCCAGATTCACCACGACGACTCTACCCTTTGAGCGTCAGACAGGAATCATGTCACTCCATCCCCTTTTGAATCTGCAATCAAATCGTCGTCGTCTATTTTTAGGATGCTTCAACTGCAACAATTTGTTGGTCGTGGCAATGGGCAACAACATCAACCTCATTGTCATATTTACCATTTAAAGGGTCATTCCACCACCACTTGCAAACTTCGTTACATCAACATGAACTCCAACAGATTTTGTCGCATTAATTATTTTAAAGTGTGGCTTATTTAACCGAGGCATTCTTTGATCATTTCATGATCTTTACACCAACAGTTTTAGCTTGGTATTTGGATATTGGCACATCAACACATATGGCTTCGAGTTCCACTTATTTGGATGCATTAGTTTCTTATTCAAAGTTCTGATTATGTTGTTTTTAATGATGATAATAAATTAGATATTTCTGACGTTGGTTCATATTCTATTGGTTGTTCGATTACATTATCTGATGTCTTGGTTGTTCCTCAAACCATTAAAAATTTATTATCCTGGATTAAATTGACTCTTGATTCAAAAGTTGATGTGTTATTTATTTATGCTTCATTTATTATTCAAAGTCTTCAAACCAAAGACGTTCTGGCTCGTGCCAAGTGTAAGGATGTTATACATATGTTTGATAATCCTGCTTTTGTTGTTTCACGCGTGACCTTTATATTGAATGCATCTCTTTAGTTATTGCATTCTATAATAGGTCACACTAATTTCGATGTTATTTCTTTTATGCAAAATTTTGGACACGTGTCTATGACATTTGTGTTGTTTACTGATCCTTCATTTATTATTAAAAAGTGCCAACCGAAGGACATTATGGTCCGCGACAAGTATACGTATGGTATATATGTGTTTGAGAATTCATTTCCAGCTCTTGTTGTTTCATGTGTGACCTCTATATTAAATCTTCTTTATTAGGCCACAATAATTTTGATGTTATTTTCCTTATGCAAAACTTGGACATATGCATGTCACCTTTGGTTTACCTAAATCGGTCATATGCTCTCGTTTCAGATCGTTGCCTTTTTCGTTTCTAATCGTCGTTGCGCCACTCGTTGGGGAAGATCGGATCACTGCGTTGCAGTTGAAGCAGACTGATCGAGCCACTACTTCGTTTGTGAGAGATGTCGTTGCTGCTCTGCCCATGCCGAGCTCCGAAGCCGTTCAAGAAACCGTTGTCCCTACCTGTGTATGTCGCTACTAGAAGACGGCCTGGGATTGTCAGATTGGTTCTGTTTTTTCGCCCTTCATTTATTTTCTCTATCTTGTAGTCATTAGTGTTTCATCTTATCTAGTTTTTTATATATGAGTTTTCTATGCTTTTTGCGTTTTCCCTTCTTTAATGAGCCATGTTTCTTTATTTCTTGTGTGTGTTATCTAATTCTCTTGTTCTTAGCGTTTGGTGGATTGTGTCTTTCATTTTTCTCTATTATTCTTGACACGATAATGCCTTACTGTGTGGTATTTGTTTCGTATCGAGAATGGAGATCCAATTCGTTTTTGTGGACAATGGTCGCACTTGTCTCTTCACTTCCTCATAATTGGGAGAGAGCAACAATTATAGTTTGATCCGTCTAAGTTGAAAATCTAACACATATAAGTCAATTGATTTATGTTGTAATGATATTACAACACCTAAAACCAGTTTACAAAGAGAGTGAAAATAAATGAATCCCATTATAACATGCTTAGAGAAACAACCAATGAACCTCTTGTCATTGGTTCACACGGTTCTAGTTTTCTAGAGCTCAGTATAATGTAGTCCATCACATCAAACGTTGGTCGGACATGTTGGATGACTCCGAATGATTGTGTGTGTTATCATGGAACATTTGTAGTTTGCTTACATTTTGCTTTATTATTAATTTATTATTTAACTTAGACGTTGATGATTAAAAGAGTGTACCATTCTTTTTGACCTCTAATTTTGTCCCTAAGAAGGGTTTTTCCAGTTAAAAATAACGGCACTCCGACATCTAGTTTTAGGTTTTCTATTTCCTTTACTTTTATACATTATACATTATTATTGCCGTTGAATTATTAGATTGAAGTGTTTGTACATATTGGATATGTTTGCTTCATGAGTTTAGATATGGTTTAATGATTTGCTTGATATGTAAACACATCTTCTTTCATGTTTGGGTTCTAATAACTTTAAATATTTTGACCCAATTTTTATAAACTAGATTCCATATGTTTAGACAACCTAGCCTCCTCCTAAATTTTTTAAGCCAAGATTTACATATCTTACCACATCTAAATCCATCATTTTATCCCAACCCGTAAACAAAACTGCCTTTTATATGGAAACCCTATATATACATTTTCACATAATCCCATTCGATGATTGAAACCCCCCCGCCACCCCCAGGCCCCAACCCCTCAACAATATTTGCCTAGGACTCAGAACCAAACCAAAAATTCTGAACGCGTTCGTCCGAAACCTCAAATGGCGTTTGATAACAATTGGCCAATTGCATTGATATTCGTATGATTTTGGATGAAAACGATCTTCCTCACGTTATATCTTCTGTTGCGCTATCAAATTTCGTCTAGGGCTAGGGTTAGTGCTCGATGACCCAAACCAAAAATTTCAACATATTTGTCTTCTGATAATCAATCGTGAATTGGGGGCCACGATGAGCAGCGTCTTGGAAGGGAATGCCGCTCAAGTTCCACAAATTCGCGATCCCAGTACGTCGTCGGAGCTTGGGTACGCCTCGACGGCGTTCGTGAGTGGATGGATGTACATCAATCAGAATGGACAGATGTGTGGCCCTTACATTCAACAACAGCTGTACGAGGGTTTACAGACTGGATTTTTGCCGGAGGACCTCCCTGTTTATCCAATGTTGAACGGGAATCTGCTCAATTCTGTGCCCCTCAACTACTTTAAGCAATTTCCCGACCATGTCGCCACTGGTTTTGTCTACTTAAATGTTGGAGCTCAGAAGTCTACAGATGAAGGTCATGAATCCAATCATCAAATCTTTAGTGAAATTGATGGAAACAGCCCACTGGTATGAAGGATTGCTTGCTTAAATACTTGCCTTTTCACCTTAATGATCTTCAGTGATATCCACCTCGTTCTATTTTTGACATGTTTAAAATGACAGCTAGGAGACGAGTCTTGTTGGCTGTTTGAGGATGAAGAGGGGAGAAAGCATGGGCCACACTCTCTTTCCGAGCTTTACTCATGGTGTCACTATGGATATATCCACAATTCATATAAGGTGATAAATTGCCGTTTCAGAATGATTCCTTATTTACGCATGTTTGTTGTCATTTGATTGAGATGAATCAACCATATCACTTTGAGGTTAAGTACTCTGTAGTTCATTTATGCGTGTACATGTATGTGTGTGTGTGAGCGAGAGAGAGTTTTAGGATATGAGAAAAGTTGCTCTATTAGATTATTACTGTTCTGTTTGCAAGTTTAAAGTAATTTGCTTTATTGCTAATTTAGTTTGGGAGTTACAGTATTATGGTCATTCCAGTTTGGGAAGGATGATCGATGGCTTGACACAAATACGTAACTGAGGAGGAAGAGCAAAAAATAAAGAATAAAAAGACCATCTCTCTTTTGTCTAAGCTGCTTATCTGCTTTGAAGGCATATGCATGGTTTTTACCAAATACAACTTTACGCTGAATTCTGCGTGAACTGGTTCCAGGAACATGAGAAGCTTGAGAGACATCTGAATTTCCCTTGACCTTTCTACACAAATTGTGCTCTATCTTCTATAAAGTTACACCTTCCTTATTAGACGACATAAAAAAGGAAGGCTTTGCCAAATTGTTTTAAGTTTTTCTTCACTTAGTTCATAACAAGATCTCAGTAGTTCTCCAAAGTATTTGTTTTTCCTGGAGCGTGTGACCCCTTATTTGTTTTCAAGTTCTTAATATTGTGACTGACCTATCTCCTAAACTGTTTTCATTATAAGTTTCAGGAAAAAAATCTTTTTTGATAAGTAACAAACTATTATATTCACTTACCTTTTTTAGAGCTAGAAAATATATTTACGTCTATGGACAAGAAATCCTTCCAGAAACATGCTGCCAAAAAAGAAGTTCAATAGTTAAACTACAACCCATAACAATATTACCAAACTCATTGTGCTGATGAATCCACGATGGCCGTGATGCTAAACTCAATTTAATCATATACTAATATTTTAGTACTGACTACTGAGTTCTTATTATTGTCAAATATTTTCCTATTTCTTTCCAACCATATTGACCAATGGAGATAACCACCTGCCTAATGGATCTTGCCTCTGTCTCCAAAAAAGCCATCCCAAATCAATAGAAAAATAATTATAATTATATATGCTGCTTGGACTCTACAAAAATGGAGGAGTACCAGTGTCCAACGGGTGCGACATGGATCCAGGTGTGGGATACACACCGGATTTGTGACTTCTCCCGCAGACTCGGCCAGTTCTTCTAGGCGGTGCGATGTTGATTAATCTGCATAAACCGATTTGATTTTGAGATGGAGAGTGACACCGGAAGTAAAGATGACGAGAGAGCAAGTTGGAGTGGCTGAAACAAAAGAGATGAAGAATGGCGCTGCAGAATTGCAGCCACCTGTGGGTGCTGGCGGTGACGACGACAACCGACAAAGAGAGGATGCATATCAGCGTATCTGAACAGATCTAGGTTTAGGTTTCAATTTTAATTACCTTACTTTATATTTCTATCATCTATTTAAAATTATTGAAATTAGTTTTAAATTTTTTAGTTTCCCACTTTCCAAAAAATTAGAACCACTTCTAAATTTTGGTTTCCCACTTTAAACTAGTCCACTTCCTGCGCCTTAAAATAATGAATTAGTTAACTTTTGGTTTCCCACGCCTATTATATCATATACATCTAAGTAACTATTAAAGCGCTGTGTAATGTTATACTATCAAATTTATCCTTGCACCCGTATCCTAATTTCGGATCCTTGTGATACACACAAGCTTTGAAGTGATAATAGGCTGCCTCATCTGCTGAGTGCATGTTGGCTTTTGGCCTATGTATGCATGCTTTGTTACCAAGTCAGTGGGCATATATGCCTCAATGATATATTACATGCAATGGTTCCTTTGTCTTTAGCATATCCACATTACTTTAATTTTTTGGCTGATATGTTAATCTTTGAATGCTATTTTATATTTTCAAATCAGAATTTTCATGGCATATACCGCTCCGGGAAATCTAGCCTCCCTGAGACACTTGAAACACTTCCACTGTTCCGCCCTCTAAAACTGCAACTTGTTTCTTCAATTCATTTTGCTGTCTTGTCTAGGATTTTTTTATCTGTTGATCATACTCTAATGTGTTATTGCTTTTCTAATTTCGACAAGTCATTTTAGCTGTTGAGACGTCCTTATTGTTACTTTCATGGCATGCTTTTTGCAGATATATCACACTGATAATAAGTATAAACCCTTGAATTTGGAAACACTATTGAAGACTTGGTCAAAGTCAAGACTTGAAGCAGTCGCTACACATGATGCCAATGATCAAGGCACTGGCTTAGGGCTGAACTTGATATCTGAAATTTCTGAAGTAGTTTGTTCGCAGCTTCACTCAGGAATTATGAAAACAGCCCGTAAAGTTCTACTTGATGAAATTGTTAGCTGCATAATCTCTGATTCTCTTGTCATGAAGAAGACTCACAAGAATCATAAGATTATTCCGGTCATTGAGTCTGCAAAATCCTTATCTTCATATGGAAGAGCGGTAGGTACTCACATGAAACAACTACAATCATATTACTTATGGCATGTGTTAATGTATTTATTGATTTATATGCCAGCCTAAAAAATGCGATGAGGAGGAATATGCTGCGAATGGGAATGAAGAAGTTGTGCATATCGCTGATGATGAGAAATGTTGCAGTGGTGACACAGTGAGATCTCCCCCTGGCGTGAAATCAATTGGAAGCTTTGAGAATTTTTGTGCTGCAAATACGGCTGTCAGCAGGAGGCTTTTTGATTCATGTGTGCAAGTCATGTGGAATGCCGTATTTTATGATCTGGTAACTGAATACTCATCTGCATGGAGAAAGAGGAAGCGCTGGTCCTCCCCTAGTCATGTTGTTGAACAACGTCTTCCCTACAAAACACTCTCTCTGCCCATTGAAAAGCTACCAGCTGACTCTGTATGTATCAAGATTTGTGAGTTCTTTCGGTTTGATTCTTTGGTGTTTATATTGTTCTAAAGCTCAATTTAATTGCTGGACAGCTAATACATGAACAAGACTCGTCTAGCTCTGAGGTAGATTGCCCTCCAGGTTTTGAACCAGTGAGAATTGCAATGGATTTAGAATTGAAGTCACCTTCAGTTTCTTCACCTTCCAAGAGAGAGAAGTCTGCTGAAGGAAATCTGTTGAGACATGGCACTTCTTATGATGGGATGGATGTCATCCTGGAACATTTACTCAATGATCTTCATTCATCTTCAAAGTTGTCATTAGTACATCACTTGGAAAAACTTGTGGATGTTGAAGTGAAGAAATTTGTTGATTTTCCACAAAATAGTCATATGGAAGAGGTAATGGTGTTCTTTCTTCTCTACTGTGTGTGTGTATTCTCCCCTGCCGTCCTGTACCCTATTACAAAATGTTCTCCTGGTAAGGTTCTTTATTTTTTATTGATCAGCATGTTATCATCTGTTTAAGTAAAGTACCAAATCCTGGCAGGTTGCTCACTCCTCATCTCATCCGCAAAACCATACAAGTGGATATGATTCTCATAAAGGTCATTATGTGTCAGCGCTTATATTATCAGATGATCATTGTCCACCTCAAATTGAGAAGTATGCTTTGCATCAAACTACTGTTCACCGTCATGGAGTTTCTATGGCAGATGTACCAAAGGGTGCATTTCAGAAATTGTGCATGCATACAGATGATCCGACTTATACTGAAGTAGATAAACTGTACCCAGATCTATCTGAAGAAAGAATGGAACAAAATGCTTCACAATGTTTCCCCAGGGGTGAGTTTCAGGAGTTGCCCGTGCATTTAGATGACACTTGCAATACATTAGATGACAGTGAGTTGCGGCCACCTCAATCTGAGGGAACTGCTGAAGATTGTTCTTCATCAGGAAGTTGGCAAGTAAAGCCATTTAAACTAGACGGGCGCTCATGGAAAACTACTTTGCAGGTTTCATTGATGATAAGCCGGCTTAGAATTCATGATTCTGTCATGCAAACATTGAGTCCTTTATATTTTGATGATGTCATTGAGAAAGCTATAACAAGGACATGTTATCTCAGAAGATATGAATCATGGAAATCTTCTGAAGCATCTTTACTAACAGGAAAATATGTATATTCCCGGAGGAGATCATTGGTTCGTAAAAAATCAGGTTCATTTTTTAAGTCTCTGGTCATGGAAGACAATGATCATCCAAATCAAGTATCCAAAAGGGCAAGGAAAGTCTATACTCCTAAAACTATACAACAGGCTCCACAAGTTGAAACTATAGGTCTTAATTCAGAGAAAAAAGTTCTAGCACCTGGTAATAATGCTAGTATACGTCGGGTAAAGGGATCATCCCGTCATAATTGTAGTCAGACTCAGACATCAGATAAAGTTGCTCGTCCCATTCTAGGTACATTTTCCTGAATATTAATCCCTCAGACTTAAAAGTGGTATTAAAATAATTTCCTTATGTTTTTTATGAGTACTTACAAAATGATTTGCTTGAAGATGATTCTAGCAGCAATGCACAAGACCCTTCCTTTTTTATTGAGCAGGTTACAAGTGCTACAAAAGTTCCAAAATGTTGGTATCATATCTTAACCCTTATTTTCTCTGACCTTCGCCTTTTCTAATATAATATCAAATGTTGAGGAATACTCCAATTCCAAGATCAGTATATTCTTTACTCAATTGATGTCTATTCCTGCAGCTAGCAAGGTCCCAAAATTCAAAAGGAAGCAAGTCAGTGAACATAATCAACATTCTCGACCCGGTAAAGTCCAGAAAGCAGCAAACTGCATTCCTAAACAAGCATTATCGAAACGAGCTGACAAACACAAGATCAAGCGAAGTAAGTCCAAGACAAAGAGACATTGTCCGCAGCCTGATGGTTGTGCTCGTTCGTCTATAAATGGGTGGGAATGGCGTAAATGGGCTATGGATGCTAGTCCTACTGAAAGGGCCCGTGTCAGGGGCACTCACTGCCATTCTTTATACGATAACTTTGAATATAGTGGATCTCATTCATCCAGTGTTAAGGGCCTTTCTGCTAGAACAAACAGGGTCAAGTTGCGTAACCTTCTTGCTGCTGCAGAGGGTGCTGATCTTCTTAAAGCAACACAGTTGAAGGTAATTGGAGTATAAATCTTCATGTCACTGTCTGGTCCTCTTATGATTAGTAATTTGCAATTATTCTCTTTCCAGGCAAGGAAGAAACGTTTACGTTTCCAACGGAGCAAGATACATGATTGGGGTCTCATTGCGCAGGAACCAATTGAGGCGGAAGACTTTGTTATCGAATATGTTGGAGAACTTATTCGCCCTAGTGTAAGCAGTGACTTTTTCATTTATTATGTATCATTTGATGAGTGGCTTTTCATGTAGTTTGTGAAGGCTTTTTAGTTGTGTGTATTATTATATGCAAAGTTCGTAAACATATACCATGAGAAGGCAACTATTTTCTAGATAGCAATTGCAGGCATAAAAGTATCTTTACCCACTTTTGCTAATGTTGCACGAAATCCTATGGATCATAAAACACTATATGACACTATTGTAATATAGAATGCCTCAATGTTATATTATTGTTATTTCAATTCAAGCCAACTATTTCTTCTCGCTGGAATAACACTTTCACTAAACTCCTTAGATATCTGATATACGCGAGTGTCAATACGAAAAGATGGGAATTGGGAGCAGTTATCTTTTCAGATTGGATGACGGTTATGTGGTAAGTAATTCAAATTTGAATAAATTAAGAACTTAAACAGTTTAACACTGAATTGAATGTATATACAGAGATTTCACTTGGCCAACATGCATCATTCTTCATCACAACCTTCTAATCTCTTACAGCTCGATTTACTGTATTGTTATATTGGTTTCTTAGCCTTTCATTTTACCTAACTTTAAACCAGTTATGCCTGTCCCTTCACATTCATGTTTTGTCATTCCCTTGTTTGTGAATGATCGGTCAGGACTTCTATGCTTATGCTATTCAATTGGTGTGCCTTCGGCATTTAGCAGTTTTTTTATGTCTGCATTGGTTCAATCCTCAATCTTGAGCGATACATTAAAGATATTTTCCCAAGCATTATGTGACATGATATTTGCTTTCCGACAATATTTTAAGATCACAGCAACACCATCTGATACCTTAAGTTGCAGGTTGATGCTACCAAGCGTGGAGGGATCGCTAGATTTATAAATCATTCTTGTGAGGTAAGCGTTGCAATAACTAATGAATATGTTGCATGGAGTGATTTGTGGGTTGTAGTCAATCTAAATTAGTCTACAATGTTGATTTGTTGTATCCAGCCTAATTGCTATACAAAGGTCATAAGTGTTGAGGGGCAGAAAAAGATTTTCATATATGCAAAGCGACATATTTCAGCTGGCGAAGAACTCACATATAATTACAAGTTCCCCTTGGAGGAGAAAAAGATACCTTGCAACTGTGGTTCTAAGCGGTAAGTCAACACTCTGTTTTTCGGGTTCTAACTGGATAATAGTATATTAGTCGGTGATACTATGTCATAGTAGCTCTTTTGAGGATGACTGGAGCCCTAAAACTTTGCATGAAGAATACTGACATAATTAAATAGCCTCCTAATAATTGGAATTTATGTTGGCTGCTGTGTTTTCTGTGGTTGTATTTATGAGCATATTCGCGCAAATGGTTTGTTTTTTCATTATTGTGATGTTATAGTGGTGTCATTTGTTTGAGCATGTGCAAAATGAAGTTTCAAGTTCTGTTTGTGAAATTGTTTGGTGCCATCTCATTTTGCAGTTTCCGTATGTTCTTTTAATTCATCATGTTCTTTATGCTCTTGAGAATATTTTCGCTGCTGCTACCAGTATTAACCTTTCTTCTTTTTCCTGACACAACATTTATGTTTTCTCTCTGTATTTTCCCCCTTGTCCATTATTCTATGACCAGAGAGAATATTATGGTTTTGGAATTTATGGCTTAGATTAAATCTTTGGGGCATTCCCAGGATAAGCACAATGCATAAATTAGTTTTCTGAAACATTCTTCTGAGTTTGTCACTAGCTACTTGTAAGATATGCTCTTCTCTATTGGCCATAATGGTGTAATCATTCTACTGCTGTTGCTTTCTGTTGTCCACAATACACTTGCATCCTTCTCAACTGTCTACTAACATCTATCTCTTTAGGTGCCGTGGCTCATTAAACTGATTATAGTGGAATTCTCCCGCTGGTATGTTCTAGTATTCATCTACGGTTAGAATATTTTCAATACTTATATTTTTAAGTTGATCTTCATATTTTTCCTTGTTTCAGTAGGTTTGTACTGCGCTGCCATAACTGTAATTAGAGGTTCCGTTTGCTCGTGGATCTTTCCCTGGTAATTCCTATTTTCAATTTGCTAGCTTTACTTCTCTCCTTTGAAGTTCAGTCTCCGAGTGAACTAAAAATGAAGTTCAGCATCTTTACTTCTCTCCTTTGAATGCTCATTTGCGTGATGGGGTCATGCAATATAGATAATTGGTTCAACTCATTTGACGCGATAGATATATTTTCCTCCATTTCTTTCCATCCATTTCTTTGTCGCCATCTACTTTGTGGACTGCTTAAAAAAATCTTCCAGAACCAACTGATTATAGAGAAAAAAGAGCAGGAAACTTAAGAGGGAATGGGATGATTTGTTGAAATGAAAAGAACGGGTACACCGGGAACAATCCCCTCAGACTTAACTGTGCAGCCTATAGGCCGATTACAAGATACTTTCTGCTTGTCATAATAATTAGTCTCAGCCCTTATTTATTCTTGACTACTCCTAATAATCAGCTCCAACATCTGCCCCTAACACAATTATTCAAAGGCTAACATTCAGCCAACAAATTTGCCAACTCTGATTTTCATCCACTTTCTTTCTACGTGTGTAAACTCGTAAAGGAAAGGCTGGATTATGTGACTATCAGATTCATTTACGTCTTGGTAGAAATAAAATGTTATTTTTGTTGTTGTGAACTTTTGTTAGAGTCAAGGGAGACAAACGAGGAACACAAAAGGAAATACTGAAATTGCAGATGAAATAAAACTGAACACTTGGAAAACTAAACTGATATTCTGATATTGCAGAGACAACAAACGTACAAAATTCAACAGGATGAAACTCGTTCCAAGCCAAGAGCCAAGTCCCAAGCTGAAGCCGATCAATATTCAAATGGTCCTAAGATAATCTAACTAGGAGACACAGACAATATAAATAGACGTAATAGCCTAACCTTAACTTAAGCCCTTAGAAACTATAGCCCATAGGGCAAACTTATTCAGTAACTTAAATCAAATCCTTAAACAATAATTACAAAAAATTAGTAGAGCTTCAACTTTTGATGCATTCTACCTTTTTTTTGTGCTTAAGTATTGTGTCTAGCTTTTTTCTTGAAGTAGAATAGCTACCTTACAATTTTACTCCCGTTTTGTTCTTTCATATATTTATCTTGGTTTAATTTCATCAAGTTCTTGTGGCTGATACACTACATCAAAACTTGATGGTGTTTGCCTCACTTCTTTAAGTGCTTGTTTTTGTCCTCAGCAATGGTATTTATATGTCCATGTTAAATTCTTGAAGAACTATGTCAGCTTGCTTTGATTATGATCCTTGAGAAAAATTCATTTCCCTGTTCTCTTCTCTCTGGAACATAACTAAATACTTGCATGTTTTTGGATACACTTGTTACTATACATCAACGCAAAGCTTTCCCTCCCCAAAAGTTTCCATCAGAAATCCCCAAAACATAACCAACGAAACACACCCTAAAATTCTTGAGATTTTAGTCTTGTTACTCATGCAGAATTCCTGTATCATGCAAAAGTGATGAACATGCAATTGTCTGCAATTTCTCTGCAACAGTGCAATGATAACTTGAAATGAATGAAATTGAATATTACAAGTCATTGCTGAATTTGCATAATGTATCCAGTAGTATGATTATTTCCGTCCAAACGGGGTTATTGATCTTAGAGATTGAATATCAAGTGAAATCATTCGACCAACTAAACAATTGATAAGGAAGAAGGGATACATTTGCCAAGTGAAAAAATATCATGCATTAATACTGCTACTCCTTGTGACTTAAGGGTGGTGAAAGAGTGGCGGCTTCTTGCCTATGTGGTCTTTAGAAGTTTAATAGGAGTTCCCTATCTAAATGGGTTTGTGTGAAGTAATGAGAAATGTTCTGTGTTTTTCTGCAGAAGGGTCAAGGGTAATCTCATGATGATAATGGCTGAGTTGAGGACCGTAAAGTTATATCTCGTGGGTGTGTTGGTAGGGACTAAATATTACCTCCCCTGGAGGCGGGACAGAAACCCTGCAATTTATCCCTAAAATTCATAACTGCACTGGCAATACGGCATCATGTGGGCTTCCATGAGGCAGTAAATATGGGACTCTGCTAAGTTATTTATCCAGCCCAGTTGCTATAAATAAACTTGCCTTAGGGTTGATCTGCATTAGAAACTTTGATGGAAGTTTTGCAGCTTAAGAATCCTACTTAACTGGCCCCTTTTCTTCTTGATTGTTTTGCGGGGGTAAGGATCAGGAAAATTTTGGTTCTGTTTCTTAAAAAATAAATCTGTTCCAAACGTGGTTTAACTACCTTTCTTCCTTCTCTTAAACCAGTGTTTGACTCTTTGCTAGATTTAGTGTATGTTTCTCATTTATCTTGATGCTGAAGCCATGATCTGAAACATAAAATGATTGCCAGTCGCATGATCTTTGTTCAAATGCTTGAAATACTGCATAAAGGACTGTTCTGAAGCTGAAAGTTTATCTGGCAGTGAAACAATAATTTCTTCAGTTTAATTGTTCAAACTGAGACTAGTTTCTTGCATGTTACAGTGTACTAGCCTGTACACTCTGTCATGCCATTATATATGCTTATAAGGATACTCAAACGGAAAATGGTGAAGATTGTTGTTCGGTTCTCTTAGTTTTTTTTTTTGGGTGGGTGGGGGCTGTGCAGCTGTTATGGTGGGGCACGTCTCCATACACCCAACTATGTTTGTTTTGAGACTCACCCAGATGGATTTAGGACTTTGTGATCCATTCGAATTAGGGATTTAAAATCTGACTTTCACATCCACTCCTATAAAATAACTTACACCTATTTTCACGAAATTCAATGCAATCACACCACTACTTTTCTCTCACTCAATACAACATAATACTGCAACATCAATCACTATTAAACATTGATTTGACATAAAACAAACACATACTTTACTGTTCACTAGGAATTTTAAATCATAATGTTTCAAATTCATGACTTACTCCTAGCTCCCAAAACAAACACACCAGGAATTTTAACCTATCAGTTGACACTCATGGTATATCCTTTCTTCCATAAGTGACATTTATTATAAATGATGATTTGATGTAATCTTTAACAAGAATGATAAGAGTCAGGAGTTGCTGTTCATAGAAACAAACATTATAACAAAAAAGTGGTAAATAATGGTCAAATACTCATATTACACATGGATCACAATTGTTGATCTCGCCTCGTATGTATTTTCAGATTTTGAACTGATTCAGCAGCGCGATTACTTGGTTCCAGAGCATTGCAGAGTCTCTTTTATGTCCGTAGTCAACAACTATGACATTTACTCAACCTGTGCATATTCCTGTAGATATCTCTGCAGATGAGTTTCTCCTCTTAAGAACTAGTAGTTAGTTGTTTTCTTTATTTATTTTTTGGGACAGTTTTGGGATTTCTATGTCGTGTATCTTACCGGCGATTTTGAAATACTTCATAACATATACCTCATTATTTGATTGAATTTAATATAAGTCTAGTATGGGGCAGTTGAATGCATATTCATGCTTCTTCATTGTAACAAAATTGGAGAAGAAAGAATGAGTAGCCTGAAATTTAACAATTTATTTACATTATTTCCTCTATTTGCTGTTTTTGCCGAGATTGCAATGAATTGTTCACATGCCTGCTTAATTGTGGACTTGGAGGTGGCCTGCTGCAGGATATTTATCAACTTATTGGGAGATTTTTTGTTACTTTTGAATAATTTGTCGTTGCAAAATGATCCTACAGAACCCAAATATGCAGTCTTTTGGTTTATAACTAATTTAAAGAATTATGAGCAAGTCTTTTTAAACGTTACTTGAATAAGGCAAATCCCAATTATCTCCTTTGTTTTTCGCTTTCATATTGCGCAGGGAGAAGGAAGTAGTCTGTAGACATACAAAATGCATTGTGGATTGTTTGTCAAGAATTCTGGTATGTGTCTTCTACTTCCTTATCTACAAGTCCCCAATCATATTTAGTCTCAAACCAAAAAAATTAATCGAGGCTTTAAAACGCATTCTGAACGTCCATTTCTATAGAGCCGTCCCAACAAAAGCTTCTCATTGTTTTTTTTCCTGACTTGAGGAATATAACATAATATTAGATGTAGTATAAGATTATGTGATTATCTTTAAAAAAAAAATTGATGTGATTGAATAGAGATACAAATGTTGGTGTGAATTGAAGTTTTGTGGGCAACAATGGTTCGAAAAAGAAAATAAGAAGCTTTGGGTGGAACACGGAAAATGACAAAATGAAAAACATATGTTTTATGAGAAGTTTTATGTTGGGTTTGAGGGAGTAATTTTTAGCCAAATTTTTTAGTAGTGACTTTCCCCACATCTCTCATTTTAACAAAAGATCAAGACATGAGTGAGGTTGTCCTTTTCGGAAGTGGAAAAGTAAGCACATCGTCAATTAATTTTATCCATATGAAATCTTGAGTTACGACTCTGATTGTGCATACATATATTTTAGTTATTTCATTTTAATATATATAAATTAATAAATGTAAGTAGATATTTTTACGACAATAACTTGTATGTATGAGGCGATTTCATGCATGAGACGGGTCTTGGTTAGTATATTATTATGAGCCACGGTTAATGGAGCTCCTACTCAATGTTATTTTTAAACTAAAATATGACTCAAATATTAGGGTGGAGACTTGTTTCTTGTATGAGTCCGTCAGTCCCTATTTTTATATTATTATGCACTTCATTTCTGATATATTTTGTACTTATTACATATGATATGTGTGAGTCTGCGTTCCTCATTCGAATATTTGTACAGTATATAATAGAGATAAAGACTAGTGTGAGATGGTCCTACGGTTAGACCATTTCACAAATTGACACACATTCATTTGAAGGAGTTAAAGCGTCATACTCAAATTATGTTCCGTCTTATTGCAATATTGTCACGCGAATTTCCTCTACTATAAATTTGCTTTTTTTCATATCTAGTCTAATGTGTGCAAAAGCATAAATGAAATCGACCTACAATGTTACATCGGTGCATATTTTGCATGCATCTGTTTTATTATGTAAACTAGATTCACTCTTGAACTAATTTGAATTTTGTATGTATCATTTTTAAGGTATCAATTTTCAAAAAAATGTTAATGGCAAAGATTTGAGAAGTGACACTTTGTATTAAATAGATTGTACCACTTTTTATTACGAAGTAAAAACATTTCTATGGAAAAATGATAATGGTTTTAGGGTTTTGCCATTAAACAAATATACAAAAAATTCTACATGCATTATATAATCCCCTGGTCTTAATAAGAGTCGTATATTTCAGAAGCGATTTTTGTGTTTGATCAATCAATTGAAGGTTTCGTGTGTTTGTAAGCGTCACCTGTCAATTATGATCATCAATCTATTTGTTGATTTAACTAATTTAATCACACACTTTACTTTGAAGTAGTATTGCATCACAAAGACAATTGGAAATTTAATCACCTACGTTCTTTTATCTCACTTTTTTATTAATGATGTAACACAATAAGTAGTGACTGCATGGATGTCTATTACATGTTTAATAGTACACTTTATTGTTCTACACGAGCATGGAGTACACGTGTCCATTATGGTGATTCATAATATTTGTTGTACTTTCACTTATTATCAATTGAGTTATAGTAGTTGGTTTAACAAGAGGGATGTCACAGTCATGAGGCCTAGAATTCATTCTATTCTTGTCCAAAAGAATGGAAACGATAACACTTGTGTTAAGTATAGAACCTAGGTTGAAACACATGAACTGTGGATATGAACAGGTCACCACAACAAAGGGTCATGCCCTAGATATTAAAATTGCTGTTTGGGAGTTTGGTTTGGTCGAGGGAACCCTAACCTAGTATGCAATTGTTTCTGACCGACCTTAGCTCAAATGGCAGAGTGAAGGGGCTGGCAAAACCTCAAACTGCCAGATCCTTGCGTTGTCGGTTCGAATCCGGCAGGTCGGAGATGGCTTTTTTTTTTTTTTTTTGCCACAATCCTTGCATAGTTGCATCAATGTCTTTTATAGTGGAGTTCGGGGGTTAAATTAGCAGCTTGTGCAAAATTTTGTTAAACTTTCGTTGTTACATGGGCTGAAAATGAAGTCATAAAAGTGCATGAAGATCTTAACCAAACTCATGCACTAGAAAGGTGTGATACATATAATTAAAATTCCATATCTGGCTAAAGATTCAACTTTTTATTAATTTCTTTACCAACTCTTAACCGGAATAGTATTTCATGGTTGTGACTGCAATTGAGCTTGATTTTTTTTTTTTTTGCTCCCGAACAAAGAAAATGGGACATGTCAAAAAAATGTGAAAATTGTTTCCAAGCATTTCATTAGTTATGTATCAACCATGGCTTCTTTGAATAACAAAATAACAGAAACAAATTCCATGGCTCCTTTGAATATGCTTGTAAATCAACCAGGAGACAAATTTCTATGGAGAAGAGTTCACAATGTTGGTGAATCATAGAAGGGAGCATTTCTGTGTTGATTGAATTCAAAGTGGAAAGACATGCACACGCGCATAAAGGAATTAGAACTTTGAATCATGGTCGTCAGTTTTATACTGGAAAAAGGCGGTGTTTCTTGTGCTGTGGCCAATAAATAAACAACTGCTGGCCATTCCACGTTAGTTCCTGAAATAAAATCACAAAGAGTGAACAAGACAGTAATGTTGAAATGGCTTGTACAATTTTTTTTTTATCGTAACCGTGGAAGATATGTGCTTCATTCTTGCCTTTTCATTTACAGAGAACAGTGTTGTGGTTTGTAGTATAACAATTACTCACTTTGTCCCACCCAGTATTATTTGCACCCTTACTTTTTATTGAAACAAACGTCCTCTTAGTATTTACACTTTTGACTTATTGAAACGTCCCACTATTATTTACGTACTCCAAAAATGAAAATTTTACTCAAAAAACTTCACCCTCACAATATCTCAATATTTATACAAAATACTATCATAAAGCAATTCAATTAAGCACAAAGTATATTTTTCTGCAAATATTTTAGTGGGATGGAGGGAGTATTAGATTGAGCAGAGGATGGGCCATTATGGAAAGCAGGGGGACTCTGAATAATAAGCAAGTCTTTCAGTTTTTGCATCTATCTGACTGGAAAACTGATCTGCTCTAATAAACAAGTGTCGTCTCATCAAATTATGCTTAACCATGCTAAATTTAATATCCTGCAATCATATTAAGTACAAGAAAAAGGAATCATGTTCTTCGTCTCTCCATTTTGGGAATTGGCTCACCAGAACACACAACTAAGCTACATGACCTAAAGCTGCATCATTCCCATATTTCTATATAATCAAAATTTAAAATCTTCGACCCTCAAGATTCTCTAATAGCTAATAAAACATTCACACTATGATTTCCAATATAATCTGGGAAGACGGATGTAAGGAAGCAAAGTGAATTACAAAAACAGTATCTCTCATAAGGTTCTGCACGCTAGCATGAATTGGCATCATCAAGAGGATTGCTAAGCGTTGCATAATTTACATAGTACTTCTATAGATTTACCCAGTAAAGCATTGAATGAATTTCAAATGTTTACACCATATAACTTACCTAAGACGTGGAGGTAGTGCAACAACTTAGACAGGGGGTTCTGAGCATTTCAGGTCCACTTCCTTTTTTGGCAAATCTTCCTTGACATCATCCTGCAATAACAACAGATACGATGGTATTTACCAACCAAGAAAATAACATCATACATTGTTAAAGTTAGCACTTTGTAACATTTCTTAGTTGGTGGAAGTGGACGGAAAACGGGCCATGTCAAATTTCGGAATTGTCCCTCATCTTCGTCCATGTTAAATTTGGTATTGTCCCTCATTTTTGGGATAGTTCGCCCACCCAAAATTGCGACAAGTTATCAGCTTTTCAGTGTGTCTTATTTACCCTTATCTGGACAAACAAGTTCCAGTAAAATTACAACGAAACCTGCTATAATATGGAGCCCTACTCGTTGACGTTCTACCATTGGGGAAGGTAAGAAGAGATTTGCATACGATGCTACCTTAACTTCCTTAAAAAGTTTGGTTCAGTCCAACTTAAGCCACACGTTTTTTTTCATTTTTATTCCTATTTTTCAGATTTTAAAAAACTAGTCTCTACTCTACAAAAATCCCGAACAAAAAAAAAATTGTCCCACTATAAGCTTCCCATCTTTCCATTTTGGGCGTCCCACACTAAGCTTCCCATTTCAATTTTGGAAAGCTAGTGACCCCACTCATCAAATAATTATCCCAATATCCCTACACTACATTTTATTTACATCAATTGTCACTCCTTTTACTCTCCATAATCCATACACTTCACTTTATTCTCTCTTGAATCACATCAATAGTACTACACTTCATTTTATATTTTTAGTCCTTAATCTCCGTGCAATTTTCCCATGAGAAGCTTAGCTTGGGACGGAGGGAATAACAATAACTCTGATTTAACTTAAAACAATGAAGAAGCATACGCTATGGAGGTCAAAAAACAAATGTTGCCTAGAAAGAAATATTTTATTAGGAATGATTTTTTATAGTAGCATACTTATCAACTAATCATGATAAATACTGGAATACCTTGCTGGCTATGCCTGTCTCTAATATCCAACAGATAATTCTCAAGTGTCCTCTAGTCTTCTCTAATATGAGGCATTTCTATTTTAAGATATAATATTTCAAAACTATTGTGGATAACAGAGTCCTTCAGTTTTAAACTAACACAGTGGGTAAACCAACAAAAAATAAACATCATTTTTTTAAACAAGAGGCTGCATTATAAGTCAAAAAAATAGACAAAATGGTTTGAGACAAAGTTATCTGGGGATGGAAGGCTAATGAAACCTAATAGAAACAAAGGGATCCAGTTATATATATCCACTGGTTTGACCCAAATCAACATAAGACAAAAAACGTCACCGGGTTAAGGTTTAAAGAAGTTACTTATACACAGAAAACCACAACCAAATCCCTGATATTCAAAGTTCCAAACATATGCATTTAATAAAGAAAAAATAAGAGGGTATAATATTTACCATGTCTTTTGCTTCAGGTTCAGGAAATTCACTTTTCACTCTGCCGGGTAGAGGCTTTCTGTGTGGGCACAAAATTTTAATGCCTTTAGAGAAGAAAATCGGAATTCTCAGAATGCAAGGATAACAAAATTTACCGTTCATCAACATCCATATCAGAGTCACAGTCATATCTTTCATCCTTGCCATCATGATCTTCGTCCATCTACATATGCACAGTATACACAGAATGAGGTTCGTTCCAAAGCTGACGCACTGAATTTTAACAACTCAGAGAATAGAGGCAGATTAAATTTACAAAATGACTATTGAGACTGTTACGGGAAAAATCTTATTGCATTGCTATCTAGTACCCAGTTTTATTACGCAACAAAGTTTTTTTTCCATATAAAATTATAAACTAAACAAGTCAACAATATTTAGTGAAAAACACCTGAATCCTCAAACAATCCCGAAAAGAAACAGTATTCCTAAGATTGTGATGAGCTGAATTCTTCAAAAAGGTTAAAATTTAACGTTCAAAAAAAAAGGAATCAATTTTTTTTCGGTTTGTGTACAAGATTCCTCTGAAGATAAATAATCACATGACATGGCGAGCAAGTGATATATGAATGGCTCAATATATATCCTCATGTAAGATCTAAAGAAAGGAAGTGGGTGAGTCATTGGTGAAAAACCAAAGGTTTTCAAATGAAAACCTAACCTGCGGGAGTTCAGTATCGGGTGGTCGTTCCTGGAACTGCACACTTGGCGCATGCTGAAGCCTTGAAAGATAATCAAGAAGTTTTGATCTGATCTCCTCCAATAAATAGCGAGAGTTCTTATTTTCCATGTTACTGGGAGCAACATGTAAAGTATAATCTGGGCCAAAGTACTCATAGTATTCATGTTGTGGCATCTTGTCATCAAGCTCAATGCCAAGTGCTACACCTGTCTGTTAATACAGATTCACAGTCAACCGCTAGTAAGAGAAACTACCATCTTTTTTTTTTTTTAAGAAACAAGAATTTTATTGCAATAAAAGGGATGAGAAATCCCTTCAAAAATATAACAGCAGTACAGGGTGTATGAAAGCAAAACTAAAAAGCATAACACCAACTCCTAGCTACATCCGACAACAATCCCTTGAAAATACTGACTCAAGGACCACAAAGCCACTTTATATTTAATCCTACCCCACAATTCTTCTAAGGTTTCACATCTACCATCACGACAGCTCGGGAAAAGGGGAACAAGATTTGCTCGTCTTATTTTAGTTAGATTTTATTGATGATTTCTCTTCAGTCATAGGAAGGAGGCTGGAGCACATCTTTACACCGTCAAGATATGTTGACCATTAACAGCATTTCACAAACTACTCTTCAGAGAGCTTCTTACAAGTTTACACCACCATTTATTACTGCTTTTCAAATGATTTTAAAGGTATAGAACACAGGTAAAAGTTTAAAACATGATTTACATTCACTTAAAATAGTATCATTAACAAAATATTCATGGGTTAAAGAAATACAATTCTTATTCCCTTTAACAAGAGAGAAATGAATAAATTTCTAATTTACGCTTTTCTAGTAATTGATGGTTTGATGGTAATGGTAGACACTGTTGAGAGCCAGACAAAGAAGAAATGCATTAGATTTAGGGACTAGGGCAATATTGGAGATTAAATTAGAAGCATAAGCCTGGGACAACAGAAAACGTGAAATCTGGGACGGACTAACAAAATGTAGTTTTACTTTAAATCAGATTATACATTTGAAGGCTTATGTGACCTACACAGTTTTAAAATTTGGTATCTGATCCACTAACAGCATATCCAAGTCAACAGAAAACATTCAAGTTTTAAAACTTAGTTACACCACATGCATACAACCGTGTACAAGTAATTATAATGTTTCATAAGTTGTGTAAAATTTATCAGATCACTTTTTCTACAAAATTAGCATAGAAATGGTACTAATGAATGATTTGGTACAAACTGATGGATGAAAAATATATATATAGGCGTACCTCGTAACACCAGCAACGAGCAACATTACGTATCGTGTAACCACCTCCACCCAACAACAGTAGAGGCACATTAAATGATCTCATATACCTTACACACTCTGCATGACCTTTAATTGAGAGATTAAAACATCCTAACCGATCTCCAGACAGAGAGTCTGCACCACATTGTAATACTATGGCACCAGGTTTAAAAACTTCCATTACTTTCCCCATGATGGGTTTAAATAGAGACTGATAGCTGTCATCATCGATTCCATCGTCCAATGGAACGTTAAGGGAGTAATATTTCCCCTTTGCATACCCAATGTCACGTATATCACCCGTACCAGGAAAATAATCTCCAAATTTATGAAAAGAAACAGTCATGACCCTGTCTGTAGTGTAAAATGCTTCCTCAACTCCATCTCCATGATGAATGTCAATGTCCACATATAGAACACGCTGGAAAGAGATAATATCAACATGAGAAGACTTGAAAGTCAATATAGACAACACAGTAGAGATAACTTTGTCTTATCCACATGCTTCTTAAAAGCAAAATATCAAAACAGGTGTCTAACTCTTAAACAATAAAACAGTTTGCATAAGAGACTTGATTTTATGGTTAGTTCATAGTTCTTGTTCTAACATAATCAACATCTCCTTAAAGTACCATTCATGTAACTCAGAGCCAAAGGTTTTATGGAAGAACTAAGCAAATAAAATTTGGATGTTTAAGCAGCTAATGGGGATTCAAAGTGAAAAAGATTTCTGCTCAAAATAAAGCCTCTTCAGAAAATAAAAATGTGACAAAAGGAGAGCCCACCTCGTGCACTTTTAGAAGTTCCAAGATAGCCAGCACTATGTCATTCACATAGCAAAAACCAGAAGCCTCGCATTTCTTGGCATGATGCAACCCACCAGCCCAATTTACAGCTATATCACAATGTCCATGATTTAACTTGACTGCCCCACCAACGGAACCACCAGCATAAGTTTGACAGAAAGAGTAGAGGCCGTCAAACACAGGACAGTCTTCACCAACATTGAATCTCTTGAGCTGCCTGAGCTGTTCTTGTTGAGTCTCTGGTGTGATGCTTCTCAAAAAATTAACATAATCATCTGCATGAAATCTTTGCAGATCTTTGTCTCTAGCAGGATTGGGCTTGAGAACATGCATATGTTGCAGCAACCCATAATGTGCGAGCAGAGCATGCGTCATGCGAATCCTGTGTGGCTTCATTGGGTGACCTTGCCCATAATAGTAATTCCCAACCTCTGGGTCATAGAAATAACTAACTTTCCGCTTCACTCCATCAGACCCAGAAGATGGTAAAGAATTGCCTCCGGTTTCCATTGACCATCAAGGAGGACAACAGCTTCACATCGTAGATGAGGCAACAATAAACATAGTGAGTAAGAGAAGTAGGGCAAGCAGGCAAATCAAAGGCAGAAACTCCCCAAGAATTTATTGAACAAACACATACATAAAAGGAGATTTAAGATAGTCGCGAATCTAAACGACGGTGACAACCCAAAATGGAGAATTTATTTGAAGAATGCTAGAGCTAATTCAAGCCTTTTGGCGGCTCAATTCCAATTCAATAAAATTATAAAACATCCGGAAATCATGATATAACATACCCATCAGAGCTACAAAGAGGGGAAACTACTAAGCAGCAGTTCAACTCAAAATACAAAGCCTATACTCCTAACAGTAGTGCAGTGCGAAGGAGTTTCTAGATTAAAGTGTTGTGAAGTTAAGTGTTGAGTTTTTAATGCAACAAGTAAAATAGATAAGATTCAGAGAATAGTATGGAGCAAAGAATCAATCATAAATACGAAGAAATATGGAGATTTTACCTGAGAATGGAGGGAGAAACAGCGATGCGGAAGTAGCTACTACTGCGGTGTTGGGCAAAAGTGGAAAACTAAAGGCAAAAGCAAGGGCTTTTTGGAAAACGTTTGGGGGTCCTATTTGTAGTGGTATTTAACCCACCCGATCTTCTTTTGCCGATTTAAATTCTAGGATCCGTTTGGCTGGACTGGACCAGGAGCCTCTAGAATACGTGCATGGCCTTTTAGTATAACTTGAGTCCAATTCAATTTAAACTTGTTTTGAAATTGTGAGGATTTTAGAATTTAATGGATTTTGATATTTTAATAATTTGTATGTTTTTAGTTTGTTTTGGGATTTAAGTAGGTTATGATTTAACTTTATAGTATAAAATTTATATGTGTTTATATCGAATTTGTAGGTATATCTAAGATTGACTTTTATAGGTATTTTATAGGGTGAAGTTTTGAAATTTTAATTCTAAATTTCAAAGTAGAACATGTGTTGGATTTCAAAATCTTAAATTCGGATTTTACATCTCAAAACAAGCATACCCTTAGGTTGTGTTTGGATGGAGGGATTTGATTTGAGGAAGTATTTCAAATGAAATGATTTAAAAATTGATTGATTTCAAATGACATAGTTTAGTGAGAATTTAAAATCCTATCAATTTTAACTAAAAAGTGTGTGAGTAAAAATCTAAGTATTTGAAATTCATTAATAATCCAAACAAGTGAAGTGAATTTAAATGGTGGATTTAAAATTCACAGATCAAATCCCCCCATCCAAATTGAGCCTTAGGGAATGTTTATTTTGGGATTTTGAGAATTTTGAAATCCGAATTTCAAAATACAGTGGATTTTAAAATTCAAAGGACTTGTATGTTTTGTGTTTGTTTTAAAATTTAAGTAGGGTAGGATTAAATTTATAGTATAGTATTATAGGTATTTATATAGGTCTTATATCTATATAGGGTTTGTAGGTATTTATAGGTATTTGTATAGTAGAATTTTGAAATTTTAAATTTAAATCTCAAACTATAACGTGCACGAAATTTCAAAATCCAGATTTCTCAATCCTATAAATACCTATATAAGACTTATAATATGCACTTAAAACTAACATACTCAAATTTCAAAATAAAACACAAAATTTAAAGTGGTGGGATGGTGACAATTTAATTGCAGAAGATGGAAATAGCATACACGGCTAAAGCGGTCAAGAATTGTTTTTGTGGAATTCAACCAAAAACAAATGAAAAGGGGTGTAGGAATTTTAGATTCATGCGATTTTTCAGTTTCATCCGAAATTTGTGTCACGTTATCCTTAGTAGTAATTTTTATATAAACTAATACTTTTTTGTTATATTAACTTATATATTTTAATGAAAATTAATAAAACATTTCATAAAAAATTGGTCACTTTTTATTAATGCATGCATAAAAGACTGTCTGACAAGTATCACGATATAGTTTCATGAAAAAAATAGAAACTAATTCTTTTAATCTTTTTTTTTTTTTTTGTTGAGAAAGTTTAGTGAGTAATGTTCTTATACATGAAAAAAAAAAAAAATCTTTTTTAGTACTTCAATTATGTTTCAAAAGACATAATTGGATTGAAACTTTATAAACCAATTCAATTCCTCGGTGCTATTCCACCTTTTTTATACAATTTGTTTATTATTATTTTTACAATTAACGCGTCATAACTCCATATTATGAAATATAAAATGAAACACAAAAAATGACTTAGTGTGATATAGTTCACTTTGTAAATTCATGAGTCATATTCGTTTGGGACCCCAATAAAATCACGAGACACGTGTAATATATAGTAAAAGAGATAATGTTATATTAAAAAGAAAAAAAAAAAACTAATGATAATTCTGTGATTTAAGTAATCGAAATTAATATTGAAGTGTTTGGTTAGATATGGTAAAAAGATGAAAAAAGGTAATCTAGTGAATATTAAATTTATGTTTAGTTAGAAAATGAGAATTATGGGTGAAAGGAGATTTGTGTCAAAGTCTTCTTCTTCTCGATGATACCATCTTTTAAGACAGTCCAAGTAATCTGATAAAATCAGTTTTTACATGTGGGAACTATTTTTTTTTTGATACACATGAGTAGGCATGTGCAACGGTTCAAAACCGGCGGTTTCGGTTAGAAACCGGCGGTTACGGTTTTGGTTTTTCGGTAACCGTAACCGAACCGCGAACCGCCGGTTACGGTTACGGTTTTTAAACCGACGGTTCGGTTTGAAAACCGCCGGTTTGGCGGTTTGTTCATTTTTTTTTTTTTTTTTTTTTTTTAAATATTATCTCCGTTTTCGCTCGTTTTCACTCCGTTTTCGTTCGTATTTTATTCGTTTTAACTCATTTTTTAGAAAATACATTACTAGAATTGAATAAAAAGTATATAACTTAAATTTATACATTAAAAATAGAAGAATTGTGTATTAAAAAAATAATTTTTTTTTTTTTTTTTTAATAAAAACCGGCAAACCGCCGGTTAACCGGCAAACCGGCGGTTAACCGCCAAAACCGGCCAAACCGGCGGTTTGCGGTTTGTCAAAATGACGAACCGTAACCGAACCGCCATTTTTCGGTTACGGTTCGGTTTTCAAACCGTAACCGGCGGTTTGTCAAACCGGCGGTTAAAAACCGGCGGTTTGGCCGGTTGGCCGGTTTGGCGGTTCGGTTTTGCGCGTGTCTACACATGAGGGAACTATTTAAACCCCAAGCGGGAAAGAGGGACATATTATGAATTTTACATAGAAGAGATGTTTGTACAGCTAAAAACTTTGCCAAAATTGAAAGTCAGAGAATAAAGAAGAAACATAAATCTCCAACTAAACAATCTAAGTATAGCCAATTTAAAAGTGTTACGAAAGTTCATTCCTCATGAGTCTTTCTTAATACGAATTTTATCCCAACACATCCACGCATTATTCATTGTGTCGCCATTATTTTCATAATAAAATAGTTCATAATATGTTAAAATTCGTCTGTAATAGTACGATAGCAGTGAACATCAGGGACGGACCCAGGATTGGCAATAAGGGGGGGGGGCGAATGTTGTTCAACATTATTATATGTTCGTCAATAAAATTAAAACATTTTATATTTATATTATTATTCACTTTTAAATATATTAAAATACACAAATATCTTTCTTTTCTTTTTTGAACTAATACACAAATATCTTAAATCCTACCATGAGTACAATCTATAATCATCTAAATTGAAAATGGAAAAAAAATAAGATGAATGGTAAATAAAAATAAATAAAATTTTGACAAAAACCTAAAAGGTCTTGAAAGTTTGTGTATATGTTTTTTTATGCTAATCATGTTGTGAACTTGTTAAGACGAAAAAAATAAAATTATAATTTCAATCAATAAAATATAAAAATTTCAAGTGAGTGACATTTGCATGCACCCAATTGAATGGTGCAATTGAGTCATAGTTTTAACTCGATTTTAATGTGACGGGTTAAAAAACTCTAATTGCATACAAATTAAAATTTGTCAATTTAAATGTATATTGATATTTAGGGTTTGTCACATAAAAAATATTACTTTGCACAATTAAAATTTAAAAAATAAGAAATTTGAGCTAGGGTTCCATGACTAACAATCTAGGCCCAACCAATAATAAAGAAATAAGCCTATAGCTATTTATAATCTAATTCAATAACAATTTGGTATTACGTAAAGTAACTTATATATGGATATATACTTCATATATAATACTAAAAAAAAAAAAAAAAACTTGAGGGGGGCCATGGCCACCCTATAGGTGTGCATGCATGGTTCCGTCCTGGTGAACATGCTTATGCTTATTTTAAAAGTAAAAAAATTTATAATAAGAATAGAAAAATGAACATCAACCAAATTTGATCCAAAATTCAACAAAATTGATGACAATTACAATTTACAAGCGTAAAAGTTTCCTAATAAGAAAAAAAATTGAACTACGACCAAATTAGGTGTAATGGTTTTGTGACAATTTCTCAGTTTCCCAAACTGAGAAATTGTAATTGATGACAATTACAAACATTGGGATGAAAAAGAAAATCTGAAAAATTAGACCACAACCTGCTTTGTGGCAAGACCTACAAAATGTTGTTACTTAATTTTTTTATAACTCAGAAATAAGTTGTGAAAGATACACATACTTGTCGAAAAATTAAATTCCAATTTGTTGCGCTACACAGTTCTACACTACTATTAGATTTTATATTAATCCCAAATAAAATTTGAAAAATACAAATATTTACATCTGGACACTAAATGATTAAAATTCTAATACGCTCTCCTTCCAAATTTATACTCTCTCCGTCCACTAAAAATGTGCTCATTTCTTTTTCGAGTCTACAAAAAACGTGTTTATTCTATTTAAATAGTTAACTTTTGAATATTTTTTCTACTTTACTAACAAGATTGAGTATTTACCAAATATATTTTTTACTCATTATATTAAATATATTCTTTATAATTAAAATATGAGTTTTTTAAAAGTATATATAAAAAAAGTGAACACACTTTTGGTGGACAGATGGAGTAATTTTGATGTAAAGTAAAAATTTAATATATGAAGTATATTGAATAAATAAATAATCCTTCGTATTGAAAAGTATAGATAACAGGGTGGGGTAGTAATAATTTATTTTTAGATGAAGAGAACTATAGAATTAAACGGATTAAAAATAAGTGGGAATTTATAAAATTCCGACGAAGAAGTACGGAGTATTATTTATACTATTACGTATCCAATCCTGATTATCATTATGAAGATGCAAATATTGGGTGTACTCCTGAATTGACTCGAATTAATGAAAATCGAGTTTCGAGCTACTCGAGTAGCTATCAAGTTCAAGTTCAAGCTCATAAATATTCGATTTGAAAAATTCATAAGTCTAATCGAGTTTAAGCAATATTTACTATTTTTTATTAATAAATAATTTATATTTATATGCAGTAATATAGGCAATCGAGTCGAGCTCCGAATTTATTTTAGAAAAAATATGTTTTACAATTAATTTTAAAAATTATATAGGTAATCGAATTGAACTGAACTCAAATTTATTGAATCGAACTCAATCTTTAAAATCTTAGATTCAATCGAATCGAGTTTTAAATTTCGAGTATAACAATTGAGAATAACTTCGAACTGAGCATTTACACCCAATTGATGGCAAATTTGTAATATGCTAAAACAATTAAGATGGTTGGAGTCGTGTTATTGACGTCTTGGGCCCACGACTAATGACTAATGACTAATGAGAGATTAGGGAAGAACAATTTTGAGTTTCTCCCAAATCAGTTATTAGTCAAGAGTGATGACCTGTTAGGTTGATTGGGTCAAAAGCAATTTTTGAATTTTTGATCGGAACTCCTCTTTTCCCTAACAGTAGAAACACGGTTTCACACAACCACAGAAGTAATTTCCAACCATGTATGGAGTAGTATATCTTTTTGTAAGAAACTGAATCTGGTTTTATTGCTTCTTCCAGTTGAATTGAGATGAATCTACTCCTCCCATCTCCATTACTACTGACCTTTCTGCTCCTATTCCTATTTCCACCGGAGCAATTGCAGGCCCAACAGAGCTACGTCGACAACAAGCAGCTCAGTTGCTACAACAACCCAGCCACCACTCTTGGTTTCGTCTGCAACGCCGCCCCCTCCTGCACCTCCTACCTCTCTTTCCGCTCCACCCCCATTTACAACACCCCCGTTTCCATTGGCTATCTCCTCGCCGCCGATCCCTCCCAGATCGCCGCCGCCAATAACATCTCCGATGTCGCCTCTCTTCCCGTCGACACCCTCGTCATCGTCCCCGTCAACTGTTCCTGCTCTGGCCAATATTACCAGCACAACGCCTCCTACGTCCTCAAACAGCTCGGCGAGACTTACTTCACCGTCGCTAATATCACCTACCAATCTCTCACCACTTGTCAAGCCATGATGGCTCAGAACCCTTACAATGACCATCACCTACTGCCGGAGATGAAGCTCGAGGTTCCCCTCCGCTGCGCTTGCCCCACTCCCGCACAAATATCCTCCGGCTACAACTACCTCCTTACCTATCTCGTCAGGCAAGGCAACGATTACGACTCTATTGCCCTCACTTTCGCCGGCGCCGGAGCCGACGCTAGTGGCATCCTCGACGCTAATATGCTCACCCGAGACCGCTTCGTTTATTTCTTCACTCCAATTCTCGTGCCTCTCAAAACAGAGCCAACTAAACAAAACATCCAAACTCTGCCTTCGCCTCCGCCGCCCCCACCTCTCCCCCCTCCTACCGGTTCTAGCTCCCGCAAGGGGGTTTTCATCGGAGTGGGAGTTGGAGCTACGACCTTGGTTATACTATCATCAGTCTTCGCGTTATGGTTCTTCCGTCGCCACCGCAAATCTCCATCACCACCTCCAAATCTTGCAGACGAATCTGGCTTCGCGGCGGCGGGGAAGCCAACGTCGGGCAGTTTCTCGGAAGGCATCCAGAACGCGACGGAAACTCTGACGGTATACAAATTCGAGGATTTAGAGAAGGCCACGAATTCATTTGCAGAGTCCAATAGAATCAATGGAAGCTCCTCCGTGTACCTAGGCTCATTCAAGGGAGACGATGCTGTGGTGAAGATAATGAAAGGGGATGTTTCTGGGGAAGTGAATGCGCTTCGAAAGATCAATCATTCCCACATAATCAGGCTTTCTGGCTTTTGCCTCCGCCAAGGCACCACCTACCTCGTGTATGAGTACGCTGAGAAAGGCTCCCTCAGCCAATGGCTACACGCTGGTAAGCAGAGGCTCAACTGGACAGAGAGAGTTCAGATTGCTTATGACGTGGCGGATGCATTGAATTATCTCCACAATTTCACCAACCCTCCTTACATACACAAGAACTTGACCAGCAGTAACATCCTTGTTGATGGAAACAAGAGAGCCAAGGTTGCCAATTTCGGGCTGTCGAGGACATTGGATACGGGCGATGAAGGTGTTCTAACAAGGCATGTTGTGGGCACTTATGGATACATGGCTCCTGAGTATATAGAGAGTGGGTTGGTTACCCCAAAGCTTGATGTGTTTGCTTTGGGGGTGGTAATGCTGGAGCTCTTATCCGGAAAGGAAGCCATTACTGGTGATGAAGTGATTTTGTATAGGAGCATAGAAGAGGTGTTGGGCGGGGAGAGTGTGAGAGAGAAGCTGCGGGAATTCATGGACACGAGTCTTGAAGAGGAGTATCCGTTGGAGATGGCCTACTCCATGAGTGAGCTTGCTAGGAGGTGTGTTGGTCCCACTCTTGACGCCCGTCCGTCTGTGTCTGAGGTGTTCATGGCTCTATCCAAGCTCCTCTCCTTTTCCTTGGATTGGGATCCTTCTCTTGAGGATACATCCAACAGCTTCAGCCAATAAAGAAACACATTAATTCTGTATTCACAATAAAGAAAATAAATGCATGTTAATATCATCACATTTGTATTTGCAACCTTGAGTTTATGTATGAATCTTGCAATTCTTTTAATATCATCACATTTGTATTTGCAACCTTGAGTTTATGTATGAATCTTGCAAGGAGGTTGCCTTACTCTATCCATAATTACTTCTTCATCCACAAGTAGAAACTAGGAACATCAAGTTTCAAACTACCATATCACAGGATACGGTAGATGTGCAGCTATTATTAGTATTATGAATTTAACAAACGAAAACAAAAGGAGTTTTTAATCAAGTCAATAAATCTAATCAACTATATAACAGAAGGTAATTAGAAAAAAATCCTGCCTAGACATGACATGAAAAACATAGCATTATGCTCAATCCTCATTTTGTTGCCTGAGCAATCATATTACTAATAGAACTTGCTTGCTCCTTTGCTTCCTCCACCATAGAGTCCTACAAACAAGTAGGAATGGGAAAGTTTAATCAGCTACAAATTTGTTGAGTAGGGACGCATCAGAGAACTGTAAAGCGTAAAGTCACATACCTGTGTGGCTACAAGACGTGCAACTGTTTTCTTGCTCGACTCTTGAAGTTCACCGGCAATTAGAACTTCATCCAATACATAATAAGCCTGATATTGATTTCACCAGTCAGATTTGAAATAGAGAAGCAAAGACCGAAATTAAGGCATGAATCGAGTCACAAAGTATTAGACTAGATTCAATTAATAAAAAATACTACTGTGAATATCACATGACAATTTCTCCACAAGTTGTTTAACCTCAAATAGCACTTAAATGTCATTTTCGATTTAATGTAGTATCATCATTTGACACTATTTGAGTATCAACCAGAAAACAATCCACCAAAACCGTCCAAAGTTTAAGTACTGATTGAAGCAAAAATATCATACCTTGTGAAAATGAAAGATCAAATCCAGTTCGCAGACCTAAAGAAACAAAGTGAATTTATAAATCAACAAGAGAACTTGAAGTAATTACGAGGTACACTTAATATTTGTTTCAGTTATCTCAGGCCTCACACTTCCGAAGTAACGGTCTAGTATCTCGACATAGTGGTGGATAATCTCAAGGACCTCCAACTCATTTTGGTCCTGGTCAATGCACATGCAGAAATAAAGACTGGCATATCTGCAGAATAACGATGAGAAGGAAATAGTAAGAGCGCATGCTGCTGTAATCAATCAGGCGAAGTTTATGTGGTAAAATAAATCATGTTACAAAGTTTGAACTAAATATAAAGGACATTATACCTTTTATAAACAACTTTGTATCCCCTCCACTCCACAAAATTGCAGAGCTTGGGGCCTCGACTGAGAATAAGACCACTTAACTCCCGGATAACCTTTACAAAGTATGCATCAACATGAGGAATTCAAGAGAAATGAGATGCAATGTAGTCGAGAATATTAATATATTAAGAAATGGTCCATCATTAAACAGGGGATGGGGGGTGGGTGGTTCTCTTTTACAAGAGGCACAAAGAACTAAAAAAAACGTAAAATATGTTTGTCAAATATCATACTGTAGTAAACAATTAAGTCTAGTTTTTATTTGTTCAACGATGTCATACTTGCAAACCAAATAATTGATTAACATGATAATACATAATTTTAAATCTAATCGATATATAAATCTTTTTTTACAGCAATATAAAAGCAACTAAAGACAAACTTTAAAACATGTTTTGTGAAACACTAGTATTCGGGAGGCACACCTAAGGCGCAGTGAGGTGCATGCCTCTGTTAATCGCCTCCCTCTAGCATGTAGAGTCGCTGGACATTGCGCGCCCGCGTGCCTCAGGTGTGCCTCCTCTAATAAATATGCCTAAATCTAAGTTGGAAAAAAAAAATACCTTTGTCCTTTCCTTTTGAGAATAAGGTGAATACCATTTTGTCAACCTCACTTTGCCTTGTCTGCTGATGAGGAGAACAAAGTGAATCTAAAAAATTAAAAGGGGCTTTAGTCACTTACCAACTGTGTGAGAAAGGAATGTAGACTTATTATCTCTTCAGATTTACAGTTACAAACATCATACCCCCAATTAAATGAAAAGAAGCAGGCCAACTGAATAAACTCGAGGATTTCACTGGCAGATGGTCTTAGTGGAAGAATAATGGCGGAATAAAATATTCGAGGATTTAGAAATAAAGAAATTGAAAACTCACACCATGCACCTACCCAAGTGCCTCCTCGAAGAGGAGATCTCATGCACTGGCACAAGCATAAACAAATTACCAGCATTAACACATTTTATCCATTGTTAAAGAAGGTTATTTGTGTTCAGAACTAGCAAATAGGACACTGAAAAGGTTTTCACCGGAGATTTTCTTATTACTACTCTACGTGAACCAATTAAAACAAATTTCAAACGATCAACTAAAGCCGCCGCAGATGCATATGGACAGAAGGTGCGCAAATGATCTAAATCGGGGAATCTGATCGATTCCAAGCGATCAGATCAGATTAATGGCAGTTGTCGAGGGTTTCATTCATACATAGATAGGCATATCATACAATTATCAACTAGAAATCAGAATTCGGAAATGGGCAGCGGAATCTAAGAATTATCGTAACAGATTACCATGGCTGTATATGACGTTGCTGCTTAGCCGATTCCGATTCAAAACCTCTATATTCCTCCTCCTTTGTTTGTGAGAAACTCTCCAGTTTATGCAGTTCCAAATAATATAGAATTACGCAATGTTATTGTTACTCACTCCCCCGGCCTGAATTCTATAAATAGTTCACGGTCAATCTAACTAAATTTGGGAAGACTAATTTTAAAACATTATTTTAAAAGTAAACAAAACCTAATTATATGCAGAGACCAACTAACATGCTCAAACGGTTAAAACCGTCAATTACGAACATTTTTTTATTTTTTAACAGAACCAAATCAGGATTCTATCGATTGCAATTCGATTTTTAAACTATCGATTCTAACTAAAACCACCAGTTTGACCTGTATCGAACCGTCAATTTCGATTTTTATTTTTTTAGCATGGCTAACTACCCATCATATTTTTTCTTTTTTTACCACCATAAAGCTACACAAGCATCTCCAGCATTATCAACTGAAAAATCTTGAATTATATACATCCAATAAACTCAGCCACACAATCCGGGGCCAACATACATGTCCATTACAAATTTCTAAACACAAAAGTAGGGAATCATACTTTCTCTATATGTAACAATACAGCTCAAGTAAAAAAACTTCACCCAATTATTGCTATGGAAAATGCACTTGCTTGATAATTACAGGAAAGAATGCTTGATATTTAAGCAAAAAAAAGAGAAAAAAAATCAAGCATTCCATCATCTCCTTTCAATTTCAGCAATTTCCTTGTGGATTAGATATCGAAAGGATGAACTTTGCTCCAACCAATAAACGTACTTCTCCGGTCTACCCTTGACGCACGTTTTGATAGATTTCTGTTGAATTTCTGATAAAGATCCAGTCACCACTTCCAAGAGTGCAGCCATGCTGATGGACATATCCTTGGCGTAGTAGCACAGTATTTTGGGCAGGTAAATTTTCGTCTCCCTGTGAACATAAACTGTAGCTTGTATAAACTCTTCCTTGGCCACTTTCAGATCCTCAAATACATTGTTTGCTCTGTAAACTCGAACCTGCAATCCCAGTTTGTCCAAACTCACATTCAATTCACCATTAAATCTTGATTTTCTCTTTAGTAATAGCGAAAATAGTTTTTATTGGTCGTGTAAGTTAGCCTTATTATGATTCCAGTCCTGTCGACTTTCACGAATAGAAAATAGTCATGTAACTTTTAATTTTTTGACATTTTGGTCTAGTGACCAGCTGTTAGAGGTGTAACGTCTGGTTGACCAATCAAACTTTGCCACGTAGACATTAGTCTGTATTACGTCAGCGTCAACCGGATGTTTCACCTTTTGCAGATGGTCACCGGACCAAAATGTCAAAGCTTAGGAAGTTACGGAACTATTTTTCAATTCGTGAAAATTGAAAGAACTGAAACTAAATATGGATAACTTACAAGACTTAAAAACTATTTTCCCTTAGCAATATATACATACCGCAGGGTCCGAGTATGCCCCTGAAGAAAGTGCAAAATGAACAAGTGGTTCAGGGTATTCTATTGCAAAAACATGTTTAGTATTCCCAGCCTTCAACTTCTTTCCAGGAGAGAGAAGTGTCTGAATCCACTGCATTTTGTGTCACTCGTGATGAGTCAGTAAAAGTGCAACAAATTATAAGCATACAATATTAAGGATAAGCATAGAAATATTAAGGGTAAATGCATTTTTTCTCCTTAAGTTGTATCAACTTTGATTTTTGTCCTCTAAGTTTTCCGACTTTGAAATTAGCCCTATTTACAAAAAAGATCAAAGTTTTAGTCCCTTTACAGGCTAACAGAAGTAACCCATCCGATAATAGGTGATGTGGCAGTTATTTTAGATTTTTTAGGAAAAAAAATCAAGCGTGCCATCAAGCTGGAATAAGTGCTCACTTCCTACCAATATTTTATTTGCAGAAACGCGTTTTTGAGGTTATTCTAATAGAGAATAAGTCATTATCTATTCCAAACTAAATCCCTACCACCACACCAAATCGTTGCTGCAAAATCGAAAACAATTGCCATGTCACCTAGAAAGGATTACCTTTTTTAGCTAGTAAAGGAACTAAAACACTAAACTTTGTAAATATAGAAGACTAATTTCAAAGTAGAAAAATTTAGAGGACAAAAATCAAAATTGGTACAGCTTAAGGGACAAAAAACAATGTATTTACTCAAATATTAAAAAAGCTCTCTAGTTCAGCGTCGCACATATTGGAGCATTTTAGTCGATTTAGAGAAGAACGACTAAAGTAGTAAGCATATACCGGAGAAGAATAATGTGATCTGATTCCTAAAATGGAGCTTTGTATGTCATAAGCATTAACGCACTGTCCACCAACGTTATAAGCAGCCTGAGATCAAAATTGCACAATGAACAATCATATCTCGTGATCACATCCAAGATTAAACAAATTGATTTAGTATGTACCTTCACAATGGAAGAACTCTTCATATATTGTTGGGCTCCATATGCTAGATAAGCCTGCAAACAAAACAGGTAAAAGAGCACTACAATGTTGAAGTTAATCCAGCTGAAAATTGAATTACGGTGATGGAATGTGATCCAGCCAAATACCCCCTCCGTTCCTTATTAAGTGTCCTTTTAGCTATTTACAAAAAAAATTAAGGCACTCAAATTTTAGTCTATTTTATATCAATTTTATCTCTCCAATCTTCCTTTCCTTAATTAAAATGCCTAAAACAACAAATAATAAAATCCCTTACTTAAAAAATTCTTAGAGATATATGGATGGGGATAAATTGAGAAGAAATTTGGTGAAAATGCCTAAAGGAGAAATAATTAGAAACAAAATTATGAGTTTAAAAGGACAGCTAATAAAGAACGGAGGGAGTAGCTTATGACATAATTTTGTTAATAAAGATCAATATAGTAATCCATAATTGGTAGAAGGTTTTGCAAGCCATACGTGCATAACCAGAGCGTTGTGAATATTGATCCAAAATGCAAGCTTCTCTTCCCGTCTCATCTTCATGGGGTCAACGACCTCAAGACTCTTTACAAGAGACCTTTGCAGATACAAATTAAAATGCAAATCAGAACTCGTATTAGGATAATATTGTTTCATAAGCATATGCACACTTTTAATTTAGATGGAAGAACAGTAAAAGTTGGGCTATCAACAGATTGCATTCAAATGGGAATAGACAAAACAATAAGGTATACATGTAATCTAGACGAAAATCCTAGCTATTAGCTCCATGTTCTCTAACAAACCAAAATAGAAAATATCATCAAGGTAACTAAAAATGAGTTTCCATAAATATCTATGACAAACTCTCCAATATGAAACTGGATCCATACTAATATCATAACGTTCATTCACTAATATCATTACTCTTATAAACTAATACCATAACATTTTACACACAAACACGCCGAAGTGTGTGGATAAATGTTACGGTATTAGTTTATACTTGTAATGATATCAGTTAATAAGTGTAATGATATCAATTTCATACAGTGAACAAGTTTCACTGGAGACTGACTCAATATCTGTACCTGAATTTCTGAAGCATTGTAGCAGCATAGCTATAAGTTTCATCATCTAAGCATAACTTCAGTACTTCTACCATAGTGACGTATGGTCCATTCTCTTGCTTCAAGCAATCAAAATCACTATTTTGTGTAGCATCATCATTGCATTGAGGACTCCAACTTCCAGATAAATTTCTTGGAGAAAATGTGCTGGATGAGTTGAATGATGAAGTGGAAGAACCTGAACATCCTTTATCTGTAAAACTGGGGTTGGCCAATTTGCAGTAAATTGAAGATATACATCTTATAATGTCTTCGGATAGTCTATCCGGAAAAATTCGGGCATCATCTATGCGAGAATTTCCGAGATGATCTGCAAGGCTGCGGTGCCTAGAATAAGCTCTATGCCTCTCCTGAAAACATTCAATGTAGACAATTATAGCCATTTAATGATGCTTTTAGCAACAGAAAGCATGAACGAGCATGTCATTGAGTAAAGATATAGTTACGCGACAACAGTTTTTTTAGTGACGTAAGATACCCGATTTCGATTTTAGACCTGTAACTTTCAATTTTTTTACATTTTGGTGACCAGCTGTAAGAGGTGAAACATCCGGTTGACCAAACAGACTCTGCCACATTAGCGTCAACTGAATGTTTCACCTTCTTCAGCCAGTTATCGGACCAAAATGTCAAAAATTGGAAATTATAAGACTATCAATTCGTGAAAGACGATAGGACTATAACCAAAATAGGGATAACTTACCGGACTAAAAAAATTATTTTCCTAAAGTTAATAAAGGAAATAGGTAAGGAATATCAACCCTTCTAGATGAGGACTTCTCAATTGCAACTTGATTTGAATCATTTGGGCCAGCTAAAGAGCTTGTAGGGGAATTTTGATCATTATAATCTTTAGACACCCCCAAATTTATTTTCTGGGATGGTTGATTAGATGAAGCCCCTGCTGATGTTCCTCCATTATTTTGTTGGACATTGTTTTCGACTGTACTTGGAAGATGCTGCTGAAAAGTTGTCCTGTATAGCGAAAGAAGATACTGCTCCAAACGAAGTATTTCGACCTCAAGCGTAGCGATTTCGTTAACCAGTTCAGCTGGAGACTGCATTCAACACGCGATTAAACAAGAACCATCTTCTTAATTTAAAATTTTGTGACTTTCAAAAGTAAAAGAGTTTTAGTAAGTAGCATAATTTGAGTCCAGTCACTCAAAAAATTCTAGGTCACACTAAAGGGATCATGCAAATCAAGAAAGTTGAGCACAACAGCAAGTAAAAATGAAAAATGACCATCAAAATTAAAGATGAAACAATAAGCTAGTGAATTCAACCTTAGATGTTGTGTTTTCATCTGAAAGAAGAGAAGCATTGGATGTCCTGTTAAGGGATGTTTTCTTCACTTGTGCAATCTGGAATTAACAATGTTTCTTTCGGTTAGGAAGACATTGAAACTGAAGCAAATATCCACTTAAACACTACACAAAAAAGAGAAACTATTGCTGGAAGAGGAAAAAAAAGCCCAAATCAGTAAAATTCAGAGGCAATAATCAAAGCTTGGAAGCCCCTTTTAGTACCTTTTTCCTGCAATCAATTCAGAACCCCAAAAGGAAAGAAAAGTAAAGAAAGTGAAATCAAGAAGATCACTCACATGATTTAGATACTGAGAAGGCCTTGGTGACATATTAAGTATATGATCCTTTTGCATCTCACTGCACAGCACAGCAACAATTAGCTTAAATCCTCAACAATCAAATTAAAACACAACACAACACTAAATCAATCTTAATATCACCTCTGCAAACTGGATGAAACCGGAGGGTACATTGTGCAGCACCGACAGCAGTAACAAAGCAAGAAATGCCACAAATTTAATTGCAGAAATGATGATGAAGAACCCACAAGGAAATATAAGGCTAAACAGAAGCTCAAAGTGGGTGGGTAGCTGAATTGAAAAATCCAGTGCAAATAAAAAAGAGCATTCGAGGGCAAGAAATATTAAATGCAGAAAACCCAGTATATATAATACTAATGAGTAGGGCGAAGTTAATAAATGATCACACAGATTCAAGATTCAGCAATAAACAAATGAAAATAAAAAAAGGGGTCAATAGAGAAGAAGTAGGTCAATGCCATTGAAGGGGAGGAAGAGGGACAAGTACAACAGCTATAATAAACATAAATTATAAAAAAAAAAGTGGGAGTAATTATGGTGAGGGGGACATGGTGGGGGAGGGAGATGATGAATTAGTTGCGATTATAATGAGAGAGAGAGAGAGAGATTCAGCGTGTGAAGAAGAATTTATATAAAATTGGAATTTCAAGAATTAGTAATCTGGTACAAGTTAAGTGAGTTTAGTGTACTAAATTCAAAATCCATAAACAATTGAGTAGGTTTTGCGTTGAGCTACCCTCCCCTACTTCCCCCTCTGCGTGCAAAACTGCGTCAGCAAAATTAATAAAGAGTGACAAATTTTATTTTATTTTACATTTAAAATGTTGTTATTAACAGCTCCGAATAAGATATAACTAACCAGTAATATAATATTTGAATTTGAATTAACAACTCTAGATCCCACAAATAAAATTGTTAACTCCTTCCTAAAAACATAAAATTCGTTTAATTTAACAATTTTTTTAAATATTATTTTCATTTAAACACGAAATAACTAAAGTTACACACATCAAATAGAACATTAAAAAGGTACAATTACTCCAATGTGATTATGTATTTGTATTTAATTGCAATGTATACTATTGTATAATTGTATTTGTGAATAGTAATAAAATAATTGATATAGAGTGTATATAAATAATGAACAGTGCACTTTATGAACAGAGTACTCCAACTCCAAACTTTATTTTAGGATATACCCATTTGAGCACATTCATACTCCAAGATGGAGCATGCGTTTGAGATACTCTTATATTTGTTATTTATACCAAAAGAAATTGTTAATACAAATTCATAAAATTTTGGTACAATCCAATTATTGAAAGATAATAGTACTCCGTATTAAACAAAAAATAAGGTATTTTGTTTAAAAAAAATATATTCTCCAATATTTTAAAAAAGTATTATAGTTGCATGGTGGTGGAACGATGATTACCCTGATTATATATTTATATGTATGGTTCATTTTAAAATAGAAAAACTGTATATGGTGGAAGTGATCTTACGTGAGATCGTCTCATAATTTCACTCTATGATATAGATTTATATTTGACCTACATAAACATAATATCCAAACTAATTCAGTCTACTCATTTTCTTAATAGTATTGATTAAATTGAGAGCAAAAGCATGTGCATATTGAGACCATACACCACTAAAATTATTGCTCAAGATAATACTTATCCAAAGAAAATAATGTTAATGTTTAAAGTATAATGTGCTTAAGGTGTACACAATTATCTTTTATAAGAAGATGTCACACAAATTTTAATTTCGTGGGTGCTTTGATAGTATTGCAATTAGGCAATAATTTTTTTTCCTTTTTCTATTTTTCACTTGTAAAATTTGAAGTTGATAAACTTTTCGTTTAAAATTATTTTAACACGTTACATTAGTCGTTTGTATGTTATCTTTAATTTAACATTCATATATTTTTTTTGTTATATAAGAATTTTTTAAATTTATATTAATTTTAATAGTGAGCAATTTAAGATTATAAAATAATATAGCAATATTTCACAAAATTTATGTATTAATAAAAATATTATTGGAAAGCCTAATAAAAATCAATTGGCGTGTGAGCAAATTTAAAATTATATAATTTGATATCTAAATTTATGAATAATCAAATGCTGGAGAATTATTATGAGGGTTGGTCTGCTATGGACTCGAGTGCATGTTGTGCACCCTAGTCCATGTTGCACTTTTCAGTTTTACTGACTTACATTTTTTGGTAAATGGTGTTGCACTTTTCAATTACTCCGTATTAAACTGTATAATAATATTTTTAGTTATAGTGACTTACACTTTTTAGTAATATTGTGTTGTACTTTTCAATTTAATAACTTACACTTTTCTTTAGACTAGGATACACAACATGCACTCGAGTGCACACTAGAACTTTACATTATTATAATTATAACCAAAGTGTATGTGAGCAGAAACCCCAAAGGTTAATGGTGGCGGAAAGGACAGTGGAAAGACTGAAAACATGCAAACAAGATAACAAAATAAAAGGACGTTCGTTGCTATGATGTCAAAATAATTAGCTTATTTCCTCAAATATCATCGATTTAGTTTATTCCCCCAACAAAAACAAAAACATATTATTACCATCATAGTCAATTATTAGTCATAACACAAAATTTGCAAAAATGTTCCATAAACAACAAAACCTGTAAGAATGTTGTAGTCAACTACTTGAATCAATTCTGATAATCTCACATATTTAACTTAAACCTCAACTCAATGACCAATCTCACATATTTAACTTAAACCTCAACTCAATGACCATTATTAATATTAACCTTTAACTGAATATAAGTTTTGTTGTAAGAATGTTGTAGTCAATTACTTGAATTAATTCTGATAATCTCACATATTTAATTTAAACCTCAACTCAATGGACCAATATTAATATTAACCTTTAACTGAATATATAGATAATTTATTTTTTTTGTTTTACTATTATTAGTATACATAAAGTATATTTATTTTAAGTAAATAAAAGCAGCAAAGGATAATGCAAAAGCTAGAAGGTTGTTACAAGATAAGGGTACCATATATAAATAAAATAAATGCTAATATGATTAAATAAATAGTACTTTTTTATTCTATAACTACTTTCACAAATTTTTTTTTTCAAGACGTTTCACAATAACTTTCACACTACACTTTCACAATATACTCAATTTTACACAAATGCTATTACTTTTTTTTCATACATACACAAAAATCAATTCATTTATTTATTTTATATATAAAAATTTATAAAATTACCTTTCAAATTCCTCCAATAAATTCATTTTTTTTATTTTATGTGTCATTTCAAGTGTAAAAATAGTAGGAGGGAATATGAAATTAAAAAAAAAAATAGAAGAGTGAGCTAAATTGGGGTTGAAAGGTCAATATCAGAAAAGGTGGTTAAGATGGATACTATGGGCTTGGAAGATCTAAGCAAGGGACCTGCTGTAACCTTAACCGACCTCATCAGATATGTCGGGACTTGAAATATGGATATTTATCAAATTACGTAGTACATAATTTCTAATTGGATTAAATTAGTACTAAATAAAATTACACATAAACTGCTAAAACCTATTTTATTTACATGAGCGTTGCACGCGATTTTTTTTTAAATAGTATTTTAATGTAATACTGTATATTAAATATATAAACTATTTACTAGTTCAAATTAAATTTGTTGTAATCTTAATATTTTTAAACCCTAAAAATTGAAGATTGGAGAAAAAGAATTAGTTGATCCGTTATATAATGGGTGGGGAAAAATGGTTCACCATTAGTATAAAGATTTGGCGGTAATACATTCTTAAAAATCACGTATGACACACCTCTAAAAAAAACTAAGTGAAATCTAACATGAAAAATTAGTTAGTATATGTGCAAAAAATAATAGTTTGTATAGTTAGGTATAAAATTAAAAAAAATAGTTAAGTGATCTAGGTGTCATTTCAATAATAGTTTGATGAGTTCAAGGGGTGCTTTGTTGAAAATTCTTTGAAAATTTAAATTAAAATCAGGTAATTATGATGATTAATGAGAATAAAAACTAAAAGTGATCAATGAGACTACTTTCCCCCTAAATAAGGTGATCATTACTGATATTTGATTAGTATCTTTCTCCTCAATCTTTCTTTTGGGTTGGTCTGCTATGGACTCGAGTGCATGTTGTGCACCCTAGTCCATGTTGCATTTTTCAGTTTTACTGACTTACACTTTTTGGTAAATGGTGTTGCACTTTTCAATTATTAAACTGTATAATAATATTTTTAGTTATAGTGACTTACATTTTTTTAGTAATATTGTGTTGTACTTTTCAGTTTAATAACTTACACTTTTCTTTAAAGTAGGGTGCACAACATGCACTTTAGTGCATACTAAACTTTATCCTTTCTTTTATTCCACATTAACAACAACTTTTTATATTTATTTATTTCAAAATTAGTGTGCAACACCAATTTTTAAATAAGATAATCATTACTTTCATTTGATTACAATCTCTCATCCTACCATTATTTCTTCTCAATCTTTCTTTTATTCCATTTATAACAACCATTTTATATATTTAAATAAATAAGCGTCACCTCAGTGCAATGAGACCTAATTCATTTGTGGATTAAATTGAAAGCAGGCCGGGCCGTACTGAGGCCCAGCCCAGAAACAATTGAAGCCCACGTCCAAAGTCGTTTCACCTCAATACCCAACGCGTTAATAGTAAGTACAGGGGACCCCCAACATAAACAAGATATTTTTCAAGGCTAATTCAGAGCCTCATAGCCTGCTTCTAATAAATGCTATGTACTTAACATTATCTTCACTCAGGGACCATCAAATCTTTTTCTATTCCTAATATTAATAATCCACTACCTAATTTTTATTCCTACTAGCCTACTAAGATTCTTTTGCTCTTTTTAATTAATACTCAAAGTTTACGTATATTTTGGACACAATTTTTTTTATTTAAATATAATGATTAAAGTGTTGAAGTATAGTTTTATAGACTCACATATATAAAGTAAATAAATTTATTAAATTGAATGTATAGTGTTGGTGTACTTCAAAATAATAACATGAAAAGTAAATATGTACATTTTATAAAGATGAGACTTTTTATTTTATTTTGAATAAATATTTATGAAATTGTTGAAGTATACGAAATAAAGAAGAACAGGGTGCATGCATGCACATGCATGCAACACACACTACAAAATTTGACTCAAATGGCGAGGGGAAATGGCGAGCGCGTATAAGCCCTTGGCATTGGGTGAGTGAAATGGCGAGGGGTACAATTTACGAGGGATATGGCGACGGGTGACACTGCACTCGTCAATTTACGAGCGCGTGGGCGAGGGTATCAAAATCCCTAGCAAATTGGCGAGGGAAATTAATACCCCTCGCGAAAGCTGATGGAATGAATACTAAAATGGCGAGGGAAGGAGGGGTACCTGTTATTGGCGAGGGATATACATATGTTACGTTAATTAAATGTTAATTAATATTATTATATTATTATTAGTGGTTGGATAAACATTGGTAATTAATATTATATGTATATATTTTTAGATAATTAATATTGCATGTATATATTTTTAGAGTATAATTTAATATAATAACATTATTAGATATTAATTGTTAGATAATTTTAATTAGGTTAATAGTTAATTATCGTTATTAGATTAATTAATGGTTAAATATTGTTAATAATATGATTTAATTATAAATATAATGTTTTGATAATTTAATTGTGTTATTAATTTATGTTATATGTAATTTAATTTATTAAATAGAAATATGATGATGTTAGAGTTGAGAGGACGACTTGTGCTTGTTCTTGTAGAATGTGTGTTACGACATGATTATAATTTTAATCAAGTTAAAAAATTAAATTAAATTTAAAAAATGATTAATTAATTTTTAAATATTTATCTTTTAATTTCAATTTTAATGGTGCATTTATTTTTAATTTTTGATTATTAATGATACTTGATTTTTATTTTTAATGTTAAATTTTAATTATATTCAATATATATATTCAAATAATTTTTACTAACAATGATTTAATTACAAATTTGAAATATATATATATATATATATATTTATGGAGAAAATTAATTAGACATAATTATTGAATAATCACGAATTAAAAAAAATGTAATTGGAAAACAAAATTAAACCCAACCAATTATTTGTAACACATAGTTTTATAATTTTTCATTTAGAAATAAATATATTAAATATTTTTTGACAATTTAAAAATAAACAAGGAACTTTAATTTTATAATTGAAAAACAAAATAAATATAATTAATTATTTGTAACACATAATATTATAATTTCACATTTAAAAATAAATATATTAAATGTGTTTTGACAATCTAAAGATAAACAAGTTACTTTAAAGGAAAGAAAGAAAAAACTAAAATTATAATATGTATATATATATTAATTGCATTCAAAGTATAACGACTAAAGCTCCTAGCCTAAACGGCACATAGGGAGCGCATAAACACTTCTTGTTCCGGAGGTCCCGGGTTCGATTCTCGCTGGGTGTGAAATAAATATAAAAGTGGTAGTGGGGTGGGGGGTTCAAACACAGATCCCTCGCCTTTGCCCTCTTTATATGGGCCTTTTTTTGTAGTGACACAACACATGCGAAACACACACTTGTAGTATACATACAAGCTATACATATAGGAAGGTAGTTACATATTTAACAAACTCTTGTTAGATAGAAAGCTCTAGAATGTGGAGCTCTCTATATATAGTGTACCTCTCACACTTTATACTTTAAGTTGAATATACACATTTAAACATAGTATCATGAGATCAAGTTTTTTTTTTTTTTCTGAATGGGTTTGCAAGTTCTCTCCTTCCTCCTACCTTCTTTGTATCTTCAAACTCAGAAACCGCCCTGTTCTTCATCCTCTTCACATCTTCATCGTTCATAACTGCTTTTCCCTTTGAATCTTCTTAGCTAATTCAACTCCCGATCCTCTCTCTTCCGCTCGTATTCAACTCTATCGTTTGATCTATGGCTACTAAACCTTCATCTCCTACTCTTCCTCGATTCATTACGTTATCAATTTGTCTTGACAATGATAACTATTCATTTTGGCGAAATCAAGTCCTTGCCTCTGTTCGTGCTCATAACTTTGAAGATGTTCTGTTGTGCACGACTGTCCCACTGAATCCATCTCACTCTTCATTGGATTCGATCTCTTGGCAAATGAAAGATAAATTTCTACTCAGTTGGCTCTTAAGCCCAGTATCTGATTCTATGCTTGGACATGTTAGTCGATGTGAGCACGCGTTTCAGCTCTGGTTGGTGTTTGAGCTGTTATTTCAATCTCAATCGAGTGCCAAGGCTATGATCTTACGCCTTCAGCTTCAAACTCAGAGAAAATGTGATCTAAGTATCGACAACTTCATCTTAAAGATGAGATCCATTGCTGATGGACTATTTCATGCTGGCTAACCGATTAAGGATGATGAATTGGTGCTATACATCCCTGGAGGCTTGGGTGCTGACTTTGATGCAGTTGTTGTCTCACTCACCACTTGTGGATCTATTCCTTCTCTTCCTGAGGTTCAGCCTATTCTACAGGCATATGAAGTTCGTTTATTGAACCATAACTCTCACTCTATTCAGCTTCAAAGAGGTAATATCTCAACTGGTTTACATCCATCTGTGTATGCTGTTTCTAGAGAAGTGAATAGAAACAATGGAAAAGATAGGGTTTACTCTAAACCTAGAATTGTTTGCCAATTGTGTGGTCGTAAATTTCATACAACAGCTAAGTGTTATAAGAGGTTTGATCAGAATTTTTCTGGTCTTGAAAACTCCATAACCAGATCATATACCTCCAATTCTCACTCAATTTCCTCTCCTCGTCCACCTCTCACTACTCCTCTACAAGCTAATCTCACTCAATATCAACCTGTTTACTCTCATTTTCCCATCAATCAACCTTATGCATTCACTGGTCAATTGAGTCAAGGTGCATCTACCTCTGGCATTTCCATTCCACAATCTTCTTCTCCATGGTTTGTGTTGGGATATGAATCCTATAAACAATGTTCTAATTGATGAAAGTATGTTTTGATGGCCAAAAGCAACTTAAAGTTAGTGATATATGTGGTTCTAAGTCATCTTAACTAAGTCATCTAAATATAAGCTTACTAATCTGATGAGAAACTTAAATTGAGATTACTGATCTTAATGGTATGTGAAATAAGTTTACCGATCTTATTGAGTAATATTAAGAATAAGTTTACTGATCTTATTGAGTGATATTAAGAGTAAAATTACTGATCTTAACTAAAGAATACTGGAATAAGATTACTGATCTGAGTATGGAAACTGAGAATAATTTTAGTGATCTTATATGAGATATTTAGTTACTGATCTGATATACTTACTGATCTTATATGCTTACTGGTCTTTTATGTAAGTTACTGATCTTAAGTGTTTACTGATCTTATATAAAAGTTATTGAACTTACATGAGTTACTGATCTTATTGTTCACTGATCTGATATATGAACTGTTAGGAACTAAGCTGATGTTTTGTATTGTATAGACAACTTATAGTATAGGACTTAGTTATACTCATCTGTATATAGTTCAGTTGATGTATAGATAGGTTTTATATATGTAAAATTGTATTCTATTGTATTCAGCATTGTAAAAGTTCAGAACAGTAGATTAGAACTAGATTAGGAGAAGATCAGAAGACTAAAGAAGACTCAGAGGACTACTTCAGAATAAGAAGACTTCAAAGAAGAGTTGAAGAGAAGCTTAGAAGAATTCTGGAGAAGTTAGAACAGTTTTGGAGAACTGTGCTTACTGACTAAGAACAGTAAAAATCAGAACAGTAAGTTACTGTGCTGATTTGGTGAAATTGAAGAATAAGTTTGGAAAGCTTATTTAAGGTGTAACTAAAGATTTATTGAAGAGATGCTGACTTAGAAGGAAGTTACAAAGTCGGTTACAAGAAGAAGTTACAAAAACAGTTTTAGAGTTAGTTGAGAGTTAGTTCACAAACTGCTAACTGCCATACTAAGTTCTATAAATACTGTATGATCTCCTACTGCTAAAGACGACTGTACAATTACTGATCTTAGAGAATTCAAAGAGCAAGTCTACAAGCAAGAACTCACAGAGTTAAGGAAATCAAAGCAAGAAGAGCCACTGAATTGAAGAGAAGAATCAAAGGCTATTCAAAGAGAAGTTTTACTTTTCAAGTTTAAGTTTGTATGTTGTAAAACAAGTGTGCTAGTTACTTGGGAAATTACTAGTAGATCGAAGATATACCTGGAGGTATAATCGATAAGATCACAGTCTTAATATTGGGACTTTAAGCCACAAGAAACTCAAGGAAGAAGAGTAATAAAACTTCACAACTGGAGTTGTGAGAGTGGATGTAGACATTTGTCGAACCACTATAAAATTCTGTGTTCTTTACTTTACTGTTTGTTATTTGTTTGAATTGTTTAACTAAGGACATTAAGAATTAACAAAGATAAAGATCTATAGAAAAGTTGAGTATAAATTTGATTGGGCTCATTAGTAATCTGATTATTCCGCATTGTGTATTCTGATATATTGAAAGATTTTTGAAAAGTCTATTCACCCCTCCCCTCTAGACATTTTCACTAGCTTACTCAATATTATTAACTCAACTTTGGGACCAACAAGTGGTATCAGAGCAGTAGTTCTTTGGACTGCTGTTTCTTGATAACCTTGCAGATCTTGAGGGAAATCTCACTGATCTTAATACTATTTCTTGATATTTGTCATTATCTGACTACTTGAAAATTATCTGCTATACTACTGATCTTATCTGTCTGATCAAACATGGATACTAATGCTACAAAACTGCCTAAGTTCTCTATTTCAGATTATGATCGTGATGACGACTTGGCACTCATGGCCAAACAAGAGATTGAGGTATCATCTATTACTTCATTTCGTTCTTGTGATAGTTCTGAAACTGATGAAAGTGATACGGCTGACAGCGGTGTAAGAAGTAGTCTTCATCACTTTAATGAAGTGACTGAAGAAGACCTCATACTCGTTAACAAAGCCTACATGGAAGTCAGCGACGAGAACATTGCTTTAAAACAAGAAATCATTAGTCTCAGAGAAGCACAGTCAAGAGCAGACCCTAAATTAATTACCTTAAAAGAACGCTTAATAGAAGAGTTGTCACAACTTAAAGATAAGTATGCATCAATAGAAAATTTATATAATGGTATGCTCAAGACTCAAGCTCTCGAAACCAATGAGTTCAATGATTTAAAGTCTAAGTATGAAAATATTGAAGAACGTAACCGTTTCTTGGAAACAGAAGTACTAAGCTTAGATCTGAAATTGACTGATATGATTAAATCTTCCAAGATTAATCAACAATTATCAAATCAATACAGATCCCCAGCTGATAAAAGTGGATTAGGTGCTGATGTACCTAGCTCATCTACTTCTGTAATCAAGAACACGAATACAGTTAAGAACAGTTCTATAATTCTTGATAAGGGTAAGAAACCCATGGAACCCGTAAAATTCATAACCTCCAAGACTAATGGACTAGTTCAAACTAATCTTGTTCATCCTAATATCAGAAATGGTAATAAGATGAATAAGGTGAGAACAGAACAGTCTAAGTCATATAAGAAGAGTACTAATCAGCAGAGTAAAACTCAGAAGAGAAAAACTCAGCAGAGTAGAACTCATCTATATACGACTAGACCAGTCCAACCTAGATGGACACAGCCTAGACCAGCATATCTAAGGCAGTCTCAGCTATATTCATCCAAGCCTAGGAGATACAATCAACCAAATTGTGAAAAATCTATTCTCTATGCTCCTCCATTATCATATGACATCATAAGAGAGGATAGACCACAGTGTAAGTACAGACCTTATAGCACTGACTTGGATGTATTTTTGCACACTTTTTACAACTATACGATCCCCACAAGCGTATGGGTTCGATAGTAGTATGATAAGTATACCAAGTAGATATTCATTCCAAGGACCTAATTAGGAGAGCGTGGAGCCCCAAAACTATAAGTCAAAATGGTGTTATAGAAGCTAAACGAGAAAATAAAACAAATATCAATAAGAAAAATAAACAATAAGCAAGCAACTAAACTAACTCTCAAAAAGATGAAAGTGCAAGTGGAAGAATTGCTTCGGGTGTTTTTCTTATGTGGGATCACTAATGAATTAACGAACTAATCACAATAATTAAGCCTAATGTCTTGAATTATGCTAAAGGCTATCACATATATGTGTAGACCAATCCCTTGTGAGGCTTAGGTGAACACGTGCACTAATTAGCAATTATAGGATCTAATTAGTACCATAAGCTCCTAGGATAGTGTCTCATAAACACGTTCAACACGGTTACTAATGCTTATGAGACGCCCTCTCACCAATCTCCTAGACGACCTCTAATTGACTAGTGTCTAGTGTCGTCGATCTAAGCAATCAACCCCCGGTCGGTGTAGCTAATTACTATGTTAGTTCTAATCGATTAATTCAAGCTCACACACACATTCTTAATCATGCAACCCAATACGATCGTTGAAGTCGACAAAATCAACAATGCTAGCTAATAGGGTGAATTAATCAATTGAATCATGCAAAACACAATACTAGAAACAATTAAAATCAAGACATATAGGTTAATTAAGCAATTAATTCATAAACCCACTAATTACCCTCATAATTCAAACACCCAAAGCAATAAAAGTCTAGCTCATAACTAAATTAATAACTAGAATAAAACTCATAGAAATTAAACTACAAAACATTAATGAAATTGAAATTACTAAATTAAATTTGCAATAATGAAAAATATCACCTTAGGTCTTCAAATACTTCAATCTCACAAACAATAAAATAAAATACTAAATTGAAATCTATCTATGAAATGGAAGAACAAATTAAACTAACTAATCTATTGAGTGGAGTGGTGGAAGTGTGGGAGAGGAGAGGGTTTCCTCCCCCAATGAGTGCTCTCTGTTTCTGCGCAAATTCCTACTCCTCGAATTGCTGCCCTCTGTTGTTATATATTGGCTCCCGACTTCTGTCCAAAAAATGAAATCGCTGACCCCTTACTTCAAAAATTGAAATGCGATTTTCTCCTTTGAAGTAGTGGGTCCCTTGGAGAATAAAGTCATGCTTTTGATTGTTTCGCGGAAGGAAGCGTTGATTTGCAAAACCCACTTTATCAAATGTTAAAAGCAACATTTTTTTTTTTTTTTACTTCAATCACGTGGCCCAGGTCAAAATCAACATCTACAACATTGCTTTCAATCCTCTTATGCTGCATTGATAATCAATTAATCATTTGGGCCTTTATCAATTCTTCAATCTTAGGTCCAATCAGTTGGCCTTCGAAATGGGCTGTGAAGATGGGCCTCAATTCTTCTTTTCTCGATTTATTCCTTCGATTGACTTCATAAAATTATGGAGACGTGTTTTTCTCTAAAAGTCCTCATTTTCTCTATAAAAATAGCAATCAACACCCTTTCTCCAAATCAAGTGCAATTAGTCAATTTAGTGTAAATAATGCATGAAATCCTATTAAATTAAGCTAAATAAATCCATGAATTTCAAACAATTTTCACACTAATCAAACACACAAGCTTATAAACCTTATTCTAATTATCAGAAGAATCACATTCCTGCTCCCAAAGAGGTTAAACCAGTTGGTGGTTACCTTAGAAGAGTAAATGTGAACTCTACTGATAGTCAAGAAAAAGTGAACAAAGTTTGGTTTTGTGACCATAAGGGCAGAAGACTTAAGAGGTCTCAATTGTTTAAAACTTCTATGTATATCTGGATTCCTCTTACTACCACTAACACATCTTGCATATAGAACTGTGTTAACATTTCAGGTACTGTGCTGATACCAATAACAGTACATCAAAAGGGTAAACCAGAAGAATGAGACTATGTCAAGACCACTACATTCGTGAAAACAGGCACAGAAGAAGAGTTCTCTACTGAAGGGGGAACTGATCTTAGTCATAGTACTGATCTGATAGTATTGTGCTGATATCAAAAAGGTGAAATCAGGAAAGTTGGGTACTGATCTGAAAACTACTGTGCTGACCCATCTACTGATCTGATGTTACTGTGCTAAGGCCAAGAAGTGATCTGATTTTCAAGAAAATGATACTCAGCTGATCACAGTACTCAGCTGAATCTAGATAAGTAGTTCTTATAATAAAATTGTGATAAAAATGATGTAAATGTGTGCTGGAAACAGCTGTGCTGATAAAAATCACCAGAGTATTTTTAACCTAACTTGGTGTTGTATCTACCAAACAATATACTAATGACCTTACCTAGACCTTGAAGGGTGAAATCATGCAACAACTGAAGTCTATTAGGGAGTTGTATGATGAAGCCAAAAAGGGGGAAGGTAAAGTAATAAATGGTTGAAAAGATAATCACTGATCATCAACATATGATGGATATCAAAGCAAGGATGTATGTTGCATTCAGAATCTGAAGATGCAGAATGAAGATGAAGGACAAGCTCAGAAGATAACATTTCTATCCTTAATCTTTATTTCTATATTTTGTGATCATTTCATATTTTGTTAGTATGTGTAATATGTGAAATATCTAATCTGATTGTGAATATGATATAATTTCTGAATTGATGAATTGTTATGATTGACTACATACTTAACTACTGATTTATTAACATTTAAGTAGTTTTGGCTTCATCAAAAAGGGGGAAATTGTTGGGATATGAATCCTATAAACAATGTTCTAATTGATGAAAGTATGTTTTGATGGCCAAAAGCAACTTAAAGTTAGTGATATATGTGGTTCTAAGTCATCTTAACTAAGTCATCTAAATATAAGCTTACTAATCTGATGAGAAACTTAAATTGAGATTACTGATCTTAATGGTATGTGAAATAAGTTTACTGATCTTATTGAGTAATATTAAGAATAAGTTTACTGATCTTATTGAGTGATATTAAGAGTAAAATTACTTATCTTAACTAAAGAATACTGGAATAAGATTACTGATCTGAGTATGGAAACTGAGAATAATTTTAGTGATCTTATATGAGATATTTAGTTACTGATCTGATATACTTACTGATCTTATATGCTTACTGGTCTTGTATGTAAGTTACTGATCTTAAGTGTTTACTGATCTTAGTATTTACTGATCTTATATAAAAGTTATTGAACTTACATGAGTTACTGATCTTATTGTTCACTGATCTGATATATGAACTGTTAGGAACTAAGCTGATGTTTTGTATTGTATAGACAGCTTATAGTATAGGACTTAGTTATACTCATTTGTATATAGTTCAGTTGATGTATAGATAGGTTTTATATATGTAAAGTTGTATTCTATTGTATTCAGCATTGTAAAAGTTCAGAACAGTAGATTAGAACTAGATTATGAGAAGATCAGAAGACTCAGAGGACTACTTCAGAATAAGAAGACTTCAAAGAAGAGTTGAAGAGAAGCTTAGAAGAATTCTGGAGAAGTTAGAACAGTTTTGGAGAACTGTGCTTACTGACTAAGAACAGTAAAAATCAGAACAGTAAGTTACTGTGCTGATTTGGTGAAATTGAAGAATAAGTTTGGAAAGCTTATTTAAGGTGTAACTAAAGATTTATTGAAGAGATGTTGACTTAGAAGGAAGTTACAAAGTCGGTTACAAGAAGAAGTTACAAAAACAGTTTTAGAGTTAGTTGAGAGTTAGTTCACAAACTGCTAACTGCCATACTAAGTTCTATAAATACTGTATGATCTCCTACTGCTAAAGACGACTGTACAATTACTGATCTTAGAGAATTCAAAGAGCAAGTCTACAAGCAAGAACTCACAGAGTTAAGGAAATCAAAGCAAGAAGAGCCACTGAATTGAAGAGAAGAATCAAAGGCTATTCAAAGAGAAGTTTTACTTTTCAAGTTTAAGTTTGTATGTTGTAAAACAAGTGTGCTAGTTACTTGGGAAATTACTAGTAGATCGAAGATATACCTGGAGGTATAATCGATAAGATCACAGTCTTAATATTGGGACTTTAAGCCACAAGAAACTCAAGGAAGAAGAGTAATAAAACTTCACAACTGGAGTTGTGAGAGTGGATGTAGACATTTGTCGAACCACTATAAAATTCTGTGTTCTTTACTTTACTGTTTGTTATTTGTTTGAATTGTTTAACTAAGGACATTAAGAATTAACAAAGATAAAGATCTATAGAAAAGTTGAGTATAAATTTGATTGGGCTCATTAGTAATCTGATTATTCCGCATTGTGTATTCTGATATATTGAAAGATTTTTGAAAAGTCTATTCACCCCTCCCCTCTAGACATTTTCACCAGCTTACTCAATATTATTAACTCAACTTTGGGACCAACAGTTTGTTGACAGTGGAGCTACTCATCATGTCACTTCACAGCTTGCCAATTATCACATCAACACACCATACCAAGGTATGGATTCTCTCATTGTATCACATCAACACACCATACCAAGGTATGGATTCTCTCATTGTTGGTAATGGTGATACCTCTCCTATATTACATACGGGTTCTTTCCATATTCCATTACATGGTGAATCTAGATCTGTTGTTATGAATAATGTACTCCATGTGCCAGCCAGCCCTAAGAACTGATTCGGGTGGAATTTCCGCATTTTAGAGCCACATGTGAAGCATGTTTTTGATGAGATTTCATTGATGTATGCATTAAATATGATTGTTTAAGCCAAAATGAGAGAAATGTTGTGTTTTGTCGATTTTGTAGGAAATACGATGGAATTTGGAGCAAAACACCAACCATAATTTACTGGATCAGGAAGAGGAGTGAACGGTTGGATTCGTCTTGAAAAACGGAGTGGAATAGCCTAAAGAATCGAGTCAATCGGACAACCGAGGCGAGAGATATGCACGAAACAAATTTTGAGAGCCAACTCGGCCGAGTTCCCTGACTCGGCTGAGCCCCTGATCAAGGCAGAATCTGGAACCAATTGCCACTCGGCCAAGCTCCCTGACTCGGCCGAGCTGCTGAACAAAGTTTGGGCGCTGGAATTAATTGCACTCGGTCGAGTGGGACAACTCGGCCGAGTTGCTGAAGAAGTTGAAATCTGGAACAATTAATCACTCGGCCGAGTCGCGAGGCAAAATTTAGAATCTGGAACGAACTGCACTCGGCCGAGTCCTGAGGCGAAATTTGGTCCCTGGAACAGATTACACTCGACCGAGTCCTGAAGAGGCCGTTTCATCCATTCGAACACTCCAACTCGGCCGAGTGGTCCCACTCGGCCGAGTCCCCCCTGCTCTCGGTGCCTTTTGCATATTTTGTCCAATTTCCAAGGACCTAAGTGCAATTTTCATCCTTAAGCCCTACCCCAACACTATATAAGGCCTCATTCTTGAAACCCAAGACATTCTTCCCCAAATTCTCAAATTCCACACATAGTTGGAGGTGTTTTGGCCATATCTTCCTCAATTCTTCATCAAATCAAGGAAGGAAGGATGTAATAGCTTGGAAATTCCATTCTCTACCACATTTTTGACTAAGCTTTCTCTTTCTCTCCTTTTTTAGTTAACTATTTCATTTGGATTTTGTAATTTGATTATGTTAGCTCTTGGCTAAACATTTGTGGTTCTAAGGCATTGTAATTATTTGGATTGAAGTTTATGAACTAATTTCTTGCTTTAAATGGTGTTTGTCTCTTATTTGAATGTTTAATTCTCATTTGGAAGCATGTTGTTATTGGCCATGATGATTTGCTTAATTCATTGTTAATTGGGGTAAGATTGAGAGATTTATTCCATTAATCGTATACAAGCATGCAACCCGGTATTATTATGAGCTCGAGAGAGGATTAGTTATCGGAGAGGGAATTGAATGATCTTTGGGGCTCTTTTAGGTGGTGTGATGTTTGTAAGGTAGAGATACGAACTTATGTCGCATGCTCCTTTGGATTAATTAGATCGAGAGATTGATTAATTCTTCTTTTGTGATCAACCCTATATGAAGACAACCTTAATGGCCATTTGAACGAGTAACAATTTATAAACGGATATCTAAGTGTTACAATTGCCTTGGAACCTACCTTCTCATACTTGAGTTTTCATTCGTTTTACCTCGTTTTCTTAGTTTGCATGCTATTTGATCGATTTTACATTACTCTTTATTGCTTATTCGTGACAATTTGGTAGGCAATCTTAGGGTAATTCAATATAATCACTTAATCGATCGCGTCTAAATAGAATTTCGTTAACAAAATACACTTTTACGCTATACCTCCTCGTGGGATCGACCTCGTACTTACTTTTATACGATAGACCCCGTATACTTGCGGTCGTTTATTCTAGTGTTGTAGAATACGTGAATCAAGTTTATGGCGCCGCTGCCGGGGAGGTTTTTATAGCTCTAGAGTGTAGGTTAATAGAGTTTTAGTTTAGACATTTTACTTGTTTTCCTTATTCTCAAAAATCCAAAAAAATATTTGTGTTTGTTACTTGATCTTACTTGCACTTCTCACTTTCGTTTGATCTTTTGATAGATATGGTTTATGATCACACGATCTAGGAGGAATCAACAAGAAGTGTTGCCTTTAGATCCGGAGATCGAAGCCAATTGTCGAAGAAGGAACACCGAAAGAAGAAGGCTTGAATTAAAAGAGATGAATCGAAGGGAAAATTCGATAGTGGAAGAGGAAAGGAACCAAGAGGATGTTGGAGGCGTAGTAGAGCCGAATGGAAATGGTGGTAACCGACCACAAGGGGTTGTTAGAGATAACCTCAACCAGAGGGTTGAAGAGAATGTCAATATGGGAGGAGATAGAGAGCAACTGGGGAATGAGGAAAACGGGAATCAAAGAGTCTTGAGAGGTCACTTCCGTCCCATCCCAAAACCTTATGGAGGAGCGGGTAGGGAACCCGTAGATGCACACAACTTCGAACTCAAGTCGGCCTTGATCGTAAGGAGGATCCTAACCTCCACTTGTCTCAATTCCTCGAGATAAGTGGAACGGTTAAGATCAACCGTGTTCCTCAAGATTATATCCGATTGCAACTTTTTCCATTCTCACTCCGGGACCGAGCAAAGCAATGGTACCTTTCTCTCGACTTGAGGACCATCGAGAATTGGAATGACTTAGTCGATGCATTCCTCATGAAGTACTTTCCTCCGAGTAAGACGATCCAAATCCGAGGGGAGATATCCTCATTTAGGCAAGACGAAGATGAGTCATCGGCCGAGGCTTGGGAGCATTTTAAGGACCTCGTTAGAAGTTGCCCACAACACGGGTTCTCAACAGATCAATTGATATGTTATTTCTACAACGGGATGGACCACCGTACAAGAGGTATGGTGGATGCTTCGACCGGAGGAGGTTCTTTGTTGGGCAAGACAACGGAAGAGGGATATGTGCTTTTAGAGGAGATGGCAAATAACGGGAATCAATGGCCCTCCGAAAGAAGACAAAACCGAAGGATTGTCTCAACCCAAGAGTCGGAAGATTTTGCAACTTTATCCAACAAGATGGATAAGTTGACTTCTCTAATGAAGGCAAAGGCATTAGTGGGGCCTAGTGATGAACAATATGAAGAAGCCCACTATATGAACAATCAAAGGAACTTTAGAGAAATGGGGTGGAAGGGGAGGCAAGCCCGTGAGAGTCCTCCCAATCCAAACCAATACCATCCGAATTTGAGGCATCATGAGAACTTCTCTTATGCCAATCCGAGGAATGCTATCCAACCACCACCGAATTTCAACGTAAGAGATGGTGCAATTGTGGAATCCCCATCAAAGTTATCGTTGGAAGACATGTTTGGCGCATTTATGGGGGAAACCAAGAACTTCATGAGAGAGACTAGGGATAATGCAACCAAGACTTGGCAAAGACTTGATGAACAAGGGGAAGTGATCAAGAATGTGGTAAACAACATGAAGGCCATGGAAAAGCAAATGAGTCAACTCTCTAATGTCATTGGAAGTCAACATACTCCGGGGCAATTCCCTTCAAACACGGAGCTTAACCCCAAGGAACATTGCAAAGCTATTAAGCTAAGGAGTGAGACAAGTTATGAGGGGCCAAAGATGCCACAAGAGGAGGAAATGTTGAGTGCACCCAAGGATGTTGACAAAGAAGAAGTGCATGAGGAAGAAAAGCAAGATGAGATAGTAAGGGAAGAGGAGAAAGAAGAGGAGAAGAGGAGTGAGGAGGCAATCCCTCCTCAAGACAAAGACAAAAAGGAGGTACCTCTTCCATACCCTCAAAGATTGAAGAAGAAAGGGTTGGACAACAAATTTGCCAAGTTCGTGGAAATGTTCAAGAAGATTCATATTAACATCACATTTGCCGAAGCACTTGAGCAAATGCCCCACTACTCCAAATTCCTAAAGGAAATCATGTCAAACAAGAGGAAGATGGTGGAGTACGAAACAGTGCATTTGACCGAGGAGTGTAGCTCGATTATTCAAGCCAAGTTGCCTCAAAAACTTAGAGACCCCGGATCTTTCACCTTGCCATGTGTCATCGGAGATGGAGGTACATTTCGAGCCTTGTGTGACTTGGGAACAAGTATTAATCTTATGCCTTTGTCTATATTCAAATCTCTTGGTTTGGGGAATCTTACACCAACCACAATGAGCCTTCAATTAGCGGATCGATCCATGACATACCCTTTGGGTATAGTAGAGGATGTCTTGGTTAAAGTCGATAAATTCATTTTCTCGGTGGACTTTGTGGTGTTGGATATGGAGGAGGATAAGTACATTCCACTAATCTTGGGAAGGCCATTCTTAGCAACCGGTGGAGCCATCATAAATGTGAGGAAAGGGGAGTTAGAGCTTTAAGTGAACAATGAAAAAGTCTTGTTCAACATCTACAAGGCCATCAAGTTTAGAGATGATGAGGATGAGGTTTTCGAGTGCAATATGATCAATAGTGTGCAAGCTTGTGTGGACATACACATGGAGAAGAACAACTCAAAGGATCCACTTGACTTTTGCATAAAAAACTCTCTTACTTCTCCTTCTCTTATCCCTTTTGATTTTAATTATGATGAACTTGATGATATAGAATTGTTTGAATATATGTGTTCTCTTGATGTTTTGAAGGAGCTTCCAATCAAGAAGGAGGAGAAATTCATGGAGATACGACAAGAAGCCAAGTTTGGGGGGGTTTTACTTGAAGAGTGTCAAAAATTTCCTAACAAAAATCTTGACACTTAGCCCTCATGTTACTCATTGGAAGCACCAAAGGATGGAGCTAAAGAGGAACCAAAAGCTCAAGAGAAAGGGAGGAAGCTAGACTTGAAACCACTTCCGGATCACTTGAGATATGCTTATCTTGAACAAGGTGACCTCTTTCCGGTTATTGTTTCTTCACACTTGCATGAGCTTGAATTAGAAAAATTGCTTAGGGTGCTTAGAACTTATAAATCGGCTATTGGTTGGGATATTTCGGATTTGAAGGGTATACCGGCTCATATTTGCATGCATAAGATTAAACTAGATGAGTTTATTAAGCCTAAAGCCCAAGGTCAAAGAAGATTGAATCCCATAATGCAAGAGGTAGTGAGAAAAGAGGTGTTGAAGTGGTTAGATAATGATATAATTTTTCCCATAAGTGATAGTGAGTGGGTGAGTCCAACACAAGTGGTACCTAAGAAGGGGGGCATGACTATTGTTACAACCGATGGCTAGATCAACTCTTGACAAAATATGGAGTGAAGCATAGGGTGACCACACCTTATCACCCTCAAGCTAATGGATAAACAGAGCTTGCTAATCGAGAAGTGAAACAAATTTTGGAGAAGACCGTTGGGTTGAAGAGGAAGGATTGGGCCATCAAGTTGGATGATGCTCTTTGGGCATATCGAACCGCCTACAAGACACCCTTGGGCACATCTCCTTACCAACTTGTGTATGGTAAATCTTGTCATCTACCCGTGGAAGTGGATTTGAGAGCTCGTTGGGCTTTTAAGGAGATAAATCTTGATCTTAAGGCATCCGGAGAGAGAACAAAGATGATGCTAAATGAGCTTGATGAGTTTAGGAATGTAGCTTTTGAGAACTCCAAGATTCTCAAAGAAAGGGCCAAGAAGTTTCATGACAAGATGATTGAAAAGAGGGAGTTCCAAGTGGGAGAACAAGTTCTATTGTTCAACTCAAGGTTGAGGCTATTTCCGGGCAAGTTGAAGTCAAAGTGGTCGGGGCCCTTCATGATTAAGAATGTGACGCCCATGGGAAATGTGGAGCTTGTTGGTAAAGATGGAGTAACTTTTGTGGTGAATGGTCAAAGAGTGAAGCACTACTTTGGAAATGAGCAACTTCAAAGGGTGGAGTCACTTTGCTTGGATGAAGCTTGAAAGTAGAAAGAAGCCGTCCGACATAGGACGTTAAAAATAACGCTTCTTGGGAGGCAACCCAAGGTTTTATTGCTTTCATGTTTTTATTTCTTTGATAGTTTTGATAGCTTGGTTTATTTTGTAGGTGAGGATGAGAAGCATTTTGGATGTCATAGCTTGAAGAATGAAGAAGGAAGCAAAACCAACTTTGAAGAGGGGAAGCAAGTGTTGCAATGGTGATCTTTGAAGAACATTGGATGTGCAAGGAGAGAGGTAACAACTTGTAGCCCCAAACTTAGAATTTATACATAGTAAAATTCTAAGTTTGGGGGAGTTATTTTCCTTTTTTTTTAGCTGTTACCCTTGCACCGGTTCGTCATTCTACTTGTGTCACATTTTGCACCGGCGCACACTTGGATTTCATATGCTTATTGTGTTTGAGTTGGTTTTGATTATATGTTGGGTAGTGGATCTTTGGTGAAATGTGAGCATGAATAATCATTGGAATCCATGGTTGAGTAGTTGTGGTGATGTCTATTTGCTTTGAATGTATGCATGATTGGTGTTGGAGAAGAGTGTCATGTTGTGCTCATATTTATTGATCGTTGATAGCACGGATGCATGATGTGTTGTTGTTTGTGAACATTTGATGAATGTGAGAGTCCTATTGAATAAACCGGTGAGAATTGAGCCTTGAATCGAGCATATAATCCGGTTTAGTTCATTTGAGAGTGGACTAGGTTATTGCTAGTGATTCTAGAACTTGCCCAAGTTCTTGTTTGAAAGCATGATTGTGTGAAACTTTGTGATGTGATATAGGCCATCTTGTTCTAAAAGAGTCACTTAGCCAAAATTTCCTAAAACCGAAGTAATCTTCCGTAGTTAGCCCCTTGAGCTTAATTCCTCATTTTCTTGGCAAACTACAATGTGAACCACTTAGCCTTTTTGAGCCTTTGATGCCTACATCTAGTGGGGGATAAAAGACAAAGTGGATAAACATGTGCTTGAAATAACTTTGGTGAAGGGAGAAATTGGAAAAGTTGAAAGAAAAAGAGAAAGATGAAAAGAAAATCAATGGAAAAGAAAAGAGGGACAAAGAGCCCCAAAAGCTTGAAAAGAAAAAAATGGTTCAAAATATGAGGTGATGAATGCTTGAAAAAGAAAGGAAAAAGAAAAGTGAGGATGAAGTTTGTAAGCTTTGAAAGTGAAAGCACACATTGTAAAACAACAAGCTTTGTTCTCCACTAGAAGAGTCACAAATTCCCAAATTCATCCCACCTTGTCCAAAGAGCCAATGTTACATCCTTGATAAAGTCCTATTGATCACATTGTTGAGCATTTGAGTGTAGTAGAAAGTAGAAGTTGGGCAAGCATATAGTGATTGCATAGCATAACTTGGTTGATGGGTGCATTAATATCCTCAATTTGTTTGTGTGTTTGAGGGAAACACTTTGTCATGTGAGTAGAGGACTTGAGCATTTAGATTGTGTTTCCCATTCAAAACGTGTTGTGTGTTTGTGCATTCTTTGATTCATGAATGTGAATTGCAATAATGATGTTATGATCTTCATTGAGAAATGCACTTTGAGAAAGAGACATCACTACATCTTACTTTGCATGTGTGATTTGCATTGAATATTCCATTGTGATCATTCCAACCTCATTGCTTTAAGTGCTTAGTTGTTTGAGGACAAACAACATTTTAAGTTTGGGGGGGTTTGATTCGGGTGGAATTTACGCATTTTAGAGCCACATGTGAAGCATGTTTTTGATGAGATTTCATTGATTTATGCATTGAATATGATTGTTTAAGCCAAAATGAGAGAAAGGTTGTGTTTTGTCGATTTTGTAGGAAATACGATGGAATTTGGAGCAAAACACCAACCATAATTTACTGGATCAGGAAGAGGAGTGCACGGTTGGATTCTTCTCAAAAAACGGAGTGGAATAGCCTAAAGAATCGAGTCAATCGGACAACCGAGGCGAGAGATATGCACGAAAAAAATTTTGAGAGCCAACTCGGCCGAGTTCCCTGACTCGGCTGAGCCCCTGATCAAGGCAGAATCTGGAACCAATTGCCACTCGGCCGAGCTGCTGGACAAAGTTTGGGCGCTGGAATTAATTGCACTCGACCGAGTTGCTGAAGAAGTTGAAATCTGGAACAATTAATCACTCGGCCGAGTCGCGAGGTAAAATTTAGAATCTGGAACGAACTACACTCGGCCGAGTGGGACAACTCGGCCGAGTCCTGAGGTGAAGTTTGGTCCCTGGAACAGATTACACTTGGCCGAGTCCTGAAGAGGCCGTTTCATCCATTCGAACACTCCAACTCGGCCGAGTGGTCCCACTCGGCCGAGTCCTCCCTGCTCTCGGTGCCTTTTGCATATTTTGTCCAATTTCCAAGGACCTAAGTGCAATTTTCATCCTTAAGCCCTACCCCAACACTATATAAGGCCTCATTATTGAAACCCAAGACATTCTTCCCCAAATTCTCAAATTCCACACATAGTTACACATAGTTGGAGGTGTTTTGGCCATATCTTCCTCAATTCTTCATCAAATCAAGGAAGGAAGGATGTAATAGCTTGGAAATTCCATTCTCTACCACATTTTTGACTAAGCTTTCTCTTTCTCTCCTTTTTTAGTTAACTATTTCATTTGGATTTTGTAATTTGATTATGTTAGCTCTTTGCTAAACATTTGTGGTTCTAAGGCATTGTAATTTTTTGGATTGAAGTTTATGAACTAATTTCTTGCTTTAAATGGTGTTTGTCTCTTATTTGAATGTTTAATTCTCATTTGGAAGCATGTTGTTATTGGCCATGATGATTTGCTTAATTCATTGTTAATTGGGGCAAGATTGGGAGATTTATTCCATTAATCGTATACAAGCATGCAACCCGGTATTATTATGAGCTCGAGAGAGGATTATTTATCGGAGAGGGAATTGAATGATCTTTGGGGCTCTTTTAGGTGGTGTGATGTTTGTAAGGTATAGATACGAACTTATGTCGCATGCTCCTTTGGATTAATTAGATCGAGAGATTGATTAATTCTTCTTTTGTGATCAACCCTATATGAAGACAACCTTAATGGCCATTTGAACGAGTAACAATTCATAAACGGATATCTAAGTATTACAATTGTCTTGGAACCCACCTTCTCATACTTGAGTTTTCATTCGTTTTACCTCGTTTTCTTAGTTTGCATGCTATTTGATCGATTTTACATTACTCTTTATTGCTTATTCGTGACAATTTGGTAGGTAATCTTAGGGTAATTCAATATGCTCACTTAATCGATCGCATCTAAATAGAATTCCGTTAACAAAATACACTTTTACGCTATACCTCCTCGTATGATCGACCTCGTACTTACTTCTCTACGATAGACGCCGTATACTTGCGGTTGTTTATTCTAGTGTTGTAGAATACGTGAATCAAGAACCTCATGAGCATTTCTCAGTTTCTTAAAGATAATGATGCAGTTATTGAATTCTATGTTGATTGTTGTTTTGTTAAGGATTTGAAGTCTCACAAGATACTATTGAAAGGGGTGCTTAAGGATGGATTGTACATGCTGGATTTTGGATGCTTGAAGCCTCATAAAGACCCTGATCACTCTCAACTTGTTTCTAGATCATGCACTAATAATTTGAATAAGGCTCAGTCAAGTGTTAGTGCTAATAATACTGCTTTGCATGAAAATAAATGGAAATTGTTGCATTGTAGATTGGGGCACCCTAGTGATTCAATCTTGTCTAGTGTTTTGAGAAATTTGAAAATTGTTTGTAAGCCTTCTCAGACACAATTTTGTGATGAATGCAAAGTTGGAAAGATGCACTTGAAACATTTTTCATCTGTTGTGCATCATACTACCCTCTCCTTTTGAACTGTTACATATGGATGTATGGGGGCCTGCATCTTGTGTATCTATAGAAGGTTATAGATACTATCTGTCTATTGTTGATGACTACACTAGATTTGTATGGATTTTCCCTCTCATGACAAAGTCTGAGGTGCTATCAGTATTCACACAGTTTATGAATTATGTTGAAAGATCATTTGGAAAGTTCATAAAGGCTATACAACATGACATGGGAACTGAGTTTCTGCCTGTTGCAAGGCTAGTAAAGGCTCTTGGTATGTAAATAAGATTGGCTTGTGCTTATACTCACCCTCAGAACGGTTTGGTTGAAAGAAAACATCAACATGTCACAGAATTTGGCTTGGCTATGCTTGCCAGATCTAAACTTGGTATGTCTTTCGGGTGGCATGCTTTTTCCACTGCAGTGCACCTCATCAACATGCTTCCCTCTTCCATCACCAAAAACACATCTCCTTTTGAACTGATCCATAGCCGGCCACCTGATTACTTATCTCTCAGAGTATTTGGGTGTGCTTGCTTCCCATTTCTCATGCCATATAATACATCCAAATTGCAATTCAGAAGCTCTAAGTGTATATTTATGGGCTATAGCTCAACTCATAAGGGCTACAAACACTACAAGAAAACTGCAATTTAGCCATGAAAAATTTTGTCGCTAATTCTAATTTTTTTGTCGCAAACACATTAGCGACGTGTGTATAGCAACAAATCCCGCGACAAAATTATTTCATCGCTAACTCACATTATCGACGAAAATATTAGAATTAACAATAAATTTTTTCGTGTCTAAAATAGTAGCTCCTTACTTTGTGGCTAATTTTTTTGCGATAAATATTTTAATTTCGTTGCAAATTGTAGTGATGAAACTTATATTTTTGTCGCTAATATTTGACTATGGATATCTGATTTACGAATCGTTCTCTAAACCCACTTACGCACTCGGCCAACCCACACCCGACCCGCCCCAACCAATACCCAACCCAATCGTTCTCTAAACCCACACCCGCCCCAACCCAACCCGCGCCGTACCCATCCCGATCTGCACCCACATACACCCTCCCCCATTTTATTTAAATGACTATTTATTTGGTATTCGTGAGAATTGATCCCGGGTGGATGGGCGCCCACTCGGACAGACAGCTCTTTGGTTCATTTTTTAATATTAATTATATATGTATTCAATTTTTACTAATTTAGTTAATTTTACTTATTTAATAATTTATTTCACATATATTATAAGTTGATTAATTTTTAACTTGTAACAAGTATATATATATATATATATATATATGTATATATTTCTGTATATATATTGTAATTTTTAAAACAATTCCAATTGTAAAAAATCAATGTTACTTTTATAAACATTCAAACTGATTTATAGGACACAAAATTTGGAGAATTATTAAACATTTAATTATATAAACCGATTTTCTTGATTTAATATGCATAGTTGAAGTAGTACTCTTCCCTCATTCTTAGCGAGAATAACAACAAATAATTAATGAAATCAAGGAAACAGAAAAACATAAAACAAATTATACATAATGAAATTAATAAATTATACCCATAAATAAATAAAATAAAAAACTTAATATGTCAAATTAATGAGTAAAAGTAAATGAAATTATATTGATCCTATTATTTCAAACATCATAGTGTTGAAATCGTGTCTATTATTTCACATTATGCATGCACTCAAACTTTTTTCCTTTATTTTGTTTAAACGACAACCATTTTTAATTCATGAGAATTAAACATGAAAAAATCTATTTCATCACTAAAATATTAGAGACGAAATATAATTTTCATTGTTGTTCTTATTATTAACAACAAAATAAAATAATTTGTTGAAAGTGTGGCGATGAAATATTTTAATTTTGTTGCAAATATTAATTCCAAGAAATTAGCCACAAAAAATATATTTCATCGCAAAATAATAGCGACTAAATATAATTTTCATTTTTGTCTTGATTATTAACAATAAAATAAAAGAATTTGTTGTTAGTTTAGCAATGAATTTTTTTTATTTCATTGCAAAAATTAATTTCAATAAATTAGCCACAAAAAATTATATTTCATCGCAAAATATTAGAGACGAAATATAACTTTTATTGTTGTTCTGATTATTAACAACAAAATGAAGCAATTCGTTGCTGGTATAACGGTGAAATATTTTAATTTCATCGCAAAAAATAATTTCAATAAATTAGCCACAAAAATTTCTATTTCATCGCAAAATATTAGTGACGAAATATATAATTTTCATTGTTGTTCTGATTAGTAACAACAAAATGAAACAATTTGTTGCTAATATAGACATGAAAAATATAGATTTTGTTGCAAAAATTAATTTCAAGAAATTAGCCACAAAAAATTCTATTTCATTGCAAAATATTAGCAACGAAATATAATTTTCATTGTTGTTCTCATTATTAACAACAAAATGAAGCAATTTGTTGCTAATATAACGATGAAATATATAAATTTTGTTGCAAAAATTAATTTCAAGAAATTAGCCACGAAAATTTCTATTTCATCGCAAAATATTAGCAACGAAATATAATTTTCATTAATGTTCTGATTATTAACAAAAAAATGAAGCAATTTGTTGCTAATATAGCGATGAAATATATAAATTTTGATGCAAATATTAATTTCAAGAAATTAGCCACGAATATTTCTATTTCATCGCAAAATATTAGCAACGAAATATAATTTTCATTGTTATTTTAATTATTTACAACAAAATGAAGCAATTCGTTGCTAATATAACGATTAAATATATAAATTTTGTTGCAAAAATTAATTTCATGAAATTAGCCACGAAAATTTATATTACATCGCAAAATATTAGCGACGAAATATAATTTTCATTGCTGTTTAGATTATTAACAACAAAATGAAGCAATTTGTTGCTAATATAGCGACGAAATATATAAATTTTGTTACAAATATTAAATCTAACAATTTGGCGACGAAAATTTCTATTTCGTTGCTAAAATTAATTTTTGCGATGAAATTTGGATTTGTCGCAAAATTTTCGTCGCTATTCCCCCTGTTTCTTGTAGTGAAATGTCTTCATGAATCTGGCAAGATTTTTATCTCAGCTTCTGTTCAATTCAATGAAGATGAGTTCCCTTCTTTTACTCAATTCAAAGTTGATACACCATCTCCCACTTCTCATTTATCAGCACAAATTCCTCCTCCTCTCATCAGATACCCTCTCCAGTTTCTAGCTATTCAAGACATATGCCCTCACCTGCAACACACTCACCAACTCCTTCTCCCCCATTTGATTCTAGCTCCACAAGATATATGCTCCCTGCTGCCCCAGTCAGTTCACCTTCTGTCTCCTCTTCTCCCATCATTCCTCCTTCTCACTCTATGCAAACAAGGTCTAAATCTGGGATTTATAAGCCTAAAGCTCTTATCTCCACATCTCTTATTCATGAACCCACTTCTGTCACTGAGGCAAGTAAAAGTTTAGATTGAAAAAATGCTATGCAGCTTGAGTATGATGCACTGATTCAGAATGGAACTTGGACTCTTGTACCTCCATCTTCAGATATTCACCCTATCACTACCAAGTGGCTATTCAGAGTCAAATACAACAAAGATGGAACCATTGAGAGATACAAAGATAGGCTGGTGGCAAGGGGTTTTCAGCAACAAGCTGGTGTAGACTATTTCAGCACTTTCAGTCCAGTTATTAAACCTGTTACACTTCGCATTGTCTTCACTTTAGCTGTCTCCAAAGGATGGGCTATTTAGAAAGTTGACATCAACAATGTTTTTCTCAAGGGCTTACTTCATGAAACTGTCTACATTGCTCAACCTGAAGGCTTTGTTCATCCTGAGCATCCAAACTATGTATGCAAGCTTAGAAAGGCCATCTATGGCTTGAAGCAGGCCCCAAAAGCCTGGTATGACACCCTCAAGGAGTTCTTAGTTCAACAAGACTTAATTCACTCCACCTCTGACCATTGCCTATTCCACAGATTCAGTCAAGGCACAACCACTCTATTGTTGGTTTATGTGGATGATATTTTAATCACCGGTGATTACTCCACTCTTGTTCAACAACCCATTGATTCACTCCACTCTCAGTTTTCCCTAAAACACTTGGGGGAGGTCAACTACTTCTTGGGAATAGAAGCTCACTCCACTCCCTCTTTCATCAAGCTCACTCAATCCAAATATGCCAATAACATCATCTCCAAAGCTCATCTCAATGATTCCAAACCTTGTCCAACATCAATCTGTCCTTCTTCCAAGCTATCTCTCTCAGACAACCCTCCTTTTGAAAACCCCACACTCTACAGAAGCATTGTTGGAGCCCTTCAATACCTTACCTTAACTAGACCAGATATAACCTTCAGTGTGAATAAACTGTCCCAGTTCTTACAAAATCCATCTCAGAATCACTGGAAAGCTTGTAAGTGAGTTCTTAGATATCTTAAAGGTTCTCTTTCTCATGGCATTTCTTTCTCTCCCATTTCTGATTTCAGGTTGCAAGGATTTGTGGATGCAGACTATGCTTCGAGTATTGGTGACAGGCAAAGCACTTCAGGGTTTTGTATTACTCTTGGGCATAACTTACTCTCATGGAGCTCACGGAAGCAATCGGTTGTAGCTCGCAGCAGCACAAAGGCAGAATATAGAGCCCTTGCTCTTGCTACGTGAGATCTCATATGGATTGCTAGTCTTTGCAAAGAGCTTCACATTCCAGTCACTACTCCCAACTTACTATATATGGTGTGATAATCAAGGTGCTATCACGTTGGCTTTTAGTCCGACTTTTCACTCTCGAACTAAGCATATTGAAGTGGACGTTCATTTCCTTCGAGAGAAAGTTCAGAGTGGCACGCTCGACATTAGATTCATCACTTCTGAAGATCAACCAGCTGATCTTCTAACAAAACCTATTGCTCCAGCTAGGTTTACTCATCTTCTCTCCTGGTTCAAGTTATCTTAAGCTTCGGTGCTTCGGTGGTTTGGTTTCTTCCGGGGCATGTTGAAGTATACGAAATAAAGAAGAACAGGGTGCATACATGCATATGCATGCAACACACAACACATGCGAAACACACACTTGTAGTATACATACAAGCTATACATATAAGAAGGTAGTTACATATTTAACAAACTCTTGTTAGATAGAAAGCTCTAGAATGTGGAGCTCTCTATATATAGTCTACCTCTCACACTTTATACTTTGAGTTGAATATACACATTTAAACAGGAATAAACTAAAAAAAATATGAAAACTTTTATGAACTGAGAAAGTAGCTTTCTTTATATAGTGATAAGCAAATCGAGTTGAGACGCTAGTGGCACATGAATTTACAAATGAATACTCATTTCGTTCACAAATAAATATTTTTTTAACATCTCGTGTTCGATCTCGTAAGTGATATCTCATTTCAATTGTAAAGAAAGTGAAGTGACAAGTAACTATTTCCCCACACATCCGAATCAGGTCTCTATTCTTATAACAAAATAAAATTAAACTGCATATTTTCCCATTTCAATGACATCCACATTTCTTATAAATGTACCAACTTTATTTCATGTATAATTTTATCCTAATAAAAAATGTCAAACCAACCCTTATTAACTAAATATATTATTTTTGGGATTCTGCAAAAAAAACTAAATATAATTTTTTTTTTAACCAAGTAAAATTCACCCTATACACATGCTAATCCTATAAAAATTCACATATTTTCTATGTAGAAAAGTAACATCTTTTCACTGTCGTATATTTATTGGTTAATTTTAGTGGTGAGAAACAAAAAAATATGATGTACATGGTAGCTTCCCAACAAAAGGTGTGTATTTTCTTCTCCTTTCTTGTAATTTTTGTAGTTCTCTTACCCTAATATTTATCAGGTTGGAACTGTTTTTTGTAAAAAAAAAAAAAAAGTGATTGTAATACACTTTCGGTTCTAGTGTGCTATTTTGATCAGTGAAATGTTTTTTTTTTAAAACAAATTTTGTCATTTTTTGTTTTTATCTTGTAATTTTTTTCTTTATAATAGTAGATGTTTATGGCTAACAATTGGGTGTATGTTATAATTTATACTCCATATATTTATTTATTTTTAATTTGTAAGAGTATATTTGGTAATTTAGAAAGATGTTTGTATCGTTTTTTAAATTTAGTGATGTGTATTTAGCCATAGGTACATTTATAAGAAATGTAAGTGTTAACATCCGGCGCTATATAAATATTTTACAATCCCAACATTTTTTTTTACAATCCCAACATTATATACTGTGTTTTGCATCTTTCTTATGATCACTCATGATTATTACTAAAATAAAAAAATTAATGATATTTTATAAGAGTATATTTATCAATAACCTATCACAATATAATTCACAAACCAACATTTTAATAAAAAAAATTCCATGCCAATTCAATTTTTAATTTTTCCATACTTTATCAATACCGTCTAAACCTATTCTTTTCATTATTTAATAATTACACACTCCTATAAGTTTTTGTGTTATATATTATTAATAATCAATTTTTATTATATTTAAAAAATAAAAAATATATTAAATTATTTGATAATATATAATTATAATAAGCAAAAAAATTACCACATACTTAAAATAAGTTAATTTTCAATAATAAAATTAAAATTACAAGAATTGGAATACAATATAATAATGCAAAGGAAAAATTTTGATAGAAATTATGAGAGGAGGTGGAATTTAAATATATCAATATTAATCTCTATTTTTAGAAAAAAAAATATCATTTTTTAAAAATAATATACTCCGAATAAAATTTAAAGGAGAGGAGGTAGAATCTCTATTTATCATAAAATTTAAACCAATAAAATCAATTCACCCAAATAAAGTGACACGTGACGGTTGTGAAAGGCTTTTTCCTTTTTCAATTTTTTTATTTGTTTATTTTCCTTCTGTTATGACCACTCGCCCTCGACCATGAATGAGATTAACTATTTCAATTTTTTTGTTACAATTTATTTTATTGTATGAATAATTGATATATGTGATATTAAAAAATAATTAATACCCTAACAATCAATAATATGAAATAGTAGTAGAACAGGAGAATCGAACTACAACTCCGATAAATGTAGTCTAATGTTAATTCGACGCCTGCGTTCATGAATTCTTATCTCTCCAGTCTTCAATATATATTTGTAAATTGTATGTACAAGGATATATGTGATTTATGCACTGAACCTATCTAGTATAAAATTTCTAGGCTTTTGCCCTTGTGAAGGAGTACAAGCTAATAAATGAAAGGATACATATTAGTTAGAGTAGTCATCTTTTTAGTTGTAACTTCTATTTTAATATTGTAAATCACTATTAATTTTATCTTTTATAAAATAGAGATGGAAATCATATATTTTGATCATCTAATTCTCGTTTAGTTTCTATATTTCTGTTTCTATTATTTTAGTTTAGTCCTTTGAAAAATGAAGTGAAAGAGAGAAGATATAAGAAAATGGAAATAAAAAAAAAGTTGGAAAAGAAAGGCGTAGATGCGCGGTTGTTGTCATGGTGATTAAGAGATGAAAGGTCCACCATGAGTCAAATTCAAATACATATGAGGACTAGATTCCTCTCTCCACAACTAACCAACAAAAAACCAACGAAACAATACCTAGCAACTCTTCCTAACATTCGGCCCCATGCACATTCATTTTCTACCTTTCTATTCACTCATATCAAATTATACAGTGGTGTAGGTTTGAGACTTATGAGTGTATTTCTCTTTAAGTCTCAGATTCGAAACAGACACATTTTTTCTTATGGTAACACGGATCTGAAAGAGAGTTTTTCGATTTGTCTTTGCACGTTTTTTGTGAGCATATATATTTAATTCGATTTCAATCCGCTGAGTTTTTCTAATGGTTCCTTAAATAGAAGAATGCTGCATGCTCATCTAATTTAATATTTTAAATTATTTAATTGAATATGTTCAACCCAATTGTTTTCAAAATGAAATATATAGATAGATGTACATTGGATGATGGAGATATAAATATGATCAAGGGCAGATGCATGAAATCCCCTTTTAGATCGAGTTGTTTTACGTTTGATAAATGAATTATTGGCCGGGGTGGGGTCTCCCGCACGCATGGCCACGACTCTCTGCAGGGCCCCATCTACGCTCTCAACGTGCGCACCGATATCAAACATCCATCATCCTAAATATCAATTAATTTATTCATAATATATACCTGATTATTTTTCCAGCTATAATCATCAATATTCTGCATGCGCACCATTCAATATGATTTATCCGTTATTTAGCTCATCATTTTCCCTTTCTTTATATATTCAATCACTTTTAATTGATATACGTATATTAGTCCGTCTCTTGTTACATGCATACTCCTACTACTCAATATAATTTATAATTATGCAATAAATTATCCAAAAGTCTTGACTCAGTTAAGTGGATGAACTCATATATACTAATAATCCAGTTCTTATCTTCAAATAAATTCAGGTACATGTAATATTACACAAGTGTTTTTGCCTCTTAATAATATCAGTATGCGCGCGTGTGTATATATATAAGATCACAATTAAATGTGTATCTCTATTAATTGCACATACATCAACTCGATCTTTTACCATTCCAAATGAAACATACTATACGTATATAAATATACAGTAACTGATCTTTTCAATAAATTTATGATGCCAATCAACAAACAAATTAAATCAACTCGTTTGATTCATTAACAATATTAAACCATCATCATTAATTAATTGATCGATCAATTAATATATACGTTATCATGCCGCCATAAATTAGTTTTGTGAATTAATACAAACGCATAAAAACATGCATGAGTATAGCGCATGGATTTTATACATACACCTAGAAATAAAGTAGGGAATACAGTAGTATATTCTAATTAATCTTACCTATATATTTTAATCACTATAAGAAAATTGAATCATATATAATTAAAAACTCTAAGATAAAAAAAAAATTATAATGACAAAATTTTTGTAATTAAATTAAAAATCAACAATTTTATTGTTCGGATCTCCTCAAGAGAAAAATACTGAGCTCTTGGCCGGAACTTCCGAGGGGGTTTATCATATGAAAGGACTCGGAATCAGCTGAGCCAATAACTCTATCGAATCTAGCCCTAAGATACATAAGGTCGCCATGGTCGAGCGGCAAGACCCCAGCCCCCACAGAAACCGAGTGCATGAGCTTCATGACGGTAGCGTCGGCAGGCGTCATGTGTCGCCTAGTAGCGAAGCCGACCTTGGTGCCGTTGCAGTAGATGCACCACACCGGGACATCGTAGAGGTGGGCGCCCGAGTGGCGTGACTCGAGTGCAATCCTGAGGAGGCCGTGCTGCATCTCTCTGGCCAGGTAGGACGTGGGGACGCCGAATTCCAGGAGTAACAGAGGTGGGCCCCTGCTGCCTTGGATGCACAAACTCACTTTCCCCTTGCGGTAGCCGAAGAAGGTGCACGTCACCGTGGAGGAGGCGGCCCCGTCGACCGAGCAGCAAGCGGGGACTATGTACTGGACGAGAGTGCGGAAGGAGCGGCGGAATCTGACGTCGCGGCCGCAGTCGACGGAGGTGGGAGTGTCGATGATATGCATCGTCTTCATCTCTTAATTTATTAATTGAAACAACTACTACAAGAATATTACTCCTCCATATTATTATATGTAACGTAAGTTGGATAAAGCTGCAATTAAATGTATCTTATTAACCTATGTTGAGTGAAGGAGATGATATAGAAATATAATAGAACTGGACTGGGTATAAATAAAAATAAATAAATGAGAACAAATTAAGTTCCGCGGTTTTCATCACACACACCTGTCACAAGTCCATTTCATCTTTTTACCACTTTCTTCCTATTTTATATTTCCATTTTTTTTTTATAAAGTTTGGGTCGATTTGTCTTCCTTTTTCTTAGTAATTGCTTGTGGCGGCATTAATGGCACATAAGTTAATTACACGGGGTTCTCCACTTTGGTAAGAGAGGCTAATCGAGTGAATAATTTAAATGAGTGAAATTATTTTATGTAGGACTCGAACCCAGAACGTGTAGGCATGAGCACTATACCTAAATATAATTATGTCTCATCTAAAATTCTGAATTTGTAGAGATGTGAAAAATTAATTCACTTATATTAATTTCTAACCAGAAGACTCTAAGCAATACTCATACCGTCATACTATGTTATGAAATACGATATTTTTTTGTCAAATTCCAAAGTTTAAAGGATAAAAACTGCATCAAAAAGTAAAAATTAAAAAAGTTATTGACTGAAACGTGCACGACTATCCATTTATAATTTCTACAACCTTTCTTTTTTCAATGACCTTATTCGTGTGAAACCACCCCTGAAATTATCCCTTTTATAAGAAACAATGTAACTATTCGAGTACTTAATTAGGAATTTATGAGAAGGTGCATTGCTTATATATATGCAAAAGGGTTGAGAAAAAGTTATCCCTTATTATAAAACGTACGTTATGAAGATAACTTATGGAGTGGACATGATCTCTTCCATGTACGTTTTTAATTATAGACATGCAAGATGGTAACCATAATTAAGCCATATTGGTATTAAAGGTGCCCTTGGTTTAATTTGTTACCACAAGATTGTGAAAAAAGGAAGGGGAATTGGTATAAACTAATAAGGCTCTAAATAAACATCATATCCCTCTATGTATATATACCATTTTATAATTATTGTGTATAATATATTATACTATTGTTTTATATGATGAATAAATTAACTTATTTATCATGTTGTATAATTGCCTGATAATTAACTTATTCAATATTTTTTTTAAAAGAAATTAAAGTCTGGACTTTTTGGATATTGAAATATGAATGCCGATGTAACATAAAATATACTCTTAATTATGATAAAAACTTATACATAATAAAATCTTATATATGAATTTTTTTTTTTTTTTATAAATATCGGTGGTTGTGGTGATGTTGAAAAATGTGTTTGAGCGTGAGAGAAGATCCATTATTATGGCAACCACAAACATGAAAAGAGAATACAATGCGCGCAAGAGTATACAAGAATTAATAATATGATAATATATCTATATACATATAATATAATATAATATGTATAGATATACGTGAGATTGGCAAATTTAATAAAAGATGCGTCAGGGCATGCTCATAGCAGTACTGTAGCACACAGATTTCCTGCTTTAAATAGTACTCCATCTGTTCCGGGAAAGCTCCCCATGAGTTCCGGACACGGAGATTAAGATTAGAGATGATGTGATTGAGAGAGAAGAATATAATAAAATGTGAGAAGGAATAATTAAAAAAAAAAAAAGGAATGAAAAACTTTCGTTGAGACGGACAAAAAAAGAAAGTTAGGTAGCTGGACGGAGGGAGTAATGTTTTTCTTTTTTCCAATTTTTCTTGTTTGTTTTATAGAATAAGTGCGTACAATAAGCAACATATTTTGTAAATATATAATTTTATTATTATTATCTATATGGAATTATGGATCTAGTAATTAATCAATAATAGCCATAATTGGTGGAATTTGATTTGGAACTTAAAAGTTCCACCAAAGATTAGGATATTTGCTTGAAAAATGAGCATGGACTTTATAACAACGGAAGACAATCTTGCAAAACGGCATATTCCAATCGCCCCAACATGTGGATTGTGTGGACATCATATGCCTAATACGATGCATGCAATTTTTCAATGTACGGGGGTGAAGAAGGTTTGGAAAAATCGCGGAGTGTGGAACGGTATAAAGATTGGACACAATTTCTCAACAATTGATCTGCTCCAGGCCTTGAATAACTCGGTCTCAACTAAGGTTTTTGAGGAAATTATTATGATTGCATGAGGTTTATGGAGGGAAAGATGTTCAATCTTACACGACCACGATCATAAAAGGCGGACCATTGATATCAAGATTGTAGAGATGGTTCTTAATTATCTTTACTCTTTTAGAGAGACCACTGTGATTGAAAAGGATAACGAGACAATGAGGGTTGGCAATGAAAAGGAAAATGGAACGACTTTCGACCTCGAGAGCGATTTTTTGGAAGTTGATGGAGCTTTTAATGCGGATGACTTGAAGTTTGGGGTAGGAGGAATCTTGTGTCGAACGGATGGAAATGAAGTATTGAGATTTTCTAAGAGGATCCAACCACAACAAGGCCCATTGGGAGCGGAATTGAAAGCTATTGAGATTGGTCTACAAGAAGCTAAAAATCTGAATCGAACAATTATTGAGGTACGATCTGATTCCATTCAAGCGATTGGAATGTGCAATGGCGACAAAAGAGGCCTGGGACCGGATTTTGACATCGTGGAAAGGATCATCAAGCTTTCACAAGAATTTGTAGTGTGCAAATTTAAATTTACTCCACGGTGTTTTACAAGGCGAGCGCATGACTTGGCACAGCTTGCGGTTCACTCTACCATTTCTCTTGATTGAAATGGAGTAGTGTGTTTTTGGTTCACAGGAGTTTTGTTTTTCCTTTCCCATTTAATGTACTCCCTATGTACCACCCCCTCAAAAAAAAAAAAAAAAAAAAATTTGTACTCCCTCCTCTGTCCATCAAAAGTGTGCTCACTTGTTTTTTTAGATCCACAAAAAATAGATTTATTTTATTTAAATAGTTCACTTTTGAATATTTTTTTTATTTTAATAACAAGATTGAATATCTTTATTTACTTGTTATTTCAAATATATTCTTTATAAATAAAATATTAATTTTTTTAAAAAGAGGGAGTATTTTATAATGTGAAATATATGACACGTTATTGAAAAAAAACAATATACACAAACATGTGTTAATAATTCTGCAGAATTGAAGACATTGTGAAACGAATTGCAGGCCTACAAGGAAGGGGTTTTCTACCGTAAGGCAGGGGGTTCGCCCTGTCTTATAAAAGGCGCCCAATGAAAAATTGACACATAATTTAGCTTCGTCTTGAGCGATCGCACTGTCGTCATTAGATAAAATATTTAATTTTAATAAAAGAAAATATAAAATTACTAAATTGTCCTTATAGTATTAAAAATAAAAACATACTTATTCTGATTTTCAATAATTTAATAAATCCCCAAAACCTTTCTTACCCTTCCCGACGCAACTCTTTCTTCATCGTCAAAGCATCACTACAATGGCACTTACCAGCAAGGGGTTCGCCTCGGGATTTGATGAGAACACCATCATGGTCATGGGCGGGGGTCCTGGTGGTTATACCGCTGCTATCAAGGTGACGCAATGATCAGACCCTGGGGAGGTAACTTCCTCAACGTTGGCTGCATCCCGTCTAAGGTCGGTTTATATTTCTACTCCCGCGCTAATCGCCTCTAGATATGAGAATATTCATCGCGTGTCTTCACATCTTTTGTATTTACCTGTTATGCTAATTTCTTTAGATTAAATTCACTTTTTCTTCTTTCTTATTATCAATTGAGATGCATGTGGTGCTTTGCTATAAACCAGTCAAAGGTAGTGCTAATTAGTGGTATAAGCTTGTTGAGTACTCAATTGATTCTGAATAAACGTGTGAAAATTGTTAAGGGGGTGAATGTTAGTATACATGGTGTAATCGTTCTTCAGAAGCAAAATCTAACGCTTGATAATTGTTGCAGTGTACAAGACTTAGCTTCAGGAACGCCTCAATAGAAACCTTATTCAATTGAGTATTCGGAATTAAATGGAATTTGATTGTTTATGTTTCATTATGTAAGACAAGTTTATAGAGTTCATTGATTCTTTTATGTAATTCATAACAATCGGCCATGTGAATTTTTTTTTTAGCTTTAGGTTAAATTTGAGTATTGTATATATTGGTTGATCGAAATTAGGCTGTGAAAATTAGGTAAATATGTTAGGACTGTGAAAATTGGGATTTTATGGACTGTGAAATTAGAATTTAGGGCTGAAACGAATGTTGGTTGTTTGGTTTGGTGCAAAAATTTCAGTTTATTTGATACATAAATTTCACAAGTGAAGAATGCAATCCCAGATTGATGACTGCATCTTCAGTTTATTTAATACATTTTTTTATTTTTTTTTTCATTTTGACATTCATTTCACTCTTGAAATCCTACATCATTAGGGCTGTGAATTTGAGATTTTAGGACTGTAAAATTTGGATTTTAGGGCTGTCAAATTGAATGTATATTGTGTTTGCAATGTAGAATGTGGTGATTAACAAAATTTTCTTTGCTATGCAGTTTTGATGACTGCAAATATTATGAGTGATTAGATGATGAACTTCCTTCTCAGTTTAAGATTGTTGCAGCTAGAGTGGCTCTTAAGAAAAATATTCTTGAAGGCTAGCAGGAGAATTGAAAGGGAGACCATGTTGGAAGGCAGAGTGAAAATGTTGGATGATCTTTTGTACAACTTTTGTTATCATATGGTCCAAATTGAAAATGCTTTAGTGTTATTCGCTTTTGAATGTATTTTCTCTCAACCTATGAATCTGTCAAAGTCATGAATTATCGTAAAAGTTGTATGATCAAATATAATAAAAATATAGTTTTAATTATATTGGATACATAAGGGGTAAGTTTGGTTATACTACATTCATTTGGAATGGTCATTGAAGTGAATGATTTATATACAATCATAAAATTTTTGGAAAATATTTTTTAGAGGTGCAAAAGTGGTTTCAGGCTAGGGAGACTGTTCATTATGTATACAATACTACTTCATTGCTTACTATGTCAATATTACAGTAAATAAGAATCTGCAGTTACTTTCTATCATCACTTCTTTGAAAGACATAGTCCCTCAAAATTAATAAATGAAAGAATGGTTTTTCTCAAAAATCAAGTCATATGGTCTTCTTGTTTGCCCACGAAAGATCCCAATCTCCATATGCGTATGATATTTTCCGCTTCAAGCTAATTAACTCACTCCAAAAGCTTCATACCAGTAGAGATATATATCCATTCTAATATACCTCGATGTGGAATATTGTTCGACTTGTACACTAAACATCAGTTTCTTTTGAATCAGAATTATGAACCTCTTCTTCAAGTTCATCATGTGCAATCCCAGCATATCTACAGCCTCATAAACCCATTCAATATGTGAACCCAACTTATCTCCTCCAACAAAATTATACACCTCACTCTTCACCTCTATCTATCCAACTTCTCCCAGCCTCTTTCTTACTTCCCATTTTTCTCAATAGCTAGCTTTCTTATCCTAGCGAAATCTCCCCACTTCCCATCGATTGCATATATATTCGCCAGCGCCAGATACGTCCCTTGGCTGCAGCTCTAAAACCCTATTCATAGCTAACTTCCCCAATTCTCCAAACTTATGTGCTTTGCAAGCTCCAAGAAATGCCCACATACAGATTCATTAGGGATGAACGACATAGCATCTATCTAACAACAAATCATCAATTTGGCAGACACGTTGCTCATTCGCCATCGTCGTCTATGGCACAGTCAACCGCTGCGGATTCCGAAGCTATACCTGCCGGAAATAAAATTCTTGAATTCAAAATTCTAGAAACCGACGTTTGGGTTATTGGAATGGGGAAAAGATGAATTGGTTAGGGTTGGTATGTGATTCATTAATTTAAAAGATTTAAATTTGATTAATTTTGTAATACATTAGTAATTGATTTAGATGATGTATTATTTGATGATGCGGATATTTATGTAATTTTATAATTAAATATTTTTATTTATTTTAAATTAAAAGGATATTTTTGTCATTTTATATATATTAATTTAATTTATTAGTAGAGCGAAGCAGTGCGATTGCATATTGCATAGAGCAAACGCACTAATGCGAAGTGCATTCATATAAAATAAATTATATACGTCAGATCAACGATCTAATGGTATTAGAAGTATTGCCTTTTGTAAGACAGTGCGAAAGACCCTACAAGGAATGCAAGGGCGATGGTTACTAGTTTTACACGCTTTGCCTTTTTATATTTCCCTTATGCTAATCCAATCATGTATTCTTCTTTTTAATTATATATTATAACTATGTATAAATAATTAAATACCAAAAAAACATATAAAAAGTTGAGCAGAAGATATAATTAGTAAATGGCCTAACCCCACCACCACTTTCAAAAGCCTATTTTTCCTCTCTAAAGCCGTGATCTTCCATGCACCGCCCCAACAATTTTCTTTTCTTTTAAATTAATTAACTTGAATTAAAAATAGGAGTTTTTTAAAAGAAAAAGAGGGTTTTTTTTTTGGATCTTGAATTTACTATCGATCTGACCTATACTTTTTAATTAAGACCATCCAATGAAATAACATTAGTATAGTTAATTCAGATTCCGATCGAGTATACAACGGGATCCAACATAACACCATGCATAGAAATTTATACTCCCTCCATTTTGCATAGAAATTTATACTCCCTCCATTTTTTAATAAGTGTCATTTTAACATTTTTCAACAAATTAAGATATTAAATTGTAGTCAATATTACCCTTCATTAATGAAAAATAATTTTAATATTACATTTTTGTTTAATAAAGAATGTGGTCAAGAATGTATGTTGTATTCATATGTACAATATTTATGATTTTTCCATGATTTATGCTACTATATTAATTGAAATTGAAGGCATTATAAGGGTAAAATTGTCAAAATTAAAAAAAAAAAACATAGAATGACACTTATTATAAAAACAATTAAAATGACAAAGTGACACTTATTTAAAAGTGGAGGGAGTAGGTTTCAGTACATTCCTTTTTTATATAACTTTAATATTATGGGATAAAAGCTCTCTGTCTTTTTCCCTTTGTTACAATAACACTTTACACTCTATATAAAATTCAATTTTTATTCACCAAATCTCCAAATTGAACGGATAATATCGAATTAAAGCTCTCTTTGTAGAGCATATTTTCCAAAATAATTAAAATCATATATTTAATTTATTCATTTTCTATTTATAGTTAAATCTATTTTCGTCATTATTTCCATCCATAACCAAATCAAATCACAAAGCAGACGATTGTGCCATGATATTCAAAGGAAAGGGAAGCCAGAAATGTATATCCCAACCGGTTGGAATTTTTTAAGCACCAACCATAGCTATACAAATTTGACGAAAATAAAATTTGTAAATGCAATAAAATAAAATTTACACAAAAGTACTCTTCGACTTTTTTTCTTTCGACAATTTTTCTTCTTCAGTAGCTTTGCAAAACAAACAAGTTCTTGAATAAGTAGCAACGATCCGAACACATGAACACGAATATCAAAAGGCAAAGTCGAGTCAAGGTTAGACCTTTATGGCTGTTGGGTTTCGATGCCGTCGGCCGCCACTCGTACTCGGGTTACACGAACGGGCTCAGACACGTGTCGGGATTGTATCGGGATATAGTGGAGATAACCAAACACTAAGATGGGTAGCACTTTATCCTTACTGTTCTCGCACTCTCCAATCTCACGTTTACATCACGCGTCTCTTCTCCTTTGTCAATGAAGAGGGTGACTCAATATAAATGGAAAGGCTGCCAAGAACTAGGGCAACAATAAGTTGGGCCCTTGTGTGAACCACACTTGGGCTAAATCCCAACATTCTCCACCTTTTTGGCCATACCCAACTACAATCCACAAACAATTTTATCATCATCGCCCAACCCACGTCCACGTACCTGCAAAAGACAACACACAAAGAAACACACCAAGTTTGTCCACGTACGTAAAAATTAGTCCACAAAGAAAAACACACAAAGTCAAGCTCCACCTCACTCGAAGCATTCACAAAAGCACAAAGACATGATATCATAAAGTATACATAAATCACAAAGACGAAATCACTCCACCTTACTAGGAATAATCTCTAAACACAAAGAAGCAATCAATCATTCATAATCACTGAAAGAGAAGAATGCATTGAAGAAACACACAAAGATCAAGACACAAAGTTCAATAAACATGCAACTAGATGAATATGGGGTAGGGGGAAAACATGAAAGCACAATGTATGAAGTCATGCATAACACACATACATATAAAACACATACCCGTAATTCCCACGGAACCCTCAAGTATAATCATGCAACCATTCTTCTACCATCCCACTGGCCCATCATCTACTCATGCATCACAAAGAACAAATAGCACAAAGGGACATAATCACCAAGAAAAAAAATAACCACAAAGACACCAAGAAAGCAAACTACATGCATCAAGAGATTAACCACAAAGCGAACAATAAAAAATTGCACAAGAAAACCTCACAAAAGCAAATACACTAAGCACAAAGGAAAATCAACCACAAAGAACATATCACATAGAACAAGCGGAAGCAATAACATTTACGATGCATACGATGCATAAAGACGTAAATAAAATCACAAAGAGACAGTACTCACAAAGATACCCTAAAATCTACGGGACACAAATTAATAGCATAAATAATTTCAACACTAATCAATCCAATTAATTTGCAGAAGCTAAAACAATTACAGTAGGCAGATAATTGCACAACATTAGCAAACACATAAGCCCAAAATAAATTCTGCCCTAATCCAGATCAAATTATAGCTATACCATGGAATAAACAATTGAGCCGCAACTCAAATCAATTAATTAAAGACAATTAACTAGCCCAAAAGTCATACAGCAGAAACAAAATAAATAAGTAATTTACCTTCTTCTCTAGCCTGTAACTCAGCAACACGCGGCCCAAGAGAAAAAAAGAGGAAGAAAGTATAACTTCCTTACCAGCAGCGGATGGAACCGCCGAAGCCACCGGCACGACGACGACAACAGCAAGGCGGCGGTGCAGAGGACTGCTCCTCACGGCAGCGGCTTCTGGTCAAATAAAGCATCAACCCGGCGGACGGGGCTGAGCAACATGCTTGGAGCGGCGCCAATCAGCTGATCTGGCCGTACACGAAGACGACAGACGTGGTGGAGGCATGATCTATTTCTGGGTAGAGGTGGTGGAGCAACGGCGACGACGCTCGATCTAAAACGAGCGCGAACAAGGACGCCAACACACAGAGAATTGGGCTCTGACCGTTTCTTTCTGGCGAGGTTTCGAATCGGAGAACACAAAGACAACAACTCGATAAATGACGGAGGCGGGCGGCGAAACCAGGCTCTGATACCACTTTTGGGTTTCGGTGCCGCCGGCTGCCACTCGTACTCGGGTTACACGAACGGGCTCAGACACGTGTCAGGATTGTATCGGGATATAGTGGAGATAACCAAACACTAAGATGGGTAACACTTCACCCTTACTATTCTCTCACTCTCCAATCTCACGTTTACATCACGCGTCTCTTCTCCGTTGTCAATGAAGAGGTGACTCAGTATAAATTGGAAGACTACCAAGAACTAGGGCAACAATAAGTTGGGCCCTTGTGTGAAGGTTCAATGGCAAAAACCACACTTGGCCCTTGTGTACGTCACGGAGTTGGTGTCTTATTGGGGATTTCAACGAAGTCCAAAATACAAATGAAAGAAAAGGAAGATCGATGTATGCTCCTAGCAATATCAGTAGGAGGTTTGACGATTTCATTAGGGAGGCAGGTCTGCAAGATGTGCAATTAGTGGATATAAAATTTACATGGTCAAGGTTTGATGAGAGATGTTGTAGTAGAATCGATAGAGCTCTGGTTTCGGACGAATGGGTTTTCGATTGGGGAGAATGCAAATTACGGGGACTCCCTAAAAGTAGCTCGGATCACTGCCCAGTGTTTCTTCACTATATTATTCATAACTAGGGCCCGAAGCCATTCCACTTCTTTAATTCCTGGCTTAATCACCCGGGGTTGTTTGCTTTCGTTGAAGACAAATGGGTCAGCTTCAATGTGAATGAGAAGGAAAGCTTTAAATTCAAGGAAAAACTCAAGCTCCTAAAAATGGATGTCAAGAATTGGAGTATCAGAAACTAGACCTGTCAAGACGGGTCGGCGGGATGGGGCGGGCCAACCCGTTTACTAGGCGGGCTGCTAAAACCTCAACCCAACCCAAAAATAGGTGGGCCGCAGGTTTAGTAGGGCCAACTTTTTTTTTTAATAAAAATATTTATTAAATTCATCAAAAACATAAAAAATAAATATATATATTGTACATAATAGAAACAAACATCACGAATTAGAAATATTGTCATTATTAATTGTATATAATATATTATATAATACAATAATAATATAAATATATATTAAAATAATATACATATATAATATATACGGTATAAAATATGGTATTATAAGTACAGAAAATGAAGAAAGAAGGAAAAAAATGCGGCTGCTTCTATAATCTGTCATGCGCTAGAGTTTTTATTTTTAATTATGTTTATTATATATTAATTTATAAACAAAGTTGGATAGCTCAAGTAGTTATAGCACTAATACTTAGGCCTAAGGTCTTGGGTTCATTTCATGGAAATGACAACAAAATAAAATTATATAATATTTTTTTTTAAAATATAAAAAAATGGCGGGCCAGCCCGCCAAAGACCGCAACCCAAATGGGCCGGCCCGTCTGGGCACGCCTCCTGGCGGTCTTGAAAAATCCTAGTCCAACCTACTATTTTTAGTGGCGGGGCAGGTTGGCCCAACGGGCCCAGCCCGTTTTGACGGTTCTATCAGAAACTTCAACACTGTAGAAAGATCAATAGAAGCTGCTATTAAAGGAATTGAACGAGCTTGACAGAATTCAAGAAAACAGGGACCTCTCAGCAACATAAGTATCTACATTGAAGGCAACTAAGGAACATTTATGGAATTTGAGAAAAATGAAGGATATGAACAATTTTCAAAAGTCAAGAATATAGTGGATCAGGGAGGGGGATAGTAATTCTGCCTACTTCCATAGGTGTATTAATCACAGAAGAAAGAAGAACAAGATAGATGGCCTGATGATTGAGAATGTATGGGTCGAGGATGCTACCAGAGTGAAGAAAGAAAATTTTGAGCACTTTAAAAACCATTTCTCAAAAAATTAGGAGACTAGATTCCACATTAAAAATCTCATCACCAAGAAGTTGGGTAGCTCTAAAAATACTATGCTTACAGCTCCTTTTCTAGAGGAGGAGATAAAAAATGCGATTTGGAACTGTGGAGGAAGCAAGAGCCCAGGTCCCGATGGATTTACTTTTAAATTCATCAAGAGAATGTGGCCAATTTTGAAGACAGACATAATGTGGCAAAAGTCCTGGCTAATAGAATCTCTAAGATTATTGGCAATGTCATATCTGAGAATCAAAGCGCGTTCGTGGGTAACAAACAAATTCTGGATAGCATCCTTGTGCTCAATGAATCTATTGATTTTCTCACAAGAGAAAAGAAAGATGGTATAATATTTAAGATGGATTTTGAAAAAGCCTACGACTCAGTCTTTTGGGAGTTCATAGATGAGATGATGACTGGGATGAATTTTAACTGAAAATGGAGACAATGAATACGAGGGTGCTTATCTCATGCGTCTATGGCTGTTTTGGTTAACGGGAGCCCTTCCGGGGAATTCCATCTACAAAAAGGAATGCGACAAGGAGACCCTCTTTCTCCTTTTCTATTTCTTATTGCAGTTGAGGGACTTAGTTGTCTGATGCACAAAGCTGTAGACATTCAGAAATTCCAGTGTGTTGAGATTGAGATTCACAACGTGGGGGTGAGCCATCTTCAATTTGCGGACGATAATGTCCTATTGGAAAAAGCCTATGTTGATAATGCCAAGACTATGAAAGGGGTTCTGAGTTTATTTGAAATATCTTCGGGACTAAAAGAGAATTACTAGAAGAGCTCACTACATGGTGTTGGTATTGGTGACACTCATCTACTCAGTCTTGCTGAAATTATTGGCTGCAGAACGGGGTCGTTACCATTCTCTTATCTTGGTCTGCCTATCGGTTCGAATTTCAGAAGAAATGAGGTGTGGAAACCGCTAATAGATCGCCTCATACGTAAATTATCAGGGTGGGAAATGCGGAACTTGTCAATGGGTGGGAGGATCACTCTCCTAAATTCGGTATTATCGGCTCTACCACTATATTATCTTTCATTCTTTAAAGCCCCTATGTGTGTCATCCAAATCTTTAAACGCCTACAAAGGAATTTTCTATGGGAGGGGGGGTAAGGAAAGTTGTAGGAAAATTGCATGGGTCAAATGGAATAGAGTGTGCCAGAGTAAAGAGTCGGGGGGCTTGGGAGTGAGGGATATAAATCATTTAATAAAACACATTTACTGAAATGGGTTTGGAGGTGGCTGAAGGAGGAAAATTCTTTGTGGGTTAAAGTCCTTAGGTCGAGATATGGTTCATTGGTCGAGTTAGAGTCCGTCCAGGGTAGAGTAGATAAATGCTCCTTATGGTGGAGAGATATGCGTAAAATGGTTGAGGGAGTCGAGGGTAGATTAATTTTTGACAATGTTTCAGTCAAATTAGGCAACGGATTGTGTGTTAGGTTTTGGTTAGACCCCCGGGTAGACAATAGAACATGCCTTAAAAGAAAGATTCAATTCACTTTATAATATTTCTGTGAATAAAATGGGCTGTCTTCGGGAGTTCTTGGATCCAAATGGGTTGACATGGGTGTTTAAATAGGATAGGTTTTTTAGTGTTAATGAATTGTTTGACATTATAGAAATGTGGTATGTTATACGCAGGTGCAAGCTTAATATGGAGAGGGCAGATTCTTTGAAATGGAAATATGAAGAAAATGGAAACTTCAAGACAAGTTTAATGTACCTGAAGCTTGCAAATAGAGAAGCCTTGGTTGATGACATATATTTTCCATGGAAGAAAATCTGTTGGAAAGTTATTCCTTCTAAAGTTTCGGCGCTGTGTTGGAAGGCTCTTAACGGTAGATTGGTAACAGTGGACAACTTGATCAAGAGAGGCAATATAACGGATAGAATTACAGGATGTTGCCCTCGATGCAATGCTGCTCCAGAAAAGATCTCTCATCTACTAATATTCTGCCCTCTGACTTTAATGGTGTGGAATGACATAAGTGCTTGGCTCAACAACTCTAGATGGCCACTACATGGAATTCTGTTGTTATGGCAAGAACTGCTCGGATAGGAAAATTCTCGGATTGATTTGGCAATGCACGATATGGAAACTATGGAAAGCACGGAACGAGTTGATTTTCAACGATACTACGATGTCTACGGAGGAGGTCGCGGATGGTATCAAATTTAGTGCTTGGAAATGGTTGAAATCTCACTTCTCGGGTAATTTTTGTTACTCTTTTCATGATTGGGAATCGAATCCTATAGTCTGTTTTCCCTGTAAACTATAAATGATCTGATGTAAGATTCTTGATACGATGGGATTTGAGTACCTATTGTACTCATATTAATGTATTTCACCTTTACGTTTCTAAAAAAAAAAATTCACAACATGTGATTTAATTCATTTGGGCTAATAGAATTCAATTGGACTTCAATTTTCTAGAGTATGCGCCAAACCCAAATTTTCAAACTCCAAATAAATAAATAAATATATATATATATATATATGAACACCAAATTCAAGCTCAAATTCTAAAGTTTAAGATACACGGGCCGAACACCAAGCTTGGACTCGACTCGACTCGGCACGACCAGCCGGACGCACGAATGGGTGAATTGCTCTTAGTCATTATAATTTGAAATACTCTAATAAACGCCTACTTATAAGGAGTGAGGAGTGAAATTTTATTTTTTTTAAACTGTAAAATTTGTATTGCTTTCGAGTACAGGGGGTACTCAACCCTTACATTTCTACGGAATCACATTACACACAGGTGCAATCTAATTCAATTACTTTCGGATCCTTGTTAGCTATCTATGCAAATATATGGATCACAACACCATGTCGATATCGATGAATTTTGTGCTAGCTAGCCTATTATGCCCTCCCACCCACGACCACAAATTTATCTTGATGTTTTCCACTGAATTTTTCACTATCTGTTCCTCCCCTGAAAACCGTTTTGCGTTCCTGCTTCTCCAAATTTCCCATATTATTGTCACCCACATAGACACATAGTTGTTGCAATTTTCCTATCTTTCCTATTCCTTCCAAAAATATCACTGTGTTGCATAAAATGAATTGACAGATTATATTATTATGTGCCACCATACTGACCTTGAGCCATTTCCAATATTCCTACCATATCGATCGTGCGAATTTGCATTCCAGCAGAAGGTGTTCGTTGCTCTCCTCCGTCTCGCCACAACTCTTACACCTTAACTTCTCTCTTGAAATTGTTATACCTCTTTTCTTAAGGTTATCTATTGTTGCCAGCCTTCTCTTTAGAGTTTTCTATACGATCATCTGTGTTCTCCTTGGAGCAAGGCTGTCCCATAGAGTTTTGTACGCTGCCCCTCGACTTCTTCTTCATTATTCAATGCATGATAATTTACTCACACATCTCTATGTAACACTTTAATGCATAAAAATGTGTTACTTGATATCTCAACTTCGTGAATTAATTTTTTACTCAATGAAATTTAATTTTGAAGTTTTAAATACACTACGATTATCTACTCCAAGAGTAGAATGATTCTATGCCATTTAATTTTTCTAAAATTACATTTATAACCCTCCAAAAATTGATAAAAGAACAACTGTCACACATATTTAAAATTAATTAAGAATTATTGAATTTAAGCCCGTTTCCTTTTTATTATGCAAATATTACTATCACTGTCTTCCAATCATGATTGTGCTTATAATAGATTAAAATTAATCTAATACTTGCAAATAATTCAAACTTTTCTTCGTTTAAGTAATATATAAAATAAAGTGACAAATTAATAACCTCTTAATAATTAATTTGGGCATAGGGAGATACTTTTTCGCGTCCTCCAAGGCTTTACCAGCATGCCACACTCATTTAACTTTCAATATTTAAATTGGTATTTGTAGGTATATATTAATGATGAGATAATCTCGATAATTAATTAGATAGTGGGTTTGTTAAATTAATTGGTGAATGATATGTAAAGGCATTAATTTTTTACCCTCTTTATGGATCTTTCCTTCTTGTTTATATTCGCACAAATTAGTTCCACATCCATAAAATATACACACGGTTATATATTTTGAAAGTTGTGTTATAAGTTATAACATATAAGTTTTTTTATTTTTAATTTAACGAAATTTACTATCTCTCTATTTTACTCGTATAAACAATAAAGAAGAAATTTAGTGGCCGAACAGAGGGAATATATGAAAGGTTCGTAAAAATATAAGGAAATTAAAGATGTTGGTCTCCAAAAATAGGACATTTTTTCTATTTTTTTTAAAGGAAGTTCAAAAACAAGTTCGCGATTCGACCCAACATTATGCATAACGTACATATCAATATTTGGATGATAATAATTTTAATTTTTTCTTAATCTATTTTTTATTTATTTCACAAAATGACTTAAGTTGTAAATAGAATGAATAGTAAAATGACATTTAAATAGAATGAAAAGGTGTAATTGATTTGTAAAAACACAATATCTCGATCTCATTATATCTTCAGCAGCATTGCTCCATTATGCAAAACTCTTAGAGGTAATAATTTTTTACATGATTGCTCTAAACTGTCATATGTTTATTTAGGAATTAGGATTATCAATCTCATAATATTTTCAGCAGTATTGCTAGATTATACAAAACTCTATCTTGAGCTAATAAATATTTTTTCCCGGCGGGAATGATCTGACTTTATTATTTTAGACTTATTATATATAATTTTAAAAATAAATTGGTGCCCATACATTATAAGGGTTGAATATACAAATTAAAAGTAATTTATTATTCATGACATATTTAAATTTAATTTTTAATTCAAAAGAACAAATAATAAATAATGAATCCAAAAATTAATTATTTGACAACTCTAAAAATATTATTATATTTAATTCCTAATAAAGTTCAATGTAAAAATAAAATGGAATATTAATTTACAAATTTCTAAAAACTTCTTTGTAAATAACATTTGTTGTATACATGTATGGTCTAGATAAATAAATTCAAACATTAATTCTTTTACATTTCCATTATTGAGACGACACAACAAAATTTTGTTGAATTGCCGAGGGAATATGGTGAGGGAACTGAAACCCTCAACATTTCGCGAGGGAAATGGCGTGAGAATTGTCGATGGACTGAAGGGCACTCGCCAATTGGCGAGGGAAGTTAAGTGCTCGCTATTTGGCGTGGGAATTAATACTCGCGGCCAGGCGAGAGAATTTAATGCTCGCGGCCACGCGAGTGATAAATTAAAATTAATGCTCAGCAAAAAATAGCGAGAGAATTAAATGCTAGTCATTTCCCTTGTTTTTTTTTTTAATTATATTAAATACCCGTCATTTTTCCCCTCCCCAATGACTCGAACCCAGGATTTAAAGCCTAGGTAGTGGTGCTCTAACCACTTGAGCTATCCAACTTCGTCAGTCATTTCCCTTGTTATTCATGTTAAAAATGACTTTTCCCTCGTCAAATCCCTTTCTATTTGAATACTTTTGTTGGAAACTGCTTACGCCGTGTAAACTGCAATATCGAAAATTTCAGAATAACAAATCAATTCCACAAATAAGTCGAGTCAAGGGAATCCCTTTTCCCGCAGAACAGAATACGCCCAGGATAGTGCTCGACTGTTACGGCGTTCCGTTCCCAAAAGTAAAACGACTTTCACTTCCTACACAGTAGCACCACTGTATAAGAAGTATCGGCGAACGTACGTAGTACGACCTGAACACTCTCGGATATAAATCCGGCACAAGAAAGAACTGTGTAAGGCTTTCGGAGCAACACTCTCGGATATAAATCCGGCACAAGAAAGAACAGTGTAAGGCTTTCGGTAGCTCAACACACCGCGTAGGGACGAGAGGAGAGTAGAAGGGTAGAGGGGCGAATTTCAGCGTAAGTTTGGAATGAGGGAAGAGTCTGTATTTATAGGCACAAGAAACCCTAGGAGGTTGTTGAGAAAATCGTGGGAATATTGAGAAAATCGTGGGAATATCACGAAAATATCTCTTATGTGGATAAGTCAAGACCAAATCTTGAAGACCAAGTTCAACAATTAATTTCTCACTCACCTTAACTCGGTTTTGAGATATTAAATATACCACGTTCATTTACTCCGCAAGTAGATCGACTATGTCACGTTCAATTATTTCTTAATTAAAGTTTACTCCATCTAATTAATTAAATTAGATCAGGGTGTCAAAACCCAATTAATTCCCATTAATTTCAACAACTTTTTTGTAGTGCGACAACATATATAATTTATATATGTATAATGAGAACATATTTTACATACCATCTTAACAAATGTCGAATGAAAACGAGAACTTTAATTTTTCATGAGTTTTTGCTAAAAGAATTTACGACATGATCGAATGGGTATATGATCAACGTTTGACTTTTTTTTTTTTTTTTGTTTGCAGAAATTAGAGGGGTAAACTTACTAATTGGAAAGGAGTGAATTAAAAATGGTATTTGGGACATTTCATGCATAATTTCAAATAAGCAATGGGTTTAACTATATGCACCTCCATTTCGGAGAGATGCACTCCCCCGATTTATACACTCCTACAAAATTGGTACACCCCCCTTAATTATCCCTCCCTTAACTATATGCACCTCCATTTCGGAGAGATGCACTCCCCCGAAATACCCCTCCCTTCATAAAACTCCTATTACTACCCACACCCCCCAAACCCTTCATCTTCATCTTCCTCCATCTTTCTCCTCCCATTTCCCTCAATCCACCCCCTCCTCACCACCACCCCCGTCGCCGGCGACCCCCATCCCACCCTCCGTCGTCGGCGACACCCACCCCACCCCCCGTCGCCGGCGACCGACTCCTCCCCTCCAGTTTTCTGGAAATTTTTTTTGCAGATTTCGCGGCCGCCCCCTCCCCCACGCGCACCCTCGCCGCCGCGGCCCCCACTCCCCGCCCCCGCCGTCGCGTCCCCGTCCTCCCCTCCCCTGTTTTTTTTCTTCTACGTTTTTTTATTCACCCCGCCCCCGTCCCCGTTTGGCCGCCCCCCTTCCCAACCACCGGCCTCCAATTTTTGGGCACTTTTTTAGGGTTTTCTGCATTTGCAGAAGACCCTAATTTTTTTTTATATTTTCGACACTGTAATGTCGACCAACTACACTTTCGTCGACAAACAATTGTCGATGAGAGTGTATTTGGTCGACATTACATTGTCGATTTTTTTCGACCTTATTAGGTCGACCAAATACACTCTCGTCGACAAATGTATTTGATCGACACTGGTTTGTCGAAAATTTTAAAAAAAGTTTCTGATAATTTCTAATTTTTTTCTGATTTTTTTTTGTTTGGTGGAAACGACGGCGGCGACGGTAGAAATTAGGTTTAGGGTTTATAGATGGAAGTGGGGGTGCATTTAGTAGTGTAATATTACTCAAAGGGTATTTTAGAGTTTTTACACTATTATTAAATTAATAAAGTGTTAGAGGAAGTGCATCTCTCCGAAATGGAGGTAGACCCATAAGTAATTAAAAGGTTGAGCGGTGAATTAGTTAATGCTGGGCTGCAAATACCCCTGGACTTTGGAGATTTCATTTAAGGCCACGGTTATACAAACGGGATTGCTGAGCTTAGCACACTCATTGTGGGATGAGTACACCCACCCTGAAACCCCCCCCCCAAAGTACCCTTACCCCTATTAATATAAGCATATATATATTTCGGAAGAAATACTCAAAATAATAAACATTGTTCGACAATAATTTTCGAAAATATGTATGTTGTTAGAAAATAAACACAATATTCTAAAAATTAGACTTAAAATATACATCAATCCGAAAAAAGGGGCAAACAATTGTATTAAAATGTATGTTCTAAATGCATATTATTTAAATAAACTACTACTATACAAACACGAGATACCAAAAAACAAGCATAAACCATAACAAAAACAACCCTAAACCCTAACTAAAAAAATCATGAACCTAACTAAAAAATTCACGAACTTTCACAAAAAAAAAATGTTTTAAAACAAGTAGAAAAAATCTTACAATTGAATGTTCAGCGCTCCCCACAAATAGTCATTGCATCAATATCCACCATTTTGGATTACTTCAAAACTAAGAATTGAGTTTTCGTTTTTTGGTATAAAAAACGTATTTGTTTGATGACTGTAGACACCTAAATTTTAAATTCCTTTGGACCTCTAAAGTCCAGTAAATCAAGACGGGCCTCTAAAGTCCGGTAAATCAAGACGGGCCTCTAAAGTCCCATAAATTCAAGACGGACCTCTAAAGTCCAATAAAGCAAGACGGGCCTCTAAAGTCCCATAAATGAAGATGGACCTCTAAAGTCCAACAAACCAAATTGAGCCCAAATAGGGTATTCTTAGCCCAAGTAATTCAAAATTTGAATTAAACCCTAACCACTTGCACAAATATCTCCCTGGCCCATAAGAAACCCTAGGTTCTACACCTATAAATAAGGGCCTCATTTCATTCATTTCAGAATCAAGAAGTCAGAAGCATTCAAGGCTCTAAAATTCTCTACAGAGATTTTAGAGTGTTCTTCAGCCATTGGAGGAGCTTCAAAAGCGTTCTTCGTGCAAAGCGGCAAGAAGCAATGTTCGAGTGGAGATCAAGGTGCTAAGCCTCTTCGATTCGGCGTTCCTTCAAGGCGTTCTTCGTGCAAAGCGGCAAAAAGCAGCGTTCGAGCGGAGATCAAGGTGCTAAGCCCCTTCGATTCGGCGTTTCTTCAAGGAGGAGGTGCTTCGTGGATCTTCAACGGCGTTCGTCCCGGAAAAGTCCCGACAAGTCCCGAATAAGTCCCGAAAGTCCCGATAAGTCCTGAATAAGTCCCGAAAGTCCCGATAAGTCCCGAATAAGTCCCGGATAAGTCCCTAAAATCCACGTTTAATCCAAAATACGGCGTCAAGCCCTTGGATTAACGTTACAAAGTCCCAAATTCAAGAACAAGTCCCGAATAAGTCCCGGAAAAGTCCCGAAAAGTCCCGGATAAGTCCCTAAAATCCACGTTTAATCCAAAATACGGCGTCAAGCCCTTGGATTAACGTTACAAAGTCCCAAATTCAAGAACGATCTTCAACGACGTTCATCACAAAAGTCCCTAAATTCAACGTTTAATCCAAAATACGGTGCTAAACCTTTGGATTAACGTTATAAAGCCCCAAATACAAGATCGAAGCGGGTCCGGCTGCGGATTCGACCCCAAAAGCTCAAGGAAATCAAGTGAAGTTCAAGAAGAGAGAATCAGAGGAACAAATTAGAGATTGTAACCCACAAATACTCGGTTTTAATCCAAAATTAAATACATCGTTTACCATTTTCGCGTTTTTATATTTAATTCACGAATTTGTGTTTACAAATTGGCACGCCCGGTGGGACTATCTCTACCTCTCATCTCTACTCTTCAAGCAAATCAAGTCACGACGATGGCGCCAATCAAGATTAAGATCAAGAGAGGCGTTGCACCCGGATCAGTTGACGTCGACTTTGAAGACGTGAACGTAGTCACGAGAACGTTGTCAAGAAGCTCGAAGTCATCGTCTTCTTCAGGGAAAACTACTGCAGAGGGTCCACCACCCAACACTGCGAATGAGGAAAACAACCCAGCCTGTTCCCCTACTCATTCCACGACGAGCTCATTAGATTCAAACACAGCTTCAGCAATGGTGACAAATACCACGACTGTTGAGGAGCAATTGGCAAGCTTGACTAGAGCTATAGAAGGACTCACGAAACATGTCCAAGAACAGGATGTTCAGATTGCTAAGCTGATGAGCAATGCAGACAAAGGGGAGTCAAGTCGAGCAAAAGAAAAGCGAGTCGAGGGGCATGATGTGGAGATGTCTGGTGAACGTCAACAGATGGAAATTGACCCAACTCTTAAGGAGTTACAAGTTTCTCCCGATGGTTTGGTGCCCGTTGACAAGCTCAAAGAAATCATACTTGGGGCGATCAAAGATAAGTTCGAGGAAAGTCCTAAGTCTTCATTCACCTACATCAAGCCTTACACGAAGAGGATAGACAGTTTGAAGATGTCAGCTGGTTATCAACCTCCAAAGTTGCAACAATTCGATGGCAAGGGTAATCCAAAGCAGCATATCGCTCACTTCGTGGAGACTTGCAACAATGCCGACACTTACGGAGATCATTTGGTGAAGCAATTCGTGCGATCTTTAAACGGCAATGCATTCGATTGGTACATCGATTTGGAGGCCAGTTCGATAAACAGTTGGGAGCAAATGGAACAAGAATTTCTCAACCTGTTTTACAGCACTCGAAGAACGGTTAGCATGATTGAATTGACGAACACTTGTCAATCAAAGGAAGAGCCGGTGATCGATTACATAAATCGATGGAGAAATCTAAGCCTAAATTGTAAGGATAGATTGACTGAAACTTCAGCTATCGAGATGTGCATCCAAGGAATGCAGTGGGGTTTTCGATATATCCTTCAAGCAATTCGACCAAGATCATTCGAGGATTTGGCTACTAAGGCTCATGACATGGAGTTGAGCATGTCTACAAGTGGATTTGAAGGGCCACTATCTCAAGAGTGGGGACAAAGGAAAACGATTTTGAAAGAGTTGCAACAAAAGCAGTATCCATTCCTAGACTCTGACATCCCCGTAATTTTCGATGACTTGATCAAGAATGATCTCATTGAACTACCACAAATGAAACGACCCGATGAGGCTGGGCGAACAAACGACCCCAAATATTGCAAGTACCATCGATTGGTAGGACATCCAACCCAAGACTGTTTTATACTTAAAGATAAAATTATGCGACTAGCCAAAGAAGGGAAGATCTTGCTAGAAGAAATTGAAACAACGGCGAATCACGTCACAGTTGAAGACAATCAAATGAAGGAAGATTACGCAAATGACGCCTACAAATTGATTTCTAAAGACGGCGTATACATTGGTCCCATGAACGGAAAGTTTTTGAAACACTACTACGCGTAAAGAAAACAAGTATGCTCCATAAACGCACGAGCCTAAACTGATTGTTGCTCCATAAACGCATGAGCCTAAACTGCTTGTCGCTCCAAAAATGCACGAGCCTAAACTGCTTGTTGCTCCATAAACGCATGAGCCTAAACTGCTTGTCGCTCCAAAAATGCACGAGCCTAAACTGATTGTTGCTCCATAAACGCATGAGCCTAAACTGCTTGTCGCTCCAAAAATGCACGAGCCTAAACTGATTGTTGCTCCATAAACGCATGAGCCTAAACTGCTTGTCGCTCCAAAAATGCACGAGCCTAAACTGCTTGTTGCTCCATAAACGCATGAGCCTAAACTGCTTGTCGCTCCAAAAATGCACGAGCCTAAACTGATTGTTGCTCCATAAACGCATAAGCCTAAACTGATTGTCGCTCCAAAAATGCACGAGCCTAAACTGCTTGTCACTCCAAGAACGCACGAGCCTAAACTGCTTTTTACTCCATGATGCACGAGACTAAACTGCTTATTACTCCTGGTCCGCACGAGTATAAACTGTGTACGACGACCACCAAAGGTAAATACATGTGGTTAAACTGTTAACTTACCCCACTAAAGACGTTTTAAGTGGTTAAATAATTAAATTCCTACTTTGTCAAAATTAGCTAAAGAATAGTCACTCCTGGCCCGCATGTGGGAAATCATTTGAAAGTAATTCGCAATTCGTCCACATCAAAGTCAAACGTTCTTGTGAACGAAATGCGAGGGGGCATTTGTAGACACCTAAATTTTAAATTCCTTTGGACCTCTAAAGTCCAGTAAATCAAGACGGGCCTCTAAAGTCCGGTAAATCAAGACGGGCCTCTAAAGTCCCATAAATTCAAGACGGACCTCTAAAGTCCAATAAAGCAAGACGGGCCTCTAAAGTCCCATAAATGAAGATGGACCTCTAAAGTCCAACAAACCAAATTGAGCCCAAATAGGGTATTCTTAGCCCAAGTAATTCAAAATTTGAATTAAACCCTAACCACTTGCACAAATATCTCCCTGGCCCATAAGAAACCCTAGGTTCTACACCTATAAATAGGGGCCTCATTTCATTCATTTCAGAATCAAGAAATCAGAAGCATTCAAGGCTCTAAAATTCTCTACAGAGATTTTAGAGTGTTCTTCAGCCATTGGAGGAGCTTCAAAAGCGTTCTTCGTGCAAAGCGGCAAGAAGCAATGTTCGAGTGGAGATCAAGGTGCTAAGCCTCTTCGATTCGGCGTTCCTTCAAGGCGTTCTTCGTGCAAAGCGGCAAAAAGCAGCGTTCGAGCGGAGATCAAGGTGCTAAGCCCCTTCGATTCGGCGTTTCTTCAAGGAGGAGGTGCTTCGTGGATCTTCAATGGCGTTCGTCCCGGAAAAGTCCCGACAAGTCCCGAATAAGTCCCGAAAGTCCCGATAAGTCCTGAATAAGTCCCGAAAGTCCCGATAAGTCCCGAATAAGTCCCGAAAAGTCCCGGATAAGTCCCTAAAATCCACGTTTAATCCAAAATACGGCGTCAAGCCCTTGGATTAACGTTACAAAGTCCCAAATTCAAGAACAAGTCCCGAATAAGTCCCGGAAAAGTCCCGAAAAGTCCCGGATAAGTCCCGGATAAGTCCCTAAAATCCACGTTTAATCCAAAATACGGCGTCAAGCCCTTGGATTAACGTTACAAAGTCCCAAATTCAAGAACGATCTTCAACGACGTTCATCACAAAAGTCCCTAAATTCAACGTTTAATCCAAAATACGGTGCTAAACCTTTGGATTAACGTTATAAAGCCCCAAATACAAGATCGAAGCGGGTCCGGCTGCGGATTCGACCCCAAAAGCTCAAGGAAATCAAGTGAAGTTCAAGAAGAGAGAATCAGAGGAACAAATTAGAGATTGTAACCCACAAATACTCGGTTTTAATCCGAAATTAAATAAAATTGTTTCGCATTTTCGAGTTTTTATATTTAATTCACGAATTTGTGTTTACAATGACTCTTCACGTTTCTGCAATATATAGGTGAGCAGGTGTATTCATCGGACATTTTAAAAAAAATCCGCAAAGGGTATTTAGTTGAAAAAAGAAAAGGTTAGATGGGTTTCCTTAACAATCGCATGTGTGCGCATCACCGTACCCCTGATTAAATGTTGGGCTAATAGCTAATTTTCCCCCCACATAATTTCAATCTGGCCCAAGCACACTGCGCCGGAGGCTGGAGCTGAATGGCTAGTCCGCTAAAGGACCATATTACAATTCTACTGCGGATGATAATAATAATAATAATACTCACTCCGTCCCGTGATTACTTGCACACTCTTAATATGGAAATACCTCCATAAAATTAATACCCTCCCAACATCATTTTATTTTCAAAATTGTCACCCTCTTTTTACATACATTTTACTTTATACCTCATCGTATCTACTTTACGCATCACCAAATTACCTAAAATACTCCCCTTTTATCTTATATCACCAACCACTAAATTCACTTTTTTTAAAAATTGTGTCGGTCAAACTATGCAAGTAATTCCGAGAACGGGGAGAGTAATAAATAAGCAAAATAAATACTCCGTATTACTCTATCACTTGACTTTCCTTCTTTGTGGAAATTAATTCATTTTTTTTTTTTTTTGCAAATTATACGACGTTACTAATTATTACATTTCTTTTAAATTTAACATTAAGATCACTAAATATTTATATAAATGTGTTTTTTTTAATGACATGTACAATCATTATTTAGAATAACATGAGGAAAGAGTACATGATATGAGGAAAGAGTACATGATACTACTAATAGAAAAAATTAAATTATCATTTGACCTCACTTTTTTTTTTTAATAAACAAATTAAATAATCAGTTGACTTCTCTTATCTTTTTCATAATCAACCCATACATTTCCGTGTGACCGCGTCAGAAAAAAAAAAGGAATAAGGAACAATTTCATTTTACGTCAGTGATCGTGCATGTACACATGAACAAATCAGAATTAAACAAATGCACGAAATTGAAAAACCAGAATGAATCAATATTCAAGAAAAAACTTACAAAAGTATATATAGTAAAAAGAGTTGTTTTAATTTTTAACAGCTTCTCTCACACTATATGAATATATAAATTTATACTCATCCATTTACAAAATTTACATAATCGACTTTCTATAGTCAAATTTAGAAACGCTGGTTGACTTCACACGAACTGGAAAAAAATAATAAAAATCTTCACAATTAATGGATTCATAAACTTGGGTGGAGCACATATCCTTCATAAATTGTCGTTAGCTTCATCCTGAATGATCTAACGGCCAATTTAGCTCGTTGAGAAGAATATCTCGTTAATTTCCTCACAGATCCCGATCGCGATACCAAATTAGGCGTCTTCTTCCCATCCTTTGCATTATCATCGAATTTCTTCTTGTAAGTACTAACCGTGTGATTGGACTGCGGATCCTCCTCCGCCATCAAAACAGGGGAGATCCGAGTTTTGTTTCCCCGGCGGCGGCTGATTTGCTCGAGGGCGACGCTGGCTTTGACGGCCAGGGCGGCCATGTCGGAGGCGGCGAGGCGGTACTGAAGCTTGGCGTTTGGGAGGACGAAATAAACCTGGGAAGGCTCGAGCTGGTGGTCCGTTTGGAGAGAGGGAATGTAATCGTCGAAATACAGGGCATCGGAATTGCAGAGGAAGAATGAATCGGAATCGGAAGGTAGGGTTTGGAGAACTTCAGAAACGGTTATGGGGAGAGGAAATTGACGCAATTCTCCTTTGGGGGAAATTACATAGGCAGAGGGCTTCTGATCCGCGGCAAATGATTCACAAGAGAAACAACCACCCATTAATGATTTTTCTTCGATCTGGAATTTGGATTTGAATTTGATGAGAAGCAAATAGAGACGTGAAACACGTTTTAAAGGGAAGAAGATTGAAAAGTAGAGGGGACGTCAAAGGGATACAACGAGCTTAACGATAAACAAATGCTGTGGGTTTGAATATATGAATATGATTGATTATTATTCTTTCAAATTTACTATTTGTTTATGGAAATGGAAAACGCGAAAATAATGTATGCATTTGGCCTTTTTATGTGTGTGTGGCTCCTACACCTAATTAATAAGCGGTACCGTTAACGCCTACTTCCCAGAAAATTCGCCACATTCTTGGTCAAAGTCAAACCTTGCCCTTCACACATGCTCCACATAATACTCCCCCTTTTTTTAAATTTTATTTTTGGATTGTAAAACCAAATATATTAATATATGCAAAACTGGTATAAGTCATACCGGAATAAAGAGAAGCCAGTTTTTACAAAACTAAAATATGGTTTTGTTGATCCATAACTTTATTTGAGTTCGTCAACCACTATTTGTATAGCTAGATATCACATTAATTGTTTCAAAACATATATAATTATGTTTAGGAAAATGATTTTTTTTTTTTATTAAAACTAAGGCAAGAGGATTGCCATAATTTAAAACAGTAGTTCGATACAGAAATTTAATGGACATAGAATTAGAGATAATTTCCAAGATATGTTCTTAAAATTTAGCGGTTAGTCTACATCAAGATGTTCCAAAATATATATGATTGTTTTTATGTTTCAGTATTAATCATTCGAAACACTTCCAGAAACTTGTCAATCTCTCCATGCTCGTCTATTAATTTTCTACATTGCATCATCTCATGTGATTAATTAGAGGGGATTATTGTGCTCAAAATCAAATAAAGCTATTCAATAGTTGAATGTTCGTACAAGTTTGTTTGAGCTTAGTTCACCATAAATATCAAAGAAGTAAGCAAATAAACTTATGTTCAGTATAGTCTAAAATTTAGTTTGAACTTGAGGGAATACGTAAAAGGAGATAAAATAATTAAGTTTAAAAATGTCAAACTACTCAAACTTGACTCGATTAACTATTGAATAAGTTCAAATGAACATGAACTTCAAAACTTGATAACTTAAATTTGAACTAGAGTGTGGTTTTATTTTTGAGTTATTTAAAAAAAAAAAACAGAATGAAGCTCCATAAATTCTTTTATAACGAATGAATTCGATTGCTGATGGTGTTTGATTATCAATTGAAACTAGCTAGAAACTAATCTACTGCTAATATATGTGTGTGCACAACTGCACATATGACGTAGTATAATACGTTACACATATTTTCTTAAAAAATTAATTAATAGTAATTAATATATAGTATGAATTTGAAGATTCATCTGTGTCGCAATATTATCAAAAGAATTGACAATGTAAAAGCTGTATTAGTCAGACATATACCGCTTCCTTAATTGACATTTGTAACACAAAAATGACACACACACTCGAGACAATTCAATGCTATTTAATTTCGATCTTATATACACACACACACGACACGAGACGAAGATTATAGTTTAATTACCACAGCGATTAGCAATAATTAATTTCGATGTTATATTAATTAATCATTAATCAATCCATTCATGTCTATATATTATGGTAAATCAATTGAAGAGATAAATGCAATTATTAATCAACTATATATATATAATGACCCGAGCGTGCATGGGAATATATAAGATTTCATAATTATATTTAATTTTGAGTAGTATTTGTATATAGTACGTGGTTGGTTGATGTTCATGTACTGTCCCCACAAACTAATTAATTGAGGGCAGGGGAATTATTATTTGTAGTGAGAATCTGAAACTGTATCAAACATCTACCTACCCGATCATCATGTATTATTCCCTATTTGGCCACCTAAATACTATAAATATAACTAATTAATTTACCGGAAAAATATGTAGTATTTTAGTAAGTGATAAAAATAAATAATGGGGGGATGCATGTGCGAGTTAGTGATTGGAATTTTTACTATACACCTGTCATGTTGGGAGTAATTACAAATACAAATAAAATATATACTAATTAATTGTAACTTGGAGTATATTTTAATTTCGAGGGATAAGACAGAATCAAGGAATGATGAGTAGATAAAGTCGTGTTAGTTGCTAGCTCTTCTCCAACATATCTACTACTCAATAAAATTAACGTATATATATAACTCATCATTTTCGATAACTTATATGGTGAATGTATGAATAAATCTAATATATTTATCACTAATATATATATTGATGAAAGTGTGACTGTGTTTACTTGATTTTTCTTGAAGCTAAAATAGATCATTTTGATATATATCTGGTCTTCTTATTGCGTTCTCAAATTACGAAACTTCATATATAAACATTTAATTAATCATAATTTCATTGTTAATGAAAGACCTTATTTACAATGCTAAATGTATGAATGCAAATTTAGAATAGTCTCTATCGATCAACGACTTGAACGTATGAATGTTCGAACTCCATAAATTAGCTACGTTTTGTTATGTAGGTGAATACGATTGCATGACTAAACCACTCACGATTAGAGCAAATGTTCATTTCTTGTTGAACCGTTAATTAAAATGACGTGGCATTATTATGACCAATTAATGTTTATCAAACAAAATATGATTAACTAACAAATTAAATGCCCATGAACGCTAACTCGCTAAGTAATGAAAAAAAATAATACTTACTGCTTTTTTTTTTTTTAAATGGCAATGACAATGACGATACATACCATCCTCCAATTTGACCGGGTCTAGTTTCAGTGAGTTTGAGTTGGACAACCCGTACTTATTCATGCCACAGTTATATTTGAATTATTATAAAAGAATATTCATGTTTTTTTTACTCTATGTCCATTTTTAGATAACGTATTTAAATAAATATTGATTAGTTTATTTATAAAATGAATAAATTAAGGGTATGGTAGAGTATTGTGGAGTTCATTTATAAATAAAGTGAAGTGATTGTTTATAAATAAAGTAAATAAAAAAATTAATAAATAAGTGATGATAGGAGAGTGAGGATAAATTAGTATGAATAGTACTATTTTAAAAAATGGAATGAGTATAATAAAATTGGACAATAAAAAAAGACAGGGAGTATATTTTAATAGAGCATTCATAACTCAATTAAAATTTTATATAAATGTTATTCTGCCTTAATTAGGGATCAAACGCGTACTTGTTGACTGATTAACATAAATAAATCAATTACGCTGAAATATAAATTAAATTGATTAGGTTAATAATCTTTAATTGACCTATTGATGGAGTCTTACATGTGATACGATATGATCTCAGATTTCACTTTAACATTTATACCTATTTTACTTTAAAATATAATTCGAATAGCAATATAAGTAGAAAGAATATGTACTCCCTCTTTTCTATGATTATTTGTACATTTTTTTTATTGAGACGTTTCAAAATTATTTGCATTCTCTTAATATGAAAATTTCCCATAAAATTATTATCCTTTTTATTTTTAAAATTGTCACTCATTTTTTACATATATTTTACTTTACATCTCACCAAATTCACTTTACATCAATCAAATCATTTAAAATACCCATCATTTATCTTACATCATCAATCACTAAATTTTATTTTTTTTAAAATTGTGTCGATTAAATTATACGAATAAAATTTCGAGATGGAAAGAGTAATATATATCATATTCCATATATGTGATGAAAACCTGTATCATATATGAGATTGTCATCTACCGTTTTTTGTCTCATTTATGTGCAAATAAAAAATCAAATATAGGATAAAGTCGAAAAGTATAGAGTCTGGGCATCATACCCTTTTGTCCTTGCCTTGATGAATTGAATGGAGAAGGTCCAGGTCCTTATGGCCATGGGACATTAATTTGGAGCCCAATTAGAAAAGAGCCCAGTCTCAACTTCCAAGTATTGGCCCATATATATAAAAGCCCAATAAAATAAGCCCAATAGAAAAGCGACAAGATTCAGATGGAGGGCGGTGGAAACAGAGTGGCCGCTAGCCTTAGCAAATGAGAAGCCTAAAACGTGTCAACCTCGGGACCATATGGAATAAGCCACACTTCATATAAACGTGCCAACTCTTCATTACCTCTTTCTTACTATATTAATATTATATTCCCTCCTTCCTTTCCATTTATCATAAACTTTGGACATGAAAATTAAGATAATACAGTATAATAGAATAAGTACAGTGCATTAACGGTGATATGATTGAAAGATAAGATAAATATAATGAAATCTGACATAGAATAGTTTGCCTCGATAAATAAAATGAATACGGTAACTTTTAGTAAAACAATCGAAAAAAAATCATGAAAATGAGGGAGTACTTCCATTTCAGAGAAGTAGCTTTTCATAACTTTGAAACAAGTAGATTAAAAATTACTCCCTCCTCCTCCGTACATAAAAAAATATGCTTATATTTTTATACACATGTTTTAAGAAAAATAGATATATAGATAAAATAAAAGTGTTGTAAAGTTGTTGTAAAGTAAAAATAAAGTGATTGTTTCTACAAAATAAAATGAACATACTTTTGGTAGACAAACAAATAAGGAAAGTGAGCATATTTTTTGTGGATGGAGGAGTATGATAAAATAAATGTATTAGCGAGAATGTAATTGGAAAAAAAAATATGCACCCTTCCTTCCGCAATTACTTTCACAATTTTAAAATGAAAAAATTCATTTATAAACTACACCCTTCACAATATTCTCAATTTTATATAAACATCATTACTTTTTCTTTACACGTACACAAAAATTAATTCATTTACTTTTTATATAAAATTTACAAAACTTGTAAAAAAAATTATTGAACGAAAAAAAAGGTTTGAAAACTTTCCAAACGGTGATGGACACAAGTACACAACGCCATAGTAATTGATTCATCTCACGTAAAAAGTCAAAAGGAGAACTACACTAAAATGACTTACTTTTATATAGTTAATTAATAAATGTATTAATATCTGTATATCCATGTATTATAACGCCATCCCATAGCCAAATCATAAAATATTTTGATGTAATCTAAACCATCCATTTAAATTTTTATTTTAAAAAAATGAATATGATATTTATTATGAGTATTCAAAAAATATTTAAATTAAATAGACAAATATCGCAAAAATCTATCCTAGCCTATTGTAATTATTCCACAAATATTTATACGAATAAATTGAATAATTTTTTTGAGTTCTAATTATCGTATGATCATTATCAATATGTTTTAATTCTACATAATTATTTTAAAATAAATTATAGTATAAATTTGCTAGTATAATTAACGAAAGTGAATGCGAAAAGGATAAAATTACGCAGACTTTTGCAGATTCGACACGCCTCTGGCATCCACTTGTTCAACGAATAACATTATTCGGCCCCCCACCCCCCTACTCTATTAAATTCCGATAACGAAATAAAAACATATTTATTCATAAAATGAAAAGATAATGGTGGTGTAACATCCAGAAAAAAGATAATCACAACAAATAATAATATTATTTTTTTAAAAGGAAGAGGAGTAGGAGACGGTGTCGTTCTCGAAGTCACACTCCACGGTGGGGAGGAATTACGTGTCCCCTAAGCTTCTTCTTGCATAAAATTCCCACGATTTTACACCACCCAAATTGATAAATAAATAATCTAATTCGAATATTTTAAAATAAAAGATCAACGTCTTCATCATCGACATCGACATCGAATCGAACTACTAATTTAGTCCACCTTAATTAATTAAAAGCCTCATCCCACACTTGTCCGTGCACTTACAACCATTTTAAATAAAAGTAAAAAAGAGCCGTGTAATCATTTATTTTAATGGTAAAGTGGGAAATAGAGTTTGCACATCATTCATAATATACACACTAGTATATATGTATTCATAACCAAAGCTTTGTATAGTGTATTATATGTACACAAACAAGAAAAAAAATATATACAGTCGTATACGTTTTCACCACTACAAGAAAATTAACCTTTAACTACAGACAACAGGTCTCAATTTCGTGTCACTAAAGGTCGTTTTTCTTGCAATGCACCTATTCTACCTAGTGGGATTAATTAAACAAGCACCAAACCAAACCTTTTGTATGTGTGTATGTTTAGAAGGGAGGAGAGCGGTGGGGGATGCCCTTTCTCCGGCTAGAGTTGGTGTGGTTGAAGGGCGGCGGAGTGGCGGGGGAGATACTGTTTCCGCCCTCGTCGTCCCCGGAGCTAGACAATGTAGATCCATCCCATGACCTCGGTTTATAAACATTAGCCCCCCTTTGCATTTTTCTTGGAGTTGAGTATTCATCTGAATCTTCCGATTCATCCAGCATTCCTCTGTTGTGTTTGCCCTTCAATGAAAACGTCAACTCATTCTCCCCTCCTCGTTTCATTCCATTCAACTGTTCATTCATTATTCAAACCACCAAATTATCACATTAATTCTTCTACATTTTAATTCATCAATCTATTCAACCCAATTTTTCAATGTTGTACAATAAACATATACTACTAAAATTCAATCAAATATGCGATTTTCGTCTCATCTAAAAGTCTGAAGGTACCTTGCAGGCAAGTGAACAGAATCGGAAAGCGTCAGGGAGGCCTCTGGCGCAGATTTCACAAGTGTAGGTAACGCCCTTACCGGGTCGGGGCTGAGGGCGCTCATTCAGAAACACAATCTTGGCGCTATTGATTACGTATGTTTGGATGCACGAAATGTCAATATACTTTTGAATTTCATTCACCCTTACCACATTGTGATACGAAGATCGCCGTATCTGCAATTTAAATTCAAATTAAATTTTCAATTTAAAAAGAAAAAAAGAAAAAGAGTTGCAAGAATGATGAGTAGTGACCTGAAGAACGCGGTGATGGGTGTGTTTGGTAGAACAGTAAGAGCAGAAGGCATTCCCCATGCAATCCAAACAGAACATATTGCATTCGCTTTTATTGGAATCGAAATGAAGGGCGCAGGGAATGAAGTAATCTGCTTTCAGCATTGGTGTCAACCATAGAGGCCCCATTTCTTGATTTCCCATTCCCATTCCCACAATCGGACTCACCTGCACTAATCCAATCCAAGATTTAACAAAAAGAAACCCCTTTATGCTCTGTTTGGGTACAAGATTAATTGGAAATGGAAATTACCATTGATGGATTTTGGCGTGGAGCAAAAGAAAAAACACTCTCGGAAGTGTGTGAATGTGTGAGAGGGTTTGGGGTGTAGGTTATATGAATGGCGGGTCTAAGACGGTGAGGGGAAAATGAAAATGACCGAGGGGAAATTTACAAGGCGGTCACAATTTAGATAAATACTCAGAATATTTAATTTATTTTTAAAAGGGATTATTATATATGTGGGTGCCAATGGGGTTTTAATTACACGGTGAATTATCTCCCACGCACACTTACTAAAATACGAAATAATCCCCACACATACTAAACACACTTCTAGATTCCTTCGTTCTAATTATCCACACCACATCCATAAAAAAAAAAAATTAAAAAAAAAAAAAACAGAGAGAGAGAGTGAGAGAGAAAAATATTAATTTTCTGAAATTGGAAAAGGAAATACTAATATATTGGTATTAATTATGTGCGTCAGCCCTCACGCGCACTCCATCTTAGCGCCGTACGTTTGGAGATGAGTTGGATGATCAGGATCCTTCTTCACCTTTTCTACGTGGTCAGTGGAAATGACTCACCATGCACCACTTTACTCTCCACCTAAAACTATAATATAATAATAATAATTGTTTTAAAGGATAATTGTCTTGGTTTTCTTATAAAAAAATTATTCCCACCATCCCAAAATGACTTGATCGACACTTTCTAAGAAAATGAAATTGAGTGGTTAATGAAGACATGATGTAGGATAATGAAGGTATTTTAGATGATTTAGTGAAATATAAAGTGAATTTAGTAGAGTGTAAAAAAATTAATGTCAAATTGAAAAATAAAATGATGTTGAAAGAGTATTAATTTTGTGGAGTATTATAATATTAGAAGTGTGCAAGTAATTTTTGGACGTCTCAATAAAAAAAGTGTGCAAAAAATCACAAGAAGGAGAAAGTAATATATACTCCGTTCGATTTCATTATATTCATTTCTTTTTTCAAATGATATTTCCTTCGTTTTGGTGAAAGTCACCTAAATTCTTTTTTTCCTCGTTCTCAATGAAAGTTACTCATTCATTTTTTAATAAAATATTCTTGCACATTTTACTATATTCTTCTCTCTCAATCACATTAACTCACAATATTCACTATAAAATCACATTACCTCATAATACATCTACTTATTTTATCATATTTTTAACTGTGTGTCCAAAACTCATGGATAGTTTTCAATGAAAAGGATGAAGTATTATTTTATCTATCCCTTCAATCATTATATATTTATTTAAATTATTATTCACTTTATTAATAAATAATTATTTTATTTATAAATGAATTTCACAATATTTTATTATATATACCTCTAAAATATCTATTTTATATATATATGAAATAAGGAGTAGTATTTATTAAAAATTTATTTTCAAAGAAATGATCCTAATGAATTTAAACGATACATTCAACTAAGTAGGACCCAACTCTTTTTGGGGATTGACAAAAGGCAAAGGGAGTTTGTCCTTTCAAAATAAAGTTTGATGATGTAAAGTTTGTTTCGACTACGTTCTGAATTTAAATAATTCTCATAAAAATAATTATATTCATATTAAACTATTCATCAATGAGCCTCCCAATATGTGTAGGTTTAGAATTGGTTTAATGGATTAAGTTTTGTTGATATAAAATTAGTCTCCAATAATGTAAATTTCAAACCTTTCAATTTTCATATCGAATGAACTATTCATTTATTAATTCTAAAAATCTTTGGTAATTTTTGCTTTAACCTTGAAGGATAAATTAATTGGCCGGTACTGATCAATAGACCCATGAAAGATAATACACTCATCTTTTTCTAATAAACAATTAAACATGATGTTTCAATGTAAGCGCTTTTCTATTAAGTAATATATTTTTGATTTTTTTTTTTTTAAAAAGTATACAAGGAGTATACAAAATTTAAAGATAACACATCTCCTTAATATATTGAGAAATATCCTTCTCAACCCAATCGTAATTAAGGTGTTGAAAAATTCCAAGCTTCCTGGACCATCATATGTGCTGCTTTATTGTTTTCTCTTGGGATAACATCACAATCTCAAATCAAAAGATAATGCAGAGATCTTCTAATATCTTTCACCAAATCATTCTCCATCCCTTCCAAGCACATGGAAGCGTTAATAGCCCTAATCGAGTCAGCATAATCCATTCTAAGACTCGAGATCTGAATCTTGTGTTTAATGCAGCTCTCCATCCCTTTTTTAGCCGCGGTTAATTCCGCTGCAAGAACAGATCCCGAATTTGTAATACGTTCACCCCCAGCCAATACAACTTTACCCTTAAGATCATACACCACAAATCCAACAACAAAGAAATTCTTTTCAATGTTGAATGTTGCGTCAGTAAAAAGGGTAAATTAAGTGTACTAATTAAAACCCTCCTCTTTCCTCCTACAAATACCAAGTTCCTTCTCCACTTCTAGCCAGCCAAGATTTTAAAAATCATTCCAATAATCAATTGCCCATTGTACTTTAAAGATTTTACGAGATGCCATATTATTATTTCCAAAATCTTTTGAATGTAACCAACTGCATCTCTCCCTCCAAATTGCCCAAGCAATAATAAGGAACATAGAAAAGAAGGTCTTATCAAAGCTTCCTTAATAGCATAAACAAGCTGGAAAACCGTACCTTTATTCAAGCTTTTTATCTGCTCCCATAATCCTTGATCCTTCCACACCCTTTTAGCAAACACACATTGGAAGAGGACGTGCAAGGTATCTGCAAAAAACGTACCACAGCAGGAGCATGAAGGTGAGGTTGGGACATGGTGTTTTACCAGATTACCTTCCGTTGCTACCGAATCATGCAAAATTTTCCAACCAAAGATGCGGACCTTTGGTGGAATTCTCAATTTCCACAAATAATTCCATAACAACTGAACGTGATTTGTCCCAGATGAACTTGGCACAGAATTTAACCACGTCTTGATGGATATCCTGGATATAAACCGATAACCCGAAGCTACCGAATAATTGCCCGATGCATTTTCCGGCCAGAATTGTTGATCATTTTGACTAATCCCAAAGAGAGGAATTTTGAGAATCGCCTCCGCTTCATTTGGCCAAAATGCCTGACGAACAAGCTCCTCATCCCACTCAGAAGTTGGCAGAATGAATCGACTAACTGTAGATGCACTAGCAATTCTTGACTGGATCAATCCATCTTCGACTCCCCCAACCCATCTGTCCTTAAAAATGTGCTCACTATTTCCATTACCAATGCGCCATCTAATGCCCTTATCCAGTAAGTCTTTGCTCCACATCAGAGACCTCCACACAAATGACGGGTTGGATCCCAATTCTGCATTCAAAATGTCAGTTTGCCTGAAGTATTTTGCTTTAAAAATATTACTCACAAGAGAGTCCAAACGAAGCAAAATCCTCCACACTTGCTTAGCTAGGAGGGCCTTATTAAAATGTACCAAGTTGTGAAAATCCAATCCTCCTTCTCCACGCGATTTACATAACTCACTCCATTTTTTCCAATGAAGTTTATTATGTTCCTCTTTTGTGCCCCACCAAAAATTAGCTATCATCCTTTCCAAATCCATACAAATCGAAGTTGGAATCCTGAAACATGACATTGCATAGCACGGGATGGCTTGCAAGACGGACTTAATGAGGACTTCTTTCCCACCTTCCGAAATTTTTTTGTGGCTCCAAGAGTTAATTTTCTGCCTAACCCGGTCCACAAGATATCCAAATTGATGACGCTTTGCTCTGATTGAAAAAGTAGGAAGTCCCAAATAAATATCATGGCCATTCGTTGAACGAATACCCAACACTTGCTTCACTATCTCCCGATTTACCGCCTTTGCTAATGGGCTAAAAGTAATGGCTGACTTCTCAAAATTTATCAATTGACCTGAAACTGCTTCATATGTATGAAGACACTCTTTCAATACCCTAGAATCATATTGCGTAGCTTTCAAAAAGATCAGGTTGTCATCTGCAAAAAACAAATGAGAGACAGAAGGAGCATTTTTCGCAATCCTGATACCTGAAAATAATTTCCGCTCCATGGCTGCCTGAATTAGGGAGGACAGAGCTTGAGCACAGATAAAAAACAGGAACGGGGATAGCGGATCACCTTGACGAAGACCTCTAGAAGGTTTGAAATACTCAGTATTCGAACCATTAATACAAACATCATAAGAGACCGAGGAGATGCATTTGGCTATAAGCTGAGTCCATTTATTAGAAAATCCAATCTTCTTCATGGCCTGTAAAAGAAAGGTCCATTCCACCCGGTCATATGCCTTACTCATATCCAATTTCAGTGCAGCATACCCTTCACGACTTTTCGACGATCAGACCCAATGTAAGCATTCAAAAGCAATTAGAATATTGTCCAAAATAAGCCGTCCAGAAACAAATGCACTTTGAGAAAGATCAATAATATCATTCATAACCACCTTCAAACGGTTCGTGATAACTCGTGAAAGAATCTGATAGCTAACATTGCAAAGACTTATAGGCCAAACTGAAAAACATTAACCGAATTCTTTACCTTTGGAATTAGAACAATCGTGGTATGATTCTAAGAATTTAAGGGTTTATCGCTGTTCAAATGCATCAAGATTTGCTCCCCCACCTCATCCCCAATCGTACTCCAGTTGACTTGATAAAACGAAGCCGGAAACCCATCTGCTCCAGGTTAAGATCCTTGATAGCTTTATTCACTTCCTCTCTAGAGAAAGGAACATCAAGAAATCGTATATGCTCATTAGTGAGCTGACTGCCCATCTCTTTTGTTGCATCATTAATCACTTGAGGGCTAGGGTTGTATGTCTTAAAGATATTTTCAAAATACTGGACAAAAATCGTCTTGATTCCATTTTCATTATACACCCATTCTCCAACATCATTTTGGATTTTAGTAATTCGATTGGTGCATTTCCTCTGGTTGGCCCGACTATGAAAAAATCGTGTATTTTTGTCGCCTTCTTTGATCCAAGAAACCCTAGACCGCTGTTTCCAGTACCACTCCTCTTGTGAATACAAATTTTCCAACTCTTTCTCTAATTTCTTCACCTGCTGAACGTCCGGAATACTGTCCTCATTATCCACTTCCTTCTTGATTTGGGTTTGAATATTACCAATACGGTTTTTCAAAGTACCACCCTTTCTAGCTGCCCACATTTTAATTGATTCACCACATTTCTTCAAGGAAACAGGCAAATCTGATTTCTTCCCTTTAACAACCCATACCTTTCCAACCATTTGCTTAAAGTCAGATTCTTTTATCCAGTGATTTTCAAAATGAAATCCCACTCGTGAATGATCATGAGGAGAAACAGTGTCCATGTCACATGTGAGCAAAAGAGGTCTATGATCCGAACCCATAAAGTGAAGCAATTTTACCTCATAGGTTGAGAAAGAGTTTAGCCATTCATTGGTAGCAACAAATCTATCTAACTTTTCTTGTATTAAACTAATTCCGCTTCTCTTATTCATCCATGTAAATTTCTGACAATTGTGATTAAGTGCATCTTGAAAATTCAGTAATCTGGACAAAGGTTTTTTAACACCCCCCCTCTTCTCAGAATGAAACAAAGTTTCATTGAAATCCCCACCCACAAGCCAAGCTTTGTTTGCGAATTGAGAATAGATACCAAGGCGTTTAAGCAATTCCCAAGAAAACTTACGATCTTCCAGTTTCGGATTACCTTGGAATCCCGTAAACCTCCATTGAGAATTGTGTGATGAAATCAAACAATCAATACGTGCAGGGGAGTAAGAGACAATATCAAGCACAATATTCTTCCAAAACATCAACAAAACACCATAATAACCTTGTGCATTAACAGAAAAGCAACAACTAAAACCAAGTTTAGATTTCAAAAAGTCGGCTCTAGCCGAAGAACACCTAGATTCAGAAACAAACAATATAGTAAGCTGAAATTTAAAGACTAATCTACTAATATTATTGAATGCCCGAGCTCCGCAAACTCCCCGGGCATTCCAGCAGATAATGATCATTCCCCATGGCGGGCCTGATTCACTTCAGCCTCCGCCGTGTCCCGAATCACAATAGGTGCTCCATACGTTTCAATCATGCTCCTCGCCCACTTACAAGTACCTTCCACATACTTCACGATTTCTCCTTCAAACCACCCCTTACCATCACCCCAAAACTCCATGACTGCACCCGAAACATCCTTCCACGGCCGCTTTTTATAAGGAGACACATAGCTGTTAGGCGAATCTGCATTTACCGTAACCTCCTTATCTTGGAACACTTTCTCAGTTTCTGGAGCTGCATGTTTGTTTATAGCAATCGTTTCATAAACCGGAGTGAAAGGGTCTTCTCCTTCATAAATGATCTCAACATAAGAGGAATAGTTAGTAGTACTAAGATCTCTCCCCACAAAGTGAACCACTCGGTAATCACACCCATTTTCCACACCATGCAAAGGTTCCTTCAAATAACAGTGTTGAAAACCCGGAGGTACAGTAAAAGAAAGAGGTTCTAGATACTTACCTGTTCTTGGATCAAGCCTCCCTATCTTGTTAGGCAAACGACTACATCGACCAACCTCCGATCCACCCTTTTCTGGCATGAGTTCATCAAAACAGCGCACAATTTGTCTTCTCTATGGGCCAATCTCAAGTCTAGTCTCCACCTCTGCATTATCCACCATCACCGCCTTACCTTTCAAAGCCCTTCGAGCCTCCTCATCCATCTGGTTTTGCAGTTGCGCCTGCTCCCCTGCCTCTATCTGAAGAAGATGAAAAAAGTGTTCCAACTCATCAACTATTGGAGCCACGAGGGGAAAAATCGATGCTCCTTACACCACTCGTCATAATTTCCATATGCAAGCAAACATTCCTTCTCCGAGTGGTCCAACATCCCACACAACGTACAAAAGCCTGACAAATGTTCATACCTAAAAACCGCGGTAATCGACCTCCACACCTTCGCCCACAATGCTACCAATTTTAAGGCCCAAAATTTTGCTCATGGCAAACAGCTGAGGACCATGCACCTGGAGCCAAAATGGAACAAAGTTTAACTTGAGTTGGGATAACCTTTCACCCTCATGCATCCGTTCCAACACAATCAACGACCGGTGGACATTCCAAAGCTGCTGAAGAAGCACCTCATTTACTTTGGCAGCATCTTCAAAGGTAAGAAGAAAAAGCCCCTCTCCAACACTCAGAATCCTCAACGGAGTACGCAATCGCCACGCTCTTCCCAAGATCTCCATCAGTTCTGCTATGCTAATTGTTCTCCTCGCAACGAATCACATGGCCACCGTGTTCTTAGGAATCGCCAGTTCATTCCTTTGTGCCACTATATGTGTGGTTTCTCTTTGTGAAATCCGAAAGTTTTCCATCATCTGGTTGAGAGATTCTGCCATAGAAATGAAAAAAATAGTATGCTCAGAGAAGAGAAGGTTTCTGTGTAAGAATGAGTGAGAAGTGAAGCCTTCCACCCAATATATAAAGGAAGAAAACTCAAAAACCTGTGGTAAAAATAAAACCAGAATTTCAGAACCATCAAAATCCACTGAAATGCCTTCTTGAGAGAAGGAAAAACCCCCGTAATATTTTCGGCCAATCATCTTCTTTTCTTTCAAAAAATGACTTCAAGAAGGAATGTGGAACTCCAATCCCACCCCCAATGTATGCGCGAGTAGCCTGCGGAATCTGATCAAAACACCTTCTCCCCCAAATTTAATGATTAGAAGATTTCCGTCGTCCAATACAATTAAAACCCAGTTGTAGAAGAAAAGTATTCTCGCAAACCAAGAAAAATTAACAAAAATCGAGAAAAATAGAATCAGAATTCGAAGCGGTGCTAAAAAGTTTTCCAAGAAAACTCCAGAAAATCAAGAAAACTCTCTAAAAGGGGAGAAAAATCTCATATTTTTTATTTATTTCTTGCATAAAGAATAATACTACTACTTATCCGTTTTATCTCTATGTATTATACAAATAAATACATTATCCAATTTCCGTGGAAAAATATTATTTCTATCTATAGCCTATACTAAGCGGTGCAGTGTTAGGATGTCCTTGTGTATTCTTCAACTTTTATAATTTATTTCACCGGTTTTATTTAAATTAAATGTCCCTCAAAAAAAAAAAATAGAAGGTTCTACCTAAAAAGTATCAATTGACCATGCAAAGCTAGATGAAATTATGATTTTTTTTTTTTTTTACGATTCAAGACTTGAAAGATGGGTCAACTATAGATTTAAGACCTAAAAGAAAATTTATATCGATATAAGACTCTATTTATATAAAATTATCAATTGACAATTTAGATTTTAACACCGTTAACAATTAGTTATACAATACTAGCGTCCATGTAAGCGAAATGTTATCTTTCATGGAGTACAGTTTTATTCATGACTAGATACATAATTTTATAAGGAAATTATTTTTGAGTCCGTATCAAAAAATAAAATAAAATTGAGTCACACTTGCATTCGCATTCCGTTAAATTATATGTTAACGGTGTTAAAATCCAAGCCTTCAATTGATAGTTTTATATAAATCGAGCCTTATATCGATAGAAATTTTCTTTTAGGGCTTAAATCGATAGTTGATCCATCTCTCAGACCTTGGATCGAAAAAAATCCATGAAATTATTAAAATCTGGTTTCACAATCTAAGGAGTTTAGAAGTGTTCTCCTCTTTATATCTCAAGTTCAAAATTCCTAAGGTACAAACAATTCAGGAGTCAAATTTATACAGAGCGCAAAATTCTGACATTAAACGGCCCCACATAAAGAACTAGAAACTCTCCCTTTCATATTTGAAAATGGACATTCGTCATGACTCATGGTTGGCCCGATCTAACTCAAGATTAACAATTAATTTGCACAAAACAAGTAAACACATGATCAATAGCGATATGACATGTGGATATATCAAGAACCTTATTAGGTAAACTTGCCATATAAAGCAAGCTCGAGCATATAATATCCCCCGCCCCCTCCTTGGGGGCACAACGTGCTCCAAGGATGATGAAACTTCAGCCGATCATGATATGTTCGCTTCTGACAATAGAGATAGATCACGCTAGAGGTCACTACCACGAATATCTTAAAGTATATATGCATCTAATGCATCCGTACAAGTTATTAATGCTCCCATAGGCCGGTGAGCTATGTTATTGGAGGACAAACCTACAATCAATGGGGATTCGAGCTCAGATTTGACACTTAATTAGGATGCTACGATTGACTTATTCTAGTTTTGTCCTAGGACACTTCTTAGGCCGGTCACGATCGAAACATTAAGAGGGAAATTTTTTATTTTAGTCCTATAAGTTTGAAACATTCCAAAATAAATCATTTAAGTTTCAACTTTACAAAATAAGTCCTTTACCTTTCAACTTAATCATTTTTTACATCAATTTTAATCCTTTATGTTTTGAAGGAATTATAATTGGCAAACTTGGTGCCACATGTATTAAAAGATGCCACATCATCATGCCACATCACTATCTCTCCTTTATATATATTAAAAAAATAGAGCAAATAACACCCAAAAATACTCTAAACACACCCCATAATTTTAAATACAAAAATAAATGTATATAAAATGACTAAGTAAGTCTTACACAAATAAAGAGTAAATTTTAAAAAATAACTTGAAAAAATCTGAAATACTAATAATAAATAAATATATTTTAAATAAATTAATTAATTAGTTTGGAGTAGATGTAGATAATTTTATTTGTGTAACTAACATCTAATAAAATGTTATACACACCCCACTAAAATTTAAAAATCAATTTTTATTGCTGAACACACCCCAATTCTTTCCTATTTACCCTTTATCCCTCAAAACAAATGCAAATTGAATAAAAATTAAAAATATAATTTAAAATTCAACTAAGTCATTAAAACTATATATAAATTTTAAAAATTAATTAAAAAATATAATCATTAATACAAAAAACTAAATAAATTTAAAAATATTTTAAAAAATCAACTAAATATTAAAAAATATTTGAATGAAAAAATCAATTAAATTCAAATAAAATCTAAAAATATTAAATAAATCAAATAAAATTTATAAAATAATTAAATTTAAAATACCAATTAATGATTCAATTTAAAAAAAATGAAAGAAAAATCAACTCAATAAAAAATAAATATTAAGAAAATTAAATAAAAATAAAATCTTACTTTTTATTGATTTTTTAAAATTTTGTTTTGATGATTTATTTTTTAATTTCAGATTCTATTTAATTTTCTAAGATTTCTTTTCAAAAAATTAATTAGTTTATGTAAATTAATTATTTTTAAAGATTTAGTTAATTTTTTTAAATACTTTTAAATTTTAATTATATTTTTTTTTCAGATTTTTAAAGATTTCTTTTCAGATTTTTTCAAATTTTTTTAAAAATTATTTTACTCTTTATTTATGTAAGGGTTACTTAGTTATTTTATATACATTTATTTTTTAATTTAAAATTATGGAGTGTGTATAAAATATTTTGGGGTGTTATTACTTATTAGCTTTACTTTTTTATTTAATATATATAGTGGAGAGATAGTGATGTGTCATTTTTTAATCGGCACCAAGTTTGACTATTATAATTCCTTCAAAACATAAATGATTAAAATTGATGTAAAAAAAGATTAATTTGAAAGGTAAAAGACTTATTTTATAAAATTGAAATTTAAAGGATTTATTTTAGAATGTTTGAAACTTATAGGACTAAAATAAAAAAAATTTCACACTAAGATGAAGGGTTTCAATCGAGCAAATGATTTTCCCTTGTAACACTATAAATAGTGGACTTGATCCCAATTATGAGGGTTGGTCTCCTCACTTCATTCATGGATGCAAAAGTCGGCACACTTCATTCATGGATGCAAAAGTAGGTGCCTATGTAGTCGGTGCCTATGTACTAGTCCCTGATATACCGACTTAATTTTGGCCCTAGACCTTTTTATAACACAAAATCAGCCTAGCGCCCATTTTTTTAAAAAAAAATTGTGCTTTTTTTTAAATATATATTTAATAGGTTTGAAAATGGACAATTAAAAAAGTTATTGCGTTAAAAAAAATTGATAGGAAAAGGTAAAATTTTCTATTTTAAGAGGAAAAGAATATTTTCATTTTTATTAGTGACCTCCTTTATATCATCTAAACCGTGTGCAATCACAGCTTGTTTATTTTATTAAAAACAACCCACCAATTTCGGTTTTTGGAAAGTACGAATCAAAATCGAATCGATTACGGTTTTGAACCATTTGTTCAGTCTATTTGGGTTTAGAGTTTAGTGTTTTATTTTTTTCCTTCATTTTTTTGCTCTATTTTTACTTGTGTTTTAGAAAATAAACTACTCATATGAGTTGAGATAAGTTCACCTAATTAACCCCGAATTGCTGGTTTCGTTTTACAGATGTCTAGTCCAATTTGGGCTTTGAACTAGTTATGTGATGTTTACTTTGGTATATAAAAATCAGATTTTGAATTTTAATAGTATAAAATTTAAAAATCAATTTTAAAAAACCACCCACCACCAGCGAAACTCAGTCACGTGTTGTTAGCAAATACAGTTAAAACAATTTTGAAATTTGAGTTAATTGTGCATAATCCGAGTATTTTAAAGATGTGTTTTAGTGTTTCACTTCTCTGTTTTGTTTAGCTATACTTGTTCTCAGTTTGTGGTAAAACCACATGTCGAAGTTTATGATGGGGATTGATTAAAGATAGTAAAGTAGGAATCCAGCAGTGAGACAATTGCATGACGAGCCTGGCCATTAACAATTATTTTTACATTTATACGTATCACTTTTAAAAAATATTTAAACCCAAATTATTGAAAATTTAGTTGTACCTATCTACTTTTGTCAATTGTCAACTGTAAAAGTAGAGGAAAATAGTCAAAGAGATGGAGTCTGTGACCAAGAAGCGTGGCCGTTTATTAAAGTTAAATGAAATTTCGCCCCATATATGTATAGAGAAATAAACAATATTGGAAATATGATTTCTTGATTAGTTACAAAAGAGATTTACAAGAGGTATTTATACAAGGGAGAATTAGGTCTAACCTAACCCTAATGGGCTTTATAAGAGAGCCCATAGGAAACTAAGATGGGCCTATACAATAAATAAGAATGAGAGTGTATTTACTAATATAGGTCCAATATGCCCCCTCAAGATGGAGTACCGTAGGATAGTCCAATTTTGGTCATAAGAAGCTGAAGGCGAGCACTGGAGAGAGGCTTGGTGAGGGCATCGGCAAGCTGGTCGGCAGTGGAGACATGCGAGATGCGGAGCCGAGCAGTTTTGACGAGGTCACGAACAAAGTGGAAGTCAATGGCAATGTGTTTCATTCGTGAGTGAAACACAGGGTTTGAGCATAAGTAGGTGGCCCCAATGTTGTCACAGTAGATGACTGGCACCGGAGAGTCAGGGAAGTGTAGTTCTTTAAGTAAGGATGTTAGCCATTGTACTTCAGAGGCCGCTGCGGCAATGGCTCTGTATTCGGCCTCAGTGGATGAGCGAGCAACAGACTTCTGCTTTTTGGACGACCATGAGATAGGATTGGCCCCCAGAAAGACGACATATGCACTTGTGGAAGTGCGATCATCACAGTCGCCTGCCCAGTCAGCATCCGTGAAGCAGTGGAGCGAGGAGGATGAGGATGGAGTAATGTTGATTCCAACATCCCTTGTACCATTGAGGTAGCGGAGCAGACGTTTGACGGCATTCCAGTGCGTGATGGTGGGTGCATGCATGAACTGAGATAGCTTATGGACGACAAAGGCGATGTCAGGTCTGGTGAGCTGGAGATACTGAAGGCTGCCGAGCACTTGACGATACTGAGTGGAGTCAGTGGGAGAGGTGCCATCCGAGAGAGTAAGGCGAGCAGAGGTGGATAATGGAGTTTGGACTGGTTTAGAGTCGATCATGTTGTATCGGGCGAGCAGATCAGTGACGTATTTGCGTTGGGAAAGCAGGCATGACGTTGTAGAGCGAAGAACTTCAACTCCCAAGAAATAGGATAGAGGACCAAGGTCCTTGACTGAAAATTTTGTACTGAGGTCGGCAGCCACCCGGGCGAGCATGGGCGAGGAGTTACCCGTCAGTATGAGGTCGTCAACATAAACAAGGAAGTAGGCGACCACCCCATTGTTGTTGTAGACGAACAGAGATTCATCAGAGTGAGTAGGGATGAATCCAATTTCTTCGAGAAAAGTGCGAAGAGCATAGTACCATGTGCGAGGAGCCTGCTTTAGTCCATAGATGGATTTGCGAAGCTGACAGACATAGGTGGGAAATGTCTTGTCTTTGAAGCCCGGAGGTTGAGCCATGAAGACAGTGTCAGAGAGCTTTCCATGGAGAAAAGCGTTGTTGACATCGAATTGGCGAAGGGGCCAGTTGTGAGTAACCGCAATGCTGAGGACTGTTCGCACAGTGGCGGGCTTGACAACGGGACTGAATGTTTCAGTGAAGTCAACACCTGGTCGTTGATGAAAGCCTTTGGCGACCAGACGAGCCTTGTATTTATCCAAGGTGCCATCAGGTTTTCGCTTAATACGAAACACCCACTTGGAGCCAACCACATTTTGAGATGCATTGGGGGGAACTAAGTCCCAGGTGCCGTTTTGGAGAAGGGCATCAAACTCAGCCGACATGGATGCTCGCCAGTTTTTGTCCTTGAGTGCCTGTGACACACAGCTCGGTTCAATGTCAGAAGTGATGACAGAAGTAAGCCCATACCTCGGATTTGGCTTGAACACGTTGTTCTGAGCTCGAGTTACCATGCGAGATGCAGGAGGTCGTAAGGGAGCATTGGTCGGCACAGGGATGTCGGATGTGGTGGCGAGCAGCGGGGAGGTAGGTGGGGTTATGATTGGCGGGTTTATATTCAATTGGTCGACCAGTGTGGGGTGCTGGGGAATGGTAGTGGTCGGCACTTGGTTGTGATCGAGGACGGTCGCGGTAGAGTGAGGTGGCAAAGGTGTGAGAAGAGTGGGCGAGGAGCTGAGGTCAGAGGAAGTGTGCGGCGAGGAGGTGGAGGTCGGCAAGAGAGATGGTTGAATAATGGGAGAGGGGGTGGAAAAGGGAAACGTATGTTCAACAAATTGAACATGCCGCGAGGTGTAGATTCGGTTTGTGGAGCGATCAAGACAGAGGTAAGCACTCTGTGTGGGCGAGTATCCAATAAAGACACATGGAGTAGAGCGAGGATCAAGTTTGTGGGTGGTGTAAGGGCGAAGCAGAGGATAGCAGAGACAACCAAATACACGGAGTTTGGTCAGATTCGGGGGGCGAGCAGTGAGTTTTTCATAGGCAGAGATCATGTCAAGGTTAACTTTGGGAAGGCGATTTATGGTGTATGCTGCCGAGCAGACGGCATAGGGCCAATAGGTAAGGGGCACAGAAGCATGATGAAGGAGAGCAAGGGCTGTGTCGACCACATGGCGATGGCGACGTTCAGACATGCCATTATGTTCGGGAGTGTGAGGTGGGGTGGTGAGATGTGCAATGCCATGAGTTTGAAGAAAGGGGCGAAGAGCAATGAACTCTCCCCCATTGTCTGAGTAGAAGGTTTTGATTGTGTTTTGATAGTTGTTTTCAACAAGAGTTTTGAATGTGATAAATGTGGGGAGAACATCTGATTTTCGTTTTAGAGGATAAACCCATATGTATTTGCTGAAGTGATCAACAAATAGCACGTAATATTTGAAATTATCAGGAGACAAGACAGGCGACGACCAGACATCAGAAAAGATAACATCAAGTGGTTTAGTGGACACAATGCTTGAATCATAAAAGGGTAATTTGTGACTTTTGATACAAGAACAAGAGTTACAGTTGAAGTGTTTGGAAGGTGCACTGGATAAGCTGAGCTTGGAGAGGGTGTGAGCAAGGATTTTTGTCGATGGGTGGCCAAGGCGAGCATGCCAGGTAGTCGCTGTGGGGTGTTGAGTGGTGAAGGCTTGCGGGGAGGTGTTGGACATGTGTGCCGGCCAGACATACAAGTTATTGATACGACTCCCAACGAGGAGAATGCTCCCCGAGTGACCATCCCGCACCTGAAAGGAAGATCGATCAAAGACAATGTTAACATTATTATCACGACAGAGGCTAGAGACCGAGATCAAGTTTTTCGAGATGTGTGGGACAACCAGGACATTTGAAAAATTGAGAGACTCAAGTTGAGGAAACCGCATAGAGCCAGTGTGAGATATGTGTAAACCTTTACCGTCACCAATTTCAACATTGTCAGGCCCATCAAATGGTGAGTGAAGAGATAGGTTGGCGAGGTCGTTGGTGATGTGATGCGAAGCACCCGAGTCAAGAATCCAGTGCTCGGCAGGCTGTGCCGAGGAGGCTGAATGAGCCGAGTACGCCGGGCGAGCACCTGTTCGATTGTGGCGAGGGGTCGATGGATACTGTCCAGATGGGCGGCGAGGACCAGTGGTTGGAGCAGTGGGCGATGAGGGAATTTCAGGGCAGGTGCGAGCAGTGTGCCCCGGTGTACGACAATATTGGCAGGTGCCAAGGTAGGGCCTTTGCGAGGGCTGGCGAGGACGAGTGTCAGCAGTTTTTGACCTCGAGTCAGGTCGCGAGGAGCGATGATGAGGTTTACCAGCAGTGAGCGCAGATGCAGGTATGATGGCCGAGGCTGGTCGCGAGGCAAGCTGAACCTCGGTACTGAGGAGCTTGTCGCAGAGCTCGGCAAACGAGATGGGCTGTTCGCGAGCTTGGATGGCATTGGCTATGTCATTGTAGGACTCATCAAGGCCGGTTAGGACCTGGAGGGTGATGTCCTCGGCATCAGAGGTAACGCCGAGGAGGGCAAGCTCGTCGACCACGGAGCGAACTTCCATAAGGAAGTCAGAGATCGGGCGAGCACCTTTGGACAGAGAGCGAAACTTAGTTTTGAGGGCAAGGATGCGACCTCTGGAAGGTTTTCCAAACATACTCTCAAGCATCGACCAGGCTTCACAGGAGGTTTTGGTTGATGCAACAAAGGGAATAAGTTCAGGAGACATGAATCCAACCATGGCCGAAAAGATAAGGTTGTCCTGACACACCCACAGGTCGTGTGCAGGGTTGGGAACTGTGGCGGTGGTGCCGGCGACAGCTGGAAGTGTGGGAGGTGGGCATGGATGCATGCCCAATACATAGCCAAAGAGGTTGTGCCCAGTAAGAAGAAGGCGAAGTTGAAAAGACCAAGCACCATAGTTGGTGGAGGTGAGCTTCAAGGACATGTTTGCAAGGCCTTTAAAGGCGATTGGTGCCGGCAACTGAGAGGAGGCGGCCATTGTATCGAGTAGAGCAGCGGAGAGAGTGGAGAGGCAGTAACGAGCCGGGCGTCGTACGACGGATGGCGGCGGCACCTTAGAGACGAAGGCGACGGCGTGAGTGAGGAGCGGCAGCGGCGGCTGGGGTTTGCAGCAGCGGCTGGATTTTGTGGCGGCTGGAGTGTACAGCGGCGGCGGCGGCCGGAGTGTGCAGCGGCGGCGGCGGCTGGAGTTTTGGATCAGGCGTGAGCCAGATGACTCTCTGATACCATATAGAGAAATAAACAATATTGGAAATATGATTTCTTGATTAGTTACAAAAGAGATTTACAAGAGGTATTTATACAAGGGAGAATTAGGTCTAACCTAACCCTAATGGGCTTTATAAGAGAGCCCATAGGAAACTAAGATGGGCCTATACAATAAATAAGAATGAGAGTGTATTTACTAATATAGGTCCAATAATATGTATGTCTATGAATTTTTTTTTTACAATTGCACCCTAAATCACTGAAATTTATAAAATAAAGGCAAACCTTAAGGTAAAGCATTTTACCTAATTTACCATTTCAATGATTTTTTTTTTTTAAATAGGGTAAACTTCAGATGTAATTCTAGTAATCACGCTAGCCAAAGGTGCTAGACGACCACATGTTGATTCAATTTCTTATAAATTGACATGTTATATCAGATATGGATTAGACGTCATTCATACAATCTTTTTTATTGCGTTTATTAATAAATAAATTATAAAATAAAATAAAAAGTTTGAATAGTAGAAAATTGCATCGTCCACATCTTTTTAGGGATTATTTCATTTTTTTTACCCAAATTCTCAATGACACATAATTATATTTCTGCCTTTTCTTCTTTATTTAAAGAAATTATTATGATTATTTTTTTTTTCTTGTGCAAATTGATGAATTTTTTATATTAACGGTGTCTTGGTTTTATACTTTTATTATGATATTGCTATGATTTTTTGGTATTCAAAAAAAATATTAGACAGCCATAAGGCGTTTCAAAATCGCTCGACTAACTATTTTCGACTTTTGCACTCTTGATTATAAGTGAGATATGATGTACACCTTACGCGGCCTTTCAAAGTTTCATTTTCCTACACGTCCATTATTAAAGACTCAACCTAATTAATCAGATGCTTTCAAAAAAAACATTAATCAGTGTTTGAATATTTTAATATTTAAAAAGGATGTAGTATAAACACAATACAGTATTGGACTAATTGATTATTCGCAGGCCAGAGATGGGCCAATTAAAAGCCCAAATATGACTTCATTGGGTATCAAAGTTTCAAGGTCCTGGCTATATATCTGAAGCGGATAAAATATGTCGTCTCTGGAGAGGACGATACGTGGATATAAAATGAATTAAATTCGCTTTATGGTGAACGAGGGTTTAATTGGAGGGATTAATACACCCTTAAATCGGGGAAAATAAATAAATGTATATGGGCTTCCGGCCCATATACGCAGTTTAATTGTCCTTGGACCCAATGTTCCTAGCCCAGGAGGGAAAGAGTTAGGGTTCGTTCCTGATAAAGGCCTGAGAAGAAGTCAAGAAGGAGAGGTGGGGAGAGTCCACTAAGAGACCGAGTCTTGCGGAACAGTTGAGAGAAAAAAGGGAGAGGGAGTCCCCCTCTCTCCCATGAAATGAGGAAAGGTATATAATCAGGTTTGTTCTACCATTTTGACTACGTTTTTCATACTACAAACACACACTTTACATTATTCACTGAGAATATACGAAATCCATTGATAATATACTGACAAGAAAAGATATCCTACAATTCCTGCGAGAATTTCCCTTGATTCATAGGGAAATCCCTCTTTGACTCTCCCAAGAAGATTTCTGACTTGAGCGTCGGAGATTCCATGCCGGAATCCCCTCCGGCGTGTTTTTGCAGGTCTTACGGGAGCGTAGGAGAGGATTATTTGCGAGAGAGCTTGCGGAAAAGCGACGATTTAAGCCCGTAAATATCACAGCCCGCACGGGAGGATTTAGTATCCTTGATCGTTATTTTTAGACGCAACAACTGGCGCCGTCTGTGGGAAACTTTTGAGCTAGGAAGTGAGAAATTTTCGTGCAAAATGGATGGAGAACAAGACGTTACAAAGCAGACTAAGGAGAAAGGAGACCTTACTTCTCCTACTCTCCCTTCACCTCCACCCCTACCGGGTTTTCCTCTCAATAGGAACCTAGGGAAACAACCCGTAAACACTACACCGGAAGGTAACCCTCCTGCACCGGAGGGGAATGCGATGGGTACTTCAGGAGCCTCTGGAAGTGGGATTAACAGAGATACCCCATTTCCCAGCACACAACCAGAACTCCTTACTCTCTCTCAAGATCAATTAGACGTGATGATTGCACAAGCGGTTGAAAAGATAATTGCTTCTCGTGGGTTGTACACTCCTGGACCCGTCCCACCAGTAAATGAAGCAAAATCCCCTGGAACATGTCATCGATTCTCCCTTGGTTCCTTCCAGAGATGGAGGGCCCCCTCGAGATCAAGAAGAGAAAGCACCCTCTCAGGCCGAAAGGAGTATCCTCAATCGACCTCCGAGGAGGAATACAGAGATAACCCCTGGACGAATCACTCTGGACACAGAAACAGGAGAAAGCACAGATGACACTTATCAGGGGGAAGTTAATGATCAGATACAAGCCCTTCGGAAGGAAATGAAGGACATGCAAAAACAGATGATTGACAATGTAAGTAAATCTTCTTACGTTACTGGTTATCAGTTTTCTCCCAATATCCTGCAAGATGAATTACCTTCTAATTTTAAATCTCTAAATTTTGAATATGATGGTACCACGGATCCGTACGAGCACCTGATGAGGTTCGAGAATGCGGCCCTATTGCACCGCTATGGAGAGGGTGTCAAGTGCAGGGTATTCCTAACTACTCTATCTAAGGTTGCGCAACAGTGGTTTACACAGCTGGGGCCAGATACTATTCATTCGTGGCCAGAGTTTAGTGAATTGTTCCTGCATCAGTTTGCTAGTGCCAGGAAGCAGCCTAGGGCTACCCTCACCCTGTTTAACATGCGACAAGGGGAAAACGAGAGCCTTCGGGCTTTTCTAAAGAGATTCAATCAGGCAGCCCTAGAGGTACATACAGCCTCTTCGGAAGTTAAGATCAACGCCCTTACCAATGAGCTAAAAGACGGAGATCTCTTCACATCCCTAGCCAAGAAACCAGTACAGACCTTCGATGAATTACTAAGAAGAGCGGAAAAATACCTCACCCTCGAGGAGGTACGGAAAGCTAAGCGCTCAGAAACCAGGCCCATGGGAGGAAATGGAGAACGGAGAAGGGAAATAATACCAAGGAGGCCCAGTCCAGAGAGGCACAAAAGTTCAAGGAGGTCGGGAAGTGTAAAATAAGAAGAAGCAGTGTGCTCGGGTTCTAGGGGAAGGTTTGAGAAGTATACCCCTCTGAAAATAGAGCCAACGGTTGTTTTAGAAGTAGCGGGAGATCATCCCAACATGAAATTCCCCTATTCCAGGAACAGGGGTCCCCAGAACCCGAAATCCGATAAGTTTTGTCAGTTCCATAATGATTATGGACATGATACGAACCAATTCTGGCACTTAAAAGACGAAATAGAAAGGATGATCCAAGTAGGGCATCTTAAGGAGTTTACATTCAGAGATAGGCAGGGCCCTCGAGGGCAAAAGAGGAAGGATCCGGAAGGAAAGACAGAGGAAAATAAGAGGGAGCAGAGGAATGGGGTGGGAGACCAACCTACCCCTCCCCAGAAAAGGGGGACGATCCATATGATCATGGGCGGCCCCGCTGATGGCGACTCCTTTAGACAAAGGAAGCAAAGTGTCCGATCGTTGAAGGTGGAGCAGAACGTGGAGCATCGAGGGATAGGAAAAATGGCAGTAATTCCCAATATCCACTTTGGACCTGAAGACATGGGAGCATCCAGAGAGACCTATAATGACGCCCTGGTGATTACTACGGATATCGCGGGGTATGATGTAGCGCGAATTTTCGTGGACACGGGGAGCTCAGCGGATATTATGTTCTTGGAGTGCTTCAAAATGATGGAGCTGAATATAAAGCTTAGGCCAGTGGAAACTGCCCTCTATGGATTTTCAGGAGGAGCAATCCAGCCCCTTCGATCAGCCTTGCTGCAAGTAGGGCTAGGGACTACCCCCCATTGACGGTTGCAAATGATAGAATTCTTGATAGTGGACGTTCCCTCCTCATACAATGTGGTGATGGGGAGACCAAGCTTGAATATTTTTCAGGCCGTGATTTCCACCTTCCATATGAAGATGAAATTCCCTGCCTCAGGGGGAGTGGGAGAGATATGCGGAGACCAGTACCAAGGAAGGAAATGTTATGTAGAGTCGGTCAAGATAGCGGAGAAGGCCACGTTTCGAGGTTTGGAAAGATGTAAAGGGGAAGATCCCGAATTGAAGAAACAGAAGGTAGCTGAATTGGCAGGAGAGCAGTCCAAAATCAGAGCAGATGAGGAACTAATGAACATCGAACTTTATGCAGAGAAAGAGGGGTTCACGACCAGAGTTGGGACTCAGATGGATCTAGAGCTCAAAGAAAGAATAATAACCACTCTCCGAAAGAACGTGGATATATTTGCCTTCACCCCAGCGGATATGACGGGTATCCCTCCAGAGATAGCAATACATCACATCAATGTGGACCCCAGAGCAAGACCAGTGAAGCAAAAATTGAGGAATTTCGGTAAAGAAAAGAATCTCATTGTGAAAGAGGAAATTGATAAATTGTTGAAGGCAGGGCATATAAAGAGGGTACAATTTCCCGAATGGCTCTCAAATGCAGTGCTGGTGTATAAAGGAGCCGGTAAGTGGAGGATGTGCATCGACTTTAGAGACTTAAACAAAGCATGCCCCAAGGACCATTATCCCTTGCCCAGAATCGATCAATTGGTGGACGCAACATCAGGTTTTGAGTTGCTCAGCATGATGGACGCATACCAGGGATACCATCAGATCTAGCTCAATCCCCTGGATATCCCGAAGGTATGTTTTATTGCAGCCTGTGGTACCTTTGGATATATACGCATGCCTTTTGGATTGATAAACGCATGAACCACCTATCAAAGAATGGTGGACTCAGTCTTTCGAGAGCAAATCGGTAAGAACATGGAAATTTACGTGGATGATATGTTAGCTAAAAGTGTTAGGGCAGAGGAACATGTGAAAGACCTGGAAGAAATCTTCCAGGTGATCAGGGATAACGGCATAAAGTTGAATCCAGCTAAATGCTCCTTCGGGGTGAGATCAAGGAAATTTCTGGGGTACATGGTGACCTAGAGGGGAATCGAAGTCAACCCTGCTAAGGTAAAAGCTGTGCTGGACATGCAGCCTCCTCGAAACCTGAAGGAACAAAAAACCTTGAACGGAAGAATAACAGCTCTAAGCAGATTCATATCGAGATCAGCAGAGAAAAGTCATCACTTCTTCAGAACCTTGAGGAAAGGGACGAAATTCGAGTGGGACGAGCCTTGTCAAAAGGCCTTTGAGGAGCTTAAACGTCACCTGGAACAACTCCCAAAGCTGACAAAACCTTCTCAGGGAGATATATTATGCCTGTATCTTTCAGTAGGGGACCATTCCTTAAGTACAACGCTGATGAAAGAAGAGGGCCCCACACAGCAACCCATATACTATGTGAGTAAGGTAATCTAGGGTGCAGAAATCAGATATTCAGAGGTAGAGAAGGCAGCCCTGGCGGTGGTAGTGACAGCTAGGCGATTACGCCCTTATTTCTTGTCTTATAAAATTGTTGTACGGACTAATTATCCCCTGAAGCAGGTACTAGGGAGAGCAGACTTGTCTGGGAGAATGGTCAAGTGGGCTGTTGAATTGCAGGAATATGATGTTGATTATGAACCTAGGAGGGCCATCAAAGCCCAGGCCTTGACAGATTTTATCCAAGAATCCACCAGAGCCGAGGAGATGGAAGGATGGAAAGTGTACGTAGATGGCTCCGCGTCGGCGGTGGGATGCGGGGCAGGGATAGTGCTGGTAGACCCTGAAGGCCAGGAGATACAAGTTGTCGTTAAGTTCCGGTTTTCAACCTCTAATAACGGAGCCGAATACGAAGCCCTGATTAGAGGAGCTAACATGGCAGCAGAACTAGGAGCGTAGAAGGTCACCCTATATTCAGACTCACAGTTGGTGGTGCAGCAAGTAATGGGGGAATACCTCGCCAAAGACGAAAAGATGATCGCATATTTGGAGCAAGTGAAGAACCTGAAAAGCAAATTCCATGCTTTCGAAGTAATACAAATACCGAGGGAAGAGAACACAAAGGTAGATGGATTGTCCAAGTTAGCCAGTGCCACTGAGGTTGAGGGGCAGGGGAAGATAACCCTGGTAGTGGCGGATCGATTGGCAACGGAAACCCTAATTGGGGAGATAACAGAAGGGGATGATTGGAGAAAGGAAATATGGGAAGAATTGAACAGAGATCCGGCGGTCCCAGTGTCCAGGGAAACCAAGGCTCTGAGGTTAAAATTAATGCTGTATCCTTGGGGATCAGTTATACAAAAGATCATTTACTCAGCCTTATTTGAAATGTCTCTAAAAAACAGGAAGCAAAATTGGTGATTAAGGATATTCATGAGGGTTGCGCAGCTAGTCATGAAGGTTATAAGACTATTGTGAAAAAGGTGTTCAGGGCAGGTTTCTACTGGCCTAGTATAATAAGAGATGCTAGAGAATTTGTAAGGAAGTGTGAGAGATGTCAGAAGAATGGACCTTTGATACGGATACCTGCGGAGGAGATAGGCGCCATGTATTCGCCCTGCCCCTTTGCAAAATGGGGGATAGATTTAGTGGGGCCCTTCCCCATGGCACATGGAGGAAGGAAATTCTTAATCGTAGCAGTAGATTACTTCAGCAAGTGGGTAGAAGTCGCGCCCTTGGCTAAGATAGAGGAGGATAATGTGATCAATTTCCTAGCAAGACACATTTGTTGTAGGTTTGGAGTGCCGAGAGTTCTAGTTTCAGATAATGGAACGCAATTCAACGGAGAAAAAGTGAGAAAATGGTGTAGGAGATGGAACATTGTACAGAGATTTACTTCAGTAGCCCACCCACAAGCCAATGGACAGGTGGAAGTCACAAACAGGATTCTAGTATACGGTATCCGAACGCGTTTGCAAAAGATAGGAGGAGGATGGGTGAAAGAGCTGGACACCGTCCTCTGGTCTTACAGAACTAGCCCTAAGTCAGCTACAGGGGAGTCCCCCTTCCAATTGGTGTACGGGGCAACAACGGTAATCCGGGAGGCCCGGTTAGGATCACACCGAATCACCTATTTTGATGAGAAAAGAAATGAAGAGCTGATAAGAGAAGCCTTAGACCCGGTAGAGGAGGAGAGAGAGATCGCAAAGTTGAAAGCAGAGAGATACACGAGCAGGATCAAGGCAGCATATGATCGTAGGGTAATCCCCAGATCCTTTAGAGTCGGAGACTTAGTCCTCCGGAGAGCGGACGCCTTGAGGAATACGGGAAAGATGGAGACTAATTGGGAAGGTCCCTACAAAGTGATACAGGTGTTGAAGGGCGGAGCTTATAAACTCCAGGATATGGAGGGAAAGGAGATACTACGCCCATGGAACGTGTGCCACCTTAAGAGGTTTTATGTTTGAAAATGTGTTAGTCCCTTATTATTTTTCTCTTTATGAACAATTTTGACATTCATTTCCATTCGAATAATTGTACACATCGCTTCACCGACACTCTTTTTCCCTCTACGTGTGTTTCCCTTTGGGTTTTACCATGGAGAGGTTTTTAATGAGGCCGGTATAGGTTTCCCCTTTTTTGCCTATGTTGATGAACACTTCTGATCAATGAAGCTTTACTTTTGAAGAAATTACAGTGATTTCCGTAGATCTTTAAAGAAGTATCATGATGAGATTATTGATATATGTTAGTATTGTGATGAGATGATTGATATATGTTAGTATTGTGATGAGGTGATTGATATGCACTAATGTTGAGAAAATGCGTAGGTTTATACAAACCTCACCCTGAGAAAATAAGTGGGTTCCGATGAACCTCATTTTGAGAAAATGCGAAGGTTTATACAAACCTCACCCTGAGAAAATAAGTGGGTTCCGATGAACCTCACTTTGAGAAAACGCGAAGGTTTATACAAATCTCACCTTGAGAAAATAAGTAGGTTCCGATGAACCTCACTTTGAGAAAATGCGTAGGTTTATACAAACCTTACCCTGAGAAAATAAGTGGGTTCCGATGAACCTCACTTTGAGAAAATGCGAAGGTTTATACAAACCCCACCCTGAAAAAATAAGTGGGTTCCGATGAACCTCACTTTTAGAAAATGCGAAGGTTTATACAAACCTCGCCCTGAAAAAATAAGTGGGTTCCGATGAACCTCACTTTGAGAAAATGCGAAAGTTTTGCACAAGCCCCATCCTGAAAAACAAGTGAGTTCCAATGAACTTCACTTAGAGAAAGGGCAAAAGTTTACATAAACCTCATTCTAAGGAAACAAGGAGGTTCGATCTGTTGAACCTCCCTATAAAAATTAATACATACTCAGAATGGATTTCATCCTAAAAGAAGGATTCAAAGTTGCAAAAGCGAAAATCCTCATCCACTATAACCTCTAAGGCTGGGGGAATAGGACTTATGAAGAGATCCTACGAACACCATCAAATCATCAAGTAAGTACAAAATCCTCTATGCATAAATTTGAAGCCTTAGAGCCTATATGCGTTAGAAGAATATTAGAGGTAGACATTGAGATATAGCTAAGAGAAGCTAAACATGCAACATACAACATGCTCATCATCTTAGACATAATATTTGACATGCTCATGAAAAGAAAGCAACGTATATATGCGCATGCAGTAAGACAACATGAAGATATGAGAAGAAGGAGTAAGATAAAGCAACAGAGATATTCAAGACCAAGGGCATCACGCCCTGGCCCTCCACAGAAAAACACAGGAATGTGGAGTCTCCTGAAAATACCAAAAGAGCTCGAAGGCCCCAACAAAAGAAAGTGTTTTAAAAGGTACCAGAATATTGTTATAAAAAACAAAGTAAATAGAGTTATAAAGAGGGAGGAACCTCAACCCCTCCAATGCCTTCTACCGCCTCGTCAACTTGTCCGCTGGATCCCCCACCTTCTTCCTTCTCTTCCGAGGCACCAGCCGACACGGTGGTCAGGGGATCAGGGTTAGCTACATGAATGGGAAATTCTGGATTGCTCACGGGCACCAAATCCGTCACTTCCAAGGCAGCACTTTTCAGCTCCGAAACAGCCCTCCTCATACCCGATAGCCACCAAGGAGTGTTGATGTCCTCCTTGGGATCTCTCGGGAATTTCGGGGGAGTAGCCAGTTCATCCAAGCGGAGGGCACGAGTATAGTGACCATCGAACCCTGCAGCGGAGTGTTCGGCTACAGCATTGGAGAAGCCATGATCAATGAAATGTGGAATATACGCCCCCATTGCCCCTAGAAAACTAGTGCTTTTGAGGAAATCCTCTAGCCATTCTCGGTGCAAAGTGCCCAGAAAGGTCTGTCCCGCTGCGGATGAAAAGAGAGAGTCAATACAAAGCCTTACCCCAACTAGAGGTAGTTCCGTCTCCAAACGTTGTATCCCCCTATCTCGCTCGGCGATCTGGGCCCGGAGTAAAGAAACCTCCTCGGACAAAGCCTGATTCTGCGTGGAAAGTTGAACCTTCTCAGCCATGGCCGCCTTCCTCCCCAAAGTGGCTTCTTGAAGTTCTCCCTCGAGTATTTCCTTCTTCACCTTCTCTAGCTCTATCTGGCTCTGGAGATCGTTGTGGAGTTGAAGGGATCGGAGGGCTCGCTCGGATACGTCAGAATAGAGAAGACCAAACTGCATAGACAATAAAGAGTAACATAAAGAATTAGGACAGCTGCCCCACCCCTCGTGAGTCATATGAAATAACATACAGACTTACTTGAGAAAAGCTATGAGCAGTGTGTTCTATCCTCTCCTCCAGGGACAAAGCACTGAGACCTTTTATAGCAGGAGCAGGGGTATGTCGTTCCACAAAGGCAGTTAACTGATCAACACTGATATCACTCGAGGCTTCTAGATCGATGGTCTCTGAGGGAGGGAAAGGGGACTTGTCCTTATTTTTCTTCTTCTTGGAAGCACCGGAAGTGGGGAGTCCCGAGGAGAACGCAACCTTCCCATTAGAGGATCGGGTACGCTTAGCAACCGACCCCACTAAGGGCTTCATTGGCGAAGGAGGAGGAGGAGCTTTAGTAGAACTCTCTGGGGCAGAAGGCTTAGTCACCATGGAAAGTGGAGCTGCATCTCGTGAGATTTGGGACAACCAACTCATAGCTGCAACAAAGATAAAAGACATCAGAAACAAAGGAGATTTAAACCTCGAAGGTAGCCATAGAGGAAAAATAAATGATATTACCGTCGTCTGGACCTAAAGGGTAATTTGTACGACTAAAACCGAAATGAGATAAAGCCCTGAGATTTTTACAAATACCCATTACATCAAAGTATCCGTGCTGAGCTACATGTTGATTCAAGTTTTCCATCACGGCCAAGTTAAGAGTGGAACAAGCAATAAGAGGAGGACAGGGCACCCCTGGATTCTCATAAACCCACTTTTCATGAGGGAAATCCCATGAGGAGGGATTGGTGACAAAGAAGTAGTAATCTCGCCATTCTTGAACCCCTTCATGGAGTTTCTCCATGAATTTTCCAGTTCGGTTAGCACGGCCACTTACATAGAAGAATTTGTCTGTGAGTTTGCAGGCGTATTGGGTCAAGAAAAGTTGGGACGATGGTTCTCCCCCATTTCCCTTTACTAAGATATAAAACCCTAACATTGCCCTAATGGCGTTGGGAGTGAATTGATTAATAGGAATACGAGCGTAGGAGGAAATTTCGGCTAAATATGGATTAATGGGAAAACGTAGCCCGACTTTCAATTGAGCCTCCCAGAAAGCTAAGCTTTAGGGGCCGGGAAAATTGGGGCGTTCCTTTGAATGAGCGGTTCTCACTATGCAGTTCTGAGGAAATATGCCGGATCGAACGAAGGAGGTTAAACGCTCGTCTGAAAGAGAAGAAGAGGTGGATATTCTGTTTCTTAGGGCTGGTATGGTTATAGGAAATCGAGGGATCCGACTAGAGGAGGAGTTAGAAGTTTCTCTCGAAACATCTTCCGTCGGAGAATGGGAGGAAGAAGACATGATGATAAAATAAAAGAAAACGAAAGAAGGTAAAAGAAACGGAAATGGGTACCTGAGAGTAAAAGCACCTCTGGGAAATAAGTGGCGTACCGGCGACATGCGAAGAGGGTGGTTGAGTGCTGGAAACAAAAGGAAGACGTTGAGGATGGAGGGTGAAAGGAGCCGATAAAATGGGAGATGAGGAGTTTTAAAGAGGTGAAGAATTTTGAATTGGGGAAGTTATGATGGTTAAGCAAAAGCGGGGGAAAGATCGAGAGGGGGTATTATCGGGGACCGCTGAGAACGCGCGTAAGTGAAGAATGGCGGCGAGGTATCTTGTCCGCTGCAGGCGCTAGAGTAAAGAATGGGGAAGGTTTCGAGGCTGTGCAAAAGGCGAAGAGTCGAAGAGAGTATTAAAGTTAAAAAAATCCTTTTAGATAGCGATAAAAGCTGGCCTCGAGATTTGATTAGATTTAAGAAGATACGATTCCAGAATAATGTGTTTGGAAAATATGAGAGTTGAGGAAACCAGGGTAGGGAAATGTTATGCTTAATTCATCTTACTATCTCTTCCTACTCTCATAAAATTATTAACCCTTTTACGAGAGTAGGGGGAGTAGTTGATGCGGATAAAATATGTCGTCTCTGGAGAGGACGACACGTGGATATAAGATGAATTAAATCCGCTTTGTGGTGAACGAGGGTTTAATTGGAGGGATTAATACACCCTTAAATCGGGGAAAAGAAATAAATGTATGTGGGCTTTTGGCCCATATAGGCAGTTTAATTGTCCTTGGGCCCAATGTTCCTGGCCCAGGAGGGAAAGAGTTAGGGTTCGTTCCTGATAAAGGCCTGAGAAGAAGTCAAGAAGGAGAGGTGGGGAGATTCCACTAAGAGACCGAGTCTTGCGGAACAGTTGAGAGAAAAAAGGGAGAGGGAGTCCCCCTCTCTCCCACGAAATGAGGAAAGGTATATAATCAGGTTTGTTCTACCATTTTAACTACGTTTTTCATACTACAAACACACACTTTACATTATTCACTGAGAATATACGAAATCCATTGATAATATACTGAAAAGAAAAGATATCCTACAATTCCTGCGAGAATTTTCCTTGATTCATAGGGAAATCCCTCTTTGACTCTCCCCAGAAGATTTCTGACTTGAGCGTCGGAGATTCCACGCCGGAATCCCCTCCGGCGTGTTTTTGCAGGTCTTACGGGAGCGTAGGAGAGGATTATTTGCGAGAGAGCTTGCGGAAAAGCGACGATTCAAGCCCGTAAATATCACAGCCCGCACGGGAGGATTTAGTATCCTTGATCGTTATTTTTAGACGCAACAATATCCCTCCAGCCTTGTTTGTTAAGTATACTCTCCTGAGTGACAAATGTTAAATGTACCCCCTTAAAATATCTTAAATATCCTTATTTCTCATTTTTCTTATTTTCTACCTTCTTTTTCCTTAATTTTTTAAAAATTCTAAAACTAACTATTCATCTCCCTCTCCCCTTACCCACCACCCACCAAATCGCCGCCCCAACTCCTTCTCCCTCTGCCGAGCGTCGCCACCCCCATCACGACGGCGCCCTCTTTTTTTTTCTTCCTTTTCTTTGCAAACCCCCACCCCATGCGCGCGGCCCTAGTCGTCGTCCGTCATGGAGGTCACGGCCCCCCGCACGTCGTCGCCTTCCCATCGGTGTTGGAGGTATGTATTTTTTTTAAATTCGATAGTAATCCATCGCCCATAAACACTTTCGTCGACAAGAATTTGTCGATGGGAGTCTTTTTGGTCGATCCATCTTTGTCGAACATTTCATTTTTAAAAAAAAAATTCTTTCGACTAGATCTTACCGACAAAAGTGTGTTTGGTCGATAAACCAGTGTCGACGGGAGTGTTTTTGGTCAACTCTGGTTTGTCGAAATAAGATTTTTTTTATTTCAAAGTTTATTTTTGAATTTCTAAATTTATTTGAAGGGGTGGCGGCCGAAGGGTTGCCGAAGGTGGGGCGGTGACGAAATTTGAGGGAGGCATCTACTTTTCCTAGGGTTAGAGTTAGGGGAAGTGTATTAATCTTTGATATTATATTTTACTAAAAGGATAAATTTGATATTTTACACTATTATTAAATTAATAAATAGATAGGGGTAGCCTGGGGCAGTTTCAAAACATAGGCCCGACCAATTTTTACTTGCTTTATTTCATTTCTTGCTCATTTTATTTGCTTTGTTAGTTTAGTTTGATGTGTTTGTGAGTTTTGATGTTAGTTGGAGAAGCTTGGATCGAATGGACGATTGGAAATCGAAAGAGGAACTTTGAGCTTCGAAGAAGGTGTAGCTATAGCAATCGTGAGAGGTACGCCACTCCAAACTTAGGAATTGCATAGCAATTACTAAGTTTGGGGGGGTAGTGGAATTTATATTCTTGTTCATAATATTGATTGCTTAGCTACTCTTAGGTTAATTGTTGGGATAGTGGACCATGTGTGTAGAATTGTATGGTTAGCACTTGGTGTCAATATCAATGCAACACTATTCTTCCAAACTTTTAATTGCTTTGCAATGAAAAAGTTTGGGGGGGTATGTTCGTTTTTACATTTTCTATTGACACCAATGTGTACTCTTGTGTATGTGTGTAATTTGAGCTTTAATGATCATTGAGACACATTTTATAGTGATTTGTTGTGAATTTGATTCCTTGAATGTGTACATGATTGTAATGAATCATTTTGTTTGTGTTGTTGTCATCTTGTTGCCTATGGATGTTTTGCATGCACAATGAGTTATGTGTGGTGGTGATTGATGAATGTTTGAGTCTTTAATGAACCGGTGAGAGTTGAGCTTTGAACCGAGCATTAATCCGGTTTATTTCATTTGTGAGTGAATCAATTCATTGCTTGCTTTTCTAGAACTTGCCCAAGTTCTTGCTTGAAACCACAAGTGTGTGAAATAATGGGATATGATTTAGGCCATCTTTTTTTATTAATAGTCACTTAGCCAAATATTCCCATACCAAAAAGAAGTTTCCGTAGTTGGCCAATTTGAGCCTTAAAACTTGATTTTTTGGCAACCTACAATGTTTAACCTCTTGAACTTATTAAGCCTTTGCCCTTTACTAGTGGAGGACAAGTGAAAAGTGGAAAAACATGAATTTTGATTGAAATGTGTGTGGGGTGTTTGAGCAAAGAAAAAAGAGAAAGAAAAGATGAGAAACAAAAGAAAGGGATAAAAAATGGGAGCCCCTAGAAAACAGAGTGAAAAATAAAATAAAAAGAGAGAAGAGGGGATCTCTAAAAAAACATGTGCTTAAGAGCAAAAAGTAGACTCTTGAAAGAAACAAAGGAAGAAAATTCTTGAGAATGAAAAGAAAAGTGAGGATGATGGATGGTTTGTTTTGAATGAAATGAGAAAAATGAAAAGAAAAAAAAAAATGGTTCGTTGTCCTTCACTAGTCGAGTCACATTTCCCAAATTCTTCCCACCGTTTCCAAAGAGCCAATGTTACGTCCTTGGTTAAGCACTATTGATCTCATTGTTGAACATGTTTGTGGTGGAAAGATGGTAGAGCTTGGGCAAGCTTATGGCAATTGCAATGCATGATTTGATTGATGAGTGCTTATTGTCCTTAATTTGTTTGAGTGTTTGAGTGAAATACTATTTCTTGTGAGATAAACTTGAACATCTTGATATTGTCATCACCATCACTTGTTGTTGTGTGTAGAGCATGTGTGAGTAATGAGTTGGATCTTCAATATTGAACTTGTGATCATTTTAAGAATGTATCTTGAGGAAGAAGAATTCATTTCATGTCATTTGATACGTGGGATCTTTCATTGATCATCTAGTTGTAAATTTCACCCTCATGTTGTAATTCTTTCGTTACTCGAGGACGAGCAACACTTTAAGTTTGGGGGAGTTGATTCGGGTGGAATTTACACGATTTAGATGCATATTTGAAGCTCATTTGATGTTGATTTCATTGAATTATACAGTGAATATGATTGTTTATGCCGAAATGAGAGAAGGGTTGTGTTTTGTCAATTGTGTAGGAAATACGATGGAAATCGGAGCAAAACACATACCACAAGTGATCGGATCGGAAAGAGGAGTGCACGGTTGGATTCGTCTCGAAAAACGGAGTGGATTAGCCAAAGGAATCGAGTCAATCCGACATCCGAGGCGAAAGTTATGCATGGAACGAGAAGGGGAAGAGGCACTCGACCGAGTAAGGTTACTCGGCCGAATCTGCAACTTTGAACTTCACTGCGCACTCGGCCGAGTGAGCCAACTCGGCCGAGTAAGGTTGAATGCGTAGCTCCTGGAATCGGACATCACTCGACCGAGTAAGGTTACTCGGCCGAATCTGCAATTTTGCATTTTACTGCGCACTCGGCCGAGTGAGCCAACTCGGCCGAGTAAGGTTGAATGCCGTAGCTCCTGGAATTGAAGACCACTCGGCCGAGTGACCCTCACTCGGCCGAGTCTCGGCTGGAAAGAGTTGCTACACGCTTCTTAAGTGTTCCACTCGGCCGAGTGACCCCAACTCGGCCGAGTCACCCCAATTTCGGTGCCAAACTCGTATTTTCTCCATTTTTGAGGGATCAACTTGCAATTATGCCATTCAAACCCTTACCAAACACTATATAAACTCCCTTTCTTAAAATCCAGAGGAGGACTCCTTTTACAAGCATTTTTCCACACACACATTCACATAGTTGTAGGTGTTCTTCATTTTTAGTTTAATTTCTTCAATAGATTAGATAGAATAGTGGTGTTTACTTCAAATCAAGCTACGATTATCATCGGGCATCGTCTATTACATCGTTTTGTAGCTAAATTCGTATGATCAAGGTGATATTACTCTATTGTGCAATTCAATTTGGTATTTTCTTAATTTCTTCAATCTCTTGTTGTTTTATTATGAGTTTGATGTTATTTGTTGTTGAAGCCATGAAATTCTCTTCTAGAACCATGGGCTAATCCTCAATTGCCTTGGGTGTGGATGTTTTGATGAGAATTTAGTGTAATTGTGGATTAATTGCATGATTAGCTTATAATTTTGGTGTTTATGTTTCTAGAGTTGTACTTTGATTGATTCATTTGGTTGATCAACCCTATTAGCAAGCATGTTCGATTATGTTTATTGCAACGAGAGTTGGGTAACATGATTGGGAGTGTGAGTGTGAGCTTTGATCAATTGAATAGAAGTAAATTAGTAATTAGCTCACCCGGGAGGGGTGTTAATGGCTAGACCGACAACCTTAGACACTAAACGAATAGAGGTCGTCTAGGAGTTTGGTGAGAGGGCGTTTCATAAGCATTAGTAACCGTGTTGAAAGTGCTTATGCAACACTATCTTAGGAGCTTATGGTATTTGGTTAGATCCTATAATTGCTAATCAATGCACGATGTTTACCTATGCCTTTCGAGGGGGTTTGCACACTTATGTGATAGCCTTTAGCTTAACCAAAATTTGTAGTAAAATCATGTAATTGGTTCACTAGTTCACTTAATTGCTCACAAAACAGAAACACCCGAGGCAATACACTTCCCTTGCACTTTCCAAAAGAAAGTTAGATAGATTGTCATTTCTTGTCACTAGTTCTTATTACTTTAGTTAATCTAGTTTAATATTTTTGTTCTTATTCCCAAAAATCCAAACAAACACGTGTAGTTACTACAATAGCATGCATACTCGTAACTTTAGGGATTCACTAGCACTCAATTAGGTCCTTGGAACGAAATTTTACTTGGTATACTTATCATACTACTAACGAACCCATACGCTTGTGGGGATCGTATAGTTGTAAAAAGTGTGCAAAAATACATCCAAGTCAGCGTGATAAGTACAAGGTCGATCCCACAGGTAGGTGTAGTGTAAAAGTGTATTTTGTCGATTGAATTCTAAGTAGACGTGATCGATAAGTTTGAAATGTAGCAATTGCCTCTAATTATATACCAATGTGTCACAAGTAAACAATAAAGAGTAATAAGGAAATCGATCAACAAATGCTCATGCGAATCACGAAAACGAGAAAAATACGGGTAAAACTCAAATAAGAGAAGATAGGTTCTAAGGCACATGCAATACTAATGAATCCATCTATGATTAACAATCTACTCAATTGGTGTTGTGCTTTTTCTATAGGATTGATCACAAAATAATGAGTTAAAAGTTCTCTCGATCTAAATAACCCAAGAGAAATATAATACAATCTCGTATCTCTACCTCAATTGCATTATAAACCCCAATTAAGCCCCTAAGATCATCACACATCCTCCTAATCATTGATCATCTCTCGATCTCTCAATAACATTAGGTTGAATACTTGCAATCAATTAATCAAAAGATATTTCTCAATCCAATTTCAATTAACTAAGATCAACACATCACTATTGTACACTAATGACATGTTTTGCAATGAAAATCAAGCATTGAAATAGAATTAAGCCACACAAACACCAATTAAGCAAAATATTAATTCATAAACTTCATCAAAAGTATTTATAAGGCCCTAGAACCAAAAGTGTTCTAGCCAACAATCAACATAATCCAATTAATACAAACTAATGAAATAAACAAATAAAAAGAAAGAGAAAGAGAAAGCTTAGTCTAATGGATGATGGGTAATTGAATTTCAAAGCTCTTGGTGCCTTTCTTGCTTGATTTGATGGAGAATTGATGAAGAAGATGATGATTACCTCTCAATGTGTGTTTGTATGTGTAAGAATGCTTGGAAAAGGGGGTAAGTCTTTTGAATTCAAGAATGAGGGTATTTATAGTGTTGGGGCAGGGTTTATGAATAAGTTTTGCACTTAGGTCCCTAAAAAATGGTGAAAATGCATAAAAACCACCGAGAATAGGGGTAGCTCGGCCGAGTTGGGTGACTCGGTCGAGTCGGGACAGGGTGGTGTGGTCGAACTCGGCCGGTTCTGAACACTAGGCCGAGAAAATTTTCTCCTCTGCTCGGCCGAGTTGGTGCTCATACATATTGCAGGTCATGGCTCGTGCTCGGCCGAATCTGTACATTCGGCCGAAAAATGAATTTTTTCTTCCACTCGGCCGAGTTGTTGGATGTCTAAGTTTGCACATCGAACTTGTTTTGTGTGTAACTTTTGCTTCCGACCTCCAATCGACTCAATTCTTTTTTTCATTCTACTCCGTTTTTATAGACGGGTCCAATGGTGCACTCCTCTTTTTAGTCCAGTGAATTATGATAGGTTTTTTGCTGCCAAAATCCTTCATTTTTCCTACAAAATCGACAGAACACTACATTTCTCTTATTTCAACCAAAACAATCATAATCAACCCATAAATCAATGAAATCACACTAAAAATGAGTTTCACATGTGCATAAAAAATGTGTAAATTCCACCCGAATCAGTGGGCGGCCGGGCTCAACGACGGCGGCGGATTGGAGGGAGGAGTGTAGAAAAAAAATGAAGGAAGTAGATGGACGACCGCGACCGCGGCCTGCGCGCGGCGTCTTGCTACATACGGCGGTAGGGCGGATTTGTTGTGGGGCTTGCCAGCGGCGGTGCGGTGAGGGGGCTGCGCTAGACGAGGGCGGCAACAACTGCTTGGTGGAGGGCGACGGTGGAATGGAGGGAAGAAGATGAAGAATGGGAATCAAATAAAATTAGGGTTTTAAAGTATTTAAAGAGGGGGGGGGTGAGTGTATCTATATTTGAATTGAATGTGTAAAAGGGCAGATTGGTTTTAAAGTATTTAGGGGGGGGGAGGGGGGTGAGTGTGTATATATTTGAATTGAATGTGTAAAAGGACAGATTAGGTATTTTGTGGGGAGTTCATGTAATATATATCACTTTAAGGGAGTGTACATCTATAGGGGAGTGCATTAAACAAAGCTGGAGGGGTATATACCCCACGCCATACCAGAACTAGCTAGTGTGAGGTCGGCCCATTTAGTTGTTTGAGAGTCTCAAAGATGGAAAAGTGAACGATATTTTATAGGGTTGGGGTATATACCCCTCCAACTTTGTTTAATACACGCCCCCTCCACTTTTATTAATTAAATATTCATACAAAATACCTATTTTACCCTTATAATAAAATATAAAGGATACATACATTCCCCTAAAATTTAAACTAATACTAACCTAATTCTAACACTAACCCTAATTTAAAAGACACACACTAACCCTAATTCTAATACCCCTCCAGCTGCAAAAAAAAAAACCCCTCCAGCCGCCGTCACCGCCCCCGCACTGCCGCCGCCGCTATACCTGCGGCAACCACCATCACTACCTCAAATAAAAAATTTAGAAAGTAAAAAACAAACTTAGAAATTAACAAATCAAAACCTATTCAGTCGACACTGGTTTATCGAACAAAGATACTCCGATCGACTCTGATTTGTCGACTAAAGATACTTCAATCGACTCTGGTTTATTGATCAAAGATACTCTGATCGACTCTAATTTATCGACCAAAAATACTCCGATCGACTATGGTGTTTCGAAAGAAAATTTAAAAAAAATATTAAAGTTTTCGACCATTATGTGTCGCCCAGAAACACGTTCATCGACAACCTATTGTTGACGAAAGTCTTTTTGAGCGACCCATAATGGTCGAAAATAAAAAAATAAAAAAACCAAACCCGTTTCTTCTTTCTTCGTCGACGATTTGCAGAACGGCGGTTGGCTAGCTTGGGTGGGGTTCCCGGCGGCGGAAGGCTGGAGAAGTGGCGGAGGCGGCGTCGCTGGAGGAGGGGGCGTCGCCGCCGCTCTTGTTGCCGAATTAAAAAAAAAAGATGGAGGAGGACGCCGCCGCTCTTGTTGCAGAAGATGGAGGACGGCGGCGGACGCTGGGCGTGTGGTTGCGGGGGGCGAGCACTGCGTGTGGTGGCGGGCGGGTGCCGAAGGGCCGCGACGGACGCTGGCGTACGGTGGCGGGCGGCTGGGGAGGAAGGGCTGGAATTATGTTAGGAGGAGGAGAATGAAGAATTAGGGTTTTAAATGAAGAAGAAGAAGAAGAAAAGGGTGGGAAAGAAGAATGAAAATTAGGATTTCAAGGGGTGTGTATTTATTTTATAGAATTTTAAGAGTAAGGGGTATAATAGGTAATTTAGGGGGAGTGTATCTATCTTAAACGTATTTTAGGGGTTACGTGTATCGGAGGAGTGTATTAGACAAAGCTGGAGGGGTATATACCCCAACCCTATTGTATATCAGTTTGGACTATAGAGTGTCGTCATTCTCTTATTATTCTTCAAATAACATTATATTCCATATTCTATCATTATCTAGCTGCATATTTCTATATATTCCACTGCACTTGCACACGAGATAATTTAATATTTCTATTCAAATAATACTAACAAAAGCATTAATTTAAAGCAAATACAGTAAAACCTCTATAAATTAATACTTATACTCTATAAATTAATAAACTCTCTAAAATAATAAAATCTTCTGATCCCAATTTGGGCCTTTGTAAAAAATCATTAAATTCAATAAGATAATAAGATAATAACTTTTCGAAAAATCCTTTTATAAATATTAGGTCCCATTAAAACTAGGGTTGGCAATGGGGCGGGTAAAAATCCGGACCCGCATAAATCCGACCCGTACGGGGCGGGTAAATACCCGGTCAAACGGGTTTCGGGGCGGGTAAATACCCGGTCAACGAATACCCGTCGGGTATGGGACGGGTAATGGGATTACATATACCCGACCCGACCCCGACCCGTATATATATATATATAATATTAATTTATTAATTCTCCCCTCTCCATTGGTAAGACATCTAACAATTCTAACTAATTAGATTATATAGAGTGGTTGTAGAATTTATTGATTTACTGTACTTTATTTATGCTGATTTAGGATGGCTTCTAAAATTGCAGCCGATTTACTATATTTTCAAAAAAGACTTGAATCCTTAGATTATTTATTTATTTTGTGATTAGTTGTTTATAAATTTATGTTATATTTAAAATTTTATGTTTTATTTGATGTTGGAATTGATGTTTTATTGTAGTTTTAAGAGTTGATTTTAATGTGCTATTTTTGAAAAATAAATAGATTAAAAAAAAAAAGTGATGGCGGGGCGGGTTTACCCGCCGGGTTCACGGGACAAAACGGAGCGGGTTTTGGCGGGTATTGAAGCGGGGCGGGGCGGGTAACGGGTCTAAAAAAATTTGGCGGGACGGGTCCTGGGAAAGGCCAAACCCGTCCCATACCCGCCCCGTTGCCAACCCTAATTAAAACTCTAAATTAATAATTCATAAATATTATAAGTACAATTATAAATATTATGGTATAGTCTATCTTATAAATCTTTTTCATCAACCCACACTCTTGTAAATTTTTTTGAGTGCATGTGGGATGGTCTCACATAATGCTTTATGCATTTGATTATTCATTGATGATTTTACGATCTCTTTTAGATGAGAAGACGTACATGACTGGGTGTTATGAATTATTTTATTTCCATATTGAAATTTATATAGTATATATGTTTCATTCATCATGCATGAATATATTTGACTATAATAGTAATTTAAGTGCAACGAATTAATGTAAACATGTATATTTAAGTAATTCCAATGAATTAATGCATGCGTCCATGAATATAATAGTTAATTATATACAATGAATTGATATTATACATTAATATATTTAATTAGTTACAAAGAATTGATTGATACATGAATATAATCATTATTTGTTGAATTAAAAAAATCTCTCTTTTAATTAATAAAATATTAATTTTCGATAAATTAATACCTCTCTAAATTAATAAAATTTCATGGTCCAAGGTTATTAATTTATAGAGGTTTTACTGTACAATGCAACTAAAATCAGTCGGCTAGTCCTTAGTGTAGCAGGGTACGGATTAAACGGCCTAACACCACCAGAATCTCCATCATCAAGCCACCTTACCTTCCTTTTTCTTTTTCAGCTCGTTATTAGTCGTGGCGTTGGTGTCTTGAAGACGAACATTATCACTCCGGATCAAACTAAACAACCATATCAACAGTCGTAAAATCTTTCGCAAGAATTTTGCTAAACAATTTTGACCACTAGTGCTTGAAACATAGCATATTGCCTCTCTCCAAATTGGAAAATCATCGTCCCCATATTGCGAATGAGCAGGGCCATCGTCGTCTTCTTCTTCTTCAAGTGGCGGCATAAAATCAGTCGTACCACCAAGACGTTCAATAACTTGTTCACGAGTGAAACGAGGGCTGATATTACCAGGAACTCTATTGAACTCATTATTCTTACTCGACATAATTGTGGCCTTAAGAGCATTAGCACTGCCACTGTCATCAAAAAGTAACACACACTCACTCCTATGCCTTGACAGTGCAACAATGGCCATACCTGGCATCTGAAAAATGGAACTATCACTCCACAAAACAACCAACTTAACTTTGTCAAAAGTGGAACCTTGATTAGCACGGACAGTCACTTTATCACCAGTTTTAGAACTCTGTCCAAACAGCTTGGCAGATGCATGCCTGAAGAAAAGTGGTGTGTGCTGTGGATACTTATCGTAATTCGAAACAGAATCAGTAATGAAACCTCTGTTGTTATTCGTCGGTAACATCCTATACTCAAAAAGAGTATTAAGAGAGTTAACACAATCAGACGGATTTCGAAAATTCTTCACAAGCTCATGGCCACGTACCCTGGATAATTCCATCTTTTCAAGAATTGAAAGACCCTCAGTACCGTGTATTAATCTCGTCTGTTTATGATCACCAACAAGTATGACCTCGTTCGCTCCACAGTTGTTCACAATAACACACAACGCCTCATACGGCATGGCAGTAAACTCGTCAACAAAAATTCTTCCATGGCTGATTGCTGAATATTGTGCAATGTGCTGTGTAAGATACATCAGAGTAGTTTTCTTCTTGGTAATTGGATGTATAAAGTTGGTGTAATCGTCCTTTAACCTTGAAAAAGGTCCAACGATAAGATCCTCCCTCGTTGCCAGCGATCTTATAATGTGAGATTTGCCTGTACCAGGAGGGCCACACAGATAATTAACACGAGCAGTATTCTCAAAAACTCCTAAAGGAACCGCGTTTAAGGCCTGCTCCTTCACTCTTTTCAGACGGATAGGATCGTTGGAAACGTCTGCAAGTTCAGTGCGATAGTGTGTTAACTCAGCAGATGTCAAAGTAAAAGTGTGGTGAAATTGTTCCTCTTTTTCCCGTTGACAAGTAAAAAGTTGATCACCACAAACATCTTTCAGCTCAGTGCAGAAATAACATCGACCTATATCTTCTAACTCATCCTTATCACCCTTATAGCCATAAGGTTCAAGGTTCAAAGTATCAGCCTCACGCGTGAACTTGCGTAAAGCTTCCTCTTGCCAAAAACTCGACTCGCTATCCTTAACAAGGAGATGAAACATGTCACCACGTCTGCAAAAGAAATCTGTAACTTGCCTAACAGAATCAACAATAAAAGCAGTACTCTGTTTGAACATAAGGATTAAAGGTGCAAGATTCGTATCCTTAGCACTAGCAGCCTCCTGAAAGTTGAGAAATTCCCTTGTCAAATGTAAAACATACAAATAAACAACAAGAGCAAATGCAGGCACCCTAGAACTCTGCACACCTGCACACCTTCTTCTAAGTATAAAAACAAGAATGCTAGAGTAATTGACTGACTCTTTAGCAATGTCCAAACCATAATTCATTGAAGTCATGAGATGGAACACCAAAATAACGTAAATCATGCATCCTAATCACACCTCTCCTCGCGTCAAAGGATGCATGAACATCAACAATGGACCTCGTTTTGAGGTAATCGGGTATCTCAAGATGCCTAGCGACGAGTTCCTTCTCCGTGGTCCTAAAAAGACGCACGAGTGTCATTGGCCCAACCCTGGATACACCCAGATCAAAATCAGTAAACTTTAAAGCTGGATTAACCATCAAGGTGGCCCAGGCTTTGGTTTTATGTGCATAACCATTAGAATAGCCGTGATAACCAAGATATGAGTAGCCATCTTTTTGCCTATAAACATAACCAGGCGGTGAGACAACATCAGGCTGCAAAAATTCCCATGGTAAGCACATATAACCAATCGCAGTCGAAGCACCCGTTATACGAAATAATTCCCCCCACTCTTGAGCATCAAAGGTGTAACCAGCATCCAGAAAAACTAAAACATCAAAGCTGTAACTTTTATTACCTTCTTTCCTCATCTTCTCAGTATCTTCCCACAAAAGAATACGATCGGGAATTTTCCGAGTGACCATAAATTCAAGCATCATTTGATCAATACTTTTGAGAGAATCCCTACAAGCTTCAATGGCTTTCATGTTAGTGTTTCTAACCAGTTTGCGTTCCTTTAAAGTTTTAACACAAGTAAGGCAGTCCCAAATGGTGCGATCAATGTGTTAGCAAACTGGAAGTGGACATTTGGGTTGTTGTTGAACTCCCTGTACTCACGTGATGAAGCCGCCAATACCAAAACTCTGTGGGTGTAAGAATTCAAATTGATGCAGTGATTAAAATCAACTCTAATAATCTCCCGACAAGCAGTAAGGTAAGGGTGGTCGTTGCGAGCGTGAAGGCATTTAGTGAAAATAACAGACTCCCTGTCCCTGCTAATCCAGCTTTCTTCTTCTTCTTCATCCAAAACAGTTTTCACCTCAATGACAGTAGATTCACCAACGGCAACAGAAGATGCAAGATTGGTCATTTGTGTGTGTTGTGGGGGTAATGCAATGCAACCTGCAGCTGCAACATAATTAACCATGCGAGCAACTTAAAACATTATATTTCGGAAAGAGGAAATTAACCTACCGGATGACAAATACAAGAAACAGAAGAGAAGCCCAGGCGACGCAGAGTAGGAGTAGGAGTAGGGATTCAAACTCTGCACAACCAACTACAAAACACGCTTCCTCCAAGTCTGACCTTTCATTTTCTCAAAAGTTTGATATTTTTTCAATACAAATGAATCGTATTTAAAAAAAAATTACTTTTAAATCAATAAAAGTGTTTTCTTAGTACTATAAGTTTGAATTATTACAAAATACATACATAGAAACTAATAATTTTTTTTTTACAGAAAAGAACATCAATTTATTAATTGCATGAACAAGTAACACGGGAAGGTCATCCACAAATCAATAGCCACTGACTCAACTCAACACGAAGGACTAGGAAAATACCTAGCAGCTCTTGCAAGAATATGTGCTAAACAATTAGCTTTCCGATTTACCCACCTCACCACAACTTGTTGAAATTCACGCGCCAACATTTTACATCTCTCAATAATACTTCCAAGTGGCAACAAATTTACTTCCTTACTAATAATTTTGGGAACATCAAAATTTATTAATTAAAACAATTATTAGTTTATCTATAAATTAATAATTATTAATTTGTATAATTAATCAATATTTTATTAATTTATGAAGTAATAAAATACTCAATCTATAAACTTACTTTCAAACTTACACATGTAATTAATTATTGTATATCGAATGAATGACCTAATTTAAAAGAATCATTCAATCTTCCACATTATTATGCTTGTTGTGTTCATTGTATATTTGCATCACTTTATGGATATATATATAAATATACAAATCAAAATATGTTAACACAAAAAAAATTATACACACAACATGACTGTTCATCTTAGTGTGAAAAAAATAACAATGACAGACGAGATTCGAAGAACATTATGCAAGCACAACAAAGATAATTCAAGTCTCACTCAAAAGCAATTACAAGAATGAGTTCTTAGTAACCATGATTTACAAGTGAATCAAGCGACAACATCAAATAAAATTAAGCGAGTCTTTAGAGAATCTATCACTTGAATAATTTCTTGTTGAGCTATGAGAAAACAACACCTACAATAATAAGGTTAGAAACGAGATTCAAGGTGAAATTGATTTTAACAAAAAACAAAAGATAGTTGAATTATTTTTTAAGAAACTTTCATAAATCATTCATGTAATAGGTAGTATATAAAAAATTATTAATTTATATTTTATATAGGGTCTACAGAAATAATAAAAACAAATGTATTATCTTATAATTTTAGAGAGTTTATTAATTAATCGAGTACGGAGTATTAATTTATATAGTTTCTACTATAAATCTTTGGGAAAAAAATACATTTCCAAGTTATACGTACCAAAAAAAATTTTGTTTTCTAAGTTTTTCGACTTTGAAATTAGTCTCTTATGTTTACAAATTTTAAGCAAGGATAAAAATATCGCGGATATATCGCAAATTTGGATATTGCGATATGAATATTGGGGTCTAATGTATTTTTTTCCGAGTATCGCGGATATATCGCTAAATATCGATATCGTTCAATCGAAATGTAAAATTGGACGGGAATCGGAAAATATCGCGGATATATCGCACAATATCGCAAAATCTGAAAAACCCGCAAACTTATTTAAAATTATATTTTTATGTGTGTAAAATTATACTTTTTATTTTATTTTTAATAGTGCAATAGAATATATTCTCAATTCACCTCATATATTTAGTACTCTAATTTTTTTAAACATATGAATGATAAGTTCAAAACTATATCCTAAATTATTATAATATGATGAGTTAGTATCAATGTTGTTTGGACATGTCATTTCACCTACTAAATTTGAACCTCATATAGATCATCATTTTGATATTAATTATATTTTATCATGTATATTTAATTATTTTGTATTATACATAATTATTATGTTGTCAATTAGTTTTCGTCAGACAATATTAATTATATTTTATCTATGCTGTTTGGACAAATATGTCATTTCACGTACTATATTTGAACCTCATAGACCCTTATTTTGATATTAATTGTATTTTATCATGCATATTATGTTGTCAATTAGTTTTCGTCTACCAGTATTTATATAATTTATTATCTATATGTTTGTTTTAAACATATAATTTTATTGAGTACTTTTGGATGGAATACATTCATAATAGTATGTTATAATAATCTTTAAAATTTCATGTTAAATTTTCAAAATTTTAATAAAATTTTCGTCATTTTTTCAATTTTTTTTTGCGATATCGATATATCCAGCGATATATCCGTAAAATTAAAGTTGTGATAATTGTTGCGATAGCGATATTTTCATCCTTGATTTTAAATTTTTTGTTCTTACTACCTGCAATCAAATGTAAATATCATGTAAGTATTTGCAAATCGTTATCTTTGAGAGAGTATTAATTTTGTGGAGTATTATAATATTAGGAGTGTGCAAGTAATTTTTGAACGTCTCAATAAGGAAAGTGTGCAAGAAATCATGAGACGGATGAACTAATATATACACCCCGTTCGATTTCATTATATTCATTTCTTTTTTAAAATGATATTTCCTTCGTTTTGTTGAAAGCCACCAAACTTCTTTTTTTTCCCTTTCGTCTCAATGAAAGTTACGCATTCATTTTTTAATAAAATATTCTCGCACATTTTACTATATTCTTCTCTCTCAGTCACATTAACTTATAATATCCATCATAAATTCACATTACCTCATAATACATTTACTTATTCTATCATATTTCTTAACTATGTATCCAAAACTCATGGATAGTTATATATCATATTTACTTTTATCTATCCCTCCAATTATTATATATTTAATTAAATTGTTATTTACTTTATTAAAAAATAATTATTTTATTTATAAATAAATTTCGCAATACAATATCATAACTCTAAAAAAATGTCTACTTTATACATGAACTAATTAATAATATTTATTAAAATTTATGCTCAAAGAAATGAACCTAATGAATTTAAACGATACATTCAACTAGTAGGAAATAATGTTTTATGATGTAAAGTTCAGGATGACAAAATGATCTGCCTCGAAGTCGCCCCGCCCTACTCCGAGAGATTTGGATTTGCCCTGCCCTGTCCCATTCTCAGAATGGGGCAAGTCAATCCCACCCCGCGTGCAGAGCAGGGCAGACATGGGTTTACATATTTATTGATCTGCCCTGTCCCGCCCTGTCCTAAATTTAAATATATATATATATATATATATATATTTAAATTAAGTATACTAACCCTAATTTATACCAATATTTATTTTGGTTTAGTTTAATGATGAATTTTAATGTTTAGTTTATATCATTTTAAATATTTTAAATAATTTATATACATATAAAATGAGACTTGGGGCGGGGCGAGACTCAAAATGCTGTCCCATATCAAGCGTGGGGCAGGACGGGTACCCGCGTGGGGGCAGGGCAGGGCATAAAATGCTGTCCCGTAACAGATCATGGGACAAGACAGAGTATATGCGTATGTATATGCGCGAGGCAAATTTGAATATTAAGATACCCACCCTTCTCTACCCCATTGCCCAAAATGTGTAGGTTTAGAATTGGTTTAATGGATTAAGTTTTGTAATAAAATTAGTCCTCAATAGTGTAAATTTCAAACCTTTTTCAATTTTCATATCGAACGAACTATTCATTTATTAATTCTAAAAATCTTTGGTAATTTTTGCTTTAATTCGCTGTTCCTACAATTAAAAAAGATTTTGCCTTGGTAGAATATAAATTCATTGGCAGGTACTGATCAATAGACCCATGAAAGATAATACACTCATTGTTATATCACTTTTCTTCTAAGTGTATTTTACAAGTGGATACAAACACTATAATTTATATGTGTGGTTTATACGGATTTATAAAATGATCTTAGTGTTCTTAATGAAATACGAAATTAGGGTTTGAAGTCCTTGAGAGTAAGCTAAGCAAAGTGTGTAGTATTGTCTAAGAAAATGAGATTGTATCTTTGATTCAACCTTCAATTGACTTTTATACTAGATTTACATTGCATGCACATTAATTGCTGACAGCTCAGCAATAATCGAATTTATTCCTAATTTACAATTGTTATTAATGATCATTTCATGTATTTTAATGCAACTACTTTACATTAAATGTCTCTGAAACCATTCATTATATATCTCATCCTACACGATGATCGTCGCCGAACACCCCAAATACACTGCCTTTGACTTGTCAACGTTCCAATGATGAAATTCCATGGTTCGTTGCTCGCTGTTGCTCGTTTATATTGATTTCTGGTCGTTGCTCGTCTTGACTTGACTACTGAGTGAACAATTTGTCTTGGATCTTCTCATTATAACCATAACCTGTGATCTTCAAGGCTTCTTCCTCGCGAACATGACGTTGCTCGTCATCTTCATCTCTGCCGACCATCTTATCTTTATATCATAAACTTCCTTAATGTTACCTCTAATCACTCTTATTAGGCGACCATAAATGCATTGCTCGCCGATATAATATCTTCATTTTTCTCGCTACCACATGAATTTTATTGACTTGTTGATTCTTCTTTGAAGACTATATTTGCTCGTCTCTCATTGATTGTTCGTCCTCGTCCTTGATAACTAGGATCGATGACTTTGACTATTCTCCGATAACTATTTGACCAGTCAACATATGACTTGTTGACTCTTTGACCTATACCACACTCATCTTTTCTCTAATAAACAATTAAACATGATATTTCAATGTAAGCGCTTTTCTAGATATTTATGATTTATTGCTTATGGCAATTGCTTATGTGTACCAGTTACATGTATATAACTGGCTATTTACGCTCCTTTTTTAATAAATCCACACTCCCTTTTATTTTAGACACTCCCTTCTTTTAGGCACTTATGTGTACAAGTTACATACATGTAACTAAATTCAATTTTTACATGGGTTATTAGTTATTTACCTTCTTTTTTTATTAATTTCACCCCCAAATTTTTTAAAAGAAAAATACATGTAAAATACTATATTACCATTTTATCAATTAAATTAAAATACAACTCATTAAAATTATAATTATACATCGACTATCGATTCACCAATGAATCACCACGAAGTCAAATATTATTCTATTTTTTTAACTTTTAAAAAATAAATATAAAAACATAACGAATATTAAAAAAATATAAACTCAAAAATAAAATTATGAAATAAAATTTTCTGTTTTTTTTTTTAAATGACCAAAATTTAGGAAAAAAATACAAAAAAAAATCGGAAAAAAAACTAAACTAAAAAAAATCAATTTTTTTCTAATTTGGGTATAAATGTATGAATATGACATGCTCACTTTCTAACTTTAATCTGATTTATAATAACTAAGATTATTTTGTTATGTTTTCATTATTTCTAAAATGATATCCAGTTTGTTACAAGTTTTTTAAGGTTGTACATTATTTTTTAAAACTAATTAATAATATAATCTAATTGAAAAATAAAATTTATATTTAGAAATTTAAATGAGTTGAGAATTGGGGAAGAAACCAGCATAATATTGCATCAGCTTTATTATTTTCTTTGGGGTCATCGTCATGTTGATGCATTCGTATGTTTATTGAGTGTGATCGTATTTATTAATTGAATTGTGTGTTCAGTGTGATTCATTCTCACTTTTGTTCTTCTTACTAGTTAGTTAATATCATTTTTTTAATATTGATGTATTAATTTGCATTGTATCCCTGGAATTATAAATGTGTTAAGTTATGTATTTTTTGTTAAATATAAATATTAGTTTAAATACGATATATTATTAGTACGCCTATGGTATAGTACTAGTTAATATATTGTATAGTACTAGAGATTAATGTGGGTATAAAAATATTACGGAGTATTTAATATATGAACTAATACTATACAATATTTGAATTTATACTATACTATATTTGAACTAGTACCATAGAGTATGTGAACTAATACTATACAATATCTGAACTAATACTATACTATATTTGAACTATTACCATAAAGTATGTGAACTCGAAACTCGAAAAAATTAAAACATGTACCAATATAAACTAATATTATACTGTATATGAACTAATATGTACAATACTGCATATTAACTAATAATATATCATAATACTTATCAACGGTTATCATAACACTTATAAACTAAAAATTATATTCATAAAAAATTAAAATAAAGTGATTAAAAAATGAAAGTTCAAATGAAAAAAATAATTAAACAATGTAAAACGAATTGAAATTGGTAAGGAATGAAGTAAAAATTTGAAAGGATAAGGTGAAAATTATACACAAATTAATTAAAGTAAAATAGTACCAATAAAATTGAACAATTGCCTAAGAGAGGTGAGAGTTTTTTTTTTTAAACAAATTATTATTATACTATTTAATACTTAAAAAAACAATTAATATTATTTTTAAAATTTTCTTATTAGACTTTAAAATTTTAGAATAATTATTTATGACATAAAAAAAAGTACGTTAAAAAATTATCATTTGAAACACAAATGATAAACAGAAGAAAAATAAATTAAAAAATAATATTAAAAAGATAAATATAAATATCAATTGAGTAAAATAAAAAAATAAAATTTTAAAAAATTAATGGAGTATTATTTTTTAATGATAAAATTAAAAAAAAAATTGAAGTAAAATAATGGCACATGAAAAAATGTATGTGTTAAATTGATATAGTAAATGGGTCATATGTTATTGGATTGGATATAGTAAATGAGTCATGTGTTATTTGTAATGGGTTATTGGATTGGATATAGTAGTTACATATATTGTGGATTGGATATAGTAGTTACTGTTATACCTAGTCAAAGAGGTCAATCTTTGACAAGTCAATCCTAGTCACCATCTTACGTGGCGAGGACCAGTCAACAAAGTCGTGCGACGACTAGTCAACAAGACCAAGAAAATGTAATAGGTTTAATGTATTTAATATATTTAAGTGCTCGTCCAAAGATGTTGGCGAGCACTGTCTTAGTTAGCTGCTCGCCCAAATGTGTGGCGAGCACGTGCTTATTCTTAGTTAAGAAGTTTTAGTATTGAAGTCTTGGGAGACAGCATGGAGCGTGGCGACCACACTCCTCGAAGGCCCTCCGGCGACCACCATGGCCCAGCTCCTCGGCATCTCGGCGAGGACGAGCACCTAAGGCGGTTTAGCATTAAATGCGCCATCAAATCACCTTTTCGGGCAGAATGAAGGTCCAGTCTGAAGGCGCCACGTGTAAAGGGCGGGCAGCCCTTGAAAAGCAGTATATAATGCCCATTTGGGCTCATTTGTAACACAAGTTAGAATTCCACTCAATCACCCTCAACCTAAAGCAATAAACTCTCCCAAGCTTCTAAAGCTTTAGCTTCTCCAAGAAGCTATATCTTGTGTTCTTGTGTGTTCTTCATCAAGTTCATCACAAATCATCTCTTTAATCCATATAAACGCGTAATAACCCCCGTATAAATTATATGTTTGTATTGTACTAAGAACAACCTACACCCAAGTCAACCCGATTTAAGTGCATACAACATTTGGCGCTAGAAGGAGGGGACATTTTACGTGTTTAATCATCAAAGTTTCGTCCGATCAACGAGCGATCGGTTAGCAAACTCCCTGTTTCAAGCTTTAATCGGTATATCTACCGTTTAGAGCATCATCTACGATCTTTACTGTTCTTCGTGTTCTTGAACATTTTCAGTTTTCGTAGCATATTTTGGAGTTTGATCTCCTTGTATTTGTGTTTTCAAGCTTCTATTGTTGTTACTTTGCTAAACTAGTAGTTGTAATAGCACGTTCTTCTGCGTAAGAACTTTAATCTTTCGTTTTTTAGATTATTTCCTTGTAATCTAAGAAGACACTCTTTAAACGATGTCTCAGCATACTCCACAAGATAGGATCTCGCCATCCGGAGGGAACGAGCACCCTCCGGCTCCGGCAAATCCTTTTGCAAACTTGAACATGGGGGATATCCTTAATGACCCCCAGCACTGGAAAGACCTATCGGACTACCTCCTGACAAGGAGGAGGCAGAACGAGAAGGAAGAGCTCGAGAAGGCCAAGGATAGGGCTTTCGTCGAGGCTCGCAAAAACAGGGGGAACGAGGATAACCATTCCTATCACTCACATTCCGCTCACCCCCAAGATAAAGGCAAGAACAAAGTCGGCGAGCACTCCCACAATAGCCATACGGGAGACTCACAAAGGAATTCGGTTTTCAACCGAATGAACGACAATGATGGAAGGGCTCCTCGCCGAGTACCTTTCAACGTGGATGGCCGACCACATAAAGCCGACCACCACCATCGCGCTGATAGAAGAGATCAGGGCGACAGAGTCTCAGCTCTAGATCGAGTGGGACCAGGGAAGGGTTCGCGAGCTCCGGCCAAGAGTTATCGCAGCCACCATTCTGACAGGCACTCGCCCAGGCGATCACATCATGATGGTCGCCCGGCCATTTCCCATGGGAGTCGACGTGACGAGAACGTCGTCCCACGAGCTCAAACTGCCGAGGAGGGGCAAATCGCCCAGTTCCTCGAAACACAAAAGTTGATGAAACAAGAGATGGACGCTCTGCGAGCAGAGGTGGTCGCCTCGAAACAAGGGACCACACCGCCGATCAGTCTGCCCGCACCTCCACTAAGTGTTGCAATCCTCACTGCCCCCATTCAAAGGAAGATCCAAATGCCCTCTATGGCGGCATATGATGGGATGTCCGACCCCAGAGTACACTTGTCCAAGTACTCCAACTATATGGCCTCAATCGGGGCAACGGACGCAACACAATGCAGAAACTTCTCCCTAACATTGGGAGATCGGGATCATCGATGGTACACAACTTTGAGTCCCGGATCTATCACCTCTTTCCTTGAGCTGGGGCAACACTTTCTGACCTACTATGGATCTATTGCTGCTCGCCCAGCCTCAAAGCAACGTTTGGCGAACGTTCGCCAATCCCTGACTGAATCAGGCAAAGACTTCATCGAGCGCTTCGATAGGCTGGTGATCGATGGGGAGGCCGTGAACGATGAGACGAAGCTGATCTCAGCGGTTTCCGGTCTCAGGATAGGTACCAAGCTGTGGGAATCTATCCATCTTACTTTCCCCAGTTCTTATGCGGACTTCCGCACGAGGGCTGGGAACTTCATTCAAATGGAGGAGATAATGGACGCTGCCAAGGCTAACGAGCAGCCTGACGCGTCCAAGAGAGTGTGGCCCAAGAAAAACACGAACACTGGGGAATCTTCCCAGCCCAAGAAGGCGACCACTCAAGCTGGCAGTGCTCGCCCAGCGAACTTCAGGCCATTTGAGGAGGCACCTGAGATCATCCAATTCAGGGAGGCCCTCACCGTGGATCCTAGGGGCATCTACGACGCAATCAGGGGGAAAAATCTGCTCCCCCAAGCAAAGCCCATGCATACGAGCGATGCAAATCTTGATGGTGGTAAATTTTGCAACTACCACAACTCTTTCGGCCACCACACCAATGGGTGCCGAGACTTGGTGAGAAATCTCTTCAAACTTTACAATGAGGTTAAGCTCACCCAATTCATCAAGTTCGGAGGTGGAAACGGCGACAACAGGGGCAAGAAGCGTCGCGACGACAGCGGCGACGACCTGCGCCAACAATTGAACCGTCCCAAGCTAACTCCTCCCATGCCAAAGAATGCTATTGGCGACATCGACAATCTGGGCCAAGACTGCCTTGTGATAGAGGGACCTTTGGGGGGAACTCAATCTGGAGTCGCTCTGTCTGTTCGCCGGGCTCAGGGCGAACAGCGAGCACTCAACAATGTGCACCAGGTGTGCGTCGCTCCTACTGCCGAGAAGCCTCCTTCTCATCAAATCCGTTTCACGGACGACGACCTGAACGGCGTGGTGCAGCCAAACAATGATGCGTTGGTCATCACGGGAAAGATAATGGGAACCGTCGTCCATCGCATGATGGTCGACACTGGGTCATACACCAACATCCTTTTCAAGCATACTTTGGATGCTCTTGGTGGATATGCAGATTACATCGAGCCTTGCGACGATATAATCGTAGGGTTCGGGGACACGCGCAACCTTCCCATTGGGAAAATCAGATTGTCCTTGGAGTTGGCATCGTCAAAAGAGCCTGAAATGCACCATGCTAGGCATCTCGACTTTTTGATCATCGACATGCCATCATCCTACAACGCGTTCCTAGGCCGACCTTTCTTCAACGAGTTCAAGGCGGCCGCTTCAACTTATTATTACTATATTAAATTTCCAACCCCGGCGGGAGCTATAACCGTTAAGGGCGATCAGACACGGGCGAGGGAGTGTCTCGTCCGCTTTGCAAAACGTCATTCTAAAGAAAGTGCCATGGTTGGTTGGAAAGTATATTATGTGTCAAACTCACACAGAACAAATGAACTACATGGAGGGTCTTCCTAGCAAGTACAAAAAAATTAAAGTTGGGGAGTGCAGTCATAGTTCCGACGACCACCAAGTGGAGGCGAACGAGCACGCCTCCATGGAAGTGGACGACCACACCCCAATGGAAATCGACGAGCAGACAGATCCGGGCGACCAGATCCCCGGCGACCAGTCTCCAGAAAACTTTCCAGATTTGGAGCCTAGGTTAGGTTTCGAGCCAAAATTCGGAATTGAGGACCCTCGTTGGAAGGAGCCTAAAGAACAGGCGACTTCAGCAGAGGACCTTGAAACCATCCAATTAAACGAAGCTCGTCCCGAACTCGAAGTATTCATAGGTTCGAATTTACCAGAACATCTGCGATCGGACATGATCGCATTTTTGAAGGAAAACATCAGTGCATTCGCCTGGTCGCACGAAGATATGGTGGGCATTCCCACGAATCATGCCTGCCACAGACTAAATATTGATCCAACAAAAAGACCCATCACCCAAAAGCGAAGAAAATTTGGGCATGATAAAAGTGCGGCTTTGGCAGTCGAAATCAAGAAATTGATCGACAACAAGTTAATAGAGAAAACTGGAACTGATCCTGAGTGGTTGGCAAATCCAGTGCTCGTCAAAAAAACGACCGGGTCGTGGAGATTGTGCATAGACTTCACAGATTTAAACGACGCCTGTCCCAAAGATCATTTTCCGATGCCCCACATTAATCACCTAGTGGATAATACAGCGGGGCACGAGATTTTAACCTTCATGGATGCCTTCGCAGGGTACCATCAGATTGCAATGCATCCCGACGACCAGCGACATACGGCCTTCATGACGGCGCGTGATATGTATAGCTGGAAAAGAATGCCTTTCGGTTTGAAAAACGCGGGGGCAACGTACCAAAGACTGGTAAACAAGATGTTTGAGAAGCACATCGGTGAGATGGTAGAGGTCTATATCGACGACATCGTTGTCAAAAGCTTACGAAAAGAAGATCACCTACACCACCTTGCCATGACATTCGATATTCTAAGAGAGTACAACATGAAGTTAAATCCAAAGAAATGCAGTTTTGGAGTTAGCTCAGGAAAATTTCTGGGGCACTTGGTTAGCCAGCGGGGCATCGAGGCGAATCCGAGTAAAATTCAAGCAATAATCAATATGCAAAGCCCGAGGAACGTGAAAGAAGTTCAGAGGTTGACAGGATGCCTTGCATCGCTGAATAGATTCATTGCACGAACGGGCGACCGTTGCAAACCTTTTTTCGACGCTCTGAAGAAAGGAAAGTTCGAGTGGACCGACGAGTGCGAGAAAGCTTTCGAGAAATTAAAGGAGTATTTATCGGATCCGAAGGTCCTATCCAAGCCAGTCCCCGGCGAAATTTTATATCTGTACTTGGCGGCCACTGACTGTGCGATCAGTTCAGTGCTCGTCCGAGCTGAGGGGAGCACACATCTGCCTATCTACTACGTAAGTCAAACACTGCGAGATGCGGAGTTGAGATACACTCCAATGGAAAAATTGGCGTACGCACTAGTTATGAGTGTTAGAAAATTAAGGCAATACCTGTTCGACCACGAGGTGGTCGTCCTCACCACCTTTCCTCTCCGACGAGCACTGCATCGTCCGGATACCGCGGGAAGACTTCTAAAATGGTCAGTAGAGATCGGACAATTTGGTCTCACCTACGCACCCAGAACGGCAATCAAGGGACAAGTGCTGGCAGAATTTATCGTAGAGCTCACTTTCCCAGTAAAATTGGACGAGGGAGTCGAACTTCCTTGGACATTGTTCATCGATGGCTCGTCGACGAGCACCAAAGCAGGGGCAGGAGTTGTCCTCATCAGCCCAACCGGACAGACGTTTGCTTCGGCGATCGAGTTCGAGTATCGGGCGACCAACAACGAAGCGGAGTACGAGGCTCTGGTTGCAGGAATCAAGATGGCTATGGCCGTGGGCGCTAGAAAACTGAAAATTTTTTCTGACTCTCAGCTGGTTGTGTGTCAAATCACGGGCGAATACGAGGCTCGCGGCGATCAAATGATAAAGTATCAAGACCTAGTGAAAGGATTACTCGAGCAATTTGATCAATTCCACATCGAGCAAATCCCTAGGGAGGAAAATACGCAAGCAGATGCGTTAGCTCGGCTGGCCACTTCAGAGGGGGAGGCAATTTTTTCAGAAGCAACCATCACCAAGATTTCTTCCCCATCGGTGAACAGAGGTCAAGTTTTGCAGGTTAAAGCGACCAGCGACGAGGACTGGAGGACGCCGATCATCAAGTACATCAAGACCGGCGAGCTCCCGGCAGACAAAGTGAAAGCAACCAGATTGCAACTCAGGTCCGCAAGGTACACAATTGTGGGCGACCAGCTGTACAAACGGGGTTTTTCAATGCCTTTGTTGAAATGCCTCGGAGAAGACGAAGCGAAGATCGTCATGCACGAGATCCACGATGGAGTTTGTGGAAATCATACAGGGGGGCAAGCGCTCGCTCTAAAGATCATAAGGCAAGGCTATTTTTGTCTAACACTGAAGAAAGATGCAATCCATTACGCGCAGTCGTGCAAGAGATGTCAAGCCTTCGCTCCCGCCATTCACTCACCACCAGACGAGCTCATCTCGGTGTATAGTTCGTGGCCTTTCGCGAAGTGGGGGATCGACATCATCGGACCTTTCCCACCAGCTGCTGGGGGGGTAACTTTCGTCGTCGTAGCAGTCGATTACTTCACCAAGTGGACAGAGGCAAAGGCATTGAAGACCATCACAACGGGCCAAATGACAAGCTTCATTTGGAAGAACATAATTTGCAGTTTCGGCTTACCACGAGCGATAGTGACCGACAACGGACGCCAATTTACAAGTCAAGACATGCTGGATTTCTGCTCAAGATGGAACATCAAGAAAAAATTTTCAACACCCTACCATCCACAATCAAACGGTCAAGTAGAGGCGATCAACAAAATCATCAAGCACACCTTGAAAGCTAAGCTGGATGGATTAAAGGGCAAATGGGCCGAAGAGCTGCACATGGTTCTGTGGGCATATCGGACGACCACGAGAAATTCTACTGGTGAAACTCCGTTCGCGCTCGCGTTCGGAACCGAAGCTGTCATACCAGCAGAGGGGCAAGTCCAAACTTTTCGAGTAGCAAATTATGACGAGCAGTTGAATAACGATGCACAGCTCTCCGATTTAGACTTCCTAGAAGAACGAAGGCTAACAGCGGACGAGAAGAATGTGGTCTACAAGCAAAGGTCAGAGTGCTACTACAACACCAAAGTACGTGCTCGCCAGTTCACTATCGGCCAGCTCGTACTTCGGAGGGCGACGGAGCAGTCCATTGGCATACTTGGCCCGACTTGGGAGGGTCCGTACCGAATAACGCGCACACTCCTAAACGGATCATACGAGCTTGAAGATCTCGAGGGCAAGCCAAGCAAGTACCCGTGGAACGCGGTCAAGCTGACGAAGTATTACCAGTAAGTTTTTAAATTCTCTCATATTTATAGTTTGTTTTTAATCATCATTTCAAGTGTTAGATAAATTTCCATCAAGTGTTAGATAAATTTGAAAGTTTAAACAAGGCTCTGCGTAGCCATCTAGGAAACAAAAGACGAGCACTCTTTTCTAAAGATGCTCGCAAGGTAGTGGCAAAGATGGTCACTACCTATCAGACAGAGAGTTCAACCGACGAATGGTTAACTCTAAAAGACGAGCACTCTTTCTTAGAGTCTCGCAAAAGGAAAGACGAGCACTCTTTCTTCAAAGATGCTCGCAAAGGAAAGACGAGCACTCTTTCTTAGAGTCTCGCAAAAGGAAAGACGAGCACTCTTTCTTAAAGATGCTCGCAAAGAAAAGACGAGCACTCTTTCTTAAAGATGCTCGCAAAGAAAAGACGAGCACTCTTTCTTAAAGATGCTCGCAGAATAACAAACGTCGAACAAACCAATGAAAGAAAAATATTTATTAAAAGCACTGGCAAAAAATTATCATAAAACAAGTAAAAAAAACGAACACATCGTAAGAAAAAACTTCCATTCATTAAAAAGCCTTAGAAGGCTGAAATTACAAAAAAGACCTTAATGGCCGAACAGTCCTAAGAAAAACAAAAAACAATACAAGCAAACTAAACTCCCGGAGCATTCTCCTCGGCAGGAGCAACTTGCTCGCCAGATACCCCCTCCTCGTTCACAACCTCCACTTCAGCAGGAGCACTCTACTCGCCCTGTTGGGTTGGGGAGTCTTCGGGAGGATTCACGAACTCCACCGGAACTCCCGAGAGTCGAGGGAACTGGAGTCCCATTTGCACCAACGGAAGCAAGGGGATCTCGGTTCCCGGCTGAGGATTCTCCTTCATAAGGAGGTCGTCCAGAAGCTCGCCGAGCGGAATCACATCCACTTCCGGATGAACGTCCAGTAGCCTGTAAATGAGCCCGTGGGCAGTAAGCGCCACCGATAACATGGCCACGCCCCCAGCGAGCTCAGTTGTCTCATCTCTCTCATCTATTGCATCAACCAGCTGTTGTCGAAGAGTGGCCAACTCTTCCTCATCAGTTGCGGACTTACTTGTAAGGGTCCTTACCTCGTCCTCGGTAGTCTTGAGGCGAGCACGGAGACGTTCGATCTCTTGAAGATCTTCTTGATCCTTTTTTTCGAACCATCTCCAGTTGGGCCTCAGAATCGGCCAAATTTGCCTCAGCATTGGCCAGCTTGGTCTCGAGGTCGACCACTTTCTCCTCTGAGGCGAGCAGTTTCCCCTCAACAACAGTTTTTGCTTTAGCCATTTGAGCAACTTTCGCAGCCCTGTCCTCGCTAAGCTTGCGACCTTCAGCAATCTGGCTGGCGAGCTTCTCCATGGTATAAGAGGCTCGGCTCAAGTCAATGGCGACCAGGCGCGCATTTTCCATGGCGTTATGGTTGTCGACCTCTTCGACCAGTGTGGTCGTCAACGAGCGAGGTAGGTGCTTCACCGCCCTCTGTGCGAACAGGTTCAGAGGCTCCCTATCGACCGGGTCTCGCGACCGGTAGAAGCCGAGAAGATTCTCGCTAAAGGGATTTGGCGACCGGATAGTCGGCAACTCTGTTAAAAAAAGAAAGAATTAGAAGAAAAATACTTGAAAAATTTCTAAAAAAAAAAAACTCTTTTTGAAAAAACTTACTTGGCAACCCTTGCGGCTTCCCAGCCGAGAAGGGTGTTATCTCCCGGAGCCCTCTCCCCGGCTGACGAGCTCGTCGCAGTCTCTCGCGACCGAGTGCTTCGGGGAGGAGGGGAAGCAACTGGTTTGGGGGGGGGGGGGGGCGAGTTACCCCTCGGCGGAGGAGATCTCCTCGGCGAGATCCTCCTTTCAGCAGCAGGTGGGCGAGAAGTACCCCCTCTGGTCGGTCTAGCGACCTTCTTTGCTGGAGCCCCCGAGCTCTCCGCCCCTTTTCTTTTCTTGCCGGCGCCATCAACAATCTTGCGCTCGCGGAGTATTTGTGCCTGTCGAAGCATACTGGTCGCTTTTAGGCGCTCGACTTCAACGGTAGGGGAAAGATAGGCGACAACCCGTTGAGGAACCACTACTAGAAAGAGAAGCGAGAAGTTAGTATCTTCGAAGAGTAAATTTAAAAGAAATTTGAAGTAAGAAATATTTTACCTGGAGGGAACTCTCGAGTGAAGTGATGAGGAGGTACTCTGAGACCTGCTCGCTCACGCATGCACTCCCTGTTCAGAAATCGGCAAGACCTCTCCAGGTAACGACGATTGAGAACGCAGCAAACGTGATACTGAAAGAGAGGAGTAAGACGGTGGTCGGCAGTCCTCTTGCGAACAGTTTCACCTACAAAAAGCGAGGAGTTATTCAGTATAGACAAGAACGAGCAGAATTTAAAAGACTTACCACGAATTCTTTGATATTCGGTCTCAATGGGAATGCGATCAGAAGATCCATCCGGCCTCACTGAACTCATCCAGTCCCCGGCTACCCACCACCAGTTGGTTTTCCAATCCCTAATCTTGTTGGGAACCCCTTCGACCAACTTGAAATTATCTCGGCCTCTAACATAGTAATACCCGTGGCCTACTTTCTCTCCGGTCTCGGCCGCCTGAAGGAGATAGTTAATCTCCTTCGGGCTAAGCCACGTATTCCGACATCCATTCTCGGCCGCCACCAGGCTGAACAGTGTAAGAATGCCGATCAGGTTCGACCAGCCGTTCGGTAAAATTTGTGAAGGGGCAACATTCAGGAAATGTAGAAAATTTGAGATACTGGGGTGTAGGGGAAACCTAAGCCCTGCCTCCATCATGCCAATGTTGACGGCGACCATGCCCTCTGGCGGCTGGTCGGCCCTCTCATCCTCGCGAGGAACGAAAAAGCACACATCGGCCGGCAGTTGGTACTTTTTTCGAGAGTTCTCTAGCTGCGCCGAGGAGACTTTGCTTGCATAGTTGCTCGCCTCATATATCGTTTGGAAAGCTTCTCGATGCGGGCGAGGAACATCTCGAGGAAGGTATTCGCAGAAATACTTATAATAGGCCTCCCTCGAGACCTCATCACCATCTAAACTTTCCCGACCACTCAAGATGTCCTTTATGCTCTCCGCATATCGAACAACTTCCTCATAGTCCTCGCGGAGACTCTTCGTCAAGGTCTCCTCGACCTGGGCAGTTTCTATCTGTTCGCCCACCCCTCGATCCAAACCCTGATCATGTAAATCAGAGTCCGTCTCACTGCCACTCTCCTCGGCATCGCCCTCCTCGGCATCATTGCCGGCATCATCCCTGTCGGAGTCATAGAGCTCGTCGACATCGACGACCACTGCCTTTCCCAAGTTACGGACGCTAGCATTTATGGGGTCAGGGGAGTGGATCCTAGAGTCCGACGAAGATGCCCTCTCCGTCAAAGTCAAGGCTAGACGATCAGCCTCGCCAGAACTAGCGGCACCACCATCTAACGGCGGCGAACCACCACCGGAACCGCCACCAAAACCCATTTTTTCTTAAGAAATGGGGGAAAATAGAGTTTTTAAGAAGAAAATGAGAGTTTAAATACCTTTTTATCGATCGAAAACCACCCAAACTCGCCGGAAAAGCTTGAAGCAAGAAGCTCGGAAGGATGCTCGAGAGAAATTCAAAGTTGCAAAATGGTAAAAGTGTTTTGAAAAGAAGGAAAGCCATATTTATAGGCAAAACATATGCAGGGACCTAATTGCAAAAAAGGGGGTAAAATCCGTAATTTTCCCAAAATTTGGGGCCATTTCCGAATTCGAATTCGGAGAGTGACCCTCACGCGCGACCTTTGAGGTCGGCAGGCGCCCCACGCGTGCTTTTCAAATTTCGAGCGCCGCCCACGCGCCTGACACAAGTCACATCATACGTCATCAAAGTGCCTCGAAAGGCGAGCTCGGCGTAGGAAACGAGCCGACCGCCTCCGTCTCACGTCATCAAGATCTCGAAATTGATTGTGTTGTCGAGAACCATTTTCACCATCGGAAAAAACGATTGAACTGCTCGCCTTACCATTCTACGAATACGAAGTAAGGCGACCAGGGGGCAAATGTTATACCTAGTCAAAGAGGTCAATCTTTGACAAGTCAATCCTAGTCACCATCTTACGTGGCGAGGACCAGTCAACAAAGTCGTGCGACGACTAGTCAACAAGACCAAGAAAATGTAATAGGTTTAATGTATTTAATATATTTAAGTGCTCGTCCAAAGATGTTGGCGAGCACTGTCTTAGTTAGCTGCTCGCCCAAATGTGTGGCGAGCACGTGCTTATTCTTAGTTAAGAAGTTTTAGTATTGAAGTCTTGGGAGACAGCATGGAGCGTGGCGACCACACTCCTCGAAGGCCCTCCGGCGACCACCATGGCCCAGCTCCTCGGCATCTCGGCGAGGACGAGCACCTAAGGCGGTTTAGCATTAAATGCGCCATCAAATCACCTTTTCGGGCAGAATGAAGGTCCAGTCTGAAGGCGCCACGTGTAAAGGGCGGGCAGCCCTTGAAAAGCAGTATATAATGCCCATTTGGGCTCATTTGTAACACAAGTTAGAATTCCACTCAATCACCCTCAACCTAAAGCAATAAACTCTCCCAAGCTTCTAAAGCTTTAGCTTCTCCAAGAAGCTATATCTTGTGTTCTTGTGTGTTCTTCATCAAGTTCATCACAAATCATCTCTTTAATCCATATAAACGCGTAATAACCCCCGTATAAATTATATGTTTGTATTGTACTAAGAACAGCCTACATCCAAGTCAACCCGATTTAAGTGCATACAACAGTTACATACATGTAACTGGTACACAAGAGTGCAACTCATGTATTATATATATAAATACATTATCCAATTTCCGTGGAAAATGTTATTTCTATATCTATTGCCTTATACTAAGCGGTGCTGTGTTTGGATATCCTTCTGTATTTGTTCTTCAACCTTTATAATTTGTTTCACCGGTTTTGTTTAAATTAAATGTCCCTCAAAAATAAAAATAGAAGGTTCTACCTAAAAAGTATCCGTAGACCGTGCAAAGCTAGATGAAATTATTAAAATTTAGTTTCACAATCTAAAGAGTTTAGCCCATAATTGAAATTTAGAAGTGTGTTCCTCTTTATTTCTCAGGTTCAAATTTTTTAAAATAAAAATAATTCAGGGGTCAAATTTATACAGAATGCAAAACTTAGAATTTAAACGGCCCCACATAAATAACTAGAAACTCTCTCTTACATATTTGAAAATGGACATTCGTCATGACTCATGGTTAGCCCGATCTAACTCAAGATTAACACTTAATTAGCACCAAACAAGTAAACACACTACCAATAGCGATATGACAAGTGGATATATCGATAACCTTATCAACCTCGTGACTATTAGGTGAACTTGTCATATAAAGCGAGCTCGAGCATATAATATCCCCCCCCAGGGCACAACGTGCTCCAAGGATGATGAAACTTTAGCCGACCATCATATGTTCGCTTTTGACAATAGAGATAGATCACGCTAGATGTCACTATCATGAAGATCTCAAAGTATATATGCATCTAATGCATCCGTACAAGTTATTAATTCTCCCATAGGCTGATACTTTTTGGTCAGAACGATGCTAGAGAGAGAAATAGAGGGTGAGAGAGTGTGTCCGCTCCGGCGGCGGGGGGGAGAGTGCAACCATTTTGAGTGCAAACCGGTGAGGCATAAACCGTACCCTTTGATCCGTAAGCCTTCAGACCGAATCAGTAGGTTTAGAGATAGACTGGATGGTAAGACAGAGCATGGTGAGAGGATGACTGGAACCAAAAACCCTATGGTGACCTTCTTCTTTTGGAACTTTCCCAACCAATGTAATAGTGAGGATATCAGACTTAGGATCAACGAAATAGAGATAGTCCAGGACATTTTCATCCCGACAAAACGAAGAAAGGATGGAGCCCGATTTGGATTTGTCAGATTCAGTGGGGGTATCAACATCGAGGCAACGGAGCGGAACCTGAATGATGTGTGGTTTGGATCCTTCAAACTACGCGCAAAGGTGGCCGAATATGAGAGAACAACATCGATAGATCCGGAGAAAAAGAAACCAAGAACTTACAGAATCCTCAGAGCAGCATCAACATCCCCAGGCAAGTCCTTTGCTGATGCTCTCCGTGGAATCAAGGCTCTCCCCACTCAAGGTCAACTGAACACCTCGACCAAATTAGAGGAAACCATGAAGTGGCAAGGTATCTCATTCACGCCATCTGAGGAGGAAAAAGGTTGGTTGAAGCATTGTCTTATTGGGACTCTTAAACCTGATATCATTTGGATGGATAGGGCGGGGGAAATTCGGCAGGGAGGCCCAGAAGATATATCAGTCACCCATCTTGGGGGAAATCAGGTCCTCATCAGATCAAACGCAAAGGAAACTAGCGGCACAGAAGAGTCTCGGTTTAATTCTTGGCGGGCGAAATGGTTCGAACTCATCGAGGAATGGGACAAGGAGCGAATTCTCAAACGGAGGCTGATCTGGACCAGATGGTACGGTGTTCCACTTCAGGCCTGGTGCCCTAGATTCTTCAAGGGGTTAGCAGTAAAATTCGGGTCTCTAATTAAAATCGCCGATGAAACCATGGAGCGCCGCAAACTTCAATCTGCGAGACTACTCATAAACACAGGATACCTGGAAATCCCCCGCGATATAATCAAAGTCCAGGTAGAAGGAATACTATACAATATCCGAGTGCAAGAGGAACCAGAGGATTGGGGGGAGGAGGGGGAGGAATCCGATGACGACGACTTGTTCTCGGAAAAATTTTCCTCGTCGGAGTCGGAAGGTCAGACTTCAGAGGACGACCATGCCTCCTCCGGTGAAGACACGGTGATTGGAGAAACGCAAATGGATTCCGAAGGGTCGCATGCACCAGATCACGTGCACATTAATGACAAGCCGCTTTTTCTCGCTCCCGAGGAAACAGAAAGGTATAATTGTACCGAGTCAGAATCGAGGGTCCCACAAGCCGAGGTTGGCGATTCAAAGCAGGCCTATCTCGATCCCCACGAAATGTCGGCGGCTCATTATTACAGTCAGACGCGTGAAAATGGGTATTTGGGCCAGAGGGTGAAACAATCTCGGATGGGCCCCTCTGGGCCCATTAAGAAAACTTACGAGGAATCTATTCCCCCTAGGCCCATTTCATGCCCTACCAGGTCTTTGGACCTTAACAGGTCAGCCCAGGTATCCGGAGTCCCGGATAGCCCCATTTCAATCGAAGATAGCTCGCCTAAATCGGGCCATGGGTCAATGGACTGCGGCCCATCAGATACCTCCCTATCTGCGGTCGGCGATTCAGATCAGGAGAAAGTGGACAGGTCCGAAACCGGACAGAGGGTCGACGCACATAAAAGCCCAAATCAGCTTCCTAGAGGACCTAGCGGACCTTTCCAGAAACAGAGTAAGAAAGAGGCGATGGAATTGAGTTTTGAAGAAGACAGGTGGGAGGAATTCAAATTAGACGAAGAAGTAAACAGGGAGGTTGAGGAAGCCTGGGAGGTGGGAGCAAGGCTCGGGATGGCGGAAGGGGGCTCCGAATCCAAAATAAAAGAACAAATGGCTATTCTTATCCGAAAAGACAGAGAGTCGTGCAAGGCAAACGTAACACAGGGGAAAAGGAGACTCAACAAGGTTAGTAAATGAATTTCTTAAGCTTTAACTCAAGAGGGGTGGGAGCAAAGGAGAAAAGAAGAGAAATCAGAGATATGGGTAGAAAGCGGAAAGTAAATTTCTTATGCATACAAGAATCTAAGGCTGAGAATGTCGATCGGAGGTTATGCAAAAGTCTATGGTGGGGAGGAGATAATTTCGGATGGGCATACAAAGGGGCCGAAGGAAGATCAGGAGGATTGATTTCCATATGGGATGCAGATTTCTTCCAAGAAAGAAGCAGCTGGCATACTACGAATGTCTTGGTGGTTAATGGCATACTGAAGCACGATGGCAAGAATTGTTCAATTCTAAACATCTACGGGCCGGCCACGATAGAGGCCAAAAGGGATCTATTGGACACCTTATCCTTAGTCGCAGATCAATTTGAGGGTGACTGTCTTTGTGTCATAGGGGATTTCAATGCCATCAGGAACAACAACGAGCGAATTGGCAAGGGCGAGAGATCAGACAGAAGAGATATGGACCTTTTCAACGAGTTCCTGGCTCGAAGCAAACTGGTGGACCTACCTCTAGTTGGCCGACAATACACTTGGTATAGGCCTGACGGGTCGTGCAAAAGTCGTATTGATCGAATGTTGGTAAACGATGCGTGGTTAGAGAGGTGGTCGGACACGATAATCAGGGGTCTCCCCAGATCTGTCTCCGATCACTGCCCGATTTACGCGGAAGCAGGTAAAATCGACTGGGGTCCGAGACCTTTCCGATTCATCAATTGTTGGACTAAACATGAAAATTTCAATCTCTTCGTAAGAAAGAAATGGCAGCAGTATCAAGTACAAGGATGGGGCGGCTTTGTGGTCAAAGAAAAACTGAAGTTGTTGAAAGCGGACTTAAAAGACTGGAATCTATCCGTTTTTGGTCGAATTGATTCGAATATAACAGTCAAGAGGCAGAAAATTGAGGAGTTGGACATAATTGATGAGGCTTTCGGACTAGAACCGGCGGAGGCTGAATCGAGAGCCCAACACTTCATCGATCTACAAGCAGCCTTGAGCGATCGGGACTCCCTGCTGTTCCAAAAGGCAAACGCAAAGTGGGTTTTGGAAGGTGATGTCAATTCCAGGTTCTTCCACACTCTGATTAAAAGTAGATTGAAAAAGAATAGTATGTCAGGCCTGTGGGTGAATGGCTCTTGGGTTGGTTCTGTTACCGGGATCAAAAGGGAAGTTTTCAACTTTTTTCGCAATCACTTTGAGGCTATTTCAGGCCCCAGGCCGACGCTCCCGTCCCACATGTTCCACCGGAAGCTGGAAGAGGCCGATAATACCTTCCTGGCAGCCCCGTTCTCCGAGGAAGAGGTCAAAGATGCAGTTTGGAGCTGTGAAGGAAACAGCAGCCCAGGCCCGGACGGCTTCTCGTTCGAGTTTTTTAAAAGCGCGTGGGTGACTATAAAGTCGGATATTATGAGAATGATGAACGAATTCCACAGAAATGGGAAAATTGTCAAGGGGCTGAATCCTTCATTTATTGTCCTGATCCCCAAAAAAGAACAGGCTCAAAGGCTGGAAGAATTTAGGCCAATCTCTCTTATCGGTAGTGCATACAAAATTATTGCAAAGGTGTTAGCTAAAAGATTGAGCAAGGTAATTGATCGGGTTATCTCGGACAACCAGTCCGCCTTCATTGGCGGCAGACAAATTATGGACGGTATCCTGATTCTCAATGAGGCCATAGAAGAGGCTAGAAGGAAAAAAATCCCGAGACTATTCTTCAAAGTAGACTTTGCCAAGGCCTACGACTCGGTTTCGTGGAAATTCCTGGATGAAATGCTTGAAGGGATGAACTTTAATGAAAAATGGAGGGGCTGGATTAAAGAGTGTGTCTCCACAGCCTCAGCGTCAGTGTTAGTGAACGGCAGCCCGACGGGAGAATTCACATTGAGAAGGGGCCTACGGCAGGGCGACCCATTATCACCTTTCCTATTCCTAGTAGTGGCGGAGGGTCTTAGCATGATGATCAACAGAGCGCAGGAACTGAAATTACTCCAAGGGGCAGAACTTGGGAGGGATAGGACGCACGTTACGCATCTACAATATGCAGATGACACGGTATTCCTGTGCTCGGGTGATTCGAACAATATCAAGGTAATAAAAGCGTTACTCAGAAACTTCAAATTATTGTCGGGGTTGAAAGTAAATTTCAACAAATGCTCAGTCTCGGGGGTGCATATTTCAGAAGCCCAAATACTCCAGTGGGCAGTCGACCTGGGGTGTGTGGCGGCATCAGTCCCGTTTGAGTACCTCGGAATCAAAGTCGGTGCCAACCACAAAATTCACGGTTCATGTAGGGGAATGATCCAAAAGATCAAGAATCGGCTTGAGTCGTGGAACTCGAAGCACATATCCATGGGGGGTCGGGCGACACTAATCCAATCGGTTCTGTCGGCCATGCTAGTTTATTGTCTATCCTTTTTCAAATTGCCGAAAAAATCCATTGCTGAAATCATTAAATTGCAGCGTTCTTTCTTGTGGGGTGGGAATGAAAACAGGTCTAAAATCTCTTGGGTAAGTTGGGCCGATGTGTGCAAAAGTAGAGCTGAGGGGGGTTTGGGAATTAGAGATTTAGAGACGTTTAATCTAGCCTTGATAGGAAAATGGATTTGGAGGTTTGTAGATGAGGGAGAACGGATGTGGGTGAGTGTTCTTAAATCCATTTATGGGGGGCTTGGGGAAGCGGAAGTAGTTAGGAGGGAGCGTGAGGGAGTGAGAGGGTTCGGAGGCAAGCACTCGGGGTGGTGGAGAGACATAGTACAGATTTATGAGGGTGATGAGTATGGGAGCTTGAGAGAAGAGTTTGTGGGGTCAGTAGGAAAGGGGGATAAGATTCTGTTTTGGCATGACTGCTGGGTGGGAGAGTTTACTCTAAAAGAGAAATTTAGGAATCTGTATAGGTTGAGCACACAAAAATTCGGGCGTGTGAGGGAGATGGGAGAATGGCTAGAGGATCTTGAGTGGAGATGGGTGTGGAAGTGGAGGAGAAGGTTGTCGGATAGGGAACTTATTTTGTTTAACGAGTTGATTGTCTTCATTGACAGGTACAAACCGATCTAGAACTCGGCGGACTCATGGAGATGGAAACATTCAGCAAATGGCATTTACTCGACAAAACTAGCCTACGAAAGGAGAATACAAGCAAGGGATGGTCATGGAGGCGAAAAGTCGAAGGACAAAATCTTCAAAAAGCTGTGGAAAAATTGGGCGCCTAGAAAAGCTACAATCACGGCGTGGAGGGCGATCCGAAAGAGACTCCCGACCAAGGACAAACTTCAAGAGAGGGGAATACATTTCCCGTCCGACCTGGCCAAGTGCAATTTGTGCGCTAAAGTCGACGAAAGCATCCCTCACATTCTGTTCGTCTGCGAAGAAAGTAGAGGCATTTGGGACGAGGTGAATAGATGGCTGCAACAGACGGTGGTGCTGCATTGGGAACCAGGTTTGAACTTCCTCCAATATAATGCCTTGTTGGGGAGGGGAGTGAAGGGGGTTATAGAAACTACAATATGGGTGGGCGTCGTGTGGCAATTATGGAATCTGCGTAATAACATATGCTTCAATGAAGGAAAATTAGATAGAAAAAAAGTGGTGGAATCGATTAAATACAATCTGAAATCCTGGCTGGGGAATAAAATAAGCAAGGTGAAAGAGTGCCCTATTGGTGAATGGAGAAACAACCCAACTGAGTGCTTGGAAGGTGTATAAATTTGGCAGAAGTGGGAGGCGCATAACCAGATGCACTTTCTGGGGCAATTAGCAAATATGCTTGGTGGTTTTTAAATATGTCTTATGGTTCTTAGTCTGGTAATTCTTGGGTCTCGATTCGTTTCTTTCGTGTAAGGGTTGAGTACCCCTTGTACTCTATCTTTATAATGAAATTCTTTTTACCGAGCAAAAAAAAATAAATTCTCCCATAGGCCGGTGAGCTATGTTATTGGAGGACAAACCTACAACCAATGGGGATTCGAGCTCAGATTTGACACTTATGATGCTATGACTGACTTATTCTAATTTTGTCTTAGATTTGACACTTAGGATGCTACGACTGACTTATTCTAGTTTTGTCCTAGAACACTTCTTAGGCCACGATCGAAACGTTAAGATGAAGGGTTACAATCGAGCTAATGATTTGCCCCTTGTAACACTATAAATAGGGGACTTGATCCCAATTATAAGGATTGGTCTCCTCCACTTCATTCATAGATGCAGAAGTCGGTGTCTATATGCTAGTCCCCAATATACCGACTCGATTTTGGCTCCTAGACGTCAGTAATGCAAAATCAGTCTAGCACTCAATTTTTAGAAAAAAATTGTGTGTATGTGTGTGTTTTTTTTATATACATTTAATAGGTTGAAAATGGACAATTAAAAAGTTATTGCATTTTAAAATTTTTGATAGGAAAAGGTAAAAATTTATATTTTAAGAGGAAAATAATATTTTCATTTTTATCAATGACCTCTTTTGTATCATCTAAACCGTGCACAAGCCCAACTTGTTTATTTTATTAAAAACAAACCACTTGTTTTGGTTTTAAAAAATTGCGAATCGAACCGAACCAATTACGGTTTTGAATCACTGATTTAGGTTATTGAGATTTGGGGTTTGATTTTTTTTTCCCATATTTTTTCGCTCTAATTTTACTTATTCTTTTGTTCGTGTTCACTTTTTTTTTTTTTTAAATAAACAACTCCCTCTATTTATCAAAACTGTGATCACATTCTTTTATACATGTTTTAAAAAAAATTATATTTTAATTATAAAGAATATATTTATAATAATGAGTAAAAAATATATTTGGTAGATATTCAATCTTGTTATTAAAGTAGAAAAAATATTTAAAAGTGAACTATTTAAATAAAATAAAAATATTTTTTATGAATTCAAAAAAAGAAATGTATTACATAACATGAGTATTTTCAAAATGTATTTTAGTGTTCCACTGAGTGGTTCTACTAAGTGCGTTCGAACCTTGTATACAACCTTCTCTGTTTTATTTAGCTATACTTATTCTCAGTTTGTGGTAAAACCACCGGTCGAAGTTTATGATGGGTTGATTAAAGATAGTAAAGTAGGAATCTGGCAGTGAGACAATTGCATGACGAGCCTGCCCATTAAGAATTATTTTTAAAAGATTTTGAAAAGTCTATTCACCCCTCTTCTCTAAACTTTTTCTTAGCTTACTCAATTTTAACTCAACTTGGGACCAACATATATCATCTTCATTGTTTCACTTTACTTTCATTTTTCTTTTCTCGGGCTTGCTCTGAGCTTGATAGTGTTATTCCTCATAAAATTCTGATTTTATGCTCTAGATGGTTTATACTCCTCAGATTTCATAGAGATTATACTCTCCCCAAAGCGATTTACACTCTTAAGAATTCATAGGGATTATACTCTCCCAAAACTGATATATACTCCTAAGAGTTCTTGTAATGGAATCGATCGATTTTTCTCTGATCCAGGCTCAGTTCGCACGGATGCAAATAGGATGTGATCCACAACCACAAGTGTTTTTCTCAAAAACAAAACAAACAATCCAATCATTTTTGTTCAACCTTGATAATTGACAGATTAATCATATCAATGAGCATATCTTACTTCGGGGCATAAACCATATGTTCATGCAAATATCATTTTATTTCATCACATGATCCAAAAGCACATTCAACATCTCAATCTCACAACACATTTTCATTTAAAAATCATATCACCAATTAACATTTTTTCCTAAAAAGCATTGAAAATCAATTGTCAAGAAAGATAGCCCAATGCATTCACTTCAAAGTTAAAATTAATCAATCTTCAATCACTCAAAATATTTTCTAACACTTGAAAATATTTTGTGCAACTGCTCATTTCAGAATTTAAATAATTCAACACTCAATAATCAGAATATTTTCAAACACATGAAAATATTTTACATCTAAATTTATTTAATAGCTGAAATTGATCAACTTTCAATCGTTCCAAATATTTTCTAACACTTGAAAATATTTCACATTCAAATTCATTTCAGAGTTGAATTAATTCAACACGCAATCAATCGGAGTATTTCAAACACATGAAAATATTTCATGAATTTAATCATTTCAGAGTTGAAGTAATTCAACACTTATTCATTCAGAATATTTTCTAAGTTATAAAAATATTTCAGATCATATCTTCAAAGTTGAACATCTTTCAACCTTATTAGCATTCGAAATATTTTCTAAGTCATGAAAATATTTAGATCATAATTAATTTCAGAGTTGAATATCTTTCAACACTAAAATTTTCAGAGAGGATTCATCTCATGCCTCGTGGTATTTTTAGAGTTCTCATCTGATTTTAAGGTTTGCATCCACCTAAGCTGCTCCCTCACGGTGCGCGCCATTTGATATGACCAAGTTCCGTTCGCGGCTGAGAGACGGACCTCGGACCTTTTCATCTTCACACTGATTGACCTGCACAAAAATTGGACCGGAGGGGGCTCCGACGACGGCCCTCCGAAGCTCAAGTCAGTTCGATTCTTGTGAAGAATAGAAAGATCAAATATGAAGAGTGAAATTTGAGAGTGTATGTAAATATATTAAAATGACTTAAACTTCAAGAAATTAAGATTGGAGGCTTATATACCTCTTTTGACTGGGGCAAAATGGTCAATTCGAGAACTAGGGTTTGTTATCCGCTGGGAGCCACATCATTGTACGAATCTGACACGCCATAAATGCTCTAGTAGTGCGCCCTCAGATATCTGAGGATACTCTAACATTAAGAGATTATGTATGTACTTGTTTATCTCCTAGAAACGAACACTAAGAGTTATAGATGTGAGTTCATAGGTCCGCCTTCTCTCCTCTAGAAGTGCAGAGGAGAGAACCGATTTTACCCACGAGGAAATATCACTTCAGCTCTGAGCTGAACCGGCTCTAATCTGACAATTCAGAGGGGGAGTTGAGGTTTCTTCTCAACAAATTCTTCATATCAGATCATGACACCAATGTTTGAAAATTTGTTCCGCAAGTTTTACTTGGTCGAATTTAAAACCCAAAACCCTCTGTTGGGAACAAAGTTTCGAACATATGCCCAATGATCGAAAATAAGTTCCCAACATGACACCAATGTTCGAAAATTTGTTCCGCAAGTTTTACTTGGTCGAATTTAAAACCCAAAACCCTCTGTTGGGAATAAATTTTCGAACATATGCCCAATGTTCGAAAATTAGTTCCCAACATGACAGCAATGTTCGAAAATTAGTTCGCAACAAATAAGTCATGTTCGAAAATTTGCCCCGAACATCTCCTCCATGTTCGAAAAATCAGTCAAGATTCGTTCAATTTTTCCTAAACCGTTTCATTTCTTCCTAAATCGTGCCAATTAGATGTCCATTGGTTTATTTTCATCCTAACACATCAAATATTGATACATTGTACACATAAACATGATTATAACACAAAAAACCAACCTTAATCAACATTCATGAATTAACACAAAATTTAAAAAAAAAAAAAAAAACCTTAAATCATGAAACTCTATAACAATAAAATCAATGTTTCAACAAGAACCTAATTTAAACACGCGTTATCACAACACTAATTCTAAATAAAAGCAAGAAAAACTAACCTTTAACCATTTTTGCAAAAAAACGCGAGTGGGGGAATGGAGTTCGTTTGGTGCAAGGTCGCTGCTCCTACGTCGTTGTTCTCAAATGTTCCACGTCGATGCTTCAAGAATGGGATGGTCGCTGCTTCAAGAGTGAATGGAGTTCGGTGCATAGATGGAGAAGTTTGGAAGGAGATGGAGATGGAAGGGTGGGTGTACCGAAATTGGAGTGGAGGGAGTGGAGAAAAATGTTAAGAGCAATATCGAGTTTTTCACGTGGGTGTCCTCATCCGTTTTGTGTGTGTCCTCATCGAGTGGGTGTCCTCATAGGATCCTTGTGTGCATTTAGCCGGGCCATTTGATTAACCCCGAACTTGTGGAAGCCCATACATTAAGTTTATATAATAATTGGGCTCCGACGCTTATGTTATGGGCGCGGCTAAATGCACCCGAATTTCATATGAGTACACCCACGCGATGAGTACACACACGAAACGGATGAGTACACCCACGTGGAAAATACAAAATTACCCTCCCCTCAATTAAAACCATTATTTCTCTTCTCTCCATTTCCATTTCAGTACACCCACCCACCACTCCAATGGCCGCCGCCCACGTGGATTTCATATTGTGTTTGTTTTGGAAAAAAATTCGAACAAGATGTTCGATTTTATTTTTCGGACAAATTTAAGTTGTTTTGAAATTTTTTTCGAACATATTGGGTTTGTTTTGGTAAAATTTTCGAACATCTCAACTTTGTTTTGGTAAAATTTTCGAACATGTTAAGATTTTATTTTTGTTGTTGAAATTTTGAATTTTTAGGATTTTTGATGTTTTGGTGTTGATGGTAGGAATCCGGAATGATTCGGATGTGAGATGATGAATCGCGTGTGAACCGGAATAGATGGGTGTACTCATCCGGCGTTTTTTTTTAAAAAAACTACAGGAGGGATAAAAACATCTTTTCGCACCACCCTTGGGACAAAAAAAAATTCTCTGTGGGTGTACTCATAGAAAATCCGGGTGCCTTTAGCCGCGCCCTTATGTTATAGAACTGGCCCACCACACATCCAGTCGATTTATTTATTTATTATGTTAACGCGTGTGAATGAAACAAGAAAAAAAAAGGCAGAAAAAGGAGGTGGAGATTTTCCATTTCCAGCTAAAAACAGAACATGTCCACTATATCAACATTTTTAATATATATAATTCAATATTGAGCTATTATTAGTGGAGCAATGTCAATATAAATTGATTATACAAAATAGAAAAAGTACTTTCATGTCATTTTCTTTAACCTTACAATTCCATCAGTCGAGGGATCTACTAAACTGTTGATGTAATGTATTTTACTAAATATATAATAAATTAAAATCAGTATTAGCAATGTTTAATCAAAAGAGAAGTCGTATAGATTATGATTAGAATGATCTTACTTTTAGGTGTTTTTTTATTTAGACCTGATATATATATTTGTAAAATTAAATTAAAACTCACATGTATGTATGTTTGGCAATTATTTGAGGGAATATACACTTATAAGTAAGCTTATTTAAAAGTTTTACCAAGCAATTGCATGTTCCATTGCTCCCCATTTAATTCTTACTCTATCTAACTTAACATTTCATCTCGTTGGTTAAAATAATCACCCGTATCAATTGTATTGTCAAACATCACTCATTAATTCATCACCCATTAATACGTGACTCTAAATAAAATAAATAACATACTTTTCATTTTGTGACAAGTGTTAATAATCTAACACGTCATCATATGGTCAAACATCACCCATTAATACGTGACTCTAAATAAAATAAAATAAAATAAAGAACGAACTTTTCATTTTGTGCCGTCACAACACAAGTTTGCTATTTAAACGTCTCAATAAAAGCTTTTTCCTATAAATCTATTTAACTTTAATCTTTAATTAAAGTTAATTGTACTATATCTTACAATGCTACATTGGGCAAATACAATTTACTTTTTAAACTCCTCTATTTTCTTTATGAAGAAAAATAAAATGAAATCATAATTTATACTCCAACATAATGAAATAGGCATGTGCCTTCATCATTGGTTCTCCAACACAAGTTGCACAACCAAAAAAGTTGGAATAATAGTAGCTAGTAGCCTAGTAGCTACAGGTACCAATCATTAAAGCACATGCCACCACACTAATCTCATTTCGATTGACTATTTAATCCAAAATTTTAGTACTAACAAATAAAGATAATATTCCACAGTCCACACTTCTCGAGTTATCAAAAGATGTAGTAATACACACTCACTATGTTCCAAACACAAGAATCAACATTAATTAATTTAATAAATAAATAAAAGTAATGTTAAAAAAAAAAAAAAAAGGGTGCATATTCGGGGCTCAATAATATACAAAGAGACAAATCGTGGGGTCCCGCCTTCCCAATATACTATTCATTACCCATCTGTATACAATGCAATTAATTAACATGTAGTGTGTTGTATGTATATATGGCCACCCTCTTCTTCCTAACGACACCACACAACACCCGTGCCAGCGGCTGTGGGTCCACCGCCGACCAGTGGTGGCGCCACCGTACCCTACACTAGGCCAGCTACTCAATAGTCTCTTGGAAAAAAACACCAATGCCACGCGTCGCTCTTAAAGTCCAAGATCAAAAGTAAAGGCCTACTGGGTCCCAAATCAATTGGTAGATCTCGATCATTCTGTCGGTGAGGAGAGAAAGAGATGGACCAATAGAATCGATGATCGGAATTCGGGAATAAAGAAAAGGGAAGAAACCATTGGAAGAATTTGGAACCTTTTTTATACATGGATATGCAGTAATGGGGTAGAATTTAAATATGGGATGGGAGTAGTTGTTATAAGGAATGGAGGCCAAGGGTGGTTCGTTCGAATTGCTTGACAATGGGGGCGAGTTTGGTCATGTTATCGTCGTAGACATAAGGGACTTTGTCGAGCCAAGTGGTGGCTTTCTTGGCGGAGATGGGGAGGAGATTGCGACAGAGCTCGTGGTGCTCTGTGATGGTGTTGTGGTAGTGGTAGTACCGGATTCTCGTCTCCGTTTGGTGGAGAGTCCCTCCCACCACATTTTCCGACATGTGCACCCCTGTGGCGTACGCGTTCCTTGATTGTATCGCGTACTTGCGATCTCTCCTTATCTTCGTTCTCGAGTCTCTGAATACAAGCTTTTCGAAACCCCATTGCCTGATTCATATTAAATGCAATCAATCCATTAGCTCAAATTCCACAATCTACCCAATTGTCCAATCCCAATTTGAATCTTCAACTTCAATTTTTTATACTAAAACTATACTATGATGACATATATTGAGTAACAGATATAAATTCAAACCCAAATTTCAAGTTTAACACTAGTTCAATTAAGGCGTATCAATTACTCATCAATCAGCAATCACCAATTACGTATCTATTCTTACGTGGCCCTAAATAATCACAATATTGGATAAGAAAAAGCCCAAAAATTAAACAAAATGAATAGGTAAATTATACCTGGGATAATCCTGCGTGTTGTTATTCAAGCAGAGGACACTGGACATGGCATTCTGCTCAATGGTGAACTGCGTGTTGTTAACGCCGAAATCTCTCAGCACAGATTCCAAAGTGTTTCCATCGGGAAGATATATATACTCATCAACATCGAAATAGAATGTCCAATTGGCGGCGTAGCGGTGGCGGTGGAGGCAATCGTTAACCACCAAAAATTGGTTATAGTAATACCCGTCGTACTCCGCCTGTGCCCTAATATCCTGCAATGTCACTCTCCCAGCTCTGATCCACGGCTCCAGCACCGCCCTCACCGCCGCCGACACTCCGCCGGCGTCGTGAAACACGAAATGCGAGCTCGCGCCGAAGAACCACGCGTGGTACGCCATCCACTCTCTCATTCTAGATGCGCTCAGGTTTCCGTACAAGGATGAGCCGCAGTAGAGATACTCGTATTTGTACGGCGGTTGGAATTTGGATTCGTCGTATGACCCTGGCGCCTCCTCCAACGCGGCGATTTTCTCGAATTTGCGAGGCGATTCGCCGTAATAGGCGTTGAGCATTAGCTTTCCGCCGCTGTTGTCGAAATTAGGGTTTTGGGGGAAAGTGCAATTGACGACGACGACAGTGTAGACGCGGCCGTACCCCCAATCTGGGAGAATTTTGTACGCCTTGGCTCTGGTGGAATTGCCGTTGTTGGAGATCCACTCGCATTTGTACCAAGGGTGCCCGAACACGTGGATAGGTTTCGATGCCAGGCCGACCACCGCAAATGTGCGAGGTCCGCCGCGGTAGGCGCCCATTTGGACGAAGAGAGCGGCGGCGCTGCCGTAAGCTTGGAATGTCCGCTTGTTCGGGTCGGCGGGGGGACTAACGAGCTTCTTTTCCGCCAGAGAGGTGACGCCGGGGATGGCGGAGGCTTTGATAGGGAGAGATTCGGCGGCGGAGCAACGGGAGGCGGAGAGGATGTTCTCGTAGTAAGGTTGGAGGTTCCAAACGACGGTGACGAAGGTGAGGCCTAACAATGTAGCGAGGAAGGACTTGGTTTCGAAGCAGAGGAAGAGTTTTCCGACGGGGTTGACGACGGGGAGCGGCGGCGCTCCGTCTTTCCTCATTTGGCCGACAGAATAGTGTAGGGTTTGACCACCGGGGAAGAACCTAACCGACAGGCAGCTTTTTCTCTCTCTCTCTCTCAGAGTGTGAGGCGAGTGATGGTGAATTGATTAAAAATTTGGAGGAATTTATTTATCTTTTTTTTCCTTTTCGTTATTTTAATTTGGTAGCTGCTAGTGCTACCTCCTCCAGTTATGCCTTCACACATATGCCCCTTGATCTTTTCTTATTTACTAAAATACTAACCAAATGGAGTATGGATGATTGATATACACATGGAATATGAAATTCCATTTAATTTAGTAGGAATATGTGTCGAGGCATATATAGATGACTATAATTGAATTGAATTGAATTTATCGTATAAAAAAATATTAATGTAAAATTAATAAATAAAAAAAATGGAGTTAGCATTTATTTGAAAATTAGGTGACGTATTAATATTAATGTATTTAGGGAAAGTAGCCAATTTAAGCCGGGTCGGGGTGAGTAAATACGAGCAGTCAATATATGTGTACCTCATACACGACATATATATTGAGTTAAGTATTGGTCAAAATATAGCAAGCAAGGGGTTTGTACTTATCTCCTCTGTGGAGGTTTATCATAATATGTATGTGCTTGATGTTTCTTCGTACATTAGTAATTCATACTAGTATCCTATTCGTTATTAGGTGTGACAATTTTCGACAAAATTATGAGTTAGTGTTTGATCTTATCGCGTTGATTTGATAACGATACGAAAATTTTGTATTGTGTTTGTGTCGATCCGTTAAACACGATAAAATTAGCAAGTAACTCAATAACCTGTTAATAACATATTAATATGTTATTTACACACTATATTGACACGTATGTGATCATGATAATAAGTCACAATATTTTTTATATATTTAAATGCAATTTTAAATTTCTTTATTTTCTTATCGTGTCACTATCATATTGCATGTTGTGTCACGTCAACACGAAAAATATCGTGTTGTTATCATGTTGTGTCGACACAAAAATTATTGTATCTGTGTCGTGTTGACATATATCTTTATTGTGTCATATTAATCCATTTTTAAACTTATCGTGTCGTGTCACTATTGTGTCGATACGAAACACGACACGATAACACAATTTGTCACTATCGCCGGTGCTAGCTAATTTTGTTAGATTTAGTATAATTATTTGTATATACAACCAATTAAGGCTCATCAACAAATAGAGTACTTGAATTCTTTTCGTTATTCTTCGAGTATTATTTATGATGTTTCATTATTAAAAAATACTTAATTTTTAAATAATGACATTTACTACACGCAATAACAATGTAACTTTATATGAAAAAAAATTGAAACTTCTTATAAATAAACATAATACTTGATTTTTTTTCTTACATAAACTCAAGTTTTAATGCAAGTGTTTACTCAATATACACAAGGGATTGAAAACAAAAAAAGTTGCTTTCCAGCTGTTTCTTTTTCTGTAAAAGTTGTACTAACTAATTTAGTTGCTGTTAATGATCAACTAATAATTCTAACACGCCATGCAGCATTATTGCGTTATCCCTAAAATAATACTTTTAATTCCAATATCTTGTGTTAAGTACTGTTAAATCAAAGGACCTAGTATAGTAATATATGGTTCCTTATAAAAACAAATTTGATGGCTTGTCATGTATTCTCAATATCTATATCCGTAAATTCATGTAAATAAATTGAAGGAAAAAACTTTTTCTTAAAATTAAAATGGTGGGCTAAATTCAAATCTTCATCTTCACTCTTACTAAAAGTGAAAAACATAAGCAAATAATAGGTAGAATTATTGCAACACACAAGATGTTTCTGAATTTGTAATTCATCTCATCGATCACTTCTTCAAAGTATTCATGTGACACTAACATGTGATGAATTAGTAGAGAAGCTTTGTTTGTTCTATAAATTGAGAAAAATAGTTGTCTCATGAATTAAAAATAATTATTTATAACCCGTTAAAACAAATAATTTCTAAAAGGTGAAGTCATGAAAAAACAAACTACTCCCCTCCCCTAAAAGGTGAACTCATGAAAGTTAGCGGAAAATGGAGTGAGGACAATAACAATAACAAGAAAGAAAAAAAAAAGACACAAGTTGAACTGACAGCGCAACTTCTACTCTTGTCTTATTTCTCATATTTCCACTGCTCTGCTGTATTAGTATTTAGTACATATAACTTATTGTATGCGTATGTATATAATACAACAATTTCACCATTTTATTATCAAACAAAATATATATATATATATATATATACACACACAACACAAGTCACAAAGTGACCATATTGAGAGGGAACGGTTGGTATAAGGCCAGAGTCACCTTCCTTGTCATATCTAATATTGTCTACTCTTTTTTTTTTTTTGGCATTATCATTTTATTAGTATTTAAATAGTGCAGAGGAATCTTTTAATTGTTTTTAAAATACACTGGGGTGGACTAATAATAATTGTTTTAATTGGTCTATCATTAATCATCGGCCAATACAAAAATCATTATGTTAACTGTATTGAAAGGCCTTAATCTAATTATTTAATCAGAAAAGTGGTGACTAATGATTTAAAAAGGACATAAAATAATAATTGTACAACCAAACCAAACCCCACTCGACCCCTAAAATGAAGCCATCAATTTAGCATTGAATCCAGACCAGAAGCAACAGTTGGCATGCATTTGACTGCAATTCATCGCCAAACACGGCAAACTTTATCATTCCAATTACGAAATACTCCCTACGTTCCCTTATAAATTTTTCATTTTCTTCCGTCCACCTACAAACTTTTTATATTATTTTAATAAATATCTTTTAATTTTTATTTAATCATTTTTTTTAATCCACGTGTCAAAAAATATCAAAAAATTTATTTCTCAAATCATAAATGAATACAACTGAAACACGAAATACTAACATTATATAATCATCCTTACCAAATTACTTATAACGTGGGAAGCAAAGATTATATATGCTACAAATCCAAGCCAATACTACTAATAATGAATTGAATAAAACTATATAATATAATCGGAGTTAAATTACGGACGTCCAAGCACCGGGTTTTGTCGCCTTTTCCTCATGTCAAGGATTTATGTCTGCTCCCTCTCTGTAAATTTACTATGTTATAACAACTTACATTGTGCCATAACCGAGATTCTCCCATGCAAACGGAGATACACAGCCCACGTACGGGTGACCTCTCAGGAACAAACACACACAGACACATACAGCAGCAACGACCAGCATTGAATGGATGTAAGGACGTTGAAGCAATCCTCGTGAACCAGGAAAGCTTTTGCGGCATCCATAAGCTACAATCGAGCATCTTTGACAAGATTTTTTGGAGGTGGCTATGATATTCTCTGTGTTGACCTCATTTTCAATTGATATGGAGACTTCACCATTTTTGGTATTTGCAAGTTTCCGAGCAACAAGGGTATTGTATGAGTGGTTATTCCTCATTGAGGCATATGCATACGCAGAAAGCCCGTTTGCATCGAGCACCGAGCTCCAACTCTTCAACCCAATCTATACATAAAAGGGAGGGAGGGAAGTCTTCGTGATTAGAATAGTTTCCCGGAATGATAGAACTCAAAAGAAAAATAACACACAAGATCCTTGCTTGATTTAATTAGTTGACGAAAAGAGATTTAACACAAACTTCTTCATTCTTCACAATTAAGAAGCATTTGATTCCGACAAAGTCTTGTAGGTACTAGGTGCACCGTGCAACTCAAGTGTAGTTTTACATGGTATTAGTTGTTATACTAAAAGGTATTAGTTGGACAGTATTAGTTGTTTTCATTGAAAGGTTACTCCCTCCGTCCCAATTATACAAACTAGTTTGACTTTTGAAAGAAAAAAAACGCTCTCTTCTCTCTCACACACTGAAGGTGCGAAAACACAAACTAGTTTGACTTTTCACAAAGATTAAGAAATTTTGTTTGGAAAGCAAATTAAACAAGTAAAATCCAATTATAACGAGTGTTATACTTTCCAATGTAATTAATGCACAGGAATATATTAATAAATGAATTAAGAAATATATGGAAACAAGCCTATATAATTGGGACGGAGGGACTAGTTGTGTACAGTTGCACCGTACAATTAGTGTACAAGAGACTTACTCATTGATTCCACGTATAGGGGGAGGTTTTAATTCCAATAAGCAAGTGCTCTTATGGACAAATTCCACGTGTGTTACCCGAGGTATTTAAGATTTGTTTTTTGAAGCTACAGTAAAGTTTCAAACCTTGGAAACAAGAAAGACGAACAAGTTTCACACCACACAGAAAAAGACACAACCAAATATAAATTACCTCCTGAGGGTCGCTTGTTAGAACATCAACCATATCATCTGAAGACGATGTGCAAGCAGCCAAATGTAGAGGTGTGACGCCACCAGGTCCCGCCAAATTAGGAGTGAAAATGTACTTCTCAGAAGCAGAATCCACAATAGAGTAGTGAACGAGCAAATCCACCATACCACAACATCTCCTCCTAACAGCTCTGTTCAAGGGGTTGATTTCTGACAGCATCGCCATAGACTCCGTCGCTAACCCTTCACTGCCCAAGTTTAGTTCAAGCAGGATGTCCAGGAGGGTTTTCACCAAAGCACAAAAGTCGTGCTCAATAGAAAATATGATAAGAAATTTGAACCGATTAAGCCGATAATCTGGGCTCCCAAATAAGGAAGAGTTGCTCTTTCTTTGAAACAGCCATCCGAGTTCATCCAAGAAATGCAGGACTTCTTCCCTCGATCCTGTATTTTGGAGGGGATCGCTTTGAATTCGGTTACCAACTTTAGTAATGTCATTGATCTGAGGCTCGAGGAGTCTCAATTCATGGCAGATGGTCTCATCAGCTATGATTACGGGGAAACTGGTGCCTCTAAAACTATTCTCAACCTGTAAACATTAAGAAAATATATATGATCCAAATTTATCCTATTCTTTGTAAGGGTTAATATCAATTTGCCACCACCTGTACTATACTCCTTTTAAGTTTTATCAAACATGTACCTGTAAAAAAGAAAAAATCCAATTGCATCTTCTACTGGTATTGGGCAGTTGCAACCTGTACTTTGTTTTAGTGGTTTTTTCTGGCTAAAAGTCGAAATGTGACTTGCAAAAAAAGGTTTCTCAGGGGTATATCTGCCCATTCAAGATTAAATTCAATGGCAATAAAGTAATTCCAATTCTAGAGCATGTCCAAAATTCACATGAAAATGAAAATTGAATTTTGGACATTAAGTACATAATTAGCCAGAGGAATTACTTTATTCTCCTTGCATTTAATCTTGAACGGATGGATATACCCCTGAGAAACCTTTTTGGCAAGCCACGCGTTTGACTTTTGATAAAAAAAAAAAATCACTAAAACAAAGTACATGCTGCAATTGGTCAACACTGAGTAGTAGAGGATGCAATCGGAAACTAAAAAAATTACAGGTACCAGTTTGATAAAAGGGTATAGTTCATGTAGCAAAATGATATTAACCCTTTTTCTAAACCTGATAGTTAGCTAAAGAGCTACCTCGATAAAACAGCGGCCAAGCATGTTAGATGCCGTTGCACTGATCTTAAAGCTATCCAAGTTAATCTCATTAATTGTCGTGTCTTGACACAATGATACAGGAACTTCTTTTATATTGTACCCATCTGCATGCGTGCAATGTACCCTGTATAAAAAAAGAAAAATTATTAACAGAAAACAATGAAGGAATAATTTCAGCTCATTAAGTATCAATCACAATTCACATACTTGGTACCGGAAGCTGTCAAACTTGTACCCTTCAATAGAAGAGAGGTCTCTCGCCCTGCAACCACTGCAACAGGAGTCACAGATATCAATTCTGGTACACTCCAGGCTCCCAAAGTTCTGCAGAGACGAATCTTCCCTAAAGGATGCATAAAAAGTGAGACGTATAAAGAGGATGTTATTATAAGTCAACACAAAGAATATAAATTTAAGAAATGAAGAATTTCATATCAAGACCCAATTTTTAGGAATTGGTAAAGGATGGACTCGCAAAAAACTACACGACTTACCATCATTATAGGAAGCTATTTGTCTGTCTGTACAAACCAAAAGTCTTCCATTTCCCCAGAAGCCCTTATCAGCATCTTTAACTAAAGCATTCACATAATTAAGGAGGTTTGCTTGTAGCTGCAAAAGACAGATATATTGTCAATAAAAAGATGCATTAGCCAAGCATACATACTTAAACGAAATGCACTCACTCGATCCCAGGCAAAAATTGGCATGGATAAATACAGGGTCAGAATTATGCAGCCAGGCTTGATGTAGCTTTCCATTTCTGATGGGCTGTTCGATAGCCAACTGAGTATCTGAAAATAGCACAAAATGTCATCAAGTCTTTCATGTAAGCCATGAAATCATCAAGAAAATCTGCTCAAAGAACCACACTAACCTCAGTACGTAAAGAACCAGGCAAATGGCTGGGATCCTTGTCAAACAATTTGAAAACTATTCGACCCGTTCGATCCTAGTATACAAAAGTCACATCTGTTAAAACTATGATACAGAAACATGTCAGAATATACACAGACATGAGAGATGTTCTGTTTAAATCTCGAACCGTTTGGAGTGAGCCCCTATAGGGTCAGGGCCAACCTGCCAGCCCGTTTAATATTTTATAGTTTAATTTTAATATAATTGTGTGATAATTTTACTAATACTTTATTTTTATTATTGTACATAATTTAGATGAAATGAGTCAGAAAATAAATTTGTCTTCAAAGATGAATAAAAATGTTGAGTAATAGCGATTTAGAGTATTAAATGTTGATATCTCTTTAAATATGTTTGACTTTTTAAGATTTGGCTAATGTGACTGAATTTAATCAACACATTAATTAATTATTCTGTATCTTTTATTTTTATACAGTGAATTTAAATTACACCATGTTATATCATAGATATTTTGAATTTACCTTTCATTTAATTTTTCAATTTTTTTATATTGTAGCTTGTTAGTGGCCCGTTTAGTCCGTGGACCGTTAGAGTTAGGTCCCGGTCTCAACTATTAGCGGCCCGTTTATCGTGACCCATTTAGCCCGCGGCCCATGAGGGCCAAGCCCGTTTAACATCTCTCAGAAGAGTAAATTATTATAAAAGATTTGGAAAATGAAATCAGTAAAATGGTGCAGACGTACCTGAGCATCAGAATTCAGACTAGATGGTGAATGATCAGACCCGGAAGATGTGTAGCCTGCTTGGTATGGTGAACTTTGAATTGAACCGTTATCAGTAACTTGAATTGAGCCTCCAAAAAGACGAAGGGATGTACTGCACCCATTGCTCACGGTTGATTTCGTATATGCAATTTCATCTTCACTATTTGCCAACCGATCGTCCTTCACCGTTTCTCTTGAAGTCTGCATCGGGAACAGATCACGTACAAGAGGTGGTGAAGAAGCAGGTGAAACCTCTACTGAAGGATTACTACTGTTAGACGAAAGGTAGTTTCCACTCGAAGACAATTTCCTTGTGCTATTATCTTCCGGTGAGGAACTAAACAACTGTAAATCCAGACTCGGAGATGTCTCTTGAACATGATAATCAGTTTCTTCCATGGGAGAATGGTAACTTGACTTGCTTTTTTCGGAGTCACTTGGATGAGATGGAATTTCAGAAGAAGGCATTCCTGGAGTTGCAGAAAGACCAGCAAGCAAGTTGATGGCGGATCGGGAAGAAGCATTGCCACTCATTTGGTTTTGATTTTCAGAACAAGCATGATCGGAAATACTTCCAGTTGTAGTTTTCAAATGAGGCAGGTTGGCTGCTAAGATTGCTGGCAACGGTAATGTTTTGATTTTACTAAGAATTTGTACCAGCTGATCTTTTTCAGGAATCGATGAGAATTTACCATTCCTGTCTTCGTTGCTGCCTATAATTACAGAAATTAGCAATCGGTATAATTTTACCTTAGAATAGCAAAATGCTAGACTACTTGCAAATTTTTGTTCCTACAGGCAAACCTATTTATTAGCTATACCTTGTGCATGAGCTAGCACTGCAAGCAAGACATCCACATCACAATTGCTATTGTTGTGAACACTGCCAGGATTTGAAACCTGTTGAGTAGTATCTTCTGGCTGAGTTTTCCTCCGCCTCCTGTTATGTCCAGCAAGTCTGCGCCTACAGCTTCTCTTTCCAGCATCAAATTCAGAAAGAGGGTGGAACCTATTAAAATAGAATGGAGTAAGACTCTTGTACACCAGTTGTACGGTTCAACTACACACAACTAATACTTTTCAACGAAAACAACTAATACTCGGTATCTTTTAGTAAAAAACTAATACCATTTAAAAACGCGCTAGAGTTTCACGGTGCACTTGGTGTATTAAAACAAATAATTAATAAGAAAAAAATGCAAGCGCCAACAATTTGTGAAAGATTTTTCAAGAACACCTTGACAAAATCCAATAAGGTGAACTAAATCAAAGAAAATGAAAAGACAACGAAGAACAACGCAAGTTCACCCACAAAATTTAATGAAAAGGAATCATATCAATTTAAGGCTTGAAAGTTAGTAAAACTATCAATTTTGGGCCTAAAAGAATTTTCATGTTAAGACCATGTTTGTCATCCTATAGTTTATATATTTATATACATTATTATTTTTTCATTCCTATTTTCTTCTCTTATATTTCCACTAGCGTGAAGCTAATACATCTTTTTCTTTTCTTTTTTTGGAATTGTGATTCATAAAAATATATTTGGATAACAAGGACTTATAAGATGTCAAACATGGTCATAAAATGTGTGAGTCCTAAATCGATAGTCTATATCTTTCAGGTCTCGGATTGATAGTTTTCTATTTTCCAGCTCCAGAATCAGTAGGAAAAAACTTTTAGATCCTAAATTGATAGTTTTATTAAATTTTTAGGCCCTGAATTGATAAAACTCCAAATGAAAATAATGTTGAATATTACCAACCTGCTGCACTGCTGGCAGAACCTTTGCATCTGTTTACCCACTACAGCCTTACCAGCTTTACTATGAACCTCACACACCTTATGCCTCCGATGATAATCCTTAGCAGTCAACAGATCTTCGTTACAATCATCCACTTGACACATAGGATGGTTAGCAGCACCAGGTGATCCAGATCTTACTCTCTTATTGGCTCTCGATATAGGTTGAGGCCCTCCCATTGAATTCATGCTGCCACTTTCACCATTGCTGACAGATACATCTCCACCTCCTAGCTTCAGTCGCAGATTTTCATCATCTTTTCTTGTACAATCAGGATACGAAGCACTGTTTTGTACATCCCTACTCCTTGGCAAGTCTGGTGGAATCTGTTTGGCAATAAATCTTGAACTATCCCAATCCCAGGACTTGGGATTCCAGTTATCAGCTGGATTCTGATTAACAAAACTTGAGGACTGAAAAGGTAGCCCACGTTTCTTTGCCATTGGATGAGTATTGCAAAATCTTTGGTGGATGACTACAGGAGAAGCTACCCGGGTGCCTACATCCTCCATCTGACCAAGATGCTAACTTTCCAAAACCACTGAAAAGAAAAACAGCTTTACCATAAAAACTTACAAGCCGAATATCCAAAAGCAATTTTAGCAATAACCAGAAATATAATGGAACTTCTAAATTTGATGAGTATTAAACCACTAAAGTCTCTTTGAAAGGGATAATTCCAAAAAATCCACTCCCGTCATTTTAAGGGGGGCAGAGAATAAATTATAACTTTGAGAAGAAAACCTTATATAACAGCTCCCTGACAAGGCAAATGGAGTGGTCCCGAGTCTGATTTTCAAGTTTCAGTGGTTTTTCACTGAGGGTGGAAGTAGTGGCAGACAATAGGACAATGTTAATGGGTTGAGAACAGAACTTAATGGATTGCACATCGCGTCGTCAACATGTACTTTTATACCCCTCAACTCCCAATTACAAAATTTTATCAGGTTTATATTCATGATCAGATATCCAAATTTGCACTATCCTTGTGAATAATATGACTGGTGATTATTCACTGAAACATACATACAAAGCTCACATATGACATATTAAATGACAAGACTTGATTATGTCAAGCTTGTGCATATCATCTTTCCAGTGAAACAGTTTTGAAAATGACCTATGTATTCAAGACAGGTTCAATACAACAGGTACAAAATTGTTCGAGATGCCAGTGGAAAAAAGGATATAATTGACTTGAGCATTCTGAAATAAATTCATACCTTTATTACTAGCATACACCATCTGATTTGAGTTTAATGTTTAAAAACTGTTCTCACTAACTTGTTACCTTTTGCCATACTACTAAGACAATGTGAGTTGCTTATGCACATATCAGTAACATAAGAACACAATCACTGAATCACACCATGATTCGTGCAGTTAAAAAGCTAAGTCCTCACACTGTAGTAAATATATTCGCAGTTCCAAATTTCCATTAATCGAAAATTAACAAATTGATGTGAAGAAAACAGTGGAGTAAAATGTTGTTAATGGAAATATGTGCTCCACCAATTTGGACATCAACTAATTACAGTGGGGTTTCTTCAGAAATTTACCAAGAAACAATCTGAGGAAAAATTGTTGTACTCTGCTACATGTTCATGATCTACATTAGCAAGTTTTAAAGTTGTGGCCTAATAAAAGCTTGATACTCATGACAAAACTACCATACATCTAATTAATCCCCAATTCTCACCAAATGTCAGGTTAAAAGTAAGGATTGGACTAAACGCCTATAATTCCCCCCTTTTCTTGTACCTTTGCCTTATAATTACAAATATTAGTTATTTCCTCAGGAATTACAGGGGAACAACAAAATTCAGATAAATTTAACAAAAATCAGGCCAACAAACAGAGAATTGTCTTATTTCGAAAAAATTAGAGATATATATGTAGTATATGAAAGAAAAAAAGCACCTTCTACGGATCAATGAATTTCATGTCCAAAATGAAATGGTTGAAATCGTAGATACAGAAATTAGAGTATTTCAAGTCGTTGTTGTTGGGGGAGATTTGAGTAGAGTAAGGAAACGTGAAAGGAGAAGTGGAATCTGGAAAACGGAAGTGAATTGGAGGAGATCTGCTGCAGAAGAAAAGAGGTAGAAAAAGGGAGAAGGAAATGAGATGATAGGGGAGGGGAGGGGAGGACTCTAATATCTGTACTACTAAATATTTGGACAACTATCTTTTACTTTTTGCTACTTCTTTTCCTTCCAAAACACAATTTTACAGGCTCATTTCTTTTCTTTTTACCTTACCCAATCTATATTTATTTCATAAAATACACGTGTGAGATATTGTATATTAGCAACAAAAATATATACAGTACTACATCCCGCGTTTCGAAAATTATTTATTTGATTTAAATCTTGATTAAAAAATACTCAAAATTAAGAAAGTGTACTAATAAATAGTATAATTTTTATATGCTTACAATATCAGCAAACAAGATTAATAGATACTGTACAAAAGAGCAAGATCTTCAACCCACGTTAGATCAAATCAAAAGAGTTACTTCAATCCAATCACGAGAAAAGTGTGCATTTGCGCACACATGCAAATCAGTTTTTCATTCTCAATACGAGACAACATCCCATACATACTAAGGTATTTTCGTGCCAAAAAAATTAGAGATAAATCAAGAATTACCAAGTAGGAGAAGAAACTCACGTATTAAGAAAGTGTAATGATGAATAAGTTGACTTGTGTCCATATGTGAGGTCAAAAGTAATGATATTTTATTTAAAATTATGAATATTGTGAGGGTATAGTTTATAAAGAATTTTACATTTAATGTGAAAGTTATTATAAAACATTTCTTTCAGAAAAGTGTGAAAATTATTATGAAACAATCGAGTATTGAAATCGGGTCGTGCTTAAAAATATTGAAGAGGAGGTGGGAGGATTGGAAAGGGATAAGGCAAAGGAAGGAAGAGAAGGCAACAAATTAAAAGACGCCGGCCATACCAACGGCAAATGCTTATCCGAAATGTACCTACTTCATCAGATAAGGCGAAACAATCCGATTCTCTTTTTTTTTTTTTCACAGTGTAATAAAGAACCTAAATGCATCATCAATATATTTTTATTTAATGGAAGAACAGAAAAATTCACTATTAAAATCAAATTAAATGAATCTGTTAAAAAAATTGTTCAATGGTAAGTTGAAAATTTTATTTACTAAAGTGAAAATGTGTGTTAGTGACTGTAATTGAAAATATATGTTACTTGTTTTTACAGTAACACAGGTTTGAGAGCTAATTTTTTATTTACCTTGTGTGAATTTTTTAAAAAATTCTGTTGATTCTCTTTTAACTTGGGGAAAATATCATTTTTGGTCACTCAAGTTTACCTCTTTCTAAATTTGATCACCCATATTTAATCACTATCAAAATTGGTCACTTAATTATTATTTTCTATTAAAATTGGTTGCTGAACGTGAAATCTCTCTTATCATATTATCAACCTGAACACTCTGAAACTCATCTGCAGCCTAGCATAAACCTTCTCACTCACATATGATTAAACTCAGCTTCATGATCAATATATTTTTTATATAACCTATCATCCTCATCCATATTCATATCATATTCACTATCAACTAGAATATCACTGTCTTCGAAATTTTCAGAATTGAAGGCGGCTCATTTAAAATCACATTATCTAAAAAAAACATATCAACTTTATGTCAAAATCCCTATCAGTATCTAAATATTGAAAATAAATTAGGGTTGGTCTGCTATGGACTCGAGTGCATGTTGTGCACCCTAGTCCATGTTGCACTTTTTGGTAAATGGTGTTGCATTTCTTAATTATTAAACTGTATAATAATATTTTTAGTAATAATTGAAAAGTACAACACCATTTACCAAAAAGTGTCAGTAAACTGAAAAGTGCACATGGACTAGGGTGCACAGCATGCACTCGAGTGCATACTAGACTTTACCAATAAATTAATGCCTCTCTGATTTTTGTTTTCATTATATCCCAATTGATTAGCAAAATCTTGCAATTCAATTAACTCAAACATATCATAGTCAAAATAATTTACATATATAACAATCATATACCATTTTACCACCATAAAAATATTTTAATGTAAAAATGGTTGGTTTATTTTTTGCATATGTATAATATAATTTTTTTTTTATATAAAAATGCAAACAAAATTAAACTAATTAACTCATATACGTAAACCTAAAGTTATAGAAACTTACCGATAGGTTGTAGAGTATTCTTGTTCCTTCTAACCATTAACTTCAATTCAATTCGTAAAAATTGGGGTTTAGGAAAATGAATTAAAAGTGAAAACGAGATGTCAATTTTTTATTTTTTTTGGAATTCTTTATTCTTGGTGATTTTGAGAAATCTAGCGTTCAAAATCTGTTGCCTCCGTGAGTTATAACTTAATTTTAATAGAAAATAATAATTGAGTGAAATCTGAAAAGAGGTAAATTTCTATGATCAAAAGTGATATTTTCCTTTAACTTGCATGTTTTTACGTCTCCTTAAAATTGTGTTAATATTGCAGATGGAATATTGTACTACTTATATAGGTTGTTTTTTTCATAATAGTTATGGTTCTTAATTTTTTTATTTTTTATTTTTTTGCGATAAGGTGAACTATATATGCTATTCATCTAAGTTTTCTCTTCCAATTAAACGGCTATTTAACTTAATGGAACACTAATGCATAAATGCAATATTTTAAATGCCATGTGTCAATAATTTAAAGAATGTAATATAATATGGAAAATAAAAAATGAAACCGTTGATTTCATGTGTTCAAATGGGACTAGCTAATTTTAATTTCTTTTAAGTGAATTATGCATACCTAAAAAAACAGAAGTTAAGAAGATTGAATAATTAATATCATGGGTATGTACATATTTTGATTGGTTGGAAGAAGATAGTTAGATAGAAAGTAATACTCAAGTAATTACTACATTCGTACACATAGAGTGTCACCGTTTTTTTTTTTTTTTTTTGAATTGTCCATATGATTGAAAATGTACGGTGCCCCCTACCATTTCAGAATCAATTTTATAAATTCCTCCCTTGTCTTGTCTCTCCGCCTTCAACATCTTCTTCCATTTCCAACAGATGTTTTTTTCCGTGCCTTCATCCGTCGCCGCCTCCTTCCCCTTGTCAGAAGACCACTCGCCGCCGCACATAGATGAGCAGTCGACGGCGGCGCTCGCGTCGAAGATGCGACAGCACCAGATCAACAACGGCACCGCTAAGGCCTTGATGCTTCAACATCAGTTATTAGGCCTCTGCTCCCCCACCAGCCATGCCTCAAATTGACCATAACAACGTCGTAGATGGTAACTCCTTCAAGTCTGCTAATCCGGTCAGTTTCCTTTTCTTCGATGTGCTCATTCATTCATCCCAAAATATCCCATCCCCATCTCACTTCTTTTCAGCAACTGATGCTCCTTTCATTTTCAGATAATATTACAAATGGAAGTCGTCGGATCTCGCAGGAAATCATTGATTCCCCACGCAGACAATGTCGTTCCAACTATCCCGCTCTACCGCTCAGTGCCGGATCTTGAAGTCAGGCTCGAAGATTTTGAGTTGTATGCTATTAATCGCCTCCGAGCTAAGCTCCTCACTTCGTGTCCTTTTCCCCTCTACATTCTTTTTTGTATTTGGATCTATAGGATTTGAATCGCGCCTTCGGGGTCTTTGAGACCTCTAGTTAGGGTGGCCAGCCATGGGAGGCGGTGAAGGCTGTTATGACCTCTCTTTTATTTCAATGAGTTTTCTAGTTTGATGGTACGCGCTTGGTCCTTGAGTATTTCTTTTGAGGATTTAACATTCTCTAGGGACGAGGGAGTAATTTCTAAATTTTCTGGAAAAAATGCAAATTAATCCCTGTGTTATTATAAAATTTTGGAAAACAAAATTTGAGCTTAATGTTAAGAAAGCATTATGGGTAGTTTTTTATGTTTGGTTTGAGATTAGCGATTCCTACATTCCGGATCAATTTGTTCTAATTTGTTGGGCCTGTAGTGATTTTATTTGTTATGCATTGACGCTACCATCTACCATAATTAGTGAATCTTGATTGGAGATAGATGATGTTAATTGTTCTGATTGTTTGGTACAGTCCTAAAAGGACTTTCAGATGGACTATCATGTGGGATTATAGCTAATGAAATGGAAAATTTGGTAATGTTAGAGTTTTTGTAGCTGTCTTTTCTATATTTTTCAGATAACAAGTGTTGAATGTTTTCACGGTTCTGCTCTGTGGTTTGACCTTTTGTATATGTGACCTATGATGTGCTCCAAATAAGGCCTTGTGACCTTTTTTTCTGGATCCGGACCGTAGAACTAACTGTGATATTGTACCCTGCTTTTTACTTTCCTAATTTTCCAACACCAAGGTTTGCTGCATGCTGTTTATTCAGTTACGTGGAAGTCTTTTATCTTTGCCATCTCATTAGGGTTTTTGACACATGGAATCTCATTCCTTAGTGTAAGCTGATCTAAGCTTGCTACTTTTTTGTTGTTTGTGCATGATAGGCTGAAACAGAAGCAACGTGAGAGGATGCAACCTAAAATGGGAAAGATGGATATTGATTATCAGGTTTTAATAGTATTCAACTTTGTTCTAGATATCTTTGTTTATATCTTTTTTGATGATTTGTGGACTTGTGTGTAACCAGTCACAATTTCTTCTTCTTTATCTTTCTGTTGACTAGCAATTATTTTTTCCAACTTTTATAGGTCCTCCATGATGCCTTCTTCAAACACCAGACTAAACCTAAATTGACATATTACGGTATTACGAGGGAAAGGAATTTGAGGTATGAAGTTCATCATAAATGTTTCCTTTACATTTATGTACAGTTTTATATAGTGGTACTGAATGGCAATGCTATTTGAAAATGATAGCAAAACAGCGTAGTCTCCATGGAAATGAACCATTTTCCTATTCCTTATAGAGTCTGATCCAGGCTGTAGAACTAGTTGTGGTATTCTTATGATTGCTTATGTAATTTAAGAATGGCTCAATGAATTTTTAGTAGCTTTATCCTAATGAGATTTTGAAATGAGCCACCTTACATGCACATGCTACCATGTCTCAGCTCTGTGTAGTGATTCTTAGCCTTTGGCAAATATGATTTACAATTCTAAGAGAAAAAAACTTTACTTGTCTTATGCAATCCAAGACATTTTATTGAATGGTTAATATGCTTCAGATCTAATCCTTCAATTATTAGAGGCTTCAGTGGATTATGTGCTTTTATGGGTGTTGCTGCCACATTTGTGTCTGCAAAAATGGTCAAACAACTCGGCGTTCTGAAGGTTCAGTTTGTTAAGTAGCTTTTCAGAAAATTGTGATTAATATTTGGACTAAATATGTGAATCTCTTATTCCAGGCTGGAGCAGTTGCCTTATCTTTCAAGCTTCACTTTTTACCATTGCATTACTGTGTACTAGAGTGGTTCTTCATCTCAGAAGATTCCATTTGCTCTTTCTTGGGTATCACATTCTTCAATTTTAAGAAATATGTCTGCTTCTTTTGTTAGCTGACAGTTGTAACACACTCACTTAATAGTATCTTGCTCCTCGGGGGATACAACAATGAATAGCTGGTTATATCCTCTCACTCTCTTTTTTATTTTATGGTATTATTGTTAGTGGTATTATTGATTATTGCTACTGGTATTACTAGTTGGTATTACTATTTATTGTTTTTGTTTCATGGTATTACTGATTGTTGTTTATGGTAATACCAATTTTTGTTTATGATATTATTGATTATTCTCTATTAATACATTTTTTAATTAATATTAATGATTATTGATTATTAACTGTGGTATTACTGATTATTATTTGTGGTATTACTGATTATGTGGAATTATTTATTATTGCTCAAGACATTACTGATTATTATTATTGTTTATGGTATTACAGATTACTGCTTATGGTATTACTGATAATTGTTTTTGGTATTACTGAATATAATTAGATTTGTGGAATTATTTGTTATTGTATAAAATATTACTAATCAATGTTCATAGTATTACTAATAGATTAATATTAATGGTATTACTGATTACTGTTCGTGGTATTATTAATAATTGTTTTTGGTATTATCGAATATAATTAGATGTGTGAAATTATTTTGTTATTGTATAAGATATTACTAATTATTGTTAATGATATTATTGATTACTATTTATGGTATTACTTGTTATTACTTATTGTATTACCGACTATAATAAAATTATACATATAATATTATTTTGGTATTAAAATTAAAAAAAAATACTAATGAAAAAAACTGAAAAAAAAAAGACAGGAAAAAAACGAAGAAATAAAAAGTTTGGAATAAAACTGTGAAAATGGGAAGAAAAATTAAAAAGAAAAAAAAAACAGCGATTTGTGTCTAATTTCAATAGTTTTTTTTAATTATTTTTTTACGATTTTTTTCAAAAAATACGAGTGATTTGGTGGTGAATCGACGGTAACTCGACAATGACTCGGCTGCAGATTGTAAATGTATAAATTATGGTTGATTTTATTATATTTTGTGTAAATTAATAAAAAGATAATATAGTCTTTTATATGTAATTATTTTTAAAAAAAAAACATTTGGGGATGAACTCATAAAATGCGCGGATACATATAACCGTGGTAAAAAAATAATTTGGGGGTGAACTCATAAAATGAACGGATGTAGATAACCGTAGTAAAAAGATGTTTTAAGGGTGAACTCATTAAATGAGTGGGTGCAGATAACTGTGGTAAACATAAATGATTTGAGGGTGAACTAATTAAATGAGCGGGTGCAGATAAAATTTGAATTAAAAATTAAAATTGAAATTGTAGGTATGGTACATCCAAGTGTTACCCTACTTACTCTATTTTATCTCTCATTTATTTACTTTATTCATAAAAAATAGTATTCCCTATAACTTGTGCAAAAAAAAAAACACACTATATAATTATATATGACGGATGTCATATTAAATTGTACTTCCTCCGTCCACACGTATAATGTATTTATATTTATTCATGTATAAAGTAGATAAAATAAGAATGAAGTAAGTAAAATAGAAAGGTAATAAAGTAGGTGTGAAATGTTTGATGGAGTATATTTCAAAAAAAATGAAACATGCATACTTACAGGGACACAAATAAGATCACTTATTCCAATTTTGCTATTGCACGTCTTATTTCATTACGTTAATAATTGATATGAGTATGTATCACATTAAAAAATAATTAACGTCCAATAATATTGAAAGTGACACAAGTTAAAAATTCAGTAGAGTAGAATACCAATATAACCGTAAAATTGAACCATCACGTCCAAACGATATTATTCTTCTATAACCATCAACCGTACAACTCCACGTATATCTTTTCTCATTATCAAAATTTAATTGCAACATTTTTTAGTTTTTGACTAACTAGTTTTTTGCCCGTGCGATGCACGGGACTACTGTAATTTATTTATTTCTTGTAATTTTTAGAAGCATCGTCAATATTTATGTCCGTGTCTTTTCATTGCTTTATATAGATTAATTAGAATAACAATCATATTATTATAAATTTCTTAATTTTCTATGAACTTTTAAAAAATACTTAATTTTGAGTCATTTTAAAGTAAAATTTGAATAATTAATAGATTTAAGCTTCCAGAAACGTTTTCAAAAGCTTATTCCAATATTTTTGTGGTTCGCTATTAGAAAATTTTCAATGTCATATGTTTCATTTGGTAGCAAATTTACTTGCAATATTTTTTTATATCGATTTTTAAAAAAATAAATTAAAAGATATATATATATATATAAAATATACATTCCACATTTCCACCGAGCACATTCTTTGAAACAAAATAAACTATATTTTTAATAAATTCGACTTAATAATTTTCTACATAATGTACAACATTCGAGAGAAAAACAAATGAACCCCTAGAGTATTCCCTTATCCATTTAAAGTGTGTCCGACCAGTAACGACTTCTAAGAGAAGCAACTTCTAAGAGAAGCATAACACTAAACGCTCACTGAGATTATATACAGATTCCACGAATATTAAGTTGTCAAAAATTTGAATTGAATTATTCCATAATCGGTGAAGACCATGGCTTTCCTTGCCCAAATTCGTTCCTTTCATTTTTGACAAATATTCACTACAACGTACGCTAGAGACTCTGACTTTTCCTTCAGAATCAATCTTGTTTCTCAAAATTCTTTGCTCCCTGTTAATGGTGTGCTGGCAAATAAAAAATGAAAACGTAACATACTCCTGAACAATATATATGACTAATTTGCTTCTACATAGAGAGGAAAAACATGAAAAACCTGTAGAAGAATAAAATGGGTTAGAATAATGTGACATCAAATATAAAGATCATAAGACAACAAAAAAGGCTTTTGTAATTGCATACTGTAACCTGAAACAATAAGGCAATCACGTAAGTATTAGTCTAATCAAATAACAAAGTTAAAAGAAAAAATGGGAATCAAAGTTTCATACATATATACATGACGCGCACACAATGTGTATAAGCCACCTTGACAAATTTTTCAGATCAAGTTTTTCTACCAACATGTACATATATCTTTTGAAAGATATACATAACAGGACTAAAGGTAAAGTTTCAATGTCAAATCAATTAGAATGGTAATGGAAATGAATATATGGTAATTGTGGTGGTTAATGAGAATAAAAGAAGATTAATTCACCTCCATAATACATCATATCATTATATATTCCCCGTTTTGATTTACCAGCCTCTCTCTTGTAATCATTTCTTCTCAATCAACACTTATTTTTTGTTCAACTTATTCCAAGATTAGAGCAATTTAACCAACGTTCTCATTGTATTCTCCATATGATGATTCACATTGTCATTTCTGTTGAAGAATATTTGAATCTTCAACCTTGATTGTAGATCGATTTTGGTCCATTAGTCTTTAAACTTCCATGTTGTTCATGAGCAAAACCATTCACCCCCTAATGTTAATTTGTTGTTATGTAACACACATTGTGAAGCTAAAAAAACTCACAAAGCAGAGTGAATACCTAGTTAAATGTGAAATAGACAACAAATCATATGAAAACTTAGGTACAAACAGAACATTATTTAAAATAATTTTTTTCATTTTGAATTATATAGCTAAGTAGCAGTAGCTAGAACATTATTAGAAAGATTAATTTTCACATTAGATGAAATAGGCACAGAAGTATAAATACTAACACATGTGATTTGTAGCACCAGCAGTATCAAGTATCCAAGAACTTGTATAAACTGAAGCATAAATATTGTGTACCTGAAGTTTAAAGCTATGTGAAAGAACCATCTATCGAACGGCTATTGTCAATGCCTTTCTAAAGCTTTGCAAAACTTAAGAACAATTGTTCAAGCATTTAATGTTTAGGAAAGTTTGCACATTACCCGCGTCACTAATGCTGCTAAGTTCCTTGTTTATTCTACACCATCTCGTCACTAATGCTGCCAAGTTCCTTGTTTATTCTACAGATGGTATCTTAACTATAGCGTAGTTCTCAGCTTCTGGGATTCCAAGATGCTCACTGTCAATACCCATAAGCTTCATCTCAAAATCTGAGATCTTGTCTTCAGTTGTGAAAAAGATAACACGCATTAAAATAATTAAACGTAACCAATGGTTATGATACGTCATGCTACAGACTCATTTATACCAAACAATCTAAAGCCTTTTACACAGAATTTGGAGTTCATATAGAATGCATCAAGTACCAAAGGCCAGTACATTTCCACTTACATTACTCATCAGATTACACATGAGCCCAAGTTTTCATACAACATTCAAGCATTTTAAATGTTAATTAACTTAATTCTCTCTCAACAATTTTAATATGAAAACATGCATTACTGCTGCTGGCAAATCCTGAAGACAAGCAAAATCCAGAGCTCAAGCTACTAAGAGAACTCAAACGCAAAACAATACTAACTTGACTGGACTATGACACCAATGGTAAATCAGACACAATGTTAAGTAAATCATAAACTATACTGTGACTTGCTTTAACACAAGTGGGACTCTCAAACATGAAGGTTACAGTGTCGCTGCCATCGTCAGTCTTCAGGGTGATGATATCATCATTCCCGGCGCACTTGAGCTTTTTGGCCATGTTGTTGAGACTCATCCCCATGAAGATGTTGCAGTCACAGTAATAGTGCTCGAAGCCCTCCGATCTGAGCAGCAGTGCCACCAGTGAAACGTGGCTCGAATACATGGCCTGGAGAGAGAATCTAGTGGCGGAGCAATCGAAATTAGCATCATTTAGCAGTCATTCGTACAACTAAAGATTGATGGAGAAATGAAATGAAAAGTCCGAAAAAAATGGAGAAGCGACACATGGCAGAAGCAGAAGGCATCTAAAATGACACATGACAGAATGTAGGAGAGTCTAACTTGATGTTATAATATCTTCAAAACAATGAAAACAACCATAATAAATTTGCATATCTGTAAAAGAAGAAGAAACCAATTTTTTTTGCAGCAGTAACCAAACCAATGCTAGAAACATTATGAAGCTGCAATCAATCCATTTTTTATAATTAGTGAAAGGAAATCACAATTAATTAATCAAGAATCCAAGATTGAACAAATACATCTTCTTTCAAATGGATATTTTCTATTTAAAGGTTTTGCTTGTCGAAGCAAGAATTTCAGGGAACGGAGAGCTTCCACAAGAGGGACATATCACATTCTTTAAGGCCTCTCTAATTGCTATGTTTTCTAATCTTAGTGCACAGCGATCTCCTCTTTCATGTTGTACCTAAACAACTCGTAAATTTCGACAAAATCAAGTTTACATCAACTTAGATTTTTGCAATAAATGTCAAAGGGGGAAAAATTGAAAAACCTTCAGCTGAATCCTTCTGTTATGAAACCAACAGGATGTAAATTCAACTCTCCGCTCAACTGATTTCTCATCTTATCATCTGGATGTGGACACTCTTTGAACATCCTAAAAACTATAATCAATCAGAACTGCATAATCTCTCTAGACCATCACATTAATTAGAAAGCTAAGTGGAAGCAATTTGTAACATTTTCCTGACCACTTTGATGAAATACATGCCAATAAATGAATTAAATCCAATGGAAATTGTTTCTGTAAATAAAAACAGCCTGTTAAATCTAAATGAAATTTGTGAATACCAAAACTAATGCATAAGATATGTAATCCCAATATCAGGCTAATTACCATTTTTATGAGCAATCCCCCAAGCCTTTCCATGCCTTCCATCCTGCAAACTCGTAAAAATACAAAACTCAATAATGAAAAAGCAATCACAAATTCAAGAATATTCACTAAAACCCTGGGGGAGCTTCAGGAATCTGACAGTATAGCATAAACCAAAAAAAGTAAAAAATAATGTGCAAGAGATCAACCTAAGATGCATAGTGCTCATAAACCCATATAAATCACCACATGAACTGAAATAACATGATCTAAATAGGTTAATGGTATAAATAATTAGATCTTAAGAAAGGCAGATCATTAGACCTGAAGAAATGAAACGTTAGTTTTCCACCTGAAACCTCGAAAACGTTGTTGCTGCTTGCCTCGTCCGCCATTTGAATCTCGCAAAGAAGATGTTGCCGTTTTCTAAAGGCCTTATATATATATATATATGATTCAGGTGAAAGAGAGTAGGAAATCAATCGATCTATCAGTTAGAAGTGAGAGAAACTGAAAAGTCACTCAATCAAAGAGAAGATGAAAATTCAGGGTGAGTCCTCTATTTCCCGTTACTTCTTGTAAGGTTCATATGCCACGTGTCGAGAGCTAAAACACCTCAAATTGACCCTGGGCATAATTCTAGAGAGGCATATCCTCCTTTTATTATATAAGATTGCATACTCGCTAGGCCCCACCCCATATCATTATTTAATTTTTTATTTTATTTACTTTTCATTCAATCAATTATTAAATACTACCCAATAAGATAGTCAACTACATTTGTACTAGAACCATTTAGGGAACCAACTAAAATCATAATAAGAGTTGGAGCATTTCGATTGTATAAATTGACAATCCGAATTATTATTTATAAAAAGAGTTGTCAATTCTCGAAATTATGAGTTATTGTTATTTGTAAAAAGATCAGTTGTCAATTCTGCTCATTGTGATGGTTCCATCACTCCATGTAATCCGAATTAAAATAAAATAAAAATGATAATGCTATATATATCAACTAGTGTGTAAGATCCGCGTTTTACGCGGGATTGAAATAAATTTATAATATATTTTAAATTTATTAATTAAAAAATATCTTTGGAACATGTATACATTTGTAAAAAAATTATTCCATTAAAAAAAATATTATAGCAATATAAATGAAATGGTATATAAAAAAAAATAGAATAGAAAATTATAGTTTTTTTTTTTTTTTTTTTGAGAACATCATATTTTGATCATTAGATAGCTATTTAAATGACATGTGTAATGTGTTTGACATTATGATGACTCTCATATTAATTGTACTAAAATTCTATTTTAAATAAATCAAATATAGCCAACAAAGAAATAAAAAAGAAACCTAACATTTCACATGTTTATTGTACTGTTGTGCTTTAAAGCAAAAGAAATAAAATTAAACATCAATTCAATTTAGTAATTCTAAAGTTAATCAATGTTTATATTTAAACAGATTGAGAAATAATTCATAAACCATCTCAGCAACAAAATTACCAATTTACTTCTTCAGTCCATGGTGTTGAAATAATTTCTCTTTGGCTTAATCTTCATAGGAATCATACTTATGAATTTAAATAAAATTTCACAATAACAAAAAAAAAAAAAAAAACACACAATACAATACAATCGATATCCAACAATTTACTCAATCCGCCTCGAAGCCCAAATCCTAACATGGAAGAAACAATACTTCAAATCAAGAAAAAAAAAAAGCAATTTATTCAATTTTCGCACAATTTTATCTTTGAGATAATTACTTTGTCTCCCAATGAACTTCTCAAGAATTTAATCCGGACTCCAATCTCCTCAGAAAATTGACACAAAAAATCATTGCACACTACAATTCAATAAGAATTTCAAGACTATAAAATAAAAATACACCTAAATTGTGGATGATTGAACCGTACATTATTTCAGTTTCAGAAAACAAAAAATAATTTTTAGGATTAGTTGAAATCAAAATATAAGACCATTTTTTATTAGGTAAAATAATAAGAACCAAATTAGTTAATAAAAATAGGGAGTCAAAAGAGGTAAGAAAGTAAGTGTGAAATTAAGAATCGAGAAATACAATACTTGTGAAATTTAGAGATTTTTTATAAGCAAATGAACTAAGATATTTTTATTTCATTTTTCAATATCTACCTATTAAAAAATTTAATAAAACATTAATCATAAATATTAAATAAACATTGAAAAGATATATGACAAATTTTTTAATACATAACAGTACTTTGAAAACTGATCTTCAGAATTTAATAAAAATAGGAGAATTTTTCGTTTTAGTTATAGGTGCGGTTGCAACCCGCACTTATTAAAAAGGTCAAAGTGCTTGTTAGACGTATTTAGTAATAACTATATATAAATATTATTTAAAATGACATAAAACACGACTTCATACATGAAAGAAAATAAGTTATTATTCTTCCGTAAAATGAAATAAAATAATTGAAGCATTTATTCAAATGTACCAAAACGTACGCGTGTGTATAGTCTTGATAAATTCAACACAAAATGTACCTATTAAAATATTATAGTTGTAATAAGATTTAAAAATTAATAAATTACACATGTTAAATTTTCTATAACATCATAATGATATATTTTTTGTTATGGCCTTCTTTAAATTTTGCTAATCAAATTTAATTATTAATTTTTTAGTAAAAAAATATGTCATAATTAATAAATTAGTTAAGGTTATTAATTAACTCACTAATTTGTAAAATTAAATATTGATTTGGTCAACATAAATTAATTATTTCCTTAATTTGAGCATTTTTTTAATTCTACTTGACTAAATTTAAGGAGAATCCCAAATTATAGAAAATGATCTAATTAGCCGAATTTATAGTTTTATCCTTTATAACATAATTATAAATGTTGTTAAATTAATTTTCTACACACATTAATTCTTAAATTAAGGAATTTTAGTAAATAGAGTGACAAATTACGTTTTAGTTTGAAATGTTGTTTTATGGTCAAATTTACCACCTATGTTAAAAGTCATGTAATTATTTCCAAAATATATTCATATAAGATATTTAAAATTTTATTAATTTGATTTTAAATTATGCCATACTTACTTGAAGCTAATTTCGTGTAATTTATTACTCCATTTCCTAAATATAATATTTCACAAATATATAAAACTCTAATTTAGTGTGTAATAAATTATACTACTAATTAGAACTTAATTAATGTATTTTTCTACCAATTATACATTTAATACTCTGTAAATTTATACACCATAATTTATTTAAATAATTATATATAAATAGTCTAAGTATATAAATATATGAATCATTCTAATATTTTTATTTTAGTAGGTTTAATATTTTTTTTTTTTTTTTAGGGGTGGTTTAATATTATATTCATTGCAGACTTGGAATACAATAATTAGAAGTAAACTAATCTCAAAATTAAATGGAATTCAACGAAGTAGTGTAAAAAATAAAAATAAATCTCGCCAACCTTGGCAAAATAATAAACACGATTTCATATTTTCCATTCCATCTAACAATTTTTTTTTTATCGATGTAGATGAATGAAGAAGCAAGAGAAAGATACATAACATGTCTGATGAATGTAGATGGGTGGCTAATTTTTTTTGATATTCTTCATCTAATCTAACAAAATTCTTCTTAACTGTGTACATCGAAGCAAGAAAATAATATATAATATATCTAATATCATATATATGCGACGTTTAAGTGATGACCGAAAATGATTGCCGAATTTTTTTGCCAAGAAATGATCGGAAAAATTTATAGACAACTTTCGAAGAGGAAATATTCAAGAGATTAAAACTTGAGTGATTGAGATGAGTAAAAATGAGTTGATAATTGAGATTTATATAGGAGTAAAAATAAGGATGGAAGGTTGAGATTAAAAGTTAAAATAGATGGTTGAGATTAAAAGTTGAAATATTAGAATGAAGGAGAATGGTGGGATTTTGAATTGGAGAGAATTGAGAAGAATGAGAAAGTGAATGAGGTTGTGACATGTGTTACATAATAGGTTTGCAAATATATATATACTAGTGTAAGACCCGCGTTTTACGCGGGGTTAAAATAAATTTATAATACATTTTAATTTATTAATTTAAAAAGTAATCGTTAAAATAGGTATATATTTATAAATTTATCATTCTATTCAAATATAAAAAAATAAAATGTTGTATCAATATAAATTACATCATATGTATAAAAAAAACAATAAAACAATGTTTACTTTAGGATTTAAACACCTGGATTTGGATTTTAGGTTCCTACACCTATTTTATTTCGGAATTTAAATATCAATTTTTAAAACTCACTCAAAACCACACGTATCAAACATATTGATTTGACATAAAGTTAAAATCTTTATAATAATTCAATCATTATAATCTTTCTCGACAATATGTTTTTTTCAAAACATATTTTATATAATTCTTTTAAATATACATGGTATGAAATTTTATTTATTTTACTGAAGAAGAAAATAAGAAAATGTTTAAAAGGTGATGGAAAAATAATTAAAATAAAATTGGTGGGGAAAGAGATGAGGAAGACATAAAATGACTGAATATCCAAAATTTAATTGGCCACCAATGCCTAAACATAGACATAGTCTTCGAGTAGGCACAAAAGTAAAAAATATTTTTGATAAACAAAGACATTAAATCATATATTAAATAAAACAATAATAAAATAAAGAAAACACCTAAAAATAATAATGATGTCATTTTTGGATGAACGGGCTCATAATCACACTACAAAATAATGGAGAAATGGCAACGACAAAGGCAACGGATCTGCCCTCACTATTGATGAAGGCAACGGATGTCTGCCGTTGCCAATATGCTCGTTGCTATTTGAATGGCAACGGATTTGGGGAAAACCGTTGCCTTTTGGCAACGGCGTGGAGGCCGTTGCCTTTTGGCGAGGGCGACAGCCGTTGCCTTTTAGCAACGGGCCCACATGCTGTCGCCTTTTTAGGAACATTTAAAAAATGTGAACCTGGGTTTCGAACCCAGGTATCGAGGCCACCAACACCCACCCCCACCGCTGGGCCACTCATTTTTCGGGTTTTTTCGAGGCCACCAACACCCACCCCCACCACTGGGCCACTCATTTTTCGGGTTTTTTTCGCGAATTTCGCTGTTTGCGGGGTTCGAACTCGGGACCTCTCGGTCTCGAAGGATTTTGGGCGCCCCCTGTTTGCCGTTTAGGCTAGGAGCTTTAGTCGACATGTTGTGAATGCAATTAATATATATTCAATTTAATTTTAGTCTTTAATTCTTTAATTCAATATCCATTCTAGCTTTAATTGTTGCTTATTAAATTATCAAAGCATATCATATTTATTTCTAAATGAGAATTAACTAAATTATATGTTTCAAATTAAATAATTTAATTACGGTATCAATTCACACTATTTAAATTTATTCTAATCTTCAATTTACAACATTTAAATTCATTCTAATTTTCAATTCACAACATTATAATTACATACAACATTGAGTATAATTATTTTCACTTATACATATAAATTTATTCTAATCACATCATTTAAATTCATTCTAATTTTTAATTCACAACATTATAATTACATACAACATTGAGTATAATTATTTTCGCTTATACATGTAAATTTATTCTAATCACATCATTTAAATTCATTCTAAGTTTCAATTCACAACATTATAATTACATACAACATTGAGTATAATTATTTTCGCTTATACATGTAAATTTATTCTAATCACATCATTTAAATTCATTCTAATTTTCAATTCACAACATTAAATATAATTATTTTCACTTATGCATTTAAAATTATCAATTCACTTATCCATTTAATTAAAATAACATCACACACAACATTAAAATAAAAATTAATCCTAAATTAAGGCGACGGGGAAGGCAACGGGCCCACTACCGTTGCCATTTAGCGAGGGGGGCCCGTTGCCAAATGGCAACGGGGCCCACTGCCGTCGCCTTTTCGCAACGGCCATTATAAGCCGTCACCTTTTTGCAACGGGGCCCACTCCCGTTGCCTTATCCGTTGCCTTAAAGCAACGGCACCCGCCCCCGTCGCCTTTTTTCTGCCCGTTACCAATGCCGTTGCCAATTGGCAACGGTAGCCTGCCGTTGCCAATTGCCGTTGCCTTTTGGCCAATATTTTGTAGTGTCAGGCAATCAGCCCTAAAATGAGTGATTTAGATTAGCTCATACAATAAATATATATATATATATATATATTTATATTTATTGTATTATTAGTGGTTCACACCTATTATTAAAAATTATTTTATTCATCTTCAACTATCAAGACAACAATCCTCCACAATATTTCTCATTTTTTACTATTAGGGTATATTCACATTTTCTTAAGCACAACCATGTGGAATAATTCAATGAACAACCAACAATGCTCATCTACATGATTATTTTGATTTCCATTGTTTAACTATTTTATAAATATCTTATATCTGCGATCTACCATTCTTTTTATTCTCCATAAACATGAAAAAAAAAAAGAATTTGTTGATCAAATTTCATCTCAAGAACTGGAAAAGTAAATGGTAATTACTTCATATTTAAGTGACAATAGACTCAAACAAAAATAAATCTTAATAGATCAAAACTATTAAACCTACTTCTTTGGTCTTCCACCATTGTATCAAATGCCTACGTCCCATACATAAAACTCGTAGAAAAGTAATGTTTAAATTATGTTTTCAACCTAAATGTACTTGAACTATTCCATCAAAATAGAAAAAACAAAGCATTACATAAGATAGAATATGTAACTTGCAATTTGTCGCAACAATGAGTCTCACCGCTTAAAAAACCATAAGGTCCACAAAAATAGAAAGAAAGATGAAAATGACAATGAAATTCAGAGTATTAAGAAAAGTGTAAATTAATTATAGGCCAAAAGAATAGATACTCACCGATGATATTATGGAAATAATCATAATCATCACGAAATAAGTAATCTGAAAATATTAAATAATAAACAATGAAATTCTTGGTGGAGTGAAGTAGTGGTGGGAGAGAGTTGAGAGGATTCGAGAGGATGAAATGATAACAATTCACAATTCACACATCACTATAAAACTGAAGAAAAGGAAGAAGAATCTAAAAAAAGTATAGCGATCTAGAAATTGTACGAATTATTTTGATTTCCATTGTTTAACTATTTTATAAATATCTTATATCTGCGATCTACCATTCTTTTTATTCTCCATAAATATGAAAAAAAAAAAAAAAGCATTCGTTGATCAAATTTCATCTCAAGAACTGAAAAAGTAAATGGTAATTACTTCATATTTATGTGACAATAGACTCAAACAAAAATAAATCTTAATAGATCAAAACTATTAAACCTACTTCTTTGGTCTTCCACCATTGTATCTAATGCCTACGTCCCATACATAAAACTCGTAGAAAAGTAATGTTTAAATTATGTTTTCAACCTAAGTGTACTTGAACTATTCCATCAAAATAGAAAAAACAAAGTATTACATAAGATAGAATATGTAACTTGCAATTTGTCGCAACAATGAGTCTCACCGCTTAAAAAACCATAAGGTCCACAAAAATAGAAAGAAAGATGAAAATGACAAAGAAATTCAGAGTATTAAGAAAAGTGTAAATTAATTATAGGCCAAAAGAATAGATACTCACCGATGATATTATGGAAATAATCATAATCATCACGAAATAAGTAATCTGAAAATATTAAATAATAAACAATTAAATTCTTGGCGGAGTGAAGCAGTGGTGGGAGAGAGTTGAGAGGATTCGAGAGGATGAAAGGATAACAATTCACACATCTCTATAAGACTGAAGAAAAGGAAGAAGAATCTAAAAAAAGTATAACGATCTAGAAATTGTACAAATTAAAATTAGAAATTGACTCACCATTGACACGCTTACCACGACGACAGAATGGAAGAGGGTTGGGAGGAGCTTAGAAGATTAAAGGTAAAATTGAAAATAAATTAAAATGTAAGTAAATCCTAATCATTAAAGGCACACATTAAAATTTAGAACATAACTCCTAGAATTAAAGTTGGAAAAGAGAGTGAATGAAGGAGAATAGAGAAAATTTGAAATGGAGTAATTTGAAGAAAAGGAGGTTGAGATAGATTAAGGAGATTGTGACATGTGTCACAAAATAGGTTTGTAAATATATATTACTAGTATAAGACCCGCGAAATTCGCGGGATGATAAAATAAATAATATTTAGTAAATAAAATGAAAAATCTATGAAAAGAAAAATTATAAATACTTTAAAAAATACATAATTAAAAATTATAATTATAATTAGAAAACTTAAATAGGAAGAAGAAGGGTAGTAGAGAGAGAATGAATAAGAAAGAAAAATAATTTTAAAATTTATAGTTCGGGAAGAGAGAGAAAGATGTGAGAAAGAAACGGTTAAATAAAATAAAATAAAAAATAAAAAAATCAGAAATTCTATAAAATTAGGAAAACAGGAAAGGAGGAGAATTGTGATGAGACGTAGGAAAGAAAAGATTTAGAATTAGTATATAAGGGTATATAAGGGTAGATATGATTTGGCGTATTTTTAAGAGCCGAAATTTAGGGAATGTTAATAGATTATTATTATTATTATTATTATTATTATATCTAAATTGGTTTACCAGATCAAACAAAATGAGTAGTAAATATTCACCTGGTGGGAGTAGTTGCCTATATTTAAGCTTTTTTTTTTTATTCACCTGGTGGGAGTAGTTGCCTGGGTCTTCTCACGTGCATATGTGTACTTATTCCATATACTAAAAAAATTATATTTTATTTTTAAAAAAAAATTATCACTCATATTTTATTTTTATAAAATTATTCTCGATTTGATTAAATACGATATTTATTACTCAACATTCTTCAACCCTAATTCAGATGACATTGAGAAAAAAGGACACATGATTATTTTCATGTTTAGACGACAGGTTAATTCTCGGGATAGAGGATAATTCTCGACGCAATTTTTTGAATTGATTATGGAATCTTTTGGTGGCTATTCATAATTCAAAATCGTAATATATTAGTTTTCGTGTATTGTTATAGCTAGTATAAAACCCGCATTTTACGCGGGGTTGAAATAAATTTATAATATATTAATTAAAAAATAATATTTGAAACATGTATATATTTTGTAAATTTTTTATTCCATTAAAAGATAAGAAAATAAAATATTGTAGCAATATAAATTATATAATATAATTATAATGTTATTGATAATTCTAGATATTCATGATTAATTATTGGGTCCAAAAGTAATAATATTATTATGTAAAATTGAAAATATTTTAAAAGTGAAATTTATAAAGGGCTAGAAGCTGATCGATGTCAAAGTTATCACTTCGTCTTAAAATAAGACTTAATTAGTGTTGTTCATGAAAGTAGAATTATAAATTTAATCGATGTCAAAGTTATCACTTCGTCTTAAAATAAGACTTAATTAGTGTTGTTCATGAAAGTAGAATTATAAATTTAATATGGTACGTAGGGGATTTAGCTAGTTAAAAAAAAAAACTGATCGGTACATATATTTTATTTTTTATTTTAAGATATTAAAAAAGCAAAACTTAGTGACAATCAAATAAATATTTTATTTATTCATAATTATATAAATTAGTAACATAAATAATGGTTGACAATTATTATATAACGTACACAAATAATCAATAACTAATTAAAGTGATATTAATGTTATAGAATCTACACCGTACATGTCTTCTCAATTTTCCTAAAAATAAATAGTAATACCATTGTTATATCATATATCCATGGTTTAAAGAAAATATTATATTTAGTTACATTAATTTAATTTCAAAATCTAAGTTTAATAATGATTCCCAGAGTTAAAAAAATCAAGTTTGGATACTTAACTGATAAAGTCCGAAAGAGGATCATGTCATGGAATCACAAGTTTTTCTCGGAAGGAGGTAAGGAAGTACTTATTAAAGCGGTCTTACAAGCAATTCCAGCTTATGCCATGTCTTGTTTTAGAATTCCGGTTTCTATATGCTCGGAGATGGAAAGGATTATTGCAGGTTTTTGGTGGGGAGACAATGAAGAAGGGAGGAAGTTACATTGGAGAAAATGGAAAGTCATGTGTAAGCCTAAGGAAGAAGGGGGCTTAGGATTCAGATGTTTTGTTCATTTCAATAAAGCTCTTCTTGCAAAGCAATTATGGAGGATCTCTACAATGCACAACACTTTGCTTAGCCAGGTTTTTAAAGCACGTTACTTTAAACATTCAAATGTATTGGAAGCGGAAGTGGGATCCAACCCGTCTTATGTTTGGAGGTCTTTGGTGTGGAGCAAGGAACTTTTGGAAGAAGGGGTACGATGGAGAGTTGGTAATGGCAAGGATATACATGTGTTTAAAGATAAGTGGGTTCAAGGGCTAAAGGGAGGAAGAATAAACTTAAAAATTGCAAGTGCCTCTACAGTTAGCCGGTTTATTACTAACAGTGGAACATGGAATGAAGACTTGATTAGAAGAGCTTTTTTGCCTTTTGAAGTTGATGCCATACTTAAAACCCCTTTATATGAAGAGAATGAAAAAGATCAATTATTTTGGCAGAACTCTTCAACATGAAAGTATTCGGTTGCATCTGGATATGCCTTATCTTTGTTGCAAGAGTTGGAAGCAGGAAGAGAAGAAAGGCCAAGCTCCTCTGATCAGAATATTGCAAGGCACATCTTTAAGGAAATATGGAATCTGAAGGTACCACCGAAAGTTCGTATTTTTGGGTGGAAGTTTCTGCATGATTTAATACCTACGGAAGGTAATCTAGCTGATCACCATATTCCTATTAATCCTAAATGTAGGTGTTGTGGATCACACTTTGCAGACTCTTTGCATTGCATGTTTAAATGTCCTTTTGCAAAAAAGGAAGAAATTTGGATTTTGGAGACTGCTGAAAAAATTGTGCCAAGGGGATAGTAAGGATTTAATTTTGTTGTTGGGAAAGCATGTTAATTCGGAATGTTTGGCTCTCATATTCATGGTGGCATAGGCAATATGGAAAGAACGATGTTCTTGGATACATTCTGATGAAAAAAGCAATATGCTGGATAAAAAAGCCAATCATTTCAAGATTGAGTGGGTATTATTCTCGTATTGGCAAGATTTCATGTTGTCCAACATTGTGGGAAGAAATAATTCAGAATCTATACTCAGACAAAAGGATAAACGCCCACAACATGAGAGTGACAATTTGTTGTTTACAGATGCAACTTTTAATCAGGAGAAACAATTTTTTCTATCTTATTTGCAGGGTATCAGCATATTTTCAATCCAGGAACCGTGAGTGCTGCTGAATTACGAGCAATTGAAATTGGTCTCATCAAGTGTGTTCAAAAGAATCTACAAGTAAAGGGTATCAGGTCAGACTCCAAGGTAGCTATAGACGCTCTTACGTCTAAATGTATCTTAGATACTCCCTCCGTCCGCCTATAAGTGTTACGTTACTTTTTGGCACAGAGATTAAGAAAAGTGATTAAATAATAGATATAGTACAAGTGATGTGATTGAGAGAGAAGAGAGATAGAGAGAAAAAGTAAGATATAAAGTGAAGTGTAAGAAAAAGTACTTACCAAAAAAGGTATGGGAAGCTTATAGGCGGACGGACCAAAATGGTAAAATAGGAAGCTTATAAGCGGACGGAGGGAGTAATTATGAGAATGGTATTGTGCAGAATATTAGGAGTATATTGCAAGAAATCCTAGTGAGTAATTATGAGAATGGTATTGTGCAGAATATTAGGAGTATATTGCAAGAAATCCTAGTGTGGGATTGTCAGCATATACCAAGAGAACAGAACAGGATCGCACATGCCCTTTCGTAGCTTCTCTATAACACTTCATCTCCTCACGACTGGAATGAAGGTGATTGTCCACAGTATATCAAGGATCTAGCATTTGAAGCTTAGTTTTCTTGTGTGTCCTTGTTGTATTGTAAAAAAAAAAAAAAATTAACATTTTTCATTAAAAGATGAATCACTTTTCAATAATAAGAATTACAATTTTCAATAATAATAAGAATTACACTTTTCAATAATAAAATTTACCACTTTTCAATAATAAGAATAACACTTTTCAGTTAAAATATTTACCACTTTTCAATAATAAGAAAAGATCAACCACTTTCTAATAATAAGAGATAAATTTTTTAATAACAAAATTTTCCATTACTCAATAATAAGAATAACACTTTTCTTAGTAAAATATCGAACACATTATCAAAAACTATTAGCGTGGGAAAGGGTATTGCAGTAAAAATGGTAACAATTTTGAAAATAAAATGATGTTGGAAGGGTATTAATTTTGTGGAGTATTTCCATATTAAGAGTGTACAAGTAATTTTTGAACGTACAAATAAAAAAAAGTGTGCAAATGAATGCATCTTCCTCCGCAACTATATAACTTTTTATAAAAATTAGAAAACAGAAAAGTTACAAGAACTTATAGCAATAGCAAAACCCTCCAACAATTAAAGTTAATACTAATTCTCTAAATTACTGGTAGGGTGCATTTGTGACTTTTCCATATTAAAATGAAACAAAAAAAATCATATCAAGTCCAAATAAAATTGGGCTACCAAATTGTAGCCATATCATGTGCATTAATAATTATTCTTGAACGTATTAAAATAAAATTACATAACCTTTAATATATTGTCTAAGAAATTAATAATTTTAAATCTTGCACATCCTACACCATTCATTAACTCCAGTACATTGCATTCATTCACATCACTCCCTTACATCTCCTCTTTGAATTCCAATTATGCATGACATATAACATCTCAAACTGAAAATTTTATGTCGGTCTCTGTTTGTAATCACGACATTATTTGAGTGACCTAAATTGACCTCCCCATCATCAATTTGAGGAGGCTCACCATTGTTGTTTGGATCATCAATTTGAGGAACAATTTGAGGAATTTGAGGCTCACCTTTTGGATCATCAATTTGAGGAATAGGAATTTGAGGCTCACCATTGTTTGGATCATCAATTTGAGGCTCACCATTTCTGCAATTTTGTTCAATTATTCAAGTGAAATGTTGTTAGTGTAACTAAATTAATCTTTACTAACATGAGAAAAGTAGAAAGACAATTACAAAAGTTAAAAGATAGGAAATATATTCACAAGTGTAACTAAATTAATTTTTACTAACATGAGAAAAGTAGAAGACAATTACAAAAGTTAAAAGAGTTATTTAAGGCATACCCCGGAAAAACTATAAATATGAGTCCAAGTGCAGCAGCAGCCAATGCTACAAAGTAGATCCAATCTACCTGAACAAAATTGAGTTCCAATTAGATACTCAAAATGATGGACAACATAAAACTTTTAAGAGTTTTTTATTTTACCTTTTCATGATATACAAAGATACGGATTAGGACAACCCATATATTGTAGGTGATAAAAGCGAACGGATTTTGCATTGTTAATCCAAAGATCTACGCAGAAATACGTTTATAATACGTCAAATACAGCAGGATCATCATTTATGAAATATATATACAATTTAAGAGCAAAGGCCCTAACTAAAAATGAAAGAGGTTTGTAGGTACCTGGTAAGAGAAATGGGTTCCTAAATAATGGAAATACTTAGATAAAGAAAAACCGATAACAAGACATACCTGTAACAAATAAAAAGAGTAGGATACCAAGTTAGTCCTCCTCCTATAATTTTAATTTGTGTTGAAGTATTACGAGGAAATATAGAGTTACCGCCATAGACGAGGAGAGAATGAATCTAAATTCATTACGTTCAAATATGGCTCTAGCATTCATAAATAAACAAGTGTAAGTTTTAATTAAATTGACATGAAAAAATCATTCATAATTTATTTATATAGGGATTGATACATTTGTAGAGCAGATAAAATTGCACCAAAAATTCCCAAAAAAGCCCTGCGTTTCACCCAATCATCCTCTATTGAAATCATAAAGCCCTGCAAAATGCGAGGATTCCAACCTCAGTGTCCTCTTAAACATACAATCAACTTGTATATATATATATATATATAACAATTTTTACCTGAATGACAGAGCTAACAACGGAAAGTGTTGTCCCAACAATAATAAGCGTATCACCTTTAAGAAGGTTGGTAGCTCCTATGGCATTAATCATAAAACAAATTAAGCTAATTGAATTATAAGTTGTGTAACATTAATTGCAAAATAAATTAGCTTAATTGAATAAGTTGAGAGAGTAGTTACTTGAGTTGATCCCGTGAGTAGAATGTAGATCGGAGATAAAAACCATTGCATAACTAGCAATAGAAATTGCTAAACCAACTCGAATTTGAAGTCCATATTTTTTATTAAAAAACAACCAAGAGAGTAACATGGAACATGTCATGGTCCAATAATCTAGAAGCATAACGCTTGTAAGAGAAGTGTAGCGTATTGCCTCAATCACTGCAAGGTTAGAGACTAATTAATCATACTTTTGAATTATATTTCTTCCGTCTCCGAAAAGCTTGTAGTGCTTTTTTTTTGGGTACGGTTAGAGACTAATTAATCATACTTTTGAATTATACTCCCTCCATCCCCGAAAAGTTTGCTATGTTTTTTTAGTACAGCGTTTAAAGAAAAAGTGTAATGATTAGAGTGTTGAGGGGTAGTTTGGTAAACTTTTATATAAAAAGTAAATAAAATAGCACAAAAGTAATGACATAGAAAAGTAAATATGTGTATATTATGAGAGTGATGATTGTGGGTATGCAAACTTTTGAGAAATAAACTAAAATAGAAAGTATAAAAAATGAAATTAAAACTTTTCAGGAATCGAGAGAGTATATAGTATGAATTAGTTTAGTATGGACATATGACTTACCAAAGTTTTTGACTAACAGATCAACCAATGCGAGCATGAGATAGTAACATTTATCCTGCTCGAAAAAAAAAAAAAAAAGAATACAAGTTATGTGGTTGCAGTAACCGTGCTTAGTGACAAAGTATATGGTGAATTCGTGTTACAATGTAGAACTGTTTGGTTCAATTGTGTTTGTGTCGAAAAGAGCTAATTCATAAGCGTTCAATTATGTTGTGTGGAAAAGAGCTAGTTCATACAAGACACTCTTGAGTTTAGTGACAAAGTATATGTTTTTACTTTTAATGTTGACAAAGTATAATATTCAACTTTTATTTATTTTTTGAGTTTTTTTTTTTTTTTAAGTCATTTATCTTTTGAGTTGAGACCAAATTTTTAATTGTTTTATGTTATACGGGGGTGTTAGGCGGACTGACCTGGACTTGGAGAGGTTCTCTTCGGTAAAGCATAAGGCCTCCATTGACTAATGCTAAGAGTAGATAATATAACAAACACTGTGAACCTGGTGCATTAATTCCTGGAATTTCATGTTGCACAAAATATAATTAAAAGACTAAACAAAATATAATTAAAAGACTAAATAATTATTCTAAGAACAATTAATATTTTGATAATGGGGTATATATTATTAAAAGGATAAGAAAACCTGTGTTTGCTAGTTGAGAAGTTGTATAAAAAGTGAAAGTGGCTAAGAGAGAGAGTAGCAGTACTAATCCATAGCCAAGCAATGTAGATTTCCAAATTTTCACCATTTTTGCCTCTCTTTGTTAGTTTCTTCTGGCTAAGCGTAGTAAATTGGAAATATATAGAATTTGGCGTATTTTTAAGGAGCGAAATTTAGGGAACGGGTTTACCAGGTCAAACAAAATGAGTAGTAAATATTCACCTGTGGGAAGGGTTGGGTAATTTTATTGTTTTTAAAAGTTAGTTGCCTATATTTAAGCTTTTTGGGTAAAATAACACATTTCGGGCATGCTTCATATATGGGTTGGGATAAGATGTATTAAGATGTGGAGAGGCTAGATAATTAAACCTAGGGGGAGAGCTAGATAAACCAAGGGAAGGCTAAGTTGTCTAAACCCATGAAATCTAGTTTATAAAACCCGGGTCAAATTTTAAACCCCGGGTTAAGGTGTTTAAAATTATGAGAAACCAAATATAGGAGAAGGTGGGTCTACCTATCAAACCCATTAAGCAAACATTTCTTTCGTGCATATATATACTTACTAGTATATAATACCCACGTATTATGGGGGTTGAAAAAACATATACTCGTATAAATTTGTATGAAAAAACAAAAAAATATTGTAACAATATATATTATTTTATATATATATAAAATAATAATAGAATAGACAAATATAACTTTATTTATATAAAAAAAATCAATATACAAAATTAAAGGAATATTAGTATAATTTTAAATTATAATAATTGATGTAATAAATATTTGTGATTTGAGCAAAGTTTATTTTTTCTTGGAATATATAATTTAAATTTAAACTCAAGATTAATGATAAAATTAAAATTATTTAACACTGTATTACAAATACTTAATAGATGAAGTGAGTTAGTTGAGATATTCTAATTTAACCATGAATATGGAGAATTAGTCAAATAAATTACATACCAAATTTACGGGGTTATCACTCTTTTTTTTTTTTTTTGAAAAATGGGGTTATCACTTTAAATATAATTAAGTGAATGAGTATAAACTTGATTTTTACAAAATTATAATATATTTTTTTTCAAATTTACGCACGTTTTAGCATGTCAACAATTAAAATATTAAAACAGTACCCTTGATTAAAAGACAATTGTGATTACATATCAACTCATTATTTAAATAATTATTTTTTTCCAAAAATTATCCATGATTTTCGAAATTTAAAATTATTGATCGATAATAAATGTGAACATGTAAATTTATGGATATATGTTAATTTCATCCATGTTGACTTCATCAACGTAAGAATTAATTTTTTGGTATCAAATTCTATATTGACTACATCAATTATGTATATTTTAGATTGACAGTAGGATTTAGATTAAGTTGTTTGAAATGCATTAACAAATAATTTATGTAAATTAATTAAACTTTAAATAATATAGAATTTATTCAAACCTTGGAATTGTTTAAATTGTTATGGTGAAATGGGCATAAGGAGTAGTAATATTTAACGGAAATTGAATTGAATAGACAAAGTTAATTTCCGTGTGAATACATGGACAAGGAATTAAAAATGAGATGATATTTCTCAAATCTATTTAGGCATATATATATGCTATCAAATCTGGATGAGTCTACGCGTGAATTCGTACCACCTGAATTTGGTTACGTAGAAATACCTTTGCCAAGAGTATCTCTCCAAGTATGATCGATGTGGTATTGAGAACAAAGTTACACATTCTGGACTTCCAACAACAATTAATGCATGCTCCTCCTCCACAGAATGGTGGGTGGGTGGGAGGGGTACTCCAGTTGGTGGAGCTGAAGGAGGTCCTCCACCGCCCCCGTTGGTGGGAGCTCTCCGGAGGAAGTTCCATACATTGTGGCCTATGGAGGACCTACGGGCGGCAGTTGTTTGGAGGGAATCATTGGATGGTGGTGGTGGTGGTGGTGGGAGGGTTGTTTGGAGGGAATCATTGGGTGCAAGTGGTGGTGGTGGTGGTGGGAGGGAATCATTGGGTGCAAGTGGTGGTGGGAGGGAATCATTGGGTGCAGGTGGTGGTGGGAGGGAGCCGATGATGGCCAGAGTTAGTGGTGGGAGGGAGCCGATGGTCAGAGTTAGTGGTGGGAGGGAGCCTATGGCCAGAGTTAGTGGTGGGAGGGAGCCTATGGCCAGAGTTAGTGGTGGAAGGGAGATGGCCGCAGTTGGTGGTGGAAGGGTATATGCGGAGCCATCGGCTGCAGTGAGAGAGCCATCGGCTGCAGTGAGAGAGCCATCGGCCGCAGTGAGAGAGCCATCGGCTGCAGGGAGAGAGCCATCGGCCGCAGTGAGAGAGCCAATGGGCAGTGGGACCGCAGTTGGTGGTGGGAGTGGAGCTCTGGTTATTACTCTGGTTATGAAGTGGTAAAAGAGGGTAATACAATTAACTCTTTCTCCATCTCTTCTTTCGGCGGCTTGGCCTGCCCCTGACTCAACAGGCCTCCTGTTTCCAAGGTTAAGGATTGGGAGTATTGGAGACGCCATTAGATTAGAGAGATCGAGAATTTGGAAATGTCCGCTAGTATTTATAATACCCATCTGGTGGCATTGTTGGCGCGCAGCAGGAGAAAGGAAAATTTGAGGGGGAGCGGGAGCAGAGGCAGTTGAGAAAGGGCAGAGGCAGTTGAGGGGGAGTGCAAACAGAAAATATTCTCTTTGTTTAGCAGAAAATCATTACTTCTGTTTTTTGATTGTATAGCCTCCTCCTCGGAAATCCTTGAATTTTATTTTGCCAATTATTTTCTGGTAATTAGGGTTTTGTTAGTCTCACTTTTGTTTTAGGGTTGCACAGCAGTCGCAAAAAACATGGAGGATGTGTCAATGAAACGATTTTCATAAGTACTGCATGATTAAGATGAACTCGAGTACTGTACGGTATGATGCCATTTTGATAAGCTCCACGTTAATTAATAAAATTCATATGATTTGTATGCCCCAATTTATGTTAATAAAAAATATACCAATCATTTACAATTATATTTGTTATTATTCACGTTAATTAATAAATTCCCAAGTTTTAAAATTTATATATATGCAATTTAAATATTATTGCAAAAGATATTTTACAAAATCGCAATGTATGTTTATTGCAATTATTATCACTTTTTCTGTCACTGCATTGTACCCTTTCCTTTCCTTTTTACAACTTATAAAACAACTGGACGAAAAAATATGTTAAAGAAGGGTTAAAAATACTTTAAATCAAATAAACAAAATTATTACAATACAACACTATATTATTATGGAGTATATTTTTTTTATAATTTTAACAAATGTGTAGCATATGATAACCTTTCATTGACTCGGTCTAATAACTAACATAACACAGTATTAGAAATTAAGAGTAATTTAAATTACAATGCAATCAAATATACATATAAGAATTTATTTTTAATTTACAGTTTTAGATTATAATTAAGTAATTTTAATTTATAGTTTTACAGTATTATAAAAAATTGATAAAGTGAGATAGTTCAAGTGGTTAGAGCACCACTATCCTGGGTTCGAGTCATGGGGAGGGGAAAGAGTTCGAGTCATGGGGAGGGCAAAAAAGGGATGGATATTTAACAACAATACATTAATTACTTATATAATTATATATAATTATATAAGGCTGTTTCTTACTAGTTGGATAATTATTCAACATCTATTGATTAAAAATATTTATTACTTAATTGCAATTATGATATTTTTAAAATTTTGAAAAATACTAATTAGTTGCAATTTTGGAAAATTTTATTTTAATTAGTGGTGGTTCTAATCAATAATTTTATTTGCATTTAATTTAATATGTGTTAAATTAAAATTATAAATGTTGTAATATGAGCACATGGTGGAACCGTTGTCCATAATCGCATGGAGGAAGAAGAGAACATACTAATCGAGGAGGAGAAATGATGCTTTAACCTGATCTGAAATAAGCTTACGCCAACAAACCTCAAAACTTGAGCGAGGTCTATGAATTTTGTCCATGTCAATTGGAGACGGGCAAACACATCATCTTCGAATGCCCAACTTCTTACCAAGTGTGGATTGGTATCGCCAAATGGCTCGGAGTACAAACAGTAATGTCTCTTGGTCCTCTAATCAATTTACTCCACTTTAGTAGATTGTTAAAAGGGAAAAGAGGCAATATGGTGGTTGTACGTATCCGGGAATGTGTATCTAATCGATATGAAAAAGAAGAAATGCAAAGATTTTCAAGAATGAGGAGACTCTAGAAAGCAAGTTGATATACGACATTATCGCGAGATTGTGGAGTTGGATGGTAGGCAAGGAAGCTGTGGGCATAGAGTTCTCTATAGCAGACTCGTACAATTCACCACGAGAGTATACTTGGAGTCTAGGAAATTAGAGTATACTTGGAGTCTAGGAAATTGACCTGTGATGTCGGTACTAACCCTGAATTAATACAAATTGTTGTAAGGTCTAAAACCATATGTAAGCACTATCATGGTCATATCTTATGGTCATACTCTTTATTTAACAAAATTTTGATGTTGCCTGATCAAAAGAAAATAAAAAATAGATAACTTAACATATTTTACAAACGTAGCATTATTATATTATTGTTGAGATAAATTATAATTATTGAACTTTACGTTAAATTAATATAGTTTTTAAAAATCTGTTTTTAAACTCCAAATTAAAGTTGATGAAAGAATTTTAAAATTCAAAATCTAATTTGTAAATACCAAAGTAAATATCAAGGGTCTTCGGTCTCATCTAACTCAGCCATGTTGGGTGGCGGCGACTACAATGATTGCCTCTTTAACTTTGTCATAAAATTTAACGGTCTCATCTAACTCAGCCATGTTGGGTGGCGGCGACTACAATGATTGTCTCTTTAACTTTGTCATAAAATTTAACGTGAAAGTTATTTATTAATATTATAAAACATAAAATAATTTTTTGTTTACAAGTGTATTAATCAATTGAGTAGAATAAAACAAAAGAAATACCCCAGTTTTATGTGAAAAAAGTAATAACATTTGGAAAAAAAAAATTAATGTGGAAAAAAAGGAGTAGAATTTTTTTATCAAAGTTGGAGATACAAACCTTGAAAATAGCGCCCCTCAAAGCTGACTTATTATGCCGTTTGTGTTTTTCAACTTACGAAACATTGCACATACAGCTTCACCAGTTTTTCTTCCCCAAATTCCATGAACTGAGATTTCCCCCTGCCCTAATTTTCCGCAACTGTGGGAGTAGAATTTCGGAATTCGCGATTATATGGCAGCGGAGCCGGTGAAGCAGAGGCTATGGGACGGCGTATTGGAGCAGACCAAGGTCGCGCAGGAGAGGGGCACCGACTCTCTCATGTGGTCTATGCAGCTCTCCTCCAGCCTCACCGCCGCCGGAGTTTCCATGCCCTCCGTCGAGTTGGCCGAGCTCCTCGTTTCTCATATTTGTTGGTCCAACAACACTCCAATCGCATGGAAATTCCTCGAGAAGGCGCTCACTATTCGTGTAGTTCCCCCTATGCTCGTTCTTGCCCTTCTTTCCACTAGGTTATTTCCGTCTCTTTTATCACTTGCCTCTAAGATTCTTGTTAAACATAATTTTTTATGCTGTGCAAACGCGTGTAGCATGTTGTCGTTGTGGCTATCTTTGTCTTGTGCTCAATGTCCTTTAATCTAAGTGTGTAAGAGTGATACCGCGATAATGATTAGTCTGCGTTTGTTATACAATAAGAGATGCATTCCGTGGACTACTGAACTGGGTGTTGCATCTTTCTTGAGATGTGTTATTTATACATGGACTGTGATATTGTGCAGGGTAATACCAAATCGGAGGAGGTACCCTGTGGCTTACAGGCTGTATATGGAGCTTCTTAAGAGATATGCATTTTCACTGCCATCCCTAATCAATGGTCCCAACTATCAAAAGTATGATTTTGTTGCTCTTAAGTTGTAATTCTCTGGTTTGATTTTCTTCCATGTTTCTTTTTGTGTGTACTTGATTATTAAAGTAAAGAATTTTAGTTCTGAGTTGTGACTTGTGTGTTTCTTATGCTCTGTTACCGTTTGTAATATTGCCTAACATAAGGGTTATCCCGTGAAGATGCATGTATGCTACAACCTTTTTATTGTGTTTCACATGAATTTTTATGTCACGTAGTCACTGGAATGTAACTGATTACACCACGCCTTCTGTAGCCTAAGGAATTTGTTCATTGCCACACATTTTTAGTTGACCTTGATGCCTTGTGATTTTTATTTTTTTTATAATTGAAAGGAAAATAATTTGAGTAAATGGCAAGCCACAAAATATTTTAGACTTTATTCTCTCATAGCAATGGAATTGAGGTAGGCAGTGCTTGTTTCTTCCAGTTCCATACCTCTTGGTTCATTCCCTTTCACCTGTGCTGACATGCTAAATATTTGTTTCATTACTTTCAAATCTGAGAACATCTTTTTATAATTGGCTGATGCACTTTTTGTAATCCTATGTTCATAGAAAAGCCCACTCATGTATGCATGTGTATGGAATGGGTTAAGCGCGTCTTGACGTCTTTCTGTGTGTGTATGTGCTGTACACTTTATTTCATCCTGAACTAAAGTGATCACGCGAACCCGTAAACTTCAGATTTTCCTTAAACCACCACTAATTATTGGTGAAAACTAAGAGAACAAATATATTCCTTGTTTATTGTATGAATTTTTGCTTCTTATCTAATCTGCATTCTTCTTTCTGGTTATAGCTATTGAAACAGTAAACAATGGTATGGATGGGGCTTGGGGTTTCAATTTTTGCAAAATTTCCCTTTCACTCCTTTTCTTAAAAGTCAAATGTCCATTCTTATTTTTATTGTGAAGCTTAGCATTAAGTTTTACTGAATCTGTGACATTTGTCATATTCTATTTTTTAATAATTATCAATGGAATTAACTATCTCACTAAGTTTTCCAATTTAATTTGAATAAAGTTTCTGGCTGATTAAACTAGTCATAGTAGAATAAAGATTGAGTCAGAAGTCTGGCTTATCTTGATTGTATTGTCATTATGGCGTTTATGTACTTTTGATGCAAATGCAATAATGGAAATTCTAGGATGACCATTCATCAGGTTCTTAGAATTGGAAAAGTGTTAGTATTGTGCTGCCTCGCAGACAATTTTTCTTCATGTCTCCAAAATAGTATATGAACGATGAAATATTGCACAATTCTTACTGTTTACTTTCAACTCTTGTGTGCTTTAAACCATTTCTTTAAGGAATCTTTCTTTTTTGTTCAGGGAAAGATTATCCTCTGCCCCCTGGTGTCTGTAAGATACAATATCATGATATGGTTATAACTATATTTTGAACAAAATGTCTACTTAGTTAGTTGTAAATTTGTAATAGACTAGAGAGCTAACTCTCTATTTTATCATTTTTGGATGGTAATTCTAGAGAATATTCTGATATTGAAGTCAGAAAGTGACACTGTTACTTTTAATTTAGCCCAGATGCTTGCCTTTTTGTCATCAAAACAAATTCCATTTCTTTGCTTGATATCATGAACCATTTCAATTGCAGGATAATGGAATCTATTAGTGACACACTCCAATTTTACCAAATATTTGGTGTTCAGTCCTCCGAACCAGGGCTTCTTGTTGTTGAATTTATATTTTCTATTGTATGGGTGCTACTTGATGCATCTCTTGATGACGAAGGTCTATTAGAACACACCCCTGAAAAGAAATCGAGATGGCTGGTCAGGAGTCAAGACATGGAAATAGACTACCTTGATGGTTATGAAGGGAAAAGAATGGAACGTTTGGATGCATTTAGTAAGATAAATACTATAATGGCTGTTGAAATACTTGGTGAATTTTTTCAGGACAAAGTAACTTCCCGGATCCTTTACTTGGCCCGTAGGAACATGTAAGCTTCTTGTTTCTTTTGGTTCTATAAGTAAAATCTTGGCACTCTCGTAGTACTGAATTCCCCTAGTGTAGATGGCAGTAAAATGTACAGTTATCTGTTAGGATACTTTTTTTTTTTTCATTGTATACTGAGGATCAGAAACATGCATTCCTCTTTACTTTTAGGCCGCTGCATTGGGAATGCTTCATTCATCATTTGAGACTGCTGGCTGCAAAATCATCTTCTTTAAGAAACTCAAAAAATATATCTCCCGAGGCACTCTTGCAGTTTGCATCTGCTACAAACCAAGTTCTGTCTCGTGAACGCAAAACTAACTCACGGAAACAATTTCATGCAGTGACAGCTAGGTTTCCTCTTTTCATCTGCTGGTCAGTGTCATGGTACAGTTCATTCATCACTTTGGCTTCCTATAGATCTCTATTTAGAAGATATAATGGATGGATCACAAGTGAGCGCTACCAGTGCTGTTGAAACTCTTACGGGTACAATATCGTACAATTGTGAGTTCACAAGCTAATTATGCGGTTGCAGATTTCTGAACGCAAATTGTTATTGCAGGTTTAGTGAAGGCCCTGCAGGCTTTAAATCAGACCTCTTGGCAGGATGCATTTCTTGGTTTGTGGACTGCAACTTTACGCCTTGTTCAGAGGGTGAGAGCTTATTTCGAATACATAAAACACATAATTTCTCCTTGGTATAATCTCAAATTCAGGCAGAGTTGTCGTCGTTTCTCTGCATGAGCGTTAAGTCAAGTTCCATCTAATATGAACTCATAATCCATATAAGTATTGTGGTAACTATTTCTGCTTGTCCTAAAACCTGCCATATTCACAGGATATAATCATATCGTTAATCATGAATTCCTTTGTATAAAAAGCAAGTGAGCAACACATTTTTTTTTTCTGAATGATTAGCATATAATTTCATCTCGCTTCCTAACCTTAAACCTAGAGAAAATATCATAAATTCTCGCTTGCTTTGAGTGAGAGAAAAAGGTCATAATCTATCAATATTAAATTTTTTCCTTAAACTTCTCTCTATAAATTTGCTATGAGAATTTACCTGTGGACGAGTGTTGCCTTTCATTGTTGATTCAGTTCGATATACTGATATAGTTGTCATTGCAAATCTTCACATCTGTAAAGTGTAAAATATTACACTGTCTAGTTAACATTATGACTTTTTTTTTTTTCTCTGGATCTGTTCAGGAGAGGAATTCAAGTGAAGGTCCTGTTCCTCACATTGATACTTGTTTATGCTTGTTATTGTCCATCTCAATACTTGCAGTTGTCAATATTGTTGAAGAGGAGGAGATTGCATTGAGCAGTGAAGCTGAGCAGAGCTCCATCAGTCAGAGAAAAAATATCGAATCGTTGGGAAAGCGTCGTGAAGACTTAGTTTCCAGTCTTCAGCGTTTGGATGATTTTGAAGGGTTATTAACGCCTCCGACACTTGTAAGTTCGCTAGCCAATCAAGCTGCTGCAAAGGCAATGATGGTCCTTTCTGGCTTATCTGTTGGCAGTGGTCACCTAAGTGGCATAAGCTTGAATGACATGCCCTTGATTTGTTGTGAGTATTTTTCAATACCCTCTACGTTGACGCAATAATCTTTACTTGTTTACTTCCTGCAAACTATTGTAAATGTTCTTGAGGGAGTCTTGTGTGAGTCAGTCTCATATATGAGTCGGAGCCCCACTTTAGAATTTACACATCATTTTGCTTTAAAACATGATTCGGGTAGGGCCATAAGCCTTGACCTCTTTAATTGTCTTACTCTTTCATGTTTGTCTTCTCTCAATCAATTATTAAATACTACCCAATAAGATAGTCAACTACATTTGTACTAGAACCATTTAGGGAACCAACTAAAATCATAATAAGAGTTGGAGCATTTCGATTGTATAAATTGACAATCCGAATTATTATTTATAAAAAGAGTTGTCAATTCTCGAAATTATGAGTTATTGTTATTTGTAAAAAGATCAGTTGTCAATTCTGCTCATTGTGATGGTTCCATCACTCCATGTAATCCGAATTAAAATAAAATAAAAATGATAATGCTATATATATCAATAACAACCTAATATGGAAAAATAAATGACACTGTTTTTGTGATAACAAATTATCTAATAACCGACCCCATAAATAACGGAAATACTTTCTTGTGGGGTTTTCTATAATAGTACGTGTGAATACATTTTAGTGGTAACAATTTTATGGAAGAGTATGTTTTTTGCTTACAAGAAATAAAGAGTTATACATCACAAATATTTTTATGCACTGGTTATTGTGAATGATTACTTTAGTCGCACATATTTGTTGCTCAATATTAACTATGGCCCTGGCTATATACCCCTCCAGCTTTGTTAAGTATACTCCCCGATACATACACTCCCCCAAAAACTGGTAAAACTGGTTTTTGTTCAATGTACTCCCCCTCAATTATCCAAATTACCCTCATCTCTTACAAACCCTATTTCTTCTAATTCCCTTTCTCTCTTTCTTCTCCCTCGAACCAATAAACCTCAACGGCGCCGCCCCTCCAAGTCGCCGGCCACGGCACCGCTCCCGCCACCGGCACGATCTCCCCCGCCCCAGCCTTCGTCGACAACCGCCTCCCAGCCAACGCCGCCCGCTGCCGTCGACGCAGGTAGGGTTGTGTTTTTTTTTTAATTCTTCTCGCGGCGGCGGTGCCCCCTCGCCCAGCGCCGCCCGCCGCTCTCTCCTCCCCCGTGCGTCTCACGCCGCCTGCCGATCTATCCTCTCCGCGCGCCGCCGTCGACCAAGTATTTTTTTTTGTTTTTGTTTTTAATTTCTGCTCGTGGCGGCGGCGGCGCTCCTTCGCCCAGCGTCGCCCTCTCCTCCCCCGTGGGTCGCGCACTGACGCCTCCCTCCACGACAACTGTCTCCGCTCCTCCTCCCCTCACTCCCACGGCAGGCGGCGGCCGGCCCTTTTTTTTTTTTTCTGTAGCAGATTTCTTTCCCCGTTTTTTTTTGTGTACAAGCAATGTTCGGCCCAATATTTACGCGAGAGATATCTTTTGGGTACGGTTATTTGCACCTCCCTCTTTGATTGATACATTATCTCGATCTCTCTAAAGTATCTTACTTTTGGGAGTTTCTTCTGTGTTTTTTTGGGTGGTGGTGTCGACCGTCGCCGGCCATGTTGGTATCATACTGTCATTAGGGTTTATAAGTTGGGGAGTGTATCTAACCGATCCAATTTTATTAAAAGGGTAAATTGGGTAATTTACATTAATTTAAAATTAATTTATGAGTTGGGGGAGTATACTTAACAAAGCTGGAGGGGTATATAGCCAGGGCCTTTAACTATTTTGATTTAACAATATTAATGATTCACCCGTTGTAATGCATTTGGTATACTCAAATGTTACAAAATATATATATAGATAGTGTTTCAATACAGTGTTCAATGATAACTAAGATTGAAAATATCGATAGTAATATATGCACATAAATTTAATAAAAGAATTTAAAAATTATTATATTGTGATAAATTTATATAAAATATAGGAGTAGTAACTAGTATATAATTTGTCGCTATAGATATTTTCTTACTTTATTTACATTTTCTCGACTATTTTTAATTTATACTCCGTATTAGACTCAATTTGTACAACAAATACTTGATATTGATTTTTCATACTGATGCTAACAATTTTTTATGAATATTATGAAAATATTGTTCTCCTCCATATTGGTGATCAAGACAGGGTTGCCGGTTACATGTAATTTGTTCCTATTTAATATTTGAACTAATATTATATAATATGTGAGCTAATATTATATTATATTTAAACTAATATTAATACTATATTTATCATAACTCAAGAATAACATTCACCCATTTAGAGAATTGGATCAACGAATACACACAAGTATTTACCTATTTTCGTCCATAATGTTAAACCCAAATTAATTGTTGTCGTTAAAATGTCCCTATGTTTTAGACAATAAGATTAAGGGTCTGACTATATGCACCTCCATTTCAGTTTGATGCACTCCCCCTTTCAGTTTTTTAATAAAATAATAGGGTAAAAAACCCAAAATACCCTTCACTAAATATACAGTACTATCCCCTACTGAATGCACCCCCCTTCATTTCTTTCACATTTTTCTAACCCACAACTTCCGGTCGCCGGCGACACCATTTCCGGCGACCATCAAGCTCAAAAAAAATACAGAAATCAACCATACACTCAAAAAAATCACAATTTTTTTTTTACTAATTTTCGACCAACCAGTGTCGACCACATACACTTCCGTCGACAGTCGACGGGAGTGTATGTGGTCGACACTGGTTGGTCGAAAATTATTAAAAAAAATAAATAAATTCATTTTCGACTACGTAATGTGATCAAATACACCCTCGTCGACAACAATTTGCCGATGAGAGTGTATTTAATCGACATTATATAGTCGAAAATGAAAAAAAAAAATTAAAAAAATTAGGGTTTTCTGCATTTTTGCAGAAAACCCTAACATTGGAATTGGGAGTTGGGCAAATCTGGGCTGGGGGTGGATCGGCGTCGGAGAGGGGGTGGGGAGGGAGCGGCTGCGGCGGCCGATAGAAGGGAGCGGTCGCGCGGCCGCAGATCTTCTGTTTTTTTTTTTTTTGCAGAAAACGGGTTTTTGCAGAAAACCCTTGGGAGGAGGGGCAAATCTGGGTTGGGCTGGGGGTGGATCGGCGTCGGAGAGGGGGTGGGGAGGGAGCGGCCGCGCGACCGCAGATCTTCTGTTTTTTTTTTTTTTTCAGATGGGAGGAAGGGGAGGAAGGGGGCAAACCTGGGGGTCGGCGTCGGCGTCGGACGGGAGGGGGATGGGGCGGCCGCGGCGGCCGACGGACGGGAGCGGCCGCGCGAGTGCAGTTTTTTTTTTTAAACGGAGGGGAGGGGGCGGCCGGCGGCCGCGGCGAGGGTGGGTGTGGTGGACAGCGTTGCCGGCGATGACGGGGGTGGGGTGGGCGTCGCCGGCGACTGGTGGGTGGTGGTGAGGAGGGGGTGGGTTGGGGGAAATGGGGAGGAAGAAGATGAAGGATGAAGAAGATGAAGGGTTGGGGGGTGTGTGTAGTAAATTGGTTTTTATGAAGGGAGGTGTATTTATGACATTTGAGGGGAGGTGTGACCTAAAATTCGAGGAGTGTATAAATCGGGGGAGTGATGGGGGAGTGCATCAAACTGAAATGGAGGTGCATATAGTCAGACCCTAAGATTAAAAAAATAACAAAGGGCCATGAAATTGGGCCGAACAAATAGAGGCTTGTAGTGTCGAAATGAGAGCCCAATAGGCCCATTATTGCGTAATCAACGGCACAGATAGATAGATGACCAATTCAAAAGTTAACTCCATCCTTTGGAAATATTACTCATAATTAATTAAGGGAACACAATCAAATCAAACCACTATTACATTGATTTGATTAAGATAATTTTAAGAATTTTGTTTCAATCAGTTTAATAAACATTAAAAAAGCAAACTTTAATACTACTATAATTCAAGCGTATGTTGATAATAATATGAGAAAAAAGAGAAAGTGGCAGCAGGAGTGGAGAATCAATTTGGAGTTAATTTTCAAACATGCAGCAGTACACAATTATTATTATTATTATAATATAATTTATATATATAAAAAAAAGGGAGAAGAATATCACCCTCTTTCTTCGGTCAGGTGTCACTTTCCATATTTCGTCACGTGTCAAAAAATATTTTAATTCTTAAATTAGACGACCTTATCACAAAAATTAATATTTTTCCACACATGTAGTTATTTAATTAGATAATTAAAATATGTATTAATTAATTTCAAACATTACTTTTTTAAAAGCTTGCAAAAGACCTGGAAAATGTAACAATTTGATGGTTATTTTAGTGAAAAGTGAATCATTAAAATCTAATAACAGAGGAGTACATATTATATATGTTAGATATTGTTTATTATTTAAAAAGATGAATTTTAGTTTAACTAAACAAAATTAAAACCAACATTCAACCTATATAAATCAACAAAAAGTTTTATCGCAGAAAAAACATACTCCAATTGATAATATTTCCGCATACTACAAAAAAAATAAAACTATGTTGAACTAGACATGTTCACACGGTTCAAACCATCTATTTAAATTTTTTTCTTTTTATTTTTTCGCTAATTTTTTTAAAAAAAAAACTACTCCCTCTATTTAATTTTATTATGTCAACTTTTTTGGACACGAGTTTTAATAAATATTGATTAGTTTATTCATAAAATAGATAAGTTGAGGGTATGATACGATATTGTGGGGTCCATTTATAAATAAAGTGAATGACAAAGTCAGTAAGATGTTAGGAGGGTGTGCTAAATAATAGATGAGAGAGGTTTATTGAAATTGAGGTATTTATAAACAAATATTTTTTTTAAAAATGGTCAAAACTGTCGATTTGGTCGGTTTAACCGTCAAATCGTCAATTTCGATTTTGAATTTTCATAACTAAAATTGAACCTTAATTTTAATGTTACAGTTCGATTTTCAAATCGAAACCGACCGGTTCATCCAGTTCCGATTTCTATTTTGAATCTCATGGGTAAAACTATTAGTAGTATATATTAATTAGGATGGAATGCGTTTCACTGTGTAATGCTTTACAACTCACAGTAGAGAAAAATGACCCAAAAATCCCACTCTGATGAAGATGAATCTTGGCCTTGCTTTAAACACCAAATAAAAAGCCTGCAAAATTTTGTGTGTGTTTCCCACTTTAGATCGAATAAGAACCCTCCTCGATGATTTTTATTCCTTTGTTTAATTACTTGGCTTTTAATCAACAAATTTTACTAATTCTCATTGGCTAAACTCCAATCAATTTCCTAAAGCAAAAAGACAAACCTTGACTTTCCATAACTCCTCTTGCATTGCTATTCCATTTTTCGTATTTCAACCTACTATATCTTTAACACATATAGTTTTTATTATTATGGAACACTGATAATTTTTTGACATGATACATCACACGGTCAATAAAACGAAGAGTGAAAAATATAAAGTGAAACGATAAAAAAGATACAATTGATCTTATACCTTATATTGTAATTGCAAATGACAACCCCCTGGAAAGAGAGGAGAATCAAACATAGGCATCTTTGGACCCCATGCACTATTTTGCCAAACAAGAGATCTTTAAGGAAACCTCATATCCAAATGTGATCTACATTTCAAGACTTTTAATTTAAATTGCTTATAAAAATTCAAGGTGTTGAACCTAAGTAGTAACTACTGTAAATAGTTGTTGCAAAGCATCCTAAATCCCTAATGCTTGTTTACAGACAAAGGTTACCTAATCAACTGTACGTACGTACATATAGAGTAAACGAGGACATAAACTACTTGTACACTGTTACAATGTCGAAGTATTTTGTGCTGGTGCTGACCCTATAAAAGGAGTGAAAATAGGGGTCGGTGTAATTAAGGTAAGTTTGCAAGAAACGTAGAGAACGCACCGTATACACTACTACCATACATCTTTTGCAAGTACGTACAGTAGTGTATTTGAGAGATGGGTACTTTACATGGCATGGCAGCATAAATAATTGTATAAAATTCCCCCACTTACCAAAAAAGACTAGATGAGAAGAAAATCTGTGTAGCTAAGCTAACAATGAAAAGATCATCATCCTCTCTTGTGCAGGAAGGTCCTGGATTTCCGACCTCACCTGAATCTGCTGTCATCGGAGACGAGATCACACATTACAGCCACTCCAAACACCCCCTGAAAGAAATCACTCTCACCGAATTCTTCGTCTGCAGTGGATGCAAGGAATATGGCGCTGGCAAAAGATATGCATGTCAGCACTGTGACTTTCAGCTTCACGACTTCTGCGCCTTCTCCCCTCCCCTCTTAAAGAACCACCCTCTCCACGGCCAGCACCACCTCGTCTTCCATTCCAAACCCAAATCAGGCAGGTTAATTTTACTCTGTATATTAAAACAAGTCTGCATTGATTTTCTAATTAAGTGCATATACACTACATACATACATACTAACTGGTGGTGGTTATGATCAGCAACAGGAGGAATTTCATGGCCAAGGTGTGATGTATGTGGTAAATCTGCCAGAGGATTTACCTTTAGATGCAGAGCATGCAATTTCCAGATGCACCCTTGCTGCGCAATGCTATCCAACGAGATAAACTTCCCGTCTCACCCACATCTGCTCAAACTGTTGCCAGCTGGTTCCAATGGGGCGCCTTGTGGAGGCTGCGACAAAAGAAGATCAGGTCGAATGTATCGTTGCACAGTATGTGAGTACCATCTTCATGCAGTGTGTGCAAAGACCTCCATCAACGGCCTTCAAGAATATGGGGCCCCGCCTGAGAAGCCAAGCGCGTTAGGAACTGTAGCTCGTTTGGCTTCTCAGGTGGTCATTGAATTCATCGGAGGCCTCGTTGAGGGGCTTGGAGAAGGGGTGGGAGAAGTCCTCGTTCAGAGTATTGCAAGAGGTAGGTGCATTAGCAGAAGAAGAAGAATACAAGAATGAAATCAATTCAAATTACAATTGATTGATTCTATGAAAAATCATCAATTTGAAACATATATGCATATATATTGTCAACAAAATTTGGCCTCTGTAATATGTCCATTTTGTACTAATAATAAAAACAATGTGTCTATTATCTTGCTCTTACCCCGGAAGGGGGTGTGCTTTAGCATAAAAGACAAACAAGATACTCCCTCTGTCCACCAAAAGTGTGCTCACTTTTTTTTATATGTGCTTTTAAAAAAATCATATTTTATTTATAAAGAATATATTTAATATAATGAGTAGAAAATATATTTGGTAGATACTCAATCTTGTTAGTAAAGTAGAAAAAATATTCAAAAGTTAACAATTTAAATAGAATAAGCACGTTTTTGTTGACCTCAAAAAAAGAAATGAGCACACTTTTGGTGGACGGAGGGAGTATAATTTATTTATACATATTATTTCAACTCAATTTATTTATAAGGAATCTTGTAAACCAGTAAATATTATACAGCAAGTTGTGAAATAATACTAAATATGAGATGCTAACAAAAGTTCACACCTTTATCGTAATATTTGGAGAGATGGAAATATTAGTAGCAACGAGTGTGAACCGTTGTGAGGATCATAAATTAGTATTATTTCACAACATAAGAGAATTTATACAAGAATTAATTAACATATCATTACAAAGATGCTTGAGCCCTGTCTTAAAACTGCATAATACATTTATATATTACTTCCACTATCTAACTACTAATGTAAATATTGAAGCATACCAACATATGAGTAACTTCTTGTTCCCTAGTTAGAAAAAACCATACTTTACCCTCATGAATCTAATCTTGCAACCAGTCACTAGGTTACCAATATCAGATCAGTCTTGAGCGTATAGAGAGTCAACCCAAGCTACTCTTCGAGCTCAATGGACTGAAGAAGGCTAATCTCTAAATTCTTGGAAGAATCCAACTAGATGAAAAGTTTCTGCTGTAACTTTCAACTCTTTGAATCCCAACCGACTTTTTAGCGAACGATAGTTAAATTGTGCCATAGCGCAAGTTGTCCCATGCAAATGGGGAAACACAACCGACATAGGGGTGTCCTCTTAAGAACACACAGACACAAACACAAACTGCAGCAACGAGGAGCAGTGAATGGATGTATGGACGCTGAAGCAATCCTGTGGAACCTGGATACCTTTTGCTGTATCCACGTGCTGCAACTGTTGCACATTTAGAGCAAGATTGATTTATGTGAAATTTTGACTTTCTGCTCACCACCTGGCATTGCTTAATCTCATCTTCAATTGGTATAATGACTTGCCCATTTTTCTTATGGGCAAGCTTCCGAGCAATGAGTGTGTTGTATGAATGGTTATTCCTCATCACAGCATATGAATATGGAGAAAGCCCGTTTGCGTCAAGAACGGAATTCCAGCTGTCCAGTCCAATCTACAATAAAGAAACGGAAATGAGTGAATAACAAGCAATATACCGACCCTAGTTAATGACAAAAATAAATAGGCTTAATTGCTGCTAAAATCACCTCATTTTCGCAAATTAAAATTTAATCTAAACTTTTGGCAAATAAAACCTCAATTTTAAATAATAAATTGCAATTCGAACTTCTGGGCAGATTACTCGTTTGGGTAGTTTTTAGGCTGAATGATGTTGCTTGGGTAGTAATTAGGGTGAATGATGTCGCTTGGGACTTAAACAAGTGCCAAGTAGAACGACACATTAGAAACGGGCAAGAGTCAATTTGCCCAGAAGTTTGAAATGCAAAAATGAAAATAAAAAATTAATTTGAGGTGTTATTTGCCAAAATTCAAAAGTTAAGCTTAGATTGCAATTTTTGCAAAAAGGTGGTGATTTTAGCAGAAATTAAGGCAAAAAATACAGGCTATAATAAAATATCCAAATGCTACTGCCACCACTAGTCATTGAGCCAGTCCGCAAGTTCAATTATACTCCCTCTGTCCATTTTTTTAATTCCCAATTTCCTTATATTTCTGCCCAATTTTATAATTCGCGTTTCCTAAAAAAGAAATATTACTCACACACACTACTTTATCTCACTCTCAAACTTTTACTCTTTACATAAGCAATCAATTTTCCTTAAAACCCGTGCCCAACTCAAATTTGAATTATAAAAATGGACGGAGGGAGTAGTTTTTTTAATGAATTCAAGAATCAAAATTTTAAAATACGCAAAATTACCTCATGTGGATCACTTGTCAGAGCATCAACAATATCCTCTGAAGATGATGTAGAAGCAGCCAAATGTAAAGGTGTGATACCACCAGGTCCAGCCATGTTGGGCATGAAAATAAACTTCTCAGAGGTATCAGTAGAATCGATAATGGAGTAATGAACAAGCAAATCAACCATTCTCCGGCACCTCCGTTTGACAGCCCTGTTCAAGAGGTGAATTTCGGATAGCATCTCCACAGACTCATTTGCTAATCCTTGTCGGCCCAAATTTAGTTCTAGAAGAATGTCCAGAAGGATTTTGACCAGTGCACAAAAGTCACGCTCAATGGAGAACACAAGAAGAAATTTGAATCGATGAAGCCTATAATCTGGGCTCTCAAACAAGCAAGAGTTATATTTTCTTTGAAAAAGCCATCCGAGTTCATCCAAGAAACGCAAGACTTCTTCTCTAGAAATTCCATTTAGCTCAGGCTCAACCAGTCTCAATTCTCGGCAGATAGTGCTATCTGCTATAATTACGGGAAAACTGGTCCCTCTGAAACTATTTTCAACCTGTGGACACAGAAGATATCAATCAATGATCCAAAATCCAGCCCATATTTTGAATTCGACAGTTGAATAAAGTTTTACCTCAATGAAACACCGGCCGAGTATGCCAGATTCTGCACCATTGACCTTAAAATTAGCCAAGATCATCTTATCATCTTCAGTCTTTTCGTTTGACGATCTATGAGCTTCACTTATATTATATCCAGCTGCATGTGTGCAATGTATCCTGCACGATAAACAATGAGATTATCAGACAAGAGAAACCAATAACATGAAATGAAAGAGCTCAACATATTAAATATCAAGTACATGCCTTGTGCCTGGAGCTTTCAAACCTCTCCCTGTTAATAGAAGAGAGGTCTCTTGTCCACCAACAACTGCAACGGGAGAGACAGAGAACAGTTCTGGGGTACTGCAGGCACTCCAAGATTTGCACAGCCGCATTTTTCCTGAATATTGATTAAATTAAAACAAGATGAGAGTCTAAAAAGGAAATATAATTCAAAAGGTTAAATCACTAAACACCACAAGGAAAACAATGTAAAATGGTAATTGTATGATAATGAAAACTTCAGTTACCCTCTTTATGGGAAGCCATTTGCCTGTCTGTATGGACCAAAAATCTTCCATTCGCCCAAAAGTCAACATCAATATCTTTGACTAAAGACTTCACATAGCATAGAAGGTTTTGTTCAAGCTGCAATGACAGATGGTCAATCAAAATCTGTAGTGAGCAAAAAGCATACAATTTGTAGAAAAGAGCACTCACTTGATCCCAGGCAAAAGACGGCATTGATAAATACAGGGATAGGACTACACAACCAGGTCTGATGAAACTTTCCATTTCTGAGGGACTGTTGGACAGCCAATTAAATATCTGGAATAAGGCAAGTAGATCTCAGTTATTAAATCGGAGAAAAAAAGAGAGGCTAAGGAAATCCAATATATAAACAGGTTAATTGCACAAAACCCTCTCGTGTTTGAAAATGTTTCGCAAAATCCCCTTATGCTGTAGAAATTTCGCACAACATTTCCAAACTACAAGGGGCATTTCATGCCATTAACTCATTATAAACACTGACCTGAGTCCGTAGTGATCCGGGCAAATGGCCGGGATCCTTGTCAAACAATTTGAAAATTATCCGACCAGTTCGATCCTAGAAAAAAAAAGTTATATTCAAACTATGCAATAAAAAAGAAGATACCGTATAACATTGTGCTCAAATATTGCAGGAAAATGACGGAGAAGTACCTGGGTATCAGAATTCTGGCTGGAAGGTGAATGATCGGAGCCAGAAGAAGATGTATATTCAGCTCGGTACGGAGAACCCTGAATTGAGACATTTTCAGTAGCTCTGAAAAGCTGAAGAGATGTACTACACCCATTGTGTGCTTCAACATACGCAATTTCATCTTCACTGTTTGAGAGACGATCATCCTTCATTGTTTCTCTTGAAGTCTGCATTGGGAAGAGATTATGCTCAACTGGTGGTGATGAGAGAGGTGATCTCTCTTCTGAAGGATAACTGCTTCCAGATGAAACAAAATTTCTATCTTTCCGATAATCTTCAGGCGAAGGAGTAAACAGCTGCAAAGGCGGACTTGACAGCATCTCTTGATATTGAATTTCACATGGTGACCTTTTTTCAGAGTCACTTCCTTCGTTGCTCTGTTGAGATTGAATTTCACATGGGTCAAAACAGGGAGTTGCAGAAAGACCAGCAAGCAAGTCCATGGTTGACGTAGAAGAAGCATTCTTATTCACTTGGTTCTGAATTTCAGAGGATATGAGATCCGTATTACTCTTCAACTTGGCTGCTAAGTTTTCTGGCAACAAATCTATTTTACCTAAGATTTGTATGAGCTGATCTTTGTCGGATATTGATGGGAATTTACCACTCTTGTCCACGTTCCCTATAATTATAAAAAATAGCAATTAGCTGGATGTAGAATGTGTTTATGCAAAGTAGAATAGGCAGAAAATTCCAGTCTGAGTTTGTGACTTTATTCTCCACCTAGATATAATTTTCGGTTAGGAAAAATATTTGAATAGTTCCTAATAATAATTGGTTTAGCTAGTTTTGTACCTTGGGCACGAGTTAGCACTGTCAATAGATTGATGATGTCATTATTAGTGACGCTGGTGTCAGGGGTATCAGGAAGTAACACGCGTGGAGTAGTATCTTCGGGCTGAGTTTTCCTCCTCCTCCTGTTATGCCCAGCAAGTCTGCGCCTACAACTTCTCTTTTCCTCGTCGAATTCTGAAAGGGGGTGGAACCTGCCAAAATGGGATGAAAATCATGCTAAAGTATTAACAAAGAAATATCCATGCATGGTCAATAAAGAGAATCATCATCCCTACGAAGATATTGATTTATTTGAAAACAAGAAATCACATCACTATGAAATTATGTGAAAAACAGCATTTATGTATGGATAATAAAGAGAACCATTATCCACTCAAAGAGCTCATAGAGAATTGGTGAAGTAGGTATAATTTTAATGCATATTTTCATTTCTTACCAAAAGACATCTACCAAGAGAAAAATACTGCAGTGGAGACTATAGAAATGGAAGGCATTACACATCCTCATAAAAACTACAGCAGTAGAGTTTCCTGAATTGATTCACGAATATAACATCGAAAATACTTAGGACTAATAGAGAAATACAACAATTCACGATATCAAGTCAATAAAATTTTTCCTAATATTCAAATTATTCCCATGATGTTCATCTTTATATATTATTGAAACCTTTCAAATTAAAATCAAATCAGGTATAACCTTTCAAAGAGTCAAACCTGAAAATAACACAACATTATCCAACCAATAAATTTTTACACAATGCGTTGCGATACCGACCTGCTGCACTGTTGGCAGAAGCGTTGCATCTGTTTCCCCACTACAGCCTTGCCAGCTTTACTATGAGCCTCACACACCTTGTGCCTCCGGTGATAGTCCTTAGCAGTTGACAGATCTTCATTGCAATTATCCACTTGACACACGGGATAGTTAGCACAACCGGGTGATCCAGATCGTACTCTTTTGCTGGGCCTACTCACTGCTTGTGCCTCTACAAAATTACCTCTGCTACCCCTACCATCTTCGTTTCCCAGTTTCAGTAGAAGATTTTCACCATCTTTTGCAGAATTCGAAGCACTATGTCTCCCTTCACCATTTCCCAGTTGGACTCCATCACATTGCAATGGTTTGGCAACAAACCTAGAACTGTCCCAATTCCAGGACTTAGGGTTCCAGTTATCAGAAGCGTTCTGCTGAAGAAAGCTCGAAGAATGAAAAGGTAGAGCACGTTTCTTAGCCGTTGGATATGAATCACAAAATCTTGCAGCCAGATGCTGATGGACGACCATAGGAGAAACTACTTGTGCACCTAACTCTTCCATCTCTCCGAGAGATAAACTACTGTATAAACTCAGAGGATAGAAAAACACCTGAACATTGAAAAATCGGAATTTAAGGATTTCTGAGGAAAAAAATTAAAAGAAAAATACTGAATTCTTCCTTGTAAACATCCTAGATTTGTAATAGTCATCAAAGATAAACATAAAACCACCAGAAAATCAAAGTTGAGAGAAGAGAACATTATAAATATCTTCAATAGCTTTATCATATTCTTGCTAAAGTTAACACCAAGCTACCGACTCGGCGAATCATGAATTACCAACCAAACTAATTTCAATTTAAGAGAGAGAGAGAGAGACACCTTTATAGGTCAACGGATTTCATCTCCAGCTCAACTTTGATGAACAAAAGCTTCAAACTGATTCTCAGATTCCAGCTCCACATACATACAGCAGCCTTGTTCTTGTTAATTGAAGATCAAAAAACTTAAAAAAACTGAAGGAATTTAAACGGTAAGACGTGATTGTATTGACTTGTTCTAGCAAAAATTATAAATTGTGAGATCTACGGCAGAGGAATAGAAAAAGGAGGAGGAAAGTGGAATAAGAAAATGAAAGGACCCAAAACTCTCAGTACAACTATCTTTTTCTTTTCTCCGTCCTTTCCTTCAACTCTCTCACACACACATACACACAGTGACATTTACATTTACCGCTCTCTTTGTCTTTCTTCTTCGGTCAATTCAATGCATACAGTAATTTATTTGTGTGAAAATGTAACGGCCGCCATGGAATTATCCTCCACCACCATCACTTTTTGCTTTTCATCTTTTCAAGGTTTATTATTCTAATTCAATAATTATTTCTACCTTTTTCTTCATTATTCACCTAATTAATTTTCCCACGTTTCAGTTATTAATTGCTAGTCTAAATAAGTTGAAAATTGACACATTCATGGTAGTTTTCTTTTTCTTTTCTGGATTGGTGCGATACTTGTGTGGCCATCAAGCATGCACATAATTAGGGTTTGAACTTATGTACACATGATCGAGACTGAAACTTTCTTTAGATTGAAATTAAGTCGATTCAGTATTTACCATTGACACTTTTATAAGTTTCAAACCTTCCATTCCTGAGCGTCTGCAAGGATTCTCAGATCCATCCTCCCTCTTATGCAGGACATGCACATTCCATACACACACCTCTTCAGAGTGGTTAATCAGGTTGTCAAGACTGATCTTGACTGTGTCGTGTCGGGAGGGGTTATCCCCGTATTTTACTCTCATTTCACAATGATTTGTACTCTGTTTTCTATAGAGTGGCAAAATTTTGATGGCTCTTGGATCTTTGACTTAGCTTGTGATGAGGGTTTTCTTCATTTATTTAATTTACCTTTTATTATTATTTTTTTTCTTAATTCAGCCAATCCTAATCCCAACCGAAACTATTTACAGGAACATCAAACCTTTTTTTTTGGTATAATTAATGTGAATCGAAACCTTGAAAACGATAGTAAAATTAAAACAACATATCAAACAATCAATACAAGACCTTTTCGACATTTTTATTTTTCAACTTGCATGAAATAAATAAATTTATTATTGTGATTTATAAAAAATAAAAAATATTGTTGAATAACTTATGAATATATATTAAACATGGTTTTAAAAATGTGTTAATCCAATAGAACAAATCTTTTAAAACTTAAATTAATAGTTTTAAAGTATCTTATCCTTTGAATTTACAAAACTCAATTGTTTTTAGTAAAAGTTAGTGGTTGGCTTTATTATTAGAAAATTTACCGATAAGATTTCAACTTTATCATTAAAATATAGTCAATCGATTGAAAAAAATGTCGAAATTGTTGATTTTTTATTTGTTAAGAAAGAACTTGTTACATTTTTAACATTAGAATTTATTTTGGTAATTAATTGGTCAATTATTTCTCACGAATACTAGTATTTGTTTGGTGTAGGTGCACGAACCTGCTTGAATAGGTCACTGTCTAAACAGCCTATTTGTACCATATAGCCAAAAATATTAATAAAACACATTAAATGATATTTGGTGTGACAAGAGAAAGGATGGTACGGATTTTGTATCTGTTTCACCAAAATACATTTAATGTGTTTATTATATGGATCCAACTTTTTTTTAATGTTATTAATTTCTTTTTTAGTGCATAAGGATAAATATACTGGTCTAAAAAAAAGTAAATTTTAATGACATAATATTTGTGCGTGTAAGTTGTACGGAGTAATAATATGTGTGCGCTTTAAATTAATGCTATTGTGTTAGTATTATTTGAATGAAAATATTAAATTATGAATTATCTCTTGTGCAATGGAATATATAGAAATATGCAGATAATGATAGAGTATGGAATATAATTTTATTTGAAGAATAACAACAGAATGACGACACTCTATAGTACAACTGATAATATCACTTTTTTTATTTACTTATTATATAGAAATACTATATCACAATTATTAATGTCGATTTCCTATTACAAAATCAAAGTGTATGTCGACTATGTATCCATGATAATAATAATAATAAAGATTAGAGCATTATTTATAATTAATTACCTTCTAAATTATTACGATATTTAAATTCAGTTACAAATTAGAATTCGTTTTTTTTTTTTTTGTCATGTTAATATTTACTAAAATAGGTAAAATATTATTTTTTTTACTATTAATTACTGCTGCATGCTCTAATTTAATACAAGTATTTGTATATTGCTGTAATTAGTCTAGAGTAGGTGTGAATTGAGAATTGAGAATTTTGTGTGTATACACAAAGTAATTGAACGCACATTTCTAACAATATTAATTGTATTTTATTTGAGTATGTTTGTAATTGAGATTACATTTTCTGCGTTAGCTCCAAAGTTGGAATTTGTGTACAATTAATTAATAATTGAGTGTGTGTAATGCAATTGAAAGATATTAGTATAAGAGAGTAATCCAGTCTGAGTGAAGAAGCATGAATGTGAAAACGAGTGATTCATTTGTTTATTGAACAACTTTCCATGTAAACTCTCGAGTGTTCACTTTATTTGTCCTTTGCAATCTATTTTATGTATCTTTAATTAATTCACAGACGAAAAAAGTGTTTACTTCCCTTTTAATTGGAGCTAAATTTTACGGGTTTCATTTTTAAATCGTATGCAATTATGTTTTGTAAAAAATATACACCATCGATTTTACTGTAACTTTCACTTTTAATTTTTTATAGTGTTGTGAGAAAAATATAACATTTTACGTCATCCCAATATTGATGGCGTACCGCTCAGTTTTCAAACCGTAGAAGGTGATCATGTGGATCAAGCATGCCATCATATTTACATGATAAGCCTTGAAATTGTGCGCAACAGACAGAGAGAATGTCTCCATAGAGAAATGAGACTCATTTGATTTTGACCATAAAGTTCTCAAACTGCTATAGTGCTTTTTCATTTTCTCTATCTGTTTCCTTTATGATCATTATTTCAGTAGCATCGGTTGGCTCCCCCTGACCAGAGATGTCGACATCATTTCTAAAAGTCTGGGTTGCATTTCCAGTGCAATGTTCTTGAGTTGATGAGTAGTTAGGGTGATAACAGATCATCTACTTTAAACCCTCCAAAAAAAAAAAAACAGATCCTCTACTTTAGGGCATATTTGGTACCCACTAGCAACATCCGGGTCCCTAGGAGCATTGGCCTCCATTGGGGTGTCGGCCACTTTCTGGGGATTTTAAGTCTAAATTTTGAGGAGTTGAGTTCGTCATTCCTATGAAAATAAGATAAAAAAATTTAGCGATAATTTTCACATTATGAGAGTTAATGATATATGAGGTACATTGATGATATACTTCAATGCACTTTAAGCACATGTTGTGTCTATTCTTTCTTTCTATTTTTGGCTACATATTATTTCTTATTGATCATATATTTGTTTGAATGAAGATAAAAGGTTAAATTTGTTGTTGTTTTAAATGATTTGAGTGTGAAATTAGATCGTCTTATTCTATACTTTGCACAAACACGTATAAAAATATGGTTGAATATGAATAAATATTGAGATTGATGTAAAATTCTACAAACTATCGAGTGTTTTTGTATATGATTTGTCGAAATGTAGTTGACAAAATATGTGAGAGAAAAATTTGGTTGGAAAGATATCCCACATCGAAATTGAAGAAACGAATATATTCATTTATATATGTTTGAAATATCTTGTTGTATCGCTGAGCCTTGTAATGATGGCTTGTAACTCAAATGGGGGCATCAAGGTGTTTGGATGTTGGGCCAAAACAACTGCCTGGGCCGAGGCAGCGGCTATCTAGCTCGCCCGAGCCAAGCGGAGAATTGGGTCATGCAGTCCGTGCGAATGTGTGGATTTCGTGGCCCTTAGAGTGGAGGGCACTGCGTCAGGCTGGTTTCACAGAGCAACGAAAACCTCCCGTTCTCTGCAGTGGAAGGATAACGGGCCGGTGCTTCCTTGGCCAATTAAAGGTGGATGGATTGGCCCAATTAAACAAACAACCTTTTTTTTATATCAAGTTTGATCGTACTATATTAATAGTAAATAAATATGAAGTATCATTTTTTTTCTTTTGGAATGCTAAAATAAGAATGTAAGAAAATTAATTGAGTTTTCAATCATATACTTGAGCTAGTTACTTTGGTTATTAAATTGATTTAAGTGTAATGTCTTGTTTTAAAAAAAGGTGCAAGAAGGAGTACAAATCTTGATAATATAATATCTGCAATGAGCAGATTGAACTCCTATAGCCACTTTGAAACTACTCCGTGTCAATCATGTGAGATGGTAAAGTGAACCGCTTACTTTGCGAGATCGTGTGCTCTGAGGTTCCTAGCCGAGGAAGATATTTGAATTTTCACACTACAAATTCAGTCATTCGTTGATTTATCTTATAAGCCAAAATACCCTTCGGTCCGACCCCGCGCTTACCTTTAAGAACCAAATGTATTGCTTATTGAGAGTCAGTTTGTATCTCAATTTTATCGCGACCCAAAATCCTAGCCTCTTGCATCCCCATTTATATAGCCTTTAGCTCCACTCCTAATGGGTTTCTTTAAGGTAGAATACGTCTAGAGAATTGTCGAATAACCTCCCCATTCTGCTCTCGTATGATACTACCCACCCCATATTTTCGATCATCTGCATTGAAGGCTCCATCAATTTCCAATATGACTACATTCGGCACTTCACGTGGATCATCATTATGGTCCGTTTCCTCCTCGAGCCTCGTCGATCTAGAGATCTCATGTACATTTCTTTGAAAATCAAACATATATGTAAGCACTCTCTCCCCTACCCTATCTTTGATTATCTAGAGATCTCATGTACATTTCTTTGAAAATCAAACATATATGTAAGCACTATCTCCCCTACCCTATCATTGATTATCTTTGCACAGCTGATTCCATCATGGAGTACTGTGCATCTTTCTCGCCAAATACTCAACGTCACCATAATAATCTCTTCAAGTGTCAGATTATCCACCCGTTCATCCAAATTGATCAAGAATTGTAATGTATGTAGATGTGACCTTTCTTTTATCCATTTCCCTATCCCTATATTTTTTCAGATTTTCCGCACCCCGGGACACGAGAATATTGCATGTATTGTATCTTGCAAGTAATTCCCACAAAGGCCACAAACCTGGTCAATGGAGATATGTCTACGCGCCAAATTGCCTTCAGTAGCAATCATATCAAGACACATTTTCATCCAAATATCCTTACCTTTGGGAGGATCTTTAGTTTCCAAATTCGGTTCCACCATCGTGACATCTGCTCCTTAGTCGACAAAGAGCATCCATCCCTACATATACTCTCTTTGCTAAGATCTACTTGTACACTATGTATCGACCTTCTTCATCATACATCCAAAACCTTTTATCTTTCTCATCCTCATCTGCCACCATAGTCCTCAGAATTGCCTCCGCCTCAAAGGAGGGGAAAGCTTGTCTAACCATTTCCTCATTCCATTGCTTATTCTTCTTAAGGTAAACTGAAATGTTATTACCTGATGGAATTCTTGATTTGATAAAACCACAGTTTAGGTCGTGTACCCATGCATGTTAACGCAATGTAATAATATTCCCATTCCCCAAAATCCACACTCCCCCTCCAGTAAGCCATCACCACTATAACCAAAATCACAATCCGTCGAACCCCATCCTAAACCGCCCTAACCCCATCAAGACACCTAGTACTGAGAATCATTCCCGTCCTTTAACCGAAGAGATGAGAAACCCCCACGGATCCAGAAAAGATTACCGAGTTTTCGTGTCAAACTTCCCGGAAGATTGGAAAGAGCTTGATCTCTTTGAATGGCTTTGTAGAGTTGGAAGAGTTGTGTACGTGTATATCTCGAACAAGAGAACGAGAGTCGGAAGGAGAATCGCTTTTGTAAAATTCCAAGGAAATTTAAATATTCAATACATTGTGGAGAGCATCGATAGGATGTGGATTGGGATGAAGAAGATCAAGGCCGCTATAGCGTATGAGAAAGGTAGCCACTGGGCTTTAGACAAAGCTAGGGAGACGCCGAAAAAATATGTTGCGAGAGGAGGTCTTAGAGATCACAGGAGTTTCGTGGAAGCGGTCGATCGATCTCATCGGGAGAGCCCCCTCCCTATGCCCCCATCCGAAGTCAGTGAGGAGCTTAGTTTTGAAGGGGTGATTCACGAGGTATATATTGCCTGGGCTGAATCCTGTGTAGTCGGAGAAGTAAGCTACGAGGATTACCTTATTGCGATTAAAAAGGACTTGGTATGTGGAGGTTACGAGAACTACAACGTAGTTCTCCTCGGTGGTCGTAAAGTCCTTCTTACACCCAACCCCCACAAAGAAGGCACAAACATCTTGGAGGAAGACGCAATGTGGCTACAAAAAAGATTCACTTATATTAGGAAGTGGAATCCCTCGGACATTGTTAAAATCAGACAAGTCTGGGTTCACGTTTTTGGCACTCCGCTACATGCATGGAATGATTTGACTTTTTGAGCTATTGGTTCGACTATATGTGAGGTGAGTAAAATTGACCCTCGCACAAGTTCGAAAAGTGATATTTCAAAATGGAGAATCAGGATAGTGACCAACTACTGGAATCAGATTAATAACCATATCAAAGTGAAGGTGGGGGAAGAAAGATTTTTAGTTTGGTTGTCGGAGTTGTCGTACGATGTTGAATCTTCTAGTTCTTACGTAAGATTTTATGGATCAGAGTCTGGGTTTAATTCGTCATAGGCGGATTCAGAGCCGGAGGAAATTAGTTCGGAAGCAGAGGTGGAGGCGGCTGACCCACGGGTGGAGGAATCTAAAACCCCTCTCTCACCGGAGAAGTCGATAGGTCAGGAAAAAGTTCTAGAAGATTCGGCTTTAAATGTGGATCCCTTATCTCTAGTAACGCAAGGGACAAAAACATCAATTCCACAAATATCGGGGTATAATGATCACTTCGCCATTCACGCGGACGCCGTCTTTCCCTTGCCCCAAGAAAATCTAATTAATGATACAACTGTTGGGCCCACATTTCAGACTTCAGATTCTATAAACCCAGGAGTTGAGGCCCAACTACAGTACCCATTCCCTACCACCGCAGATGGTGGGCCTTCTAATATCGAGGCTCCGGCCCAGTCCCAATTAATGGCTAACGGGCCTTCCCCATATCAGGCCGGCAGGGAAGTTAATCCATCTCAGAATTATGTGGATTCGGACCCATTCAATTTGGGCCCCCTTATAGAAAAAAGATACCCCTAGAAGAGCCCAGTTGCATACCGTCGCAGGGGTAAAAAAGCCCACGCCGTCCCTCAGAGGAATCATTTCAAGGAATGGTTGACGTTCATCACTGATATCGACCTGAATCACAAGGGCCCAAACCCTAAGAAAAGAAGGAAAGGAAAATCCAGTCTAACGTCGAAATCGAACAAAGCATCGAAACACCCCCCACCAAAACCGACAAGTATAACAGAGGGTTCCATGATCTCCATCGACCCAGAAGTCCAAGCTATTATGGAGGTATGTAATCTAATGGGTTTCTGTAAAAATAAGGACGCCAATATTTTGTCTCAGAAATTAAGAGAATTCGAGGACAGAGATAGGGAGTCTTTTGCCCAGTTGTGTTAATCAGCTCTGTTATGTCAGTTCAGGATGTTTTGTTGGTTACTTTATGAATATATTGAGTCTTAATGCAAGAGGGATTAGAAATAAGAGAAAAAGAGAGACTATTAGGGATTTAATCAGAGTAGAAAAAGCCATTTTTGTTTGTATCCAAGAAACTAAGTTAGAGTTGGTGAGTTTTGATACTTATTTGGCTCTTTGGGGTGAGAAAGATTTCGACTGGTATTTTATAGGATCTGATGGCAACTCTGGAGGAATTTTGTGTATCTGGAGGAAGTCGATCTTCCAAAAAATTGGTTCCTGGGAGGAAGGGGATGCACTAGGTATCAAAGGTGTTTGAGGGCCAGATAAAAAGGAAGTCAACATAGTCAATTTTTATGCAGTGTTCGATCAGTCGAGAAGAACTCTTCTTTGGGACAATGTTAGTAACAAATTGGCACAGAATCCGGAGGAGAGGTGGTGTTTGTGTGGAGATTTTAACGCCACACTACACAATTCGGAAAGAAAGAGTGCCTCATCTTCCAGAACCAAGGGTTTTAATAGGCCCTTTAGATCTTTTGTGGTGAATAACGATCTTATAGATCTCCCCCTCCTTAGAAGAAGATTCGCCTGGTATAAGGACAATGGCGAGTGCTGTAGTAGAATCGACCAATTTCTAGTCTCAAAAGATTGGTTGAACACTTGGCCACATATCTCTCAAGTTGGCCTTGAAAGAAACATCTCAGACCATGCGCCGATAGTTCTTCGCTTGAAAACAACGGTTGACTGGGGGCCAAAACCTTTTAGATCTTTGAACTGGTGGTTGGAAAACGAAGAGTTCAACTCATTGGTGAAGAGGAACTGGAAGAGTTATGAGTGTAATGGATGGGGTGCTTTTGTGGTGAAAGAGAAATTGAGGATGTTGAAACAGGCCATTAAAATGTGGAGAGATAGTTATGGGAGCAAGCTTGATCTTAGTATTAAGGAAGCAAAATCGACCCTTCACAAGCTGGACCAAAAACTAGAGTTAGGAGAATGGAGAAACATTGACAAAGAACTAAGATCGGCCACTCTCTTGACCTTCGAAGAAGATAGATTGAGGAGTTCTAGAACCGCATTCCAGAAATCCAGATTTAAATGGTTGAAGGAGGGCGACTCCAACACCAGTTTTTTTCACTCCATAGTTAAGAAGAAGCTGAGATTTGCGGAGATCAAAGGGCTTCATATTCAGGGTAGATGGATTGAGGGTGTCAAAGAAGTGCATGAGGGTATTTTTAATTCTTTCAAATCTGCGTTCTCTAAGCAAGATTGGTCTAGACCTAGAGTCTCTTGAATCAGAAGTAAATCTCTGAAAGAATTGGATAACAAATATTTGAACAGCCTATTTAGCAAGGAGGAAATTCATGGTGCAATGAAGAACTATGAGCAAGAAAAGAGTCTGGGACCAGATGGCTTCAATTTCAAGTTTATTAAAACTTTCTGGCACGTATTGGAAGAGGATTTTTGTAGAGCGATTTTTGAATTCCATCAGAATGCAAAGCTTCCTAAGGGCATCAATGTCGCGTTCGTTACTCTTATCCCAAAAGCGAGGAATCCTATCGACATAAAGGAGTTTCGTCCCATTTCTCTAATGGGGTGCTTTTACAAAATCCTCTCGAAACTCCTGGCAAACAGGTTCTCTAGAGTCCTGAACCAAGTGATATCGCCAAACCAATCAGCCTTTATACAGGACAGAAACATTCTCGACAATGTGTTCATTGCAAACAAAGTCATAGACGAGGTTGTTAAGAAGAAAAAAAAAATGTTCTTGCTCAAGTTAGACTTCGAAAAGGCGTATGATTCGGTGGATCATTGTTTCCTTCTGGATATGCTAAGGCTCATGGGCTTCCGTCATTCTTGGAGGAAGTGGATTAAAGAATGTATCCAATCGGCATCTCTATCAATCCTGGTGAACGGGAGCCCTACGAAGGAGTTTATTATGGAAAAGGGGTTGCGTCAAGGGGACCCTCTATCCCCTTTTATATTTACCATTGTTGGTGAATGCCTTAGTTTGATGATGGAAAAAGCAGTGAACGAGGGTCTCTTCAAACCAATTTCAGTGGGACAACACAATGTGAAGGTCTCCCACCTTCAATTTGCCGACGATACACTGTTCTTTGGTGAAGCATCTAGCAGAAACATTGTCGTCCTCAAGAGTGTGCTCAGAATGTTCGAAGTGTGGTCGGGATTGAAGATAAATTTCCATAAGAGTACTCTGTCAGGAATCAACATTCCTCACGAAACGTTGGAAAGTTGGTCTTGTATGCTTAACTGCAAACAGGAAGCTCTCCCTCTTAAATATCTTGGCCTCATGATAGGTGCCAACCCTCGGAAAATATCTATCTGGAAGGATATCGAAAAAAAGGTTGACTCTAGACTGCATTCATGGGATATCAAGTCTCTATCGTTTGGAGGTCGAATGGTGCTCATTAAATCTGTCCTTTCCAATCTCCCAACTTACGCCTTATCCCTTCACATAGCCCCATCCAAAACCATAAAATTCATCCAAACCTTGCAAAGACGATTCTTATGGAGCAACGGTGATCCAAAGGTTAGTAGAATTTCTTGGGTGAGTTGGAATATTTTATGCAGAGGGAAGGATGGGGGAGGGTTGGGGTTTAAAAATCTGAGTTTATTTAATTCGGCTTTGATTGGTATGTGGGGTTAGAAATGGTTAGAAAATGATAACAGCTTATGGAACACGATTCTTTTATCTAAATATGGTAATTTTTTGGACTTTGTGGCTAAATTTAAGAAGGTAGGTAAACACCCTAAACAATGGTCTCCGTGGTGGGCGTCGATTGATTCGGGTGGAATTTACACGTTTTAGGAGCACATGTAAAGCATGTTTTGATGTGGATTTAATCGAATTATGCATTGAATATGATTGTTTAAGCCGAAATGAGAGAAAGGTTGTGTTTTGTCGATTTTGTGGGAAATACGATGAAATTTGGAGCAAAACGCCAATCATACTTTACTGGATCAGGAAGAGGAGTGCACGGTTGGATTCTTCTCGAAAAACGGAGTGGGTTATCCAAAGGAATCGAGTCAATCCGGCATCCGAGGCGGAAGATATGCACGAAACGAGAAAAGGTCGGAATCGAAGAACAAGGCAACTCGGCCGAGTGAGTCAACTCGGCCGAATCTGAGATTTTTGGTTTTACTGCACACTCGGCCGAGTGACTCAACTCGGCCGAATCTGAAACTTTGGACATCACTGCGCACTCGGCCGAGTGAGCCAACTCGGCCGAGTCAAGTTGAGTACCGTAGCTCCTGGAATTGAACATCACTCGGCCGAGTGAGCCAACTCGGCCGAATCTGCGAGTTTCGAATTTACTGCACTCGTCCGAGTGACTTCAACTCGGCCAAGTCTCGGCTAAACAAAATCGTGGCACGCTTTTTAAGTGATCCACTCGGCCGAGTGACCCCAACTCGGCCGAGTCACCCCAATCTCGGTGCCAAACTTGTATTTTCTCTATTTTTGAGGGATCAACTTGCAATTATGCCATCCAAACCCTACCCAAACACTATATAAGCCCCCTTTCTTGAAATCCAAGACATTCTTCCCCAATTCATCATTTCTCACACATAGTAACACATACTTGGAGGTGATTTGGCCATTCCTCTCTCAATTCTCCATCAATTCAAGGAAGAAAGGATGCAATAGCTTGCAAATTTCATTCCCCACCACATTCTAGACTAAACTTCTTTTTTCTCTCTCTTTTGATTTAGTTTTTACAATTGGATTTTGTAATTTCATTATGCTAGTTATTGGCTAGAACACTTTTGGTTCTAGAGCCTTGTAAATACTCTTGATGATGTTTATGAATTAATCTTCTACTTAATTGGTGTTTGTGTGGCTTAATTCTATTTGGGTGCTTGGTTTGTATTGCAAAGCATGTCATTATGTGTACAATGATGACGTGTTGATCATAATTAATTGAATTAGGTTGAGAAATCTAGTTTGGTTGATTGATTGCAAGCATTTGACCTAATTTTATTGAGAGATCGAAAGATGATCAATGATTAGGAAGATGTGTGATGATCTTAGGAGCTTGATTGGGTTTTATTGTGCAATTTAGGTAGAGATACTAAGTTGTGTGATATCTCCTTTGAATTACTTGGATCGAAAGAACTTTTAATTCATTATTACGTGATCAATCTTATAGACAAAGCATGAATATCACTTGAGTAGAGAATTAACCATAGATGGATTCACTAGTATTGCATGTGCTCTAGGACCTACCTTCTCTTAATTGAGTCTTCACCCGTTTTATTCTCTTTTTTTATTGATTCGCATGCTAGTAGATCGATCTCCATTACTCTTTATTACTTATTTGTGACACTTTGGTAGGTAATCTTAGAGTAATTCACACCATTCAAATTATCGATCGCGTCTAAATAGAACTTAGTTAACAAACTACACTTTTACGCTTAACCTCCTTGTGGGATCGACTTCGTGCTTATCACGCTACGATAGACACCGTACACTTGCAGTTGTTTATTTTAGTGTTGTATAACACGCGAATCAAGTTTATGGCGCCGTTGCCGGGGAGGTTTTATAGCTCTAGAGTGTAGGTTAATAGAGTTTTAGTTTATACATTTTACTTGCTTTCTTTATTTGCAAAAATTCAAAAAATATTTGTTTGTTTTACCTTGATTTCACTTGTGATTCTTACTCTCTTTTGAACTTTTGTCTAGACATGGTTTATGATCACACGATCTAGGAGGAATCAACAAGAAGTAGTGCCCCTAGATCCGGAGATCGAAGCCAATTGTCGAAGAAGGAACGCCGAAAGAAGAAGGATTGAATTGGAAGAGATGAATCGAAGGGATAATCTGATTGTGGAAGAAGAAAGAAATCAAGAGGATATTGGAGGCATAGTAGAGCCAAATGGTAATGGTGGTAATCGACCACAAGGAGGCTTGAGAAATAACCTCAACAGGAGGATGGAAGAGAATGTCAATGGGGAAGGAGATGGAGAGCAACGGGGGAATGAAGAAAACGGGAATCAAAGAGTCTTGAGAGACCACTTCCGTCCCATCCCTAGACCATATGGAGGAGCGGGTAGGGAACCTGTAGATGCTCATAACTTTGAGCTCAAACCGGCACTAATCATGATGGTCCAAAACAACCAATTCGGAGGGTTGTCGAAGGAGGATCCTAACCTCCATTTATCTCAATTCTTAGAGATAAGTGGAACGGATAAGATCAACCGTGTCCCTCAAGACTACATCCGTCTCCAATTGTTCCCATTTTCTCTCCGTGATCGTGCAAAACAATGGTACATGTCTCTTGATCTAAGGACGATCGAAAATTGGGCCGACCTTGTAGATGCCTTTCTTATGAAATACTTTCCTCCAAGTAAGACCATCAATATACGAGGAGAGATTTCATCATTTATGCAAGATGAGGATGAGTCCCTAGCCAAAGCATGGGAGCGCTTCAAAGATTTGATTAGAAGTTGCCCACAACATGGGTTTTCAAGGGATCAATTGATTTGTTACTTCTACAACGGGATGGACCATCGTACGAGAGGGATGGTGGATGCCTCGGCCGGAGGAGGTTCTTTGTTAGGGAAGACAACGGAGGAGGGTTATGTGTTATTGGAAGAGATGGCAAAGAACGGGAACCAATGGCCATCCGAGAGAAGGCAAACCCGGAAAGTTGCTTCCACAAGAGAATCAGATGATTTTGCTACTTTATCCAATAAGGTGGATAAATTGACTTCGATGATGGCGGCCAAGTCATTAATGGGACCTAGTGACGATCAATATGAAGAGGCCCATTATATGAACAATCAAAGGGACTGTCATTTCCGAGAAAGGGGTTGGAATGAGAGGCAAAATCTCCCTAATCCGAATCAATATCACCCCGGGTTGAGGCAACATGAGAACTTCTCCTATGCTAACACAAGGAATGCCATCATCCCACCTCCAAATTTCAATGTTAGAGATGGAGCTATTGTGGAGTCTTCATCAAAACCATCATTGGAGGATATGTTTGGTGCCTTCATGGGGGAAACCAAAAATTTCATGAGAGAGACTAGGAACAATGCAAACAAGACTTGGCAAAGACTTGAGGAACAAGGAGAAATGATCAAATATGTGACCACTCACATGAAAGCCATAGAGAAGCAAGTGAGCCAACTCTCTAATGTCATCGGAAGTCAACACACTCCGGGGCAATTTCCTTCAAACACGGAGCTTAACCCCAAGGAGCATTGTAAGGCTATAAAGCTAAGAAGTGGTACAAGCTACGAGGGGCCAAAGATGCCACAAGAGGAGGAAATGGTAATGGCACCCGAGGGTGTTGACAAAGAAGAAGGACAAGAGAGGGAAAGACAAGAAGAGAAAGTAGAGGAGAATAAGAGTGAGGAGGCAATCCCTCCTCAAGACAAAGGCAAAAAGGAGATACCTCTTCCATACCCTCAAAGGTTGAAGAAGAAGGGCTTGGACAACAAATTTGCCAAGTTTGTGGAAATGTTCAAGAAGATCCACATCAATATCCCCTTTGCCGAGGCTCTAGAACAAATGCCCAATTATTCCAAGTTCTTGAAAGAAATTATGTCGAACAAGAGGAAGATGGTGGAGTATGAAAACGGTGCACTTGACCGAGGAGCGTAGCTCTATAATCCAAGCCAAGCTACCTCAAAAGCTTAGAGACCCCGGATCCTTCACCTTGCCATGTGTTATTGGAGATGGAGGTACATTTCGAGCCTTGTGTGATTTGGGAGCTAGTATCAACCTTATGCCATTATCCATATTTAAAACTCTTGGTTTGGGAAAGCTTACACCAACCACAATGAGTCTTGTATTGGCGGATAGATCCATGACATACCCTTTGGGTATAGTAGAGGATGTGTTGGTTAAGGTAGATAAATTCATTTTTCCGGTGGACTTTGTGGTGTTGGATATGGAGGAGGATAAGTACATTCCACTCATCTTGGGAAGGCCATTCTTGGCAACCGGTGGAGCCATCATTAATGTGAGGAAAGGGGAGTTGGAGCTCCAAGTGAACAATGAAAAAGTTTTGCTCAACATCTACAAGGCCATCAAGTTTAGAGATGATGAGGATGAGGTTTTTGAGTGCAACATGATCAATAGTGTGAAAGCTTGTGTGGATATGCATATGGAGAAGAGCAACTCAAAGGATCCACTTGACTTTTTCATAAGAAACTCTCTTACTTCTCCTTCTCTTATTCCTTTTGATTTCAATTTTGATGAGCTTAATGATATGGAATTGTTTGAATATATGTCTTCTCTGGATGTTTTAAGGGAGCTTCCAATCAAGAAGGATGAGAAATTCATGGAGATACGACAAGAAGCCAAGTTTGGGGGGGTTTTACTTGAAGAGTGTCAAAGGTTTCCTCACAAAAATCTTGACACTTGGCCCTCATGTTACTCATTGGAAGCACCAAAGGAGGAAGCTAAGGAGAAACCAAAAGCTCAAGAGAAGGGGAGGAAGCTCGACTTGAAACCACTTCCAGAGCACTTGAGATATGCTTATCTTGAACAAGGTGACCTCTTTCCGGTTATTGTTTCTTCACACTTGCATGAGCTTGAATTAGAAAAATTGCTTAGGGTGCTTAGAACGTATAAATCGGCTATTGGTTGGGATATTTCGGATTTAAAGGGTATACCGGCTCACATTTGCATGCATAAAATTAGACTAAATTAGTCTATTAAGCCTAAAGCCCAAGGTCAAAGAAGATTGAATCCCATAATGCAAGAGGTAGTGAGAAAAGAGGTGTTGAAATGGTTAGATAATGATATAATTTTTCCCATAAGTGATAGTAAGTGGGTAAGCCCGACACAAGTGGTACCTAAGAAGGGGGGCATGACTATTGTTACAACCGATGCTTTAGAGGCAATTGCCACTAGGACCATTGTGGGGTGGAGAGTATGCATTGATTATCGTGTGTTGAATAGTGCCACTAGGAAAGATCATTTTCCTTTGCCTTTTATTGATCAAATGTTGGATAGGATGGCGGGATATGAGTATTATTGCTTTCTTAATGGTTACTCGGGATACAATCAAATTTTTATTGATCCTAAGGACCAAGAGAAATCAACTTTTACTTGCCCTTATGGTACTTTTACTTTTAGGAGAATGCCATTTGGATTGTGCAATGCTCCCGCCACCTTCCAAGTTCCAACGATGTATGATGGCTATTTTTCATGGCATGATCGAAAACATAATGGAGGTGTTTATGGATGGTTTTTCCGTATTTGGTTATTGCTTTGATACATGTCTACGTAACCTCTCTTGTGTTTTGCAAAGATGCATAGATACTAACTTGGTGCTCAATTGGGAGAAATGCCACTTCATGGTGAATGAAGGGATTGTGCTTGGGCACAAGGTTTCGGCAAAAGGGCTTGAAGTAGATAGAGCAAAGATTGTAGCCATTGAGAAGTTACCCCCACCAACCAATGAGAAGGCGGTGAGAAGTTTTCTTGGGCATGCCGGGTTTTATAGAAGATTTATCAAGGATTTTTCAAAGATAGCCAAGCCCATGTGTGCATTGTTGGAGAAAGGAGCCATCTTCATCTTTAGTGAAGAGTGTGTGAAGTCGTTTGAAATCTTGAAAGAGGCTTTGATCAAAGCTCCCATGTTGGTGACACCCGATTGGAGTCAACCATTTGAGGTCATGTGTGACGCTAGTGATTATGCCATTGGAGTAGCTTTGGGCCAAAAGAGGGACAAGTTATTTCGTGTGATCTACTATGCAAGCAAAACCTTGAATCAAGCTCAAAAGAATTACACCACAACGGAGAAGGAGATGCTAGCCGTGATCTATAGCTTTGACAAGTTTAGAGCATATTTGGTTGGAGCTAAGACCATAGTGTACACGGATCACACGGCTCTCAAGTACTTGATTGAGAAGAAAGAGGCCATACCGAGGTTGATACGATGGGTGCTTCTTTTGCAAGAGTTTGACGTGGAGATAAGGGATAGAAAAGGGTGTGAAAATGTGGTGGCGGATCATCTCTCAGGACTTGAGAATGTGGAGAAAAAGGACATCCAAGTCCCTATTAAGGAGTGGTTTCCCGATGAGCAAATCCTTGCCATCAAGGAAACATGTCCATGGTTCGCCGACTTTGTGAACTACATAGCCACCGGAACACCACCACCAAACCTCTCATTCCATCAAAAGAAGAAGTTTTATCATGATGTCAAGTTCTATGTTTGGGAGGATCCATTCCTCTATAGATGGTGTTCGGACATGATCATGAGGAGGTGCTTAGCGGAAAATGAGTGGGAAAAAGTGATTGAAGAGTGCCATTCATCCCCTTATGGAGGGCACTTTGGAGCAAATCGGACGGCTCATAAAGTTCTTCAAAGTGGTTTCTATTGGCCATCCATCTTTAGGGATTGTGAGATTTTTGTGAAGAAGTGTGATAAGTGTCAAAGGATGGGGAACATTTCAAAGAGGCATGAGATGCGTATGAAGAATGTGATTGAGGTGGAACTCTTTGACGTGTGGGGGATATACTTTATGGGGCCATTCCCCATCTCTCATGGATTTTCCTACATCCTTTTGGCCATTGACTATGTTTCAAGATGGATTGAGGCCATTCCAACCACTACAAATGATGCCAAGGTGGTCCTCAACTTTTTGAGGAAGAACATTTTCACTCGTTTTGGCACTCCAAGAGCATTAGTGAGTGATGGTGGTTCACACTTTTGCAACAGATGGCTAGATCAACTCTTGACAAAGTATGGAGTGAAGCATAGGGTGACCACCCCTTATCACCCTCAAGCTAATGGACAAACGGAGCTTGTTAATCGAGAGGTGAAACAAATTTTGGAAAAGACCGTTGGGTTGAAGACGAAGGATTGGGCCATCAAGTTGGATGATGCTCTTTGGGCTTATCGAACCGCCTACAAGACACCTTTGGGCACATCTCCATATCAACTTGTGTATGGCAAGTCTTGTCATCTACCCGTGGAAGTGGAGTTGAGAACTCGTTGGGCCATCAATGAGTTGGATCTTGATCTTAAGGCATCCGGAGAAAGAAGGAAGATGATGCTTAATGAGCTCGATGAGTTTAGGAATGGAGCCTTTGAGAATTCCAAGATTCACAAAGAAAGAGCTAAGAGGTTTCATGATAAGATGATTGAAAGGAGGGAGTTCCAAGTTGGAGAACAAGTCTTGTTGTTCAACTCAAGGTTGAGGCTATTTCCGGGCAAGTTGAAGTCAAAGTGGTCGGGACCCTTTGTGATTAAGAATGTGACGCCCATGGGAAATGTGGAACTCATTGGTAAAGATGGAACAACTTTTGTGGTGAACGGACAAAGAGTGAAGCATTACTTTAGAAACGAGCAAATTCGAATGGTGGAGTCGCTTTGTTTGGATGAAGCTTGAAAGTAGAAAGAAACCGTCCGGCATAGGACGTTAAAAATAGCGCTTCTTGGGAGGCAACCCAAGGTTTATTGCTTTCATGTTTTTATTGCTTTAGTAGTGTTGATAGCTTGGTTTATTTTGTAGGTATGGATGAGAAGCATTTTGGATGTCATAGCTTGAAAAATGAAGAAGAAAGCAAAACCAACTTTGGAGAGGGGAAGCAAGTGTTGCAAGGGTGATCTTTGAAGAGCTTTGGATGTGCAAGGAAGGAGGTAACAACTTGTAGCCCCAAACTTAGAATTTATACATAGTAAAATTCTAAGTTTGGGGGAGTTATTTTTCTTTTTATTTTTCTACTAGTTGTTACCCTTGCACCGGTTCGTCATTCTACTTGTGTTACATTTTGCACCGGCGCACACTTGGCTTTCATATGATTATATTTTTTAAGTTGGTTTTGATCACATGATTGTGTAGAGGATTTTTGGTGAAATGTGAGCATGGATAGTCATTGGAATCCATTGTTGAGTAATTGTGGTAATATATATTTGCTTTGAATGTATGCATGATTGGTGTTGGAGAATAGTATCATGTTGTGTTCACATTTGTGTTCTTTGATGGCATGAGTGCATGATGTGTTGTTGTTTGGGAACATTTGATGATTATGAAAGTCCTATTGAATAAACCGGTGAGATTTGAGTCATAATTTGAGCATGTATTCCGGTTTGATTCATTTGAGAGTGGACTAGGTTATTGTTAGTGATCCTAGAACTTGCCCATGTTCTTGTTTGAAAGCATGATTGTGTGAAACTTTGTGATGTGATATAGGCCATCTTGTTCTAAAAGAGTCACTTCGCCAAAAAAATTCCTAAAACCGAAGTAATATTCCGTAGTTAGCCCTTTGAGCTTAATTCCTCATTTTCTTGGCAAACTACAATGTTAACCACTTAGCCTTTTTTAGCCTTTAATACCTACATTTAGTGGAGGATAAAAGACAAAGTGGAAAACATGTGCTTGAATGAATACCTTTGGTGAAAGGAGAAATTGGAAAAGTTGAAAGAAAAAGAGAAAGATGAAAAGAAAATCAATGGAAAAGAAAAGAGGGACAAAGAGCCCCAAAAGCTTGAAAAGAAAAAAATGGTTCAAAATATGAGGTGATGAATGCTTGAAAAAGAAAGAAAAAAAGAAAAGTAAGGATGAAGTTTGTAAGCTTTGAAAGTGAAAGCACACATTATAAAACAACAAGCTTTGTTCTCCACTAGAAGAGTCACAATTCCCAAATTCATCCTACCTTGTCCAAAGAGCCAATGTTACATCCTTGATAAAGTCCTATTGATCACATTGTTGAGCATTTGAGTGTTGTAGAAAGTAGAAGTTGGGCAAGCATATGGTGATTGCATAGCATAACTTGGTTGATGAGTGCATTTATATCCTCAATTTGTTTGTGTGTTTGAGAGAAACACTTTGTCACGTGAGTAGAGGACTTGAGCATTTGGAGTATGTTTCCCATTCACAATATGTTGTGTGTTTATGCATTCTTTGATCTATGAGTGTGAGTTTCAATAATGAGCCTATGACCTTCATTGAGAGATGCACTTTGAGAAAGAGATATCATTACATCTTACTTTGCATGTGTGAATTACATTGAATATTCCATTGTGATCATTCCACCCTCATTGCCTTAAGTGCTTAGTTGTTTGAGGACAAACAACATTTTAAGTTTGGGGGGGTTTGATTCGGGTGGAATTTACACGTTTTAGGAGCACATGTGAAGCATGTTTTGATGTGGATTTCATCGAATTATGCATTGAATATGATTGTTTAAGCCGAAATGAGAGAAAGGTTGTGTTTTGTCGATTTTGTAGGAAATACGATGAAATTTGGAGCAAAACACCAACCATACTTTACTAGATCAGGAAGAGGAGTGCACGGTTGGATTCGTCTCGAAAAACGGAGTGGATTAGCCAAAGGAATCGAGTCAATCCGGCATCCGAGGCGGAAGATATGCACGAAACGAGAAAAGGTCGGAATCGAAGAACAAGGCAACTCGGCCGAATCTGAGATTTTTGGTTTTACTGCACACTCGGCCGAGTGACTCAACTCGGATGAATCTGAAACTTTGGACATCACTGCGCACTCGGCCGAGTGAGCCAACTCGGCCGAGTGAGCCAACTCGGCCGAGTGAGCCAACTCGGCCGAATCTGCGAGTTTCGAATTTACTGCACACTCGGCCGAGTGACTTCAATTCGGCCGAGTCTCGGCTAGACAAAATTGTGGCACGCTTTTTAAGTGATCCACTCGACCGAGTGACCCCAACTCGGCCGAGTCACCACAATCTCGGTGCCAAACTTGTATTTTCTCTATTTTTGAGGGATCAACTTGCAATTATGTCATCCAAACCCTACCCAAACACTATATAAACCCCCTTTCTTGAAATCCAAGACATTCTTCCCCAATTCATCAATTCTCACATATAGTAACACATACTTGGAGGTGATTTGGCCATTCCTCTCTCAATTCTCCATCAATTCAAGGAAGAAATGATGCAATAGCTTGCAAATTTCATTCCCCACCACATTCTAGACTAAGCTTCTTTGTTCTCTCTCTTTTGATTTAGTTTTTACAATTGGATTTTGTAATTTCATTATGCTAGTTATTGGCTAGAACACTTTTGGTTCTAGAGCCTTGTAAATACTCTTGATGATGTTTATGAATTAATCTTCTACTTAATTGGTGTTTGTGTGGCTTAATTCTATTTGGGTGCTTGGTTTGTATTGCAAAGCATGTCATTATGTGTACAATGATGATGTGTTGATCATAATTAATTGAATTAGGTTGAGAAATCTAGTTTGGTTGATTGATTGCAAGCATTTGACCTAATTTTATTGAGAGATCGAAAGATGATCAATGATTAGGAAGATGTGTGATGATCTTAGGAGCTTGATTGGGTTTTATTGTGCAATTTAGGTAGAGATACTAAGTTGTGTGATATCTCCTTTGAATTACTTGGATCGAAAGAACTTTTAATTCATTATTACGTGATCAATCTTATAGACAAAGCATGAATATCACTTGAGTAGAGAATTAACCATAGATGGATTCACTAGTATTGCATGTGCTCTAGGACCTACCTTCTCTTAATTGAGTCTTCACCCGTTTTATTCTCGTTTTTATTGATTCGCATGCTAGTAGATCGATCTCCATTACTCTTTATTACTTATTTGTGACATTTTGGTAGGTAATCTTAGAGCAATTCACACCATTCAAATTATCGATCGCGTCTAAATAGAACTTAGTTAACAAACTACACTTTTACGCTTAACCTCCTTGTGGGATCGACTGCGTGCTTATCACGCTACGATAGACACCGTACACTTGCGGTTGTTTATTTTAGTGTTGTATAACACGCGAATCATCGATCATTTCGCTTGTGGGATCGAAGGAATGGTTTAGCGAGAACTGTGTCAAAATTATCCGTAATGGCAGGCAAACAAAATTCTGGGAAGATGTATGGGCTGGGGATAGTAGTCTTAAAAGAGCTTTTCCTAGATTCTATGAGTTAGAGAAAAATAAAAATTGTTGTATTTTTGATAGAGTTAGGTGGAACAAGGGAGAGTTAGTGTTGAATTGGGAGTGGAAAAGAATGTTATTTGAGAGAGAGACAGATGCTTCTAACAATATATGCAGAGTGATAAACAGGTTCGTTTCAGAAGCCGAATGAGAAGATTTTTGGACCTAGAAATTAGAGAAAGAGGGGCGGTACTCAGTCAATTCTGCTTACAAGTATCTTTTGGAGGAATCTACGGAGGACATACAAGAATTGGACGGTCTGCGCAAGCTATGGACTAAGGGAGTTCCGCTAAAAGTGGCAGGATTCTCATGGAAGATGGCACAAAATAAAATTCCATCGATTATGAACCTTAGAAGACGTGGCGCGTACAACGTGAATTTTTCCACAAAGTGCAGTTTATGTGGAGTTGAGGAGGAAGAGACATTTCACCTTTTCTTCCAATGATCTTGTTCAAAGCAGATTTGGGCCAAGATTTATGGATGGTTTGAGCTCCCCTACACACCAAAGGAATCAGCACTGCCCCATTTTGAAAGTCACAGTAAGTTTGCAGATACAAAGTGGAGGAATCAATGGCTTGTTATTTGGCATGGGAGTATATGGACAATATGGACTAGCAGGAATGATAAAGTTTTTAATGGCAAGGACTTTGAAGTGGAACTGACAGTAGACAAAATTCAAGTTCTCTCCTTTAGTTGGCTCAAAGTGTTTTCAATGATTAAGAAAGAATGTGGGATTACTGAATGGCTTAGGGAACCGAAATTATGTTTGAAATAATCGGTTCCCACTCTTTACATTTTGTTATGCGTTTTTATTTTGTTTTTTTTTTATGTAATCTTCAGTTTGGGGTATTCCTGATACCCAAAGTAATAAAAGTTTGGCTGTTTCCAAAAAAAAAATCCCATTCCCCAAAATTCACCTAATCCCCCATCGTAAAGTTTCCTTGCTCGAAAGCAAGGATCGCCAAGTAAAGGACGGGTTGCACCTAACTTCCTCTTCTAGCACATACGAGTGCTTAAAATATCTGGCTTTAAAAGTTCTACCAATCATGGAATCTGGATTGTCAATCAAGCGCCAAATCTGCTTAGCCAAAAGCGCTTGATTGAACTGGATCATACTTCTGAATCCCATACCCCCTTGATCTTTTAGTTTACACAAGTCTTCACACCTTCTCCAATGTATCTTGTGTTTTCATTCCTTCTGTCCCCACCAAAAATTCGCCATTAGCGATTACAATTGTTGACAGATCTGGATAGGTAATCGAAAGCAAGACATGACATAAGTTTAGATTGCTTACAACACTAATTTTATAAGCACTTCTTTCCCACCCTTTGAGAACTCCTTATTTTTCAAGTCATCAATCTTTTTCTTCATTTTATCCACCAGGTAAGAGAATTTGATTCTATTTTACCTCAGTGAAAATGTTGGTAGGCCAGATAAAGTTGGTGCCCTTGCGAGAACTGGACGTTCAAAGTATGACGAAAGTCATGCCTATTTTCAAGCACAATATTCGGGCTGAAGAGGGCAATTGATTTATCAAAATTCACCCATGGTCCTGAGGCTTCTTCATAATCCGCAAGCGTTCTTTTAATTTGCATCCCATTCTCCTTAGTTGCCTTACAAAAGAGGATGTTATCATACGCGAATAGCAAATGAGTGATCATCGGAGCCCCTCTTGCCACTTTAATGCCTTCAATCAATCCCCTATTAGCCTTTTCGTTCAAGCACGATGAAAGGCCCTGAGTACAGAGGACGAACAGGAAGGGTGAGGGTGGATCCCCTTGTCGCAGGCCCGTAGAGGGATGTACTTTTCCAATAACTATGTTATTGATGCAAAAGGTATATGACACCGTCGAGATGCAACTCAGAACCAGGGAGATCAATTTATTCGAAAATCATAGCTTTAGCCAGTTGAACGCGAAGAAATTTCCATTCAATTCGGTCGTAGGCTTTGCTCATGATAAGTTTTAAAGCTGCATACCCCGTCTAACTTTTATTGAGCTTCAACCAGTGCATGCATTCATAGTTTTAGAGTACATTGTCAAGGATCTGCTTATCCTGAACAAAGGCTCTATGGTTCTCATCAACCACCTGAGGCATCACTTTCTGAAGTCGGATCGCGATAACCTTTACTACGATCCTGTAACTAACATTGTTGAGACTAATCAGACGGTATTCAGACAAAGTCGAGGGCTCTTCTTGACTTTTGGGATCAATGTGATTATCGTATTGTTACAATCATGAAGTCCTCCCTCGTTATTCAAAATCCTGAGCACCTTTTGGGTAACCACCGGTCCTACGATATCCCACATTTGTTGATAAAAAAACATGGCGTTAAAGCCATCCGACCCCGAGCCTTACTTGGGTGCATATCGGAGACTGCTTTTTTTAACCTCAATTGCAGTGTAATCCAAAAATGCATTCATCTGTTCAGTAACCATATGCGGAGTGCACTTAGTTACCTTCTCAACTTGCTCGTCAGACGGATTGGATGGTAGAATTCTTCAAGTAAGTGACATACATCATCCTTGGAATTGACCCACACCCCACACCCCTCTTCCATCTTTAATTTTGGCTATATTATTTCTATTTCGACGTTCCGTTGCTCGTCTATAGAAATAAGTCGTGTTACGGTCCCCACTTTTCAACCAATTTGTTTGTGATCGTTGCTGTCACACCGCTTCCCATTGTGACAAAAGTTTCTCTAGTTCTTCTTCCAACTTTGTATACTCACTACCATTCTCCACGGACACTCATGGTTTTGAGATTATTCACAATAATCTCCACCCTTTTGTCGATAGATTCAAGTGTAATGTTTTTACATGTCAAAATTGTACTAAAACATAACAACCTCTAATTGGATAACATAATTTTAAGGGTTAATTGCAAAAAAAATCATGACCTTTAGTAGATTTATCAATTACAACATATCCTTTTTTATTTGCAATTTGATACACCATCTTTTTTAGTTTTACAATTTAATGCACCGATAAATTTTCCGGTCAATTTTAAAATGATGTGGCGCCGAAAAGATCAAAATCGTCACATTGGCTCCAAGTAAAATTGCCAATTAATTCATTATTATTTTTAATAAAAAAACAATTTTAAAACTCTAAAAAAATACAAATTAAACAAGCCCTTATTTGCACGAAATCTTATTGGCGTTCTTCAATTGATTTGTTTGTTTTAGTTGAACTAAGATGGACTCATATTTGCGGTGCTCTTATTCTCCATGGAATTTGGGAAGATAGCATGAGAATACGAGCATTCTCTTAATTGATTATTAGTTTGAGTATCTTAATTAATGGGCTCTTTTTTTTTTTTTTGCGTTTTCTTCTGGCGTATATGGAAATTTGATGGCGGGCAGCCAATCTATAATCTAGAAATTAATTTCGCACAGTACAGTTTATCAAATTTGAAAGGCCAGGCGAGAAACGCGATGATATTCAATGGTTGCAAGTAGAGCCGGCAATTTGGGCCCGACCCGATGGGCCGGCCCGACCAACCCGATGGGCCGACCCGACCAACCCGAAGCCTAGTATGGGCTGGGCTCTAAAATTATAGGCCCATATAAAACTGGGCCTATTTGACCCGACCCGATAGGCCTAATGGGCTAGGCTGATTTTAGCCCGATGGCCCATGGGCAGCCCGTTTGTCCCGATCAAATTTTTTTTAAGGTAAATAAAAAATTAAAATTATTACAATACTATATACTTAAATATTAGTATTATGTTATTGATTTTATTTTGACTTTCAAATTTGAACTTATGAATTATTTATAATTCGATTTGAACTTGATATATAGTGTAATGTTATACTCCGTACTAATTATGTCTGTTTATAAATTATGTATTATTAATATATTAGTGTTGGGAATAAAATGATTTTGAATTAGATACCAAAACCCCTGATTGATGATGATCAGATTAGTTGAGATATGATCAAGTCAAAGTTCAGGCAAGTTGTCTCAGTGCACTCTAGTATGTAGAATGCTTAAATAAAAATCTCAGAAATGTTATGAGATTTTAGTGATCAGGATAGTTGTCCAAAGCTGGAATGTTAGGCAGCTTGATAGGTCTATAGGACAAAGTTGCTGATCCATTCAAGACAAGCTGATCAAATGGACAACTGAGCTGAAGAGATCAAGAACAATAAAGCTGTGTTCATAAATGCAAAAGATCAAGACAGTTGAAGTACAAATGATCAAAAGCATTGAATGCAAAAGACACATTCAATGAAGCATTTATTGCCAATCATGCCTGAAACAAGCATTGAAGACTTAGAGCATTAAAGAGTGAAACATTGAATGAATGCTGGAACATTCTAAACTGCAGCAGGAATGTTCAGGGAGCTTGTCCCATCTGACCGTTGGCTGTGTATAGAGTTTGCCACAAATCAACCTAGGACAATGTGCAAAATTGGAAACTGACACAAGTCTTCTCAGCCGCATTTGTCAGAAGTCAACACATTCATTCAAGCAACCATTGAAGAGCCCTTTTACACAGTGGATAAAAGGATGCCAAGCTTCATAGTCGTTCCAATGGTGCTGCAAATAGACATATTTGAATTGCTAATCCCTCCAACGGTTAGTTGTTCAATTTGCCTATAAATACAGAAGTGATCAAAGGGATTCATTATCCAACTACAAGCTATCAAACTATCATCAAGCTTTCAAAAGGAAACCAAGCTGTTCTCTAAGAATCCCAAGTTTCCTGAATCACTTCTCTTTAGCTAAGCCAATCTTTGTAAACATCCAAAGCTTAGCATTGAGATATCCTAAACCTTTACACTGTTCTTATTGTAAAGGATATCTCTACTAGTTGGAACCAAACCTCAAACCCTTATCTCATTAAGTGAAGAGAGAGTTTGTTGTAGAAGTGAGGAGTTAAGGACTGTTAGTGTGAAACACAGTCTTAACTCAGAGAGATTGAGCACTAGGACTCAAGTTATCCTAGGGATCAAAACACTAAGAGAGTGTTATTGATCAGTGCACCTTGGCACTATAAAACAAGCTAATTCCATTGAGAAGGAATTATCCTGTTCAATCAGGGAAAGTGGATGTAGGAGCTTGAGTCTCTGAACCACTATAAACTTGTGTGCCATTTACTTACTGCATTCCTTATTTCACTTACATTCAAACATATTTTAAAGAAGCATAACTCAGTAAGTAAGGAAATCTGTTTTGGACAAAGTCCCTGATAATCTGTATCTTTTTCAGAAATTAACTTGGAGTATTTCTTTAGTCAAAGGCCAACCACATTCCGCACTTAGCAACTCTTTTAGATATTTAGCCAACTGATCACTCAATAGTAATCAGTAGGACAAGTATCTATCAAAGTTCACACTCAGGCCAGTTGTGAGACAACTTGCCTGATAAGACCAATTTGTCAAAAAGAAAAGAATTTGCATACACAAGTGCATTCCCCCCCCCCCATACACTTGTGTTATACTCCACCAAGGACCAACAAGTGGTATCAGAGCAGGGGTTCAAAGACCACTGCTTCTGAGAATCATTGATTTTCAAAATCTCACTTTCTGTGGTCACTGAACTGATCCAAATTTCTGAAAAATCTACTTATATTTTCCTTTGTCTATCTGTATGAGAATGGCTAACAATGCAGTTCCAGGAGATGCTGCCAACACCACCAACAACATGGGTCCAAACCAAGTCAATCATATTTCTCATCACAAACTGCCAATGTTCTCAATTGAGAATTATAATTTCTGGAAAATCAGGATGAGAGCACATCTTGCCTGCCAGCATGATGAAATGCTCAAAGTCATCACAAGAGGACCTTTCACCTTCACCAAGCTCAATCCCAAGGTCACTGATGCTCAAAAAGCAGATCCAAGGGAGCTGTTACCTAAGGATGAGGATGAGCTGACAGCAGAAGAGAGAAAAAGGCACAACCTGAACTACATTGCCATGAACACCCTGTACCAGACCATTCCAGATGCAGTGATGGGAAGAGTGTATCACTGCACCACAGCAAAGGAGATCTGGGATACCCTTGCACTTATGTGTGAAGGTACTCAAAAGATAAAGGAAAACAAGCTTCAAGTGGCTATCCAAAAATATGAGCAATTCACTATGGAGCCAAATGAAACTATTGATCATCTTGATGGCAGATTCACTGACATCATGAATGAGATGAACTCCTTGGGCAAGTTCTATGCTAAAAGAGAAGTTGCCTTGAAGATTCTGAGAAGTCTCACATCAAAATGGGATATATATTCTGTCATGATGCAAAATACCAGCAATCTTGACAACATGCCAATGCAGCAAGTATTCTCTGAACTCAAAGCATATGAGTTTGATCTCAACAGAAAGAAAGTGCATGATGAGCCATCCTCCTCAGGCAAAGGTGTTGCCTTCAAAGCTACTGAATCAGAGAAGAAAAATACTCAAAGATCTTCTCAATCTGTGTCAAAATCAGAAATGAAGGAGGAACTGGCACTCATGGCTAGAAGATTTGAGAAGCTGAATTCCAGATTTGGTAGATACAAGAAGTTCTACCAAGATAACAGAACCAGAAGGAGATTCAATTCTCCTGATAACAAATCAGAGGACAAAGTCTCTGATGAAAAGAAAGAAGACAGATATGCTGATAAGAAGAAATACAGCAAAGGTGAACCATCATCATCAAGAAGGAAGGAGTCCTCTAGCAAGAAAAATGATGATGAAGATGTGTGTTACAATTGCCAGAAAAAGGGTCACTTTCAGTATGATTGTCCTGACCTAAGTGCCAAAGAAAGAAAAGAAAGACAAAACAAGAGAGACAAGAGGATGAACAACAGGAAGGCCATGGTAGTTGGAGAATCAGCAAGTGAAGAAAGTGTCTACTCTTCTGATGATGGACTGTTTTCCCACAGTGACAGTGAAGATGACTGCCAAATGGCATTTGAAAATGAAGAGGTATGTTCATCTTCCAATATTTCAATTAACACACATGAATCTAGTGAAATCCAACTTGACTTTGAAAAATTGTTAGAAGATTTCACCAGAATGCAAGAAGTATGCAATATAACACTGAGAGAAAATGAACAGTTGAGATCTAAAATTAAAATGCCCAATCTCCCTGAATCTGAGGTTGACATTAAATCATCTGAGTTGTATCAGCAGATTATGAGAGAACATGGAGATATGTCTCTCAAAATCTCTGAACAACAAAAGCTGATTGATGAATAAACTCTGACTCTAAAGAAAAAGGATTTTGAACTTAGAACTCTTCAAGCCAAATTTAACAATCTCTCAAGTGAATTTGATACTCTGAAATTAAGTGAAGGGAGCTTAAAAATGAAAATGTCTGCCTTGAAAAAATCTGCTAAGGCAATAGAGGAAATTCAAGGGTTTCAAAGACAATTTGCTCAAAAGGATGGATTAGGCTATAGTCCATTTGAACCTTCACCTGGTCTTAGTATTACTTCCTCAAGCAATTCTAAGATGACTTTTGTAAGATCAGTGGCACAACAAAATGAAATGGAAGTAAATCAACCACTGATCAAGGATAAGGGAAAAGGAATTTTTATACCAACTCAAGTGAACAATGTCCCTAAACCCATACCTAAGGAAAAGGTTAAAGACATTGTTTACAGGAGAAATGAGGGTCAGAAAGGTAGAACCAATGGAAGGCCAACCTATCTGAATCCTTATCAGAGAAGTTGTCCAAAATCTGTTCAGAAAAGGCCAACTCAAAAGAGGCAACCTCAACTGAATGGATTAAGGCCAATCCCCTCTGATAGGTATAAAACATTCAGGAAGCCTGAACCCTTCTTGACAAAAGGAAAAGGCCATCCAAACCCCTATCCACAAAGGTCTTTCCAAGCTGCACCTAAGTCTAGTAACTTCAGGAGAAATGTCCCAAGGAAATTCACCAACCCTCCTGAACCTTACAAGACCAACACTTATACACAGAAGGCACCCAAGGCATTTAAGGGTCAAACTGTGTATGTAGATGTAAATGGAAACCAAGTCAGTCACTTTGAGTCAATCAGAGTAATCAGGCAGATTTGGATTCCAAAAGGTACAGCTAACCCTCTAGGACCCAACACTCAAAGGGTACCTAAATTTTGACTTTGCAGGGCTGCAAGGACCCCGAAAAGAAGAGAAGCATCAACAAGAAAACATCATGGTACCTGGACAGTGGATGTTCAAGGCACATGACTGGAAACAAGGAGCTTCTCTCAGACTTCATAGAAAAAGATGGTCCTTCTGTAACCTTTGGAGACAGCTCTCAAGGGATCACAAGAGGCTATGGTACATTAAACATTGGTAGTGTTAAAATTACTAATGTCTCATATGTCCTAGGCCTAAAATATAACTTGTTGTCTATAAGTCAAATTTGTGATAAAGGATACTGTGTTGAATTTGCACCAAATGAATGTACCATCAAAAACAAATCAACACAACAGGTGCTACTAACAGGGGTGAGAAAGGGAAATGTCTATTTTGCAGATTGGAGCAAAACCCCTGAAGCAATTTGTCTTGTTGCCAAAAGCACAAATGAGCAAAGCTGGCTATGGCACAAGAGATTGAATCATCTGAATTTCAAAACCATCAACAAGATTGCAAGAAACTCTCTAGTTAAAGGGCTGCCTAATCAAGTGTTCACCAAAGAACACATATGCCAGCCATGTCAGGAAGGAAAGCAGATCAAAGCCTCATTCAAAGGAAAACCTGTCATCTCAACTAAGAGAGTTCTTCAACTGTTGCATATGGATTTATTTGGTCCAATTATCCCAGTAAGTTTAAATGGAAGAAAATATGCATTAGTTGTTGTTGATGATTTTTCCAGGTACACTTAGGTAGTATTCTTGCTGAACAAAAAGGAGACCCAAATCAAGTTACCTGAATTAATGATGAGATTGAGCAATGAAAAGGGCCTAAGTATTGTCAAGATCAGATCTGACAAAGGCACAGAATTCATAAACTCATACATCAATGAGTACTGCAGCAAGAATGGCATCACTCATGAAACTTCAGCAGCAAGAACTCCTCAACAAAATGGAGTTGCTGAAAGAAGAAACAGAACCTTGAAAGAGGCAGCTAGAACTTTGATTGCTGAATCCAAATTGCCTAAAAGGTTCTGGGCTGAAGCCATTAGCACTGCATGTCACACTCAAAACAGGTCCTTAATCACCAAAGGACAAGGTAAAACCCCATATCAAATATGGAAAGGTAGACTGCCCACTGTTGCCTATTTTCACATATTTGGTTGTAAGTGTTTCATCCATAATAATGGGAAAGAGCAACTGAAAGCTTTTGATAGCAAAGCTGATGAAGGAATATTTGTTGGATATTCACAAATCAGCAAGGCTTACAGAGTTTACAATTGCAAAACTCTTATTGTGGAAGAAACACCTCATGTTGTGTTTGATGAATCTATTAATGAGTTAAGGGATAGAAACCTGAATATTGATGAGATAACACAAAGAACAACCAGATTAAGGCTTCAAAGCAAGGAAACAGTGTTTGTGGATGTTGCCCAGCCTGAACTTCATGAAAATCAAAAACTGGACAACCTACCTGATAGCAATCAACTAGTAGACAACCAACCTGAAGGAGAAATTGAACTGACTGACCCCATCCCAGTTCAAAACCAGGTAACAACTACCAATGAAGAAGCAGGCAATGCTGAGGTAGTTAATGGATCCACTATTCAAGGGGGAACCAATGAAAATGTCAACTTATCTGACAATGAGGACAACACCCCTGAATATGATCCTGAACTTGATCCTTTGATACACGTGTTATACAACACTAAATAAACAACCGCAAGTATACGGCGTCTATTGTAGCGCGATAAGCACGAGGTCGATCCCACGAGAAGGTTAAAGCATAAAAGGGTAGTTTGCTAGTTGAATTCTAAATAGACGTGATCGAATAAATTGAGTGTTGAATTACCCCTAAGATTGCCTAACTATGTGTCACAAATAGACAACGAAAGAGTAAATATAAAGTCGATCAACTAAGCATGCAAAATAAGAAAACGAAAGTAAAACGATTATAACTCAAAGAGAAAAGGTGGGTTCCAAGGCAATTGTAGTTCTTAGATGTCCGTTTATGAATGTTATCTCGTTTAAAGGGCCATTAAGTTTATCCCGTATAAGGTGATCACACAAGAAGAACTAATCGATCTCTCGATACAAATTAATCCAAAGACGCAATGCAATATAAGCTCGTATGTCTACATCACAAACATTACACCATCTAAAATAGCTCCTAAGATCATTCGATTCCCTCTCCGATAATTAATCCTCTCTCGAGATCATAATAATACCGGGTTGCACATTCGCATACGATTAAATGAAATGAATCTCTCGATACCACCCCAATTAACAATAAATCAAGCAAATCATTATGGCCACTAACAACATGCTTTACAATGAATAATTGAATATGCAAATACGAAATAAACACCAATTAAAGCAAGAAATTACTCATAAACATCAATCCAAGTCTTACAATGCCTTAGAACCACAAATTGTTTAGCTAACTACTAACATAATCAAATTACAAAATACAACTGAAATAACTAAGTAAAAAGGAAAAGAAAGAGAAAGCTTAGTCTAGAATGAGGTAGGGAATGGAATTTGGGAGCTATTGCATCCTTTCTTCCTTGATTTGATGGAGAATTGAGAGAGAAATGGCCAAAACACCTCCAAGTATGTGTAACTATGTGTGGAATTGGGGGAGAATGTCTTGGGTTTCAAGAATGAGGCCTTATATAGTGTTGGGGAAGGGTTTGGATGACATATTTGCAAGTAGATCCCTCAAAATTGGAGAAAATACAAGTTTGGCACCGAAAATGGGATGACTCGGCCGAGTTGGGGTCACTCGGCCGAGTGGACATTTAGAAGAAACGTGTAACAACTTTGTTTAACAGCAACTCGGCCGAGTAAGCCAACTCGGCCGAGTAAGCCAACTCGGCCGAGTGATCTTCAAATTCAATTGGCTACGTATTTCATCCTTACTCGGCCGAGTAAGGTCACTCGGCCGAGTGCGCAGTAGACCCTCAACTCGCAGATTCGGCCGAGTGACTTACTCGGCCGAGTGCGCAGTCGAAGCCAAACTCGCAGATTCGGCCGAGTAAGGTTACTCGGCCGAGTTGCCCCTGCACTTCGATTTCGGCCTCTTCTCGTTTCGTGCATAACTTTCGCCTCGGTTGTCGGATTGACTTGATTCCTTCGGCTAATCCACTCCGTTTTTCGAGACGAATCCAACCGTGCACTCCTCTTTCCGGCCCAATCACTTGTGGTATGTGTTTTGCTCCAAATTCCATCGTTTTGCCTACAAAATCAACAAAACACAACCTTTCTCTCATTTTGGCTCAAACAATCATAATCAATGCATAAATCAATGAATTCCACATCAAAACATGCTTCTCATGTGCCCCTAAAACGTGTAAATTCCACCCGAATCAAACCCCCCCAAACTTAAAATGGTGTTTGTCCTCAAACAACTAAGCACTTAAAGCAATGAGGGTGGAATGATCACAATGGAATATTCAATGTAATTCACACATGCAAAGTAGGATGTAATGACATCTCTTTCTCAAAGTGCATTTCTCAATGAAGTTCATAGGCTCAATATTGCAATCCTCATTCATAGATCAAAGAATGCACATGTACACAACACATTGTGATGGGAAACATAATCCAAATGCTCAAGTCCTCTACTCACATGATGGAGTGTTTCTCTCAAACACACAAACAAATTAAGGATATTAATGCACTCATCAACCAAGTCATGCCATGCAATCACCATATGCTTGCCCAACTTCTACTTTCTACACACACTCAAATGCTCAACAATGTGATCAATAGGACTTAATCAAGGATGTAACATTGGCTTTTTGGACAAGGTGGGATGAATTTGGGAATTGTGACTCTTCTAGTGGAGGAAAAAGCTTGTTATTTTACAATGTGTGCTTTCACTTTCAAAGCTTACAAACTCCATCCTCACTTTTCCTTTTCTTTCTTTTTCAAGCATTCATCACCTCATCTTTTGAACCATTTTTCTTTTCAAGCTTTTGGGGCTCTTTGTCCCTCTTTTCTTTTCCTTGATTTTCTTTTCATCTTTCTCTTTTTCTTCTTTCAACTTTTCCAACTTTTCTTTTCACCAAAAGTATTCATTCAAGCACATGTTTTCCACTTTGTCTTTTATCCTCCACTAGATGTAGGCATCAAAGGCTCAAAAAGGCTAAGTGGTTAACATTGTAGTTTGCCAAGAAATGAGGAATTAAGCTCAAGGGGCTAACTACGGAAAATTACTTTGGTTTTGGGAAATTTTGGCTAAGTGACTCTTTTAGAACAAGATGGCCTATATCACATCACATCATCTCACACAATCATGTTTTCAAACAAGAATTTAGGCAAGTTCTAGAATTACTAGCAATAACCTAGTCCACTCTCGAATGAACTAAACCGGATTACATGCTCGATTTAAGGCTCAATTCTCACCGGTTTATTCAATAGGACTCTCACATTCATCAAATGTTCCCAAGCAACAACACATCATGCATCCATGCTATCAAAGATCACAAATGTGAACACAATCATGATACTATATCCAACATCAATCATGCTTACATTCCAAGCAAATAAACATCATCACAACTACTCAACAATGGACTCCAATGACTATTTATGCTCACATTTCACCAATTGTCCACTACCCAACATATGCTCAAAACCAACTAAACCAATATACTCATGTGAAAGTCAAGTGTGCGCCGGTGCAAAATGTGACGCAAGTAGAATGACGAACCGGTGCAAGGGTAACAACTAGTAGAAAAAGAAAAGAAAAATAACTCCCCCAAACTTAGAATTTTACTATGTATAAATTCTAAGTTTGGGGCTACAAGTTGTTACCTCCCTCCTTGCACATCCAATGCTTCTTCAAAGATCACCATTGCAACACTTGCTTCCTCTCTCCAAAGTTGGTTTTGCTTTCTTCTCTATTCTTCAAGATCATCCATACCTACAAAATAAACCAAGCTATCAACACTACTAAAGCAATAAAACAAGAAAGCAATAAAACCTTGGGTTGCCTCCCAAGAAGCGCTATTTTTAACGTCCTATGCCGGACGGGTCTCTCTACTTTCAAGCCTCAATCAAGTGAAGTGTTTCCACCCTTCGAATTTGTTCATTTCCAAAGTAATGCTTCACTCTTTGACCATTTACCACAAAGGTTGTTCCATCTTTATCAACAAGCTCCAAATTTCCCATGGGTGTTACATTCTTTATCACAAATGGCCCCGACCACTTTGACTTCAACTTACCCGGGAATAACTTCAACCTTGAGTTGAACAATAAGACTTGTTCTCCCACTTGGAACTCCCTCTTTTCAATAATCTTGTCATGAAACCTCTTGGCTCTCTCTTTGTGAATCTTGGAATTCTCAAAGGCTCCATTCCTAAACTCATCAAGCTCATTAAGCATCATCTTCCTTCTTTCTCCGGATGCCTTAAGATCAAGATTCAACTCGTTAATGGCCCAACGAGTTCTCAACTCCACTTCAACGGGTAGATGACAAGATTTACCATACACAAGTTGGTAAGGAGATGTGCCCAAAGGTGTCTTATAGGCGGTTCGATATGCCCAAAGAGCATCATCCAACTTGATGGCCCAATCCTTCCTCTTCAATCCAACGGTTTTCTCCAAAATTTGCTTCACTTCTCGATTAGCAAGCTCCGTTTGTCCATTTGCTTGAGGGTGATAAGGTGTGGTCACCCTATGCTTCACTCCATACTTTGCTAAGAGTTGGTCTAGCCACCGGTTGCAAAAGTGTGAACCACCATCACTCACTAGTGCTCTTGGAGTGCCAAAACGAGTGAAAATGTTTTTCCTCAAAAAGTTGAGGACCACCTTGGCATCATTTGTAGTGGTTGGAATGGCCTCAATCCACCTAGAGACATAATCAATGGCCAAAAGGATGTATGAAAATCCATGAGAATTGGGGAATGGCCCCATAAAGTCTATCCCACACACATCAAAGAGCTCCACCTCAATCACATTCTTCATAGGCATCTCATGCCTCTTTGAAATGTTCCCCATCCTTTGACACTTGTCACACTTCTTCACAAACGCTTCACAATCCCTAAAGATGGATGGCCAATAAAAACCACTTTGAAGAACTTTACGGGCCGTCCGATTTGCTCCAAAATGACCTCCATAAGAAGATGAATGGCACTCCACAATCACTTTTTCCCACTCATCTTCTCCTAAACACCTCCTCATGATCATATCCGAACACCATCTATAAAGAAATGGATCCTCCCAAACATAGAACTTGACATCATGATAAAACTTATTCTTTTGATGGAATGAGAGGTTTGGTGGTGGTGTTCCGGTGGCTATGTAGTTCACAAAGTCGGCGAACCATGGACATGTTTCCTTAATGGCAAGGAGTTGTTCATCGGGAAACCACTCCTTGATAGGGACTTGGACGTCTTTTTCTTCCACATTCTCAAGTCTTGAAAGATGATCCGCCACCACATTTTCACATCCTTTCCTATCCCTTATCTCTACATCAAACTCTTGCAAAAGGAGTACCCATCTTATCAACCTCGGTTTAGCCTCCTTCTTCTCAACCAAGTACTTCAAGGCCGTGTGATCCGTATACACAATCGTTTTTGCTCCAACCAAGTAGGCTCTAAACTTGTCGAAACTATACACTACGGCTAGCATCTCCTTCTCCGTTGTGGTGTAGTTCCTTTGAGCCGGATTCAATGTTTTGCTCGCATAGTATATCACACGGAAAAGTTTATCTCTCTTTTGGCCCAAAGCCACTCCAATGGCATAGTCGCTAGCATCACACATGATCTCAAATGGTTGGCTCCAATCGGGTATCACCAACACCGGGGCTTTAATCAAGGCCTCCTTCAAAATCTCAAACGACCTCACACATTCTTCACTAAAAATGAAGGTGGCTCCCTTCTCCAACAATGCACACATAGGCTTGGCTATCTTTGAGAAGTCTTTGATGAATCTCCTATAGAAACCGGCATGTCCAAGAAAGCTCCTAACCGCCTTTTCATTTGTTGGTGGAGGTAACCTCTCAATAGCCACAATCTTGGCTCTATCAACCTCAAGCCCTTTTGCCGAAACCTTGTGTCCAAGCACAATCCCTTCCTTCACCATGAAGTGGCATTTTTCCCAATTAAGCACCAAGTTGGTATCTACACATCTTTGTAAAACACAAGAAAGGTTACGTAGACATGTATCAAAGCAAGAACCAAACACGGAAAAATCATCCATGAACACCTCCATTATGCTTTCAATCATACCATGAAAAATAGCCATCATGCATCGTTGGAAGGTGGCGGGAGCATTACATAATCCGAATGGCATCTTTCTAAAAGCAAAAGTACCATAGGGGCAAGTAAAAGTTGATTTCTCTTGGTCTTTAGGATCAATCAAAATTTGATTGTAACCCGAGTAACCATCGAGAAAACAATAATACTCGTATCCCGCCATCCTATCCAACATTTGATCAATAAAAGGCAAGGGGAAGTGATCTTTCCTAGTGGCACTATTCAATGCACGATAGTCAATACATACTCTCCATCCCACGGGGATTCTAGAAGCAATTACCTCTAAGGTATCGGTTGTCACAATGGTCATACCCCCTTTCTTAGGTACCACTTGTGTTGGGCTCACCCACTCACTATCACTTATGGGAAAAATTATGTCATTATCTAACCACTTCAACACTTCTTTTCTCACTACATCTTGCATTATGGGGTTCAATCTTCTTTGACCTTGGGCTTTAGGCTTAATAGACTCATCTAGTCTAATTTTATGCATGCAAATATGAGCCGGTATACCCTTCAAATCCGAAATATCCCACCCAATAGCCGATTTATACGTTCTAAGTACCCTAAGCAATTTTTCTAGCTCAAGCTCATGCAAGTGTGAAGAAACAATAACCGGAAAGAGATCACCTTGTTCAAGATAAGCATATCTCAAGTGCTCCGGAAGTGGTTTCAAGTCGAGCTTCCTCCCCTTCTCTTGAGCTTTTGGTTTCTCCTTAACTTCCTCCTTTGGTGCTTCCAATGAGTAACATGAGGGCCAAGTGTCAAGATTTTTGTGAGGAAATCTTTGACACTCTTCAAGTAAAACCCCCCCAAACTTGGCTTCTTGTCGTATCTCCTTGAATTTTTCCTCCTTCTTGAGTGGAAGTTCCTTCAAATCATCAAGAGAAGACATGTATTCAAACAATTCTACATCATTAAGTTCATCAAAATTGAAATCACAAGGAAAAGAAGAGAGTGAGTTAAGAGAGTTTCTTATGCAAAGGTCAAGTGGATCCTTTGAGTTGCTCTTTTCCATGTGCATATCCACACAAGCTTGCACGTGGTTGATCATGTTGCACTCATAGACCTCATCTTCATCATCTCTAAACTTGATGGCCTTGTAGATGTTGAACAACACTTTCTCGTTGTTCACTTGAAGTTCCAACTCCCCTTTCCTCACATTAATAATTGCTCCACCGGTTGCCAAAAATGGCCTTCCCAAGATGAGTGGAATATACTTATCCTCTTCCATATCTAATACCACAAAATCCACCGGGAAAATGAACTTATCGATCTTCACCAACACATCTTCTACTATACCCAAGGGGTATGTCATGGATCGATCCGCCAATTGAAGGCTCATAGTAGTTGGTGTAAGCTTCCCCAAACCAAGTGATTTAAATATGGACAAAGGCATAAGATTAATGCTAGCTCCCAAATCACACAAAGCTTTAAATGTACCTCCATCTCCAATAACACATGGCAAGGTGAAAGATCCGGGATCTCTAAGCTTTTGAGGTAGCTTTGCTTGAATGATTGAGCTACATTCTTCGGTCAAATGCACCGTCTCATACTCCACCATCTTTCTCTTGTTGGACATGATTTCTTTCAAGAACTTAGAGTAATGGGGCATTTGTTCTAGAGCTTCGGCAAAGGGGATGTTGATGTGGATCTTCTTGAACATCTCCACAAACTTAGCAAATTTGTTGTCCAAGCCCTTCTTCTTCAACCTTTGAGGGTATGGAAGGGGTACCACACTCTTGCCTTTGTCTTGAGAAGGGATTGCCTCCTCACTCTTTTTCTCCTCTACTTTCTCCTCTTCCCTCACTATCTCCTCTTGCCCTTCTTTCTCTTGTCCATCTTCTTTGTCTACACAATCGGGTGCCGTTACCATTTCCTCCTCTTGTGGCATCTTTGGCCCCTCGTAGCTCGTCCCACTTCTTAGCTTAATAGCTTTGCAATGCTCCTTGGGGTTGAGCTCCGTGTTTGAAGGAAATTGCCCCGGAGTGTGTTGACTACCGATGACATTAGAGAGTTGGCTCACTTGCTTTTCCATGGCTTTCATGTTGTTTGCCATATTCTTGATCATTTCTCCTTGCTCATCAAATCTTTGCCGAGTTATGTTTGCATTCTCTCTAGTATCTCTCATGAATTTAGTGGTTTCCCCCATAAAAGTGCAAAACATATCCTCCATTGATGGCTTTGGTGAAGGCTCCACAATAGCCCCATCTCTCACATTGAAATTTGGAGGTGGGATGATTGCATTCCTTGTGTTGGCATAGGAGAAATTCTCATGTTGCCTCAATCCCGGATGGTATTGATTTGGGTTAGGAGAATTTTGCCTTTCATTCCAACCTCTTTCTCGGAATTGACGGTCCCTTTGATTGTTCATATAATGGGCCTCTTCATATTGTTCATCACTAGGTCCCATTAATGACTTGGTCGCCATCATCGAAGTTAACTTGTCCATTTTGTTGGACAATGTAGCAAAATCATCCGACTCCTTCGTGGAAGCAACTTTCCGGGCTTGCCTTCTCTCGGACGGCCATTGGTGTCCGTTCTTTGCCATCTCCTCGAGAAGCACATAACCTTCATCCGTCGTCTTTCCTAGCAAAGAACCTCCACCGGCCGAGGCATCTACCATCCCTCTCGTGCGGTGGTCCATCCCATTGTAGAAATAGCAAATCAATTGGTCCCTCGAAAACCCATGTTGAGGACAACTCCGTATAAGATCCTTGAAGCGCTCCCAAGCTTCGGCTAGAGACTCATCATCATCTTGCATGAAAGAAGAAATTTCTCCTCTTATCTTGATGGTCTTGCTTGGTGGAAAATACTTCATGAGGAAAGCATCCACAAGATCGGCCCAATTTTCGATTGTCCTTAGATCAAGAGACATGTACCATTGCTTAGCACGATCGCGGAGTGAGAATGGGAACAATTGGAGACGAATATAATCTTGAGGAACTCGGTTTATCTTCACCGTCCCACTTATCTCTAAGAATTGAGATAAATGGAGGTTGGGATCCTCCTTTGACAACCCTCCAAATTGGTTGTTTTGCACCATCATGATCAAAGCCGGTTTGAGCTCAAAGTTATGAGCATCAACGGGTTCCCTACCCGCTCCTCCGTATGGTCTTGGGATGGGACGGAAGTGATCTCTCAAGACTCTTTGATTCCCATTGTCCTCCCGTTGCTCTCCATCTCCTTCAATATTGACATTCCCTTCCATCCTCCGGTTGAGGTTATCTCTTATGCCTCCTTGTGGTCGATTACCACCATTCCCATTAGGCTCTACGATGCCTCCAACATCCTCTTGATTCCTCTCTTCTTCCACTATTGGATTCTCTCTTCTATTCATGGCCTCCAATTCAATCCTTCTTCTTTCGGCGTTTTGTCTTCGACAACGAGCTTCAATTTCCGGGTCTAGAGGTAGCACTTCTTGTTGATTCCTCCTAGATCGAGTGATCATATACCATGTCTAGACAAAAGTTCAAAAGAAAGTGAGAATCACAAGTGAAATCAAGGTAAAACAAACAAATATTTTTGGATTTTTGAGAAATAAGGAAAGCAAGTAAAATGTCTAAACTAAAACTCTTCTAGCCTACACTCTAGAGCTATAAAAACCTCCCCGGCAGCGGCGCCATAAACTTGATACACGTGTTATACAACACTAAATAAACAACCGCAAGTATACGGCGTCTATTGTAGCGCGATAAGCACGAGGTCGATCCCACGAGAAGGTTAAAGCATAAAAGGGTAGTTTGCTAGTTGAATTCTAAATAGACGTGATCGAATAAATTGAGTGTTGAATTACCCCTAAGATTGCCTAACTATGTGTCACAAATAGACAACGAAAGAGTAAATATAAAGTCGATCAACTAAGCATGCAAAATAAGAAAACGAAAGTAAAACGATTATAACTCAAAGAGAAAAGGTGGGTTCCAAGGCAATTGTAGTTCTTAGATGTCCGTTTATGAATGTTATCTCGTTTAAAGGGCCATTAAGTTTATCCCGTATAAGGTGATCACACAAGAAGAACTAATCGATCTCTCGATACAAATTAATCCAAAGACGCAATGCAATATAAGCTCGTATGTCTACATCACAAACATTACACCATCTAAAATAGCTCCTAAGATCATTCGATTCCCTCTCCGATAATTAATCCTCTCTCGAGATCATAATAATACCGGGTTGCACATTCGCATACGATTAAATGAAATGAATCTCTCGATACCACCCCAATTAACAATAAATCAAGCAAATCATTATGGCCACTAACAACATGCTTTACAATGAATAATTGAATATGCAAATACGAAATAAACACCAATTAAAGCAAGAAATTACTCATAAACATCAATCCAAGTCTTACAATGCCTTAGAACCACAAATTGTTTAGCTAACTACTAACATAATCAAATTACAAAATACAACTGAAATAACTAAGTAAAAAGGAAAAGAAAGAGAAAGCTTAGTCTAGAATGAGGTAGGGAATGGAATTTGGGAGCTATTGCATCCTTTCTTCCTTGATTTGATGGAGAATTGAGAGAGAAATGGCCAAAACACCTCCAAGTATGTGTAACTATGTGTGGAATTGGGGGAGAATGTCTTGGGTTTCAAGAATGAGGCCTTATATAGTGTTGGGGAAGGGTTTGGATGACATATTTGCAAGTAGATCCCTCAAAATTGGAGAAAATACAAGTTTGGCACCGAAAATGGGATGACTCGGCCGAGTTGGGGTCACTCGGCCGAGTGGACATTTAGAAGAAACGTGTAACAACTTTGTTTAACAGCAACTCGGCCGAGTAAGCCAACTCGGCCGAGTAAGCCAACTCGGCCGAGTAAGCCAACTCGGCCGAGTGATCTTCAAATTCAATTGGCTACGTATTTCATCCTTACTCGGCCGAGTAAGGTCACTCGGCCGAGTGCGCAGTAGACCCTCAACTCGCAGATTCGGCCGAGTGACTTACTCGGCCGAGTGCGCAGTCGAAGCCAAACTCGCAGATTCGGCCGAGTAAGGTTACTCGGCCGAGTTGCCCCTGCACTTCGATTTCGGCCTCTTCTCGTTTCGTGCATAACTTTCGCCTCGGTTGTCGGATTGACTTGATTCCTTCGGCTAATCCACTCCGTTTTCCGAGACGAATCCAACCGTGCACTCCTCTTTCCGGCCCAATCACTTGTGGTATGTGTTTTGCTCCAAATTCCATCGTTTTGCCTACAAAATCAACAAAACACAACCTTTCTCTCATTTTGGCTCAAACAATCATAATCAATGCATAAATCAATGAATTCCACATCAAAACATGCTTCTCATGTGCCCCTAAAACGTGTAAATTCCACCCGAATCATCCTTCAATTAACTTTCCTGAATTTAATGAATCTAGTGATCCAACTTCAGATGAGGACAATCCTCCTGAAAGGATCAGGTCTAGAAGGACTTGGTTGCAAGACCACCCATCTAGCCTGATACTTGGTAATCCAAGTGAAGGGATCAAAACTAGAAGATTTCATGGAGAAAGTGCTTTGTTTTGTTGTTTTCTTTCAGAACAGGAACCTAAAGACATTGAGGAAGCACTACAAGACACCAACTGGATCATAGCCATGCAAGAAGAGCTGAATCAGTTTACCAGAAATGAAGTTTGGGAGCTGGTAGACAGGCCAACTCATCAAGATGTCATTGGAACTAAATGGGTGTTCAAAAATAAGAAAAATGAAAATGACATCATTGTGAGAAACAAAGCAAGACTGGTGGCCAAAGGATATTGTCAATCTGAAGGGATTGATTATGATGAGACTTTTGTTCCAGTGGCCAGACTTGAGGCAATCAGACTCTTCCTAGCATATGCAGCTCACATGAGATTCAAGGTGTATCAAATGGATGTGAAGAGTGCATTTCTCAATGGGGTGCTCAAAGAAGAAGTATATGTTGAACAACCCCCAGGATTTGAAGAAGGAGACAAGGTGTACAGATTGAAGAAAGCTCTCTATGGCTTAAAGCAAGCTCCAAGAGCTTGGTATGACACTTTATCACAGTTTCTTCTAGATCATGGTTTTGTCAAAGGCACTGTTGACAGAACCTTGTTCAGAATCTGTGAAGGAGATGATATTCTGTTAGTCCAAATCTATGTGGATGACATTATATTTGGATCTCCAAATGAGAAGTTATGTGAGAAGTTCTCCAAACTCATGCAAAGCAAATTTGAGATGTCCATGATGGGATTGATGAATTTCTTCTTAGGACTTCAAGTCACTCAATCAAAGAAGGGAATATTCATCAATCAGGCCAAGTATACAAGGGACATGATCAAGAAATTTGGATGTGCTACAAGCAAGCCAGTCAGAATTCCTATGAATACTAACTGGAAAATGGATCCTGATGAAAGTGGAGAGTCAACAAACTCCACTAATTACAGGGGAATCATAGGATCCTTGCTATATCTCACTGCAAGCAGGCCTGATATCACATTTGCAGTTGGAGTATGTGCAAGATTTCAAGTTAATCCAAAGAAGAGCCATCTTGATGCTGCCAAGAGAATTCTAAGATATCTCAAGGGATCTGAGAATCTTGGATTATGGTATCCAGCTGATGACAACATTGAGCTCACTGGATATTCAGATGCAGACTATGGAGGATGTAGAATTGACAGAAAATCCACCTCTGGAACTTGTCAATTCTTGGGCAGCAAGCTTATCTCATGGTTTTCCAAGAAGCAAAATACAGTTGCAACTTCAACAACTGAAGCTGAGTATGTAGCAGCTGGAAGTTGCTGTGCTCAGATACTTTGGCTCAGGCAACAATTGAGAGATTACAAAGTAATCTCAAATGAAGTGCCAATATTCTGTGACAACAATAGTGCAATTGCTATCTCACAGAATCCAATGCTCCACACCAGATGCAAGCATGTGGATATAAAGCATCACTTCATAAGGGATCATGTGGAAAAGAAAGATATCAAGCTTGTCAAAATCCACACTGATAAGCAAAAAGCTGATATCTTGACTAAACCATTGGCTGAAGCAAGGTTCTTAGAATTATCAGCTGAATTGGGCTTACTTGATCCAGGCAAGATGGAGGAATGAAGGGAGGAAGCTCATAAGAAGGGGGAAATTCATTAAAAATGAATTTCAGCAAAGTTGACCAACCTCACTGAAGCAGTCAGCCAAACAGGGAAACTCAGCAAAGTTGTCCTTATAATGTTCAGCAATGTTGGTCAGGAGCCTTGTCCAAGTGGGACCCAGTCAGCAATGTTGGGACCCACTCAGGCAAGCTAATCAGGCAGTTTGACCTTCACAGAAATCAAAGCACATCTCAGGATGTTTGTCCAAGTTAATTAGATAATTTTTGCTATTTTTGGCATTGATTAGACATTTAAAAGAATTATTGATCCTAGAGTAGGCCATTTTTAGGATGGCGTGTACTATGAAGATCTTTGCCCCCAAAACAGCAAATCAGCATTAAATGCAAAATCTTAAATAAGATTGCATGAATTCTTGAGCCTCCATCAAGACCATTGATTTGCATTCAAAACTCCATCGAACCATTGAAAGCCCACTACCCCACTATATCCAAACGATTTTTCAAAATTACCCACTGTTATATTCCATTAACCAACGGTTAATAAATTCTATCCATATATAAACTCCTCAATTTTCACTGTCCTCCTCACGCACTCATATTTCCCAAACTTTTGAATTCTCAAAACCTCTAAACCTGCAACTTTTCTCCAAAACTTTCTTTCTCTCAAATCTATCCATGGCTCCAAAACTCAAGAGAGAATAACTTGTAGATTTCAATGATTCCTCCTTGGACATTGATTTCTCTTATCTCAGTAACCCAAATTCCCTTTGGTTTGAAAAACTGGTGGCCTTTGATAGTCCTGACTCAGAAGTCCATCAAGTCCTCCATTGGTTAAAGGAGGCAGGGCTAGAGAAATTTCTAGGCACCAAGCCTGATTCCTGACTGAATCCATTCATGGCAGAATTCTTTGCCTATCTCAGGTGGAAGGGCAAGAAGGGGGATGTGTGCACCAAGCTCACATATGCAGAGGAAGATGAAGAAGAAGAAAGCCAACACACCATCATCTTCACTGCAGAGGATCTGGATGCTAGCTTTGGGCTACCTTCAGAAGGCCTGAATCCAGAAATGTACAAAGAAGAGGATGATCAGGAGTTCTATTACTCTTGGATGATAGAACCTAAAAAGGTTGTAAGTGCTCAAAACAAAAACACTTTAAAGCCAGTGTTTAGGCACTTGTTTGATTGTGTGGTAAAAAGTCTGTTAAGTCACTCTGGGAGTGTTGAACAAATCAGCATGCCAAAGCTCAGGGTATGGCTGCTGTGTTTGACTCTGCTGAAAAGAGAGTCAAATTTGACTAGAAAAGTTTTATTTTGGACAAGATGATGAATGAGAAATACAAGTTTAAGGAGGTGAAACACCACAAGGTGGTGGTTGATGGAAGGCTCCAGTTCTGCACAAGAGCCAGCCTACTCTTGGAAAGATTTGCTCATTACACCCATCTACAAGCAAAGCCAAAGCCTTTTCCTGCACAAAAGGTGATGTTTAGAAAAATGTCTTCTAAGACAGAGAAGAGAAAGCAGGAGGCTACCTCCAAGAAAGTTGTTGCAATTGTTCCAGTCACAAGAGCCTCTCCAAGAAAGAGGAAAGCCCAGCCACCAAAAGCTCAGCCAAAGATGAAGAAGATGAAGAATATTCTGAATGAATCTTCACCAGAAAGTCAGTCAAGAAGTGGAGGAGCCACTTCTGAGGAGATAGAGAAGGTTGCTGAAGAAGGTGTCAACCCTCCTGAAGAAAGTGTGGAAGTCAGAGAGGTTGTCCCCTTACAGCCTGAAAGTGTAACTGAATTCAGAGATCTTGACCTGCCAACAAGATCAGAAAGAAGAAAAAGAATCATCAAAACCTCTGAGAAGCAAAGATTGATGGAGGAGGAGAAAAAGAAGAAAGAATTCTTCAAGGAGATCAGGCAAGCTAGCAAGTCTAACTCCAAGTCCAAATCAAAGCCCAACAGCCCTGAAGCCAACTCCCCTGATATTCAATCAGAAAGAATATCCCCATCAAGGCATGAAGGAGAGGAATGCAAGACTCCTGAAGATGCCCCAATCATTGCCAAGAAGGTTTACTCCCCTGAAGGTGCCCCTGATAGATCAGGTATTGATGTGCTGGCAGATTTGGTTAATCTTGAGGATAGACCTTTTTCCCCACTTGATCCAAGACTTCTTTCCTATACCAAACTTCTTGAAACTGTTCTTCAAGAAGGTGATCAAGTTGCTCTCCCACCCATTCCAGCCATTCCAATTACCTCTTCATGCACATTGCTCTCAAAAGCACCTGAATCCCAACTTGCTTTAAGCTCTAACCCTTCTGAACCCAACCTTCCTGAAATCCAGTCCACCCTACCTGACTCCCAATCCAATCCTCCTGAATCCCAAGCCAACTCCTCTGAAGATGAAAGTGGTGAAGAATACACTTATGAGGGGATGCTAAGGCAGATTGCCAAGGCTAATGTGGATGCACTATACCCAGGGTTGAAGGACTATCCTAGACTGCAGCAACAGTTCTATGATCTCAGAGCCCTTGTTGAGATCAAGGATAGAACTATGGTGGAAATAGCTCAAGCTATTCAGGACAAAGGGGCAAACTGGTGGCAAGTTGAAGAGAACTGGCTCTTAAACTTTGCAAATGTGAAGAAATCCAGTGTGTTAACCACTGAGGCCCTGTTTTGCACAATTGTCTCTGAGAAGGTGCAAGCTGAGAAAGAAATAATTGCACAAGGACTCAGGCACCCTGATAGTCCATCTGATGATGATGATGATGATAACACCAATCCTAACCCTCCAGGCCTCAACTCTGCTCAGGTACATTACTTGACTTATCATTCTGAAAAGGACTCTGATCATTCAGAGGAGTTGACCAAAGATGGTGACTCAGTCCAAGATGCATTGGCCAAGGATGGTTCTTTTGAACCTGAGGCACAACTTGACAATGTTGAGACTTCCATGGGAGAAGCTGGTTTGGCTAAAGCCTCATCAATGTCAGGTCAGTTGGACATTGACCAGCCTTTAGTCATTCAGGATGACTCAGTGGCCTTGGGATGCCCAAGCACTGTGATCTCCCAACAACTGCCCTCTGTGGATCCTGTTGAGGATATAGAGGTGTCAGGTTTAGGAATGGAAGGAGTTGAAAAGGCTGATAGTGGTAAAAACTCAGAGGGAGATGATGGTGAGGATTGTGTGATTACAGGTTCCCTGAGTGCACCAATCATAGAGGGAGATGAAGTAGAAATGTTGGGTGCAGCCCAATATGAGAGCCAGGTTATTCTTCAAGTCAAATCTGAACTTGATGAATCCCTTGGTGAAAGGAGGCCTGATTCTCCAGAGAATGTGAGATTATCTGTTGAAACTTGAAAGTGAAGAAAAGAATTTAGTTGAAAAAGAGAGAGAGGGTGCTGATGTATCAGGCCCTATGGGAGATAAAAAGAATGAGGGTGTTGAGGGAGATTTTACTAACACTCTTAGTTTTGCAGATTCTGTTGCTGTCACAATTGAGCAAATTTTTGCAGATGCCTCCCTGACAGATATACCAGTTGATGTTGACACTGACCTTGAAGCAGTCTCAGCAAATGTGTCCACACTGAACCAGATTTACTTTGAGCAAGCCAACACAACTGAGGCTAACTTTCAGATTGCTACTTAGACTGCTTCCATTATTGGAGAACAGTCAGAGAAGTTGGACACACTGGTCAAGGAGGTTGGTAAGGCACATGCAGCAACTATTGATACTCTTGATGGCCAAGGCAAGACTTTAGCCTCTGTGGAGATGAGATTAACTGGCTCAGAAGAGGTAATTTTGCCCACATTGGATGCAAGAATATGTGGAGTTGAAACTGGACTGCAAACAGTTTCAACTGAAGTGACAAAGGCCAAGGATGCTATGGTAAAATTAACAAGATCTGTGAAGAAAGAGCAGAAGGGTCTCAAAGATATGTACCAGCATAATGTGAAAGCCTGGAGAAAGACAATCAAGGATGCTCTAAGGCAAAGGACAGCAGCTCAGAGGAAGAAGGCAGAAGAATTAAAAGCTGCAATGGTGAAAGAGGCTGCTGAAAAGTTCACTGTTGAACTCATGGCCAAAGTGTCTGATCAAGTTGTGGCCAATCTCACTGAACAACTTCAGGCCAAACTTGATCAATCACTGAAAGCCACATTGGATGCAATTGTTACTCAAAAGATGAAGCCAGTTCACACTTTTTTTAGCATGGCAGATGATAAAATGCAAAACATTCATGATGAGAATGTTTACCTACTGCAGGAGTTGAAGTCCCTCACTCATTCTCACTCACATCTCTCTGTCACTATAAGTGACTTGAAGCCCCAGTGTTTTGATAATGTCAAAAAGGGGGAAAGAGAGAGAGCATGGGCAAAGGGAACCTTGGTGATTGGTGAATCCAAGGGAAAGGAGAAGGTTCCTGAGATGGAGAAAGAGGCAGTAGAAGACATTGGGAAAGGCAAAGGCCCAATGAATATTGAGAATTTGACTGAAGAAGAGCAGATTCAAATTGCTGTTAAAGAGTCCATGATGTCTGCAATGGAGAGTCAGGCAAGGAGGCAACAAAGGCCTGGTGGTGAGTCAGCTGGACTTGACCCCAAAGAAAAGGTTGCTGAAGTAAGGGGGAAGGTGACAAGGTCATCTGAAAGAAAGAGGAAGGAATTGGAAGCCTTCAATGAATTCCCAACCAGCCTGACTTTGCCTTCAGAATTTCAGTCTGAAGAATCAACTCCAGCAAGGAAATCCAAGAGAATGAAGAAAGCAGCCCAGATGCCTGCTATTGAAGAAGAAGAAGTTGAAGAGGAAGTACTGGACAGAGAGCCTGAAGTAGTTGTGCACAAGCTTGCTGATGATCCTTCTAAGTTGTTTGAAGAAGGATTTGGGAAAGATCCAGAAACACAGGAGAAGCTAGCTCTTCTAAGAGCTAAAGAAAGAATGGATCAGTTGGTTGAGGCCAACAAAGCAAGAGATGGAAGAAGGGCAAACTTCAAAGCTCCAAGAAGGAGGGCTTCATACAGAAGGCTCAAACCACAAATGCTGCAAAGATGGGACACTCAGTACCCTCACCATGATAAGTGGGTTCCAATCTCACTGAATGATGCATGGGAGGAGGCCAAGAGAAGTTTTGTATATGACTTTTATGTCATTGGAAAGTGGCTTGGAGAGAGTGTGGATGAAGTCTTTGTTCAGTTCATGTTTGAAAACCATAGGGACCTCTACCAAAAGTTGTTTGCAGCAGCTGAGATGGCAAGAGTTGAATTCAAGGCCCCTGGTCCTATTCAGTACATGCCTCCCAAGTTCAATGGGAACTTAATTGATGAGGGAAAGATTCTGGAAGAATTTATCAACATCATGAAGATGGAGAAGCTAAAGCCTGGCCCTAGAGGAACCAACAAGGAGATCTGGGAACTAAAGAAGAGAGTATGGACTCAGTATGGCATTGCTCCTCAGGATGATGGAACTCTGTGATGGATAAGTTCTCTGTTTCCCTATTTTACTGTTATGATTTCTGTTGTTATTCTGCTATTCTAGACTAGTGAGTCCTTTTGATTTTCAACTCTGTAATGGTTTATCACTTATATAAAAGGATCACTATGTTTTTATCAAGAGATAACAACTCATTATCTCAACTAACCTATCATGACATATCTTACTTGATTTATTGTGCTAACAGTTTCTTTCAGGCAAGTTGACCAGTTCACTCTCCCTGAAGGTAATGTATAATATAAGTCAAGGTTCCTTTGTAATAGGTTTTGGCATCATCAAAAAGGGGGAAATTGTTGGGAATAAAATGATTTTGAATTAGATACCAAAACCCCTGATTGATGATGATCAGATTAGTTGAGATATGCTCAAGTCAAAGTTCAGGCAAGCTGTCTCAGTGCACTTTAGTATGTAGAATGCTTAAGTAAAAATCTCAGAAATGTTATGAGATTTTAGTGATCAGGATAGTTGTCCAAAGCTGGAATGTTAGGCAGCTTGATAGGTCTATAGGACAAAGTTGCTGATCCATTCAAGACAAGCTGATCAAATGGACAACTGAGCTGAAGAGATCAAGAACAATAAAGTTGTGTTCATAAATGCAAAAGATCAAGACAGTTGAAGTACAAATGATCAAAAGCATTGAATGCAAAAGACACATTCAATGAAGCATTTATTGCCAATCATGCCTGAAACAAGCATTGAAGACTTAGAGCATTAAAGAGTGAAACATTGAATGAATGCTGGAACATTCTAAACTGCAGCAGGAATGTTCAGGGAGCTTGTCCCATCTGACCGTTGGCTGTGTATAGAGTTTGCCACAAATCAACCTAGGACAATGTGCAAAATTGGAAACTGACACAAGTCTTCTCAGCCGCATTTGTCAGAAGTCAACACATTCATTCAAGCAACCATTGAAGAGCCCTTTTACACAGTGGATAAAAGGATGCCAAGCTTCATAGCCGTTTCAATGGTGCTGCAAATAGACATATTTGAATTGCTAATCCCTCCAACGGTTAGTTGTTCAATTTGCCTATAAATACAGAAGTGATCAAAGGGATTCATTATCCAACTACAAGCTATCAAACTATCATCAAGCTTTCAAAAGGAAACCAAGCTGTTCTCTAAGAATCCCAAGTTTCCTGAATCACTTCTCTTTAGCTAAGCCAATCTTTGTAAACATCCAAAGTTTAGCATTGAGATATCCTAAACCTTTACACTGTTCTTATTGTAAAGGATATCTCTACTAGTTGGAACCAAACCTCAAACCCTTATCTCATTAAGTGAAGAGAGAGTTTGTTGTAGAAGTGAGGAGTTAAGGACTGTTAGTGTGAAACACAGTCTTAACTCAGAGAGATTGAGCACTAGGACTCAAGTTATCCTAGGGATCAAAACACTAAGAGAGTGTTATTGATCAGTGCACCTTGGCACTATAAAACAAGCTAATTCCATTGAGAAGGAATTATCCTGTTCAATCAGGGAAAGTGGATGTAGGAGCTTGAGTCTCTGAACCACTATAAACTTGTGTGCCATTTACTTACTGCATTCCTTATTTCACTTACATTCAAACATATTTTAAAGAAGCATAACTCAGTAAGTAAGGAAATCTGTTTTGGACAAAGTCCCTGATAATCTGTATCTTTTTCAGAAATTAACTTGGAGTATTTCTTTAGTCAAAGGCCAACCACATTCCGCACTTAGCAACTCTTTTAGATATTTAGCCAACTGATCACTCAATAGTAATCAGTAGGACAAGTATCTATCAAAGTTCACACTCAGGCCAGTTGTGAGACAACTTGCCTGATAAGACCAATTTGTCAAAAAGAAAAGAATTTGCATACACAAGTGCATTCCCCCTCCCCCCCAATACACTTGTGTTATACTCCACCAAGGACCAACAATTAGTAATTTATATTTTTAATTATAATTATTTGTATAAATAAAAAATATATGTGAGAATGTGACCAATATATAATAAGTTTATATAGAGTATAGTTTTTGCTAGAAATATTTTTTTATCTCATGGGGTGGGACTTACCGTGTACATTAATGCAATAATGGTTATGGTCGTTTATAAATTATGTGTAGTTACTAGTTAATATATAATTTTTGCAAGAAATATTTTTTTTAAAAAAATTATGTAATGGGCTGGGCTGGCCCGCTAGCCCAGATGGGCTAGACTGAGCTCCAATTTTATAGGCCCGACCAGTTCATGGGCCGGGCCGGCCTAGCCCACGAACATCACTTGGCCCGATTGGCTGGAACGGGCCGGGCTGGGTGGCCCGATTTGCCAGCTCTAGTTGCGAGGCAGAGGAGACATTATTACGAGGATAAAAGGTAATATGTGGTCGGTGTCACTTAATAGTGTGAGAATACCAGATCTGATACTATGTGAGAATTATATTCAATCACCGTTAATGAAATGATAAGAGTGGTCTCCACATAGGGATTACAAGAAATGCACGAGGAAATAGATAAATAAGGAAATAAATATAAACCATAAATAAAAGATTACTAACTATAATATATTATATTATTCCTATAATATATTATTCTATTATATTCTCTAATACCCTCGGTCAAGCGAAGCTGGGAATGTAAATGAACACGAGCTTGGTACGCAACAATCTGAAGCGAGTTTGAGATAGAAACTTTGTGAAGACATTCGCAAAACAAATCACTTTTGTTGTCATACAACAGGAGAAATAACAGAAATTCAGAATCACCAAATAGGACATGATGCCAAGGTGCAAAAAAGTGGGAAGCAAATGGATCGAAACACCGAAATCCTTTGAAGGACGAACGATGGCAAAAAATTAGGCAAGATTCACTTGCAAGGGTGTCGAAAACAGTTGATTCGAGCACAACCAAGAAAGATCGAAGAGGCGACCAACCAATGATATTGATCACGGGCTCTTCGAATAGAGAGAAAAGTAGAAGAAAAAAGATGTAGCGTGAGGCTATAGAGAAAATTAGAGTGTAGGTGAGTGTAACTAACACCATATGAGTGAAAACGATCATGGAGATAACTTGATCGGCCATGAGAGGGAACGAGGAGACTTGCTCGTTCGAGATAAAAAAAAAAATATAAGGCGGCGACGAGGGATACCTGCTCGTCGAGGACGCCGAAAAAATTGAGAAGGGGGAAGGGGCAAGGCGGCGACGGGGGACACCAGCCCGTCGGAGACGCCGAAAAAATAGAGAGGTGGAGAAAAGAAAATTAGGGAGGAGAAGAGAAGGGTTTCAATGTATTAGGATGATACCATGTGAGAATACCAGATCTGATACTATGTGAGAATTATATTCAATCACCGTTAAGATACTATATATAGGGATTAAAAGAGATGCACGAGGAAATATATAAACAAGGAAATAAATATAAACCATAAATAAAAGATTGATACCTATAATATATTATATTATTTCTATAATACATTATACTATTCCTAGAATATATTATTCTATTATATTCTCTAATAAATAGGTAGTTCCTTTAGCGAGGGTGAAAGTACCCAATCTTTGCATTGATCAGTGTGAGTTTCTGAGTTTTTTCTAGTTTTTTTGTTGTTCTGGTTTAGATCCCTGTTTTGCTGTTCATATGATTTATGTTTCTCTATTGAAAGCATTTCTTATGCTCCAGCTTTGTCCAATGAATGTCTTTGGCTTTTCAAAAAAAAAAAAAAATTGAAGATGCCGCAAGGATCTTAGTATTTTAGGCTTCCTAATTTTGGAGTTTCAAAATATATTTAAGTTTTTGGGATTTCTGTTACTGTTTCAAAATTTATTTTCTTGAGTTTTTTGATCTAATTTTTCTTTCAAGTCAACCGTCTCTATTTGTCAAAGATTATTTTACCAGTTTAGGTTACACTAATTGATTTTTGAATTGAAACTTTCTGGGTTTTTTTCTGATTCAGATCATCACTCTATTGGAATATGGATATGCTTTGTTGGGTAATTTGGAGATGGCGCAATAAGGTCTTTGTGAATGTCAACTGGGATTCTGAGAAAATGTTAGATGAAGTAAAATAAAGTTATGGAGAAACTCTGACTTCACCGCTTGGTTGCAAGAACCTTGGAAGCTGTTGCGTTCTTATGTTTTGGTCTTGGGCTAGGTTAATGCTAATTCACTTTATTTTTCTGTTCTTCATATGGGTATTGTTGTGCGTGTGAGTTTAGGATAGTTTGCTGGTTTAATTTTGCTTTTCTTTTTTTTAGTTTTAAAATTGTTTTTTTTTCATTAAAAAATAATAATTAATTAGTTGGCAGTCTTACATGACGCCAATGTGGCGATTTTGATCTTTCCGGCGCCACATCATTTTAAAATTGACCGGAAAATTTACTAGTGCATTAAATTGTAAAACTAAAAAAGATGGTGTATCAAATTGCAAAGATAAAAAGTATACGTTGTAATTTATAAATCTACTAAAGGTCGTGATTTTTTTTACAATTAACCCTAATTTTAATACTTATTTTTAATGTAATATCAAATGGTAAAACCTATTATACTTTGGCTAGATTTGAATGATATAAGAATGTTTTTTTTTTCTTTTTATAACAATACATGAAATTCAACTTTTATTTAAATCCACCGTTGAAACCTGAAAAGATAAGTCACCGCCAAGATTCTACACAAGAGTATATATCATAGTCTAGTGTTTGCGCTCTCATTTACCATCCCGCGGTTCTCTTCTCTCAATTACCTACTGCTGGTTCTCTGCAATAATTTTCTATTAACACAATTAGTCATTTTGTCTTTAATTAGCTAGTCAATATGTTTATTATATAAGCTAAATAAAAACATTTATAAATAAATATAGTTAAATAGATTGATCTGTTAAAATTTAAAATACCTACGAAAAAACTAATGTTCCAATATTTAAATAAATGAGCTTCTAAAACAAGTTAGATTAGCTGAGTTTTAGTTGACCTAGTTATAATTGAAACAAACAGTAAACACTCTCTAGATTAAAAAGAAATGTTTTTTTTTTAAGAAAGGAGGGGTGCATAATGATAAATATATGCTTTATAGTTAGAAATAAAAACCTTACTCTAAAATATTATTTACTCATATTCAAAATATATATCATTTAAAATAATGTACATATATTTTTTTTTTAAAAATAGTTAGGCCTAAAGAATTGTGCTATTGCGTCGTGTCAACATGATAGTGATAGAACATGATAATGTCAAACACAACACAATAAAAATATGTGTTAACACGACAAGAACACGATATTTTTTGTGAAAACGTGACACAATAAGAAATTAAATACATAAACTTAAAATTACATTTAAATACATAAAATTTGAAACATTTATTTATATATAAAAAAATCATCATGTTTTATTGTATCAGGTCAATAACATGTAACATGTTGTCAATGAGTTACTTGTTAATTATCGTGCTTATTGGTGAACATGAATCTGACATGAACATGATAAGGTCAAACACTAACACGTAACTTTCGTGTCGAATTTGTGTCGTGTTCGAAATCTTATTTTAAATAGATGTATTTTTGTATTATTTTGCTAAAATGCACATTTATTTAGGATTTATATAAGAATTTTTATATTTTATTTAGTTGGTTTTTTAATTATTTTATTTTACTAAATATTTTTTGTTAAATAAATTTTTTACTTTACATATTTTTAAATGTTTTTTTGTGAAACTAAAAAAATTGAGGAAATATTTTTTTATTAAATATTTTATTTGAAGATAAACTAAGACCCCTGTGAAAATTTGAATGTTCTAATCCTTCCAAATTTATTTAGTGTTTATTTAATTTTTTAAAATATATTTTATTGATGTTTTATAAAAATACATAATAAAAATCATTATTTTTTTTTTCAAATTTTATCAATTTTTTAAATTTAATATACTTAAGGACCAAAATTGAATATTCGATCGGAGCCTCCAAATTTTCCGGTAACTTTAAATTTAAAGGATTGGAATTGATTAAATTATGATAAAAAAAATATATAAGATATATAATGTATTTTGTAAAGTTAAAACTTAAAAGATTTAGGACAAATACTTTTTTTTTTCTTAAGTTGTTTGAAATTTGATTTTTGTCCTCTAAGTTTTTCGACTTTAAAATTAGTCTCTTATGTTTATAAATTTTAAAATTTTAGTCCTTACTACCTACAATCAAAAATAAACATCAGGGGCTCGATTTATACAAACGCAATTCGGGGCCCGATTTACAGATATGCAATTTGAGAATTGATGTGCAGGTAAACGACAAAGTCAAATATTTGCAAGTACTTACGTAATATTTACATTTGATTGCAGATAGTAAGGACTAAAATTTTAATTAAAATTTGTAAATACAAGAGAGTAATTTCAAAGTCGAAAAACTTAATGAACAAAAATCAAAATTAGTATAACTTAAAGACAAACAAATATATTTTTCAAAAAATTTATTTTGAAATCATTCAAACTAATAAGAGCAAGAGAACACTTTGATACCCGATTACCTCAAAACGAGGTCCATTGTTGATGTTCATGCATCCTTTGACGCGAGGAGAGGTGTGATTAGGATGCATGATTTACGTTATTTTGGTGTTCCATCTCATGACTTCAATGAATTATGGTTTGGACATTGCTAAAGAGTCAGTCAATTACACTTAGCATTCTTGTTTTTATACTTAGAAGGTGTTCAGGTGTACAGAGTTCTAAGGTGATAGAATATGGAATACAATGTTATTTGAAGAATAATAAGAGAATGACGACACTCTATAGTCCAACTGATATACAACATCGATCACTTTTCCATCACGGCGTGTTCAACAACTTGAGTAACAATGTCATTGAGTAGTGATGGTGGAGAAAATGGGAGTTTTGGTCCCACCAACCACGCATTCTCAAATTTTTGGTCTCATGACTTTCACATTTAGTCTCAATAGATTAAATTTTATCACATTTGGTCCCACCGTTAAGTCAGCCGTCAGTCGGCTGTTAGCGTTTTTGGTCCCGTTAATTCATTTTTCATTATTTTTCCATTCTTTTTTAAAAAGGAAAAATCCACAAAAAAAATAGAATTTAAAAATATAAAATCTCCTTCTCAATCCCTGTACATCAAATAGAATTTAAAAATATTAATTACAATTATTTTCATTATTTTTCCATTCTTATTTAAAAAGGAAAAATTCAGAAAAAAAAAGAATTTAAAAATATTAATTACAATTATTTAAAAGAAAAATAAAGAAAAAAATTAACAATTATATGCATATACAGTAAAACCTCTCTATAGTCATATCCTTGGGACCACAAAAAAATATTCCTGGGGTTATTCCTAATATAAGGTTTTTTTTTTTTAAATGCATGTATATTATATAATGGTATAATTAGTAGATACATGTACATGATGTAATGTGTTGAACTTAATTGAACTAATTTACTCACGTAATATGAAAAGACAATACTCAAGAGTCACCCACCATAGATGCATGTACTTGCTTTTGATTGCTTTAATTTTTTCATCTATAAATACTACTCCCTCTGTCCCACAATTGTTTGCACTCTTTCCTTATTCGTCCGTCCCACAATTGTTTGCACTACCCAAAAAGAAAACTTTTTCATAAACCCCACCCTCACAATATTCACATATTTACACAAAATGCCATTACTTTTACCCTCAATCCAATCATTCACTTTACTTTATTCATAAAAGTTTACAAAATTACCCCTCAACTCTCCACTCATTACACCTTTTTCTTAGTTTGCGTGCCCCATTTTTTATGCAAACAATCCTGGGACGGAGGGAGTATGTATAATACTTTTTTTTTTATCAATTACATCAAATCAACATTTTCTTCACGCATATAATAGCACCAAAAATAGAAAAGAGAACTCAAATGAGTGAAGGATAAGGTTACAACACAAAATATTAAATCATTGTCACAATCAACCTTAAACAAGTATTTTAAATCAACTTAAATCTATTGTAAAATTATATATATTATTATGATTTATTCCTAAATGGAGGTGTATTTCTTTATGTTGGGACTTGAAAAAATATGAATTATGACAATATGGAGTTTATTCCAAATTATAACTGGTCCCAAGTTGGGACCATGAATTTTTATTCCTAAAGAGGGTTTATTCCTTAATAGAGTATTCTTTTTGAGAGATTTTAATGTATCTCATATATCTCTCCCTCGCCTTCCCTTCTCTTCTCTTCTGGCCGGCGAACGTCCGTCCCCCCACTCCGATCGCTGTTAACGTCGCCACTTTAGTTCCATTCTCGTCATCACCTTTCCGCCACCCGTCACCACCACCGCTAACCCCGTATTCTTTCAAAATCTTTTGAAGAATCCGACTATAAAATTCAAATTCGATCATGAAATTCATGGAGACTACCACTATAGCCTTGTGTCAGTGCTAGGAATCAAAGCCCCTTGTCAATTTCAAATTTCGATCTCTCCTTCATCTCCAATTTTTTAATTTTCATCGCCATTTTCCTGCAATTTTTGACCATTTTCTTAACTTAGTTTTTCTGATTTTTTAATATTCGTGTTAGTGTTTGGGATTGGGGCTAGGGGCGTGGTGACGAACTCGTCGCGACCGGCGTGGAGAACAACCGCCGGATAAACGCATCGGCCTGGGACGAAGTCGTAGCAGGTGGCGCCGCCTGAGCCTGAAACTCGTCGATGTGTGGTTGTCCCTGAAGCACAGGTTCCGACGGGAATGTCAGGCAGGCGGCCCTGTGGAGAAAATCTGATCAACTGCAGCGTCGATCTGAGTAGAAACAAACAACGATATGATGGCCAGCGTGTGTGAATCCAGCGCGCTATATGTCGGCCATGGAGCCTGACCACGATCTGTCGACGTCTTTGATTGTGCGGGATGAAGGTCGCGGTGAAGAAGGGTGCTTCCTTGCGAAGCATGAGAGGAATCTGTGGTGTTGCTATGTCCGGAAATAACCATTAGGACGGGGCCGGGGGAACCGACGACGAATGGCCATCACCGCATTCAAGCTACTGCGAAAATGTTCGGCGAGGGGGGAAGATGATGACTACAATTTGGGGATTTGGGTTTTTTTAATTTGGGGATTTTGGCCACAATCTTAGGGTTCTGAAACAATTTGGGAATTTTGTTAAGGGTGAACTTTGATTTTGGAGTGAAAAATAACGATTGACGGCCACGTGATGGGCACGTGAGTCTGTCCGTTAAAACTTAACGGAGTTGGGACGAAATTAAAAAATTTGCACAATACTGGGATCAAATGTGATAAAATTTAATATATTGGGACTAAATATGAAAGTCATGGGACCAAAAATTTGAGAGTGCGTGGTTGGTGGGACCAAAACGACAATTTTCTAAGTGATGGTGATAACATATTACTCCACTTTATATCATATATGAGGTACATTGATGATGTACTCAGACCCACGTTTAAGCTAGCTCTATCTCTTTATACATGCTTATGTCTCTACTTTCTTTTTCTTTTTTTTGACTACAGATTGTATTTTATTTATTGATCATATATTTGTTTGAATGAAGATAAGGAGTTAATTTGTGGTTGTTTTACGACGGTTCGAGTGTGAATTAGATTGTCTTGTTCTATAATTTGCATAAACACTTATAAAAATATGATCGGATATGAATAAATATTGAGATCGATGTAAAATGCTACAAAGTATCAAGTGTTTTTTTGTATATAATTTGTCGAAATGTAATTTACAAAATATGTGAAAGAAATTTTTTATTGGAAAGATATCCCATGTCAAAACAGAAAAAACATTTATATTCATTTATATGGGTAAGAAGTATCTTATTATAGCGTAGCGCCGAGACTTGTAATGATGGCTTGTAACCCAAATGGGGGCATCAAAGTGTTTGGATGTTGGGCCAAAACAATTGTCTGGGGGTCTGACTATTTACATCTCCATTTCAGAGAGATGCACTCCCCCGATTTATACACTCCCATAAAATTGGCACACACCCCCTTAATTGTCATAAATACCCTCCCTTCATAAAAATTCTATTACTACCCACACCCCCAAAACCCTAAATTCCTCTTCTTCCTCCTTTATCTTCCTCCTCCCCATTTCCCCCAACCCACCCCCACCTCACCACCACCCCCAGTCGCCGGTGATGCCCACCCCACCCCCGCCTCGCCGTGGTCGTCGGCCGCCCCCTGCCCTTCCCTCCAGTTTCTATAAAAAAAAAAACGACACAGCTTTTCGCGGCTGCGCGCCGCCCCCTCCCCCCTATCTGTAGAAAAAAAAAATTGAAGCTTTTCGGCCGCCCCCTCCCCCTCCCGTCCGACGCCGACCCACCCCACCCCAGGTTTGCCCGCCTCCCAATGTTAGGGTTTTCTGCATTTTCCTAAATTTTTTCCTTTTTTTTTTCCATTTTCGACTATGTAATGTCGATCAAATACACTCTCGTCGTCAACAATTTGCCGACGGACGAGGGTGTATTTGATCGACATTACATAGTCGAAAATGGAAAAAAAAAAGGAAAAAAATTAGGAAAATGCAGACAATTGAAATTAAATTTTTTTTTAAAATTTCGACTATATATGTAATGTCGATCAAATACACTCTCGTCGACAACAATTTGCCGACGGACGAGGGTGTATTTGATCGACATTACATATATAGTCGAATTTTTTTTAAAAAAATTATCTTTTTTCGACGAAACCGTGTCGACCATATACACTCCCGTCGACAACGATTTGTCGACGAGAGAGTATATGGTCAACATTGGTTGTTTGAAAATTATAAAAAAAAAATTGTGATTTTTTTGAGTATATGGTCGATCATTTCTGTATTTTTTTTTAGTTTGATAGTCGCCGGAAATAGTGTCGTCGGCGACCGAAAGTTGTGGGTTAGGGAAAGGTGAAAGAAATGAAGGGGGTGCGTTCAGTAAGGGGGTGTATCTAGTATATTTTGTATTTAGTGAAGGGTATTTTGAGTTTTTTACCCTATTATTTTATTAATAAACTGAAATGGGGAGTGCATCTCTCCGAAATGGAGGTGCATATAGTCAAACCCATTGTCTGGGCCAAAGCAGCGGCTATCTGGCCCGCCCGATCCAAGCGGAGAACTGGGCCATGTGATCCATGCGAAGGTGTGGGTTTCATGGCCCTTAGAGTAGACGGCACTACGTCAGCCGTCAGACTGGTTTCACAGAGCAACGAAAACCTCTCACTCCTTGCACTGGAAGGTTAACGAGTTGGTGCTTCCCTGGTCCATTAAAGACGGATGGATCGACCCAATTAAACAAACACTTTTTATATTGCCAAAGTCTCGTATGTACTCAAGTACACGGTGTACTTGAGTAGACTTTGACTAGTCAAATGTTGACCGTTAACCGGTCAACGGTCAAACTTTGACCTTTTTTTTTCGATTTTTTTTTTTTTTGACATAACTAAAAAGTTTTTTTTTTTGTTTTTTTATTTAAAAGTGTATGTTGCTATATTGAAAAGTGCAACATTGTTTTTGATGAAAAGTGTATGTTATTATAACTGAAAAGTGTGATATTATAACTGAAAAGTGTATGACCTATTAATGAAAAGTATAAGTTATATATTAATGAAAAGTATATGATATTATAACTGCAAAGTGTATGTTATTATAACTGCAAAGTGTATGAACTATTTAATGAAAAATGTATATTATTATAACTAAAAAGTGTATGTTCTATTAATGAAAAGTGTAAGTTATATATTAATGAAAAGTGTATGTTATTATAATTGAAAAGTGTATGATATTATAACTGAAAAGTGTATGCTAATGATACACATTTTGATTATTTGTACTTGCACTTTCATAATTTAGAAAAATTGGTGCTAATTTTTTTTTTAAAAAATTATTATTAATTTTACACGTTTTATTATTTTTTTACTTGCACTTTTGTTACTATTAATGATATTATTAGTACTTGCACCTTTTAAATTGACATTTTGGTTATTAGTACTTGTACTTTTATAATCTAGATAAACGGTTCCTAATGGTTATTAAATCTTCCACTTTTATAATCTAGATAAACTGTTTCTAATTTTTTTTTTAAATTGTTATTAATTTCACACTTTTTATTATTTAATCTTGCACTTTTATGACTATCAATGATACATCTTTTGGTTATTAGTCTTGCACTTTTATAATCTATACTATAAACTAGTGCTAAAATATTTATTAGGTGCGAAAAAAAAAAAACAAAAAAAAAAACAGGTGATAAAATAAAATTAAATTCAAAATTTGATGAAGGTGGGATTCGAACACGTGATCTTGTGGTAAAAAAATTAGGAGGTGACCACTAGTCTGTAACAGCTATCACATAAACATGTGTGCAATATTCTATTTATCCTCATGTTACCGGTTTGAAAGTGGACTCAAGTACACCTTGTACTTGAGTACACAGCAGCCCTACCCATTTATATATATATTTTTTTGTGAATGCTAAAATTAGAAGAATGTAAGATATATATATATATTTTTTGTTTTCAATCATATGTTTGAGCTAGTTACTTTGTTTATTAAATTGATTCAAATTTAATATTTTTACATGTCGAAATTGTTCTAAAACGTAAGAGTGTTTTATTGAATCGGGATTTTACTAACAATCTTGAGTCAAATAACATCACTTTATTTTATTTTTATCTATTTTTACATAAATAATCAGATTTTCTTAAAACATGTACACAATACAAATACTTATTTTTAGTATAATATCAGATGGTAAAACCTATTATGCTTTGGCTAGGTTTGAAAAATATAAGAATGATTTTTTTTTTCTTTTTATAATAATACATGCAATTCAACTTTTATTTAAACCCACCGTTGAAACTTGAAAAGATAAGTCACCGCCAAGATTCTACACAAGAGTCGTCTCCTAAAGTTCTTATGAAAAACGATTTATACACTGATATGGGTAAATTATAAGGTCTTGACTAATCATGACAGAAAATCAATCTACAAGGTATAGTTTATATCATAAGACAAGACATACATACATACAACAAAGCTGAAGACTTGTTCTTCTAGTCTAGTCTAGTGTTTGCGCTCCCATTTACCTTCGCGTCTCCCACCATCCCGTTCTCTCCTCTCAATGACCTGCTGCCTCGATTTGGTACCACCCCTGCTGCTGGATCCATACCTCTGACCTGCAGATCCAAAACCATCCAGGTCTGGATCCCCTACACTTGCAGTGTCACCACCATCAATACTTTCTTCGTAAAAGCTACCACTATCATCACGAGATTGCAGAATCGTGGGCACCCTAACAACCGATGATGTTGTACTAGCACCAACTGTATCACCGCGATTGCTTCCTCTCAAGCTGCCTTCGCTCCCTTCCCTGCTGTTATCTCTTTCACGGAACCTATCTCGTGCTCTATTGCTAAAACACAACATACAAACTCAAAGTTCATTCACAACTTGAAGAATATTAAATATAAATGACAAAAACGTCTTGACCCAACGCATATAAAAGGCTTATTTATCAGCCACGGCCTTTTTACTTGCAGATTGGAATTTTTTCTTTCAAGCAATGTTACTGTCTGACCATGCAAATAATTAAAATACAATTATAGGTCTTAAAATGGACTCAAAAGCCCCCCTTAGGGATTAGGCATAACAGGGCAGAACTGAATCTCCACTTACAGAGCGTGCTATTATTGAGTAAAATATAGAAAGCCCGAGATATAAGCAGATTCACGAAGAAGCTATATGTACATTAATTTCTCATTTTTCTATAAGAAAAAATCTCATTGAATAAAGCAAAATCAGATCCAGTGTAGCGATACACAGTTTAAATTCGATGATGGAATATAAATAAAAGCAATCTTACTTATTATGATTGGAGGATGAAAATTCTCGTCTCGATGGTCGGATTCCAGATTCCACTTGTTCGAGTTCCCGCTGGAGGTCTCTCTACATAAAAAAATCATTAGTTTTTATCAAGGTGCTTTACTATAAGGAATTAAATTATCAGCTCCCTATCACATATTTTTTTTAAAAACCAAACAACGAGGTGGCATTTCAAGCTCAGCATTCAGAATGAAAATTAATGATGACTCATCAACCACCAAAAGCAGTTAGCAGCAGATTTGTTGCTGAGTCTAAACCAAAGTGTATAATAATCCTTGCCTGTGCTTGCTTTTCTTTCTCCATATCAAGATTGTGCCTTAATTCTCTAGTTTTTGCTCGCTCAAGCTCCAGCAACTGCTGTCTCTCAAGCTCCAATTCAGCTTCACTCACTCGCTCCCTGATAGACGAAAAGGCAGGATTTTCACGGCATATAATTATTCTATATACTGTACAAAAGATAATCTGCGAAAAGATGAAAACCTATCAAGTTTCTGAAGGAGTTCTGCTTCTCGTAAAGCTGCTTCTTCTAAAAATTGTTGACGGTCTCGCCTCAAAAGAAGTTTCTGTTGCCTGCGAGCTACTATTTCTTCCTTGAATTTAGCCTTTTCTCTGGTAAAAAAAAGGGGGAGAGAATGGAATTTAAACTTGAATCCTCGAAGCTATCAGCATTCAGCTTGAAGTTAACTTAAGAGAAATCCAAATTTTGGAACTCTGTGGCAATCAACGACTTGCTCATTATCTGCTGTCTTCTCACAATCTACATATCTATAATGGACGTAACAATATGTATTAGTAGCACTTACATGGATTTAATTTTGTCTTTGATATGCTGCAATCGGTGATCATCCTTTGCATAGGCTGCAAAGAAAAATAATATATGTGAATTTTGCACAAGAAACTAGTTGGAAGTAAACGGTAAGTTGAAAAAACTTAGCCTTGTAAAGTACTGTAAAAAATACTCCCTCCTATTCATAATATATGACGTTTTGACCTTTCGTTTTCTTTACAAATTATATGACGTTTTGCACTTCTCAATGCAAATTAATTACACATTTTCCTAAATTACCCTCAAACTGGAGTAATTAATAATAACTTAGATAGTAATAATTTTTAATGTATAGATTCTAGAGCAATTAATTAGGGGTATAATATTTTCTTAATATATGTGCATAAGTCTAAAGTTTTGAATAGGAGGGAGTAATCTTTTATCCAGTTCTAAATAGCTAACATTCAATGTCATTTTGATTTAAAGGAAAAGGCATATCAGTGCCATTATTGACATTACTGGACAAAAATGGTAATTGACGCCAATCTTGGAAGTCGAAAGATGAATCTGATAGTGCCTCTTTTTGTAGAAGTTCCATTTCCATTTCAGCTTCTTCCAATTCCTAATAAACAAAATATAAGAAATTATTGTTCAATTAAATTGACTAAGGTAAACAGCCATCAGGGTGCCAAAGCTGACCATGGTTTTTTGTTTAGCTTCCTCTGAGAAGAAATCCAAGTAAGATTTGGCAGACGTCAAATTTCCAATAACCTGCAAAAATATGCAAGGCGCACCATAACGAAATATGAAGACAACTAACAAGTGAACTTTAAATTCATTTGCATGAAAAGTAGTAATGGAGTATTCATTTCTCTTTTATTTGAACTCTTGTGATTCTCTTATTTAAATGTCGGTAACGACTGGAAACAAGAGTATCGTAATCACTCTTCAGATAATTCTGTCAACTTTGCATGGAGATTGGAGTGAGAAAAAAGAGTACAGATACGGTTTTACAGTTAGGTAAAATGAACTATTCTTCAGATGGAAATTGCAAAACAATTATCACCCAAATAAAAATCTTCTTCTACACTATTGACCTAGACAGAAAATTTGGTCTCAAGCTAGATTTCTATTTTCTCAGATCCCAGATCTTTAAGCAGAAATTCAAGTCAGGTTTTTCGAAACAGCAAAGCATGCTCATTTCCAAGAATCACACAAAACTGAGGTTAAATTTAAGAATAAAGCAGCCCAATGCACAACATCAAGGAACTAGTAAACATGGGTGAACAATAAGTTAAACCAGAGGGCAAGTGCACAATAATGGATACCTGAAGAATGGATTCTCTGGTCATTACAAAATCAGGGGGTTGCTGCTTTGGACAACTTGACGAAAGCACTTCCTTTAGGAACTAAATTCAACAAAAATAAATGAAGAATGAGATAAGTAAAATGTAGATGAGTTAACAGTAAAGAACTAATGAAGAAACACTGGCCCAGGTGTTGATAATTCACTGAAAAATAGTGCACATATACTTTCTCACACATCATTCCTACAGAAAACCATTTGAAACAGCTGATTTGACTGCAATACCTGTTTAGCCTGTTCTCCTTCGCTTTTAAGTCTACACAGTGCTTCACAAGCCTTTTTCTCAAGGTAAGTGCAATACTTATCTACAAAAAACAATAAAAAGGGAAATATATTAGTACTCTAAAACATTTAAATCTAACAGGTAACAGTAACAAAATAATTTTACTGGAAGCAAATTACCAGTTTTAGACATTCCAAGAGTTTCAATATTTCTCCAAATACTTTCTGGAATCAGTGAAATATCTTCAGATGGAGAATAAAGGCAAACACTGGCGATTAGCGCTAAAGAGAATTGTGTCAGTGGGCCATAACATGTTGGCTGTCCAAGAGACGTCAAACATTCAACAACACTGTCAGCTGACGCAAGAAACGACTGCAATTTACACCTCTCAGCAAATGGTATGAAGTTTATAAGAAGTGCTGTTGCGCTTGTTCTTAGGAGCTGTGATGTATCAGATGACGCCATCAATGCTACATTATCCCAAGTGGCTGTAACCACAGCAGATAAAATCCTCTCAGAACCAGAAATAGGTTCTGATGAAGCTTTAATAGATTCAGTCTTCAGGGACAAAAGCATTCCACCTTCAACATCTTGGCCCACAAGTCTGCCCAAGTGCTTTAATGCAATATATCGTTGTTCAGGCTCCGAATGAGCAAGCATGGCACAAAACAGATCAACAAGAGGAGCTTCATTTCGGCATAGATTATGGATGCCTCTGGCCAACAACAATTGTATCAGTTTGTCAGTTAATAGTCTCCAAGAAATGTTTGGTGCACTTTTAGAAAAGTTTTTAATTGCCAAGCATATGGCACCAATCACATTATCCAGACGAAAATACCGAGGTACCCCCAGGAGTGCGCCGAGCAATACAGAAGCAACCTCCCAAAAATATTTTTCCTGAAGCATCAAGATCGTTTCAGATAGTCCTTCAAGACTGGTCCTCCAAAAATCTGGGAACTCATCAAGATATTCGCTAGGAGGGAGATTTTCTACTCCTGAAGAGGCGGAAACTCTCTCAGCAATCAACCGTAAGCACTGTGAGTACAACAAGCATTCAGCACATGTAAGTGCCAGTTTCTTGGACAATTTATGATGTAGCTTCCAGCATTGTTCCAAGGTTGGGTAGAGTTTCAAAATGATGGCCTCTAGGTCTTGTGATAAAGTTTTAATTTCTTCCAAATTCAAATGAAAAACCTTTGGACTGACATTCGCAACTGCATCGTTATCCTCTTGAGGCTTGTCTGACACTTCTGTGGGAGAGGAGGGGTTGCATATATCATTGAGAAACCAGGACCTGGAAAAATCATCAATAGTGCTAATGCTAGTATCAGAATCTGGGGAAATTTTCAGGGGAATAACACCCCAAACTTTTGAAGTAGCAATCAGTAGGTCTCTGCAGTTTTCCATGAGAACCTGATATGCACAAATGTAATCATGAAAAGAATTTGTATCTTCAAATGAAGCAAAATCTGCCCATAGTATGGTGGACTGCAAGAGTTCCATTTTCCTATGGAAGGACAAATCACCAAAAATGGACGCAAGAACATATATTGTTAGCGCCCGGGTTTTATCTTTTTCCATCGGAGTAGCTTGATTCTCATCACCATGCTTTATATTGTTAAAGAGTTCACCGAAGCATAAAGATTCAAAACTACCACATGAATCGTCCACTGATGGGTTTTCGTCATCATACACCTTATGGAGGGAATAAGCTATAATAGGCTTTAACAATTGCAGAATGGAATCGAGAAACGACACATCGTAATATGAAGTCCTACATAGGGATGCAAGCACTTGCACCACTCTAGGTATTTCTGGAACCATTGCTTCCATGTGTTCAACTACAATGGCTTCAAGAATGTACAGAATGACGGCTTTCGCATTCTTAGCAACAAAACCTTTGAAACACTCTGGCTGGTTCATATTGTTACTTTGAACAAATGGCCACAAGCATAAATCAGAAAACCAGCACATCAGATCTGGCACAATGGAGGCTGAAAGAAATTTCAATTGCAAACCAACTGCTTCCAATATAGTTTCACCAAAAGCAACAAATTCTTCCTTCAAATTTGGAAAGAATTTACTGATAACAGGATATAAAGCATGAAAAGATTGCACTGCATCCTGATGGCATAGGCTTTTGCCCCTATCCTCAACATTATTTTCCGGAGAAACACAAAATTCTTCAACCTGCTTGCCCATATCTTTCTGCTCAATAATGTTATCTACTTGAGAGAGCTCATCTGAAAATACAGATAAAAGATATGTTAACTCCTGCAAGTCAGAAACAAGGAAGAGCCGTTCTACAAGAAACTGCTTCGCATTTCGTGCAATGGCCATCCAACCAAAATACCTAACAACTGGGAAGGGAGAAGAAGAAAAAGCAGGTACTTTCTGCAGCCAAGCTGAAGAAGGAACCAAATTTGAGAACCTAAAACCATTCCTAACATTGACTGAAAGTTCAGATCTCTCATCACTACCACTTGATGCAATGACCAACCTTTGAAGGAGATTCCAGCAGCGTTGCACCTCATGCTGCTTAAAATGGTTTACCTGTGGATTTCCTTCCTTGAATTGGTAAGAGGATTTCAACTGCATGTTGAAGGATTCAGCAAAATTTAATATCACATCAACCACATTCTCAGGCTCACAAAATAATTTAGTTGCCGAATGCAACAAAAATAGAAGACACCACATCAGAATCTCAAGCCTCGGGTGTTTCTCCCCATGTGAATCCCTCTGCAAAAGCTGTATTAAGAAATTGCATAGAAGTGCTTGATTCTGACGAACCAAGGTAATGGCATCTGCGGAAAGAATATCTTGCGGCGACAAATTTACAACATCTTCATTGTCTTCAACAACTAATCCAGAGATTTCCCCCACGTTCCGATATTTTCTGTCTAAATTGGCTGCCTCAATCAGGATTTCAAGAACAACTCTGTCCCTTCTCCTTTCAATATCTGCTATAATCTTCAAATCATTATCGTTTCGTCTAATTATTCTTTCCATTTCTGCAGGTCCATAGTTCTTACTGGAACTTTTGGGGCGAAATTTACTCACACCAGGTGAAATGTCCTTGAAATACATCATAAAGTAGGGATTGATATAGCATTCTGCTGCCAGAAGCAAAGCATCTATGGCAACATCGTGACTCTCCTGAGTAATCTCATTCCGAGAGATCAAATTCAGAGCTAAACGCCTAAACTCAGAGGCCCTCAGCTCACAGTCTCGATAATTTGTAAGTTGTGAATAATCAGCCATTAAATTATAGAATTCAGTACCCTGGCCACCATCTAATGCATCATCACCGGGAAACTGATTGACTGGAATTTTCTGACCGGCATTTTCGACCTCTAAGCTTACGTTCAAACGCCCTGAATCTGAAATTATTATGTCTGTGCTAGTGGGAACATGAATAAGAGACATTCTGCGCAGTCCTGATGGAGCAAAGAGAAGACTGGCATCCTCAGAAACATCCATTTTACCATTAATGTCAGAAGCATCAACCTTCGCATCAGCAGTCTCTTGGTTATTTGAAATAGAAGACATCGCTCCATTACGAGAGGAAAGAGATAGAGAAGCTGTTGACTGTGGGTCAACAGACTCAGAAGAAGAATTGTGATGGTCGATATCAGGAGGTAACTGCATCTGAGCATCCAAAACTGAAAGAAGCACGCTGCATGTAAAGCACTTTGAGGCGTTATCAATGTTCTTTAATAGAAAAATAAAATAAAAAATTGAGCCATCAAGATAAACATTCAGGAACAAACTTCAGCCATGGTAACTGACTACTTATCTTGACATACTGAGTCAGGAATTATAAACGACTGTCTGCGATAATCAACCATAATTTGGGAAGCTGCTTGAAATTTCTCAATTGTTAATTATTGCTATATTAATTTTGCACTATCATATGGCTTAAAATGCATTTACTCTACAAACATGATGATGGACTCAGTTGGGAGAAACTAAATGCTACTGTAAAGTTTCTTGTATTCTTCGTCTCTTCTTCCTTTTACTCCATTTTTTCTATTGGATTTTGGAAAACATCAGATTCTCTGGCACTAGGTAGGTAACCTGAAGAAACCTACAACCACCTAAACTGCAACCCAGACCTAGCCAAGACTTGCAATCAGAACCTGTCCCACACTCAAACTTGCAGTGGAAATCGGCAAACTTCAAATTCAGGTTTTACTGAAGTTTCCACTCTCCTATATTAGTTTGGTTAGAATAAATCACAAAGCAGTTCTAAACTTTGCTTTTCTGTAATTCTCGCCTAATTGAGCGCATTGTGCAGGAGGACAAAAACAATCCAATATTCTCTGATCATGAAAGCAAGAATCTGGGTGTGCTTTTAAACTATATTTTGATAAACTGCAGTACTTCTTTTCTCGGTCAATGAACTATTTTCTGTCCCACATTTTGTAGTCACGCATATGCAGATAAATATAGTCAAGTGATTCCTTAACAGATGGCGCAATGTGTTATTGATTAGCGTTTATCACTATTAGCATGTATAACCTCATCAAGGATGCACTAGCCCTAGCACAGAGTGGTGAATTGATGGGTCCTCCTCTAGGACATTCAAATGTGCAACAGTTTTCATTTTTTAATGAGTAACAGAAATTTTATTAATAGTAATTTAGGGAAGTAAAAAGGGATGAAAAATCCCTAAGGGGGGTAATAGTAAAAAATAAAGCACAATACTCTAATCTGTAGAAGTATAAGTTCTTCAAATGTAACAGTTTGCTTGGCTCTCATGCGAAGGGAAAATTCTGAGTCTTAAGAATGATGTTAGGAAGTCAATTAGGCTGAAACTTTTCATTATTAAAAAAAATTAACAAACTAATTATTTTAGAAAAAGAAATCAGGACTCATAGGATTTGTGATTAAATGTAATTCTTGTAATCTAGTACCTAGGAGCAACTGATCCACGCCTCCATTCAGCCTCCAAAGATGGAAGCACAGAAGACTTTCTTATTGCGGTGCGAATCACATTTAGTGCTGTAGCACAATTCAGTTCCTGATATTCACTGAAAATGGAAGATACATTTCCAAAGGCTATCCTGCCCTTTAAGGGGGTTAAGGAAGGATCTAGAAAAGGTTCAAGCATCTCCACCAAGAAAAGTATTCGGTGCTTAGCTTCCTGAAACACACCATTAAGAAGTTAACCAGTAAAAGTAACAGTTGTAAAAGTGAGACAGTTTCTTTTCATATAACAGAATAAAGTGGGTTCAACATATCAATACAACTATCGGAGAAAATTAGATACTTTCTTTCCAGCACACCTTATAATTTGGCATAACATCATCCATGTTCCCAGATAGTGCCAGGACAATATATTTGAGGGCAGCACGTGCCCGGGAGAAAGAATGGCGAGCACCCTGTCATATTAATGAAATAAGCTAAAACAAAAATGAGCTAAAATGAATGCGGACCTACTCAAGGCAAGAACATGATAGGCAATATATACTAACAGGACAATAAATTGCCTTCAATCAAACTGCCAACTGCTCTATAGTGGTGCGCTTTGCAACACAGAATAAGCAAGTAAATAATATCTGATCACACACCATGAAACAACTCACAATGTGGGATATGCCACTTTAGTTCAACTTCAATAGGCCACAAATGGGGAAAGAAATTGCAGAATATGTTCATGTAGGCATCCATAAGTGCTAGAATTCTGTTAGACTATTATCCTAATACAAGCTTCATCCCCTGATCACAATACACGGCGATAACCAAAAGCCTATATTTAATAATGTTCCTCTCTCGATAGCGTTCAATTCCAGCAGAACCAAGAAATTGAAATATAAAAGAGAAAAAAAGTAAATGCAACATGACAGCATAATGATTCAAGATCTCCATATACCCTCAGAGGAACAAAAGGGAGAACCACTGAACCGAGAAGTAGTCATCCAAGAAACCAATGGACATACCTGGATTACACCCAAAAGGTCCTCCAAAAGCTCCACAGTCAAATCCACCTGCAATCCGGAGGATAAGAAATTGCAATAAAAAAAAGGGTAAGCCATAACCACTCAAAGCCTATATTGAACATTTTCTTCATGATAACTCTTATAACCTTTGCAATCACTTGAGCCGTCCATGGTGCTAATACACCAGAACATAAATCAATAAGAACACATGCTGCTTTAGCCTGCAAAGTTAAGATCAAATCAAATTTTCTATTAGTTCAGTTGAATTAATGTCAAGAACTAGACACAGAAATTATTGTTCACTATCATGATATCAAGATATTATTGTTCACTACATCCATGTTCAGAGACCAAATCCTACACCATTGTTCTTGGCACAAAGACAAGAGATAATAAGATGATCTTACAGTCAGAATGAATACTGTGCGTGTATTATTTACGACCAAATTAGAAAGTGCTAAGCTGCTATGTACAAACAGATAATCTATACAGAGAGAGAGAGAGAGAAAAGTGATCACACCAAGGGCTGTGTTTAGTATAGTATGCATTTTTTTAAAATCATCACTCTTGGTTCAAATCACGAGAAGAGGTTACCAACATGTGATGGTGAGAACGATGCTAAATAGCCAGCGCAAGCACGGAGTAGAGGACAGTAAATTGCTGACGATGAAGTTGCCACAATCTGCAGTTACATTATGAAGAACACGCTTACTTTAAAAATTAGAGAAGAGAATTAAAAGAAAATCACTCAGTCGGCATTAATACCTGAGAAAGTGCATTTTGTACAAAAGGCTGTTTCCAAAGAGAGAACTTGTCATCAATTTGGTAAGGATTGCTTACATTAGGACGAAGAGCTATAGCAAACAAAACAGACACGGGTGTCAATTAAGGTCACTGAAATTTGATTTATGCTTGCACAGACAGATGTAAGAAAAATTCAAAACATAATATTTTTACTACTAGTACTCAATAATAATGCTCCATCTGGTGTACTTCTAAAACCTGAGTATGAAAAGGGGCAAAACATGCATCTGTATAGAAGGAAATACTATGTTTAAACAACAAGGTATGCCTTTCTTTATATATTGCCTGATAATCAGCTTAAAGGAACATAGACTAGGTCCATTCTTTTTTCTAACATAATACAAAAGGATTCTAAGTAGAACAATGCAGAAAATTGAAAAGTTAATCTGGCTTTTTCAAAAAAAAAAAAGAAAAGAAACCCTACAAAATTACTTGACATAGCTAAATGAATGATGATACTAATTGCAGATAAAAAGGATTCTACTTAAAGAAACATAACAGAACCTCAACGTCTAAGTTTGGTCAACAGTATAGGAACGTGATATTTTAGCAGACTTCAGCTAATTTGGAATATGTAAAAAAAAAAAAACTGCAAAAATCCTTGACATTGCTAAATGAATGATAATACTAATTGAAGATAAAAAGACTCTATTTAAAGAAACATACCGAACCTCAACATCTAAGTTTGGTTAACAGTATAGGAACGTGATATTTTAGCAGACTTCACCTAATTTGGAATATGTAAATTTGACAGACTAATTCCTGATAGGAAACTGGCAATAGCAATAACCTGGAAGCAAGGCTTGAATTAGTGGCAAGGCCAACCAAAAATCTGATGTATTCTCAGACAGCTTACTGCAGCGTAAAGGCTGAAATGAGAGTGAGCAATTAGTAGTTCATTATGGTTCTGGGTAATGTGCAAAACATCACTACTATATATAACAAACCTGGGAAGCACAAGCATAAAGAACATGCATTATTCCTTCTTCTACAGCTGCAGAATCTAAGACATTGAGGTATGTGGTATCCCAAGAATCATCTGTCACTTGAAATTCATCCCCGAACAAACTTGAATAATCAGGTAATGAAATAGGATTGCGATGATCAGATCCAGGAGTCTCATCAGGTACAGAAGATGTAATGTCTGAAGCTAGTGTAGACTCTTCTTGCATTGGCATAGGCTCCATAAGCTTCATAAGAATTCTTGATGCCTATTTTAACCCGGGCTTTAGAAAACAGGAGAGAAGTGCAAGTAATGGAATCCAATGATCTTGAAATTAGTGTTCTATTTCTTTTATGTTCAGTGTTCACTAGCCTAAAAGAGTATGAAATGCAATAAGTAGATAAGGAAACAAGAAGCATGTCTCACCATCCTGCACACACTCCCGAGGTTGGAATCTTTATGAGCCTTTCTAAGTAGTAAAAGGATTGCATCGGGACGGAATATCAAGTGCATGGATATAGGTAGGGAAACAGAGGATGCATTTCGGGATCTCCTTGGCTGAGCATGGCACAGTATTAAAAGGAAACAATTAGCGATCAATCACATGCAGAATAAACATGAAAGAGAGTAAAGTTACCAGTATTGAGTATTGAGACAATTTTCTGGGAGCATATATACAACTGATTCAGAAAAAAATTATTTCACCCTTCTGTTTCACAGATCAGGATTTCAGAAGAGTCTTAATGCTTTAACACACCTTAGCCATAGGGGGGAACATTCAGGCCATTATATACGACATTTACCGTAGTTAGAACTCCATCCAATGGGAGAGAATGAATGACCTCAATGGACAACATCACAATTAATATTCAACTTAAGTGTTTACTATCTACAGAATCTCAAAATAAAATGGGGGAGCTAATACAGTCAGGGAGTTGAGCATCATAACCTTCAAAGATCTACTTAAAATTGCCCTATCTCGAAGAAACTAGCAGTAAGATAACTGAGTTATTTTACACCGGTTTCACATATAAATACAAATCCTTGTTTGTCAAATCCGATTTTCGTATAGGATTTCAAATCTCATAAAATTCTACCCTATAATACCTATAATACACCTATCTTTCTGTCTTTGGAAATTAATATGATATTTCCCCTATCACCAACTTTTCAATATCTCTCTGTTCTTTTTTTCAATTTCACACTACTTTTTACACTATAATAACCCCACTATCACCTACTTTTTCAAAATACTATCGTACCAAAAGCTACAAAATCCTAACTCCCAAACATATACAAAATCCAAATACACTTTTTACTGCTCATGGATTTAAAATCCCAGCAAATCCCAAAAGCAGACATACCCTAAAGATCCCGTAAGGCAGGACACTAATCTCTAACCATGTGAGAACTTGTAAAACTATTATGACCTGACACCCAAAGAGCAACTCTATATTTAATCATATCCCATACATCTGCTATTGATTCATGTGAATTCTAAAAAATTCTATTGTTCCTTTCTATCCAAATGGACCACAGTACAACTGAAACAGAGCACATGAAACTTTTTCACATTATTGATATGATCTCAAGTCATTTCAGGGAAAAGAAGCTGCCAATGTCCAATCAAGAAGAATTGAAAACCGATAGCTATAAGATAGTCGATAACAGGAATAACACATATACACATAGAGCTGACTGCCTGACTGCACCACCGTCTTAAATTCTAGGAACAGACACTAATGCAATACCTCAAAGTTTGAGGAAACCATCAAAGCAGTTGATGGTGCATTTGTCTTAGAAGCCTCATAGTCAGGAACGTTAAGAGCCAACCTTGCAGTTTCTCTGTCATGCCACAGAATACATTTCATGGTATTACTTTCAATTATAATTAGAAGCCAGAAGAAGCTGTTATAGTTTATACAAAATGAATATATGAAAAAGTAATCTCACATCAGGTTCCACCGTTCAAGACATTAGGTATTAACAAAATGCTAAAGAATACATGAACGACATTTCCTTAAGAAAATATTCACCTGTCATGGCTTGGGTAGGGGTTGAAGTGGGTTATTTACAGGGTGAAGGGTGACTATATAAAAAAATCTTTAACAAAGATATTAAGGTCCGAACAAGGATTTTTTTTAGGCATTATTTTTAAAGACTTCACAGGGTTTTTTTTCTTTCATGTGAAGTATGATCAGGACACTAACTCAGCAGTGCGCAACATGGGCTTATGTAAAAAGTAATTACTTTCGTAGGGGTGGAAGGATAAGGTATTTACTAATTGATGGCCGTAAAATATAAGTGACTCTCATGGCATGTCTACTCAATAGCATATCTTTTAAACAGACTCTTAAGGCACCAACCCAAAACGTACAGGCATTTAACGGATTTCAGAAATGAAAATTATTGAAGGCTGAAATTTTATTGTAATTTCACTCAGCTTGGTCATCTAAAATACATTTCAATATAAACACCCTGCTTCTTCCGCCATCCACAAATATTTCCATACTCCTAATGTCAGATCAAAACAATCATTTTATGTTTATTTCTTATAATTTTTTAATTTAATTAAGCAAGCTTTTTCTTCTGCAATCTCGAAACAGCAGAAATTGATAACTTAAGAACTAAGAATATAATGGAAATGGCCAGATATGATACAAAGAATAGTAAAGGACATAAATTATAGCCAATTTTAACTACTGCTGAAGCAGCATTAGCTAAGATGTGCAACCCTCAAAATTTATAAGTATGATTGGAAGAGAAGCATTAATTCAAAAATTAAGGCATGTTAAAGAAAGCTTCAAGAAGAACTATGAATATGTATGCTAAGTTCACCCACCTTTCACTTACAATCTGAAGGATGGGATAAAATGGACCAGCAAGCATAGCCAGAAAACGTATAGTAGGTTCTGCAGCTTCTGCAAAGCTATTAAGATCAGCCTGCACGATTATATCCATATATGGAATTAAAACTTCAGTTACTACATAAAATACATAACTTACTTTTTGTGAGATAAAGCAGACTCCGAATCTATACCTCAAGGTGAGGAAGGAACCTGGCCAACCGGTTTGTCACATCTTTAAGCAACTACAGATGAACAGTCAGAAAGAAAACAATTAAAATGTTACAAAAAGTATCTTGCTCGAATAGTTAGTTCACCTGAAGATGCATGTCAACAGCATCTTGTTTGTGTGATATAATGTGGGGTAGTAAGTGATTAGCAACAGCTTGAAACTCTGGCTCTAAACCTGGAACTGGAATCCCAATTAACTGCAATGAAGAAGTTTACAACATAATGATTGTAATTAGCAAATACAGCGAATGAGCTAAATGAGAAAGCAAATTTATGTATACATACATTTTAAAAAATTAATACTATAATAGTCTCCAAGTCAAGCTAAACGCACAAAGAAATCTAATCCTAGAATGTGCACATAGAAAAAAATATTTACTGAAAAATTATAAGTCGATTGCTGACTACAGAATAACATTATCACCTTGAAGCAAGAGGTGCACTACAAATTTCAATTATAATATTACCTGAACAAAAAATAAAGCTATTGGGTTGCCACGCATACAAGATATGCGCACATAGCGGCAAGGAGTGTAATTCATCGGGTATATCATGTCGCGGCGAGGTGCCTCACAGCGGGGACGAACTTTAACAAACATCTCTGGCTGTCAAGAGAACATGTCAAACAGGCACAATAAGATAGTAACACACAAAACAGCAAGATAACAATCTTAACTTCAAATAAAACAAAAGCTTCAATAAAAATATTAAATAATTGTATGAATAATGGGAAAATGCTGTAGCACGAGCCACAAGAGGAAATGCACCCCAAATATAGAAAATACAAGAACTAAGATGGCAGGCTGTGAATCTGATGAAGAAAACTAGGAATCAACAAGATACAAGAATCAATACTGAAAGCAGTATTAAATATGTTCAGTCTATATTTTCTAATCTTAAACTTAAATTTTCTAATCCATTTTCAATTTAAAATATATCAAATTTATCATCTTTATACAATCTTAAATTTGACATTGAGTATAACATTAATCAACTCACCATCATAAAGAAAAACTAAATATAGAAAATGGTTATAAGCATGGCAACTGAAAGGTGATGAAGAGGAGAAGCATTTGACAAAGCAGGTTTTACACAATCCTCAATTAATAATTCACATTGTTACAGCAGACCAAAGTTAAAGTAAAAATGTCATATCCATATAACTTAAAGAAACATATTTCAACAAATGAATATTTCTGTCAAAAACATATTTTACAAACCTTATAACGCAATCCAACGGAGATTTCCCATTCTAGAACAGACTTATTATATATCCTTGTGTGTGAGAGCAAACATGGTTCCTACAATGAGAAAAACAAAAACAGCATTAGATAACATTAGCACAGGTAATAGTAGGTCTTGATGAAATATTACAGCTTTCCCGCTGAATTCACCAGTATAATGTAAGTCAAATAATGAACTAAACTACTCTTCAAATTAGCGTCTAAAGTCAGCAGTTTAATTTCACTTATAAATTAAAAAAATTAAATTACACATAAAACTTCGTGCTTTTCATTACTGCCAAACTTTTGTCAGTTTCAAAAGTTATTTTACTTCTTCCTCCGTCCACAAAAGTTTGCGGGAACTTTTCGGCACAGAGTTTAAGAAAAAGGTGTAATGAGTAGAGTGTTGAGGGGTAATTCTACAAACTTTTATGTATAAAGTAAAGAAATTGATTGAATTGAGTGTATGTGTGGACCCCAAAAGTAATGGCATTTTGTGTAAATATGTGAATATTGTGAGGGTGGATTTTATGGAGGAGTTACTTTTTTGGGCGTGCAAGCTTTTGTGGGACAGACGAAAAAAGTAAGTATGCTAACTTTCGTGGTATGACCCAGCTTTTAAAAAAAAAAAAAGTGATTCTAATTATAGCAATTGAGCTTGAAAACAGGCTCTAAGTCAAAGTTATATCCATAATGGGATCTTCAACAACTCTTATGCAAAACTAATGCCTAATGGTACTTCTATTCTACTAGTATGACGACTCCAGTTGTCAGGTAAACAACATATGTTACATATCACATCAAATCTCGCAGCCCGCAGCAAAATGATTGGGACTTGCCCTAAGGAGTAAAATCCTATTTTTTGGCTTGAAATCACTTGGCAGAAGATCTTGTACCTTCACTCCCACACAGAACAAACAGGGATGGTTCCACTTAACAAAAGGACAATGCACCAAAAGTCCAAATCAATTACAGCAGTAAAACAAGGTAAGAGAAATATGGAATATGTGCTACAAGTTAGTGAGGTATCACTTGATTAAAAGTTTGTTCAAACAGCTCTAGACATGAGGACAACAATGTAACAGATCTAACTTATAAGACGGTAGTAGATTCACACAGAAAAGTGAAATCGGTGTATTAAATTACTAAAATTTGCACAAATGTCAGCAGACTATCCTTACTCGTAAAGACAGAACAAAAATAATTACTAATCACGTAAAATAACTATTTGGTATATTAACTGTTTGCTTTATAAAGAGCAAAAAGGTGAAATACTTAAAGTTTCCATTTCGACACCGCACACTTTAGTCCACAACTTAAGCTCGCTCGTCCATAAAAATGTCAGCAGACTAACCTTACTCGTAAAGACAGGACAAAAAGTATTACTAATCAAGTACAATAACTGTTTGCTTTATAATTTATGAAGAGCAAAAAGGTGAAATACTTAAAGTTTCCATTTCGACAATGCACATTTTAGTCTGGCATGATATGATATGATTCTGGGAAGTGTACAGCATTCAAACAAATAAAACTTACAGATATATGTGTATCAAACTCACGGTAAAGGCAGCTGCCCAACTACAAAGTTACAGCTTTGTAGTTCTATAAGAGCTATGAAATAGCCGACAAATGCCAACTGGGCAACAGCTCACAAGAAAAGTTCAAGCACACATAGTAACACAAACTTCCCAGCAGATGCTAGATTTCACTTAAATTGCGGTCCAATCGATGGATTGAGCTACGAATTTCAAATCCATTATAGTTGACTAGACCAGTTCATTTTTAAGATGTGTTAGATATTTCGAGTAATTTTTTGAGTGATTTTGTTGGAATTGAAATCATCTCCATATATATTAATTGAAATCCACTCCATATATACTCATTGAAATCCTTCCCCATGATAGTCTCTTGAGCATTCCAGGAAAAAAATCCACTTGTTATACTCGGAGTTCATTCAAACTAGTTTTTCTACGCCCAAATACAAAGGCATTGCAAAACCAAGAGCGAACCAGCATTAACATCAGAAATTCGGATTTTGTGGGTGTGATCATTCCATGTATATTGCTATCTACATTCCCGGCACAGTAGCACCAGTTACTCATCATCTAACTACCAGCAACAAGATAAGGCAAATGCAATGACGAAGAATATATCCTATTTAGAACTGAACCAATTCAAATTTTAAACTCTAGGTCAAACTCCCCTTCTTAAAAAAGGCAACAATGTAGACTCGGTTCTGAGTAGCCTACTGGCGGTCCAAACTCAAATTTCTCTCACTTTAATCAATTAATTAAACCTAATCAACTAAACTCGAAACACGAATATAAGCACTTGAAGGCAAAGCGAAGCAGCTCGGCGCCGCCCCCGACCAGAAAAAGGGGAATTAATAAACAAAGTGCATGAGTGAGTATACATACGTCGAGCTCGAGCAGGATCCATTCTTTGGTGTTAGTACCCGTAGACCAATGGTTGCGGAGGTCTGTGTCAAGAAGGTGGGCAGCTTTCTGAGCAAGGGATTCCCTGGACATGGCCTTCACTTTGTAAGTCAATGGCTTCACCCTTGCCTCTAACTCCACCTCCATCTCTCTCTGTAGAGTGAAAGTCGGCGATTTTTCAGGTGCAGCGGATTCGGTGGGGGGTTTCACGGCAGGAGAGAAATCTCACAACTCCAGAAATATGTGCTGCAGTACTTAGTATAAGACCATGTTTGGATGTTTCAAATAAATATGTACTCAAATTAATCGTTTTATATATACGCATACAAATCTGGATAACTTAAATTAAAACCTTAAAAATTCATGAAATGAATAAGCATATTCAATATGTACCTTCAATTTATTACTACAAGATCATCAATTTAAACGGTCGAATAATATGACTATATGAGTTGTATTTGAGTCGAATAGGATTCAATGATTCATGACGCTATTTTGATTTCTATTTTTTTTTCCAAAGTTATAATCTTATAAAAAAATATTTTACTACAATTTAATAAATACTTACTATATATTTTAACATATGGTTAAGTGCACTTTGCACTAGTAGAACTAGTACACAATTAATATTAATTAATAAAAATAACTATATATATTATTTAACAAAAATAACTAATAATGTTAAATAGAATGACTAGTATCATTTGAAATTATACTTAGATTCCAAAAAAAAAAAATAGAATATTGGTCACAATTGATCTAAAATTTAATGTCTTAAAATTGGTGATTTGGTACATGATCGCCCTATCATACATTTCATAATAATAATTTAAAATATACTCGTATAATTTTTAAAATTACAAATTTATTCTTGTATAATTAAAATAATACTCCCTCCCTCCAAAGAACTTTTCATGTTTTTTTTTTCTTGTATAATTAAAATAATACTCCCTCCCTCCAAAGAACTTTTCATGTTTTTTTTTTTTTTTACTGTTCATCTACTTTTTTAAAAATATTATAAGGGAAAATTATTGTTAAGATCATTTCACTAAGAGTTTTATCTAATAGGGAATTGGTTTTTTTTTTAATCTATCAGAGTAAAAATGACACCTAATAAGACATAGTTGCCCTTTACCAATTTAAATAATTTGAAATTAATAAAAACTAATTGGATTTACATCAAATCTTTTGAATAGACATAGTTGCCCTTTACCAATTTAAATAATTTGAAATTAATAAAAACTAGTAATTGGATTTACATCAAATCTTTTGAATTAATGCAGTTCCTGATTCGCATATTCCTAAAATTAAACAATTCGAATTAATTGTTAATTATTCAAACAAATAAAGTATTCAAATATTCCTAAAATTAAGCAATTCGAATTAATTGTTAATTATCCAAACAAATAAAGTTAAAAAAACTGAATTTTATGATCCAAAAATAAGCGTGTCATAGAGTATACAATTCCCCATATGTTGAATATGCATTTATATATGAAATAGATTATGAATTTTAATATGAACAGTGAAATGAATTTTGGTATGTAGAAATGGGTTATGAAGACATATGTTCATTTCAATATGAAGTGTAAAACGGCATACAGGACTGAATTTTTTGGTATGCATAAAATAACATGAACCAATGTGCACAGAGTGACATGCATATCAATATGCAAAATAGATGTGCACATTTGTAAATGACATATTCAAAAAGCGGTTTGTTGTGATGTAGGGATTTCATACTTAATTCAGTAAATATCACTGAAAAGAATTGTTCAGAATAATAAGACGAAGACATAAAATGATAATGCATACATCAAATTCATTTTGATATGAAGTTGTAAGAGTAGTATATGCACCTTTTCAGATGCACTACGAATAGCAATTGAATAATAAGTCTATCGAAATTCAAGCTGAAAAAACTGATTGTAAACCAAACAACATGTGAATAAACAACTTTTTTATCCATAAACTTAAGTATAATCGCATAAAACAACACCAAAATTACATGTTACATTCTTTCCCCATGGTGCTTTTGTAAACCCTTCTGCTGTTGCACCCTCACGGCCTCTCACCAGCTGAATGTACTTATCCGCCTCATTCGAGTCCATCACTAGCCTTGACAATACCGTTCCTCTCTTGCCGTGCTCGCACCGAATCCTCTCATTGAGATGCAGATATGTCAGATAATCAAACCACTGGAGCAAATAAGGTATCAAATTACACATAGGAATATCAAGATTTAAATATGACTACTAGCTACAAGAAGAGCAAAAGCTTGTTGCAAATAATAAAAACAAGAGAGAATCAATAAGATCATAACCGAAGACATATCTAAAAAAATTTAAATACATCATGGAATTGTGATGACAAGAGAAAAGCATAACACGAATTCTTTAACATGTTTTCAAATGAGTAATTTGAAACAGGGGGAGCACGAAGATGAACAATAGCTTCAATGATCTCTGCAATTTACACATTCATCGATTATTTCGACAATTTAATTCAAAAGACCCGATTTCAATATCTAGGTTTCGAATGTAAACATCTAAGCTCAATTAACATGTTTTCAAATGAGTAATTTGAAACCGGGGAGCACGAAGATGAACAATAGCTTCAATGATCTCTACAATTTACACATTCATCTATTAATTCAACAATTTAATTCAAAAGCCCCAAATTCAACATCTAGGTTTCGAATGTAAACATCTAACATGCTCTCAAATGAGTAATTTGAAACAGGGGAGCACGAATATGAATAACAGCTTCAATGATCTCTGCATTTACTAATTCAACCATCTAATTAAACTATTTAATCAAAAAGCCCCAATTTCATTATCTAGGTTTTGAAAATGTAAACAATGTTTGAGAAACAATTTGATGAAACGACAAGGCATAGAGACAAGTTCCATGGTCAAATATCCAATCAAAATTAAAGCACAAAATTTCAATGTCTGCGAGAAATACGTAATTATGTTTCAAGAATTGAATAATAAAATCAAATAAATAGGAAATGGAGAAGAATTGCATAAGCAAGATAAAGAATTGGAGAAGATTCACCTCGATTTCATCGTCTTCGTCTTTGCCTCCGTAAAACAGATCGGCCACAACTTCGGCCCAGCCACGTCGAGACGTCGAACGGAACAGAAGGGCACCGCTCTAAAATGCACTGACGTGCGGCTATGGCGAAACTTCGATCTGGGGGTTAACTCCACTAGGAAAATGAAAGGTCAGACCGGCCACCACGAACCACCAGAAGCATCTCCGCCGGAAACATCACAGCCATGGTAGGGGAAGACCTCCGGCGAAGGTTTACAGTGACTCAGCGTGGGAGATGGAGTCCACGGCGAACAGATCAGCCATGGCGAAGGGGGCGACGACCGTGGCCATGGAGGGGGCGGCGGGGAGGTCATGGGCAGCGACGACGGCGGCAAGGTGGGTGCGGCGGCCAAGGTGGGGAGGGAGCTCGACCGATTGGGGTGGGAGGAGGGATCTAGGGTTTTGTTTTTTTTGGGAATGAATGTGCCCTATAATTTGGGAATTAATTGATAACAATTAATTATGATTTTAAATTTCGAATTACATTTCAAATATATACATTAAAGGAGTATATGAATATTAAGGGTAAATACGGTTTTTTGACACTAAATTGACCTTATTAGAAAAATTTAAAAGTTGTATGTTTTAGTTGTTTAATAGTCTATAGAAATGACCTTATTAGGGAATATTCTCATATTATAATAAATATAATTTTGAGAAATAATTTTATAAAAAATTAAATAAGTGAATTGACTCGTGTGTATGTGTGTGCCATAAAAATAATGACATCAAATGTAAATATTGTGAATATTGTAAGTGTGGAGTTTCTAAAGGATCGGAAAAAAAAGTGTGAAAGTTTTTTTTTTTTTTTTGTAAGGACTAAGGAGGGAGTAATAATAACCATGAGTCGAATTCTTGTTCACCATTTGTCGTTTTTCTTCTTCAAGGGTATGTTTACTTTTGGTTTTAAAAATCAGGTTTTGGATTTTAAAATCCAAAAACCCGTTTTATTTCAGGATTTAAAAATCGATTTTCAAAATTCACTCAAAATCACCCCTATCAAACATATTGATTTGACATAAAGTTATATCTATATAATATTACTCCAATCATTATATTATTTCTCAACAATAATATAATAAAACAATAATATAATACATTTAATCATTACACACTTAACTAATCCTTATAATCTCATCAAACAATAATATAATAATACAAACTCATTCAATCTTGACATAAAGTTAAATTCTTCACTATTTCAAAACTCAAAATAAATACTCATATTACTATTTATTGAGATTTAAAAAATCAGGATTTCAAAAATTCGGTTTTTAAAACCACCCAAAGCCCAAAGTAAACACCCCCAAGAGTTTACATTTGTATAACAAGGGATTTGTAATACTAAACAACATGATACTAGCAAAAGACTTACCTACTTTATCGAGATAAGTAATCAAAGTTCATTTAAATTCAAGCTTGAGATTTTAAATTTCTAGTTCTTATTTCATGCAAGCCCCAACTCAATTTTCATACATCTTTTTAAATAAAATTTTACCATAGATTTTTCACATAAGTACGTATTTCAAATCAATTTAGGATTTTCTCTATAACAAGAAATATAACAATGACGGTGAGGAGTAGATTATAGGACTATTGCATCCGCAATATTCACTTTTAAGAATAAGGAGTTAATGGTGAAAAAAGAAAATGAGTCTGATTAAGAATTTTATGAAGTGGTTTATTAGTTCAAGTAATGTAATTGTGAGACTTTTAATTAGATGGTCAAGTTTTGGCACGATGAATACTTTGAAACGTTATTTGTACTTTAAATCTTTCGCTGATATTTAAAATTTGATTATCAAATAAATTCATAAGTCTCATTTCTTAAGTTAAAATTTTAGTTCATGCTCATTATTTTAATAGGATCAATTATTTTCGTAACATGTATTATTGTGAAAATTGGAACGTGACGTAAAAGACTCATCGAAACTAATGCATGGTCTCTTGCCAAGTTAATTGGAGTAGCAATTTAGCACAGACCAGCCACAATGTCATATATGCCTGTGACACTGATATGTTGATTATTTAGACGTACACCAAATACTTGAAACAACTTTACATTTTTTATATTTCTTGTTTTATAAAGTGTCAGTATATCATTATATAGGGGAAGATTTAATTGGACCATGCCATTGCAAAGGCACCCAAAAGTATGTCCACAGATTTGTCTGGATAATTGGAGGTCTTTATAGATATTGAGTATTAAAAATTGCGAATAATTTATGGACACTCCAGATGTTTAATACACCCTGCTAGTTTTAAAAAATGGATGTATGTTACTAGATACACCCCATGTTATTCCTACACTACCCTGCCCTTCCTTCTAAAAACAAAAATAAAAAAAGAAGCACACCACACTTTCATCCTCTCCTTACTCTCTTTTAAATAATTTTTATTTCAACATTTTTTCTAGGGTTTATGTGTAGGTTTAAATTCTTTTTTTTTTTTTTTTTTGAGGTGATTCAATTGCATTTTTCTTTTAGATTTGAATGTTAAAATGCAATTTACGGACTAGAAATTTTATGGATTGCGCGCAATGCGTTCGGTCATAAACACAGTCGTACGCACAACTAAGTGTGCGTCCTAGACATCTATTCGCTCGAAAGTTCATGTATTGTAACATATATGTTCGATCGTTAAGTAATTAATAATAATACATCTGTACGGTCGAACAACACATAGTGAAATTAAAAAAAAAATGTTCGACCATAATTTTGTCGTACGTCTTTTAATTTGTTCGGCCACGACGATTACGACTTAATGGTGACGCGACTAGTCTTGAAAAGGACAACTTAGTTATTTTACATGTGTCATTTTTATCTATAATATTATTGGATGGGCTTAATATATTATGGCGTGTTAGTAGTCACCCCCGTAATTTAAATGTGAATTTTGTTGGCCTCTACTTATGTTTAATTTATTTTTATTTCGTGAAATATATTATAATTTCGATCAATTTTATTTCACCTTATTCGATTATTCTTTTTATATCTCACTTTTCTTCGGTTCATTTTGCTTTTTGCACATTTATTAAAAAATATACTAGTATTTTATGTGTAGTGAGTTATTGAGATAGAGAGATAAAAAAGACTATAAAAATAGAGAGAAGTAGGAAAAATAAAAGATAGAGAAATATATTAATGAAAAAAAAGGTAAAGAGATAGTGAGTGTTACCAAAAATACGGGTCGTTCTCGTTATTATGAGACATTGATTATTTAAAAAAAAAAATACATGTCAACAATTTACATTGTGATAAACAATATGAAACATCAAAATTGAAATGAAACGAGTGATTTCATGTGTTACTAGACGAGATCCTCTCCTTCCCAATTTTAGTGACACAGTGTCAAATATTCAACAAATATAACATAAGTGTAACATTAATATATAACACAAAAGATCATGCTCGTCTCTATTGAAGGCTACAATCCTAGCTGTTATTCTCTACTAGATGAATTTTCTATTATAAATATTACTTATATTCTCCTCCAATATATAAAATATTTGATAATATGAATATGAGTTGAGAACACCATAACCACAAGGAAGTATATGCATGGCATACATTAAGTCGTTGTTTTTGTTACTAAATTCTTATTACATATTTAGCTAATTAATTAAAAGTTTCTTAATTTCTACGCTCTATATTATGACCACTTCTGACAACATCATGCTTGAGAATGTAAGAGAAAAGGGCCCTCCAATGTTCTGCACAACATCACAATTGAAGCTAAAGAAAGTGAGTTAATATTTATATATACATACATGAAAAGAAAATTGAACATTGACTTAATTACCAAAGTGAGAAAAATGACCACATTCAGGGAAACATGTCTATACATAATCAAATACTACTATATTGTATTAAATTATGAACTCTCGCTTAATTGTAATTTAATCTAAACTTTTGAATAATTGTAAATAAAATCATCACCTTTAAATATTGTTGCAAATTAAATTTCTAGATAATTCCATTGATCCGAATTTGACGTTTCGAGATTAGATTGAGATAAAAAAAACAATGTTGTTTCATTAAGGAGGTGTCACATCAGCTAATCACGTTAGATTTGAACACAAATGAAACTATTAAGAAGTTTATATTACAACAATATTTAAAGGTAGTGATTTTATTTACAATTATTCAAAATTTAAATTAAATAATTGCAAGTTAGGAAAATGTGGTGATTTAATTTCCAATTAACCTCATCCTATCATCAAATGCTATTGAGAGAGATGTGTGTCTAATTTCATCACAAATATTCATGTATTTAAAGAGTTGCTATAAAATAATGAATTAATTACAAATAAAATTTCATTGTAAATTAATTTAAACTTTTAAATAATTACAAATAAATCACAAAATTTAAACATTATTGCAATTTAGCTTTTTTGGTAGCCTTCTTTATGTCACGTCAGCAAGTCACGTTAAATTCAGACATAGAAGTTTACGAGAAAGACTAATTTATAACAATATTTAAAATGAATGATTCAATTGTAATTATCTAAAAGTATAGATTAAATGCAAAAGAGACTTATTTACAATTAACCCTAAAATAATTGGTGGGGTACCATAGTAGTCTGAAAACTAGTTTTAATATTTCATGCATATTTAGGTAATCATCAAGATAATTTTAAAACTTACAGAATGAATGGGTGGCTAGGTTAGCAGCTACTGGTTGATGCAATTGCAGCATACTGTTTATCAACAACTTCAATTAGTTTGTTGGCCAGTGCGCTTGCATAAACACTGGAACCTTCAGAAATCTGCAAACATATATAGTAGTATATATATTCAAAAAAAATGAAGTAATTAATGTGATGATAAAGATAGATACTAGTATTATTAGATTAAGGTAGGACCTTTGAATTGAAAAGATAACTATAGTAATCCCCAATGAGGCCTCCAGCAACATGTTGCAGATCCAGCTGAAGGTCATCAAGAACCTTTGACACAAACAAGAGGCAATTGATCCTCTTCTGCTGCACCAATTTCACTGTGACTTGATCGTCGATAATTCGTACGTCGACCTCCGTGTTCTTCGACTTCCTCAGTAGCCAGGAGCTCCTGAATGTGGATCCATTAATAATGTGGGGGTGGTCCAAATCATCAACACCCTTGGATTCATTTCCTTCCATTGTGTCCTCTGTTTTAGGCCTTTTGAGCCTCTCTTTTGCACATCTCTTCTTCTCCACAAGCCCTTTCAGCTCACTCACTGTCCTCTTTAGCTCCATGATGTACCCAATTGCATCCCCCACAATTGAGGCTCTATCATTCTAAACCATTTCATTTCATTTGAATTAACATTTATAAAAACGAACACAAAGTAAATGCAAAAGGGAAATAATAAAAACTACCTTTGTGGGACTGGGAACCAATTTCCTCAAGGCTTGGTACTTGTCATTCAAGAGGACTCTTCTGTGCCTTTCAGTAGCGAAATGCTTAACATCTTTCCCATCTCTATTCTTGCCTACTTGAATATCCATTTCAGCAGCAGCGTTGAACTCAAAAACGCCATTTTCAAAATTAGACCTCCCAATCCCATCGCCATTTTGGTCTCTCTCATCAAACAAAGAACCATTCTGAACAGAATAACTCCCATGGGGTAGAGAATGAAAGAGCTCCCTCAGCAAAGGGGGCTGAGGGGGCAGATTCAGAGGCAACAGGGGATCATACACAGGATTGATCTCCCCCAGAAGCCCTAACGAAGCCAAGAAAGAGGGGTTTTTCTGTGAAAAGTTAATCGATGAAGAATTCGGAAGCGTGGGGAGAGGAAACATGTTGAGTAAATCAGGGGGAGTATGATCGGGAAAAGAACAGCCGTTGGTGGTGTAAATTTGGGCGTTTTGGAACTGGTTGAAATTGTTGATTTCTTGCCAATTAGGGTTCTCGTCGCCGCCATTTTTGTAACATTGGTCTATTTCTAGCTGATGCTGAAACTCCATTTCCAGAGCTGCAGCAGCTTCTTGCTGGGAAATTGGGTACGAGGATTGTTCATCCATGGAGAAACTCTGGTTATTTGGTACATGGGTTTGGGAGAAACCATCATCGGGTTGAAGCAAATTGGTTTCATCAAAATTACTTGTTTCTTGATACATTCTTCTATATTTTGGGACTAATTAATCACAAGTTAAAAAAAGTGGAATTGTTTCAAGAAATTAGCTCAAAGGGAAATATTTTTGTTTCAAAGTGTGTAAAACAAAATGACAAACATGGTGGCAGTACGTGTTATTTATGAGGGAAAGACTGAAAGAAAGATACACAAAAGCTTATAAACCAAGTAACAACAAACTCTGCAAGTTTTTATTTACTTATAGTGGTGGCAAAAAAACAAAGAAAAAATAGGACCTTGAGTTTGATGTAATTTTAACTTATTTTTTTATCCAAATTTAATTTACATAAGAAAATAATACTAGTTCGTAACATATTAATATTTTTGTTGATACTTAACCTCGGGATATTTAAAAGTTCATTATTTGTTAAAAATATGTAGTGTGAAAATATTATATGTAAATAGTTTGTTAACTTGTAAGAAGAAAAGAAGCAACTTGCAATGCCTAATGCTTTGGAAGAGGATTGGGATGTGACGAAAATTCGTCTCACATCGATCTTTAACTAGAATTGACAATTAGTTCACACATCAATTGGGTCGTTAATTGATCCTTTAACCCTCAAGTAATTTGAATTACTCTCTCCGTTTGTCTGTAAATTTTGTCATTTTGGTATGTCCATCTATAAGTTTTTCATACTCTTTTATAAATATCTTTTATTTTATTTTTTATTCTTATACTTCACTTTATATCTTTTTTTTTATCTATGTTGCTCTCTTTTTAATCACATCACTTGAATTGTATTTATTATTTAATCATTTTTCTTAATTCATATTTCCAAAAGTAATGTAAAACTTATAGGCAGACGAAGGAGTATTTATTTATTATTAAATTTAATAATCTATTCAATGAAACATTTTAAAATCTTCCCCTTATCTATTTTTGGTTCCACAATGAGGAATTTGTTTGATTTTCTTAATTTCAGTTTGTTGGGGGTGAGGAGCGTTTAATTAATTTTATTTATCTTAATTGTAGTCTGGTGTGGGCCCACTATCCTGTCAGCAGTTCTTCCATGCAATCTGAGCACCCTAACTAACCAAACTACAACCACCTTCACATCATATTTATAATATATATTATTCCCTCCTAAGTAACAGATAATTCATCTCAAATAAATTAAATAATGATACAACCAACTCATGTAAAGGTGGTGTCCAATAACATCGCCAATATCAATTTTTTTAAGAGGGAAACAAGCCGTAAATCATAAATACATCAAACGCTTCAATTACAATCCGTTAATATTCATTTCGCTTCAATCTCGAGAAGAGGTGTGTTTAATGGTCAGTCAATTTATGACCAGTTGTATTAGACGTTCTTGAAATATGACATACATAGCCATTGTCCTTCGAACATAAATTGTTCCCTTTTGATAATCGCTTTAACGAACATAGTCTTATATGTGTCAGATTTAGTTTCAGACCAATCAATTTTTTATTTATTTTTAAGTGAGAACTAGTTATAATGGAAAATTTTATAGAATTTTACTACACCAATTACAAATTTAGGTAGATAAATCAATCCACATCTAGTTCAATTGTCGAGTTGCTCCAAATTTTAATTTACCTACTTCTTTGGGGTGATTTGCATAAGAGAGTTACTACTATCTTTACTATATAATATATGAATACAAAAGGGGAAGGGGGTGGGGTGTGGTGGGGGGTTGAATATAATGGGTAATTTGATTATATTATTTGTGATAGGAATATAAGGATGTTGCCCTAATTGTGGAAATTCAGTTACAACAGAAAATCAAAACTGAAGTTGTATATATCGGTATCTCTAAAGTAGAGGTAATCCAATCATTGGAGAGTAAAAGGGTATTCACACAAATGGTATGATACCACAAATGAAGGATATTGTTGATTAGTTTTCATCAGTAATTTTAAATTATTAAGCAACAATCCAAATGTACCACTATTACTACTCCTCATATATGGTTTCTTTGTCTCTTTGATAACACCTCAATCATAACGTGCTCTAATATACTTTATCCGTTTCATAATAAGCATCGTTTATAAAAATTGTATCAAATTAAAAAACATAAAAACTTTATAGTCTTAATTAAATTTATAAGAGATCTTTAGGGAGTGGGGAAGAATAAAATATAAGTAATTTCTAGAATGAATTAAAATTATTATGTGATTTTAATGGCGATGATTAATCTAGAATGTCTGTAATATTGAGAGGTCGAGTACTTGACTAGACTCATTTTACTTTGTTTTGCAGTAATAGAAACTAATGCTTGATAAAAAAAAAAAAAAAAATATATATATATATATAGAAACTAATGCTACCTGATTTCAAAAAATAAAATAAAAATACTACACTTAGTTTAGCATAAAATTTATCTTGAAATAAAATATGATACTAGGGCACAATATCTGGAAAATGAATTTGCAAAGAAAATATAATATAGTGGATCGATTAATAAAATCAACCCTGCTATTTGAATATTCCAAACGGAGTTTTTATTAGGCGTAGGTTGAAAAACGCTGAACATGCTTTCTACCTGATTCTTTTCTACTCACCCAAACTTTAAAAAAAAAAAAAAAAGGTAAAAAATATTTTTTGTTTTGAAGAGGTAAATTAAATTTTGCCTTGTTAACTTAAAATTTTAATCATTTGTTCATCTACATAATGCTTTTTTATTAAAAAAAAAATGTAAATCAACGGGTAACTTGCTCTAGTCAATCAAAAATTATATTATAAGAGTATTTTTTATTTACAGCCCAACCAATAGCATTGTGACACATATGCCCAGCATAGATGAAACCACAATTAAATTACTAAAAAGGTAACTAAACGAAATTCAATTACAAAAAATAGAACATTCTAAAACAAAAGTGACAAATTTAACAGAGTAAAAAAAAAAAAAACCAAATTATGTCCATCCATCCGTTATAGAGGGATGTGTTTTTACGTATGAATTTAGAAGCTGCAAGGTTTAGTTGCAGGGCAAGGCAAGAAACCTAAAAAAAGGGGCAAGTAGTTTATCTAAAAGTAGTTTGGAATTACAATGTTGAACGTTTTTCTAAGCTTATACAGGCTTATCAAGTCTCAAGGAAACAGTTTTACGCTCGACTCTTTCTAGGGAACAACATAGTTGTGTGCTTCACCATATATCTTTCTTCTGTCTTTCTTCAAGAACAAACCCTTACGTGCTGGCAATCAATGAGACAACTAACTTAAGAAACAATTAATCATCATCCATGATTCCCATTGATTATGAATTACCTACCCTCCTACGTTATCTCCTATGTATGAATCATAAACTCTCATCTGCACAAACTTTAGTATCACGAACGTTAGGCTCGACTTCAAAAGTTCACACAATTGACTAACATTCCACAAGACACATATACCAATAAGTATAAAACAACATCTAAAGGGATGAGAAAACATGGTAAGGGCTAGATTAAAACAAGGATATCACCGAAGAATATACGTTATAAACACAATCTCTTCAGAAGTCAGCCTTGCAAAAGCAATACCATAACATGCCTACAATTCTAGCAAGTTTTTTGCAAAAGTACTACTCGTTCAAACCATATATTACCAATCAGAGAGCTTAAAGTTATCAGATCTTCCTCAAAAGAAGGAAAAGCTTTTGATCAACACTAAATTCGTGCATCTTCAGAGGATGCCCTTTTAGCATCAATTGAAGTCCTCCAAATGATATATATACCACCCTGTCACAAATGAAAATCCTAATGTTAGATTAAAAAAACAGTAGAGCAGTCATGCACAAACAAAAATCAGTTGTGATTGTCAAAAAGCGTCTCCAATTGCATATTACAGAAAGAGGAACTCTTGTTGCAATACAATCACTGAATAATACCAACACAGCAAGTATTATTACTCAAAGAGGTATATATACATACACTTTAAGATCGTCTTTTCCACCATCTGTCTCCTCTCTAGCTTCAGACATTTTATACAAAAGCCCATGCATAACATATTCAAATTTGTCAGCAAGTGATTTTTGTTTTCCCTGCAAGTGGAAGACAGCAATCACATGTTACACCAAGTCACTGAATTAAAGTATAACATGGAAATAACCAAAGCATCAAAAGAGGAATTTGATCTTCTATAACATTGAGAAAATCTCCAAATAGATTGCAATTGTAGTACATCAGCTCACTTAGCAACTATTGACTGAAAAATGCATTTTTTATGAATCCAAGGCACATTGATATTTCTAGAACATGTTATAACATTCAGGTTTTCACCACATTATAGAAAAAAATGTAATTCAAATTGTTTTTAATAGTATTTGTTGCTAAAAAAAAAAAAAAAAAAAGCCCTCAAGGAATCAATTAACAGAAATTATCTAAAAACCTAAAAACTAGAGCAGTTATGTAATTGATTATCACAGAACAAGTGAATTCAAAGAGCAGCACCTCAGGAAAGTAGCCCGGAACAGTTGAACCATCCATAAGTAGAGTTTTGGCAATCACCATCCTGTATTTCTCACCCGGAATCATAGGATATATCTCAGAATTCACATCTAATTCCATAAAAGAATCCTCTTCACCTTTTGCATTTATTCGCGAAACTGTAAAATCATCCACAAAACCCATCAGCTATAACCTACCATTTTTCTGATTCACCACCATTGAATACATAATTTCATGGTTTAAAGTTTCATTTACTCTAATGAAATTAGAGAATGGTTATAAACAGAAAATAAATATATTAATAATTAAACCTCCACGGCTCCAACAAACATAATTCTTCACAAAAAAAGGTACGATAAAAACAAGCTTCTTTCAATTACCTTTTTCAAATACAACTTGGCTGTCGATGCTGACGACCTCCATTATCTCATCGAAGTAAAACCCAGCCATTGTCTACAAAACCGCAAATAAAAATAAACGAAAGGAAAGAAAATTAGCAAAAAAAGATAAAATCGATCATATTGAAGCAATTAAAAGGAAATTGGGACGAATTTGAACCATTAAACAAAAAAAGGAGAGAACTTTAATTAAATTTTGCTTACAGTTAGTGCTCTGCTAAAAAGCTTGCTGGTAAAGAGGTTTGAGATCTAGGGTTTTATGTTTCCAAGTTTTAATTTAAATAGAAGATATTGGAAAATAAGGGCAGAAGAGTAAAACTTTAGAACTTGGCGGGTTTAAGGAAATTTCGGAACCAATTTTTTTATGTCTTCACAATTTCAAAAAAAGGACTGCATTACCCTTTCATCAATTAAATTAAAATACATTTAATTAAATCTAATTGTACACTCCACCCACCCTAGGCACAGAGTCACCACCGGAAAATAAAACCAAAGAAGAAAAAAAAAGGCAGAAAAGCAGAGCAAAAAAAAAGTTCTCAATTCAAAGCACAGTCAATCCAACGGAAAAAATGCAAGAACAGATCCAAAACCAAAACAAAATGAACACCACAGTCCACAGATCTTTTATGCAAAATTCAAATCCCAAAAAAAAAATGTTTACCTACGGGGGCTGGTGGCGACGGTGCTGCGACGGGAGGGGTGGGGCTGGGGGCTGCGAGAGGAGAAGAGAGAGGGGGGGAGGCCGGAGGGGCTGCTCAGGCACGGACGGGAGGAAGAAGGGCGGCGGTGGGAGGGCAAGAGAGGCGGCACTAGACTGGGCGGTGGTGACGTGCGGTGGCGGGCAAGGAAGAATGGAGAGTGAGGATGGGAGGCTGAAAAAGAATTGGGTTTTATTGATTAGGGTTTTATTAGTTTGAGGGTAAGTTTGGAAAAAATGAGGGGGTGAAGACATCTTATGGGTAAAAACATAATAAGAGGGTTGGACATTTATCCGTAGCCAATCGAATTTTATTCTTAGTTTGATTTTCAGTTAAAAAAAGGGTCTGACTATTTACACCTCCAATTCGGTTTAGAACACTCCCCCATTGATGCACACCCCCAAACCAATTGTCAGGAAATACCCTTTTTTTTTCAAAATACTATTTACTAAATACACCCCACCCCCAAAACCCTAATTCCTTTTTTCCTCCCTTCCTACCCTTTTCTTCTTCCCCGTCCTCCATTTTTTCTTTCCGTCGCCCCCACCCACCCACTCGCTCGCCGCCCCACCCCGCGGCCACCGCCTCTTCCACCCACGGCCGTCGAACCCAGCCCCTCTCCGTACCAGGCCCTCGCCGCCCCGCCCCCACCCATCCTCCATCTGCTTCTTCTTTTTCTGTCGCCCCCACCGCCGGCGAACCCAAGCTCCGTCGCCCAACCCCACTCCACCGCCGCCGAACTCAAGCCCCGTCGGCTCACCCCCATTGAACCCAGGCCCTCGTCGCCCCTCGATTTTTTTCTCACACACTCGGCCGAAGTCTCGTCGCCCCTCATCCAATCATGCCCACCCCTCGCCGTGCCGCCACCAATTTCAGCGCCAGGTTTGAATTTTCAGATTTAGGGTTTTCTTTGAATTTCAGTTTTTTTTTTTAATTTTCGACCATTTGTGGTATATACCCTCTCGTCGGCAACAATTGTTGTCGACGACAGTGGATATGGTCGATCACAAATAGTCGATTTTTCTAAAAAAAATATTTTACATTTTTTTTCGACACACAAGGTCATCCATCCCTATAGAATCTGGATGTCGACGAGAGTGTATAATATTGATCCTGGTGTGTCGAAAATTATAAAAAAAAATGAGTTTTTTTTCGTTTGTTTGAATGATATTTGATGTTGGAAGTGAAAGTGGTAGTGGCGGTCACTTCTGCAGAAAGTGATAGTAAAATGGTATTTTACATGATTATTATATTATTAAACTAATAGAGAGAGTGTTATAAACCAAAATGGTGGTGTAAATAGTCCGACCCTTAAAAATATGTTCACCCCTAGCTTAAAGTTCGACCCAATATCAAATTAAAATTGGGCCTCTCGAATATGCTTGTATGGACACACTCAATTACTCACCCAATTAGTGCTTTTATTTTAGAAAAATTCAATTAAATTTTAATAATCAATTTATTAAATTTAATATTTGACTCAATTCAAAGTTCAATTGCAATCGAATATCACCGTTTATTTTATACTCTTATGACATGATTGGATTGTGTTGTTGGGAATAGAATTGTGATTCTTTAATTCATTCCAAATACATTGATATGCTACGTGATAAGAAATGATTATTTTCAAATAAAATTGTGATTCTTTACATACCCTATGATTTTAGGTATTTCATGCCATTAGAGATGAGTTTTTTATATATGCAATTATTATACAAAATGTCATTATTTATTTTTATTTTAACAATATTATTTTTCACCCCAAACAATAATAATATTAATATTTTTAAAACTTAATAAATTTTAGATTTAATATTATAATTATTAAATAAATAATAATATATCATCAATAAAAAATATTTTAAAAAATATATAGTAATAATATATATAATAATAATAATAATAACTAATTATAAAAATATTAATAATATATATAGTAAAGAAATATTTATTAATGATGATAATAATTAAACACTCAACAATAATAATTTTTCATATACTAATAATAATATATAATGTTGTAGTATTTAATAATACTCCTATTTAAAAAAATAAATAGTAATAATAAATACAACAATAATTATTAATAATAATAATTTAATTAATTTTACACAATGCTTACATTTTATTTTTTTGTCCAAACCAATTATAAGAATTGTCATTCATATTTCAATCATTCTCACTTTCATTCCATAATTTCCATTTAGCATCGTACCGTAAGAATTTTATGGTAAACATGCATAGAAAAAATCTTACTATATGCAATTGAGTGCATAACATGCATTTAAATTTTAAATGATTTAGATAAAATTTTAATTGTTCAATTAATTTTTTAACCATCCACACTAAAAATAAATCAAAATTGTTGTTCGTACTCAAAGAACAAATAAATAAAATTGTGGTTCAATTGCATCATACAATCGAGTGCAAATAAATGTGACTCACGCGATTAAATATTACTTTCTCCGTTTAATTTAAGTATTCTCACTTTTTTTTATTTAATTTCAATATTCAAATTTTCTTTTTGAAAATGGAGTAATATTTATTCTCAGTATTTTATTTTCACCATTCAATCATCACTTATTTATTCAATTTGTCATTCATTTTATTCTCAAACAATTATTTTATTTGTAAATGAAGCTCGTATTACTCCATCACACTCCCCAACGTATCTACTTTGTACTTAACCTAATCAATATTTAAATAAATTCGGGTCCGAATAAATGAGTATTATGAATTTAAACGAAGGGAGTTCAAAATACAATAAACGTGTAATAATAAGTAGAAACTTCTAATTTCTCTAGTTTGAATTTGAGTTCATATGAACTTTGTCTTTTTTAGTGTCAGTTATACATACAAAAAGTCACTATTTAAAATCAGGTTAAACAATGACACTTGTATGCACATAAGTGTTAATTTGCATACACAATAGTGATACTTTAAAAAAAAAAATTGACAATTGCCTTAAGATTAAGTAACATGTGCTCACCTGGTTCAATGGATTTTTTTTTTTTAGTGTTACAATTGTACGTATAAAATGTGGTTGTTTAAAAAAATGTTTACTATCTTTTAAACAATGATATTTAAAAATAAAAGAGTTTATGCAAAGTTGGGGTCACAAAAGATTTTGTCTAATATTTATAATATATATATATATATATAAAAAGGTAGATCTCTTGTGAACCATAAATAATTTTTTCAAGTATTATTATTTAACATACAAAATGCTATTCTTTAAATAAGTGTTTAATTTTATTTTGTGTTCATCTCAAAATCACTACTCCCTCTGTGCATCAATTTTATGTTCGTACTTTTGGACATAAGTTTTAAGATAAAAATAGATAGGGTTAATATTGGTGAGACCGTCTTACAGAATGAAATTTATGAGATGAGTCTCTTTTGATCCTCATGTAAAAAATGATAATATTCGAGTAAAAAATGATAATGTTTAAGTAAAAAAGTAATAGTCACTTTTGTTAAAAATATTATCACTTTTTAATTAAACACTCTCACTTTTTTTACAAATAAAAAATCTGAAAGAAAAAATGGATTATCCATTTATCCTACCAAAAACTTTAAAATATGGGTTAAAAGGGATCTCTGTGAGACGGTCTTACACAAGTTTTTGTCAAACAGATAAATTAAATAAAGTAAGAATATTATGGTCCATTGTGAATAAAGTGATTGTTTGTAAGTAAAATTGAATGACATTTTAAGTAATTAAGTGATGGTCGAAGGATATACATAAATTGATATTTTTCTTTTTAATTAAAACGCATGAGACCAGATTTGGTGGACAAACTAATAAGGCAACTGACAATAAAATTGATAGAAGGAGAGAGTATATAATAACACTTCATATTAGACATGTTCAAACCGTAACCGGGAAACCGGCCAACCGGTAAAACCGCCGGTTACGGTTTAAAAACCGAACCGTAACCGTAAAATGGCGGTTCGGTTACGGTTTGACATTTTGACAAACCGTAAACCGCCGGTTTGGCCGGTTTTGACGGTTAACCGCCGGTTTGCCGGTTTAAAAAAAAAAATTTTTTTTTTTAATACACAATTCTTCTATTTTTAATGTATAAATTTAATTTATATAATTTTTATTCAATTCTAGTAATGTATTTTCTAAAAAATGAGTTAAAATGAATAAAAAATGAACAAAAACGGAGTGAAAACGAGCGAAAACGGAGATAATATTTAAAAAATAAAAAAAGAATAAAAGAAAAGCAAACCGGCGGTTTTTAACCGTAACCGGCGGTTAAAAACCGTAACCGGCAAACCGGCGGTTCGGTTACGGTTACCGATTTTCGAAAACCGTAACCGGCGGTTTCTAACCGTTGCACATGTCTACTTCATATGGAATACTCTCTTCATTTCAAAATAACTCTCACACTTTTTTCTTTTCGAATAGTTTCACAATAAATTTCACCCCCTTAAAATGAAAAACCAATTTATAAACCTCACTATCATAATATCCACAATTACTTTTGAGATCACACAATTATTTTTAAATATAAATTTTAAGTGATTGTTCAATTGAATTTTCAATAGGGTGGGGCTAATAACACCCCATAAAATGTTATACACACCCCAAATGTTAAACACACCCTATTAAAATTTAAAATTCAATTTTTATTACTATACACACCCCAATTATTTTCTTTTTACCCTTCAACCCTCATAACTAATAAAAATTAACTAAATCTTTAAAAACATATAAAAATTAAAAAAAATTAAGAAAATAAAGAAAATGAAAAAAATAATAATTAAACCTAAATAAAATCTGAAAAATAAATCAAATAAAATAAAAAATTATCGATTAACGATTTTTTTTAATTAAATAAAATAATAAAGAAAAATCAACTCAATATTAAATTAAAAAATAAAATATTTAAAAATAAAATAAAGCTAAATAAAAATTAAAAATTTCAACTAAATTTTAAAAAATAATTAAATCAATTATATTTTAATATTTTGAATTAATTCTTAAGATTTAGATGATTTTTAATTTTTTAGATTTTATTTATCATTATTGAATTCTTAATTTTAATTGATTTTTTAATTAATTATTTTTTACGATTTATTAAAAATATTTTTTTTTAAATTTTTTTATTTGAATAATTTATTTTTTTTCTTTTTAAAAAATATTTAATTTTTTCAGATTATTTTTAAAAAATATTTGATTTATTTAAATTAATTATTTTTTAAGATTTTATTAATATTTTAAAATACTTTTCAGATTTTAATTATATTTTAAGATTTTTTCAATTTTTTTAAAAAAAATTATCTTATCTGTTTTTATTTTTAAAATGATGGGGTGTGTATAACATGTTTTGGGGTGTTAGTAGTGATACCCTTTTCAATATCTACATTAAAATTATAATTAAATTGCACCAACTACATAACTAGTTGAGTGTAATTTCTATTTAAAAGAAAATAAAAAAATGTGATTGGTGAAATCACGGGCACTCCTAATTTTGCAAGTTAGAAAAAAAAAAAAAAAAAACTCAAACAGTGTATAATTATGTATAATAAAGAAAAAAAGTCCCCAATTATGCATTAATTAGAAAAAAGTAGCGTTCTCTTTCTTTCCCCGCCTTCCATTTCATCTCTGAGTCCCTTTCCCTGTTTGCCAGAAATCGAGAGCAATTTTGAGAAAGAGAGAGAGATTGGAGATTGCCATTCGTGAATTCTTCGTATACACAGACACATTCATATAGAATTCCTTTGATAAATCAAATATAAAATTGGAAAAATCAAATTTAGGGGAGATTGGGCGAAATTAGAAGGGGGTGGGGGCAGGACGATCAATGGATGATAGTGGAACGAAACGAGGTATCTTAATTCCACTCATATATCTCTTCTTCTTCTTCTGCGTTACCACCGGCGGTATTCTCCTCGTCATCTACGCCTTTTTCCCCGCCCATTCCCAGCCCTGGCACCCCACCGCCGCCTTCGCCCTAATCGGCTCCACCTGGATTTTCTGGCTCTTAACCTATATCTATTACTGGATCAAGCTCTGCCTCCGCCGCGACGTTACTCACAATGTCACCCGCCAAACCACCACAAAGGCCTCCGCCGCCGTACCGCTCGAAGACGACGACGGAAGCCCCTCCGACCATCCACAGGACGAAAAGCAAGATTCCTCCCTAGCCGCCTCCGCCATACCCGACACCGCGCCGGCATATGCTGCGTAATTGAAGGATCGATCAAATTCAAGGGTACGCAAATTGATTTTAATTCATGCATTTTTGTTTAGTTACGGAAATTCAATTGATTTTAATTCTTTTCCTAATCAACATTTTTTTTTCTTTTCAAAATTTAATTGTTTGTATGATTCCTTATTTTTTCAAACAAAATTGTCATGCTTAATGGATAATCCACTAAATTGGGTAATTATGTTTGTTCATTCATTATCGTTATGTGAATAATATAACACGATAATAATAAATAATGTGAGAGATTGCTTCAGCCTTCAAGATCTACTTCTCAGTTGTATCTAAGAAATTAATGTGATCAGATGACGAGGTTTAGAAAATCAGTATGAATTAGTTCTTTTATTAATCTTCAGACTTGAGTTTTTGAATTAAATAGTGCAGGAAATTTCCTTTTCAAAACTTTGGCTATATTATATTCCAGAATTTTCAAATTTGGTTCACTACATGCATTTCTACCTCATCCGCAATTATTTTGAATCGAATATTAAACAAAAGTGTAAGTTTCTGTAATGATTAAAAACCTGCAATTTTGATTCCTCTTCTTTTTTTTTTTTTAAACGAATAGTAAATTCATTTCTTTATTCCTTTTTCAATATACTTCTCCGTCCAATTTTATTATGCCCACATTCGAGTACGAATTTTAATGAATATTGATTAATTTATTCATAAAGTAGATAAGTTGAGGGTATAATAGGGTATGGTGGAGTCCATTTGTAAATAAATGATTGTTTATGAATAAAGTGAATAATAAAGTGGGTAAATAAGTGAATGATAAAGTGGGTAAATAAGTGATGATAGAAGAGTAGAGATAAAGTAGTATGAATACTATTGTTTGAAAAAATGTATGAGACAACAAAAAAAAAAAGGACGGAGGGAGTATTATTTTTTAAAAAATAAATAAATAAAGGATATTCTTTGTAAGAATAAATATATGATATGTTGACCAAAATTTGTACTCCTTGTTACAGGAGCCGCGTGCTTGGTCGATGTAGGCCCATAACTTTTTGGGCCGCCAGCACCCAAAGCCGTATTTGTGGGTTGCTTGTAGCAGTATTACAACTCTTAAAAGAATCATAGTATAGAGTGTATATACCCAAGTTACATAAACATTTTTTTGTACAAAATAACTAAATTGTTGTATTTTATTTTTATGATCCAATTACAATTGCCCCGTAAGATTTTAATTTGAGGTAATTTGCACGATGCATGTTGAACTTGTAAAGTGATGAATATATACACTAGAATCCGTTGTACACAGAGAAGAATTCAAATGCAATTTTGAAGTTTAACTAACTTTTGTCCTACCTACGTTTATAGATAATCAATGACAATGATGCTTGCAGTTGCATTACTTTATGCACAACCTAGCTACTCCACTTTAGCTAGGAAATAATGAATACTTAAAAGGCAAGTGAAATTGATTACCTGGGATATATATATATAGTAGTATATGAGTGTAATAGGAGAATCATACTATCATACATCATACATCATACATATACAATATACAACAATATTCTTGCACACCAATCACGCCATGAATGCTGCTGCTGCTAAGAAACGCTGCAAACACAAAGAGAACGAAAACGACTCGTCCGACTCAGTATTACTTCCCGGCTTACCAAACCATCTAGCTCACCTCTGTCTTGCAACTTCCTCACCGTCTCTCCTCTACAATGTCTGCATGTCATGGCGTCGCTTCATTTATTCACCCTATTTTCCTCCTTTTTTCTCTCTTTACGCCCTTCTTGCTCCCACAACAACACTCCAATGCCACTCGCACTCTGTTCGTTTCTTCTGCTTCGACCCCATTGCATGGAAATGGACACCCCTTCCCACCCCTCCTTCATCTGACCCACCTCTCTGCATGCTAACCCGACATCCATCTTTCATATCAAGAATTTTCCCCATCCAATCTGTAACAGCATCAGACCGATTAGTTCTAATAGCTGCCAACACACACAATTTTCTCCCAGCACTCACCAGGCCATTGATATTTGACCCATTATCCACCACCTGGAGCTTTGGACCCCAGTTTTCCACTCCTCGGCGATGGTGCGTCACTGGCTCCATGGACGGTTCAATCTACGTGGCAAGTGGTATAGGCGCACAATACAACAGTGAGGTGGCAAGATCTGTTGAGAGATGGGACGTGTCGAGCAAGGAATGGAAATGGGAAAAGAGGGCGGCACTTAAAGACGCGAGGTTTAGTAGAGAAGCCATCGAAGCGGTGGGATACAGAGGTAAACTGTGCATGGTAAATGTAAAAGGTAAAGCGGTTAAACAAGGGGCTGTGCATGATGTTGTGAGTGATGAGTCGGGGGAGATGGGAAAGGGAATGCTGGGGGGTTGGAATGGGCCTGCAGGGGTGGATGATGGGGGAGTTATGTACGTTGTGGATCAGGAAAGGGGTTCGTTGAGCAAGTATGATGGTGATAATGATTGCTGGGAAGAGTTAATTGAGCATTCAGAGCATCTGAAAGGTGCTGAGCAGATATGTGCACGTCGTGGAAGAGTGTGTGTTGTTTCGGGTGGTGGTGGGAAGATTGTTGTGGTGGATATTTTGGAAAGGCCGCCCAATGTTTGGACATTGGATCCGCCACAAGGTATGGAGGTCGTTGCAGTCCACATTTTACCGAGGATGACTCATCAATCTTCTTACTCCTAACTCTGAAACAATGGTCAAGTATAATAAATTCGTATTGTGTAACAATTAACAATTTCATGTTCAGTTAAGTATCAAGTACTATAATGTAGTTAAGGAGCATTTTTCCTTTTTGATTAGCATCAATCAAGTATTAAGAATATTTGGCAGATAGCTCATGGATTCAGGACAGATCTATCAACTGTACGCAGTACGCTTACATATGTTAGGAAATGAGAATCGCAAATTCAAAACCAATCGTGTTTAACTAACGTATATAACGAGATAAAATGGTCCTTCATTACATATAGATAAAGGGCAGGCAAGTTAGAGCTCACACATTCAAGACTTTATGGTAAAGTTATTTATATGGTCAATATTGCAACGAAAATTGTAAGGCCAAGTTAACACGAATATACCCAACACATCTGCCAGATAAGTTGTCCAAATATTGCTAAAGGACAGTAAAATATTATGAACCAAGAGTGTTGGGCATAGAATACAGAGGACATGCATGCATGCTGTTGGATAAAAGTTATACTTTACCCAAAAGCATGAATATTCTCTAACTTGAATAATTGACAAATAAAATTACCTTTACTATCCATGGTTCCAGAAGGGGTTTCCATTTAGCCAATCAAGGCACTGCACCATGGCCATGGGTTACTATCAACTTTCGGCAAAAAGTAAAATGCATCAAACGTGTAGAATTTCCTCAAGGTACTGTTTTGCTTTAACCTAACCTTCAAAAAAAGAATGATTAACAAATGAGCCTTTTGATATAAACAAATATAGGAATCAAGAAAAAGCCAAAATCAAACCTTTCACCTGGGTTTTCAAAATACTTTGGGAAAGTTTCTCATTTCTTGTGAACAACCTTTACTGCAACTTTTCAACCACCTCACGAGTCACTACTACCTCAGCAAACTGCTCCCACTATCTTCCTTTTGGAATTATTAAGCCTAGATGTTATCAAAACAATCAAAATATTATCTTTGTTTGTCTTGTTCACCCATGAGTTGTAAATGTATCCACACAGAATTTTGCCAACAGAAAATTATAAAAGAATTTAAAATGGTAACCAGTAATATAAACATCAAAAGTCACCATCCAAGAGACTTGGCACGAATGTGCAAATTCACAAACTCTGCAGCAATTCACAGGTTCTTAAATGCTTACGTTGTTTCTCAATAAAAACAGGTCAATACTGAGTGAAAATAATGAACAGAAATTTGTAAGAACAGTTACCTATAAAGAATATGGTACTAATTCATTAATTTAATCAGAAAATCAGGTTTTAAAACACAAGATATGGTACTAATTCATTAATTAATAAATAATGAACAGAAAACAAAGCCAAGTCGCATGTGAAACTAATCTTTATATGAGAAACAAGAGACACTTCCATTTATATCAATCCTGCTGCATCCCTGTTCTTTCACTAACTGCTTTTGTTTGATTCTTGCTCTGGCATGTTCTGCTTCTTTCCACATACCACGTGCAGAATAAATATTCGACTGAAGCACACACGTACCAACATCACATGATTGAAAGCCTAAAATCTTTTCTGCAATTAAATCACTTAATTCGTAATTTTCATGTATACTGCAAGCACTAAGCAATGTTTCCCAGGCATATGTAGGAAGATCTACAGGAAACTGATTGACTAACGCGAAGGCTTCAGCAATCAAGCCTGATCTACCAAGGAGATCAATCATGCACGCGAGATGTTCAGCCTTTGGACTCAGATTCCACTTCTCCATTAACTTCAAACATTCCAAACCTTCATTCACTAATCCAGAATGAGCACATGCACTCAATAGGACTAAAAAAGTAACATGATCGGGTTGACATCCACCATGAATCATACAATGAAAAATATTAAGGGCCTCCTTTGCAGAACTATGATGTGCTTTGGCCACAATCATGGCATTCCATGCTGCAGTATCGTGAGTTTGCATTGGTTCAAATACTCGGGAGGCATCATTTATGAAGCCACATCTTGAATACATGGAAATCAATGAACTCATTACCATCCTGTCATGTTCATAACCAGTTTTGACAACAAAAACATGCATTGCCCTTCCCCAACCCTGTAAAGCTAGAACACCACAGATAGATATCACAACGTTTAAGGTACCTTGACCAGGCTTGAATCCTTCAGACAACATCCGTACGTACAAAACCAATGCCTCTTCAGTTTGATATCCAGATATTAGAGTGTTCCATGAGGTCTCATCCTTAATAGGTATCCCCTCAAAAAACTTGTGGGCAGCAGTTATGTCAGCTTGCTGAATATAACCCAAAAGAATTAGATTGCACGATACTGTATTTCTGTTCGGCATTGTCATGAATATATCAAGAGCTTTTTCTAGTTTCCCATTCTGTATAAAACCAGTGATCATTGAGTTCCATGCAATAATATCCTTGTGGGGCATTTTATGAAATAGTTCTTGAGCAGATCCGATGTTCTCGTGATCCAAATATCCCTTGATCATTACAGTCCAAGCAACTGTATCTTTCTCCGGCATCTGCTCAAAAAATCTCCTAGCTCTATCGACCTTCCCCACTCTCAAGAAACACTTTATCATACAAGTCCAAGAAATCACATCGCGGTTGGACATTCTCAAAAACAAATCGCACGCCTTGTCACAATCCCCTATATCACTATATCCTGCTAACATAGCATTACAAAGCAACACATTCTTACTCGAAGCTTCAATAAACAAGCTCTCAGCTTCATTCACCGCCCCGTATTTAAAATATCCTTCAATCATCGTTGCCCATGAAACATCATTCTTCTCTGGCATTGCATCAAACAGAACTCGACCTTCCTCAATCCTACCGCAACTCACATATCCCGAAATCATAGAATTCCAGCATGCAACATTCTTCTTTTCTACTAAATCAAACAACCCTTTCGCTTCTTCCAGATTCCCATTCTTGGCGTACCCACTTAACATAGCGGTCCATGAAACAACATTCTTGACGGGCATCGAATCAAACAATTCACGAGCCTCGCGAATCATCCCATTCTTAATGTACCCGGAAATCATGCAGTTCCATGTGACTGCATTCTTCAGGGGCATTTCCTCGAACAGTTTGCGCGCGCTTTTTATATCGCGTTTCTTGACATAGCCAGTGATTCTTGAGTTCCAACGGAATAAAGAGCTTGATTCAACACTCAAACAACGAACTAAAACTCTACCAAATTTTTTGCCGATGAATCGTCTGCTTATGAATTTTACAAACATATCTTAGCGAAAATACGCGCTCAATTGAAGTTTATCAATTAATGATAAGTGAATTATGAATAAAGTACAAGTAATATTTAAGGTACCCTTTTCCTCCAATTATTACATTTTACCACATGCACCAAACATTGCATTTTAACCTAGAATTATCAACATTTAAAAAATATTTAATTTTATATATTATCCAACCTGCATTTACCAAGAACATTGTTTCAATACATGTGAAATAGCCACCGCATAATTTAAGACAGAACCAATATTTTACCATTTGAGTTTATTCAAAGAGAATTTTTATCTCAGTATATTATTTTACACTAAATTAAAATTATTAAATGTTAAATTTTAATTTTCTCACTTTGTTTATTTTTTATAATAATATAGTACTTCATATAATCATATTTCCAAACTTTGTAGGTACGTATTCATTTTTCATTCATTCAAACTTAATATGTAAACTTTTGTAAATGTAACCTCTACTGCTCATTGTCACAGTGGTTAAGCTCTCCCACGGCCACACACTCAAATCGCGTAGCTTACACTCACCAACATTACCGACTGCTTGGAGGTAATCAATTAAAATTTGTTTTGGAATGCTTTGTGGGGTGACATTATTTTGTTCCTTTGGAGAGTGAGGACCAACGAAGTGTTTGCAAGGGAGGAGGCCAAACTAAAGAAGATATTTGATGAAGTTCGAGCTATGTTGTGGAGTTTATTATATAACCAAAAAAATGTATTTCTTATTTCATTTTTCATGACTGTTGGGCGAATTTTAATCTAGTATTTGTATAATAGGACTTGCCATAAATAGTCTGTAATTTTTTTTTATACATTAATATATATACAATTCACTTTTTATTTTGCATATCTACTTTAATTAATATTTTTTAAAACTCGTGAAAATAAATTATATCTACAACATTTGAACCGTGAGAGTATTAATTAAAAATATGTAAATAAAAAATAATATGGAGTACAACATCTTTGCAATTATAAGGGCTACGTGACACTTTACTTTACTACAGCGCCTTCGAGGTCCATGCTGGATACTACTAATATAAGCTGATGGGAAGTTTGTACTTTATTCATCGCATCATCTTCAAAATGCCTCTTCAGAATTCAATCTTTCGGTCATGAATACAGCCATTAAAAAACAAAAAAAGGCAAAATAATTTCATTATTTAGATTTATTTAAATAACTCTTAAATGTCAATTTATTTATTTTTTCTTGACGATTCGGGGCGGCTGCACCTCTTAAAAAAATAGTGAAAAGTCTTGCATAAGTTATGATATTTTTGCACATTTTTTTCTGATATTTAAAATTTTTTGCAAGTATAACAATATTTGTAATTTTTTTTTAATGTTTATTCGAGATTTGTTCGAAGTATGACACATATCATGATACATTAATGTCGGCCTGAGTGTGCCTCAGCATATTCCTCCTGCACACCATAAAAAAACAATATTATAATATTGTTCAAGGACAAAAATCCCACAGGTTTTTTAAATCAACTATTTTCTCCCAAACATGGTCCCAATGTTGAAAGATGAGATTCGGCCCAGCTATACAAGTAACATGACACACAATACATTAATCATGACTACTTACCAAATAAGTTAAAACATATGAGAACAATGCATCTCAAAAAAGGAAAAAAAGGAGAACAATGCATCTATTTGAGATCTAAGAATTTACTATTAAATAAATTTAAGTATCAAATTAAAAATGAATTGTTATAAAAAGGTTCCGAATAAATTAAAATTTGTGAAAATTATCTATGCTTTTTTTCATAAATTGTTCTATTTATATATCTTCTTTTTTAATTATCCAATTCCCTTCTAATTAGGGGTGTGCATGGTTCGGTTTGGTTAACCAAACCGCCCGTAAATCGTAAACCAAATTATAAATCGTTCTTTTTTTTTTTTAAACTGTAAACCAAACCGTATTTATAAAAACCGTTCGGTTTGAAACCATAATATTTCGGTCGGTTCGGTCGGTTTTGATCGAACCGTAGTTTTGCTCTTTTTTTTTTCCAATACAAAATAATAATAAAAATGTAAATTACAGTCTCAATAGAAAAGACAAAATGAAATTTCAATAATTCAAAATATAATTCGAATAGACGAAATGTTATTACAACATTCACAAACTAGTTGTTAAAAAATAACTAAATAACCACAAAAAGAAACAACAAACTTCTGTCTTTTTCGAGATTTCAGATTGATCAGATTGAGTGAGACTGTGAGAGGCTGAGAGCGCCATGCACGTAGAGGTGCTAAATACTAAATAGAAGAGAATGAGTAGGGTTTCTGGTTTTGGACAATTGGGCTGTCGGCTTGAAAAATGTCTTGAGTTTACTAGTTTAGGGATTATATAATATAAAGACTATAAATCTATAATATATATAATATTTATTTAGATAATATTATAATATATATATATATTTATATATATAAAACAAGTTCGGTTTGGTTCGGTTTTTTGCGGTTTTTCATTAGTGAAAACCGTAAACCAAACCATACTAAAAAAAAATCAATTCTAAAAACCGTAAATCGAACCGTAAACCAAAAACCAAACCATATTTAATGGTTTGGTTTGGTTCGGTCGGTTTGATCGGTCTGAACCATACTTTGCACACCCCTACTTCTAATGCAGTGTGCCTAGGAAAGAGATGAACGAAAAATCGAAAAACTCATTGATCTAGAATACTCAAATTTTGATGAAAAGAAGAACACTTTTGAATTTTATTTAATGTATAAGTATGAAACTCCAATTAGATAAAAACAAGAAATTAAAAAAATTGCTAAAATAATACTGAAAAACATAAAAAATACACTTTTCATCTCTTAAACGATAAAATTTGACAAAAAATGTGATATGTCATGGCAAAAAAGACAAGTTTTGTTCAGAGTATCAATTCCACTTAAAAAAATGTGCTTGATCGTCCAAATTTGACTTTAATGTTGAGAATTCCAAAATCAACACAAAATTTTTAGATACTCTCGTTTCTTCGTAAAATGCAATATTAATTGTGCCGCATTACCTTCTCTTCTCACGACTCCAACTCATGACCTCAAAACCTAGATAAATAAATCAGAATACTCCCTGTTATTCAATTGATGCCTTTTTAGCTATTCATCATAAATGTCGTTTTTCATCTTTTATTGTTAATTAATAACATTTTTTTTTCTCTAAATGGATATGTAATCAATATTAATAACGAGAATAATAGATCTATTAATATCTAAGAATTATCACTTTCAAAAAAAAATTCTAAGAAATATTAAAATAAATTAAAAAAATACTAAATATATACTCCTATATACTGTATATTTTTTAAAAGGATCAAAGAAAGATGCATTAGTATTTACCGGGATGAGCTATATTAATATTTAAAAAAAAAAAAGGTGATATTTTTGAAGGTATCAATCTCAACATTCAGCTCGATGTGCGTATTAAATAAGTAAAGATCACGTGCGCTTTCTTCCGTAAATGTCAGCTCATTCACATAATTGTCTTGAAAAAACAAAACACCACTATTTTATTAATCATGGCCTTATAATTTAATAATTTATCACCATAGATCTTTTCAAACAAATCGCATACATTCATTCAAAACCTAAATCATGTATATATATATTTACTCATGACCCACCCTCCCTGCTCTATTTAAACAAACCCCATTTTCCTACACTCAAAATCAAAATAATGGTAGCCCAAAATATGAAATCATCAAAACAACCCAATTCTTTCTTAATTTCCCCTTCCCAAATCAAGATCTACTTGAAACATGCCTACAATCACCTCACAATCTACATCTTCTTCATCCCTCTAATTCTTTCATTGGCAAAACATACTCTCGATCTGAATCACAAAACCATATCCCATCTCTACAATCATCAAAATGCCTTGCCCGTTTGTGTTGTCGGTTTCTTGATTTTAACCTTAATTGCCACTCTCTACTTGCTGTTAAGACCCAAGAAAGTTTACTTGGTCGATTTTTCTTGCTACAACCACGACCCCGGTTACACTATGACCAGGGCCTGCGCTTTTGAGAAATTGGCCACTTTTCTGTCTCCAGAAAGCCTTGAATTTGCGGAAAAAGTGATGGACAGATCTGGCGTTAGCCATGACACTTACATTCATGGGTGGCAGAATTTTCCCCCGGAATGCACTTTCTCCTCCGGCAGGGAAGAGGCGGAGACGGTCATCTCCGGCGCCGTGGACGATTTATTGGCGAAAACGAAGGTGAATCCACGGGATATTGGTATTGTTATCGTGAATATTTCTACATACAATCCAGTGCCTTCTCTTTCCGCCATGATCGTCAACCGGTACAAACTTAGTCAAGATGTGTTGAGCTATAATTTGGGTGGAATGGGCTGCTCCGCCGGCATCATCGCCGTCGACCTCGCCAAACGCCTCCTACAAGTACGCTTCTTTTTTTTTATTTATGCTTTTAATTTATAAAAAAATGTTGGGTTTTTTTCTTTAGTGTTACATGCACAAAATTAGTAAAATTGGAATAAAATTTTAAATTGAGTAACAAAATTCACTTAAAATCTAATTATAAGAATTTGTCACAATGTTCTAATCATGAGTCTAGAATGTCATTCCTCCTATTAATTTGTCACAAATTGATACAATTGAACTATAATTTTAAATTGATTATAATAAAAATCCTGGATCCGTTACTGCAGGTGAAACGCAATACTTATGCCCTAATCATGAGTCTAGAGTGCCCTTCCTCCAGCTATTACTCCGGCAACGACCGATCGAAGCTCGTCCCGATGTGCCTCTTCCGAATGGGGGGTGCGGCGGTGCTTCTATCCAACCGATCCTCAGATCGCCGGATTTCAAAATACGAACTAAAGCACACCCTCCGCACCCACCTCGGCGCGGACGACGCATCTTACAACTGCGTCGTCCAAGAGCCGGACAAAGACGGTATAGTAGGTGTAACACTATCGAAAACACTGATGGCCGTGGCAGGAGAAGCTCTAAGAGCCAACATCACAGCTCTAGGGCCATCAGTACTCCCCATTTCGCAACAGCTCCTATTTCTTGCAGCCTTAATTGCAAGAAAAGTACTGAAAATGAAAGGCGTAAAGCCTTTTATTCCAGATTTCAAACTGGCTTTCCAGCATTTTTGCATTCATGCTGGTGGAAAGGCTGTTCTGGACGAAGTGGAGAAGAATCTGAAGCTCACGAAATATCACATGGAGCCTTCTAGAATGACGCTGTATAGGTACAGTAACACTTCCAGTAGCTCAATCTGGTATGAACTTGCGTATGCAGAAGCTAAAGGGAGGGTAAAGAAGGGAGACCGGGTTTGGCAGATCGGGTTCGGGTCGGGTTTCAAGTGTGCAAGTGGAGTTTGGACAGCGTTGAGGACTATCAATCCCCATCACCAGGATACTCCATGGAGTAACATCATTCAACACTTTCCTGTTAATTAATTAATTAATGTCCCTTTTTTTTTTTTTTTTTTGAGATTTTAAGACGTCCATCATTATAATTAATTGTATCTCACTTGCAGAAATGAATGTCGGAAATTAATTTATGCTGAATTATTCCTTCATTCTTTCCCATTCCTTTCATTCATTCATGATGTACATGATTAATTTAATTGTGTGTAACACTTTTTATTTAAATTATAAATATGATCAAAAGTTAAAGCAGGAAAGCATGTTTTTTTAGAATAAAAGTTGTAGGCGGTGGGGTGAGGGGTCCACAATCCGCAGATTTCAATTGTTGCAAACGGCTGTCATTAATCTTCATTTGTTTGTTACTCAAAAATAGGTTCCTCACTTTTTTTTTTTCTTACAATGATCTCACTTATTTTTTTCATATAATAAAGACTTGAGTTTATATAAAATATACATTTGTTTTTTTCCCAAAAATAGGATGCTCACTTCTTTTCCTACAATTATCTCACTTATTTTTTTAAAGATTTTGTGACTTAAGTTTGTATAAATTTAAATCATAAATGTGGAACAATTGCACACAAGTGATTTATTATTTATTAATGTTTTTTTTTTTTAAGAAAAAGCGGAAGTAATTTAATTTATTGTGTCAAACTTATTATTAGGCTTAAAAGGAAAATAAAAGCATTGCCGCCTAATATACTACTAGGAAGGAAATTTTTGTAGATGAGGTGTCACACTCTTATGAAGTTTGAAATTTGTTTCATTGAGGTGTCACATTCTCATGAAGTGCATGTATGTGTGTGATATATAATATTACATTCATTTCCTTCATAGGTTTATATTCGAAGCGCACTATACTTTCTGGTTTAATTTGCCGTATCGTCACAATAGTCAATACTAGCTATATCCCTCGCTTTGTTTTAATTATCTTTTTTTTTTTTTTTTGAAGATAATTATCTTTTAAACGATACATTTCTTTTAAAAAAAAGTAATTCGTAATATATACATAGATATATATTAATTAATAATTATTTATATATTGATTAATTAATACCTCTCGAAATTTTATCCTATATATTAGGACAAAAATTATGAAGTTCCATGCAGTTTTCTGAGAAGGGAAGCCATGGTCGAATAGGTGGATGGCTGGGTTCACGTGCGACGTTACACTACTGTCAGCTCCTTCACATAATTTTCTTGAAAAAATAAAACATTCCCCCTGTCCCACAATTGTTTGCACTCTTTCCTTTTTCGTCCGTCCCACAATTGTTTGCACTTTCTAAAAAGGAAACATTTTTTTAAACCTCACCCTCACAATATTCACATATTTACACAAAATGCCATTACTTTTACCCTCAATTCAATCACCTTTTTACTTTATCCATATAACTTTACAAAATTACCCCTCAACACTCCACTCATTACACTTTTTTTCTTAGTTTGCGTGCCCATAAAGTGGTGGAAACAATTCCGGGACGGAGGGAGTAGTATTTTATTAAGGTAAAATCTAGTATACACCCGAGTAAATGTTGTACACTCTAGTTTATGTTGCACTTTTTAGTTTTACTGACTTACACTTTTTGGTAAATGGTGTTGCAATTTTCAATTATTACTAAAAATATTATTATACAATTTAATAATTGAAAAGTGCAATACCATTTAAAGTGTAAGTCAGTAAAACTGAAAAGTGCAACATGGACTAGGATGCACAACATGCACTCGAGTCCATAGCAGACAAACCCTTTTATTAATCATTGCGTTATATTTTTAATAATCACCATAGATCTTTTCAAACCCAAATTATATCTATGCATATATATTTTGCTTAATTTATACTCCTAAAATTGCAACAAGCCTTTGTTGGAGAGGAGAGTGGAAATAAAGATAAAAGAGAGATAAAGAAGTAGATAAATAAGAGGGAAGAAGAATATACACATATGGGGAATTCAAGTGGAGAAGCTTGAGCTAACAACACCACTTCTTTATCTACATTATTGGATTGAAAAACCAATTCCATTTCTTTGATTCTGGAAATTTCCATATGAATGAATTTACAAGAGGAAAACGAATTACTAGCTCTGCATATTGTTGTGAAGGAGAAGAGCCCTATATATACAAAGGTAAAGTAATCAACTAACTTAACAACCTAACTAACAGTTTAAAACTAACCAACAAGATTAGATATAAACCAAGAGTGTATCTACTAGTTTCAAAGGGTGTATCTATCAGCCTAAGGGTGTATTTATCAGTCTTTATACCCCCTCAAAATGGGAATGGATATTCAACAATCCCATTTTGAATTTGAGATTAGCAAAGCTTGAAGGTGACAATGGCTTTGTCAGAATGTCTGCCAGGTTTGCTGTAGTTGGAATATGAACCAAAGTGAACAATCCAGCTTCAATCTTTTCCCTAGTGAAGTGATAATCCAAGGCAATGTGCTTTGTTCTTTGATGTAGGCAAGGGTTGTGAGCAATGGAGAAGGCACTCTTGCTGTTAGTGTACATAACAGAAGGGTGTAAAAGTTGAATTCCCAAGTCAGCTAGGATGTAGTGAATCCATTGAATCTCACAAGAAGTTGATGCCAAAGCCCTGTACTTAGCCTCTGCAGAAGACCTGCTAACAGTAGATTGCTTCTTGGATTTCCAAGATATTAGTGAAGAACCAATATATATACTAAAACCAGTAATACTTCTCCTTGTTTGAATGCACCTAGCCCAATCAGAATCTGAAAAAGCATGTAACTGAAAGATGATATCCTTGGGGTAAAACACACCAGTACCAGGATTGCTTTTGAGATACCTTAAAACTCTATGTACAGCAGTCAAATGAGCCACAGTGGGAGATTGCATGTATTGACTAAGAGTTTGAATAGCATAGGAAATATCAGGCCTGGTAACATTTAAGTAAAGAAGTTTACCTACAAGTTTTCTATAATGGCTAGAATTAGCAAGAATGGGAGAATGTATATCAAAACTCAAATTGGAATCCATAGGGGTAGAAGAAGGCTTGCTCCCCAAATAACCAGAATCATGCAATAAATCCAAAGTATATTTTCTTTGGCAAAGGGTAAGACCAGTACTATTCCTAGCAACTTCTATCCCCAAAATATACTTTAAAACACCAAGATCTTTAATAGTGAATTTATCATTCAAGTAATTCTTGACAAAATTAATAATGTCAATATTGGAACCTGCAACTATCAAATCATCAACATAGCATAGAACCACAGTAAAATCAGCACCATCATTCTTAGTAAACAATGAAGTATCAGCTTTGGATTGAATGAATCCCAAGTAAGTCAAAGAAGAAGTCAATTTTGTAAACCATTGTTTGGAGGCCTGTTTTAATCCATACAAACTTTTATTCAGTTTACAAACTCTTTTATCAGTATTAGAGCAATAACCAGGAGGAGGAAGCATGTATATTTCCTCTTGCAAATCACCATGTAGGAAAGCATTATTTACATCCAATTGATGTAAATGCCAGTCTTTAGCAACAGCAATAGCTAAGAGAATCCTAACAGTGGTGATTTTGGCAACAGGGGAATAAGTATCAAAGTAATCTATGCCCTCTTGTTGGGTGTAACCCTTAGCCACTAGTCTAGCTTTATATCTTTCTATAGAGTCATCTGAATTGTATTTAACCTTATAAACCCATCTACAACCTATGCAATTTTTACCTAAAGGTAAGTCTACAAGAGTCCAAGTATTGGTCTTTTCTAAAGCTTCAAGTTCTTTATTCATAGCAAGGATCCAATTGTCATTTAGGATAGCCTGTTTATATGATCTAGGTTCTTGAATTTGAGAAATAGAAGCAGTGAAAAGAGAATGTGAAGTAGACAACCTATTAACAAACAGGTAATCATGTATAGGGTACTGTTTACCAGAGTGAGATAAATTCAATTTAGAGTGATCAACAGAAGCAGGCAAATCAGTTTCATACACTTGCAAGTAAGCAGGTTGTGATTTAGTTCTAGAAGGTCTTGTGTAAGATTCCTCCTGTAAGTTATGAACAATGGAATCAGGTTTTATGATATTGTCATGTTCACTAGTGATGGGAGTGGGATTAGTAACATCATTGTGGACTTCTGGAATGTCCACAGGATCAGCATGTTGAAGATTATCATTGTAAAGAAAAGGGGGATCATAAAAAACATCATCATCAATAGCAGTGGGAACAGAATGTGTGTGTGTCAGATTCAATAACATTCTTGAAAGGAAATATATCTTCAAAGAAAGTCACATTTCTAGAAACAATAATTTTGCCAGAGGAAATATCAAAGAGTTTGTATCCCTTGATACCAATGGGATAACCAATGAAGACACACTTACTAGCCCTGGGATCAAACTTATGTCTGTGAGAAACCAAGGTATTTGCAAAACATAAGCATCCAAAAGTTTTGAAGTAGGAATAATCAGGGGTTTTGCCAAATAAAATTTCAAAAGGAGTTTTCTGTTTGAGAACAGAAGAAGGAATCCTATTAATGATAAATGCTGCAGTTTTAACACATTCACCCCAAAATTTAATAGGTAAAGAAGATTGGAAAAGTAAAGCCCTAGCAACTTGAAGAAGATGTTGATGTTTTCTCTCTACAATGCCATTTTGTTGTGGTGTTTCAACACAAGAAGTTTGATGAAGGATACCTAAAGAATGATAAAAATCTGATAAAATAAATTCAGTTCCATTATCACTTCTTAATTTTCTAATTTTAACACCAAATTGAGTGAGAACCATGTTGTAAAAATTTTGCAAAGAGATTTAACATCACTCTTAGCTTTTAACAGGTAAATCCAAGTGCACATACTATAATCATCAACAATTGTGAGAAAGAATCTATGGCCACTAACAGAATGTTCAGAAAAAGGACCCCAAACATCACAATGTATTAGATGAAATATTCCAGTAGAAACAGAAGTACTTAAAGGAAAAGGCTTTCTTCTCTGTTTAGCTAAAGGACATATCAAACAATTGTTGTGAATACTAGATGCTTTTACATTCAAATTGGGAATTTGCAACAAACATTTACTAGAAATATGTCCTAGCCTCTTATGCCACAAATCAAAATTACATGAAGTATGAAAAGCATGATTAGAAGGAACAGAATGTCTAAGAACATTATTGACAGAGGGGTGATCAGTTTGTAACAAATATAAGCCCCTAACTTGTTCAGCAGAACCAATCACCATCTTGGTTGAATTGTCCTGTAAGATACAATGAGAGGACAAGAAGCTGACAGTGCAGTTGAAATATCTAGTTAAATGGCTAATAGAAAGGAGATTAAAGGTGAAATCAGGGACATACAACACATTATATAAAGTGAGATGTTCATTTATGACAATATTTCCCATATGTGTAGCTATAGATATTGCATTATTAGGTAATGAAATCTTGATATTAGCTACAGAGGGAGGGATAGTAAACAATGAAATGTCAAATACCATGTGATCAGTAGCACCAGTGTCTAATATCCATGTGGAAACTTTAAAGGAATTGAAACATGAATTGGATGAAGAGATAGGAAACATACCTGTATCCTTGGAAGATGGAATTTCCTCAATATGGGCAGTGGAGGCCCCTGCCACAGAATGAGGCATGTCCTTCCCATCACCTAAGTTCTGTAACTTAGAAAAACTCAAGAATTTATCAAAAAGATCCTGAGTACAAAGAGGATTAGAATCCATGGGGTAAGTCCTCTTGGAAGGGGATCTAACAGAGTTATTTGCAGCCTTAGTGGTGTCTTTATTGGGAGGACCCCTAGGGCCTCTCCAGTCAGGAGGAAAACCAATGATTTGAAAGCATCTGTCAATAGAATGGCCTAAACCATCACAGTGGCTACACTTAATGGGTTTTCTTTTATCCTTAAAGAATTTGGAGTTCTTGGCTAACATAGCAACAGAGTCAGAAGGAGGAGGCTCAGGGATATTGTTTAAAGCTCTTTGAGATTCTTCTTGAAGCAATAAACCATATATTTTTGATAAGGCAGGAAAAGGGGATTGCAACAGGAATTGACTACTAATGGGGCTATAAGAATCATGGAGGCCAACTAAAAATTTCATCACAGCATCTTGCTCTAGAGTTGTGGTCATAAGTTTTGGCAAATCACAAGTGCAACCATCCATAGCCCTACAAGAACATTTAAGAATAGGTCTGAAGCTTAAGTACTCATCCCAAAGAGATTTAAATTGATTGTAATAGCAAACTAATGACTGAGAGCCTTGAGATATGGTGCTTAAAGATTTTTCTAGATGATAGACCCTAGTTCCATCAGAAAGTTTATAACGAATCACTAATTCATCCCACACATCTTTAGCAATAGAAAAATATTCTAAAGTGTGTTTGATATCAGAAGAAATGGAGTTTAGGATCCATACCAAAACCAGATTGTTCGCCCTTACCCAGGCAGCGTGGATAGCAGGATCGTCCTCCTCCGAAGGAATCTGTAAGGAGCCATCAATCAACTGGATTTTGTTTTTCACGCTGAGACTTCTTTTAATGGCGTGGCTCCAAGAAATATAGTTGGTGCCGTTGAGAGGCTCGAGGACGATGAAAACCGCCGGATTATCATTCTGGTGAAGGGCTAAGGTGGAAAAGGGGTTTTTGGCCGGATCAAGGGAATTAGGATCAGTAACTGTAGGTGCCATGATCAAGAAACAGAATCAAGGGGAATCGGAGGAGAAAAACTCGCTAAAATCAAGCCCTAAAACAACACAAAAAACTCTCCAAAAATTTGGGATCGATATGAGAATCGAATTGAGTGAAGCAGAAGCGAAAGGATCGAACGGTATGTCAATTTCAACGAGAAACTGATACCATATTGGATTGAAAAACCAATTCCATTTCTTTGATTCTGGAAATTTCCATGAATGAATTTACAAGAGGAAAACGAATTACAGGCTCTGCATATTGTTGTGAAGGAGAAGAGCCCTATATATACAAAAGGTAAAGTAACCAACTAACTTAACAACCTAACTAACAGTTTAAAACTAACCAACAAGATTAGATATAAACCAAGAGTGTATCTACTAGTTTCAAAGGGTGTATCTATCAGCCTAAGGGTGTATTTATCAGCCTTTATATACATCTATGTTTAAAATTTAAAACTCACTCATGCATTTTTTTTACCACAATTTCAATACTGATTTCAATAACACAATAATAATAAATTAGTCTTAATGTGGTATCCTTTTCTGAATATTGTAACCAGCCAAAATTAAATTAATTAAGACTATGCATGATTAAAGAAATGGCCTGATTATGCTTGGCCTGTGGGCCACAAACTTTCTGCATTCTGGAATGGCCAAGGTTACACGCACACACGGTTTTGTGGAGTACACTCATTGAGATTTATTTTACAAATTAGTTAAGTGTGAAATGTCAGTTCTACCATTAGTTAAAATTACCAAAATTCTCGTGATTAGTACACCCGCCATTCGATTTCACGGCAGAATCGATCCCCACCACCGCCACCCGAAAATCGTCCCCCACCAACACCATAAAATTCCAAAAACATTAAAAAAGAACAAGAAACATTTTGAGATGAGAAAAAATATAAAAATACTCAAATAAATTGCGAACTCACAACATCTTTTAACATAAAAAAAAAAATCGTAAAAGAACCTAATTCTAGATTATTATTTTTTGAAAAAAATACAGATATTCGAATATGCCCAAATTTCGGTAAAAAAAACGAAAAAGAGCACAAAAAAACAAAAAAAAAAAAAAATCAAAAGAGAGAAAAAATCGAAAAAATGTAAAAATAAAACTAACCTAACAACATTTGAGAAATCAAGATCATGGAGGAAAGGATGTGCCCGACTGACGTCGTGAATGGTGCTAGGGAGGAGGGGGTACGAACGACCGACGTGGCTTAGAGAAGGGGCGATGGCGGCCTCACGTCGCTTGGAGAATGGGCAATGATGGCTGCTTAATGGAAGGGTGAGCAGAGCCGGTCCTGAGAATTTGCAGGCCTGGGGCGAACAAAAAAAATGTGCCCTCCTTTGAACAACAACAAATAAAATAAGTGAAATGTACATATTAAAAATGAATGAACAAAAAACAAATCATTTAAAATGACTTTTTTTAGCATTTTGAGAAGCAAATTCATTAATAATATCTTCATAATAATTAATTTGTAATATCATATCTCTTTCAATATATAAAGTTTTAATCTTTCTTGTGATATAATAATTAATTTGTAATATCATATCTCTTTCTATATATTTTTAGCAATTTTAATTTAGAAAAATTTCTTGCTGAATAGTTAATATTGTTTATATATGCAATTAAGACAATAGGATAACAACACAAAGTTTTTTTTTTAAAGAGAAGCAAACCCAAAGAATTTAAAAACACAAGAATTTCAAAGATTTTTTTTATGTTGATAAAGTTACTTGCAACACTTTAAGTTCGAAAAATAAGTCAAATAAATCATTTGAATCAATATCTAAAGAGTTTTCATGTTTTAAAGTATTTCCTAGATTTTCGCAACATCTTTTTAATTTATTATCATCCAAAGGCTTTGATTTATTTGAATAAAATAAAAATTCAAGTAAAGATAATAATTTAACTAAAAATAAATGAAAAAAGTTATTATAAATATAACAGAAACACAAGTATTATAGAAATAAAAGAAACAACAAGTCGAGTAATTAATATTCAATAAGTAAAAAAAATTAAAATAATAATCAATGAATAATATAACCGTGATTGTGGAGTATGAAAAACTGAAAAAGAAAGTCGAATGCCAAACGTGATCACCGATCCAATTAGATGTCAAGATGAGATAAATCTATTTGGATACAATGAAATATGTTATAGATTAATAAATAAAGAAAATTTGATTGAAATTGGATATAGCATCGAATGCACTGCCTCAAAATTAATAGGTACTACCCATTTAGCTTAAAAAAATATTAAGTATAATATATATATATATATAAAGAGTTGGTCTCTGGTGCGTAGTGTGCACCGTGCACACTACGTTGATAAATCAATCCTTATTATCATGTAAAGCGAAATTGTGGAGCAAAGTTAGCGCTGGTGCAGTGGTTACAGGAAGCACCTTCTAAGCAGAAGGTCACAGGGTCGAAACCTGTATCCTTCATCTTATTAAAATAATTTAATTTTAACACTTCAATTATTATCACATTTAATTAATTTTTTTAATTAAAATAATTTAATTTTCACACTACAATTAATAATTTAATTTTTAACACTACAATTATTACCACAATTTTTTAATTAAAATAATTTAATTTTAACACTACAATTATTACAAACAATTTTTTAATTCAAATAATTTAATTTTAACACTACAATTATTACCACATTTTTTTTAATCAAAATAATTTAATTTTAACACTACAATTATTACCACATTTAATTAATTTTTTTAATTAAAATAATTTAATTTTAATAATTGTATTTTAATACCACTTTTCACTACTAATAATTACCACTTTTCAATATTAATAGTTACCACTTTTCACTAATATAATTACCATTTTTCACTAATAATAATTCCCACTTTTCAGTATTAATAGTTACCACTTTTCACTATAATTACCATTTTTCACTAATAATAATTCCCACTTTTCAGTATTAATAGTTACCACTTTTCACTAATACGAAGTACTACTTTTCACCACTTTTCACTAATAATAGTTACCACTTTTTCAGTATTAATATTTAGCCCTTTCAGTATTAATAGTTACCACTTATAATTAATTTTTTTAATTAAAATAATTTAATTTTAATAATTGTATTTTAATACCAATTTTCACTAATAATAATTACCACTTTTCAATATTAATAGTTACCACTTTTCACTAATATAATTACCATTTTTCACTAATAATAATTCCCACTTTTCAGTATTAATAGTTACCACTTTTCACTAATACAAAGTACTACTTTTCACTAATAATAGTTACCACTTTTCAGTATTAATAGTTACCACTTTTCAGTATTAATAGTTACCACTTTTCACTAATAATAGTTACCACTTTTTCAGTATTAATATTTACCACTTTCAGTATTAATAGTTACCACTTTTAACTAATAATAGCTACCACTTTTAAGTAACAATATTTACCACTTTTCAATATTATAAAACAACACTTTTCAATAATAATACTTACCACTTTTCATTATTATAAAACAACACGTTTCAGTAATAATACTTACCACTTTTCATTATTATAAAACGACTCGTTTCAGTAATAATACTTACCACTTTTCAATATTAAAAAATAACATTTTTCACTAATAATAGTTACCACTTTTCATTATTAAAGATAACCATTTTTCAATAATAACACTTACCACTTTTCAATAATAATACTTACCACTTTTCATTATTATAAAAGAACACTTTTCACTAACCAGAATTACCACTTTTCAATATTATAAAATAACATTTTTCACTAACAAAATTACCATTTTTTAATAAGAAAAAACAACATTTTTCACCAAAATAATAGTTACCACTTTTTATTATTAAAGATTACCACTTTTCAATAAAAAATATTACCACTTTTCAGTAATAACAGTTACCACTTTTTTATAAAATGAAACAACACTTTTCAATAGCAATGTGCACTAGCCTCCACCACCTGTTTCATAACAAGATGTGAAACCAATATATCCATGTTACTTACATACATGTCATTACATATTGTTTTAAATGTAAACCTCAATAGCTCAGATAATAGTGATAAAGTGGGATAGCTCAAGTGGTTAGAGCACCACTACCTAGGCCTTAGATCCTGGGTTCGAGTCATGGGGAGGGAAAAATGGTTGGGTTTAAATGTAATTCAAAAAAAATAGCTAGATAATAGAGAAACGAGTTCCCTTTATTAGTTGAGCTATAACAAACAATCTAACCATGAAATCTTGTTATGAGTTGAATATCACACAATATTGCATATGATAAACTGAAAAGGGTGTAATAATATGCCTTTCAACGCCACAACTACCAAAACAATCCATAAAACTTCTTTTGTTTCTGTCAAAGGAGAATGGTGGGAGTAATTACAGCCTTTAGAATAACAATAATTAATATAAGTAAAACTAGTACATCACAGTTTTCTCTCCAACTTCGTGTAATCCATCCAAACTGCAAACGAGCAAGTTCTCTTTTTTCTTTCCTACTCAACTTGTATACCTTTCCAGTCTTCCACACAATTATTGAAGAAGCTTCCTTCTTTAATAATCCTTTTGTCCCTTGGTAAGGTTTACACTTTCTGTTTTGGTTCGTCCCAACTGAAAATTCACATTTCCTTATTTGACAAAATCCATAATATATCTATACTTTTTTTCTTTCCTATCTTTCTCTACCCATCAACCATTTAATACTATACACATTCCTTAAACTCTATAAATCTTTGACATGGGACTAATGGAGTATTTTTTTTCTCCATGATTCAAAGTTGCCTCAGCAATCAAGTTCTTAATTAGTTTAGCTAGATTAGCATACTATACGAACGAAATGTTACATGTGAATCATAAAATCAACATCAAACAATTATCTAATTGTCACCGCACAAATTTCTACTTCCCAATATAAACCAGTAACTCAAGAAACTCATCAAAATCATAGATTCTCTCACCCCTTTGTCCATCAAATTCTTAGCAAAATTATAGCAGAGTAGTTATATTAATAAGAATAAAAGGAATATAAGAGCTTCAATTACACTTTCCATTAACAAAAATGTGAGGAAACAGATGACCTCAGGCGTTGGTTGAAGCAGTGATAAAGAAAGTACCTACGACGAATTTCACCACATTGGCACTATAGGGTTTGAGTTGTTCACAAGCCTTGTTGAAACATATCACGCGCCTTCGCCTCCGTCAAGCTAATAGATCCAACGACTGTCGTGTGCGGCTCGAATTGGGGCCCTCTGAATCCGATCTGAGAGCCTCCATCAACTTCTTCAGTCATGGCGTCAATTCCGTCGTACAACAACCGTAAAACCTTCGTAAAACCTCTATACAACAGCCGTAAAATCGCCGCTAAACCACCCAGAAAGGAAAACAATTGAAGAAGGGAAACGATTGAAATGTGAAGAGAGAAGCGGAAAAGTCTGAAAATAATAGAAAATAAAATTGAAAAAGAAAAAAATTGGCTTTATATACTAAATTCCAATTGAGGTGCCCGGATCGGATGCGGGTCACATGTGGGTAAGGGTTAAAATAGAGTGCACCAAAATTAAATTGGTGTGTATGGTGCATATAAGACTTTTCCATATATAAAAGTAGGCCCCAAAAAATTCGGGGCCCAAGGCGGTCGCCCCTCAAGCCCATCCTCAGGGCCACCACTGGGGGTGAGTATCTTGTGCGTAGTTCGGATTGCAGGCTGCAAGCCTGCAAGCATGAAGCAGGAATCACTAGTAGGCTTAGGAAAATAGGGGTATTTTAGATCTTTCACGGGGTGTGTACTCATCTTAGAATTGGTGTAGTAAAAGAGTGGGTGTACTCAACAAAGCTGCGAGTGTACAACCGTGGCCTCTTCTGGAATAATTTTACCCAGAATACCATAATATAGGAGAAGCCCAATTACCCAACCAAGCTAGCATTGTGTTTTTCTTTATATATTAGTAATACTTAACCAACCCTCCAATTAATTTGTTATGAAATTAGTGAGTTATCACGTAACTACGTAAGTCATTATTCATATAAATAATTTTAATTTAAATTAAATAATAGGATGTTGTTAATATATTTAAAAAATAGAGACGAATCTAGCTTCTCCATTCAATTAGATTTTCCTAATTAATTTCATATATACCATATGCCTTCTTCGACTGAATTTTCATGGGAAAACTATCAAAAGCCTACAACATTGTAAATCAGGTTGTATGAGAAAGACTCCCCACAACTTTTATTTTATACTCCGTATATGTAAAGAAATAAAGATACAAAAAAAAAAAAAAAAAAAAAAAGTAAAATTTTACAAGGACTAAAAGTGTATAAAAAGAACTGAAAATGACCAAAAGTGCAATTTTTCCAATTAATTATGGACAAGATCATTAATAACAGGAAAGTTGTGAATGATATTAGTCCAGGGATTATTACCCTCGTGATCGGGATTAATAGTCCTCAATGCTTTCCACACTCCACTCCCACACTTGAAACCCGACCCGAATCCAATCTGCCAAACGCGGTCTCCTTTTTTGATCCTCCCTTTAGCTTCTGCATACGCAAGTTCATACCAAACTGAACTACTAGAAGTGTTACTGTACCTATACAGCGTCATTCTAGAAGGTTCCATGTCCCATTTCGTGAGCTTCAAATTCTTCTCCACTTGGTCCAGCACCCCCTTTCCTCCCGCATGGATGCAAAAATGCTCAAAAGCGAGCTTGAAATCTGGAACATACGACTTTACCCCCTTTATTTTGAATACATTTCGAGCAACTAAAGTGACAACAAATATGAATTGTTGGGATATTGGGAGTACTAATGGCCCCAGAGCTGTGATGTTGGCTTTTAGAGCTTCTCCAGCGACGGATATTAGGGCTTTCGATAATGTGAAACCGACTTTTCCATCTTTGTCCGGTTCCTGGAAGACGCAGTTGTAAGCTGCGTCGTCTGCGCCGAAGTGGGTGCGAACGGTGTGTTTCAGTTCGTATTTTGAAATCCGGCGATCGGAAGATCGGTTGGATAAGAGCACAGCGGCGCCTCCCATTCGGAAGAGGCACATCGACACCAGCTTCGATCTGTCGTTGCCGAGGTAACGGCCGGCGTTCGGGCAGTCTATATTCACGATTAGGGCAAGACAGTTGCGTCGTCCCTGCAGTATGATCATATATACAAATAGATCAAGACGGGAATGATATAATGCTCACACCATTATCCCTTTCATGTAAATAGAATTCACAAAAACCAAAAAAAAATAAAAAATCATGTCTCAAAAAATTACTACTGTATTAATTATGTAGGACTTAAATCAATAATATTCATAATTGCTAAATTAAGCTGAAAAACCATATACTCCCTCCCTTTCCCTTCAAAAGTTTTCGTACTTTTCTTTTTAGTTTATATCTGTATAATAAAAGCAATCATTACAATATCCACTTTCAAAATATATACTCCCTCCGTCCCACGATTTTATGCACACTTTTCTTAACGGGCGTCCCAACTCTAAAAAAGGAAACAACTCACATAATTTTTACCAATAATATCCCTCCTTTATTTTAACTTTTCTTCCCATGAGTCAAATCTCCCCACACTTTAATCAATGAATTACCAATAATACCCCTCCTTTATTTATCTTACACATCACTTTATTCCATTTTCTTAATCTACGTGCCGGTCAAAGTGTGCATAAAATCCTGGGACGGAGGGAGTACATGTTTATCCTTCATAACGCTACAGGGAGGGTGTACATATATGTGTAGAAAGAAATGGAATAAAATATCGGAACCCGTAGGAGGCGTTTGGCGAGGTCGAGGGCGATGATGCCGGCGGAGCAGCCCATGCCACCCAAGTTGAAGGAGAGCACATCTTGTTTGAGTTTGTACCTGTTGACGACCATGGCCGAAAGGGAGGGCACCGGATTGAAGGTGGTATTATTGACGATAACAATACCAATATTATCACGAGCTGATATCCTCGTTTTGGCCAAAAGATTATCGACGGCTCCAAAGACGACGGTCTCCGCCTCTTTCATGCCAGAGGAGAAGGTGCATTCGGGCGGGAAATCTTCCCAGCCATGAATATAAGTAGTGTCACCAACCCCATTCCTGTCGAGCACTTTGTTGGCGAATGCAAGGCTTTCTGTTGTTAGCCAAGTTGACATTCTCTTGGAAGCTTCGTCCCTAGATATGGACGACGAAGGATGGTGGTTGTAGCAACTAAAATCCACCAAGTAAACCTTCTTTGAACCCAACATTCTTATGATCACAAAGTAGAGAATAGTCGCCGTTGCCAACAAAAAGCACATAATAATCTCCAAATTAGCAATAATGAGATGATCACCCATGCTTTTATGCAGCTGCTGCTTAAATCCTACTGAAATATTCATTAATAAAGGGATGAAGGACAAAAATATGATCAACTTGAAGAATAAATTAGAGCTCATGCTTTCGATCTATCTGCAAATTGCATGGATTAATTAATTCCTAGTGAAAATGACGAGGGATTTGCTTGTTTAAATAGGCCTAGGCCGGGGACAGTTACGTAACAATTTTTTATTATATATTCTTCACCTAGGTGTTGTTTATTATGGATTTTAAAGTTTTAAATTTTTTAAATTCTAATGATAACGTTGAGGGTGAAACAATGTTCCACATCGAAAATTGAGACCATTTTTTGAGCACGAATCTCTTGGTATCATATTTGTATTTTACCTAGTTATAGTTCGTATCGTATACCTATTTGGAATCAAATCAAATTCGGTTCAATAACAACTATGTCAAAGAGTCAACATTTGAAAAATCATTATCCTAGTTAACTTTAGTCATGCGACGACTAGTCAACAATTAGTCAACAAGTCAATCGTTTGGTTTATGATCGCCGACGAGAATAGATGTACGAGATCTCAGCGATCACGATAAGAAGGAAGTTATCATGCATGAAGGCAAGTCCCCAAGTTCAGTATGAAAGTCGGTCGACCAACAACTATGCACCCAGGCGACCACCATTTATCAAGATTTGGTTATGCAATGTACTTCGCCCGAGGTGCATTTAATGCGGCCGTCCCATCACCTTTAGTGATTTAGAACTTAGGTCGAATAAGGACTCGCCAGCTATAAAGGCAAGCTCCCCTGAACCACCTACTATATAAGCCCATTTGGACTGAATGTAAACATAAACTGAAATATATGCACAAAAATCGAGATACACTCTCAAACCTATTATTGCTATTCTAAGCTTCCTCGAGAAGCTAGCTGAGTTCTTCATATTGTTCATCAGCGTTCATCATCTTTAACACCTTTTAATCCACGTAAAACCCAATAAATATTATACTCCGTATTTGTTAGTGGTTGACAAGTCCACATCCAAATCATCTATTAAAAAATACATACAACAAACTGTAGTAGATCTAAACCAAGGGTATTGATTTCCTCATTTATACCTTATATTTACTTAATTAAATCACTACTTCCTCAATATCATAAAGTTTGTTGCATTTGATCTTTATTTTTGTTTCAAAAAGTTTGTACCTTTTCTTATTTTTACCACAGATTTTCCTGAAAACTACCCTTATGTAATTATTACAATATCATTTTTAATTGAAAACATATTAATGATTAATTTTCTCACACTTTCTATTAAAAAGTAAGAATGTCATATAAATGAAAGATTAAAAAGGAGAGAGAAAAATTAATGAGGGATAAATTTGTCAAAAAAATATATTTCTTAATTCTATACAACATGACAAATGCGAGTCATGCGACAAACTTTATAAAACGGAGAAAGTATTAATTTACACAACGCCAAATTAAAGCTTAAATAGCACTCCCTCCGTTTTTTAATAAGTGTCACTTTGATTTTTTTAACTAATTTTAAAATAAGTGTCATTCTGAGTTTTTTTCTTTAATTTTGACTATTTTACCCTTATTCATTTACCATATATATATATATTGTTCATAAATAAATTCCATAAACATTGTTTATACTAAAATTAATTTGATTTATGAATACTAGCTACATTTTTTACCACATTCTTTATCAAACAAAACTTCTATATCAAAATTAGCTATAATTAATAAGGGTAATATGAACCACACTTTATAATCTTAATTTGTTGAAAAATGCCAATAGCATTATTTAGTAATTTGATGACTAGTAAGCCGTTTGTTTGGAGAAAAAAATTATTTACCTACAATATCTTTCACCTTTTATAAATACAGTTTCCAAAAAGATAAAATTTTAATTTACATTCACAAAAAAAAGGCACCTGCATACCGACGATTTTTTCATCGGAAATAATGGTTACCGACAGAAACGCTCGGCCAGAACCGTCTTCGTCAAGAAATTTTTGTTTCGTCGATAATACAGACGAACGAAAATGGTCGGTATATTCCACGACCTAGTTACGAATCCGGTCATAATTCCGTCGTAAACACCGTCTGTAATATATTTTTTAAAAATAATAAAAAGTTAAATATTCCGTCGATGATTTTAATAAAAAAAAAAATTCGTCGCTATTTCCGTTGAAAATTTTATTTCCAATTAATTTTTTTTGTAAAATTATTTCGTCGGAAATTTTATATTTCCGTCGGAAACTCCATCGGTAATCGAATATTTTTAAAAAAATATACAGACCAGACCTAGGGCCGACCGACCTTACCGAACAAGCCCGAACCCGACCCATGAAGTTATTTGGCCAATTTTCCAGCTTAGCTAGGACTCGAACCTGGGTGCGTGTTCTTTTTTTCGTTTATAGTTGTAATATTAATTGTATATATACTCATTTTTGACATTTTTTTTAAATTCATAAAATTAATTTTTTTTCACATATATTAATAAATAAATTTGTGATTTATACTTATACTATTCTAAATTTAATTTTTTTAATTCATATATTGTAAAGGTAATTTTTGAAGCTTTTATTAAAATAAATTCATATTATTTAATTTACGTTCATTTTTTTTTTCCGAATACAAAAAAATGACATCGTTTCAATCATGCTTTTTTCAAGTGTACATAAAAATTAATAATGAAAATTCTATAAAAGTTATAACGTGATCAAACTCGACTTGTATAGCGTGGAAAAATAATGATCATGTGAATTTAAAAAAAATTACAAATCACTATTTATAATTTGTATGAAGAAAAATGATGCATATTAACCAATTTACGAAATTGTTGAACTTAAATTAATTTTTTATTTTTTTAGAACATAATTTTTATCATTTTTAGTAAACGTGGTTAAATTTAAAACCGCATCCTCATCTTTTTTATTTAAAATCTCTTCTATTTAAAATCACACTTATTAGGCGCGTAGTCTATATCAATATTGGTATACGTCTGATCAAATTAATTAATATTGGTATAGACTTGTCCCGATTATTATGAACTCTTCAACTTCTGTATTAATTCGTGATCGAGTATATACCTTAAAGAATTTTATTTCATTAGGTGTCTGTGGAGTAGTGTAAAATTAATAATTAATTTATATTCTATCAGTTCACACTACAAAAAATGCTTTGATTAGAGATCAAAATTTTGAGACCGACATAAATCAGTCTAAAATAGAGACTTATTTGAGACCAATCCCAAAAAAAATCGAGTTTTGAGACTGTTTTCAATTAGGTATTTAATATTATGTTTTCAAACCGCTTAGCCACCGAATTTCAGTCTCTAACCCCGAATTAAAATTCTAATTTTGAATTTTGTTTAGAAATCGACAATTCAGTCTTTAATTGGTATCAAAAATTCTAAATCCTAAAAATTTTAATTGACTACCAATTTTGACAGCTCGTTTAGAGACTATTTTCAGTTCGGTCTTTAATATTATGTTTTTTAGACTGCCTAGCCACCGAATTTGAGTCTCTAAACCGAAATTAAAATTCTGATTTTGAATTTTAATTGGAGACCGAAAATTTAGTTTTTAATTGATATAAAAAATTTTGAATTCTAAAATTTTAATTAACTGCCAATTTTGACCGCCCATTAGACTATTTTGAGAATTCTATGTCTAAACCCTGTAATATAAAATGTGTCCACTTTCATTTTAGTCTTAGACCGCCCAACTCCCTCTCTCTCTCTCTCAAAATAAAGCTTTTCAATTGGCGCCTCCCATCTTAATAAACGGTACTTGCTCATTTGTGTTGCTCATCAATTGTGTAAGAACATTTTGACCGTATAATGCATATATTCCAATAAAAAATATATCAATTAATGTTAAAATAAACAAATCTCCAAAAGAAAGATCTTTACCTAGAAGAGCAGGCATGCAAACAAAACATATAGAAGCTCGTATTTAAATGTATACTCCTAAAAAAAAGGCTAGAATTGAAAAACCTTTTATTGCAAAAATTAAGGAACTCGTTGCAATCTTATGTTATTACTAATATATTATATATATATATATATATATATATTTTTTTTTTTTAGTTGTGACATTATTTTGATGTGATGAAATAATGATGGGAAAGTCTCATATACACCATACACACTAAACAAGTTTGATGCACATGTTTTTTTCTTTTAACCGATTTCTCCTATCTACTCTCTTATTTTTTTACAAATTTTTTTAACCACTTCCCTAATTTTCTCTCTTATCTTTCTTCAACAAGAAATCGTCGACCAGACCAGAAGGCATTAGCCACCATCATCATGCATTTTAATATATAATTAATAATTACATAAACAAATATATATATATATATATATACACGGTTTAAGCTTTAATTTTCAATTAAAATATATGAAATATGCGTTGCTTATTATTTATTTCTGTCAATGAAAAAAGTGATAATTGTTGTTACTGAAAAAGTGTAATTCTTTCTAATTGAAAAATGATGACTATTATAAAAAGTGGTGACTATTGTTATTGAAAAGTGAAGACTATTATTATTGAAAAGTGGTAATTTTGTTATTGAAAAGTGTTAATTTTGTTATTGAAAAGTGACTAATATTATTATTGAAAAGTGGTAATTTTGTTATTGAAAAATAATTTTTTTTACTAAAAAAAAATGTATTTAAAAATTATTATTACTGATATTTTTTTTAATAAAAAAATTATTACTAATACAGTCACAAGGATTCAAAACTGTTATCTCATGCCATTGTTGAAACCAATTGGAGAAAAGTTAATTTGACAAAAAAATTCGATCTAAATTATACATATTGATTGACATGTTTCGTGCACTGTGCACACTATGCACAGAAGACCAACTCAATAATGATATGTTAGAACTAGAATACATATGTTAGAGCTAGAATACCTTTGGATTAGAGCTAAAACTCCTGGAATCCAATTCGAGTAGATTAGAGCTAAAACTCCTGGAATCCAATTCGAGTAGCACTAGTGTATTAGAATACCAAATGGTTGCGTAATCGTCATGCTCACCCACATAACACCCATTTTCAATTTTTTCCATTTTAACTGATTATATATTAAAATTCACATTAATTAAACTTGTCATTTAAACTACAATTTTTTCCACTTTAACTGATTATATATTAAAATTTACATTAATCAAACTTGGGCCTCCTTTTCAATTTTTTTCACTTTAACTGATTATATATTAAAATTCACATTAATCAAACTTATCATTTAAACTACAATATGACCAAATTCAACATAACTTTTCTCATATTAATTAATTTATGAAGTGTTCGTTGATAATTTTATTTTCATATAGTTAACTTAATTTGTCAATTTCCCAAATTCAACATAACTTTTAAATCCTTATACAATTAGTAATGCTTCTTCTATTTATAATAACTCATTTTCAAATAGATGATAGAAATTATATTTATACTAACTCATTTTCTAAATGAAATTTTTAAAAACCTTATGCAAAATTATTTACAAGTATTGTTTAATATATATAAAAACTTTAAAAAATTATTAAATGGCACCATATCATGTTGAGAATAAGGAGGACATTTCATACGTATTAAAATGTCAGTAAATATATATATATATATATATATATATATTCTCATATAAAAAGATGTAGAGATGTAAACACACACTCATCTAATAATTGTAAAGAAGGAAATACAAAACAAAAGGTATTTCATATATGGAGTGTTACAATGTTTACAATGCTAAAATGCATAAAGTGCATAAGGAATACAAAAGACCATAATCTATATTTATAGACTAAGTAACAACTAGTAGTTACTAACTAACCACTAACTATTCAAACTAACTAACAAAGGGAAGTTATAAAAGGAAACAATACATTGTTTATTGTGTTTAGTATAAGCACACTACTTTATATTACCCTTTACACCCCCTTCAAAATGAGAGTGGATGTCAATCAACCTCATTTTGACAATGTGAGTGATGATCAATCTCCAAACGTCGAGAATCGACCGAAAACAACACAAAAATCCACCAGCCACATATGCTTCATTCTTGAGCACTTGTTGATGAAGGTACTTTCCACAGAATTTGGCAACTACCTTACCTCCATGTCCATCATAGACACCAATAATCGAATTCATCCAATCCGTGGTGAGAATTCCACAAATATTCCAAAAAAAAAAATGGAATCGTGATATACACGAAAAATCGATTTCGAATCAACATGAAATCAAATATAAAACTCACGAGAATATAACTCGCAAAGAAATGAGTATTAAACTCAAGAAACTCAAAGAAGAATTCGAATCAAGATAAAATCGAATCCAAAAAATTCACGAGCATAAAACCCGTAAAGAATAATCTCGGAAAGAGAAAAAAAGAAATCCAAATCCATCAAAAATTTGGCAGAAATGAGTACAAAAACTCAAGAAATTCGGAAATCCATGCATACCGAATTGCGGAAACATATGATCGACAAACTTGTTTACTCGATCATAAATTAATCAATACATAGCTCCGATACCATGTAGAGATGTAAACACACACTCATCTAATAATTGTAAAGAAGGAAATACAAAACAAAAGGTATTTCATATATGGAGTGTTACAATGTTTACAATGCTAAAATGCATAAAGTGCATAAGGAATACAAAAGACCATAATCTATATTTATAGACTAAGTAACAACTAGTAGTTACTAACTAACCACTAACTATTCAAACTAACTAACAAAGGGAAGTTATAAAAGGAAACAATACATGTTTATTGTGTTTAGTATAAGCACACTACTTTATATTACCCTTTAAAAGATATGAAAGATATAACATAATGTTATTATCGTGACATATAGAAGATATATTTGATTTTTACTATTTATTAATTAAATATAAGAGTAAATAAATTAATATAACTCAATTCACTTATACATTATACAACCCTATTCTAGATTCTTAGTCTTCTACGGTTTCAATATACTGTCGATCTTTGCTTTGTTGATATAATAATTATTGATTCCTAAATATTTTGATGTACATTTAATAAGCAGAAAATACTCCTCAGTTAGTGCATTAGGCCTAAATTAATATATGTCAAAATTATGTAATTCCTTAAATTTTTTACAATAATTCAATGATTTTTATCAATTAATATATGCGAAAATGATTATTTTATTTGAGAAAATTATTTTGGACTTCTTAAATTAACGTTGATTTTGAAAATTTATTATTTATAACATATACAATAAAAAAATTAATTATATATGTATATAATTATTTTTAAAATTTACACAAGACAATTACTTGTCAAAGTGGTGGGTGCCACCCATCCACCAAGGATCAATTCCCACAAAGGCCAAAATAAATTGGCCAAATTAAATAAAGAGTGTGGGTGTGGGTCAGCGGGTTGGGTCGGGTCTCGGGGGCGAGTGTTGGGTTGGTTTTGTATTTTATATAATATCTGGATTTAGGGACCGAATATTCAGTTCCTAATTATATAGACCAATTAGAGACCGTATTTGACCCGAATATTAAATGGGTGGTGTTCAAATTAGAGATTGTTCTATGACCGTCATGTGTGGTCTGTAAGTTTGTAGACCGTTTTGACCCAATTAATAAACGGGTCAAAATTAAATTAAGACCGTTTAGTGACCGAAAATTATATAGACCGATTAGAGACCGTATTTGACCCGAATATTAAACGGGTCGTGTTAAAATTAGACACTGTTTTATGACCGTCATGTGTGGTATGTAAGTTTGTAGACCGTTTTGACCCAATTAATAAACGGGTCAAAATTTAAATTAAGACCGTTTAGTGACCGAAAAAATGGTCCCTAAATTTAAGACCGGTTTGAGCCTGTTTTAGGGCCCGAAAATAGTTCGGGCCGACTCACATTTAGGGACCATGTTAAGACCAAATTGTCGGTCTGTTATTTAGAGACTGACCGAAAACCGGTCCCTAATTCAGAGACCATGTCATAAATCCGGTCTCTGAATATCAGGTACCAAGCGAATAAGGATCACCATAAATCGGTCCCAAATCAGTGTCTAACGTGTGTTGAGACCGCCTTTACAGTCTCAAAATCGGTCTCTAATCGATGCATTTTTTGTAGTGTCATTATTTAATGACTCATAACTTTTGATCACAAATGAATTGTTTATTAGTATTATGAGAAATAAAAGTGAGGATAGTAACGACTTCTCAAATTTATGAGTAGTGGATTTTTTTTAATGTGAATAAAGTAATGCTATTTAATATAATTTTTTTTATATTTTGAAGGGATAATTCAAATTCTTTTTTGCTATTTTAAGTATGAGACGTCAGAAATGACAAAATGAGTCATTAAGTAGAGGACGGATGGAGTATTAATTTTGAGGACGGATGAAGTATTAATTTTTTAATTTTCTTTTATTCGTGGACTGAATTATCATTTCTACCATTTGAGGAGAAGACTATTGAACAATTCGGATACAATGAAATAATTTTATCTCATTTTATCTTACGTATATGTGTGTAACTTCTGAAAACTCTTTCTCTACTTAGGTTCTTTTTAATAAGACAATTGCTAGAGCTCCTAGGGAACTATTTGAGCTCCCATAATTAGTTTGACTTTCCGTCTTTTATGGTGGACTTACCTAATTGTATTTGTAGTTGCTAAATAGTTGAAGTTTTGACTTAAAAATGATATCTATATATATATATATAATAACAGAATAGTGGCTTTCTTGACAAGTTCCCGCCTAAAATGTTGTAATAGTTAAATATTATTTTTTGTGGGCCCACCAGTAAAATATCATCTTTTAAAATTCTTTTTCTATCTCTCCCTTTATTTTTATTTTCTCTCTCCTCTCTCTATGCTTGGTCAATTTTTCTTGGTAAAGTCTAGTATGCACTCGAGTGCATGCTGTGCACCCTAGTCCATGTGCATTTTTCATTTTATTGACTTACACTTTTTGGTAAATGGTATTGCACTTTTCAGTTATTACTAAAAATATTATTATACAGTTTAATAATTGAAAAGTGCAACACCATTTACCAAAAAGTGCAACATGGACTAGGGTGCACAACATGCACTCAAGTTCATAGCAGACCAACCCATTTTTCTTTGTATTTCTTCATTATTCTCTATTAGGAATATAATACTGTATCATTCATAGATATTGCTTCTTTGTATCTATAAATATAACTATTGTAAAACATTATTACTTATCAAAAGATTATACAAAATGAATATTTAACGAATATGCTCAATTAATTATTTTTGACAAATCTTAATTTTATCCAATAATATTATTGTGACGATTATTTTTTAAATAAAATATTAAAATTAATTGTCCAAAAAAAAATTCTTATACTATTGTATATATACAAAAAAATCATTTACTAACATCACACTGTTTATATAAATTTATTAATTTATAAATCGTGCATCGCACGGAAGAAATACTAATTTTACATAACAAAGTAATGGTAAATATAATTATATAAGTAGGTCCGATAGACCGAGTGAATTATTTTAATAAAACCAGATAGACCGAGTGAATTATTTTAATAGTAAATGATATTTTACATAACAAAGTAATGGCAAATAATTGAAGTAATGGTAAATATAAATATTCGGTCAGTAAGAATCAGATTTAATAAAACCAACTTGAGAATTTAAAATTTAATAAATCATTCCCCAAATCTTGTAATACAACACGTAACGACCCCACCTGGCCACCAATAATAATAGAATTTCTTGAAAGAGAGTGAATTAATTCGATGAAAGTTTTGAATAAAGGAAAATTACAATTTCGCCACTTCCATTTTTTTTTTTACATCCTATATTTTGTTTTCTTTGCAGATCATTACATTTTCACTTTTCTTGTTTTTGTATTTTCATTAATTAAATTTTTTGCTCCATGCACTTTTTTTTTATTACTTTGGAAGTGTAAATCCAAAAGGAAAACTAAATTAACTAATACTAATGCGCATAAAATACTGTAGAAGGTAATAATATTTGGTCTGAAAGCTATAAAAATTAAATTAAAAACCCCGAGATTAAAATTAGGGACCGACACAGTAAGTGTCCAGGGGTCACTTGCCACCCCACCAATTTTTTTTTATATATATATTATATTTTTTTTAGTAATTATTTATATTATGTTTTTATGTTTTAAGATTACTTCAACACTTCAAATATAAAAATAATTCATAAAATAGATACATTTACTATATCATTTTATTTTTAAAATTATTATTAATTTTATATCCACATTTTCTCTTATTAATACACCTTACTAATTTTTTATAAACCTCACAAAATCTATTTTATACTTTATTAAATCACCCAAACCGATTATTACTTATTTGATCTCACACTCCACTAAATTTACTTTATTAAATCACCCAAACCGATTATTACTTATTTGATATTTTTGGATTACGAAAGATATGATCTCTCTCCCCCGTTGAGAGTCAAGTTTTCTTGATTCGACGTAATCCCTGATTAATCTGATCCTTGATCCACTTTCGGTAATTGATTTTTGGAGATCCTCGTTATAACTCGCACTGGATTCTCATACTGATCTGATTCTATCCCTAATGGGTGGAGATTGACCCCGAGTGCTATTTATAAGAAGAAAGAGGAAGCACCAAGAGCACCATGGAGAACCTAAACATTTCGGGGGAAGGAGAGGAAGACTTATTCTTTGGCGAAGAAGATGGAGACACATCAATGGGGGTGGTGGGGCTCAGCCTCATTGGCCGATTCCTAACAGATCCAAACCTTTCTTTCAACCTCAGGAGACATCGAATGGCAAGCCTTTGGAGACCAATCAGGGGAGTGAGCATAAAAGACATCGGACAGGGGAGATTCCTGGCTCAATTCAACCACAAGATGGACCTCGGAAAAGTGATCAATGGAGGCCCTTGGCATGTGGGGAACCACATTCTAATACTACATCAACTGTATCTGGGAGAGGTTCCACACCAGATTCCCTTGACGAAGGTGCCTTTCTGGGTCCAAATCTATGATATCCCAGTAGGCTACTTCTCGGAGAATGTTGGACGGGGTCTGGGAAACTTTGTGGGCCGCTTCATGGAGTTCGATGCCTCGAACAAAGGAGCAGCTTGGATGCAGTATATGCGGATACGAGTGGAGTTAGACACCAAACTACCCCTCAAGATCGAAAAGACAATCCGATTGCACACGGGAGGCTCAGCCGACGTCAATTTCAAATATGAAAGGCTGATGAAATTTTGCTTTTATTGTGGACACTTAGACCATACGGTGAGTTACTGCACAGACGCCTTTGATGCGGACGAAGGTAACAAAAAATGCAAATGGGGGACCCCCTCTAGTGGCCCCGGACCGCCGGAAACCCGAACTCCCAGGCGATAAATGGCTCCGAGAGACGGCCGATGGAAAAGAGGATTGTCCGGCAGAAACCCGGGAGGAATTTAATGACATTAATGCTGACACCGAGAATTGCGGTACCGAAGGTCAACACACTAACTCCTCAATTATTACCAATAATAGAATGGCTGGGCATGAAATAACGGAAAGGCACAATGAATGGGAAGCAATCAATAGGACTGCATTAATTTCAAATCCAATTTTTGAATATGGAGCACTTAATTCTGGGGAAGATCAGGAGGACCCGGAGTTAATGGAACTCAAGAAGAGAAAGAGAAGAGTTATCTTGCATGGCGAAGCATCTCACTGTGCACCAAATGACACAAAGCATTTTTTAGTGGCTGGCTCCGGCTCGGGGGTCAGCCGCGAGCCATGAAAATCCTATCTTGGAACTGTAGAGGTTTGGGTCAACCTACTACAGTTCCGGCCCTGTGTGAACTTGCTCGAGTTCAACGCCCAGATATCATCTTCCTTTCTGAAACTAAATCTTATGGAGTTAAATTAGAGGCTTTTAGGGTAAAACTCAATTTTGATTGTTGCTTTTCGATTGATTGTATTGGCCGCAGTGGCGGCTTAGCTATCTTATGGAATAATAATGCTCTCTGCACTGTTTTGAATTACTCAACTAATCACATCAACCTAATTGTGCACGATGAGGATGGGGATTGGCGTCTCACCGGGTACTATGGACACCCAGAGCGCAACCGAAGATATCTTTCGAGAAATTTACTTATGACTCTTGCTAATCATGACGACCTCCCATGGGTTTGCGTAGGGGATTTCAATGATCTCCTATCGCCTGTCGACAAAAGAGGCCCCATCCAATACCCCCAATCACTGCTTCGCGGGTTTAGGGAGGCAATAAGCGACTGCAACCTCACAGATATCCCGCTCATCGGTTATAGATTCATATGGTCCCATGGCCGCAATCCTAGCACAGCAGTTGAGGAACGCCTTGATCGAGCGATGGGAAACCTAGATTGGCACGTAAAATTCCCAAGGGCCGAACTCCTAAACTTAGTTGCTCCCGTATCAGATCATAATCCCCTACTCCTTAACACGGTGCCCACAGCAACCAGATTCAGACGCAAACCCTTCCGCTTCGAAAACCGTTGGTTCGAGGAACTAGACTTCAAGGCAGTTGTGCAACGATGCTGGTCCGAATCTTATGATCTCGGCATCACTCATAAACTGGCTGCTACAAGCAGTACTCTTGCCGTTAGGTGGAAAAAGGTAGATTCCAAGTTCAGAACTATGAAACAGAATTTGGGCAGGCGCATAGAGGAGCTTCAACGTGATATGACTCCGATAGGGAGAGAGGCTTACCGCATGGCTAGAGAGGAATTGGGTATTATTCTGAGACAGGAGGAAACTTACTGGCGCCAACGAGCAAAGCTATTTTGGCTGCATGATGGAGACCACAACACCCATTTTTTCCATCAGGCTGCAACTGCAAGAAAGCGCAAGAATAAGATCCTGCGACTTCAGAATGACGACGGAGACTGGATTGATAATCAGGACGGGCTTTGCACAATTGTGAGACAATACTTTGAGAACCTTTTCATCTACGCCCAGGCGGGAGAGGGTATAGAGGATTTTCTAAGGCCAGTTGAGGAAGTTATTACTGTTGATCAAAACACCAGGCTCACCTCAGAATTCACAAAAGAGGAATTCACAAGGGCTGTGAAGCAAATGCACGACGACAAAGCTCCAGGTCCGGACGGGTTTAACCCATCTTTCTTCCATCAAAATTGGGCGATCCTGGGTGATGATGTGTTTAGGGAAGGTGTCGACTGGCTGGAGAAAATGGAATTCCCGCATGGCCTCAATGACACTAATGTGGTCCTCATCCCAAAAAATGAATCTCCACAATCGGTAAAGGATCTCCGGCCCATTTTCTTATGCAAGGTACTTTATAAAATTATTTCGAAAGTACTATGCAACAGGTTAAAATTGGTGCTACCAGGCCTTATTGATAAGGCACAGTCGGCATTTGTAACGGGAAGGGCAATCCAAGATAACATACTTGTGGCTTTTGAAATGATCCATGCCATGAAAAACAAGAGACAGGGGACCAGAGGCGAGGTGGCACTCAAAATTGATATTAGCAAGGCATATGACAGAGTGGACTGGACATTCATGGAAGCCATCCTGCGAAAGTTGGGGTTTGCAGATAAATGGGTGAGATGGATGATGTTATGTGTAAACTCAGTGCGATACTCAATTATGGTGAATGAAGATTTTGTGGGTCCCATTATACGAGGCCGCGGACTTCGACAAGGAGACCCCTTATCTCTCTACCTCTTCATCTTGTGTTCGGAGGGCCTCTCGGCTGCTCTAAATAAAGCTAACACGAATAGGGAACTCCATGGAAGCAAGGTGTGCCGCCTAGCACCCGAGGCCACTCATCTTCTCTTTGCAGATGATAGCCTCTTGTTTTGCAGGGCAACTGTCGAGGAATGCACACGGTTGAAGAGTATCTTAAACACATATGAACTTTGCTCTGGCTAGGCTATCAACTACAACAAATCAGGGGTCTATTTCAGTCGGAATGTTGGCGATGAGAGACGGGATCAATTACAAAATATTCTCGGAGTCCACCACTCCATTAATACGGGTCGCTACCTAGGGCTCCCTTCTCTCATAGGCAGAAAAAAGAAGGAAATATTCTAATATCTGAAGGACCGTCTTTGGACAAAGCTACAGGGGTGGAGAAATAAAAAATTGTCTAAGGCAGGCAAAGAGGTGCTGATTAAATCCGCAGCACAAGCTATCCCGACATTTTGCATGTCCACTTTCCTCCTCCCGGTTTCCTTGCTGGAGGAGCTTCAAGTCATGATGAACAAGTATTGCTGGAGCAATTCATCGGACGTCTCAAAAGGCATTAACTAGATGAGATGGGATCGTCTTTGTGTGGATAAGAAAGACGGAGGGCGTGGGTTTAGGGATCTGCAACAGTTTAATATCGCCCTTTTGGGCAAGATGGGTAGGCGTTTAATTCAAGATCCGGATGCCCTGATTTGCAAGATACTCAAAGCCCGTTACTTTTCCAGGGGGGACTTTCTTACGACAAAACTGGGCTGGTCACCGAGTTACACATGGACAAGCATCTTCGCCAGTCAAAATCTCATACTATCTGGTATCAACTGGAAGATTGGAACCAGGAATACCATTAACATCTGGGACACTCCCTGGCTCGAAGGAAGGGGAAACAGATACATACAAACTGCTAGGGTGGAAGGGTTGGAAGACATAAAGGTAGCTGCTCTCTTCGACCCAATGACTCGAAGCTGGGATGAAGAGCTGATCAAAGAACTGAATATAGCGATCTCACCACCTGGGTCTGAAGACGCAGTGACCTGGTTCCCCGCACGGAGAGGCCTCTACACTGTTAAATCGGCGTACCAGTGGCTCATGCAGGATTCGGTTGCTCCGTACCCACGGGAGAATGACGACTAGGGAGCACTTTGGAAAATCCAGGTCCCACCGAAAGTGAAAGACCTGGTCTGGCGTGCTGCGAAAAACTGTCTGCCGACGAAGGCTAACCTCCACCAGAAAAGGGTGGTCACGAATATGGATTGTGGTTTATGTGATAGAGAGGTGGAAGACGGATGGCATATATTTACATCATGTGAGTATGCTAGGAGAGTTTGGCAGGCGGGGGGACTCCTAACGAAAATCGAGAGCTGCATTGCCAAGACTAATGGCCTCAAAACACTCATCTTAAAAATGGCTGCAAGTCCAATTGAAATGGTGGCGACCAGTTTCGGCATGCTCTTGTGGCAAATTTGGAAAGAGCGGAACTCAACCCTTTGGAACAACAGCCATAACCCTCCGAACGTGGTTGTCCACATATCAGCAGGCTTATGGGCGGAATGGAGGGCCTCGAATAACACAACGAGAGGGTCAACTATTAGCCGATCTCACTGCAAGGCTTGACACGCACTCCCTACAGGCAAGAGCAAGTTGAATGTCGACGCAGCCTATTTCAGAAATTCAATGCAAATGGGTATTGGTTTGGTACTAAGGAGTGAGAGTGGAGAGATCATCATGGGCAAAACCAGAATATTTCGAGGGCACTTTAATATCGAGGTAGGGGAGGCACTCGAATTTTATGAAGCCTTCTCATGGCTCAAAGATCTGAATATGGATAATTGTATAGTCGAAGGGGATGCCAAATTAGTAGTGGACGCCATCAATTCCACTGACTTGATGAACTCTTACTATGGTGATTATGTATCAGCGTGTAGAGTCTTATTGACTCAATTCACGAATGGCATCGTCTCTTTCGCTAGAAGGGATGCGAACGTGTTGGCGCATACCCTTGCTAGAGAGGCTCGTACACTAAACAATAATGTTAGTTGGATTGACCCACCAAATTGTGTGGTTGGGCTTCCTACTATTTCTTGTGTTTGCAATAATAGAACCTAAGTTCCTGTTGGTTCAAAAAAAAAAAAAAAAACAGTGAGTCAATCAAAATATAAAAATCACTATGGACGGGGGAGTATATTTTAAGTTTTACATTTGACTAATAGTGGTTAAAGTCTCAACAACGATCGGAGTTGTATATTTTTTCACAAGCTAGAACAATCAAAATTATTTTCTTTCAAAACATAACAAAAATCGTTAAATTTAGGGGGGTGTATTCAATTTAGATTTTGTTGGATTTTTTTGGACTTTAAAAAGTTAGTGGATTTAGAAAATTCATAGACTCCATGTGGTGGGTGCCACCCATCCACCAAGGATCAATTCCCACAAAGGCCAAAATAAATTGGCCAAATTAAATAAAGAGTGTGGGTGTGGGTCAGCGGGTTGGGTCGGGTCTCGGGGGCGAGTGTTGGGTTGGTTTTGTATTTTATATAATATCTGGATTTAGGGACCGAATATTCAGTTTCTAATTATATAGACCAATTAGAGACCGTATTTGACCCGAATATTAAATGGGTCGTGTTCAAATTAGAGACTGTTCTATGACCGTCATGTGTGGTCTGTAAGTTTGTAGACCGTTTTGACCCAATTAATAAACGGGTCAAAATTAAATTAAGACCGTTTAGTGACCGAAAATTATATAGACCGATTAGAGACCGTATTTGACCCGAATATTAAACGGGTCGTGTTAAAATTAGAGACTGTTTTATGACCGTCATGTGTGGTATGTAAGTTTGTAGATCGTTTTGACCCAATTAATAAACGGGTCAAAATTTAAATTAAGACCGTTTAGTGACAGAAAAAATGGTCCCTAAATTTAAGACCGGTTTGAGCCTGTTTTAGGGCCCGAAAATAGTTCGGGCCGACTCACATTTAGGGACCATTTTAAGACCAAATTGTCGGTCTGTTATTTAGAGACTGACCGAAAACCGGTCCCTAATTCAGAGACCATGTCATAAATCCGGTCTCTGAATATCAGGTACCAAGCGAATAAGGATCACCATAAATCGGTCCCAAATCAGTGTCTAACGTGTGTTGAGACCGCCTTTACAGTCTCAAAATCGGTCTCTAATCGATGCATTTTTTGTAGTGTCATTATTTAATGACTCATAACTTTTGATCACAAATGAATTGTTTATTACTATTATGAGAAATAAAAGTGAGGATAGTAACGACTTCTCAAATTTATGAGTAGTGGATTTTTTTTAATGTGAATAAAGTAATGCTATTTAATATAATTTTTTTATATTTTGAAGGGATAATTCAAATTCTTTTTTGCTATTTTAAGTATGAGACGTCAGAAATGACAAAATGAGTCATTAAGTAGAGGACGGATGGAGTATTAATTTTGAGGACGGATGAAGTATTAATTTTTTAATTTTTTTTTACTCGTGGACTGAATTATCATTTCTACCATTTGAGGAGAAGACTATTGAACAATTCGGATACAATGAAATAATTTTATCTCATTTTATCTTACGTATATGTGTGTAACTTCTGAAAACTCTTTCTCTACTTAAGTTCTTTTTAATAAAACAATTGCTAGAGCTCCTAGGGAACTATTTGAGCTCCCATAATTAGTTTGACTTTCCGTCTTTTATGGTGGACTTACCTAATTGTATTTGTAGTTGCTAAATAGTTGAAGTTTTGACTTAAAAATGATATCTATATATATATATATATAATAACAGAATAGTGGCTTTCTTGACAAGTTCCCGCCTAAAATGTTGTAATAGTTAAATATTATTTTTTGTGGGCCCACCAGTAAAATATCATCTTTTAAAATTCTTTTTCTATCTCTCCCTTTATTTTTATTTTCTCTCTCCTCTCTCTATGCTTGGTCAATTTTTCTTGGTAAAGTCTAGTATGCACTCGAGTGCATGCTGTGCACCCTAGTCCATGTGCATTTTTCAGTTTATTGACTTACATTTTTTGGTAAATGGTATTGCACTTTTCAGTTATTACTAAAAATATTATTATACAGTTTAATAATTGAAAAGTGCAACACCATTTACCAAAAAGTGCAACATGGACTAGGGTGCACAACATGCACTCAAGTTCATAGCAGACCAACCCATTTTTCTTTGTATTTCTTCATTATTCTCTATTAGGAATATAATACTGTATCATTCATAGATATTGCTTCTTTGTATCTATAAATATAACTATTGTAAAACATTATTACTTATCAAAAGATTATACAAAATGAATATTTAACGATTATGCTCAATTAATTATTTTTGACAAATCTTAATTTTATCCAATATTATTGTGACGTTTATTTTTTAAATAAAATATTAAAATTAATGGTCCTAAAAAAAATTCTTATACTATTGTATATATACAAAAAAATCATTTACTAACATCACACTGTTTATATAAATTTATTAATTTATAAATCGTGCGGAAGAAATACTAGTTTTACATAACAAAGTAATGGTAAATATAATTATATAAGTAGGTCCGATAGACCGAGTGAATTATTTTAATAAAACCAGATAGACCGAGTGAATTATTTTAATAGTAAATGATATTTTACATAACAAAGTAATGGCAAATAATTGAAGTAATGGTAAATATAAATATTCGGTCAGTAAGAATCAGATTTAATAAAACCAACTTGAGAATTTAAAATTTAATAAATCATTCCCCAAATCTTGTAATACAACACGTAACGACCCCACCTGGCCACCAATAATAATAGAATTTCTTGAAAGAGAGTGAATTAATTCGATGAAAGTTTTGAATAAAGGAAAATTACAATTTCGCCACTTCCATTTTTTTTTTTACATCCTATATTTTGTTTTCTTTGCAGATCATTACATTTTCACTTTTCTTGTTTTTGTATTTTCATTAATTAAATTTTTTGCTCCATGCACTTTTTTTTTATTACTTTGGAAGTGTAAATCCAAAAGGAAAACTAAATTAACTAATACTAATGCGCATAAAATACTGTAGAAGGTAATAATATTTGGTCTGAAAGCTATAAAAATTAAATTAAAAACCCCGAGATTAAAATTAGGGACCGACACAGTAAGTGTCCAGGGGTCACTTGCCACCCCACCAATTTTTTTTTATATATATATTATATTTTTTTTAGTAATTATTTATATTATGTTTTTATGTTTTAAGATTACTTCAACACTTCAAATATAAAAATAATTCATAAAATAGATACATTTACTATATCATTTTATTTTTAAAATTATTATTAATTTTATATCCACATTTTCTCTTATTAATACACCTTACTAATTTTTTATAAACCTCACAAAATCTATTTTATACTTTATTAAATCACCCAAACCGATTATTACTTATTTGATCTCACACTCCACTAAATTTACTTTATTAAATCACCCAAACCGATTATTACTTATTTGATATTTTTGGATTACGAAAGATATGATCTCTCTCCCCCGTTGAGAGTCAAGTTTTCTTGATTCGACGTAATCCCTGATTAATCTGATCCTTGATCCACTTTCGGTAATTGATTTTTGGAGATCCTCGTTATAACTCGCACTGGATTCTCATACTGATCTGATTCTATCCCTAATGGGTGGAGATTGACCCCGAGTGCTATTTATAAGAAGAAAGAGGAAGCACCAAGAGCACCATGGAGAACCTAAACATTTCGGGGGAAGGAGAGGAAGACTTATTCTTTGGCGAAGAAGATGGAGACACATCAATGGGGGTGGTGGGGCTCAGCCTCATTGGCCGATTCCTAACAGATCCAAACCTTTCTTTCAACCTCAGGAGACATCGAATGGCAAGCCTTTGGAGACCAATCAGGGGAGTGAGCATAAAAGACATCGGACAGGGGAGATTCCTCGCTCAATTCAACCACAAGATGGACCTCGGAAAAGTGATCAATGGAGGCCCTTGGCATGTGGGGAACCACATTCTAATACTACATCAACTGTATCTGGGAGAGGTTCCACACCAGATTCCCTTGACGAAGGTGCCTTTCTGGGTCCAAATCTATGATATCCCAGTAGGCTACTTCTCGGAGAATGTTGGACGGGGTCTGGGAAACTTTGTGGGCCGCTTCATGGAGTTCGATGCCTCGAACAAAGGAGCAGCTTGGATGCAGTATATGCGGATACGAGTGGAGTTAGACACCAAACTACCCCTCAAGATCGAAAAGACAATCCGATTGCACACGGGAGGCTCAGCCGACGTCAATTTCAAATATGAAAGGCTGATGACATTTTGCTTTTATTGTGGACACTTAGACCATACGGTGAGTTACTGCACAGACGCCTTTGATGCGGACGAAGGTAACAAAAAATGCAAATGGGGGACCCCCTCTAGTGGCCCCGGACCGCCGGAAACCCGAACTCCCAGGCGATAAATGGCTCCGAGAGACGGCCGATGGAAAAGAGGATTGTCCGGCAGAAACCCGGGAGGAATTTAATGACATTAATGCTGACACCGAGAATTGCGGTACCGAAGGTCAACACACTAACTCCTCAATTATTACCAATAATAGAATGGCTGGGCATGAAATAACGGAAAGGCACAATGAATGGGAAGCAATCAATAGGACTGCATTAATTTCAAATCCAATTTTTGAATATGGAGCACTTAATTCTGGGGAAGATCAGGAGGACCCGGAGTTAATGGAACTCAAGAAGAGAAAGAGAAGAGTTATCTTGCATGGCGAAGCATCTCACTGTGCACCAAATGACACAAAGCATTTTTTAGTGGCTGGCTCCGGCTCGGGGGTCAGCCGCGAGCCATGAAAATCCTATCTTGGAACTGTAGAGGTTTGGGTCAACCTACTACAGTTCCGGCCCTGTGTGAACTTGCTCGAGTTCAACGCCCAGATATCATCTTCCTTTCTGAAACTAAATCTTATGGAGTTAAATTAGAGGCTTTTAGGGTAAAACTCAATTTTGATTGTTGCTTTTCGATTGATTGTATTGGCCGCAGTGGCGGCTTAGCTATCTTATGGAATAATAATGCTCTCTGCACTGTTTTGAATTACTCAACTAATCACATCAACCTAATTGTGCACGATGAGGATGGGGATTGGCGTCTCACCGGGTACTATGGACACCCAGAGCGCAACCGAAGATATCTTTCGAGGAATTTACTTATGACTCTTGCTAATCATGACGACCTCCCATGGGTTTGCGTAGGGGATTTCAATGATCTCCTATCGCCTGTCGACAAAAGAGGCCCCATCCAATACCCCCAATCACTGCTTCGCGGGTTTAGGGAGGCAATAAGCGACTGCAACCTCACAGATATCCCGCTCATCGGTTATAGATTCATATGGTCCCATGGCCGCAATCCTAGCACAGCAGTTGAGGAACGCCTTGATCGAGCGATGGGAAACCCAGATTGGCACGTAAAATTCCCAAGGGCCGAACTCCTAAACTTAGTTGCTCCCGTATCAGATCATAATCCCCTACTCCTTAACACGACGCCCACAGCAACCAGATTCAGACGCAAACCCTTCCGCTTCGAAAACCGTTGGTTCGAGGAACTAGACTTCAAGGCAGTTGTGCAACGATGCTGGTCAGAATCTTATGATCTCGGCATCACTCATAAACTGGCTGCTACAAGCAGTACTCTTGCCGTTAGGTGGAAAAAGGTAGATTCCAAGTTCAGAACTATGAAACAGAATTTGGGCAGGCGCATAGAGGAGCTTCAACGTGATATGACTCCGATAGGGAGAGAGGCTTACCGCATGGCTAGAGAGGAATTGGGTATTATTCTGAGACAGGAGGAAACTTACTGGCGCCAACGAGCAAAGCTATTTTGGCTGCGTGATGGAGACCACAACACCCATTTTTTCCATCAGGCTGCAACTGCAAGAAAGCGCAAGAATAAGATCCTGCGACTTCAGAATGACGACGGAGACTGGATTGATAATCAGGACGGGCTTTGCACAATTGTGAGACAATACTTTGAGAACCTTTTCATCTACGCCCAGGCGGGAGAGGGTATAGAGGATTTTCTAAGGCCAGTTGAGGAAGTTATTACTGTTGATCAAAACACCAGGCTCACCTCAGAATTCACAAAAGAGGAATTCACAAGGGCTGTGAAGCAAATGCACGGCGACAAAGCTCCAGGTCCGGACGGGTTTAACCCATCTTTCTTCCATCAAAATTGGGCGATCCTGGGTGATGATGTGTTTAGGGAAGGTGTCGACTGGCTGGAGAAAATGGAATTCCCGCATGGCCTCAATGACACTAATGTGGTCCTCATCCCAAAAAATGAATCTCCACAATCGGTAAAGGATCTCCGGCCCATTTTCTTATGCAATGTACTTTATAAAATTATTTCGAAAGTACTATGCAACAGGTTAAAATTGGTGCTACCAGGCCTTATTGATAAGGCACAATCAGCATTTGTAACGGGAAGGGCAATCCAAGATAACATACTTGTGGCTTTTGAAATGATCCATGCCATGAAAAACAAGAGACAGGGGACCAGAGGCGAGGTGGCACTCAAAATTGATATTAGCAAGGCATATGACAGAGTGGACTGGACATTCATGGAAGCCATCCTGCGAAAGTTGGGGTTTGCAGATAAATGGGTGAGATGGATGATGTTATGTGTAAACTCAGTGCGATACTCAATTATGGTGAATGAAGATTCTGTGGGTCCCATTATACGAGGCCGCGGACTTCGACAAGGAGACCCCTTATCTCTCTACCTCTTCATCTTGTGTTCGGAGGGCCTCTCGGCTGCTCTAAATAAAGCTAACACGAATAGGGAACTCCATGGAAGCAAGGTGTGCCGCCTAGCACCCGAGGCCACTCATCTTCTCTTTGCAGATGATAGCCTCTTGTTTTGCAGGGCAACTGTCGAGGAATGCACACGGTTGAAGAGTATCTTAAACACATATGAACTTTGCTCTGGCTAGGCTATCAACTACAACAAATCAGGGGTCTATTTCAGTCGGAATGTTGGCGATGAGAGACGGGATCAATTACAAAATATTCTCGGAGTCCACCACTCCATTAATACGGGTCGCTACCTAGGGCTCCCTTCTCTCATAGGCAGAAAAAAGAAGGAAATATTCTAATATCTGAAGGACCGTCTTTGGACAAAGCTACAGGGGTGGAGAAATAAAAAATTGTCTAAGGCAGGCAAAGAGGTGCTGATTAAATCCGCGGCACAAGCTATCCCGACATTTTGCATGTCCACTTTCCTCCTCCCGGTTTCCTTGCTGGAGGAGCTTCAAGTCATGATGAACAAGTATTGCTGGAGCAATTCATCGGACGTCTCAAAAGGCATTAACTAGATGAGATGGGATCGTCTTTGTGTGGATAAGAAAGACGGAGGGCGTGGGTTTAGGGATCTGCAACAGTTTAATATCGCCCTTTTGGGCAAGATGGGTAGGCGTTTAATTCAAGATCCGGATGCCCTGATTTGCAAGATACTCAAAGCCCGTTACTTTTCCAGGGGGGACTTTCTTACGACAAAACTGGGCTGGTCACCGAGTTACACATGGACAAGCATCTTCGCCAGTCAAAATCTCATACTATCTGGTATCAACTGGAAGATTGGAACCAGGAATACCATTAACATCTGGGACACTCCCTGGCTCGAAGGAAGGGGAAACAGATACATACAAACTGCTAGGGTGGAAGGGTTGGAAGACTTAAAGGTAGCTGCTCTCTTCGACCCAATGACTCGAAGCTGGGATGAAGAGCTGATCAAAGAACTGAATATAGCGATCTCACCACCTGGGTCTGAAGACGCAGTGACCTGGTTTGTTGGTCCTGAAAGGAGTATATAACAAGTGTATGGGGGGGGGGGGAATACACTTGTATGCAAATTCTTTTCAACTAGATCAAACCAGAGCTCAGCAAGGTTGTCTTGGACAACTCTGCTGAAGATGATTAACTCTTCTAAGATAATCAATCTACTAAGTACTATTGAGTACTTAGTTGAATAACTATCTAGGGGAGTTATATGTGCGGAATAGTGGTTGGCCCTTTAAGTTTAGACTCCTTTAATTTCTGAAATCACTTAGTCAATGTAACACAGTCCAGTTAAGCTTCAGGGAACTTGTCCAAATCAGTTTTGCACAGTCTTTGAATATGTATCTTTGAAAGATCAGTTTTGTGTGCAGTGTTGAATGAATGTAAGTACTTGTAAAGTAAATCAACACAAGAGTTTATAGTGGTTCAGAGACTCAAGCTCCTACATCCACTTTCCCTGATTTAACAGGATAATTCCTTCACTCTTGGAATTAACTTGTTTTATAGTGCCAAAGTGCACTTGATCAAGAACACCACTCCTTGGTGAATTGATCCCTAGGATGTCTAGAGTCCTAGTACCCTCTTCTCAACTCAGAACTGAACTGTTCTTCTCTCAACAGTCAGCTCCTACCACTTCTACTACTACAACCTTCTCACTTTCACTCTTGAAAGGTGTAAGGGTTGAAGTAAGGTTCCAACTAATGAGATATCCTTTACAATGAAGATCAGTGTATAAGGATAGGATATCTCTCTAAGCTTGTGTATGGATATACAATTTGGTTCAGCTTAGAAGAAGTGTTTGAAGACTAAGATAGTCTTTGAAAGCTTTGAAAGCACTCTAGCTTGTAAGAACTTTGAGCTTAGTTGGATTGTGTTAAGGTTGAGGTGCTTTCAAATGGTCTTCACACTTCTGTATTTATAGACAAAATGGAGGATTTGCCCGTTGGAGAGGCAGCTCCAAATTGCTATAAATGTCTTCCTTGAGTTCTTCAGACTGGAAGACAGATTCTTGATAGTGACATGTCCTCATTTGGGTAATAAACGGCTGTAACAGTTTTTGTCTTTATTCTGCAGCACTTTTCCCAATGTTTGACTTCTTGTTAGGACTTGGACATGGCTTCTGAAGGTTGATCCAATGATAGGACAACATTCCTTATCATCTGGACAACTCTCCTTATCACTATCAGCAGTTTTGCTTTTCAGCATGGTTGGCTTGCTCTTCTTCAGATGACTTGGCTCTTTCCCTTTATTTCTCTTGTGTATGGTCTTAGCTCATTCCTTTGAGGACCTTTAGGGACTGGTTGTCTCAATCTCTTCAGCATAGTTGATCTCAGGCTTTCAGAGCACTTGATCTTGGTCAATTTAGCTGAGACAACTCCTCTGGACAACTCTCCTGATCAGTATATTTAATCTTTTTGCATCAGAGCACTTTCTGCATAGAGTTGACTTCTCTGGACAACTCTCCTGATGAAAACCTTTAAGTAGTCTTGTCCTTTTGAGCTAGGTAAGCTTGTTCTTGCATATGGCTAGCTTCTTTGGACAACTCTCCTGATCAGAGCTTTATGAATATTTTCTCTGGACAACTCTCCTGATCAGAGCATCTTCATTGGACTTGTCCTTTTGAGCTTTCCAATCTTGTTCTTGCATAAGAGCATCTTCTCTGGACAACTCTCCTGATAAGAGCATCTTAGATTTCATAGAGTGTCCTTGCTCTTAAGTGATTGTTCCAGAATTTGAGCCTTGAGGGGACTTGATCTTGATCATCTTCAAAGCATAGGTTCCCCCTCAAATTGTGCATCTAATTGTCTAAGAGCTGCCTAACATTTCAGCTTCTCATCTAGCCTATAATCTATATGTTCTAACATTCTTAGAACATATTTATATTGACTTAGGCATGTCTCAGGGGGTTTTGGTATTAGATCAAAACATATCTCATTTTATTCCCAACACTGGTTCCCCGCACGGAGAGGCCTCTACACTGTTAAATCGGCGTACCAGTGGCTCATGCAGGATTCGGTTGCTCCGTACCCACGGGAGAATGACGACTAGGGAGCACTTTGGAAAATCCAGGTCCCACCGAAAGTGAAAGACCTGGTCTGGCGTGCTGCGAAAAACTGTCTGCCGACGAAGGCTAACCTCCACCAGAAAAGGGTGGTCACGAATATGGATTGTGGTTTATGTGATAGAGAGGTGGAAGACGGATGGCATATATTTACATCATGTGAGTATGCTAGGAGAGTTTGGCAGGCGGGGGGACTCCTAACGAAAATCGAGAGCTGCATTGCCAAGACTAATGGCCTCAAAACACTCATCTTAAAAATGGCTGCAAGTCCAATTGAAATGGTGGCGACCAGTTTCGGCATGCTCTTGTGGCAAATTTGGAAAGAGCGGAACTCAACCCTTTGGAACAACAGCCATAACCCTCCGAACGTGGTTGTCCACATATCAGCAGGCTTATGGGCGGAATGGAGGGCCTCGAATAACACAACGAGAGGGTCAACTATTAGCCGATCTCACTGCAAGGCTTGACACGCACCCCCTACAGGCAAGATCAAGTTGAATGTCGACGCAACCTATTTCAGAAATTCAATGCAAATGGGTATTGGTTTGGTACTAAGGAGTGAGAGTGGAGAGATCATCATGGGCAAAACCAGAATATTTCGAGGGCACTTTAATATCGAGGTAGGGGAGGCACTCGAATTTTATGAATCCTTCTCATGGCTCAAAGATCTGAATATGGATAATTGTATAGTCGAAGGGGATGCCAAATTAGTAGTGGACGCCATCAATTCCACTGACTTGATGAACTCTTACTATGGTGATTATGTATGAGCGTGTAGAGTCTTATTGACTCAATTCACGAATGACATCGTCTCTTTCGCTAGAAGGGATGCGAACGTGTTGGCGCATACCCTTGCTAGAGAGGCTCGTACACTAAACAATAATGTTAGTTGGATTGACCCACCAAATTGTGTGGTTGGGCTTCCTACTATTTCTTGTGTTTGCAATAATAGAACTTAAGTTCCTGTTGGTTCAAAAAAAAAAAAAAAAACAGTGAGTCAATCAAAATATAAAAATCACTATGGACGGGGGAGTATATTTTAAGTTTTACATTTGACTAATAGTGGTTAAAGTCTCAACAACGATCGGAGTTGTATATTTTTTCACAAGCTAGAACAATCAAAATTATTTTCTTTCAAAACATAACAAAAATCGTTAAATTTAGGGGGGGTGTATTCAATTTAGATTTTGTTGGATTTTTTTGGACTTTAAAAAGTTAGTGGATTTAGAAAATTCATAGACTCCATGTAGAGTTTGACTGACTTTTTAATTGATTTATATGGATTTTCATAGATTTAACAGGATTTTGAAATACACATTTTTTTATTGATTTACATGGATTTCCATAAACTACGCCCCTAAAACTATTCATGCAAACGTGTATATCTAATACACTTGTATATAAAAAAAATTATCTAAATTATTTAGAAAAAATACCAAAAATATATTAGTTCAAAAAAAAATTATTATTCATCATCATTATTTTCATGTTCACGGTTATACCTCGGTCTCATTTCCCATATAGCATTAGGAATACTAGTTGTCCATGCATTAACTTCAGTTCTTTGTTGTAGTTGACTTTAAGAAAGCAATTCCAAATTTTCTCTTCATGTGGTGAATCTTGATCTTCTTTCATATTTTGACAGGAAATTCATCAGAACGACATTCTTTCCGAAGAAAGTTATGTAATCACAAACTAATACTAACTCTGCTGCATGTGTTTGAAATGGAAACGGAGGTGGGTTTTGAAAATTGTGAATAGCGATTTGAAAATACCAAAAATTCTCTCAATCACATTTCTTAATGATGCATGGCGAAGATTGAATAACTCACTTGCATTTCGGGGGGTGACAACCTTGACCACCAAATAACTCACCTACATTTCTGGGGGTGACGACCTTGACCACCAAAATCTTATGATATCGTGAATAAATGTTCTTTGAGATCTTGAGATCTTAAAGTTGGCATTAATGCTATGCCGATATACTATAATTTTTAAAGAGAGAAAATAATTTTAAAATACAGAGATGTAATTTTTTTTACGATAATAATGGTGGTGAAGAATCTGTGATTGATAAGAACATAGTTACGTTTCTTGATTTTATTTCGTTTGAAGAAGAGCAGGAAGATGGACAGCTTTTCGATTTTGTAAACTGTGAGGCTGTGTAGGATTTTGTGGTTCGAAATACAGCAAGAATGTCTTTTTTTCTCAACTTTTTTGGTCTGTGATAGCCATGAACCAGTTTTATAATGTAAAATTCTGAAATAATAAAAACTTTTATAATGTTGTTGTGTCGTATATCTTTTTGTTTCAAATAACAAGTGCTTTCGAAGGAGACTAATGCAGTAGGTTAGTAGTTGAAATTTTGTTAGAAGAGCAACAAAGTTTTTTTTTTCTTCTTTTGAGAGAATCCGTTGAAATCTCTGGTTTTTAGAAAAGATTTTGAATAGTGAAATTTATTATATTTTTGAAGGAGAATCCAACGAAATCCATAGAGTATTAAAATTCATAGATTGTTGAATACCTAAAGATTTCTAAAGACTTTTTAAAATCCGTATTGAATACCTCGAAATTTTGAAAGACTTTTAAAAATCCAGATTGAATACTTTTTCCAGATTTTAAAAGTCCAAAAAAATCCAACAAAATCTCAATTGAATACACCCCTCTTAAATTAATGAAATGAGATGTATTAAAAAATTTATAATAATTTTTTTGTATATATAAATATTTTGTCTTTGTATTAATGTAAATTGGGCCCAATCTTTAATTTCTGGGTCCACTTTAAAAGTTAAAAAGAAATATACCCCCTCAAATTAAATGAATTGTGGGTGGAACACTTTTAGGTAGTAGAACGGTGGAAGTTGGGCTTTCGTTTACTCAACACGCCACGCAACCGTCTAAATTCATTTAACCTCAAAAAAAAAAAAAAAAAAAAAAAACCGTCTATATTCATTTGGATAAACAAATTTGGCAGTATTAATTAATTGAGGATAAACAAATTTGGCAGTATTAATTAATTGAGGATAAACAAATTTGGCAGTATTAATTAATTGAGGATAAACAAATTTGGCAGTATAAATTAATTGAGGATAAAAGTGATTGTTTATTAATAAGTAAATGTCAATTTAAATATTTAAAAGAAAATGATAATAATAAAATTTAATAATAAAAAGAAGTAAAAATAAATAAATTAGACAGAGGAGCTTTTGCTATTTTGTGCCGGATTAGTGTTCTAATTCAAATGATTGTTTTTCTTGATTTCTTCTTATCTCAAGTAATTTGTTTCTCTATAGGACTGTTTGGAGGCCTTATTTTGGAGCAAACAATTGGCATACCAAGGGGTGATAATTCAAATGGATGTAAAAGTGGTTGTGGATGCTCTCCATATGTTTACGGGTTTTAATTCAGTGTTTGGCGATGTTATAAATGCTTGCAATATGCTTATTGCTTCATTTCCTCAGTGTTTGGTTAATTTGTCTATTGTGATGCCAATAACAAGACACATCAATTTGTTAGAGCGACTAGTTCTTTTGATAGTCCTCATGTGTGATATGACCCTCCAAAATTTATGGTGGACGTCACGTTTGCTATTTGTAGCTACTAATAAAAAAGTTTTGACTTTAAAAAAAAAAGTAATTTGTTTCTCTACTTTCCAAGACCTTAGGCCTAAAAAATGGTGCTATAACCACTTGAGCTATTCAATTTTATCTTTAAATTAATATATAATAAATCTAATTAAAAGCAAAAACTCTACCGCATGACAGATTATAGAAACAAATTTTTTGTACTCATAATACCATATTTTATACCGTATATATTATATATGTATATTATTTTAATATATATTTATATTATTATTGTAGTTTATAGTATATTATATACAATTAATAATGACAATATTTATAATTTGTGATGTTTATTTCTATTATGTACAATATATATATATATATATATATTTTTATGTTTTTTTGATGAATTTAATAAATATTTTTATAAAAAAAAAGTTGGCCCGCCTATTTTTGGGTTGGGTTGAGGTTTTAGCAGCCCGCCTAGTAAACGGGTTAGCCCGCCCCGCCAAATGGCGGGCTTTTGCGGTTTTGGCCCGCCCCGCCGACCCGTCTTGACAGGTCTAATTTTATGGTGCAATTGAAACACAATTTTAATTTAGATTAATTACTCTAGTGTGCACCCAATTGCGTGATGTAATTGATCCACAATTTTGATTTGATTATAATGTAAGAATTAAAAATTCAACTGGACAACTTGATATATATTCAAATAATTTAAATCCAATTGTATAAATGTTATATATGGAGAGAAAGAAGAAGAAAGACTTAAAGTCATAAGTTCACAAGCCGAACTAGAGGCCGAAGCGTCATTAAAATCTTGCCCGGAAAAACCTTCCACAATAACAAAACCCGCCACAAGGGAAAAAAAGTACATCCTCTAAACCGACCAAACCAATACGATAAAAACCAACCAACCCCAAAATGACCTAAAACAAGAAAAAAGACTCGTGGGGGATAAAAGTCGCCCCATCGTCTCCCATACGAAACGACAAGGTCCATCTCATTGTCAGAGTCTGACGATGGATCAACAACAAAGGCCTCCGAGGCAATATCCTCTAACCTATTGATAACACTTTCTAGTGGTTGTCGTTGTGATACACCTACCCCAGGTAAACTGTGGCCTTCGGGCCTCGCCGTAGAACTGGAAGTAATCGCAAAAACAAGATCAAGGGCGTCGGGTGGCTCCATTAATGCAGTAGTCACCAGCTTTTGGTGTTGTATGTGGACTCATCCATGCAGTCGTCAGAGAGGTCAAAAAATGAGTTGCACACTAAAACTAAAGTGGCCACAATAGTCGAGGAAAAAGTGTGGTCTTTTCGGGGGCGAGGCTGGTGGTCCGAGGGGGAAAGCCTAGTCCATTTTTTATGACGGGAAGAACTCCTACCATGTTTGTCATTCCGAGGTGGAGGTCGTGGGTCCGAAGGCGGCGGTACCTTACCCTTATTGTAGTGGGCAGTCATGTGTCTAACAATCATACAATGACTGCAATACTCCGGAAGCCGCTCATAATGCACTTTCACAATCACATACCGATCCCAAAATTCTAGCACCAATCGCTCTAAAAGTGATTGCTTCATATCCACTTCAATCAAGATTCTAACATACCGTGCCATTGTTTTTGCCGATGTCTGATAGTCCATCTTACCAAAATTGCACTACTAAATGCACTCCCATTACTAACTACACCCTCCGTTCAACTTTAAAACCCTAACCCTAATTGTTGCGGCCACCATCGTCATCACCGCTTCCGACAGCCACCACCAACATTTCCGGTGGCGCTACTAAACCAAAAAAAAAAAAAAAAACACCAAAAAAGAAGATCAGTGGAAGTAGCAAAGCCAAAAGTAGAAATACTAAAAAGCAAAAACACCAGAAGGTATGAAATCTCCATATGTAGCAAAGCCAAAAGTAGAAACACCAAAAAAACTTAGTAAAATAAAAATCATAAGTTTTTTTATAAATTTCGATCAACCAGTGTCGACCAAATACACCCTCATCGACAATAATTTATCGACAAAAGTGTATAGGGTCTACACTTGTTGGTCGAAAAATATATAAAAATCGATCATTTTAGGTCGACCAAATACACTATCGTCGACAATTTTTTGTCGATGAGGGTGTATTTGGTCGACCTAATATGGTAAAAAAAAAGGGGAAGATGAACGGGAACGAGGAAAAAGAAGATAAATGGCAAACTTGACCGCGCCGTCTTGGATTGGGGCGGCAGCGAGTGGGTGGGAGGCGATGCCGGTGGATGGGGGAGGTGAGTGGCCCGACGGGGGTGGTGGGAAAAAAATCATAGAAAAAAGGGGAGGGGGGAGATAAGGAGGGGCCGCGACGGCCCAAGGCAATGGCTAGGCCGCGCGGCGGGGGCCATGGCGGCTGGTTGACGGGAAGGGTGGGGAAAAAATCAAAGAAAGGGAGAGGGGAGGGGGCACGACAGCCGCGACGACGGGGGGTGACGGCGGCTGGTGCGAGGGGTTGGGGAAATGAGAGAATGAAGATGAGGGAAAATTAGGTTTTGGTGGGGGTGTGGGTAGTTATATAAATTTTATGGAGAAAGCCATTTATGATAATTAAGGAGGGTGCATCTATCTTAGACAGTTTTTAGGAGAGTGCATGTGGAATTCATAAGGTTGGAGAAAAGTGAAATTATGTAAATCATTCATCTGAAAAGTAATTGAATACAAAGAACTCCATCTCTTATATAATGAGAAAGGAGTGCACAAAGGAGAGGTTTTCTAATAACTGTTCTAAACAGAATTGTACAGTAAAATGGATAAATAGCTTTCTGCACTACTTATCTTCTTCTTCTTTGACTCCACTTTTAATTGGCTTATATCCTTGAGACCCCCCTTCAAGATGAACATGGATATTGATAAAGTTCATCTTGGAGATAATAAGATCAAAAAGAAATGGTCCCAAAGGCTTCGTAAAAATGTCAGCAATGTTTTCCTCAGAAGGTATATTAATGAGCTTGAGAACACCTTCTTGGATCTTCTCTCTAGTGAAGTGGTAATCAACCTGGATATGCTTACTTTTGTCGTGCATTACAGGATTATGAGCCATACTATAGGCTGATTTGCTGTCAGTGTATAAAAGAGCAGGATAGGCATGAGAAATTCGCATTTCATGCAAAAGAAAAAGCAACCATTGGACCTCACATGCAGTGTATGCAATAGCCCTATACTCTGCTTCTGCAGAGGATCTGCTCACAGTGGGCTGCTTCTTTGACTTCCAAGACACCAAATTTTTACCTAAGAAGACGTTATAACCGCTTATACTTCTCCTAGTGAGTGGACACCTAGCCCAATCACTATCAGAGTAGGCATTTAAAGAAAAATCAGCTCCCACTGCATAAAAGAGGCCCTGACCAGGTGTGCCTTTTAGATACCTCAAAACTCTTTGTGCAGCCACCATGTCAGCTTGTCTAGGAGTACTCAATCTTTGACTCAAGGTCTGCACAGAATAAGAAATGTCAGGTCTAGTAACAGTAAGGTATAATAACCTACCAACCAGCCTTCTATATAGAGAAGGGTCCTCTAGTAGAGGAGAGTCATCCGAAGTAAATTTTTGCTTAGAATCCATTGGAGTTTTGCAAGGTTTACTCCCCAAATATCCTGCATCATTAATAATATCAAGTGTATACTTTCTTTGACAAAGAGATATACCTGTTGCAGACCTAGCTATTTCAATACCAAGTATATATTTAAGTGAACCAAGATCTTTAATTGTAAAAGCAGAATGTAAATGTTCTTTAACTCTATTGATTTCATCAAGATTATCACCTCCTAATATTATGTCATCCACATAACAAAGAAGGGCAGTAAATGAATCAATTCCTGCTTTTAAAAATAAGGAAGAGTCAAATTTAGATTGCTTATAACCAAGAGATAATAAGGAATCAGTAAGTTTTTGAAACCATTGTCTAGAGGCTTGCTTTAGACCATATATACTCTTATTAAGTTTGCACACTCTAGTGTCAGAATCATCAAAATAACCTGGTGGAGGTTTCATGTAAACCTCTTCATGCAAATCTCCATGGAGGAAAGCATTATTTACATCAAGTTGATGTAAATGCCAATTCTTACCTGCTGCAATAGAAATAAGAAGTCTAACAGTGGTTAATTTAGCAACAGGAGAAAAAGTATCAAAATAATCCACCCCTTCTTGTTGTGTATATCCCTTTGCTACTAATCTCGCTTTATATCTTTCTATTGAACCATCAGCTTTATGTTTAACTTTGTAAACCCATTTACATCCTATGCAATGCTTACCTTTTGGCAAGCTAGTAAGGGACCATGTATTGTTAGCATCTAAGGCTTTTAATTCAGCTTTCATAGCCTCCTGCCACTCTTGTTTAGAACTAGCTTGCTTATAGGTTTTAGGTTCTTGAATATGGGTAATTGCTGCTGTAAAAATATAATGCTCAGAGGATAAGGAATTAGTAGCCAAATAATCTGAAATAGGGTACAAAATGTGTGAATTGGAACTACACATATTACTTTCACTTTGTGGCTGTTTTGGAACAATGGAAGGGGGTAAATTTGTATCATAAATCTCTAAGTAAGCAGACAAAGTTCTATTCCTATTAGACCGTCGAAGAGCATCATCACACTCATGTGAAACTAAATCATTAATGACAGGAGAATTATTAGTACATTCCTGAAGTTCATCAAGCAAGTCGTGATGAATGAAGTCGGGTTCAGTATGGATGGAAGGATCAATAGGAGAATTAACAATTGTACTCTCTGCTGTGTTTTGACAGTCATTTTGGTCATATGTATCAACAAAATCATCATGATATAACATACTAGTGTTATCTGTGTTAATGGAAGGATGTATTTGTTGATCATTATCATATACAACAGCAGAAGTGGTGAGATTGTCATTTTGTCCCTTTAAAGGAAAAATATTTTCATAAAATTTAACATCTCTAGAGATCAAAATATTATGAGTATCCAAATTCATAATTTTATACCCTTTAGTTCCCATGGGATAACCTATGAAAATACCTTTGATGGCTCTTTTCTCAAATTTATTTCTATGAGATCTAAGAGTGCTAGCAAAACACAAACAACCGAATGCCCTCATATGTGTGTAATCAGGTGGTTTATTAAAAATAGCCTCAAAGGGAGATTTTCCATTTAAAATTGGTGTAGGGATTCTGTTCAAAATATGAGCAGCAGTTAAGATGCATTCATCCCAATATTCTAGAGGGATATTTGATTGAAAAAGTAAAGATCTAGCAATTTGGAGAAGACTTTGATGTTTTCTTTCTACCAAACCATTTTGCTCAGGAGTTTCTACAAAAGAAGTTTGATGCAAAATGCCATACATAGAGTAAAAATCCTTAAGAATGAATTCTGTCCCATTATCAGAACGGATGACTTTAATTTTCACACCAAACTGATTTAAAATCAGATTATAAAAAGCAATTAGACTTTGTTTGACATCTGATTTTAGTTTGAGCATATAAATCCAAGTACACCTGCTAAAATCATCTACAATAGTACGAAAAAATCTATGTCCACTATGAGAAACAGTAGAGAAGGGACCCCAAACATCACAATGTATAAGATCAAAAGGTGCTGCAGAGAAGGTGATGCTATCATTAAAAGGAAGTCTCTTTTGCTTGGCAAAGTGGCAAATATCACAAACATCACTCTTAGTAGCTTTTATTTGCAAAGTAGGAATATGAGATAGAGCCTTTAAAGACACATGTCCCAACCTTTTGTGCCAAAGTTCAGTATCAACACTATTTATACTAGAAATGCCAGAAAATGTTTGATTACAAAGAGTATAACTAGAGTCTACGTCCTGTTGATCTAATATGTAATGACCATTGACTTGTTTAGCAGATCCAATCATTGTTAAATGTTGGTCCTGCAAAAAAAACATATTATTTGAGAATTGAACTACACATTTAGATGTTCTAGTTAACTGGGAGATGGATAATAAGTTGTGTGTAAAAGTAGGCACAAAAAGCACATCATAAAGAACTAAAGTGTTATTTATCCTAACAATACCCTTAGAAGTAGCAAAAGTAGTTTGATTATTAGGTAAACTAATCATAATTTGAACAGGTATGGGGGTTTTAACAAATAAAGACTCATTGCATATCATATGATCAGTAGCCCCAGTATCTATGATCCAATGCAAACAAGAGCTAGAAGTAAAAAAAGAATTAGTACCTGTAGTGGGTTTCAAAGTTGTACCAATAGATGAGTTGCCATGTTCTGAGGGAGTGACAGCAGATGCGACTGAAGAGGCAGATTTATGATTGCCCCCTTGGTTCTTGTTGTTAGCAAACTGCACAAACTCCTCAAATATAGCAGAATTTAAAAGAGGATTAGAGGTGCCGCTAGTGGTGGTAGTGTTATTGGCTGAAGGATTGACAAGGCTTCTTGGTCCCTTGGGACCAATCCATCCCGGAGGATAACCAATAAGCTGAAAACACTTATCCATAGTGTGGTTAGTATAACCACAATGCGTACAAACAACTTTCTTCTTATCTTTAAAAGTAGAATTCCTAGAAAAAGGTTTCTTGACTGTCATTGCAGCAGACTCAAGAGAAGAAGAAGATGAAGAGCCCATGGTTAAAGACCTACTGGACTCTTCTTGAATTAGAAGGGAGAAGACTCTGGCCAAAGAAGGTAATGGAGAGTTTAGTAATAACTGACTTCTTAAGGATGCATAAGATTCATCTAAACCAATTAGAAACTTTAAAACAACGTCAGATTCTTGAAGTTTTTCTAAGTTTGGAGTCAAATTGCAAGTGCACAGCCCACAAGTACATCTGACCAAAGGTCTATAACAAATGAATTCGTTCCAAAGAGACTTGAAATGATTATAATAATCAGTAATTGACATATTTCCCTTAGCCATAGTACTGAGACTCTTTTCCAAGTGAAAGACCCTAGTACCATCAGATTTAAGATACCTAGTTTGCATCTCTAACCATAATTCCCTAGGAGTAGACAAATATAACAGACTATTTCGAATAGATGGAGAAATTGAATTCAAGACCCATGCCAAGACTAAACTATTGACTCTTAACCAAGCAGAATGAAGAACTTGATTAGTAGTGTCAGGTGTTACCAAAGAACCATCAAGAAAGACGGTTTTATTCTTCACTTGCAAGGACATCTGAACTGCTCTGCACCAAGAAGAATAATTGATGCCTGTGAAAACTTCAAAGATAACTTGGGTTGCAGGATTATCGCTCGGATGGATGAAATACGGAGAGTTGGGATTCTCCGTAGGACTTGCATATACACGAGGGGTCGGTGCCGATGCCGTATTGGTGGAGGTAGAATCTTGCGAGTGAGGGGTCGGTGTCGACGCCGTGTTGGTGGAGGTAGAATCTTGCAATTGATCAGAAGAATTATCGTTCACCATGGTAGAATCAAGAAATCCCCAAAAATTAGGGCAGATTGAGAAAAGAATATGAGGGTATAACTCTGTAGATTGAAAATAGAAGAAGAAAAAAAGATCACACAAATTGTGTTGTTTTCTGTGGAAAGAAGAATGGTTTCAGCGGAAGGAAAAAGAGGGATCGAAATGAAACCAAGACTTTGCGATTTCCGATCTAAGCGTGCCCGGGCTCTGATACCATGTGGAATTCATAAGGTTGGAGAAAAGTGAAATTATGTAAATCATTCATCTGAAAAGTAATTGAATACAAAGAACTCCATCTCTTATATAATGAGAAAGGAGTGCACAAAGGGGATGTTTTCTAATAACTGTTCTAAACAGAATTGTACAGTAAAATGGATAAATAGCTTTCTGCACTACTTGTCTTCTTCTTCTTTGACTCCACTTTTAATTGGCTTATATCCTTGAGAGTGCATCAATCGGGGGTTTGCATCCATCGGAAATGGAGGTGTAAATAGTCAAACCCTCAAATTAAAGAAGCAGTCACATATGTGGTTGCAATTTGCAATACTAATGACCACGCATATTGTAACAAGGCTACGGTTAAATGCCCTCCCTACATATTATGTTTTTACCCTCTCAAATATTTCACCCACCAAATATGAGTTCACCCCCTATAAAATACCACAAATAATCTTTTCACTTTTCAACACTTTAATACTCATTAGAAAAATCTTTTAAGTTCACCCACACTTTCAAAAAAATATTTTGGAGTGAAATTTGCACGCTTGAATGTTTGTTTAATTTTTAGGTTGTAATATATATGTTATATGTATGTTAGTTTAGGTATTCTTGATAGTTCATAAAAAAATTAGGGTTTATAATTTTTTTTTCAAATTTCTACATTTAAATTTTTAATTTTCAAATGTAGGTTAGTTTTTGTTGTTTAATACGGAGTAGTTATTATTGAGAATGAATTTGGCTTTCAATCGTTGAATAAATTTGATTTTTGCTCAAAACGGGAGATGAGGGAGACGAAACAATGAAACATGGGTTTTTGTACCGATTCGAACCTGGTTGGCCGAGTTCCGTGTGAAAACTCGAAACTTTTTGGCCGAGTTCTATGAAAAAACTCGATAAAAAGTTTCGAGTTTCTACTGTTTGAAACTTATTTTCGAAAATGTACACATTCTGTGGAACTTTTTTTCAAAAAATATACACATTCTGTGGAACTTTAAATATACACAATTTGTGGAACTTTTTTCAAAAAAATCTCACAAAACTCGGTGAACCAGTTCTGAGATTTTGCAAAACACAATTTAAAAAAAAATCCATGAACGAAATACACTACATATATATTTATTATAACTACACAATCATATTTTGGAAAAAAAAACCATGAACGAAATACACTACATATGAAAAATAATTAATTACAAAGAAATACTATATTATGGAAGGAAGAAAAATACAAAAAATCTATTGTTTTTGTTTGAGAGTGGAGAAAATACACTACATATGAAAAATAATTATTTATGTCCGATTAAACAACATATATTTGGTATATAGGTATAAATGAACAAGACAAAATTCCTCAACATAAATGAAGAATACAAGAAATTGTCATATACTCATTCCTTTCATAAATTTTGTTGTATTTAATCTTAAATTTTATTTCAAAATGTTTGCTGTTTTTTCTATTTTTACCAATGATATTCATAAACTATCCCTATTAATCTTTTTAAAAAAAAATATATTTATGACATTTTTTAGAAAAAGTCAAAGGAAATGAAAAATGAAAAAGAAAAATTAATGAGAGATAAATATTAAATATGTTTCTCAATTTCATAGTACAAAATAAGAAATGCAATAAATTTTATGAAATGGAGAAAAATATATAAATAAATACGGTACTACTATATCCTAAGGGCCAGTTTGGTGGCTAAGTTAAATTCACTTTTCCATCAAACTGGTCCTAAGTTTTGGTACAATCTTGAGGTCTATCACACAGGGTCATATTTTCCAAGTCTTAGCCGACCAAGAAATCCATTTATGCCAAATTACCATAAATAGCCTCGCCAGCGGCTGCAAGAAATTCAAGTACAAATTGCAGGGCGTATCGACGGAAAAGAAATTGCACGTGTCGAATGGATCAGAGAGGGTCGGGTTCCCCTACAAACCATTCGCGCTAAAATTGATTATTGTTCCTATACAGTTCGGACTATCTATGGGATTCAGCCAATTGTCTTGATTGTGGAATATCATTGAGAAATAGGAATCCGCGTTATCAAAGGATTTCCTGCGATTATTTCTAGTATGGAATGAGTCAATCATTCTGAATCTTTTCTTTATGACGTGGTATCTCACATTTCTCTTTTTCTATTTTTGGCATTTTCACATTTATTTTTTTTGTTCTCTCTCCTCTTCATTTTTTTTTTTTGTTAGTTTTCTTTATCCAATTTTCTTAAATAATTGTTTTATTTATTCTTTATACTTTTTTTTTTCTTAATAATTGTTTCAATTCTCTCCCCTTTCTCCCTCTTTTCTTCCCTTCCTCCTCTTTTTTCTACCGTTTTCTTAAATTATTTTTTTTAATAATTGTTTTCTTTATACAGTTTTATACAGTTTTCTTTTATATATTTTTTTAAATAATTATTTCAGTTACCTCCCCCTCTTTATATAGATTCTTTAGCTTTCCTCAGTATTCTCTTACTTTTAAAATAAAATAAAAATTCTTAAATATTTCCTTTTTTCTTTTTACATAATTTCTTTATTATAGTAATCTTTCATTTAGATAATTTTTTTTCAATCCCGCAAAATTTGCGGGTCTCACACTAGTTTCTACTAAAGAGCATGTTTTTTCTTTAATTTGTTTTACATTCTAGTTGTAAAACTTTTTATGATGCCCATTTAATGGCTTAGGGTAGCAAAACTGATTATCTAAAATTAGGATGATATCTAAACTGTAAAACATAATCTATCCTTAATATAAGTTATCAAACAACCAATAAAAATGATATATATATAGTTAATCTAGATTTAATCTAAAATATCAAACATGACCTTAATGAATTATATTTTCCAATAAAAAAAGTTATTTTATAAAAATAATAATTACTGTAGTACTCATATTAAACTATCTTCTTAATCTTTGTAAAGAATTAAAAGAGAAACGGAATTAATAGATTATTGGTTTAATTAGTGTTGGGATACACACGAATAATAGTACACAATTATTCGTCTATTTAGCAAAATGATCAATTATCACTCTCTTTTATGAATCTAGGAAAAAAAATATTCCCTCGTCCCATGATTATTTTTAGGGCATCTCCAATGGGGGGTAGAAATCCCATGTGAATTGCTACTTCTACCTCAAATGTAGGGTAGAAGGGGTTGTGGGAGTGCTTATGTGGAGGAGAGATGAGGAATTGGGTAGAAGTTCTTCTACCCAAGTAGAAGTAAAAAATTAGGAAAAAAGAGAGTGGGATAGAGGGAAAGTGAACAACACATGAGAAAAATAAGAGAACAATTTGAAGAGTGTAACTCACTTGCGAGAGTGGGTTTTAATGTGGTCCCAACTATTTTTTATTTGTATTATTTTTTCGAGGTAGAATGCATTGGAGGGGTAGAAGTTTTTTGAGATAGGAGTAGGAAATTTTTGAGGTGGCGCACATGTGTCAAACTTAAAACTCAGAATTCCTCACCAACACTGTGGATGCCCTTACATGTGAAATGGTACGCGGAATAAGAAAAATAAATTTAGTGGAGATTTTGAGAGATAATTGTGTAAACCTTTATGTATAAAGTAAATAAATGAGTTGACTTTTGTGTATGTATGGAGAAAAAGTAATAATATTTGTGTAAATTTGAGGATATTGTGAGGGTGGAGTGTATAAAGGATTGTCCATTTTAAGGTTGTGAAAGTAATTGTGAGACGTTTTAAAAAGGAAAGTGTGAAAGTAATTACGGGATGGAGGGAGTACTAAATAGCAATGCACAATAACACAATCAACACAACAATAACACAAGCAATTTTTACGTGGAAAACCTCCTCAATGTAAGGAGTAAAAAACACGGGACCGTAGTCCACCAAAAAGGCTTCACTATGATAAGAATCCAAGTATTACAATTTGTCACAAGAGATATTCAACTACAGACTTATCAAGATACACAATACTTGATAACTACAGTGAGATAAGAAGGATCTCACCAACAACACCAAACTGTCCGTCACTGTTCCCGACGCTCAAAAGCTGGGAATTCGATCTCCACCGTTCAGAATGAACTACAATACCTCCTTAACGTGTTGTCCAAGTTACAACTCGATTCAACGGTTGGTTTGTGAGAAACGGCGTCTTAAACTCTGCTGCGCAGAAGTGAATCACTTAGAAATTAAACAGACTCTTTTGTTTGTGGATATTCTCGACAATATAGAGCTCAACAACGTTCTCCACCGTTTAGAATGTACCTCGACGAGTCCTGCTGTTCAAATATCAGCTCGATCTAACGCTTGAAACTCAAGATACTGCTTCTGTAAAGTTCTCACTCTTGAAATTATCTCAAAACGTGAATGCCTCTTTTTTCTCTCTCTTTTTTGTCTCTCATCCCTAGTATTTTCTAGGATTAAGGAGGGTGTATTGGTTGTGGATTTTGTAGGATTTTTTTTGGACTTTCAAAGTTTGGGGGTATTCAATTCGGATTTTCAAAAGTCTTTCAAAATTTTGACGTATTCAATACGGATTTTAAAAAGTCTTTTACCAATAAAAAAAAAACTCTTCGCATCAATACCGAAGTTTATGAAAATTTATGTAAATCAATAAAAAAAAGTATATTCCACAATCCTATCAAATCTATGAAAATCCATATAAATTAATAAAAAAAATCAGTTAAACTCTGTATGGACTCTATGAATTTTATAAATTCACGTACTTTTTAAAGTTCAAAAAAATCCAATAGAATTTTAATTGAATACACCTCCCTAAGATAAGTTAACTTCAAATGTTTGGCCTATTTGGACTGGGATGGGGTATATACCCCTCCAGCTTTGTTAGATACACTACCCTTCCACTTTTATTAATTAAATATTCATGTAAAATACCTGTTTTGCCATTCTATTAAAATACAAAAAAAATAGATATACTCCCCATAAATTTAAACTAACCCTAATTCTAACCCTAACCTTAATCCTAATTTGACGAGCCGCCGCACCACCTCCGGCCACCACTACCACTCAAAATAAATTTAGAAATTTAAAAAATCAAACTTGAAAAAAAAAAAATTATTTTCGACGACAAACTAGAGTCGACCAAAAACACTCCGATCAACACTGGTTCGTCGACCAAAAATACTCCGGCCGACTCTGGTTCGTCGACCAAAAATACTCCGGTCGACTCTAGTTCGTCGACCAAAACTACTCCGGTCGACTATGTGTTTTGAAATAATTTTAAAAAAAAAATTAAGAAAACTGAATTTTTCGGCCATTTTGGGTCCCCCAAAAACATTGTCATCGACACCCTATTGTCGACGAGAGTGTTTTTAGGCTACCCAAAATAGTCGAAATTTAAAAAAAAAAAATCAAACCTGAACTGTTTTTTTCGCCGGCGACGCGAAGAAGAGACGACGGCGACGCTGGGAGAGGGGGGCATGACGGGTTTGGAGGTGGGGGAAGGGGTTTATTGCAGAAAAAAAAGAGAAAGAGGAAAGAAAGGTTGCAGACGCGGGAGTGAGGGCGGCGGCGCGACTAGCGGCGGACGGGGGCTCAACGGCAGTGGCGGTCCGTTGGATGGGGCGACGCGGCGCGGCCAAAGGTGGTGGGGGGCGGCGCGGCGCGGCTATCGGTTGTGGGGGGTGGCGCGACGCGGCCAGCGAAGGTGCGGGACGGCGACGCTTCGTCGACGGCAGTTGGAAGGGAGGATGAAGAAGGAGGAAGGAGATGGAAAGTTAGGGTTTTAAGTATGAGGAGTGTATTTATGGAGAGTTTAAAAAAAAAAAAAGGTATTATGGGTAATTTTGGGGGAGTGCATGTATAATTTATCAATTTTAGGGGGAGTGCGTGTAGCAGGGGAGTGCATTAAACAAAGCTGGAGGGGTATATACCCCATCCCATTTGGACTTCCCAAATATGTTGATTACTATTGGACTTCTCCACGTAATGGAAACCCAACCCAACCCAATTTTTTTTTTTTAGAGTGGAAACCCAACCCAACAATTAGTTGAACGCACCGCCCTAAAAAATATCGGATAACCCCATCCCATGTGGATGTATAAACTCAATATACGTGGAATTAATGCCTGAATTGACAAATCATAATCAAGCTATTATAGACGCAACTATACTTTAGGACAACTGCCATTTTGGTCCTAAATTATGTTTACGTATTTTCGATTTTAATTATCAACTCTTATTCAATATTAAAATTGGTTACTCAATTATTATTTTTAATTACAATTAATCTTATTATTAATTAATTCATCATTGACTAGTAAAATAAATTTTAAAGGGGTGAAAATGTAATTATGATCATGTTACATCCTATATTAAATTACTAATTCATGGCAAGGGCGGACCCAATAACTTTTTTTTAGGACGGACTTATCAAAAGTCTAAAATAAAAGCACTACAAAAATAAAAGTAAAAAAAAAAAATGTGCATAGTGCACTACTTACTAGTAGTAGAATTATTATTCGAGTCGAGTCAAATACTTAAAGTTTGAGCTCTTATCAAATTAACTTAGGTTCAATTACATTGACAAGCAAAAATATAAATTCAAGTAAAGCTTAAACAGTTGGATTCGTTTAATAACACTACTTAACATTACCCATTATAGACAAAGAAGCAAAGTAGAACAATGGAGTACATTAAAAAGAAAGTCAATGACGGTGATTTGAAGGTTGGATTTAGAAATTTAATTTAGGGTTTATAGGGCAATTGAAATTTTAATTTATTTAAAGAGTTAAATATTTGATTTTTACAAACAATTAAACATGTACTATGAGTAAAAGTGTAAAACCTTATGTCAAAGTTCCTTTTTCTTTTTTTGCAACTAAGTCACATGTTATAGTAAAAGAAAGTTAATCAATTTTTCTCTCTCTAGAAATTCGCTCTTCCCTCTCTCTTACTAAAAATCATGCATCAAACCCACTGCCTATCAAATCCACCGTTTCATCTCTTTCCCCTTCTTTTCGATTTCGAAGATTTACAATCTCTAATGATCTAAAAGACTATGTAGATCAATTGTCGTCAATCGTCACTTGGATAGGTTTTGCTGCTTTCTTCACGCGCCATTAACGCCGCCCATCCGCTGCTTGGTTGCCGACGCTAGAGGAATCCATTGAGTTTGAATTTTGATAGTTTCTTCTTTGATCTTTTTCTGATTTTATGTAGTATTTTATTGTTTGCAGTTGGGATCAATGGATAGGTTACTCCCGACGGAGCTACGGTGACCATTTGGAAGAGTTTGCCTGTTGTTCCCTTTTTACTTGTTTTTTAGATTAGTTTTTTTGTTCTTTGTTGTGGCAATTTCTGGTTTGTTTATGTTTTCTAGCCCTCTAGCTGGCTCGTTTCTGCTTTCTCTTCGCCTTTGTGCGACGTATTGCGCCTCTATGCGGTTTCCTTCTTGTTTGTTTCAGGTTGTTTTCCTCTGTTGGTTTTTTTTTTGAGATGGACTGGCAGTCCTTTGGTCTGGTATTTAGGTGGAACTTTTGTTTTCTTTTATTGTCTTTTTTTTCTTGGATTGAGAACACCTTAGTGTGGGGCTGTCTCGACTTGAGGATGGAGACCTATGCGTAGCTGTGGGCAAAGTGTACACTTGTTTTTTCTCTTCTCACGATTGATGGGGACAACGATACCGTGATGATCATACTGATTTGAAAATCTAGAGTTGAAAATCTAGAGTTGTGCTTGAAGTCTTATTGTAAACCTGAATTATCTTGTAAACCCTAAAGAAAAAAAAAGAAAAAGAAGAAAACTAAGTCACATGTTAAACTGATTTTTCATTTTTTTTTTAACTGAAGAGCTGAAAAATCTGGGTGGGCTACAGCCCGTCCCAACCAACGCTATGATCCGCCCTTCACAGTCATCTCTTTGTACAAATTAATTAAAAGTTAAAATTATAGAGAGTAATATAAATTATTTTTAATTTCTGGTGTGTGGTGAGAATGATTTAGATTAGTTTTAGGAAATAAATTTGATTTTTAATACAGTATTTTTTATAATTTTAACTTTTAATTAATTTGTGCTGAAAGGTGTATAGAAATTTGTAATTTGATACTAAGTAAAAGTGGATAATTTGATCATATGTAAAGAAAGAAAAAAACAAAAACATTCATACATGTACGTATATATTGCCGATCATCGATACATATAAATCAAGAAAACAACAATTACATACATTCATTATTTTCTGCATGTTATTAATTAATACAATAATAATTAATGGTGTTTCATTAACTCTTAAAACATTGAAATTAATTATATATATTTCCACAAACACATACCAACATGTTTAATTAATTATATATATTTCCACAAACACATACCAACATGTTTAATTAATTATGGACTAGCTACAAGATCATTAACAACAGGAAAGTTGTGAATGATATTAGTCCAGGGATTATTATCCTCGTGATCGGGATTAATAGTCCTCAATGCTTTCCACACTCCACTCCCACACTTGAAACCCGACCCGAATCCGATCTGCCAAATGCGGTCTCCTTTTTTGATCCTCCCTTTAGCTTCTGCATACGCAAGTTCATACCAAACTGAACTACTGGAAGTGTTACTGTACCTATACAGTGTCATTCTAGAAGGTTCCATGTCCCATTTCGTGAGCTTCAAATTCTTCTCCACTTGGTCCAACACCCCCTTTCCACCGGCATGGATGCAAAAATGCTCAAAAGCGAGCTTGAAATCTGGAACATACGACTTTACCCCCTTTATTTTGAATACATTTCGAGCAATTAAAGTTGCAACGAATATCAACTGTTGGGATATTGGGAGGACTAATGGCCCCAGAGCTGTGATGTTGGCTTTTAGAGCTTCTCCAGCGACCGATATTAGGGCTTTCGATAATGTGAAACCCACTTTTCCATCTTTGTCCGGTTCCTGGAAGACGCAGTTGTAAGCTGCGTCGTCTGCGCCGAGGTGGGTGCGAACGGTGTGTTTCAGTTCGTATTTTGAAATCCGGCGATCGGAAGATCGGTTGGATAAGAGCACGGCGGCTGCTCCCATTCGAAAGAGGCACATCGTCACAATCTTTGACCTGTCATTGCCGAGGTAACGGCCAGCGTTCGGGCATTCTAGACTCACGATTAGGGCATGGCAATTGCGTCGTCCCTGCAGTATCATTTAGGAATTATATATATAAAATGACATTTTCCATAAAATATAGCTAGTATGAAAATAGATTTAGTGGGCGTAACTAATATGACAAGTGGGAAAAGAATTAACGTGGACGAAGGGAGTATAATTCAAATTCCAGACAGAGACGGACAATTATTTGGGAGCATTAATTTTCAAACTTTTACTGTTAACAAGCTCTAGCTAGTTAATTAGGTTGGTTAGGTAGGACTAAAATGTTGGTTCCAGTTAGGGTATATATAATACTACAATGATCTAATGAATGAATTAATGAGATCGACCTGATATATATAGGCAAGCCTCACTTGAGGAAATAGTGGACGACAGTCAACAGTCCATGAAATGTTCAGGTTTGAAATTCAAATTCAGATAGGAATTCTAGAACCTTTAATAATATTAACTTAAGTGTATAGGGTTTGGCCCATACTCTATAATTGACCTCCCCTCCACGTGCATTTTAATGTTTAAAAGACTTTAATACTTTTGAGACTTTAAACATATATATCACGTTCATCTACTCAGCGAGTACATCTATGTTATCACATTAAAATTTTCAATAATTAACGTCAAATCCATCAAATAATTTCCAACATAATTGCTATAAAACTGAAAAATATATATACTCATATATATTTGTAGAAAAAAATTAAATAGGTAGGCGCATATGGGAATTAATAAAATAATAAAATCCGTACGTGTAGGAGGCGTTTGGCGAGGTCGAGGGCGATGATACCGGCGGAGCAGCCCATTCCACCCAAGTTGAAGGTGAGCACATCTTGTCTAAGTTTGTACCTGTTGACCACCATGGCCGAAAGGGAGGGCACTGGATTGAAGTTGGAATTATTGACTATAACAATACCAATATCACGACCTGGATCCACCCACCTTCTCGTTTTGGCGAAAAGATTATCGACGGCTCCGGAGATGACGGTCTCCGCCTCTTCCCTGCCGGAGGAGAAGGTGCATTCCGGCGGGAAATTATCCCAGCCGTGAATAAAAGTATTGTCACCAACCCCATTCCTGTCGAGCACTCTATTGGCGAATGCAAGACTTTCTGGGTTTAGCCAAGTTGACATTTTCTTGCCAACTTTGTCCCTCGAGATGGACATCGAAGGATGGTGGTTGTAGCAACTAAAATCTAGCAAGTAAACCTTGTTAGGACCCACCATTCTTATGATAAAAAAGTAGAGAATAGTCACCGTTGCTAACAAAAAGCACATAATTACACCAATGTCGTCGAAATTAGCATTAATAATGTGATCACCCATGCTTTTCGGCAACTGCTGCTTAAATCCTACTGAAATAATTAAAGGGATGAAGAAGAAAAGGATTAATTTGAAGAATAAATTAGAGCTCATGATTTCTAATTGTCTTCCCTGCAGTAAAAATGAGGAGGAATTTGCTTGTTTAAATAGGCCGAGACCAGGCCGGTGACAGACAAGACAGTACGTAACAAATTTTTAGTATTATACATTCTTGACCTAGAAGAGATTTTTGAAATTTTAATGATAATCTCTGTTTTTTTTTGTTTAATTAGTAGAAAAGTATTTAATTTTATGTCAAATAAGTTTGAATGAAATTATTATAATATGGAGTGAGATTATAATAATTTAACTTTCAAATTTTATAACCTAAAGTAAACATTGTCCTAGAAAATAATAATAAACCACTTTTTATTATTTAAATCATGCATGACCAAATATCCTTTCTCACTAGGGGTACTGTTCGTATACCTATTTGGAATCAAATCGAACGACTGTACTACTTTCATATTTTGATAATCGATCTAAACCAATTGGGTATTGATTTCCTCATATATATATATATATATATATATATATATATATATAGTTAAACCTCTTTAAATTAATAACCTTGGGACCATGTAATTTTATTAATTTAAAGAGGTATTAATTTATCGATAAATTAATATTTATTAATTAAAAGAGAGACTTTTTGAATTCAGCAAATTTAGTACATATGTATTAAAAATAAATGAATTCATAGATGTTTATGTGATTATATTCATGCATCAACCAATTCTTTGTAACTAATTAAATATATTTATTGTATACATGTTTACATTAATTCGTAGCACTTAAATATATTCATGCATGATGAATAAAATATATACTATATAAATTTCAATATTGAAATAAAATAATTCATAACACCCAACCATGTCTTCTCATAAAAAAGGCATCGCAAAATCATCCATGAATGATCAAATGCGTAAAGCATTATGTGAGTATAAGAGAGACCATCCCACATGTACTAAAATTTTTTTTAGAAGAGTGGATTGATGAAAAATATCATTTGAAAGTTAATCAAGGGACAATATCAAACACTCTCAAGAGATCATCGGAGTACCTTTCAGCCAACTTTGAGAAGGGTGGGGATATTAAGTGACACAAATCGACGAATTATCCAGTTATGGAGAAGGTTCTTTATGAATGGTTTTTTCAGTACCAATATCGAGTCAACATGACCGAAGAGCTTATTTTGTATAAAGCAACGGATATAATGAAGCTTTTGTATCCTCAACACCCTCCTGAGCATAAATTTCTCAAGGTTGGCTTGAAATTAAAAATTTAAGGTAAGACATGGTATTAAATCATTCCGTCTTTTTGGAGAAAGTGGTTCGGTTGATATGCAGGACATATAAATGAAATTGGAGGCTATAATGGAGAAAATAAACCAATAGATTCATATTTTAGCAAATTACCATAATATTTATAATTGTTATATTTATGAATTATTAATTTAGAGTTTTAATGGGACCTAATATTTATAAAGAGATTTTTCGAAAAATTATTATCTTATTATCTTATCGAAATTGATGATTTTTTACAAAGGCCCAAGTCGGGACCGAAAGATTTTATTATTTTAGAGAGTTTATTAATTTATAGAGTATTAATTTATTGAGGTTTCACTGTACCTTAAATTTACTTGATTAAATTACTATTAACACAACGCCAAATTAATAAAGCTTACAGTATTTTTTTGTTATGTCTTTTCATTAACAGAGAATAGTGTTTTTTAGTAATTTGTTTCATCAAATTCTGAAATTAGGCCCGATCAGTTAGAAAGTGATTCAAGTCTTTAAATTGTTTGAGATTCGTGACTCGTGAGTTATCTTCAAGTCTTCATCCATATAAATGATTTTAATTCTAATTTAATTTAAATTAAATAATAGGATGTTATTAATATATTTGAAAAATTAATAGAGACGAATCTTCTCCATTCAATTAGATTTTCCTAATTTCATATCTTCCATATGCATGCCTTCTTTCGACTGAATTTTCATGGGAACGTACATTATCAAAAGCCTAAAACATTGTAAATCAGCTTGTGTGTATGGGAAAGAATCCACAGTTCTCTGAATTGACAAAACATAAGCTATTATACACACAACTTTTATTTTATAATATATGTAAAGGAATAAACATACAAAAAAAAAAAAAAAAAGAACGTACGTGTAAAATTCTACAACATTCGTACGTGCATGTATATATTGCAGATCATCGATACATATAAATCAAGAAGACAACACTACCAAAAAAAAAAGGTTTTTAGCATCGAATTTTTTTTGATACTAAAAATCAAATATTTGATACCAAAGGGTATTGGTATCAAATTTATTTTCGATGCAACTTCCGATACCTATACTCCCGATCCTAAAGACTGAGTATCAGAAAAAAAAAGTCTGATCAGAAATGTATAGTATCAATAAATATTTTCTAATACTAAAGGATTGAACTCTTTAGTATCAGAATTGTATTTAGTATCGAATTATTGTATCAATTTGTTTTGATACAACAATGCATTTATAGTATCGTAAACTTTTATCGATACTAAACATATAGTATCAATAAATATTTTTTGATACAAAATGATTGAACCATTTAGTATCAAAATAATATTTAGTATCGGATTATGGTAGTATCAATAAATATTTTCTGATACTAAAAAGATTTAACTTTTAGTATCAGTAAAATATTTAGTATCGGATAATGGTATCAATTTTTTTTTGCTACTACAATGTATTTAGTATCAATTTTTTTTAATGACACTAAATATATAGTATCAACAAATATTTTCTAATACTAAAAAGATTTAACCTTTAGTATCAGAAAAATATTTAGTATGGGATAATGGTATCAAATTTATTTTTAGTATCAATTATTTTTAACGGTACTAAATATTTTTAACCTTTAGTATCAAAAAAAATATTTTTAGTATCAATTTTTTTTTTTGATACTACATTTTATTTAGAGTAATTATATTAATTTTTTGATACAATATTATATTTATTGTATTTAATACAATACCTACCGATTCTAAAATTAATCGTATTATAAAAAAGTTCTAATATTAATTTCTAAATAACAAAAACCATACTAGTTTTATTACACGCATAAAATGCTAATATTCAACATGATTCAAATCTAGCTTTATTTGTCCTCCATAATACGGGAAAATTTTAGTTTTAGTCCTATAAGTTTGATACATTCCAAAATAAATCCTTTAAGTTTCAATTTTACAAAATACGTCATTTACCTTTCAATTTAATCATTTTTTACATCAATTTTAATCCTTTATCTTTGTAATGAATTAAAGCTGCCTAATCCGGTGGAATGTGCTGACTTGGTACCACATTTATTTAAAAAATGTCATGTCATCTGCCACATAATTATCTCTCATTTATATATACTTAAAAATCTACGTAATTAATTGAATATCTATCAAATTTTCCTGTATAAACTCCAAGTTCAATTAAAAACAAAATTGAAATATTCTCCCAAGTTCAATTAAAAACAAAATTGAAATATGTACCATTGATAAAATAATTCTATAATTAAAAATAATTTTATTTTTTTTGACAGGATAATTAAAAATAAAATTGACAACAACTAAATTAAAACATAACAATTTAAAATATATGAAGTTGTTCATATCAATTGATGCTTATGTATTTCAATTTTTTCAAAAACTAACAATTCACCTAAAAGATTGAGAATACAACTTCCATTTTTGCGAAAAAAAAAAAAATCAAGTTCATCTAAGTTAAAGTTATCCACCAAAACAATTAAAGTACCTAAAATATACGACACAAATAGCAGCCGTCGATGCGGAGGTGACTATGGGAAGGACCTCGCCGGAGATGGAGCCAAAAATAGTCGGCAATGATCAATTTATTAGCCCCTACTTGCTTATTTTGCTCGCCTAAATCACCTCACTCTCCGGACTCCCGTCACACCATCTTCTCTGAAGAGTTTCAACAAATTCAAAGGTAATTGATTACTTTGTTTATTTTCCTATCTACAAACTACAACCCGCTATTTGCTTATTCTCGCACTCTATTATCTATATTTTTTTTTCAATGCATTTTAATTGCCATCTTCTCTAATTGGTTATCTCTAGGAGATTCCAAAATATTTTTCTGGCTAAGTTATTTTGCAGAGTTTTTCAACCGAAGGCTTCGAATCTGGCTTTCCTATTCTCAGGTTTGTTTTGATTTTTGAAATTTGTAAGCAAAAAATGAAAAGTGTTAAGAGTTTTAATCTTCTAGGATTAGGCGTTTTATTTTTCTTGATTTTTGTCTCTGATTTTGCGTTGTACATTTTGCAAATGTTAGAGGTTCATATTCGTGCATATGTCATTCGTTAGAGGAAGACATGATCTAAGAAAGCAGGGAGATTTAAAATTCAGTCCTCGGGACTGTTCAGTTGCAATTCTTCCGAAAATCTTCATAAAAATAGTTTTTTTCCAATTCGAGAGTATTAATTTCTCAATTTCTTCATGTTCGATGCATGATACAATAATTACCATTCTTGAAGTAGACAACTACTCTTCAATTCACATCAAATTTGTTTTTCTTTTCTTCTGAAATCTTAATTTTCGAGTACCCCATATCGTTCTCTGTTGGGAAATTCAAAGATCCTTATTTATATTCGGGGTAATTAGCTAATTATGTTGTTTGGAGTTTCTTAAGAAAAGTCAAGAACACACACAGTGTGATAGATAGTTGATTTCATAATTTTAGATTTGTGTATAACTTAAGAATTGTGATTTTAGGAGAATTATTGTTTGGAGGCAATTAGAGATTTATTGTAGATATGGAAGAAGGCAAAGATCCTGTTGGGGTGAATAAGGCTGGTCCAGTTAGGGCTTTGCTTCATAGACTAACTCAAATTAATTTTTTTACAGTAAAATAAATCAGATTTTTTTTATAGAACTCAATCGTTGGTAGGAAAAAAACCTTAGATGTTAGACAATAAGATTGTTACATTGGGATGCTACCTCATTACTCCAGAGTTTTCGAAACCCACATAGGTGAGCCAAGAAGTGGGCAACTCTGTTTGCATTCCTCCATGTAAAGCAGAAAACAGAACTATTGGCATGATTAGCAAGCTCCAGTCCCGAATATCCTCAAGCATCCCCATTGTGTAAATATCAGTTTCCCAGGTTCCATTAATCAGATTGAGGGAGTCCGACTCTAGGACCAAATTTCTGATCCACCGAGAAAGCGCAAGGCAAGGGCCTCCAAAAATTAAAGGGCTATCACCGGAGGCGGCAAGACGTTTACTCCTGTGGCAGTGGCTGATAAAAAAACCCAGGCCGAGAAGACCGCGGCATATCCGAATTTACTTTGATGGAACCAGCAGGGGGAGGTCCACCTCCGGGCAGTTGTTTTCTTGGATAGGGCAACTTAGCTGGTTTGCAAGGGTAATGGCCTGACTAAAATTTGAATATCAAGCAAACCCTTAATTTGGTTTCTTAAGGTAGTATATAAATACTCCCTCCGTCCGCCTATAAGCTTCCCGTTACTTTTTGGCACAGAGATTAAGAAAAGTGATTAAATAATAGATATAGTACAAGTGATGTGATTGGAAGAATGAGAGAGATAGAGAGAAAAAGTAAGATATAAAGTGATGTGTAAGAAAAAGTACTTACCAAAAAGGGTATGGGAAGCTTATAGACGGACAGACCAAAATGGTAAAATGGGAAGCTTATAGGCGGACGGAGGGAGTAGTTAATATTACCACCCTCTCACAATTTTTCATCCACTTTGCAGAAGCTTTTAAGGATCAAGGTATGTTTACATTTTCGTCCTTATCTTTATGTATAACTCAAAATACAATCTTATTTATTCAAAATTTGAAAATTCAGTAAATGATTAGACTGCTGTAAAGCGGAATGAATTTTGTAGATGCACGTACATGTCCGGTGATATGATATCAAGTAAGCTGCTGCATGCTTTTATATCAAATTTGAAGATTTGGTCAAATAGGTTGGAATGTGTAGTAGTCAGTATATGATTTCACTTGCAATGTGCGGAGTATATAATGTTGAATGTTATGCTACTGTTAATAGAGTAGCTTAGCTTTAACATTGTATCATAAATTGTTTGTTGCAGTGAATGCTTATCTAATAGTTCATGTATCTTGCAAACAATAATATGGATATAAATTTGAACAAAAATAGAGGTCACGAGCATTAAAAAAAAAGGTCTCAGTTTATCAGCAAATACTTCTAATATTTTACATTTCATAGCATCAATCAAAATTTTCAAAAGCTATATTAAGAGCACCATAACATATTGATATATTTTTAAGAGGCATGTAGTAGATATTAGTGTAATAGTGTGGAAGCAATTGTTCGAGGTATGTATGGCTAATCCCTGCTCAAAATTAAGTTGAGTATATACAAACTATAAATACCCTGATCACATTCATAATATATATATATATATAAACTGTGTTTTACAATTGTGGCTAATTGTATTGATAGTAGAATCCATTTTTTATTTCGTTTCATTGTATTGATTTTAAACATACATTTATTTTCTCCTTTCACTGAAATGCAGGATATGGTTTTATTGTCAAGGATAAATAATCTGCACTCAGAAACAAAAATGAAAATTAGATAAATAACTTTCAATAAAATAGAAGCAAAACACGATGCACATTTTTTAACAAATCTTATAAAAACTCAATTTCATTTCATTCGATCTTTAATGAAAGTAAGAAAAGTTGTGACAAGTACTTTGCTCTACATGAAGACCTTCACCCCTTTAGTATTGTTGCACTTATCTTTGGGAAAAAAATGTTTGATGTTCAATTTTTCACAATTTTAGGGGAAAAAATTAAGAGTTCAAATCATGAGTATATGATTGGAAAATGTTTATATACAACAGAAAATGAAAAGAAGAGGGAAATATAATGGGTGCTGCTTTGGAAAATTAAGTCTTCGCGTAGTGTGTGAGTTTTTAGTTTTATATGTATGAAACTTCGATAGTGATTGTGTTTAATTATGTAAAAGAAAAAAAAAAAAAAAGTAACCGTGTTTAGTACAACAATTTATATGTACACCTCGAATTATAATTTATAATTTTAGTTGAACCTATTTGACTTTGGATTTGAATAAAATTGGTGCATGACCTATTTCTGTAGGCCGAAATAAATTGACCATGGCTTTGTTATTATATTTTGGTAAAGTCTAAGTATACACTCAAGTGCATGCCACCCTAGTCCATGTGCACTTTTTAGTTTAATGACTTACACTTTTTGGTAAATGGTGTTGTACTTTTCAATTATTACTAAAAATATTATTATACAGTTTAATAATTAAAAAGTGCAACACTATTTACCAAAAAGTGCAACATGGACTAGGGTGCACAACATGCACTCGAGTCCATAGCAGACCAACCCTTATATTTTTTTTGTTGACCCAAAATTTAATGAACTATGTTATACTTTGTTCATAAATAATTTTTAATTGAGTGTATAGGTAGATACACTTTAATGACGTTTAAAAATAATAATTAATAGCTAAATAATCCAATATTTTGAAAAAATAATTGTATTGTACGGTAACTATTTTCTTCATCTTCAACCATTTAATTATCTACTAGATAATCCATAAATTAATTTTTTAAAATAAAATAATTAAACTCAATTAAATTATATCACTTCTATTTAAAATGTACTCCATTTCACTTTAAGGAAAAATATAATTAATTAATATTGAAAAGTATAAAACGATATTAAAATGCAAATAGATTAAATAGTCAAAATGGTTGCAATAGTTGATCAAAATGGTTGCAATAGTTTTGCAATAGTCAAATATTTGTTATCAAAATGGTTGCAATAGTTGATCACAAGAAACAATATAACTCAAAAACATATTCTAATACATATATCCGGTTTTCTCAAAATTATAGAAACGTTAATGTATTTTAATTAAGTTTAATTTATGATCAAAATGTTGGATCCCCGAAAAACACTATGATTAAAAAAACTTAAAATTTGTACATTTTGATTTTTTAAGTACTAAAAATATAGTAATATTTAAGTATTAACAAATTTTCAATCCGTGCATCGTACGGGTGAAATACTAGTTAAAAACAAAATTGAAATATTCTCCCAAGTTCAATTAAAAACAAAATTGAAATATGTACCATTGATAAAATAATTCTATAATTAAAAATAATTTTATTTTTTTTACAGGATAATTAAAAATAAAATTGACAACAACTAAATTAAAACATAACAATTTAAAATATATGAAGTTGTTCATATCAATTGAGGCTTAATAAAGTTGTATTTCAATTTTTCCAAAAACTAACATTTCACCTAAAAGATTGAGAATACAACTTCCATTTTTGCAAAAAAAAAATCAAGTTCTATTTAGTTAAAGTTATCCACCAAAACAATTAAAGTACCTAAAATATACGACAAAAATACAAAAGTACATAAAATATACGACAAAAAGACAAAAATCTTTAAAAGGCAAAAATCAAAGTTCAAAATTTTTTTGTTTCTCTTCTTCGTGATATTACTCTCTCTGTTGAGATAAGTCCATAAAATTATTTCCTCCATCAACCAATATTCTCTTCAGAATGCTTTTTAATACAAAAAAAAAATGGTAATTAAACTCGAATATTGCTCAGAACTGTATTATTTATAAGCATTCTTAAAATAAAATTATATATAAATTTTATTGAGAACTTTTTAAAATATTGAAAACTTTTTAGAACTTTTTAAAATATTGAAAACTTTTTAGAACTTTTTAAAATATACCTCTAGTCAATTGATTTAAATAGACATGAAAAAATATATATCACAACAAAACTATATATATTTCCCATGGACAGTGGCTATATTATTAACAAGACCTGGCATTTTTTAAATAAAATTTCCTTACCAAGTCAGCGCTTTAATTTATTAGAAAGATAAAGGATTAAAATTGATGTAAAAAAAGATTAAATTGAAAGGTAAATGACGTATTTTGTAAAGTTGAAACTTAAAGGATTTATTTTGGAATGTATCAAACTTATAGGACTAAAACTAAAATTTTCCCCCATAATACTAATTCAAATATTAAAATAGCATTTATTAACAATGAACCACAAGTATATTAGGTTGGTTTTGTGGAGTAGTATAAAAAAAAATATTTGATGCAAAAAAAAAATGGTATCCTTAAATAACTTACTAATACTAAAATAGTAATAGTATCGATAAAGCGATGGATGCTATAAAATTAATGGTATCGAAAATTAAATTTCGATACCAATGATAAGTAGTATCAAAAAAATTATTTGATGCAAAAAATAAGTTGTATCAATAAATAAATTACTAATACTAAAATAATAATAGTATCAAAAATATTTTGGATGCTATTAAATTAGTGGTATCAAAAACAAACTAATGATAAGTAGTATCAAAAATATTATTTGATACAAAAAATCAGTAGTATCAATAAATAAATCACTAATACTAAAATAATAGTAGTGTCAAAAAAAGTTTGGATGCTATTAAATTAGTGGTATCAGAAATAAAGTTTTCGATACTAATGATAAGTAGTATCAAAAATATTATTTGATACAAAAAATAAGTAGTATCAATAAATAAATTACTAATACAAAAATAGTAATAGTATTGATAAAGTGGTGGATGCTATGAAGTTAATGGCGTCGAAAATTAATTTTTCGATACCAATGATAAGTAGTATCGAAAAAGTATTCGATCCTAAAACTAAATTGTATCAATAAATTTTTTTTTGATGCAAAACAATATTAGTATCACTACATAACAGATGCTATAAATTTAATAGTATCAACAAATATTTTTTTGATACCAAGGATTAATGTAGTATTATAAAATTTTTAGTTGATACCAAAGAATAAGATTTAGTATCAGAAAATGTATCGGATACCAATTTTCCGATACTAAAAACCACTTTTTTTGTAGTGCAACAATTATTAACACAATTATTAGCAGATCATCAGATCATCGATACATACAGATCGACATTCATTATTTTCTGCATGTTACTCCCCCGTCCCACAAAGATAGCTCCATTTGACTTTACACACAGATTAAGAAAAATCAATAAATGTAGTCAAATTTAGCTAATGTGTCAATTTTGTCCTTGGAATCACATTCTTCAAAATCTGCTCAGCCTTAATCACTCTTATTAATTAGGGGTAAAATTGACAATAAAACATTTAATACTAAAGTAAAAGAGGAAATTGAGCTATAATTTGGGACATCCAAAAAAGAATATGGAGCTATCTTTGTGGGATGGAGGGAGTATTAACACAATAATAATGGTGTTTCATTAACTCTTAAAACCTTGAAATTAATTATATATATAGCTTAAATTTACTTAATTAAATCACTATCATTACCAGTGACGGAGCCAGAAAATCTCGGTAGGAGGACCCGAATAACATTACTTTAAAGATAAAATAATATGTATTTATTATATTCATCGAAATTTTATATGACAAAATTGTCAATACATTTCATTAAATTAAATTGAACAAGCTGACTTTCATTTTGTTTTGAAGTTTTGATAGTTCGATTCAAAATGAAGCGAAACAATTTAAAAATTGCTAAAATATTAATTTAAAAAAAATAATATTTCTTCGGTTGTAAATATTTTTTAATTAATACAATGTGTTCCAATATTCTATTATCACAATTTTTAAGAAAAGTGGATTTAGTGGTTGATGAATAAAGTACGAATATTTTGGGTGATTTGGTGAAGTGTAAAGTGAATTTGGTGATCTGTAGAGTAAAATGTATGCAAAAAAATGAGTGACAATTTTAAAAATAAAATGATGTTGGAAGGGTATTCATTTTGTTGGGTATTTTCATATTAAAAGTGTGTAAATAATCTTGTAACGTCGACTCAATAAAAAAATGTACAAATAATTACGGAACGGATGGAGTATATATATATATATATATATATATATATATATATATATATATATATAAATAAATGGTGGGGCCAGTGGCCCCTGTCCCCATTGTGGCACGTCTCTGAATTTATTACACAACGCCAAATTAAAGCTTATGTCTTGAATTTATTACACAACGCCAAATTAAAGCTTATGTCTTTTCATTAGCATGCAAATAGCGTTTTTTTAATAATTATATAGTACGAGTAGTTTGTTAGTCCACCAATATTTACATAGTTTGACTAGCACGATTTTTTAGAAAATAGAATTTAGTGATCAGTAATGTAAAATAAATGAGGAGTATTTTAAGTGATTTAATTAGGCGTAAAGTAATTAAGTATATGTAAAGAGGAGTGACAATTTTAAAAATAGAATTATATTAGAAGGATATTAATTTTGTAGAGTATTTTCATATTAAGAGTATGTAAGTAATCTTGGGACCGTCATAATAAAAAAAAAGTGTGCAAGTAGTAATCAAAGGACGGGTGGAGTAACATCCTTCTATAATCTTTAATTTAGGGGTGATTCGGTACGCTATACCGAATCATACTGTATCATACCAAAATTTTAATATCAAAAATATTGATATCGTTGTATACCGAAAATTTCGGTATGAAAAATCTCATACCGAATGTTGTACCTAAAATTCGATATGTCGAATTTTCGGTACATACCTAAATATCAATATGCCGAATCATATCGAAATATTGATATACGAATCATACCTAACTTTTTTTTAAAAATTATACTATAATGAAATAGATCAATTGAAGAAAGTGAATCACGATTCACGACTAATGAATGAGTTAAAATTATTTGTTTTAGTTTATTTATTTAATAATGCGATATTATAAATTATGTTATAAAAATATTATTTTATTAATGTTTCGGTATTGAGTATACCGAAATTATCGATATTTTCGGACTTATCGAAATATTCAGTATATACCAAAATACTGCAGTATGACCATTCTTCATACTCCTACTATTATCATACCAGACCAAAAATTTTGGTATATCCACAGTATCAATAATTTTAATATTTTTTCGGTACAATAAATCCAGTTTCTCCACCTCTTATTTTTTAAACAATTATGTTAACCTTAAATTTAGTAAATGGTCAAAAACTTTTATACAATATTGTACCATAAGTTTATGGTACAATCTGTCCGAATTTGGCTGCCCGGTTTTTAGATCATATACGCGTTTTGTTTGAAACTGTCACACTTACTGGTCATTTGTCACGTTCCATCATCATCTCAAACGTTTCCTCTCTCCCTCTCCATCGATAACTTTTCGGCGTCTGTGCGAGTTTCTTTGCGGTTTCCAGTCTCCTTGACTACCCATGTAAGTTATTTCTGTATTTTGTCGTTTTTTTTTTCACGGCGTTTTCATTCTGAGAAGTTTTACGGTTGATTTTCCTTTTTTTCCGGTCTCTCTGACGTCGGTTTTCTCCCTCAAGTCTGTTGTTAACTCTTGGAAGCGGTTTTTGCGAACGTCGTTTGATTTTCACGCTTTAAATAGGTTGTTTTCTTTCGTGTTATCTCCTTTTCTAAATCAATTTTTCTGGTATTTTCCTTTCTATTTCTCCGATGTTTTGTTTACATTTTGTTTCTGTTGCTTTTGATTTTGTTTGTTTTACAGATTTGTTAAACCCTAGTTTTTTCATCTGTTTGTTTGATTTTACATTTTACATTTTTCTGTTCTGTTTTTGAATTTCTTTTACTGTGTGATGATTTTCCTTTAAGATGATGGTAGTAATACACTTGTTGTTTGCTGTAATGCATGTTCTGTATGTAGTTTTTCTGGATTTAGTTTAAGAAGTTGTAATTTCTTCCTTTTTTATGTGATCTGAAATCGTGTTTTTTTTTTTTTGGCGCGCTAATTTTGTGTAGAAGTAGTAACATTTAATTGTTGTAGTAGTAACTTTATGTTGTTCAAGTGGTAATGTTTTTTTTCTTTGTTTATAACTGTTTTATTTGTACATGCATTTAGGTATAACAATGGGCAGGAAACAGTTTGCTTTGAAGAGATCTAGAAGATCACTTTCTTCTAATTTGATGGAAGGATCTGCTTCTAAAGATCCTGTGTCTAATCAATCCTCCAAGAGGCGTAGAAGTGATGATGGTGAGGATGTGGATGTTCGTAAGAAAAAGACTAAGAAAACTGAATCTAAGACTGCTGCTCCATCTCAGTCAAGGTATTATTTTACATTTTTACATTATTGAACTATTATTTTTGTACTAAATCTCTTTTTTTAATGATTTTTTTTTTAGGGATTTTGTTCCTCATGGTAGGCCAACTGGTCTTTTTGAACTTATTGGTTTATTAAACTCTAAACAGAAGGAGGCTGTTGAGAGTATTGGTTTTGGTGGTTTGTTGAAGATACGTATTTCTAGACTAGATAGTTATAATATGTTGCGGTGGTTGGTACATAATTTCAATCCTTCTAGGCGTATGTGTTCTATGTCGCGTTTGCGTAGTTTTGTTCTTACCCCCGATGATGTTTATGATATTTTTATGCTACCTAGAAATGAGAGAAATGATGTACTGTTGTACAATCGGAGTGAGCAGACTCCTATTATTGATAGAATGAAGGATAAGTATGGGATTAGTCCTAGTGCTAAGTTGAATGAGTTGGCTAATGTTTTTAAGGTTCATTTGAAGGATGGTGGAGATGATTTTAAGCGTATGTTTGTGTTTTACTCTATGGTCTCGTTGTTTGCCCCTGCGTCAAACTATTTGATTTGTACTAGTGTTTTGAAGTCTGTGGAGGATGTTGCTGTGATAGATAAACTTGATTGGTGTACTTATGTTTTTAATAAACTTTGTGAGGGTGTTGAGTCTTATAAGAAGGGTTCTGTGAATGTTAGTGGTTGTTTATTGATTCTTCAAATTGCATACTTACACCGTATGAAATGGCGTGATATTGTTGAACCATGTTCCATCCCACTTATCCAGCATTGAGATGATGTTAAGTTGCGCCGTCGGTGTAAGGAGGAAGTTGCAGCAGATGGTTATGGTGATAGTGAAATTGTTATTGATACTTATCCAACAACTTTTAATGGAAATGTGAAGCAGAGGTTTATTAATTTTAATGTTCCAAATATTAGTGGCTTGGCTGATAAGGTCTGTATGTTTTCTGTTTTTTTTATATTTTCTAAATTTTTATAAGTTTCCTTTTTTTTTTTTTTGTAGGAAGAGGTTGTTAATTTGATGAGTGAAATTTATAATGTTTCTAACAAGTGTCTTGTGAAGCTTTTGGATGTGAAGAACTTGAATGTTGGCTCTGGTTTTAATAAGCCTGTTGAGGATCCAGTTCCACCTGTGACTGATTCTCATAATTTTTTTTCTGATGAGAGTGTTTGGAAGAAGATTTTGATGAACTAGTTGCTAATTTTATGCGTGCTAAGGAGCTTGCGGCATCTGCTGTTGAGATGCCTAGCTTTGACTTGTTTCCAGATGATCCTCTGATGCAGAAATTTGGTTCTAGTAATGTTAGGGAGGATGCTGGTGTAAATGTGGCCCCCTCTGGAAAAGAGAAAGTGTTTGATGATCATATTTCCAATGACAGTGAAGAGGTTGGTGGGATATCCTGTGATGATGAGGCTGATTCTAAGGATGGTGATGAGGATAGTGGTAATGAAGTTGTTCAAGGTGATGTTACTGATGAGCCTGCTAGTGAAAATGAAGAAGTTGATGATGAGCAGGCTGAGGATATGAATGTGCCAGTTGGTGAAGAAGATGATGCTGAAGATGTTTCTTTGAGTGATGAGGACACTGATTCTATTGAGTGTGATAATGAAGTTGTGGGTGAAGATGTTTCTTACATTGATGAGATTGACAATTTTAAGGATTTCTATGATAAATTCCCTTCTAATGTTGGTTACATTTCTGAGTTTTTGAAGTTGTACAAAACTTTTTTGAATGGTTTAAATAGAGTTCAGCTGGAGATTATGGATTATGTTTTTCATTCCAAGGAAAACCCAATGTAAGTTTTCTCTTACCCTTTTTTGTTTTGTTACTACATTCATTTGTTTGTATTAATTTTTTATTTGTTTTAATATTATTTTTTCTATTGCAGGGAAGAGCTTTTTAATCACTCTTCTGCATTGTATCTTGTTTCAAGAGAAGATATGTTGTCCCTTTATCCTAATGTTGAGATTGAGCATTGTGTTTTGAATGCTCTTTGTTTTGTTGTTAATCATAATATGTGTAAGTCTGCAAGTCGTTTGGTTAGGTTTGTTTTCAGTGTGGATCACAGTGTAAGTTGTAGATGTTGTTAACTCTTAAATGCTTTAACATTATCAACAACATCTTAATTTGTCCTTCCTTGATTTATTCTAAGTCTTTTCTGAAATGTTACATTAAATGTTGTACTAAATGCTCTCACATTCAGGAACGATTCCAGAAGGTTCTACAAGAGTCTGGAACATGGAAGATTCCAGAATGTTGCAGAACGTGATAGAAGAGTTTAGAGCATTGTAGAACGACTTGGAAGATGGCAGAAAGATCTAGAGAGATCATGGAGGTTGAAGTCCTAAAAAATAGGATCTCATAATGGAAGGATCTAGAAGCTGTGTACTTCTCTATAAATACCGCAGGAGACTTTCATTTCAAAGTATGCACTATTCGAGTAACACCTTCTTGAGAGTTCAACCCTAGTTCGGAGTTATGGTCAGTAGTTGTATCATTTAACGTACGCCGATGGATACCACACCTTCCAGTGTACTTAGTTCTAGTCTTGTATCAAGTGAGAGTGAATCATAGATCAGATTAGTTCTTTAGACAGTGTTCTTACACTTAAGTCTATTTACAGATTCAGGCACCTGCCTCGATTGTAGTTTCTGTTTGTGGAATGTTGAAGTAATTGCTGAGACATTTCACACGACATTTTTGTGTATAACTTAGGAACTAAGTTATTGTTTTGCCATAAGGCTTAGCATAGGTTTTGTTATTAATAAAATCTATGTTAAAAATTATTCCATTGTGTTCGTATTGTGTTTTAGTGTTTTAGACTTCCGTTGTGTACTGTGTTTACTTTATGTATTCTGTTAGAATTAATGCTACACTAATTGTCACAATATTCAGTGTAACATTGTTCTGTTTTTCACTTAAACACTAGATACCATCCCCCCCACACACTTTCAGTTGGTATCAGAGCTAACACCTGACGACACTAGGTTTAGATCCTTGTTTAAAAGTGTGTTTTAGTTTATGTTAGCAATGGAAACACATCACATATCCACTACACTTAGGCACCCGAACATATTATCCATATTTTAAGCTTAAGTTGTGCATGTATATCAAGTCGATTGATGAACGTGCTTGGAGGACTGTACTTACAGGTTATGATGTACCAAAGATCCAAATCAACACATCAACTCTCTCACCAGAAAGAAGAAAAAATCAATTTCAACCAAGGTTATCAAAAAGTGAAGGTAAACCAATGTATGATCTTTAATGTAGAAAATCAGTTCAATGCATGTTCTGAATATGGTCTTTATGAAAATTAATGTGCCAATACTAGACTTATGCAAAAACTGAATTTTAGTACTACCTTAAATGATGAATATAAATTTGATGAATCAAAAGATGTTGAATTTACTTTTCATACCAAGATTGATTATGATGATTCTTTAGATGATAATCTGGATGATAAAGATTCTGATGTTGCACCTAATGTCATAACATTTATGGTAACATCAAAACAGAGTCACCCAGATTTGAATTGCTTTAATGGGTTTGTTGATGATGCAGGCAAAAGGATTGATGATGAGACATATCAGAAATTGTTAGATGATTGGAACTCTCAGAAACTCACTCTAAATTCTTTGAATAAAGAGAATGAGGATCTGAAAGACACAATTGCTAAGCTAGAAGTCTTACTTACCAGAAGAGATCTTGAAGTTTGTAAACTAAAGGAGAAATTGATCAACTCTACTTTGAGTTTCAAAAAGTTTTCCAAGAGTGCTTCTGATCTATGTTATAGCTATTGGTAAATCTGATAATTGTGGTATACGTTATGATAGTGAAACCGCTTCTATTTTCTAAGAATTTTGAAAATGCTGTGAAGTTTGTGAAGGCAAATGTTAAAACATATGTTGTAACATCTGCACAAACAGATTCTCACAAAGTCAAAAACATTGAAAAGAAGTTTGTATGTCATTATTTTTCGATAATTGATCATATTTGTCCATACTGCATGCAAATGTTTGATGATCTGAGATATGAGAAAATGTTAACTAAAATGATGTCACATCCTATGAAACATTTTCTGAAATCTGCATGAAAATCTGATGTTACTTGTAATGATGTTCACACTTCCTTGAAAGCATGTTTACTTGGTCAATGGTATTTTGATAGTGGTTGTTCTAGACATATGACAATACAAATTGACTACTTATCTGATTATGTGACCTTGAATGATGGTAATGTTACATATGATGGTTGTTCTAAAGGACAGATTATAGGAAAAGGAACTTTGAATGTTGAAAGTTTTCCTAAGCTTAAATATGTTTTGCATGTTGATGGCTTGCTTGCTCATTTGATTAGTATTTGTCAACTTTGTGATGATAATTTGCATGTAAAAAATTTGACAAAGAATCATGTGTATGTTCTTAATGAATATGAAAATTGTCTAGGGCAGTAGATAATTGTTATCTCATTGGAACAAATGTGTGTAATTTGTCAAAGAATGATGAAAATGTCTTATTGCATCAAAAAGCGGGACATGCACATTATAGATCAGTGAAGAGTCTAATCAAAGTCGATGCAGTGAAAAAGATTACCAAAACAGAAGTTTCAGAGTACTACTGTATGTGGATCATGCCAGGAAGGTAAACAGGTAAGAGTGCCGCATAGAATGCTGTCACATTGTTCTACACATCGATGTTTTGAATTGTTGCACATGGATTTGATGGGTCCTATGGAAACTGAAAGCATTGGAGGTAAGAGATATTCCTTAGTTGTGGTAGATGATTTTTCTAGATATACTTGGATTGAGTTTTTAAGAGATAAATCTGAAACATTTGCTGCTTTTAAAGTTCTCTATAAAAGGTTCAAAAATGTGTTTAACTTGAAAGTTGGCCGTATTAGAACTGATCATGGTAGGGAAATTGAGAATAGCATGTTTAATGATTTCTGTGATAAGAAAGGTATCTTGCAAGAATATTCATCTCCTAAAACTCCACAACAAAATGGAATTGTTGAAAGAAAGAATAGAACTTTACAAGAAATGGCAAGAGTCATGCTTTTATCTAAAAGTCTTTCTAAAAGATTTTGGGCTGAAGCATTGAATACAGCATGTCATATTATTAATAGAGTTTATATTCGATCTGGTACTAATCAAACACCTTATGAGATTCTGAATGTTAGAAAACCAAGTGTGAAATATTTTCATGTATTTGGTTGTGTGTGCTATATTTTGAATGATAGGGATCAACTTCACAAGTTTGATTCTAAAAGTGATAAAGGTTTCTTTTTAGGCTATTCTAGAAATAGTAAAGCTTATAGAGTTTATAACCTTAGGACTAACACTGTTCAAGAATCTGTTAATGTTGTGTTTGATGATGATAAAGATCTTACAGATGATAAAGATGAAGAAGATGTATCACAAGTAACTGACAATTCTGAGAATACACTGAAGTCTGATAATGCTGCACCAAATGTTAACACATCTGGAGCAACATCTACAGAGCAGTCAGTTGTAATTTCACAGAATGATCAGTACGTTCCCAAAATGAATCCTTCTTCAAGAATAGGTAAAAGTCATCATTCTGACCAGATCATAGGCGATGCTACAGTTGGAGTGCAAACAAGAGGAAGAGTAAGATCAAATAAGGTAGATGTGGTAAGAACAATATGCATGTCTTCTATTTGGAATGTTGTTAATGCGGAGTGTTACTATTCTGAAATTAAACCTAAAAATGTGAATGAGGCATTAACTGATGAAAATTGGATTAATGCTATTCATGAAGAACTTGATCAGTTTGAAAGACTTGTTTCAAGACCTAGTCATACTAATGTCATTGGAACAAAGTTGATTTTTAAGAATAAAAATGATGAGTTTGATAACATTTTTTTAGGATTGAGACTAGATTAGTTGCACAAGGTTACACCCAAGTTGAGGTTATTGATTTTGATGAAACTTTTGCACATGTTGCTAGGATAGAATCTATTAGATTATTGCTAGCAATTGCATGTTTTATTGGCATTAAACTTCTTCAAATGGATGTATAAACTGCATTTCTAAATGGCATTTTGATTGAAGAAGCATATGTTGAACAATTTAAAAGGATTTAAAGATCCACAATACCCTGATTGTTTTGTTAGAGGAGAAACTGATATAACTTTGTTCATTAAGCACACTGGAGAAAATTTACTTATTGCTCAAATATATGTTGATGACATTGTGTTTGGTTTAACTTGTGATAAAATGTTAACCAATTTGTTAAAGCAATGACTGCAACATTTGAGATGAGTATGGTTGGAGAATTGGATTATATCTTCTAGGTCTTCAAATCAAGCAATGTAAGGATGATATATTCTTCTCTCAAGGTAAGTATGCTAAGAACTTGGTTAAAATGTTTGATTTTGAAAGTTAAAAAGTAATGAAAACTTCTATGAGATCTCTTTTGAAACTTTGCAAAGACAATGTTGGTAAGGATGTTGATCCAACATTGTATTGATCCATGATAAGAAGTTTACTTTTTCTAACCTCTAATAGACCAGATATTTTGTACAGTGTTTTTGTTTGTGCTAGGTACCAAGCTAATCCAAAGGAATCTCACCTGAATGTTTTGAAAAGAATTATCAAGTTTGATGCAGGTACAAGTGAATTTGGTATATGGTACACTAAGGACATCAACCACACTTTGATTGGATATAGTGATGCGGATTGAGCATGAGATATGGATGACAAAAAGAGTAAGAGTAGAGGATGTTTCTACATGGGAAAAAATTTTGTGGTTAAGCAAGATGTTTCATGCCTATGAAATTAAAATTGATATCCTTACAATTTTCTGTGATAATATGAGTGCATAAACATTTCTAAAAATTCAGTACAACACTCACTCACTAAACACATTTGCATTAGGCATTATTTTATGAGAGATTTAGTGGAGAAGAACATGGTGAAGTTGGAATACGTACCTTTTGAAAATCATATTGTTGATATATTTACTAAGGTCTTGACCTTGAGACATTCTCATCTTTGAGGAAATCTCTTGGTATGTGTAATATCTGAATAATTCTTGAGAGGATGTTGTCACAAATGCGGTAGCATTTGAGACAACATCCTAAGGTGGTATAGTTATTATAAATGTGATTTATTTCTTATTTTCGTTGAATAATTCCTTTGTAAAATATTCTTGAATCTGAAATTTGTTTGTGCAAAAATAGACATTTACTACACCTCTCAAAAGCTTGAAAAATTGAGAATGTTACAGCATACTAAAATATGTACCAATTCACTAAGTAACTATGGAGCACGGAGTTCGCTACTACGATGCCTTCTTTTCAAAAGGTGAATTTGGTAAAAACATCAAGAGGTTCGTAATCCATTAAGTAAGTATGGGGCACGGAGTTCACTACTACGATGTACTCTACAGGAACAATGGATCAATACGAGTTAGATGTTGTAGCACAAAAAGAAGAAATGCAATGAAAAGAAAAATGCTGAAAAATTGGCTACATTGGATAGGTAAAGCCTGTGAAAAACCAATGTTGAGGTGTATGTCAAATCCTTGAGCACAACATTACATGATTCAATTATATTTTTATAAATTGTAATTATTTAATTAATTGTGGAAATTTATTTTATTCATTCCTGATTATACTAACCTACATCCTTGTTTTATTTCAGATTATACACATTTAAATACTAAATATTCTAGAGTGTTCTTAATTTAATTAATTATTTAATTATGATTTTACCCACTACTTAACCATGATCTATTTTTGTGGCTAATTTTATGGAGTATTATCGAATTTCTTCTAGAAGCTTCCTTAGTTAGTTTTTAATTTTTATACGTATTACTTCCAACTATGCATTCTCTCCTATATACTTCTCATAACATGATATACTAAGCATTGATTTTTTTTTTCGAGTGATTTGAGTATTGTTTTTTTTAAGATTTGCTAAAACCTTGTTTGTCTCGGTTATTGTGATTATCTTTTCGATTTCTTGGTGCTTAAATGACAGGAAACTACCTCACCACACTCAAACTCCCACGAAACCGTGATCTACATCTCTCTCCAATCTTAATAGTTTCGCTGTCATGGCCGCTCACACCAAAAAAACTCACCAACTGCTACAAGAAAAGCTGAAACACTTACCCAAACAACTCCAGTTACACCCATTCCTACAACTGTTCACATTCAACTCGATTCGACCCTTAACGAGCTGAACCAAGCTGTTGAAAATATGTCTCAATCGAATGTGAATTCTGAGAATCTATTTCTACTGATTGGAAATATGACCATTGACATTTCTCATTACTGAAAACCCAAAAACTCACCACTACACTTGGTTCGTTCACCTCATAAAAGCCCCAATTTCCAAGTCCTAATACTGAAACAGAGGCAAACGCCTCGATAGCTTCCTCTCTGGGGAAGAGTGAAAATGAAATTGATGATTTTCCTGTTGCTGAGCAGAACGAGTCTGCAAATGCTGAGACATCCGATTTTGAGGACGCTCAAATGAAGGAGGCCGACGCGAATGCTAACTCAGGTGAAACTAACTTTTTCTCCTTTTAATACTGATGAATCTGAATAGATTGCATTTATGAAGATCGTTAAGAAAGAAAAGAGAAAAGATTAGTCCATGTTCAACGAAGGAGATCCGGCTTTGTGTTCACTAGAGTTGATTACTCTAACTCATTGAGGAGAAAGAATAAATGAAGTAGTTGTTGGTCCTGAAAGGAGTATATAACAAGTGTATGGGGGGGGGGGGAATACACTTGTATGCAAATCTTTTCAACTTATGATCAAACCAGAGCTCAGCAAGGTTGTCTTGGACAACTCTGCTGAAGATGATTAACTCTTTTAAGATAATCAAACTACTAAGTACTATTGAGTACTTAGTTGAATAACTATCTAGGGGAGTTATAGGTGCGGAATAGTGGTTGGCCCTTTAAGTTTAGACTCCTTAAGTTTCTGAAATCACTTAGTTAATCCAAGGCAGTTCAATTTAGTTTCAGGGAACTTGTCCAATACAGTTTTGCACAGTCTTTGAATATGTATCTTTAGAAAGATCAGTTTTGTGTGCAGTGTTGAATGAATGTAAGTACTTGTAAAGCAAATCAACACAAGAGGTTATAGTGGTTCAGAGACTCAAGCTCCTACATCCACTTTCCCTGATTTAACAGGATAATTCCTTCACTCTTGGAATTAACTTGTTTTATAGTGCCAAGGTGCACTTGATCAATAACACCACTCCTTGGTGAATTGATCCCTAGGATGTCTAGAGTCCCAGTACCCTCTTCTCAACTCAGAACTGAACTGTTCTTCTCTCAACAGTCAGCTCCTACCACTTCTACTACTACAACCTTCTCACTTTCTCACTTGAAAGGGGTAAGGGTTGAAGTAAGGTTCCAACTAATGAGATATCCTTTACAATGAAGATCAGTGTATAAGGATAGGATATCTCTCTAAGCTTTGTGTATGAATATACAGTGAGTTCAGCTTAGAAGAAGTGTTTCAAGACTAAGAATGTCTTTTGGAGACTTTGAAGCTTTCAGAATAGTTGCTCAGTTGGATGTAGAATGGATGCTTCAAATGGTCTTCACACTCCTTGTATTTATAGACAAAATGAGGATTTGCCCGTTGGAGAGGCAGCCCCAAATTGTTATAAATGTCTTCCTTGAGTTCTTCAATCTGGAAGACAGATTCTTGATAGTGACATGTCCTTAATTGGGTAATAAACGGCTTGTAAGACTTTGTCTTCATTCTGCAGCACTTTTCCCAATGTTTGACTTCTTTTTAGGACTTGGACATGGCTTCTGAAGGTTGATCCAATGATAGGACAACATTCCTTATCAACTGGACAACTCTCCTTATCACTATCAGCAAGGTGGCTTGCTCTTTTTCAGATGACTTGGCTCTTTCCCTTTCCTTCACTTCAAGGTGATCTTAGCATGTTGTTTTGAGATTCTTTAGGGTATGGTTGTCTCTAACTCTTCAGCATGGTTGACCTTCAAACATTAGAATCTTTGTTCTGGTTTAAACTTGCTGAGACAACTCTTCTGGGACAACTCTCCTGATCAGCATATTTGGTCTTTTAGTTTCAGAGCTGATGATTTCACAGAGTTAACCTCTCTGGACAACTCTCCTGATCAGAGCATTTGACTAATCTTGTCCTTTTGAGCTTTGCAATCTTGTTCTTACATAGAAATAACTCTTCTGGACAACTCTCCTAATCAGAGCATATGGTTTTCAATGGAGTATGCTTGTCCTTAGTGTTTGTTCCAGATTTTGAGCCTTGAGGGGGCTTCATCTTGATCATCTTTAAAGCATAGGTTCCCCCTCACATTGTGCATCTAGTCATCTAAGAGCTGCCTAACATATCAACTTCTCATCTAGCTTTATGCTATGTGTTCTAACAATCTTAGAACACAATCATCTTGACTTAGGCATGTCTCAGGGGGTTTTTGTATTTAATCAAAACATATCTCATTTTATTCCCAACAGTAGTGTTGATGATGAACTGTTTTAAGTTCTTTTCTTAATCGGAGGAAGAAAATGTGGTTACTGAGAAATTAGTCAAAAGGAAGTATAATCCAATGGGAAAGAAGGTTGCTGCTGAACGAGACTTGCCCAAAGGAATTGAAAATTCTGATCCAGAGGATAATCCCACTGTGCGTGAGATTAAGAAGTTTCTGAGGAAGAATGCTGCATTAAATGCTGAAGCAAGTGCCGCAACACCAGACCCTGATGACAGTAGGAGTGATGATTCTGAGAAGAGCAGTAATAAGGACTCTGAATCAGCTGAGGAAACAAATTCAAAAGGAGGTAATTCTGATCCTGATAATAATTTTTAGACTGATAGGTTAGTTGCTAAAATCAGTAAGTTATCTTGACGAAAGTTGTTAAAGGAAAAGAGAATTAACATTGCTGATTTTGAGAAGTAAAGTGTTGATACAATTTTTTTATTGAAAGAAAATTGGTGAAATCTATAACTTTGAGTGATACTTTTGTGTTTGATTAGGTATATGTATTGTATGCTTGACTTAGGAAGAGTATGGGTAGACGTAACTCTAAATGATATGGGAATGTACAGTTTAGGGGGAGATTAGTTTCACTTACTCTGAAATTGATTAATGATCTCTTAGAGATAGAGCATGTGATTGATGAAGATGAACTTGATTTGAACTTGGTTGCTACCTCTATAACTGGTGGTAGATTAACTACGTGAAATTTTTTATGTTTGCTAAAGATCTCACATCTCTATACTCTGTACTCCATAAATTAATTGTCTACAATTGGATACCCGCTACAAATTCCACTAAGGTGACTAAGGATCAAGCTACATTGTTGTATAAGATAATTTTTGTATTGAAGAATTTCAATCTGGTTTTAACTATTTTCACCATATGCAGCTTATAGTGATATTTATTATAAAGGGAATTTACCTTACCATTGTTGATATGTTCATACCTCAAGAGGCATGAATTTTTAAACCTAAGGAAACTGAGGTTATTTGAGGCAAGGTACCCTTAATGACTATCTCACCTGATCTGTTACTTGGTGAAAGGACTGTTGATTTGCTTTGTTACAAAATTCAGATAGTTCTGATCACAGAGATGCTCTTATTCCAGCTCGACCAGCTCCAGTAAGAACTGAACAAAGAAATGCTACACCGAATGTGAAACGCATTGATGGTCACATTGGTCAAACTTTTTCTGTTTCCAGATCTTTTATTTTACTTCAACTAAAACGTTTACAGGGCTCTATTGATGGCCTTCAGTTCCTTAAAGTCCGTGGTTAGAGACGCTTTCTACTACCACAGGGGGAGAAACACCATCAACTTCTAGGGTTCGAAGTGAAGAGCTCCATGGAGATGTACCAGAAGCTGATTGTGTACCTGATGCTATTCATGAAGAGACTGCTGAACCAGATATTGTAGTTCACTTTGCTACAATGTGCACTTTTGTTGAAGAGGAGGAGGATTAATTTGTTGATGCTGATGAACGTATGGATGTTCTTTATGACATCTAAACAGGTTATGGTAACAACTGAACAGGTTGATACAAGACAGGGGGAGGGCTGAACATTATAAGTGATTATGTGCAGGAACATGATGCTGCAGCTATTTGATACAGCAATATATGTCACTTGTTTGGTTTCTTGAGTATTTGTGCCTTCTATACTTCCCTTGATCTTATGCATTGTTGTTAATGTGTTTAAGTTGATTTACAGATTCTGTTTTTTCCTTCCTAGTTGATAGGTTGTCTTTTATTCAACTTGCTTAATTTGTTTGCATTTATGATAATAGATTACTGCTTTTATGCTTAAATTGTTTTCTTCCTTATCATTATTTGCTTACTGCATGTTATATAAATTAGTTGTTTATTGTATTTGTTTTTCCCTAATTTTGCTCTATTTTCAGTTTGCTTAAACTGTTTGCCTTAAGAATTATTCTTATTTGCTTACTGCTTCGAGTATGCTTAAATTGTTTGCCTTAAAGAATTATTCTTATTTGCTTACTGCTTGCTGATTTTAGATCTTTGTTAGTTGTTGTTTGTTTTGTCTTTCTAACTTGCCTTATTATTCAATTTGCTTAAATTGTTTGCTTTGAGGATAATATAGAAGTACACCTCTCTTTAATTATCATGTGCTTACTGCTTAGTGCTTAAATTGTTTGCTTTGATGATAATATAATTTAGAAGGACACTTCTCTTTAATTCTCATTTGTTTACTACTTATTGTTTAAGTCCTTGTTAGATATTGTTTTTCACATTTTTTGCTCTGTTTTTATTTTTAGTCTTTGCTCTGTTTGTTTTTTCTTTTCTTCGTTAATGTCCTTATTTTTTTATTGAGTCTTACATAAGTCTCAGGTTGATCTAGTACATATTCATATATGATGCTCTGATTTAACTTTTGATTTTTGTAAAGTTATATGTTTTGTAAACAAGTGTACCGTCTATACTTGTTTTGGTTTTGAATAAGATTACTTTGATCTTATGGCATGGATCTTAGTAAAATTATTCTTGATCTCTTTTTGATTTGATCCAACGGTTACAACAGGTATTGTCTTGACTAGTATTTAGACTTGATGTTCAACTCACCTAAATACATAATACTGAGTATGTATATAAATATATGTGCATCAGGTGTGTTGTAGTCGAAAGGTCAAATTGGGGGAGATTGTAGATGTTGTTAACTCTTAAATGCTTTAACATTATCAACAACATCTTAATTTGTCCTTCCTTGATTTATTCTAAGTCTTTTCTGAAATGTTACATTAAATGTTGTACTAAATGCTCTCACATTCAGGAACGATTCCAGAAGGTTCTACAAGAGTCTAGAACATGGAAGATTCCAGAATGTTGCAGAACGTGATAGAAGAGTTTAGAGCATTGTAGAACGACCTGGAAGATGGCAGAAAGATCTAGAGACATCATGGAGGTTGAGGTCCTAAAAAATAGGATCTCATAATGGAAGGATCTAGAAGCTGTGTATTTCTCTATAAATACCGCAGGAGACTTTCATTTCAAAGTATGCACTATTCGAGTAACACCTTCTTGAGAGTTCAACCCTAGTTCGGAGTTATGGTCAGTAGTTGTATCATTTAACGTACGCCGAGGGATACCACACCTTCCAGTGTACTTAGTTCTAGTCTTGTATCAAGTGAGAGTGAATCATAGATCAAATTAGTTCTTTAGACAGTGTTCTTACACTTAAGTCTATTTACAGATTAAGGCACCTGCCTCGATTGTAGTTTCTGTTTGTGGAATGTTGAAGTAATTGCTGAGACATTTCACACGATATTTTTGTGTATAACTTAGGAACTAAGTTATTGTTTCGCCATAAGGCTTAGCATAGGTTTTGTTATTAATAAAATCTATGTTTAAAATTATTCCATTGTGTTCGTATTGTGTTTTAGTGTTTTAGACTTCCGCTGTGTACTGTGTTTACTTTCTGTATTCTGTTAGAATTAATGCTACACTAATTGTCACAACATTCAGTGTAACATTGTTCTGTTTTTCACTTAAACACTAGATACCATCACCCCACACACTTTCATAAGTTATTATATATATTTTATTTATGTATATTGTTTAGTTTTTGTTTTCTTTTTATTAATTATTAATTTTTCAGGGTGCATTGGAAAAAATTATGTGTGGTTCAAAGACAATGGATGATGATGAGAAGGAGGTTATGGGTGCTTGGAAGCATTGGGTCGAGTTTGAATCAAACAAACATTTAATGTCTACTGATCTGGTAATTTTTGTTTCATGTAGTAATATAATATTTTTTATACATTAATACACATTTGTTCATGTAGTAGTAGTAATTTTTATTTTTGTTATGCAGATTTTTGTTCCTTTCTGTCTTCATCATCACTATGCTGCAGTTGTTATAAACTTTCGCCGAAAGGAAGTGTAGTATCTTGACAATTTAGAGCATGTTCAACTTGGGACTTATTATGATTGTGCACGTACTCTGGTTAGTTACATAAAGTCTTATTTTTATTGCTTTTTTTATAACTTTATTTTTATATGTTGCGTTGTTCATTTTTTGTAGCAAAAACTGTTGTCAAAGTTCTTGAAGGGAATGGACCACCCTGATGCTGTTAAGATGTTGAAGTTTCCTTTGGTAGATATGCATTTTAAATGGCGTTCTACTGAAAGAACTAATGATTGTGGTGTATTTTTGATGCATCATATTAAACACTTCAATGGGAAAATATATGATGAACCAGATCTGTCTAGGGTAATTTTTTTTAAACCTTTTTTTCATCTTTTTTATTCATTCTATAATCTTTATTTTATTTTGAATTGATTTTTTTTTTTTTGTAGTCTTATTATAGGATAAGACTTAGAGCTGAAATGTGTGCAGAGGTGGTTACTTGTGATTTAAACAGTTTAAGGTTGGATGTTATGAAGAAAATTCATGATTTTTATGTTGGGAAACCTGGAATGTTGTTGGATGTTGGTGCAAAGAAGAAGGCAGATGCTGATTCAAAGAAGGAAGAACAACGTAGGATTATATCTGATCGTAAGAAAAGTCTCAGGAAAAGGAATGTTTAAAACTGATTGTGTGTTTTCTGCTGTTGGTTAATTACTGAATTACATTTTGTTGGAAAATTTGGTACATACATTTGGGTTATGTAATTATGTTTTTGTAGTTTTTTGTTAAAATTATCATGATACTTATGTCTATTTTTATGATATTGTTTTATTTTTGTTTATTTGCATTTTTTATATTTGTTATAATGAATAATATATTATTATGTTTTATATTTTAAACAAAGTGGAAATTTAAGAAGATTAATTTTTTGCTCAATCGTCATAAGGTATATAGAGTATGCCTAAATAATACCTTTCAGTAACACGTTTGTATTACTTAAAGTAACACATTTTTTTAATTTTATTTTTAAATGTAAAATAATAGTGCAAAAATCTTTTTTAGTGGAGATTCTTCTGGAAACAGGTAATTTTTTATATTAAATCTTTTTTTATTATATAGTAACACGACTTTCTTCATGTAGTATTACATTATATAGTAACACATGTTTGTTCATTAAGTAATACACTTGACATAATAACACAACTTTATTCATACAGTAATTCACTAAAGGGTAACATAACTTTGTTCATGCAGTAATAAACATGACATAGTAACACAACTCTATTCTTGTAGTAATACACTACATAGTAACACAACTTTGTTCATGCAGTAATAATCATGATATAGTAACATAACTTTGTTCTTGTAGTAATACATTTAACAGTAACACAACTTTGTTCATGCAGTAATAATCATGTCATAGTAACATAACTTTGTTCTTGTAGTAATACACTAAACAATAACACAACTTTGTTCATGTAGTAATACATATTACGTAGTAACAAATCTTTGTTCATGCAGTAACACTTATTGTATTTTTGTGTGATAATATTTTTTATATATTATGAACTGATTAAAGCAAATATAAACTTATGTATAATCATATTGAATTTCATACTGTGTCAGAAATTTAATTAACTTTAAAATAAATTAAATCAAATGACAAACAAAAATATCCACTTTTTTTAACTAAATAAACTAGGATTTGGAGTCTCTAAACCGAATTCATTTCCTGCTCTTTTTGTTTTTTTCTTGCTCTTCTTAAAGGAATGACCCTTGATCCTTTTACTTCTCCCCTTGTTGACACTGCGTTTTGGGTCTAGTATTTGTATATTGTCTTCATCTGCAGCAACAACAGATTCTTGTGTTATTGCTTTTGTACGTAATGCTCTGATAACCAATGTATCTCTTTTGTTACTTTCTTCTAGAATTTTTTCTGCATCCCTATTATTTTCAGCCTCCAAAATTAGGTTGTAACTCTTCCTTACCATATTATGTCGCCATGGAACTGAACAATCAATCTTCCATTCAGGTGGATCTTTTAATTTTTCCCAAATAGCAGTTTTTGCCTGTTTAGTCCACCTTCTTTGAATATATGTATCTGGTATCTTCTGGATTGAGTTTACATGTATTACTCTTAAGCAATGACAACATAAGATGCCACGTTCTTCATATCTCTTGCAGCTGCACTGAACATGATTCATTGAGTAATCATATGTTACTCGTCTTGTCACACGATACACAGTAACATTATATATGACATTGCTCCCTTCAATTGAAACCACTGTTGAAGTACTTGATATGAACTTTAAGAATTCCTTCTCAAATTCCTTGTACACTGTCAGTGTGTAGATTTCTGAGGCATGCCTTACAAGATCATTCATTCGTAGTGCAGAGTCTGGTTTTGTCCATGAGCATTGAAACTCATCTTGTTTTTCTTTGTTCCTCCATTCTTGAACTGTCTTCTTGATTATTGAATAGAAGTCCGTCAAGCCTGTTGTCTTGTTTGTTTTGAACGAGATTGTACTGTTTGTACTCTCACTTCTTTGGGAAGACAGAATTCCAACAAAGAAGAAGTTTTTGCTAAGTGCATTGCACCACTTTTCTTTTAAACCATACAACCTTGTAAGCCATTCATTATTTTCCAAACTATATGTAGAAATTATATTCTTCCGACAAATTTCAAACTCTTCTTGATCATTGCATCCTACCAAACATTTGTTGAAGATTTCCATGAATGTTTCATCGGACTTTATTGCCCCTAGGTTGCTCATTGCATTTTGCTGTATGTGACAAATTTGAAGCCAGTGTCTTGTTTCTGGAAAAACCTGCATTAGTAACATATATTAAATTGTGAAGTAACAATCAATATATTCATGAGGTAACACTAATATTCATACCTTTTCTATTGCTTTGGAAATTGCTATATCTTGGTCAGTGAAAATAGTTAGTGGACATTTTTCTCCCATTGATTTTTTGAACACTCTGAAAGCCCACTCAAATGACTCTATTTTTTCATCAGACAATAATGCACAACCGAACATTATATTTTTCCTGTGGTTGTTTATTCCAACAAATGGTGAACACTTCAAATTGTATTTGTTTGTCTTGTATGTTGTGTCAAAGACCACTATATCTCCATATATTCCAAAATCCTCCATCATCATAGAATCTCTCCAAAATACATCTTTCAGTCTTCCATCATCATCCATTTGTACTTTGTAGAAGAATTAATTGGTCCTCTTCATCTGCTTGAGCTGCACTGTTTCCATGAATGTTTTTGTATCACCACCTTCAATTCTCTTTATGTTCAGTCGGTTTGCAAAGTTTAGGTGGTCCTTCATTGTATGGCCAACATTCTCACCACCTCCTGCATTGAATTCTAGGTACCTATAAGAATCAGATGGTCTAATACCAGAAGAAATCATGTTCTCTATAGCAATTGCTTTCCCCTCTTTTATTGCTCTTTCTGAACGATGGAAATGACTCCATTATGTTCTTGTTAATTGATGGTTATGTTCCATTATGTGTTTCACCACTTCATACTGTCCACTATCAGTAAGTTTTACTCTCATTTGTGCTTTGCAATCAGTCATTTTCAGTGTACATGGTGCTCTTTTCCTCTTCACTTTATCCTTTTTTCTTTTCATACCATTGCAAGAGCATACAAACAACTTAGATATTAATGTATTGTTGCCATCTCTGGAGAATATTTATGTTGATTTACGTACACTAAATCCAATAGAGCATGCGTGCATACGATATAGTTCATACATTTCATCTGTTGTCTTTCTTTGTATTCCTATTAATGAACAATTGAATTCATCAAAGTTATCTTCCTCAATTTCTCTATCACCAGAATTTTCTCTTGATCCTTCTTCTAAATTGATGCATTCTAAATCATAATATGCTGCATCCATCTGTACACTATTTGTACCTGGAATTTCTAAATTAACTCATTATTAATTATGTGGTAACATAATATTCGGTATATAGTAATACAATTATTTTTGAAAGTATGCAATAAAACAAGAACTATTGTATAGTAATTCACAACTTCATTTTATTCAACATATATTCATTAACAAGCAATTAATAGTATAGTAATTAACACATTTATGTGGTGTTTGTGTGTACATGACATAATCTTTTGCTCTGTTTTTGTGTGGATAGAAGAGTCGAACAAATTATAGGAATATGAATAGTTTTGTTTACCTGTTCTTTCTGAATTAGGAGAATTTGTCTCAGCAATTTGGTTATCTTCGAAGTTTTCCATAGTGTTTTCTTCTGAGTGAGTCGTTTTCCTCCGATTCAGTAGATTTTTTTCAATTCAGTGCCGTCGTGCACGATTTCTTCAGCGCCGTCGTGCGCGGTTTTCTTCAACGCCGTCCTGCGCAATTTCTGTCAGTGCCGTCGTGTTCGACTTTTCTCTCTCGTTGCGGTATCTCGCGCGAATTGTGGAGGATAACAGCTGAAAGTAAAACCTAGTTTTTTTATTGAAGGGACTGCCCGGGCTGCCCGCGTTTTTTAGGAAAGTCTAATCTTTTCTTTTAAGTTGTCTAATTTCACGTGAAATATTGCAAATAAGTGCAGCCCTAGTAAATGTTGTTAAATTTAAAACCGCTAATATAATTATAATTAAATTAATTTATTAAATTAAATCAATTAAGTAAGTAAATATTTAATATATTAAATAATAATATAATTTTTTAAATTTCGCAATCGTACATTACACATCCTTATCTCTTTTTATTTAAAATCATGCTTGCGTAGTCTATACTCTATATTAATATTGGTATACGTTTGATCAAATTAATATTAGGGCTAGTTTGGATTGATGGATGGGAAAACATGGGGCAAATTAACCCACCCTTCCCCTAAAACTATTAGTCCTACAAATGCATGATAAATAGTACAAAATTAGCGGGCCTTGCATTAATCCCAGGCCACAATCAATTAAACCAAACGTTTGATTCGTTGAGAATAAAAAGTCAATCAAACCTAATTCAACCTAATCAAGCAAATCAAACTAGGTCTTAAGATTAGATATTATATATTGTTTTATCCCTATAATTCCCACGGTTGGTTTACTTGAATTTAACCCGTGATTATAATTGGCCCGAGATTGTTTTCCTTGATAATCATGCATTTGGGTGTTAATTAGTCTCAAAGAGAAGATGAGATAATTTAATCCATGAATTCAAACACAAATCTCAATTCCATAAATAATGCAATCCCATTTAATCCTATCATACTTTATCTATTATATCCCAACCTGTGAAGTGTGAACTCTTCAACTTCTGTATTAATTTGAGATGTGAGTAATTTGTCATCACTTAAAATAATTTTATTTCATATAGAGTAGTGTAAAATTAATTAATTTATACTATTTTTTTAAACATTCTTTTATTCGTGGACTAAATTACATTTTTATCATATTTGAGGAGAAGACTATCGAATTGGACAAATTTAGTATGTGTCGAATTACTTTAATCAGATTTGAACCCATACAATAAAATAATTATATCTCATTTAAAAATTCGAAATTGTTGTAAAGAAGTGTAGAATTAATTCATTTATATTAATTTAACCAAATTTTCTCGTACACTCGCATGTATCGGTATACCCTTAATTTCAAATTTTAATTTTATGATTGACCACTGTTATTTACACCTCCACTTTTGTTGACTTCACCCCAAAAATTATATAAACAATTGGCCACAGTTATTTACACATCCGCTTTTGTTGACTTCATGTGGTGTTTGTGTGTACATGACATAATCTTTTGCTCTGTTTTTGTGTGGATAGAAGAGTCGAACAAATTATAGGAATATGAATAGTTTTGTTTACCTGTTCTTTCTGAATTAGGAGAATTTGTCTCAGCAATTTGGTTATCTTTGAAGTTTTCCATAGTGTTTTCTTCTGAGTGAGTCGTTTTCCTCCGATTCAGTAGATTTTTTTCAATTCAGTGCCGTCGTGCACGATTTCTTCAGCGCCGTCGTGCGCGGTTTTCTTCAACGCCGTCCTACGCAATTTCTGTCAGTGCCGTCGTGTTCGACTTTTCTCTCTCGTTGCGGTATCTCGCGCGAATTGTGGAGGATAACAGCTGAAAGTAAAACCTAGTTTTTTTATTGAAGGGACTGCCCGGGCTGCCCGCGTTTTTTAGGAAAGTCTAATCTTTTCTTTTAAGTTGTCTAATTTCACGTGAAATATTGCAAATAAGTGCAGCCCTAGTAAATGTTGTTAAATTTAAAACCGCTAATATAATTATAATTAAATTAATTTATTAAATTAAATCAATTAAGTAAGTAAATATTTAATATATTAAATAATAATATAATTTTTTAAATTTCGCAATCGTACATTACACATCCTTATCTCTTTTTATTTAAAATCATGCTTGCGTAGTCTATACTCTATATTAATATTGGTATACGTTTGATCAAATTAATATTAGGGCTAGTTTGGATTGATGGATGGAAAACATGGGACAAATTAACTCACCCCTCCCCTAAAACTATTAGTCCTACAAATGCATGATAAATAGTACAAAATTAGCGGGCCTTGCATTAATCCCAGGCCACAATCAATCAAACCAAACGTTTGATTCGTTGAGAATAAAAAGTCAATCAAACCTAATTCAACCTAATCAAGCAAACCAAACTAGGTCTTAAGATTAGATATTATATATTGTTTTATCCCTATAATTCCCACGGTTGGTTTACTTGAATTTAACCCGTGATTATAATTGGCCCGAGATTGTTTTCCTTGATAATCATGCATTTGGGTGTTAATTAGTCTCAATGAGAAGATGGGATAATTTAATCCATGAATTCAAACACAAATCTCAATTCCATAAATAATGCAATCCCATTTAATCCTATCATACTTTATCTATTATATCCCAACCTGTGAAGTGTGAACTCTTCAACTTCTGTATTAATTTGAGATGTGAGTAATTTGTCATCACTTAAAATAATTTTATTTCATATAGAGTAGTGTAAAATTAATTAATTTATACTATTTTTTTAAACATTCTTTTATTCGTGGACTAAATTACATTTTTATCATATTTGAGGAGAAGACTATCGAATTGGACAAATTTAGTATGTGTGGAATTACTTTAATCAGATTTGAACCCATACAATAAAATAATTATATCTCATTTAAAAATTCGAAATTGTTGTAAAAAAGTGTAGAATTAATTCATTTATATTAATTTAACCAAATTTTCTCGTACACTCGCATGTATCGGTATACCCTTAATTTCAAATTTTAATTTTATGATTGACCACTGTTATTTACACCTCCACTTTTGTTGACTTCACCCCAAAAATTATATAAACAATTGGCCACAGTTATTTACACATCCGCTTTTGTTGACTTCACCGTCTAAATTATTTTTAAAAAAAAAAAAATACACCTAAAATTACTATAGTGCACTTCTATTAATTTAGAGAAAATAAAATACAATCAATCCTAATTTATATATAAACAATTGACCACATTATTTAGACACCGCCTTTGTTGACTTCACTGTCTAAATTATTATTTTTAAAAAATTACACCTAAAATTACTATATTGCCCTTCTATTAATTTAGAGAAAATATAATACAATCAATCTTAATTTATATATAAACAATTGACCAAGGTTATTTTACACCCCCTTTTATTGACAAAGACCCCTAAATTATTATTTAAAAAGAATTACATCTAAAATTACTATAATGCCCTTCTATTAATTTAGACAAAATATAATACAATCAATCCTAAATTTATATATAAACAATTGACCACGGTTATTTACACCCCAACTTTTGTTGACCACCCCAAAATAATTTTTTAAAAATAATTCCACCTAAAATTACTATAGTGTCCTTCTATTAATTAAACAAAATATAATACGGAGTACAATCAATTCTAATATATATAGGCAAATTCTTATATACACTCGCGTGTATATACACACTTCAATTTCATTAAAATTTTGAGCTTAATTTACTTTTTTCGGTGCAGACAATTAATGGATCGCACAAATTTAATGAAAGACCACGATTATATGCACACACAAGATTGAGGTGGACACCCACCAATATTTTTTTTATAAATAAATGATTTTGAGATTGAGAGGTCTTGAAGAAAATTAAAATAAATACTTACATATCTGGATTTTTAGGTTGAGAGATATAGAAGAAAATTGACGACGGAGGGGCGACATAAACGAGAAGGAGTCGACGAATCTATTTTTCTAACTTACAATCTAAAGAGGGACAGACGGCTTGGGACGCGACGGAAGGAGGAGGAAGCGGTCGGGGCTTGGGACGTAGCCATGGACAGCGGCGACTTAAGACGCGACCTTGGACGGACGGTGAAGCCTAGACGAACGGCGAAGCAAACACGCGTGAAATCGGCGAAACAAATGCTGCGACGACGAACGAGGCTATGGTGGCGAGACATTATGCGGTAAGAAGAAATGTTGTGGCAGCGAGGCTTTGAGCGGCGACCGACAAGGCTGTTAGAGGAGTGAGTGTCCCAAGCGGCGTATTTTATTTTTCACGCTATGGTTTGAGAGAATAATGAGAGAATTATGGTTATTTAGGAGAAGGGTATTTTCGGTCTTTCATTGAGTGTGTCCTAATGGCGTCCAATAATTTTTTTAAAATGGCGTCCAATAATTTTTTTTATCCAAATCTTACATATTTTTGAATTTTTTTGCTTGTTAAGAGTTTTTTATTTTTTAGGAATTTTTGTGTAAGAGTTTATTATATTTCATTTTGATTTTTCATGAGACATGCTTTGGCCATTTATTGTTTCTATTGTTGAGGTTATTTTGATGTTGATGGTTTGGATGATTCTTCTGTAAAATGTAATGGGTGTACTCATCTTTGCTTTTTTTTTTTTTTTATATTTTACATGTTCTTTAGAATGTAAAAAATGTCTGGTGTGAGAGGTCTGTATGTGCGTATAACCGTGTCCTGCCAAAAAGAAACACTAGATTCAAGTCCATTAGATTTGTGCCCATAAAAACCGTAGATTCATCACCTATATATATAAAGTGCCTCATTCTAATCATTTAAGATACCAAAAAAAACTCATTTGGGATAAAAAAAAATCATAAGTTCAGCATTCGGAGGAGCCGCGCGTATAATATACCTTAAATTTACTTAATAAAATCACTATTAACACAACGCCAAATTAAAGCTTATGCTTTTTTTCATTAGCAGCAAATAGTGTTTTTTAGTAATTTGTTTCATCAAACTCTGATTAGTGATTAGTTTTGTTTGTCTGAAATTAGGCCCGATCGATCAGTATGAAAGAAAGTGATTCAAGTCTTTAAATTGTTAAAAATGGTCGGCACCGACCGGGAGCATATATATGTATATACGTCTGATCATTTACTGATCAAATAGTACAACATGTGAATATCCATTGCCAAATTCTTTTGTGATATCGATGTAGATTTGTCCCGATTATTAATAAGTGACTTTGTAGAGGAGTGTAAAATTAATTCATTTATATGAATTTTTTAACACTTTTCTACACTTGTGAACAGTGAACTAAATCATCTATACCAGGAAAGAATTTTATATATTTCATCTAAAAATTTGAAGGAATAAGAATAAACATAATATTAAAAGATAGATACATATCTTATTAATATTATATTCCTAATACGCCCCCCTCAAGATGAAACACCATTGGTGATTCCAAACTTGTTCACAAGACTACAAGAGGTTGAATACGAGGACGTGATCGGTAGACGACACATGAGCTACTGTGATAATCGAGACAAAGGACGCCCAACGAACAAAGCGATCATGGTGAGCGGTTTTGTGTGTATGACACAAGATGGTCTATACACCTTTTAGGTGAGATGAACGATTATCTTGCTATTCGTGGTTAGCGAAGCAGTAGAGGGGAAGAATGTGGTCTCGTTATTAATGAGTTGTTAATTTACTGGGGGTAAGTTGTTGCAGAAGAGAGCGAACCCTCTTGGGTGTATGCAACAACTCGAGGAGGAAGGAGATTTATCTTCTTAGGTATGGAAGAACGTGGTCTCGTTCTTGATGAATTGTTAATTTGTTAGGGATAAATTGTTGTAGAAGAGAGCGAACCCTCTTAGGCGTACGTATGCAACGACTCGAGTAGAAGAATTTTTTTTCATCTTCTTAGGTTTGGAAGAACGTGATCTCATTTTTTACGAACTTTTAATTTGTTGGGGGTAAGTTGTTGTAGAAGAGAGTGAATGTCATGTTGGGCGTATGCAACAACTCGAGGAGAAGAAGATTTATCTTCTTGGGTTTGACGCAATTGTGCGTGAAGAAGACAAATCATCTTTCGACGTACGACACAAACGGGAAGAAGACATAGCTGCTTGTGTTAGCCTAGGGCTCGTCATAGACGAGGTGTGATCTTGAGGATCGAAAAAAAAGGCGTTAGCCTGAAGAAGCTCTTGATACCATATAGAGACTATGAAATTATAATTTCATTAAATGATTGTAAAGGTTTATAAGAGAGGTATTTATAGATACAAAGTGTATATATATAAATTCAGATCTTTTATTACTGAAAAACCTAGAGTCATATGAGCACAACCTGCTCAAGAGACCGAAGCCCCGTTAAAAGCCTTCCTGCGGAAAACCCTCTTTAGAGACAAAGACGCAGTGAAGGAAAAGGGAACTTCTCTAAAGATCACGTGAACCTATAGAATTCAGAGTACAAATCACGTGAACCTATAGAATTCAGATCACGTAAACAAAAGTCTTTCAAATTATCCGGAGGAGCATCCCACCACTTGAAGGTCGTCTCTACTATAGTTGCTACTTGTCTGCCCAAGCATTCCCCTCTTTAGATGTGCGACACTGTCAAGTTCATTCCCCTCAGCCTAGCCGTGGTATGTTGCCATAGAGCAACACATTTCCATGGAAGGAGCAGAAGTCTCCCTTGGAGAGCTTGGACGACATACTCCGAGTCCGATTCCAACCAAAGCGTCTTCCAGTAGTGTTAGTCGCCAGTTTGATTGCGTGCAGCGCCGTGAGAAGCTCAGCGTTAAACGCATAGCCTCTGCCATATCTGATCGCAAAGGCCCCCATAAACGCACCATTGTTATTTCAGAAAAGCCCTGCTCCCGCCGACCGCCCTGGAGACCCTGTTGCTGATCCGTCAACATTAACTTTCACCGTGCCAGGAGGCGGACACCTCCATCGAACATGAATAATCTGAGGGGCTTTCCGAGGATTGCAAGTTTATCAGAATTCTTTTATCACTCTAAAGTTTACCGGCGAATTAAACATGCTACCCATTTTCTCGTTGTTTGACTCTCGCAATAATGCCCAGACTGAGGTGTAAACCCCTGCTGTCGAGATTACTTTGTTGTCAAATATGGCTGAGTTTCTATACGTCTATATTTGCCAGACTAGTGTAACCCACGCTAGTCTCCATAACGCCGAAACTTGCGGACTGAAATTAATCGCCATAGCTTGGATGACCCATGATAGAAAACCCTCTTTAAGCCTCAGCCGTACTTGAAACATCTCCAATAGCTTACTAGCCGTGTATAAAAAAAACTCACAATAGCCGAATAAATGGTCAAGACTCTCTTCATCAGAATGACATACAATGCACACACTCGGACCATCAATTCCCATTAGGCGCAATCTGTCCCAAGATGGGAGTCGCCCATGAATGGCCCTCCATATAAAAGTTGGTCCACGAGGAGGGATGGATGCTACCCATATCCATTTACCCCAATTAACCTCCGGATAATGTGGCCGAATTTGATCATAGGCTATTGATGTCGTCACGCAGCCTTGCGTCGAATGTGGCCACACCCTGAAATCCTCTCCCAAGGCACACACTATGTCAGCAATATCCGCCACAATGTTTGGGAATTTATCTACAAAATTTGTCTCCAAATGCCACCCATCATTGCCTAAGTAATCTGAGATGGAATCCTGAAAATGCTTTCTATTGTCATGAGGCATGCCAATGCGATCTACAATGGTATACCCTAGCCAATTATCCAACCAAAACTTGATCTTTGAATTCGCCCCCGACACCCATCGTGCACACTCCACAACATCCGCCAATTGAGGTTTTAAACCTCTCCAGTTTGAAGAGGCTAAAGTGGTGGATCTCAAAATACAAAACGTTCTCTTAGAAAATCCATCAGCATCTCGGAGCTAGTGAGAATTTTCCACGCCAACTTTCGAATATATGCCTCATTTGCGCAAACAATTGAACGAATGCCTAGATCTCCCTCAGACTTTGGTGTGATAGCCTTGTACCAACCAACTGAGCACGGCCCGCGACGGTTAATATCTCCTTTCCATACAAAATTATGCATTGCTCTTTCCACACGCTGCAACAGAACATGTGGCCATTTGTACACCATCATAGTATGCACCATGGAGGATGTGATGACGTGATTGACCAGACGGATGCGACCCGCCAACGATAGCGATGAGCCTTTCCATGTACCAAACCTGCATAAAATCTTGTCCATAATCGACCTAAGGTACGTTGACCTTGGTGCTCCTCTGAATATTGGCGCGCCCAGGTAGATGAAGGGAAGAGATCCCATTTTCATGCCCAGCATCTCCTTGAGGTATTTCTTGTTGTTATGGGTGACATACTTCCCAACAAAAAAGTTTGATTTATTCGAATTAAAAATTTGGCCTGACAACTCCCCATAATAGTCCAGCACCTCCCTAATCGAGTGTATGCTTGGTCGAATGGCTCTACGGAAGATCAGAATGTTGTCTGCATAAATGAGTGATAAAGGGCATGCCAACCCGCGACGGATGAAAGTCGGTTGTAGAGTGATTCGGGTGGAATTTACACTATTTGGATGCATATTTGAAGCTCATTTGATGTTGATTTCATTGAATTATACATTGAATATGATTGTTTAAGCCGAAATGAGAGAAAGGTTGTGTTTTGTCGATTTTGTAGGAAATACGATGGAATTTGGATCAAAACACCAAACATACTTTACTGGATCAGGAAGAGGAGTGCACCGTTGGATTCGTCTCGAAAAATGGAGTGGAATGGAAAAAAGAATCGAGTCAATCGGAGGTCGGAAACTCGAGATACGAAGAGACAAAAATACATGCCCGGGTAGAAACGACCCGGGCGGGTCACTTCGACCCGGGCAAGGCAGAATTTTGAGTTGCTTCGTATTTGGCCCGGGTGAAACCCACCCGGCCGGGTGGTTTCGACCCGGGCAAGGCCCCAACATGCATTGCTTCGTCTTTTGGCCGGGTGGCATGCCCGGGTGGGAGCCACCCGGCCGGGTCACTTCATTTTCGGGGTTTTTGGCCCATTTTCTCCATATTTCAAGGGCCTAATTGCAAAATTAATTCAAGACTTCTACCCCAACTATAAATAGATCAAATTTGAGTTTGAGAAGAGACTCTTACTCCTTTTACAAGCAATTCCACACACACATTCACATAGTTGTAGGTGTTCTTCATTTTTAGTTTAGATTCTTCATTAGATTAGATAGATTAGTGGTTTTTACTTCAAATCAAGCTACGATTATCATCGGGCATCGTCTATTACATCGGTTTGTAGCTAAAATCTCATGATCAAGGTGATATTATTCTATTTTGCAATTCAATTTAGTATTTTCTTAATTTCTTCTATCTTTTATTATTTTACCATTAGTTTGATGTTATTTGTTGTTGTAGCCATGGAATTCTCTTCTAGAACCATGGGCTAAACTCTTATTGCCTTGGGTGTGAATGTTTTGATGGGTGTTTAGTGTAATTATAGATTAATTGCATGATTAGCTTAGGAATTGGGAGTATATGTTTCTAGTGTTGTAATTTTCATGATTCAATTGATTAATTCACCCTATTAACTAGCATTGTTAGTTTTGTCGACTTCAACGACCGTATTGGGTTGCATGATTAAGAGTGTGTGTATGAGCTTGAATTAATCAATTAGAATTAACATAGTAATTAGCTACACCGACCGGGGGTTGATTGCTTAGATCGACGACACTAGACACTAGTCGATTAGAGGTCGTCTATTAGATTAGTGAAAGGGCGTCTCATAAGCATTAGTAACCGTGTTGAACGTGTTTATGAGACACTATCTTAGGAGCTTATGGTATTGATTAGACTATATAATTGCTAATCGATGCACGTGTTCACCTAAGCCTCACAAGGGATTGGTCTACACACACGAGTGATAGCCTTTAGCTTATCCCATATTTATAGGTTCATTCATGCAATTGATTCGTTAACTCATTGAATTACCCACAAAACGGAAGCACCCGAGGCAATACTCTCACCTTGCACTTTCGAAAGGAAGTTAGATAGCTTATTATTACTTTTGTCTATTTCTTGTTTATTTTAGTTAATTTAGTTTAATACTTGTGTTTTAATTCCCGAAAATCCAAACAAACACGTGTAGTTACTACAATAGCATGCATACTCGTAACTTTAGGGATTCACTAGCACTCAATTAGGTCCTTGGAACGAAATTTTACTTGGTATACTTATCGTACTACTAACGAACCCATACGCTTGTGGGGATCGTATAGTTGTAAAAAGTGTGCAAAAATACATCCAAGTCAATGGCGCCGCTGCCGGGGATTTAAGCGAGTGTTATTAGTGAAACTTAGAGTTTGTTGAGTGTTATTGATAGTAGCATTTCTTTTTTCGTTATTTTGTTTTTTCGTTTCTCTTTGTGGGCTTTGATACTTGTTTTTGTGTAGGTGTGAACTTCATCGCCTCGATGGATGGATACAACCAATACCAATGGAATCAATGCTATGATCAAAATGGTATGGTTTATCCTCCACAACATGGAGATATGAGATACGATGGTTGGAGGAACTTTGATTATAATTATCAAATGCAACAAGTTCCCTCCTATTATCGAGATTGGAAGAATGAAGAAGCACCACCTCCCCCTTCTCAAGGATATTATCCTTATCCTTACCCAACTCAGCCACAAGCCTACTTCCCACCACCTCCACCACATCAATACCTTCCACCGCAACACCCTTATCCTCCATATCCATATCCTCCCCCACCACCGGAAGAGTTGTATCGTCCACCTCCTCCTCCACCTTTGGAGGAACCTTGGTTTGACAATTATCAAATGCAACAAGTTCCTTCCCCTTATCAATCTCAAGAGTGGGAAAGCAATGCGCATTCACCACCAAACAATGAAGAAAGTGATACTACAAAAGTGCTTCTTGCACTATTGTTGAAAAAGTTGGATGCAAGTGAAAAAAAGTTGGAGGCAAGTGAGAAGAAATTCGAAGCAACCGACTCCATCCTTGCTCAACTTGTTAATAATCAAAAATCGATGGAATTCCAACTTGGACAATTGGCCATTGCCGTGAAAAAAATGCAAGAATAGGAGAACTCAAGTGAGGAGAGTGAAGATGCCAAGCTCATTGTCAAAGGAGATGAAGATAAATGTCCTTTAATGGATATGAGCAACAAGGAACATGCAAATCAAGAAGCGTCAAAAGACGAGTTGAAGAGAGAAATGAGCATTCCTAAACTTTTAAACTCTTCAATTTATTCTTCATTTGATATTAATGCTTCTATTGATTTCATTTTACCTCTTGATCATTTTAATTCAAAAAAAGAGCTTGAGAAGTGTTTGGTGGATATTCTTGGACAAAGAGGAAAGAAATGGAAAGAGGTGGAGTGGAAGGAGCAAGAAGAATATTCATTGTTGAAACCATGGAAGAAAAATGTGGATGATTGGTCTTCAATTCATAAGAGCCTCCTTGAATTTGAAGCTCAAAGGTTGAAATACAATGGGAAGGAGGATCGATATCCATGGCCTTTCCGATGAGTTCTTTTATTTCCGTCCGGCAAAGGACGTTAAACCTAGCGCTAAATGGGAGGCAACCCATTTTTTTACTTGCTTTCTTTCATTTCTTGTTCATTTTTTATGTTTTGTTAGTTTAGTTTGATGTGTTTGTGAGTTTTGATGTTAGTTGGAGAAGCTTGGATCGAATGGACAAGTGGATTGAAAGTGGAACTTTGTGCTAAGAAGAAGGTGTAGCTATAGCAATCGTAAGAGGTACGCCCACCCCAATTCTTAGGAATTGCATAGCAATTACTAAGTTTTGGGGGGGTAGTGGAATTTATATTCTTGTTCATGACATTGATTGCTTAGCTACTCTTAGTGTTAATTGATGGGATAGTGGCCCATGTGTGTAGATTTGTATGGTTAGCACTTGGTGGCAATATCAATGCAACACTATTTTTCCAAACTTTTAATTGCTTTGCAATGAAAAAGTTTGGGGGGGTATGTTCGTTTTTACATTTTCTATTGACACCAATGTGTATTCTTGTGTATGTGTGTAATTTGAACTTAAATGATCATTGAGACACATTTGATGGTGATTTGTTGTGAATTTGATTCCTTGAATGTGTACATGATTGGAATGAATCATCTTGTTTGTGTTGTTGTCATCTCGTTGCCTATGGATGTTTTGCATGCACAATGAGTTATGTGTGATGATGATTGATGAATGATTGAGTATTGAATGAACCGGTGAGAGTTGAGCTTTGAACCGAACATTAATCCGGTTTATTTCATTCTTGAGTGGATCAATTCATTGCTTGTTTTTCTAGAACTTGCCCAAGTCCTTGCTTGAGATCATACTTGTGTGATACTTTGAGATATGATGTAGGCCATCTTTCGTACTACAAGTCACTTAGCCATATTTTTCCAATAACCAAAGAAATCTTCCGTAGTTAGCCCGTTTGAGCTTGAGTTCCCATTCTCTTGGCAACCTACCATGTTTAACCATTTAGCTTTGTGAGCCTTTGATGTCCAATTCTAGTGGAGAACAAAAAGAAAGTGGTAAAACATATGCTTAAATGCCTTTAGTTTGAAGAGAAAAATTGGCAAGGGTGTGAAAAGAAAGAAAAAGTTGGAAGTGATGAGAAAATGAGAAAATAAAAAAAAATTGAGAAAGAAAAGAGGGACAATGAGCCCCAAGTGCTTGAGAAGAAAATAAATTGAAAGGTGAAGTGATTGGCTAAAAAAAAGGAGGAGATGATTGCATGTGAGAAATTTGAATGAAAAGTGAGAATGAAGGTGTGTAAACCTTATGAGCATAAGCTTGATGTGTTGAAAAACAACTTTCGTTCTCCACTAGACGAGTCACTTCCTCCATATTCATCATACCCCGTCCAAAGAGCCAACGTTACGTCCTTGGTTAAGACCTATTGATCTCATAGTTGAACATGTTTGTGGTGGAAAGATGGTAGAGCTTGGGCAAGCTTATGGCAATTGCAATGCGTGATTTGATTGATGAGTGTCTATTGTCCTTAATTTGTTTGAGTGTTTGAGAGAAACACTATATCTTGTGAGTTGAACTTGAGCATTTGGATATTGTCATCACCATCACTTGTTATTGTATGTTGAGCATGTGTGGGGTAATTAGTTTGATTTTCAATATTGAACTTGTGATCATTTTTGAGAATGTATCTTGAGGAAGAAGAATTCATTTCATGTTATTTGATACGTGGGATCTTTCATTGATCATCTAGTTGTAAATTTCACCCTCACATTGTAATTCTTTCGTTGCTCGAGGACGAGCAACACTTTAAGTTTGGGGGAGTTGATTCGGGTGGAATTTACACTATTTGGATGCATATTTGAAGCTCATTTGATGTTGATTTCATTGAATTATACATTGAATATGATTGTTTAAGCCGAAATGAGAGAAAGGTTGTGTTTTGTCGATTTTGTAGGAAATACGATGGAATTTGGATCAAAACACCAAACATACTTTACTGGATCAGGAAGAGGAGTGCACCGTTGGATTCGTATCGAAAAATGGAGTGGAATGGAAAAAAGAATCGAGTCAATCGGAGGTCGGAAACTCGAGATACGAAGAGACAAAAATACATGCCCGGGTAGAAACGACCCGGGCGGGTCACTTCGACCCGGGCAAGGCAGAATTTTGAGTTGCTTCGTATTTGGCCCGGGTGAAACCCACCCGGCCGGGTGGTTTCGACCCGGGCAAGGCCCCAACATGCATTGCTTCGTCTTTTGGCCGGGTGGCATGCCCGGGTGGGAGCCACCCGGCCGGGTCACTTCATTTTCGGGGTTTTTGGCCCATTTTCTCCATATTTCAAGGGCCTAATTGCAAAATTAATTCAAGACTTCTACCCCAACTATAAATAGATCAAATTTGAGTTTGAGAAGAGACTCTTACTCCTTTTACAAGCAATTCCACACACACATTCACATAGTTGTAGGTGTTCTTCATTTTTAGTTTAGATTCTTCATTAGATTAGATAGATTAGTGGTTTTTACTTCAAATCAAGCTACGATTATCATCGGGCATCGTCTATTACATCGGTTTGTAGCTAAAATCTCATGATCAAGGTGATATTATTCTATTTTGCAATTCAATTTAGTATTTTCTTAATTTCTTCTATCTTTTATTATTTTACCATTAGTTTGATGTTATTTGTTGTTGTAGCCATGGAATTCTCTTCTAGAACCATGGGCTAAACTCTTATTGCCTTGGGTGTGAATGTTTTGATGGGTGTTTAGTGTAATTATAGATTAATTGCATGATTAGCTTAGGAATTGGGAGTATATGTTTCTAGTGTTGTAATTTTCATGATTCAATTGATTAATTCACCCTATTAACTAGCATTGTTAGTTTTGTCGACTTCAACGACCGTATTGGGTTGCATGATTAAGAGTGTGTGTATGAGCTTGAATTAATCAATTAGAATTAACATAGTAATTAGCTACACCGACCGGGGGTTGATTGCTTAGATCGACGACACTAGACACTAGTCGATTAGAGGTCGTCTATTAGATTAGTGAAAGGGTGTCTCATAAGCATTAGTAACCGTGTTGAACGTGTTTATGAGACACTATCTTAGGAGCTTATGGTATTGATTAGACTATATAATTGCTAATCGATGCACGTGTTCACCTAAGCCTCACAAGGGATTGGTCTACACACACGAGTGATAGCCTTTAGCTTATCCCATATTTATAGGTTCATTCATGCAATTGATTCGTTAACTCATTGAATTACCCACAAAACGGAAGCACCCGAGGCAATACTCTCACCTTGCACTTTCGAAAGGAAGTTAGATAGCTTATTATTACTTTTGTCTATTTCTTGTTTATCTTAGTTAATTTAGTTTAATACTTGTGTTTTAATTCCCGAAAATCCAAACAAACACGTGTAGTTACTACAATAGCATGCATACTCGTAACTTTAGGGATTCACTAGCACTCAATTAGGTCCTTGGAACGAAATTTTACTTGGTATACTTATCGTACTACTAACGAACCCATACGCTTGTGGGGATCGTATAGTTGTAAAAAGTGTGCAAAAATACATCCAAGTCATAGAGAACCTTTGTGCGCTTTCGCTTCGAGCAGTTTAATAAGAACGTCCCCAGAAAATCAATTTTGGAGAGCTGATAATGGATCTCCATGCCTTACCCCTCAGTACAGTTGAAATAGCCATGTGGATTTCTATTGATAATTATAGATAGACGAGACGATTCCGGGATGCAACTGACTAGCTGGCAGAACTTGTTATGAAAACCCAGGATCCTCATTACATCGAGCATAAAACCCCAACGGACCGTGTCAAACGCCTTCATGATATCAATTTTTAATGCAACATTTCCGTGAACCCGTGTACGGTTAAGACAGTTGATCCCCTCCGAAGCTAACACGATCCCATGATGGATATTACACTACAAAAAACCATCCATATGGAGAGGGTTTTGGCGAGGGGAAAGCCCTCGCTAAGCAATTTGGCGACAGCATAGGCGAGGGGCAGTCGCCGTCGCCTAATTGCTCCTCGCTAATTTATTGGCGAGGGCACCCTCGCCAAATCACGAGGGCAGAATCGCACTCGTGAATTGGCGAGGGTCAAACACACTCGCGAATTGGCGAGGGCGCGTGCCGTCGCCAAATAGCGAGAGTGAATCCCGTCGCCCAGTCGCGAGAGTCATAACCCTCGCCAATTCCCGAGGGCAAATTCCGTCGCCTTTTCCCGAGCGCGACGCCCCTCGCCAATACGCTGGATTTAAAAAAAAACAGACCTGGGTTTCGAACCCAGGTCTCTAAGGCCACTACCCTTACCCCTCACCACCAGGCCACCCTTTATTGTATTTATTTGGCACTGGGCGCGCGCATGGGGGGTCGAACTCGCGACCTCCCGGATTCTGAAGAGTTTATGCGCCCCCGTGTGCCAATTAGGCTAGGAGCTTTAGTCGTAATATTTCAAATGCATTATATATTTATCCCTTTTAATTTCTGTTTTTATTCTTTAACTCAATTAATTTAATAAATTACCAACTATATGTTATTCTTTTACAAACCCCTCATTACTAAATTTAATAACTTACACTTATATATATATATATATATATATGTATTAATTAACTCAATTTATTTAACAAATCCCTTCATTAATACTAAATTTAATAATTTTCATTAATAATAAATTTAATAATTTATACTTATGTATGTATTAACTCAAATTTATTCTTTTATTATTAATTAAGTCAATTAATTGAATAGATTACTAACTCAATTAATTTATATATTAGCTCAATACTTAATTAATTTAACAAAAGCCCTTCATTACTAAATTTAATAACTTATTAACTCAATTACCAACTATATGTTATTAACTCAATTTATTTAATAAATTACCAACTATATGCTATTAACTCAATTCATTAATTATATATTAGATCAATACTTAATTAATCACACACAAGCAATATATATGAATTAAAACCATATAAAATAAAACATTGTCTCGTACGTTCACTTCAATTCAAGTACACAACAAAAAAAAAAATCCCAAACAACTTCATCAATTTTTTAAAATCCAACAAGACAACATAACTTAAAATGTATCAATCATCGACCATCCTCAGCAGCGTCATCATCACCATCATCATCCCCGTTCCCGTTACCCGACCCCCTTCTGAACCGTCTCATCATTGATGCCATCTGTGATGCCATCTAAGCAGCAAACTCTTGACGTAAGCGCTCCTCCGTCTGAGTGACTGATTGTTGCAGTTCTTCACGTATGAGACGCTCTCTCTCTTCACTAGCCCTCCGCTCTTCCAAAAGAGCATTGTCGATGTCGGCCTGACTAAATCGTCCAAACGCCGTACCGGAAGATGTCTCACCAGGACCAGAAGTGACACGTCTGTTCTTTCCTAGTTGCCCAAGACCCTTCACGCGGCCGTGAGATCTTCCAACTTTCTTCACGTACAACTCAGACATTTCCGGCAAGGGTGGGGTCTGGCTACTGGAACCATCATCTGAAGGATCATGATCAGATGACGGCTGGGTGAGATGTGACAATTCCTCTTGCACCTGATCCTATTTGTGCATATGTAAAATTTGGTTAATATACATGTCAATACAATTAAATATTATATTTAATATAATATATGTATACACTTACCAGAATATCACCTATATGCCCGTATGTGTACGTTCCGTTATTGTAACAGTGGTAATATTCGATAATCTCCCAGTCGTAAGCTGGTCGTCCCGTCCTCTCCTCCTATATTTTGAAGAACATAAAATTAAATTAATTAAAATGAACTCAAATTAATTACTTATATAATTGAACATAAATACTTACAATCCGTCTGGCCACCTCGGCTGTCCCACGAGATCCCCCTTTATGTCTAGCAAAACCGGTACCCGGGCCTCCAGGCTCTGATAGACGGTTCTTCCGACACTGCTCGCTCTTCTTAATTGTGTCCGGATGATTCCAGTGGCGAAGCAAGTGCTCCCAGACATCGTTGTCCCAATTCGGCTTCTTCTTCTCATGCTCCCACAATCCCTTGTAGTGGTTCAACATGTCACTGTATCGATTTGCTGCTCTCTCAAGAAAGAGCCTGTACACTAATGCAGTGTCAACAGTCTCTGAATCCCACGTAACCTCATTCTGCCAAAAAAAATTGATTAATTATAACAAAATGTGAATGAATAGATATGTTACACATCATTAAATTATACCTGGAATGTATCCCACCACCGTTGAAGTACACCTGGGGATACCAAGCCGAATGTGTGTGCTCCAACCTCCATATTCCGGTACATGATATGTCTGATGGTGGTCGAGATTAGACCCGAAGGCATCATCCTGTTGTTACGTACACATAATTAATTTGAAAATGAATAATTATGTAATTCATTATAATGAAAATTATAAGATATGTAATACTTACGCTCCACGAAAGATCGTAAGACGAATACGACTCTCGTGTGCGTCTAGCGCCTGGCTGGCCGCTGTCTCGACAGACGCACGTCCGACTGGGTCCGGTAACGGTGGATCCTCCTGCGCTGGATACATGGGGGGGCATCTGGGGAACCTGTGTGTAGTACGGATAGGGGGTCGATCCCTGCATCTGGGGCATCTGGACGATCACAGTCATATCTGGCAAATAGAAACCCGGATGATGTGGTATAGGTACAGGCGGCGTCTCACCTCTACCTCTACCTATACCTCTACCTCTACCTCTACCACCCGAATCCTGCCCAGTACCAGAACCCTGACCACCAGAACCATGTCCACCAGAACGCTGTCCATGACCCCCATATCCACTCATCTGTAAAAATAAATATTAAAATATAACAATTAATAAATTAACATTCTTGATATAATAACATCTATGAACACTCAAACTGAATCATAAACATGCATTAAGAACACTGAAACCGAGTCATAATCAACATTCTTTATATAATATAACATATACATGAACACTCTAGTAATATTAATCTTCTTCATCATCTTCTTCATCTTCATCCTCATCTTCTTGTTCTTCTTCTTCTTCTTCTTCTTCTGCTTCTTCGTCTCCGGCTACGTCCATCAATGTACCGGTAGTATCAGTTAATATAACAGGATGATCATCTACTTGTACAATCATTTGATGTTCTATGCTTTCCTCTTGGAACGCGGGAACATCTGCTACATCGTCAGTAGTGGATGACTGTTGTGCGTCCAAGAAGGATCTCGGCTTGATTTTGCATACAGTTATCCAATCAGTACGGGGTCCAGGGTACGAACAATGGTAGACTTGAGTGGCTTGACTTGCTACTACGAATGGATCGTACCGACCGTATCGTCGCCTCTGATGAATATCCACAAGCTTGTAGTTAGGATCAATTTTTGTACCACTGGCTGAGTTATCAAACCACTGACACTTGAACAAAACCACTTTCTTCTCGTGGTACCCCTGGTAGTCCAATTCGACTACTTCCTCGAGATTCCCGTAGAAATCCTCTTCATCTGCATCATAGTTTTTTCCCTTGATACAAACCCCACTGTTTGATGTTGCTCTAGATGCACCATAAGCCATAGTGTGAAATTTGTACCCGTTCACGTAATACCCTGAGTACGTAACTACGTGACCAGACGGACCTGCAGAAAGATCGCAAATAAACTTGTTCTCCACGGGATTTATCTTCACCTATATAAGTCGACTCTATGTGAGATTTACGTTTTTCTGAAGGACAAATCTCACGAATCAACTCAACGACTTGATTGTATCCCCTTTCAGACAATCTGTTTTCGGTTTTAATATTCAACAAGCTGGAATTGAACGACAACTGCGAATGAGATTCACAACCGGGATACAAGTCTTGGTCCGCTGCACGAAGCATGTCGTAGAACTGTGACGCATTCTCGTTAGGGGGTTCTTCATTATGTGCCTCCTCTTCCGCGTTGATTCCAAAATCAATGTTTGGGTCACCCATTAATTCTTCTACCATAGTGAGGTACGAGCTAGGTCCCATAGGGTCAACTTCATTTGAAGTTGACGCAAATGCACTAGTGTTTTGAAATGGACGTGGACCCCAACTCTCTTCACCGTGATAAATCCAATTATAATAATTTCGTGTAAACCCATTTCGATATAAATGAGACTTCACTTCATTAGGATCTCTATAAGTCTCATTTCGACATCTAGCTTTCGAGCAAGGACACCTAATTTTTCCTTCCCAAATCGAATTCGGATTACTAGTGGCAGCTTCAATAAATCCATTTACACCACTAATAAATTCGGGGCTCATAATCCCATTGACCAATCTTGGCCTATACATCCAACTACGACTTGAATAATTCATGTTAATCGATCTGTTTCAAATGTAAATATATAGTTTATATATATATATTTAAAAATTTCGGCAGAGTTTCTTCTAAATCTATCGTATCACCAAATATTTAGGTTCCTAGTGCATCCATTTCCGACTCGAGTAAAATTACTCAAGTCGGAACGCACAATCTACAACAAACAAACAACTCATCCCGACCTCCAACATCGATTTAATTTCACTTATTTCCAACAATACATTATAAAATTAATTCTCCCAATTAACACATTCATGCATAACAATTAACACACCAATTAATAATTAACACATATATATACATGCATATATAAAACATAACAATAATTATATTAACACATTAATTCATAACAATTAACAATTTTTATAACTTTCATCAATTAACAATCTTAATTAATCCTAATAAACAATATACATATTTTTCTAACATAATTACAATCCTAACATTACACAACAAAACTATATACATGCATATATATATATATATATATATATAATATAATACAAACATATATATACAACTTTTAATTTAATCAATAAAAACGCATAAATTTACCGTAGAAATGAACCCCTCGAAGTGTAGAACAGAAATATCCAAAAAATAGCCTCGATCGGTAGCTCCGGCAGTGGCGGTGGCGCGGTGGAAGCAGCTGCAGCGGTGGGGTCAAATTGGGGGTGAAGCGGTTGTACGCGAAATTGGGGAAGGAGGAGGGCTTTTTAAATGGGCTTTAGGCGAGGGCAATTACGAGGGCCCCACCCCCCTCGCCAATTAGCGAGTGGGGGACCGTCGCCAAATCCCGAGGGCCACAATGCACTCGCCAATGAGCGAGTGCAAAACACACCGTCGCCATATCCCTCGCCAATTGGCGAGTGCATCTGTTTCCACTCGCTAAATAGCGAGTGTGATTCCGCCCCTCGCCAATCCCCTCGTTATTTGTGCCCCTCTTTAAATCCCTCGCCAAATAGCAAGGGTAAAATACCCCTCGCCAATTCCCCTCGTTATTTGAGCAATTTTTTGTAGTGTTACGACCAAGTATGAAAACAAACTGAAATGGCGAGAAGTTCTTTTCCAATATTGGACCCAGCCGCGAGGCAAGTATCTTGGAGAAAGCTTTGTAAAGAAAGTTTCCCAACACAATAGGCCTGAAATCCTCGATCTTGTCAGTCCCCTGATGCTTGGGAATGAGTGCAACAAAATTTAAATTGAGGTCATGTGGCAGGAAATTAAATCTGAAGAAATATTGTGCCGCACGAATCACATGTGCCTCTATAATATCCCAAGCTTCCTGATAAAATACACCTCCAAAACCATCCGGACCCGGTGCACAGTCGGCTGACAAATCAAAGAAAGCTTCTTTAATTTCGGTTGTTGAAGGGGCCTGCGTAAGGGTGTCATTTTGAGAAGGGGTGGTAAAAGGTTGCAGAATTGCTGTCAAAGGTGTACTTTCTGCCTCTAGCCCAGCAGAATGTGGCTCCGAAAATAGATTAGTGTAGAATCCTGTGATGTGCAAAGTTATGGCCTCCTGATCGCTACAACGCGTGCCATTGATATTCATGGACTCTACTGGAGCTCGAACCTTCCTCAATTGGTTGAGTTTATGAAAAAACTTGGTGTTCCGATCGCCATCTCTAAGCCAAGTAATTTTGTTTTATTGAGCAAAAAAAGTGTGTTGTTGGCGTAACACAACATTAAGGTCCTGCTTGGCCACAATTTCACGTTGTGTATTATCCCAATTATAACCGTGCGTGCAGATTTCACGCTGGACCGAGTGGAGGCAGTCCTTGGTTGCAGAGATCCGTACTTGCACATTTTTTAATACCTCCACGTTCCATTTCCGCAAGGACAATTTAAGACGCTTGAGCTTTAGTCTAACCAAAGTAATTGGATTCGGGGCAAGGAGAAACAGATCCCAGGATTTCCGAATCACTACTAAACAACCTGGATCTTGCAGCAACATGTTCAAGAACCGAAAACTCGAGGCCCTTGTGCGTGCACCAATTGTGCATTCCAAGCTAATCGGATGATGATCATAGCTTATTCTAGGAAGAGTCGTTGCAGCCACAGCTGTCCATTGTTCCGAAAATTTGTAGAGGCTAAAATCTATCTAAACGGGACGCTACCAGGGTACCATCTTTGCGACGAACAACCCAAGCATAATTAGGTCCCGATATGTCCAAGTCCAAAAGATTGGAATCAGAAATAAAGTCCCGAAAATCTTGACACACCGCCCGTAGTGGAGGTGCTGCACCACAGTGTTCATGTGCCCCCAAAACCGAGTTAAAATCTCCCATTAAACATATCAGATGAAGACGCAACTGAAGCACATACTGCCAAAGCAGCAGTCTGCGAATGTGATCGGATGTCGCATGTACAAAACGGAGATAAAAAACCTAATTGTGCACCATGGTACGAATAATTATTACTTGTTCCGTGATTCCGCGTATATGTGAAATAATCTTCAGATACGGCTTGCATAGCAACCAAATGGTGGGCCTCATGCCCTCCCTTTCATTAGATACCAACAACTCCAGATTTAAGGTAATCCAAAAATTAGACATAATATTCTCGAAACAGATTTTAGGCTCAATAATGGCCAAAAAATATGGATTATAGGTGCGACAATGACTCCACAAAAGGTCTTGAGAATCGATATTGCCAACACCCTGAATATTCCAAAATAACACTATCATGGATTATCGTTGTAGAAACCGTGTTCAGGCGGTTCTTGCTCGCGATCTGATTCCCCAATGTCTGATCCATCCAAATCTCCCCAACGCCCCAGCGCAGCCGAAGCCATCCGACTATATTTTGGAGAATGGGAGGTCGTCTCCGCTACCGTCTATTTGGATGAGACCTCCATTTCTGCTACCTTTTTTAGTGCCTCCCCTAATTCGTCCATATCATCCGAATAAGTCCGCGAAATACAAATAACTGATTTAAGTCTGGCACCCTTAGGATCCGTAGTGGCTGAAGTTTCCATGCTGACAGCCTCGCCCTAATCCAATTGCTCTACCTCATTCTCTTAATATCCCCCAGTTGCAGCCTGCTGAGAGCCGAGGATGTCAAAATTATTCGAAAGTTTGGTGTCGGAATTGTCCTGTGGAGCTGGTTTCCTGTTATTATGTCGCGCACGATGGACTTTGCGCGGCTTGGTAAAGCCCTGCTCTCTTGCTTGCTATCCACGTCTTCCGTGATCAAGTGAAGGCACCTCACCCTCCTCAGCAGCAGCAGTGTCACCCTTGGGAGAGGATGGGTTGCGATCACGCTTGTTGCAAGATTCCCATGAATTCCCCACTACCGAACAGTAGCGGCAAAACGACGGCGGCTTTTCATATTTGAAGTAGGCAAACGAGCGGTGGCCTTTACGCTCTATCAAGATCTGCTCAATCTTATCTTTGGAAAAATCAATTTCCACGAGTACCCTGATGAAGTAGCCCATGGAGCCGTCAAGCGAGCGCTCATCAATCTTAACTGGGGTACCCAATGCATGTGTCATTCCCGTAATTAAGGTTTTCATCCAATATTCAAACGAAAGCTCATATATACGCACCCAGACCTGTGCCAATGAAGTGTTCACCTTATATGGGTTAAAATCTTTAACCCATTTTGATAGTCTGAAAACCCCTGGATTCAAAAACAAACTGCCTTTCTTTGTCGCCGAATCCCTATCAACCCCTTGATCAAACTGTACATTGTAGTATCCAAGCACCAAATGGATCAATTTCCAATTTCCGCGCAAGCCCCGCGCCTTCGTCAGCGCCTCCTTAAGCGGAACCAGTGCCCACGGTTTATCACGTCGGGCGTTTGAGATGCGGCCAATGAAAGAATTACGGCATAAAGCCTCCCGATCTGCATATTCCTTCTCATCAACCGTGATCGACATGAAATCCCCTTTCTTGATAGGCATGTGAATTGGGTTATCCGCAAGATGATCAGCACTAATTGAGTTGACAATTGGCGTAACGGAATCCGCTATTAAGGCCTCCTTGAATGAGATCTGAACCCTAGATGGGGAACTAGGGTTTTCGGTATTCCGAGCCACAAGTGTCGCAACCGGGATCTGTGGAACGGAGGAAAGTTGAGGAAATCCTTAAGCCATGGATGCGACTCGCATAGTGCAACAAACGAAGAAATCCGGTCAAGATTGGTGGCCGAAATCTCCATGATCGAAGGAATGACGAAGAACTAATAGAACCCGCTTTCGTCGCTCATATGGATTTTTCTATAATCTATTACTCCTCCAAAGTGTATCTATATCTATAAACATAAATATTTACATAAAATATTTAAAGGATAATAATAAACATAATATTAAATGATAGATACATATCTTATTAATATTAGTATATTCTTAATAGTTATTCCAGAGATGGTGTAGAATTAAAATCAATTTTCTTATATAATTGATTTGATTAACTTTGATTGTCTTACGTCAAACTATTTCACGAAAGAATAACGCATAGTATGACGTACATATTCTTGGGTAAGAATTCTACGTACATACACGTAATTTTGGTGAAAATTTTCAAATAATTCTCCAAATATCTTAAAACGTTCTGAAATTTTTAAAACTAGTCTTCATCATATACATGATTCTAAAGAATAAAAAAAAGAAGCGAATTGTATCTTTAAAAATATAATATAGAGGACAAATAAAATTACTAAATTTAACTAATAGCAATCATTAAAATTATACTACTATATATGTGAAGCTTTTTAGATGATCAATAAAAAAATCTATTTTAATTAAGTTTGACCGTAAATTTTATTTTATTAAATTACATTTAATAATTATATTTATTGTATAAAATATTTTATATTTCCTCTGCTCTCTCGAAGTCAAAAGTTACCTATTAATTTTGCTATTTTGGTGTCCCACTTAATTATTATTATTTTGTACCTTTTTCATTTTCTATCTCTTTCAACCTTTTTTTTTTTTTTCTACATATTTATACATGCATTTCATACTAATTTGACCAAGTCAAAAGCTAAGTCCATTTAACCCAAAAGTCAAATTAAAATAATTTTAAAAAATTCGCAGGTCATAAACTCGGATTCGGGTTGCTCAGAAAATTTGCGGTCGCAAACAGGTGGTTTACTACATGACCAAAATATTGTTACTACAGGGTCAAAAAATTATCACTACAAGGCCAAAAATTTAATACTACGTGTAAAAACATTCTACAAATTCACCCAAAAAATTAACTGTCCAGAATATTTTTGGACATATAGTAATACACTTTTGACCTTGTAGTGATAAAAATTTGGTCTTGTAGTAACACTCTTTTAGTCATGTATTAAGTCAGAATTATTTTAATAATTTTGCTCAAAAAAAATAAGTATCCATAATATTTTTGGACTTACAGTAAGTAATACGTTTTTGGTCTTGTAGTGACAAAATTTATGTAATGTAGTAACATAGTTTTTGTCATGTAGTAAGATAATATTTTAGAGCGAAAATAAATATTATAATTAAAGTTGACCCGCGTTGACCTGCATTTGACCCATAAAATTTGACTTAATTGGTCAATATTGTATGTATGCAATATTGCATATAAGTTTTTGCCTATTAAAAATTAATATACAAGAATCAATTCTACATTTTTTTAAGAACTTTTAGATGAGACGAAATTTTTACACTACTTTTTTTTTTATCTCTATACTTCAATAAAATACTATATATATTATAATATTATATTTTTTAATCAATGTGAAAAAAAAAAACTTTATGAAAAACGAGGAAGTATAAGTTTTTGTGTTTGTACATAACAAATGAAGTACTACATACAGTCGTATAAGAAGGCCCGATAGATCGACTTGAGAATTTAAAATTTAATAAATCATTCCCCAAATCTTGAAATACAACACGTAACGACCCCACTAATTATTATAGAATTTCTTGAAAGAAAGTGAATTAATTTGATGAAAGTTTTGAATAAAGGAAATTTTCAATTTCGCCGGCCACTTCCATTTTTCCTTTTTTTTACATCCTATATTTTGTTTTCTTTGCAGATCATTACACTTTCACTTTTCTTGTTTTTGTATTTTCATTAATTTAATTTTTTTTCTCCATGCACCTTTTTTTATTATTCTGGAAGTGCAAATCCAAAAGGAAAACTAAATTAAATAATACTAATTCGCATAGGCGAAAAATAGAAAATAATACTAATATTTGGGCTCAAAGCTATAAAAACCTCGAGATTAAAAGTTAAAAAGAAATACAGTACCCCCTGAAATTAATACTAATGAATTGTGGGTGGAACACTTTTAGGTAGAAGGGCGGTGGAAGTTGGGATTTCGTTCTCATAGTTTTACTCAACACGCCACGCAAATATTACTTATTCTCCCTCTCTTTTAATTAATGATTTTTCAAGATTCCAATTGTAATAAATATCGATTAGCTAGCTAGTTTGAGTGATATTTAGGTGCACTTCATTGAATCTACTCAATTGAAATTGAATTTTAATAAATTGACTAAGTTAAATGTTAAGTCAAATATTAAATTAAATAAATTGAGTGATATTTAGGTGCACTTCATTGTATCTACTCAATTGAAATTAAATTTTAATAAATTATAATCTAAGTTAAATGTTAAGTCAAATTTTAAATTAAATATTAAAATTTAAATATATTTATATTTATATATTCAATTGTATAAAAGAATTTAGCAATAAAGGAAGGTTGGAGGGGATGAATAGTGATAGAAGAATGTTAATAATATTGTATAAAAATAAGAATTGTGAAATAGTACTGATTAGTGTTCTAATTCAAATGATAGTTTTTCTTGATTTCTTTCCTATCTCAAGTAATATGTAATCAGTTTGTCCCCTCTCCTTTATAAGGATTGTGAGATTTTTTTTTGTATTCAATTGAGTATATACATGCAATTGAATTTTTAATGATTTCAATCTATATTATATATAAAAGGAGGATATGACTCTCTTGGTGCTGCCACGTGTCTTCCCTACTTGCGTTATGTGTCATTCTTATGTGTCTTCCATTCTTGTGCCATGTGTCATTCTTTTGACATGTGTATTTGAAAGAAATTGAACAGTTCAGGAGAACTTGAAACGTTCTTTATCCAACGTTTGAGCTACACAGAGAACAATTAGATATTTAGATTTAGTAGGCCTCAGTTTCTCATCTCTTCTGTATTGAAGTTTATGCCGATCGAACTTCGTATCTACTGTGACACTGTCGGGTCGTAATAACGTCGTCGGTTTGCCGCTGAACCGAGAGTAATTTTAATCGTATTCTTTCTTTTCTGGGTCCAAAGTTCTTAGTTTCGATATCGTGATTATTCAGGCTGAGATTCAAGAGAGAGCTGAAGGAATTAAAAGAGAATACAATGAGCTTGACACTGTCTGGTTCATGGCTGGATCATTATTCCAAGCAATCTTTCAACTAAACACTGTCTTATCATAAACTTCCATAAAAAAATAATTTTGTTATTCTTTGCCATAAATTACTCAGTACACTTTTAAATTTTGATTTTTATTGACTTTTTTCAGCAATACCCATATGATATTTCCATAGAGGCTTTCCCTTTTGAGATATTCAAACAAGCTTTTGTTGCAGTTCAATCCTAGGCCTGTGTGGTTCATTTGCAGGTTTGTTTTGTGCTGGAATGATAGTCTTTGCATAATATCTACGTAGATTTGTAACAGTAAATCAACTTTAGATGATCAAGTCATATAGCATTTGTTTTTACATTTTCCCATAAGATACCAAAGTTAATTTTGTAGTATTAATTCATTTTTCACCAAAAAGTCAATTTTGCAAGGAGATTTGCGTTATTTCCCTAGGACCTCTTACAATGACTTCCTATTCATTTTTTTAGCAGGGATTTTATGCAGAACAATATTAATGGGCCAATACTGAAGGAGATAAAACATTGGGTCTTTGGAATGCCAGGGGTGAAATTGTCGAGGTACATTGCCTAAATTAAGAAGAGTTTTGTGTGTGTGCTAGAATTGTTAACTACATTAGTATGTAACACACTTTCTTGTGAATGTGAGGATGTGAAGTTTGTCATTTGTTGCCTATTTATGTTTGCGATAAGTTATAGTATTCCTTAAAATTAGTGAGATGGCAGTAGATGTTTCAATATAATAGTGTGATCAAGTTATGATGCATAACGCCATAGCGTGGATTCATTGTGTTTGCATAGCGTCATGGCGTGGATTCAGTTATGATTCACGTGACCTGATATACGTTTCTATTGTTTGTTCTTCGTCTCAAGTTTATTCTCCAAAAACGTCTTTAGAGTCTATATCAATTACCAGCATCAGCAATAAAGGGTCTAGATATCTTTGTTCAGGCGGAACTGGTCAAGTTGTACGAATATACAGCTCAAAGGTTAGCGTTCGAAATTTGGTTTCATGTCCCCAAACCACCATATTTTCTTAAAATGCATATTAATGAATATCTTATGAATATATATACCTTGTGTAACTCCTTAAAATAGCAGAGACCCTTCCGGTTTACAAATTTTGAAATATTCTCCTATATATGAACATTATGTTATTTTTTCTCTTCTAACATAATTATTGTATTCAATATTCTTTTAAGTTATCATTTGGAATAAACTCTTCAGATTTTTATATTTGGAGTCTTAGGGTCAACCATTTTAGCTAGAAATCCTCATTTTTGGTTTTGCTACATGATGTGATCTTTATATATAACTAGTGTAATACCCGCGTTTTACGCGGGATTGAAATAAATTTATATTATAATATATTTTTATTTTAATTTATTAATTAAAAATAATATTTGAAACATGTATACATTTATAAATTTATTATTCAATTAAAAGATAAAAATAAATAAAATTGTGTAGCAATATAGAATATATCATATATAAAGAAGAGAACTATAATTGTATTTATAAAATAAATCAATGTACAAAATAAAAAATTGTGGAAAACGTCCTTATAGACAACATTTGTTAAAAGTTTACATATTTTTTTATTTGAATTTAGGCAAAAAATAAATAAAATGAATTCATTCTTGTTCTTGATTTTAGAGGCTGAACATTTGTTCTTGATTCTAGAGGCTGAACATACAACTGTTCCATGTGTGATTTGTCTAATTCAAAATTTTACGGACGTGTCATCCAAAACACTCAATGTCATTCTTAGGATAATCTTTTTACTACCCATGTTTCTTTTACAAATAATTTATTCTTCGAGTCTTGTAACAATTAGTTTAATTTCATTGCACAATCCGAACTTCATAATAATGTTTCTAAGCAGCATTATAGTGACACATATTTTGAGAATCAATTGATATTAATAGACCATAACACTTAAAATAAATGAGAAAATCAATTGAAAATGTATGTCTCATACTACCAGGTTCAAACTCTAATAGATAAATTATGTTTGAACTCAAATATTCCCTTTATATCACCATGTATTATTGTGCACACCGTCTCTCGTTAATATTTTCAACTTGTTTATGTGTTGGAGCTTTGATTCTTTATTAATGTTTTTATTATTTATATTACTTATATTTCATTAAATTTTTTATCTAAATTATTTTTATATTTATGATATTTAAAATGGTGATTATAATAATTATAACTTTTACATAAATCCCTATTAACAATTCACGTTGAATAATAACTTTTACAAATTCGACTTTTGACAATATTCAAAATTCAATTATAAGCTGTATGATGTAAATTATGTCCCAACATAAAAATACAATGAAAATTCAGAATTGTGTAAATTTATGAAATTTTTAATTTTTTATTATTTACCTAGTGTAAATCCCGTATTTTACGCGGGTTGAAATGATTTACAATATATTTAATTTTAGTTTATTAATTAAAAAATAATCTTCAAAACATGTATAGAAATGTAATTTTGTTATTCTAATAAAAGATTAAAAAAATGTTGCAGCAATATATATCACATCACATCACATATATATATATATATATATATATAGAATAAAAAATTAAATTTTTATTTATAATTCCATCTCCAATCCTCGGATCAAATTGCCACCAAAATCACCAATTTGCCACCAAATTTAAGCCGGGACAGTAAAATCATCTCTAATCATGAAACTCAAAATTTAACTCAATAAGAATATTCTTAATGTTATTTTTTATTAAATATTTGTTTATTATCAAATATTTCTATTTAAATTAAATTAATTAAACAAAATAAAAAGTAATATATTTAATATAAAAAAAATGAAACATCAAATTCAATTGCATAAATAATTTGAATTAAGGTAAATAATTTCTAATCCACACTCTCAAGACTGCAACATAAATATGATCTCAATTATAAAAAGAAGTAGCAAAGCACAAATAATAAATTTGTATTTGTATTAAAATGATTTTTTGAAATTTTGCTAAGGAAATATAAGAGAACATTATTATGGTGTTGACTCGACATTATTCTTCATTTTTTATTTATTATATAAAAAAAAATCTCGTTAAAATCGATTGATTATTGAGTGGAGGAGTTTACTACTCTTATTTTTTGGATAATTTTTTATTCATTTCATTTCTTGCTGATCTATATATTTGCTCGATTATTTTTTGTTAATCATGAAGTTCTTTTATACTGTCAGTTAAATGCTCTAAATTATAATTTAATTGTTATTGATATTTTTTAATTATACATAATTCCGTCACAAATTATTTAGGTATAATTTGATTAATTGTTTAAGATTATAGAAAATTATTCTCAAAAAATAATATTAGTCAAAAGTTTACATTTAAAATTATTTACATATAATTTGGAATTTAAGAACTAAGTAGATAAATTAGGTGTTGTCATTTCGGTATTACTAAAATGTGATTAGATATAAATAATTAGTTTTAAAGTCAAAAATTCTTAATTTGTAGCATTTCTAGAAAATGGTAAATGTACATTATTATTCAATTTATTTTAAATATTTTCGTGTAGTGTATACTTTAAAAATTGGAATTTATTGATATTTCCTAATATATATATGAGAATATATTAGAATATATTCGATTTCCTTAATACTCGATTATTTGAATATTTTTTACTATATCACATTTAATATGTCTTTGAGATTTTTAAGAAACTTTTAATTAAAGTACATCCAGGGGTTTGTTATAATTCATTCTATTTGTAAGGATGTATTTGACAATTTAGGAGGGTATTTGTATCATTTTATAAATTAAGTGATGTGTATTTATTTGTGGTTTCATTTATAAGAAATATAAGTGTTAATATTATTCATAATTAGTATTAAAGGGTAGATTAAGATTGAATAAAATGAATGATAATTATATTTTAAATTGAACGTGATTTAGGATAAAATTAGTTTAATTGTGATTGCGTAGAGATTTCGATAAATATGGAAGAGAGGTTGTGTTAACATGTAAAGATAAATCAATTAGTGACGGTAAATATTGAAACGGTTCAAATAACTTGTTAACATTGATATTGGAGTAAATTTAAACTAATTAATATATTAATTTAATTCACATAGACCAATCAGTTTAATTAAAATTGATATAATACGTAACTAATTATAACTATTAATTAGCTAATTAACTGTGTTTAAATTTTGAAATAAGGAAAGATATTAATTATTTTTATAATTCAATTTAACATTGATTTAGTCAATATTTTTAGTATGTAATTGATATGGAAATAGTACTTCACGAATTTTCAATTATAAACTTACATGTTTTAAATTTATATAGGGACTTAATTTAAGTCAAATATAAAAATTGATAATTAAGGAAACAAAAAAAAGACGTTATTGTACTCTTTAAAAAAAAAGATGTTATTGTATATTGCAAAGCTGATTTGGTGCATGTGTATGTAATATATATATATATCTATATATATAATAATAATAATAATAAATTGGAATATCATGCGTATGTGTTCTCATTTTTTTTGCCTAAATGCATGCGGGAGTTACATTCTTTACATTGTATAATTTTGATTTGCTCATAATTACTTAAATAAAAAGAAATCAATATTAACTAATCAAATCATATCATTCCTTTTCAGCATAAGAAAATCCCTTACAAATATGTGTGTTAAATGTTTCATAGGAGTATATTTTTATAACTAATTATTGTAATGAATCCCTTTTTAATATGGAATGAAGATTTTTCATTATATAATTTGTTTAGTAGATATAAAAAAATATTGAGACCAAATTGATTATTGAAATTTACATTAATTATTTAAAATTCACTTATAGATTATCATTAACAATAGAAAAAAAAGTCTTAAACATACACAAATTTCAAATCAAATCATAGATAAATTACCATGGGTCGATATACAAATGTGAAATTACATTGCAAAAGTAGTAAACTTTTTTATTTTTATACATTAGAGATAACAACAATTTACTTAACGTAAATAAATTTACATGTAATTATATGTTACATTAATTATTTAAAATTCACTTATCAATTATCATTAACAGAAAAAAAAATCTTAAACAAAAGTATACAAATTTCAAATCAAATTATAGATAAATTACCATATAATGGGTCATATACAAATGTGAAATTACATTGCAAAAGTAGTAAACTTTTTTATACATTATAGATAACAACAATTTACTTAACGTAAATAAATTTACATGTAATTATAATAGAAAATAAATAAATACGGAGTCCAAAGTTGTTATCATATATCCTTCATTCAAAATGGGGTCATTGAACTTGTCGGTCGTTCTTCATGCTATTTAAAAAACGTTCCTGTCAATCTTTATCGAATATGAATTCTTCAATGGAATACATGTATATAATCAAAACTACTAATAAGGATTAAAATAAGAAATTGTTAGAAAAATTCATCGAAGACAAACATAACATGCATGTTAAGAATTAATGATGACCAAAAAAATTTACTCGTGAATGTAGACGAATGTCTGAAAAAGATTTGATATCTTCATCTGATTTTACAAAATCCGTCTTATCAACGTAGATCAATGGAGATAAAATACATTAACGATTACAGAGCTACAATGTATGAGATACATTGTTGAAGAGGACAAACCCAATAGGAAATGATGGAAAATGAATGTAGAAGGATTATTATATAGAAGATTATATTAAGATCGAACGGTTAAGATTAATTTGTTTAAATGGACGGATTATATTAAAATAAAAAGTATGAAAAGGTGGGGAGAAGAGAGATTTTGAAATGAAGACATTTGGGAGATGAGAGGTTGTGTTAGACGAATCAGATTGCGACACGTGGCACTCCAAAAGTTTGCAAATATATATAATATAGATATGCTTTCAAATCGAATTAGAAACATAAATTGTGATTATGAAGGTTGAGATTAGTTGTTGAAAGAGTAGTTTGGATGGGAGTACAGTCCAGTGGCGGAGGGAGAGGGGTACCTGTACCCCCAAAATTGAAAAATTTTCCACTAATATATACGGAGTACCATGTAAAAAAATATTTTTTTTTTTTAGCGTAAAATGGTAAATATATAGCTCAAAAAACGAAAGTCCAAAGGACCACGCACTCCGTACAATCCTTCCTAGCCTCCTATGTCTACCTCATCAGGTTTTCGGGTTAAAAACCATAGTGGTAAACCCATTTAGGGACAAACCCACTTATGGAAAACCGTAAACCTTCATATGAGGTAAATCCATCAAAAATTTATAGTATTTCAGCTTATTAATACAACCACACGGCCTACACATAGCCTTCTCCCACCACTTATACAAAGCATCTATCAAACTACGCATTTTACTACAGGCCAGCAATCGCATGAACTCGGCCGGACTAGCAAGCTCGGCCGGATGATACCTGCATCCAGAATCTGGAACCTTCAGCACCTCGCCCGGATATACGAACTCGGCCGGATAAGCTCTCCTTCCAGCTTGCAACACGAGCAGGAGCTCGGCCGGATGCACTCCCTCGGCCGGATGTACTCCACATCCACATTGAGCTCGGTCGGATTCCATCACTCGGCCGGATGAACAACTTATCCAGCTCCTACCACGAACTACTCTGCCCTCACACTCGGCCGGATTACTCACTCGGCCGAATGCACACCCCTTCCAGATTGTCTCCCAAGCAGGAGCTCGGCCGGATGCACTCCCTCGACCGGATGCACACCCCTTCCAGATTGTCTCCCCAGCAGGAGCTCGGCCGGATGAACTCCCTCGGCCGGATGGCCTCCATATCCAGCTTGTATCACGTACAGGTGCTCGTCCGGATGCACCAGCTCGGCCGGACCCAATACAGATTTTGCCCCACTCCTTGAACTTGGCACGTTGCTGATTTTGGTCCTTCAAAACATTACTCCATCCACCAAGTATCCTGCCATAACACGATACAACAAGCAGCAAAAGCCCCAACAAAAATGCCACAATAAAATGCATAAGAAAATGCATTATACCTTTTGGGCATTTTCTGGGCAAATTACAGCCCAGTAAATGCATTTGTGTCTTTGATCTTACTTCCATGTCGAAGCACACTCAGTTGCACCGTCTTGACGACTCTCGCGATCGTCGTCCGAACACCATTGAACGCATGATCATTTCGGGCCCTCCAAATATAGTATAATGTCGCACAGGCCGCCAATCGGACCACATCCTTATGGCCCTTCTTAAGCCGTCGACTCCGCCTAATGTCATCAAAAAGATCATCAATGTTTGTGGCCTCATTCCTCCAATTGTCCCACTTCCACACATTAGCCCAAACAGCCCTTGCGAATGCACACTCAAACAATAAGTGGCACGTCGACTCAATGTTATTAATGCACCAACAACACCCCTTGTCGTCATCAATGAAGAATAAACGATCCTTGGTCGCCAATCTGCCCCTAGCCACAAGCCACGTGATAAACGAGAACTTAGGCGGAATGCAACTCCTCCAAATGTCTCCAAACTTAAAGACATAGGCCACATCATGGTGGTCCACCATATAAGCATATAGCTTGCCCACCATAATACCCTTAACATCAACCATCGAGGCTAACATCTCAATTACCCCCTCAACTCCACCATACTTCTCAACCAACTCCTCCTTTACTTTTGCCATGAATCTCCTAATTCTCGATCCATTTAGTCCTCCCACCAACTCCCAAGGGGTATCCCCTTTAAGCCAATAAGTATGGACCCATCTAACCCACAAAGACTCCTTGTTTCGATGCAAATTCCACAAATACCGAACAAAGAGCACTTTATTCCAGATTTCGAGATTTTTCAAGCCGAGACCTCCCTCCTTCCTATCCATGCATATATCCTCCCAAGCCACTAAGTGCCTTTTGCCACCCCACAAGAACGCACTCACCATCCGATTTATCCTCGTAATCACCAATTTAGGCATGTGGAAGATCCCGAACCAATACCCACAAATCCCTTGAACGACCGTGGTAATCAACTCCAATCGTCCACCATAAGATAATGTTTTCGAGCCCCACTTCCCAATATGCTCCCTGATTTTATCAATCAAAGGGTCAAAATGCTCCACTTTGACTCTAGCCGACCCAAGTGGCACCCCCAAGTACTTAATTGGTAAATGGCCCTCCACGTAGCCGAATCTGTCCAGAATTCTACGCTTCTCGTCATCACTAACCCCAGCGAACACAATGGTCGATTTTTTGGGATTTACAGCCAGCCCCGACACCTTCTCAAAGTCGTCCAAAGTCTCCCTTATAATCCAAGCCGCATGATCATCCCCTCGTCCAAAAATCAAGAGATCATCCGCAAACATCAAAGACGTAGTTCTATGCGTTTGACATTTCAGATGGAACCCAAAACCCGACCCATTCGTCCGTAACTTCAAAAGTCTAGCCAAATATTCCATGCACAAGACGAAAAGGAAAGGGGAAAGTGGATCCCCTTGCCTCACACCCCGTCTCCCCATGCTTTTAGTGTAGGAAAATATTATGAATTAATATATAAGAATTAATTCTCCACCTCTCTACAACTTTTAGATAAGACGGAATTCTTTCATGGTATCAGAGCCTCCCGGTTTGTGAATTTGTTTATAGTAATCAAAATAGTTGCAATTTTATTACTAACTATCAATTCAATTAAAAAAATGTTGAATGGCACACTTAGTTTCTTCATGAATGACGTCCAAACAATATATAAAAGAGTATGAAAAATGTTTCAATGATATGCCACATATCGCATAAAAAATGACAACTTTACGAACTCAATTGTATTTATAATTTGTTTTGCATGTTATGTGTGTGTTTTTTTTTTTTTAATTTAGTTTGCATCGAGTTGTATGACTTTAAGTGTTTCGTACCCCCGAATATAAAATCCTGGATCCGCCACTGATACAATCGTTCATGAGTTGTTACGATAACCATAATTTTGCAGGGGAAATAGAGGTTGTAAAAAGTAGGAAAGATTAGAAGGGCTTGAAATTGGAGGGGAAGGATAATGTGTTGCGCGCTGATGAGAAAAGTTGTGAAACTCAAGAGGGTTGAGGGTAGTTTGAGGATTGAATTGATGGGGAAGGAAATAGAAATCTATGTTTTGAATGGGTGGTAGGGAATAGAAAGAGTTTGGAGACGATGAAGGACGAATTAGAAACATAGATTGAGATTAATAGTCTAAAGAGTAATTTGAATGAGAAAGAGAAGTTGATTGGTATCTTAGAAACAAAAGGAAGAGAGAATTTATGTTAATTATATAAACAATCTTAGTGTACCTCCTCCTGCTACTAATTAAATGTTACATTGTTTAAGTGACATACCACATGATTTATCTCATTATCTGTAATTGACATTTCTGGTCATTTATATTATATTGCTTTTATTGATAAAAAAAATTTATATAAACAATTTTAATAGTGTAATTGAAGGCGATAACAAAGGAGTATTAGTTAGTTGCAGGATTCAATCATTGTTGTCGTTGTTGCACTAAGCATAGCTACCAACATATACAAGGTGTAACAAGTTACTTATGTGAGTGATATTTTTAGGTTTATTGTAAGAGTATTAAAGCGCAAGCAATTAGACATCAGATAAAACATCCTTTTATATCTTATCAATGTTAATCGGAGCCTATTGAGAAGCATAACCCATCATTTTTTTTAAACTAATGATTAAAAAAATTTAATTGTTGAAGGCATTTACGCCAATCATTAGTTTTAAAAAAAAAGGATGGATTGTGATTGAACTAGTGCAGCCAATAGTAGACACCCTCAAAGTTTTTTTTTTTTTTCATACCGGATTGAAGGCATCTACACTAATGACAAGTGTTGTCACCCTTGAAGGAAGTTGAGCTTGCCACCTTGAATGGAGCAAAAAATTTCAATGTTGTAGATACCCTTTACTATAATAAAGCTTGAGTGTTATAAGTTTATGATGTTGTTTAGCTAGGTTGGTTGTGTGACGGTGCCACGTTGGGGCCAGGATATTCCGTATATTATGTGATAATAGTTATTCTCATCATATATATTTTAATCTTATGTTAATTATCATATATTTACAAACATTTTAGGTGTCACATGTCACAAAATAATTGGTCTAGTCTATTTTTTCTCAAATCACTCTGGTTCAAAATCTCTTTTTTCTTATTCATTTCACTTTTTTAATTTTTTATTAATCAATAATCGTAACCGTGTCTATTTTTTAATCTTATCTTTTGAATATTAAAATTTAGGGAAAGTCTTATATGCACCCTACACACCAAATAAGATTTGGTGCACTGTATTTTGTAACCGCCGTCCTTTTCTCCTTCTTTCTTCTTTTTTTTCTTTCTCCTTGCATACGCTTAAGCATAGACCAGAACCAGAAAAAACTTTGAAATATTTTGGTTGAAAAGCACAACCTCTCAATCATGCAGAATCATCAAATTAGGGCTCAATTTCCAAATTTCTTAACTAATGATCCATCCTTCGTCAAACGCGCTGCCAGATTCTCTTGCTTTGCGAATAAGGATTTCACTGAAATTCCCCTCAAATTGGATTCAGGTAAGATTTATAGGGTTTTAGTTGAAGAAAATTGGGACGGAAGTTCGAAATTGGAGCAATTCTCCAGATCTTCAACGCCTGAAAATGGCGATTCAAGGGAGAATCCTTCCATTTCCGAGCAGATCGCAGCGAAATTCATCCCAATTCCATAAAGAGAAAATGGAATCCCAAATGAAAGGGGAAACAATCCCCCTACTCCAACCCCTGCCAAAGATGTAATCAAACAGAGAGATGTGATTGAATTTAAACCGTTGATATCAACATATTTTGATTCTTGGTGTTTCTTGACTGCATGTTTACAAAAGGTGTAATTCTCCCTTAAAAAAGTAGAGTGGTAATTTTGTTATTGAAAATTGTATTTTTTTTAATTGAAAAGTGGTAATGTTGTTATTGAAAAGTGTAGTTCTTTCTTATTGAAAAGTGATACTTGTTATTATTGAAAAAAATGGTGTCTGTTATTACTTACTGAAAAGTGAAGAGTGGTGTTTGTTATTACTTAAAAGTGGTGTATGTTATTAGTGTAAATGTGTAATGTGGTGTTTATTATTACGGTTAATACTTAAAAAATTTATTCAAAATACTAAAAAGTGGTGATTCTAAATAGTGAAAAGTGGTATCTGTTATTACTTAAAAGTGGTGTATGTTATTAGTGTAATGTGGTGTTTATTATTATTATTAAAAGTACTTCTATTAAATAAAAAAATAGTGAAAAGTGGTGTCTGTTATTACTTAAAAGTGGTGTATGTTATTAGTGTAATGTGGTGACTGTTAATACTTAAAAGTTTTATTCAAAATACTGAAAAGTGGTGATTCAAAATAGTGAAAAGTGGTGTTTGTTATTACTTAAAAGTGGTGTATGTTATTAGTGTAATGTGGTGTTTATTATTACTATTAAAAGTACTCCTATTAAATAATAAAAAAAAAATTGAAAAGTGGTGATTCAAAATAGTGAAAAGTGGTGTTTGTTATTACTTAAAAGTGGTGTATGTTATTAGTGTAATGTGGTGTTTATTATTACTATTAAAAGTACTCCTATTAAATAATAAAAAAAGAGACCTCATACCCATTTCAAAATATTGTAACCATCTTGGCAGCAATTCCTTTGGTTGAATCTCCCGCGTTTGTAGATAATATTGGTTCACTGGTGGCATAGTGTGCACGGTGCACACTACGCACCAGAGACCAACTATAAAATTTAAATGAAACTTTTTGATATATGAAAATAAAAATATTATTTTTATTTTTTGACACATACATATTAAGTATAGACGAATAAAAAATAAATGTTTGCATACAAAGTTTGAAAGGAGTAATATATTTTTTCATGTGTTTTTTACTTAAATTTATTTCTTAATACTCCAAAAATAAATTATTTCTTCAATAGAGTCAATAATATAGATTGATGGTGTATTTGAGAATTATTGTCTAAGTTTTTACTAAAAATTGCAAAATATTTGAGCAATTTTTAAATTGTTTAGCTTCATTTTGAATCAAACTATCAAAACTTCAAAATAAAATGAAAGACAGCTTGTTCAATTTAATTTAATGAAATGTATTGACAATTTTATCATGTAAAATTTCAATGAGTATAATAAGTACATATTATTTTATCTTTAAAGTAATGTTAATCGGGTCCCCCTACCGAGATTTCCTGGCCCCGTCACTGGTTGTGTATATCAACATTTAAGGTTTTAATTTTTTTTTTCTTTTGAAGTTTCTATAATTCACACATCTGGTACCAAAAGTTTATATGCTTGCTTGAAATATATGCTAATAAGTTCACTTATAAGCCGAGGTTGGATGATTCTGAAAATAAAGGGTTTATTTCAATTTGAATGTTTTAGATTTTTTTAAAGGAAATTAGTTAATACAATTAATTTGAAATCACAATTAAATCTATATAAATTAAATTAAATTTTATTGCAGAAATAAGAGCATTGACTGTCTCTCAAAAAGATTTTAAAATAATAAATTACAGTTGACCCGTGGGCTAAAAACTAGAATATTTTTAATTATTCAATTGAATTTAATTTTGATCCATCACATTAAAATCAAGAGTCACATTTGTGTAGAAGCCAATTTAGTCCTATTTTAGAGTCTTTTTCAGTGGCCCCATCCCTCCTACTGTATTTGAAATTCCCGAATATTTGGGGAGTTTTTTATATTGATATTCAATTTATTTTTCAATTGATATTGACAATTTTTATTTGAATTAATTATTTTAATAAACGTAAATTTAATATAACATCATATGGTAATTGCTATAAATTTAAAAATCGCTCCAAAATTATGTAAGAAATTACGGGTATAATTTTACTTGATTATAAAGTTGTGGTCTTCTTTTTACCATCCCTCAAAATTCAGCCCGAAAGATGAGCCTCGCGTGACTTTTACGTGCAAAATCAGTCAGAAATTTGATTGTTTAGACTAATCTGATCTGAAATTACGAAAAAAAATATTACTGATCTAATTTAACTAGCCCGTAAAGTTGTGGTCCTTAAAAAAATAATTTTCCCTATTTAAAGGGCGCGGCTAAAGGCACCCGGAATTACTATGAGTACACCCACGCGATGAGAACACACACAAAACGGATGAGTACACCCACGTGGAAAACCCAAATTTACCCTTTCCTCAATTAAAACCTCATTCACTCTTTCTTCAAATCAGACACCCCCTTCTCCGTCAAAAAAATTTTCAGCCACGCCCTTTCTTTCAAATCGTCGGCGAAGCCTTCCCTGTCGGTCCAGATCCCTCCCCGTTCGCGGCCGCAGCCCCCGCCGCCTCCCTCTTCCCCGTTTTCCCTACCACCCACGCGATACAGCCCCAGCCGACGTGACCCCACCGCCGCCCTCTCCCAGCCGCAACACCAGCCGCCGGCCGCCGCTGCCAACGCTCCCCTGCCACAACCCAACCGACGCGCCCCCTCCCCGCAACCCCGTCTGGCCACCCCCTCCCTCTCGTTGGCCCCGCCCTCGCCGCGGCGGCCCAGCCACTGCCTTGGACCGTCGCGGCCGTCTACTTTTTTTTTTTCTTTTTCTTTTCTGTATTTTTCTTCGCCTGACACCGTTCGCGGCCGCAGCCCCTCCCCTTCGCGGTCGCAGCCTCTCCCCCTCCCCTTCATCGCACCACGCACGTCGCCGGCACCGACACGCAAGGTAAGTTTTTTTTTTTTAATTTTTTACCAAAATTAGGGTTTTGAAAATTTTAGAAACTTTAGGAAAATTAGGGTTTTTAGTAGTTCGGGAATTATTTTCGAACAACTTGAGTTTGTTTTGGAAAAAATTTCGAACATATTGTGTTTGTTTTGGAAACAATTTCGAACAACTTGAGTTTGTTTTGGAAAAAAATTCGAACAAGATGTTCGATCTTTTTTTTCGAATAAATTTGAGTTGTTTTGGAAAAAATTTCGAATATATTGAGTTTGTTTTGGAAAAAATTTCGAACATGTTGAGTTTGTTTTGAAAAGAATTTCGAACATGTTTGTTTTGAAATTTTTTTCGAATAGTTGGTGTTTTGGATTAATTTGTGTTGTAATTTTGGAATTTTTTTTGTTGAAGACCTGTGGTGGTGGGGATAATTATGTGAAATAGAATGGGTGGATGTACTCATCTTTGTTTTTTTCATAAATTTTAATTTAGGGGTATATGGGACATTTCACATGGTCTGAAAGATAAAAAAAATGTTTGGTGGGTGTACTCATAAGAAATCCGGATGCATTTAGCCGATCCCCTATTTAAATCATGCATGCATCACAAAATATCCTTTCTCACTAGGGATACTGTTCGTATACCTATTTGGAAATTGAATTCGATCGGTTCAATAACGAAGAGTACTTTCATATTTAGATAATCAATCTAAACCAAGGGTATTGATTTCCTCATATTATATACTAGTGTAAGACCCGCGTTTTACGCGGGGTTAAATATTGCATTAGAGAATTTATCCTTTATAATATATTTTGTAGGTAATTTTAATTTAAAATTTTAAAAATAATAGTTGATAGGAGTATATATTTGTAAATATGTTATTCTATTAAAACATAAAAAATAAAATGGTGTAGCAATAAATATATATATATATATATATATATATATATAAATAGAGAATTATAATTTTATTTATTAAAAAAATTAATATACAAAATTATAAAATGTAAAAACATCATTGTAGACAATATTTATTATATATTTACATATTTTTTCATTTTAATTTAGGTAAAAAAAATTCAATGTACTCTCACTCTTGATCTTAGAGGTTGCATACAATTGTCCGTGTGTGAACACGGGTTGCGGAAGGTATACACCTACCATGGAAAGTGACTGACCTTAACTTTTATTTATTGGTATTACAAAAGCCAGTAGAATAGGAAACTGCCGCATTCGAAACTTTACGGGAGTCCTGTCATCTAAAACACTCAAATGCACGTAATTTTCGGGATAAAAATTTTACTACCAACATTCATAGCTTCCAGAAAAAAAAAAAATTGTCCTTCGATGATATGATTTTCAAGTCTTGTAACAACCAATTTAGTTTCATTGCACAAACCGAACTACGGATTAATGTTCTTAAGCAACATTATAGGGACATCTATTTTGAGAACCAATCGATGATTTGATAGACCATAATACCTAAAAGAATTGAGAAAGTCAGTTGAAAACACCTGTCTCATACCACTTAAACTCTGATATAACTCAAATATTATTTTGTATCACCGGGTATTATCGTCAACACCGTCTTGTTAATACTTTCAACTTATTTATGTGTTAGAACAAATATAGTTCTATCCTCAAAATACTTATTTGTATCAATGTTATCATAGATAAATGGGTAAATATTGTAAACTATGGTAGCAACAGAAACACGTGCATATAAAATTAAATTCTCTTTTGAATAAATATTAATAGTGCAAATTTGTAAAACCTTCATCACTATCTTCAAGATCTCCATCCTAATCTTCAAAATTCAAATTGAGAATTAAGTTATCTCTTTAGATGTATAATTTTGAATCATGTAAATGAATTTAGAATTGATCTATTTTCACATAGGCATGTTTAACCATAATTGAAAATATAAAAATTGAATTAAAAAAATTAATCTAATAGAAAATCATTTTCCTTATATACGCAGGTAAACTTAATTCCATTAAACAATTAATAATTATATAATCATTCTCTTTACCATATCCCATTACATATTAATTGGGAGATTAGATTGATGATGAGTTATTTGATTTTTAATTTTGCTTATGTATAATTTTATGATTTAATTTACTTATGTCTCATAATTTAAGTTATTGTTTAAGTAAAATCTGTGACTCATTCTTCATTCACTATTTTAAATATTACACTCTCATTATCTATTGAATTTTCTTTCTAATTATTTAGGGTGAATAGTAAATTAAATCATTATTTTTTCACTCATTTGCAATTTAATTTTAAACATTGTTGCAAATTAATCATATTAAAATATTGTTGTAAATTAGACTTTCTGGTAGCTTCATTTGTGCCCGAATCATACATTTTGAGATTAGACTAAATTAAAAAAAAAAATGTTATTTCATACATTTTGAGATTAGACTAAATTAAAAAAAAAAAATGTTATTTCATTAAGGAGGTGGGCAGCAATAAGTCTAAATCGAACGCTAGATTTTGGCACAAATGAAAAGAACCCTAAATAGCAACAATAATTAAAGTTAAGTAATTTGTTTACAATTATCTAAAAATTTATATTAGATTACAAATAAGAGAAATTGGGTGATTTAATTTACAATTAACTCAATTATTTAATTTATTTATATATTACTTAAATTGTTCATTTCTTAAATTTTATCATTATTTTTTTTTTAAATTATTTTCATATTTACTAAAGTTCGTATCAAGAAAATTCTCAGTCTCACTCCGTCTAAATTATTTGAAATTTATTTTTAAAATTATTTAAATGTATAATATATTATGAATAATAATTTTATTGATATTCCGACACTTCATATAGTTATATATAAATGATAGTATTATTTTATGTGTGTAATCCTTGTTGACTTAAATGCATTTTATTCCACTTATTGAGAAAATTATACATGATACATAAACATAAAAAATTATATAAAAAATCATTGTATATATTGAAAAATAATGTTTCACAAAAAATATACAATCTAACATTTAAGTGTGACATTATAATACAGTTAGCATAAAATTCGAAGTTATTATTTAAAAAATTACCATGCATTTGAATATTTGAAGGCATCTTACACATGGTCATTAGATAAATAAGTACTTAAGAAGAATTGTTCATTAAATTCTAATAATTTTTTTGAAGCAATTACAATAATTTTTTAAACAAATCATTATACAGTACTAATATATGTGAAGCTAATTTATACATGTGCCAAATTTCAATTAAGATTCATATATTAATAACTTGGTTTTTGCGAGAATTAATGTGCTTAAAGAAAAAAAAAATATTGGAACCAGATAAAAAAACATCGGAAACATTTGAGACAGTGGGAATTGAAAACATTAAAATGACAATTAGTTGTTATAAGGTAGTGGGGAAAATGATATATTATGAAATTTTCATTTATCTAAAATACATTTTTCAATACATTTTCACATCTGATAATATGGTGTGCAAATTTTTTTATTTTTTAACTTTATTCCATAATTTTAATTTTTTAGAAGGGTGTGTTTGGTTTTACATTCATAAAATTTTAAAATCAAACATTAACTTATTTAAAGAATTAATCTATTAGGATTATGATTACCTTTAGTCAAAGATATTAACTATAATAAAATTGTCATCATTGTTTTTTTTTTTTTTTTTTTTATCGATCAAATAAGTTTATTAATAATTAGGTATAAGATATACCCACAGCAAAGAGTATTATCTCTAACTTTTGAATTGAAATTCAAATTAGAGAAATTTGCGGTCATCTAATCAATCAATATGGTAAGGCTTTTTTTTTTTTTTTTTTTAATGTATAGCTTGATATGATTGTTATAATTTTCTTAATCATGGATGGCTAATTGTCAATAATATATTTTTATACAAATATAATAGTCCAATTCTATTTATGGGGCGAATTAATTTTTGAAAAATAACAAAAATATCAAGATTAGTATCAATTCAAATTAAAAAAGTTAACTATAAAAATAAGTTGATGAGTTATAATATTCTTATTCATTGATTGCTAATTGCCCGCCCATTAATTATTTTTGTACATAATAACCGATATTCTATAGTTGGGAAGAATTAATCTTTGGAAGATAGTTAGCATTTATTTTATTTTTGAAATCATATTATTGGTAAATTTTGAATCTAATTAAAGTATTAATTTACTAAATTTTCGACCTTTTAATTAGTAATTTTAATAAAACCAGCCTTAAGAAAAGTCTCTTGTATATCTTATTATTAAAGTTATCATTATGATTACATTTAGATAAAAGATATTATATGGAGTATATTATATACCTCTAATTTTGATAAGATTTGTCCAACTTTAACTATAACTTCAATTTTATATAAAAAACGTGAACAAATATTTCGTTAGTTGTATTTTAATTCACAAATGACAATTTTTTTCATGCAATTGAATGTATAAATAAGTTTGAATTTTAATGTTAAATTTACATAATTTAATTTTTAATCTAACACTTTAATTCAATTTAATGGAATCCAATTTTAATTGTATAGGTAATTTAATTTTTGACCAATTTTATTAAACTAATAACTGCTTCGAAATTAAGAAACAATCTCTTTTAATTACAATTAAATTCGATTACCTAATAGAATTAAAGAATCAATTAATTATGGTTTTTTACTATATTTTTTTTTTTGATGGAGGTTTTTTTTTTAGTATATTGAGATACACAACAATTTTAGTGAATATTGCAAGTTTTACGGTATGATTTCTCCAAGAATTAAATGCCAAAACATAAGACAAAATAATTAAAAAATATGTTATATACAAATTGATTTCAAAATAAATTATAAAAAAAATTAATTACACAATCTTCGAATATAAAGTACATTGCGAAATGCATTTTCGATCAGAAGAAATGAAGATACATATATTCTTTGTTCATTTCAGATGACTTTAGAATTTACATCAGAAATCTATGTATATTAATTGTGAATAGCAAAAAAATAAGTGAACTGATGTTCGATCGTTGCTCTTGGGTTTGGGAACCGCTATTTTGAACCACTTGTGATATGGTGCACGAAGCTTTTGGAGTAGTATGAGTGCACATAGAGAGATGAAATTTCTGCAAAACACAATTCAAGATAAACTGTTTTGTCCATTTGAGTTAGAGATCATAAATCATAATAGATTGTAGAAACTTTGAAAACGGTTTTATAAACATAAATCATACCTGTCATATCATAAGATCATAATAAATTGTAGAAACTTAAAATTAAAAATGAAAGTTAAGGGAAAAGAAAAAGACAATATTAGAGATCTACAATATACAATATATACGCGTATAAAATAACATATCAAATTCGCTGATTAAAAATGAAGAATACATACACCATCTGACCATCAAAGAAGCATGAATGATTAGAAAACAATGTGAAAGATTGAGTGGTTGAATGGAAGAAAGGAAGATGAGATTTATATAGGGGATGAGATTAAGAATGTAAGGTTAAGATTAAAACTTAAAATGGATGGATGAGATTAATACATAAAAGTTAAAATGAATGAGAAATGAAGGATTTTGAAATGGAGAGATTTGGAGAAAAGAAGTTGAGATAGGAGAGATGTGGTGGTGACATGTGGCAATGAAAAAGTTTGCAAATATATATAGTATATAGATTTCCTCTATCCAATAAAATTTTGCTCACTTCTTTTTATACATATTTTTAAAAAATTATATTTTAATTATAAAAAATATATGTGAAATAACGAGTAAACAATATTTTTGATACATACTCAATCTTGTTAATAAAGTAGAAAAAATACTTAAAAGTTAACTATTTAAATAAAATAAACATATACTTTGTAGACCCAAAAATCTGTCGGAACAAAATTTTATAGGACGGAGGAGTATACCTTAAATTTACTTAATTATATCACTATAAACACAGCGCGAAATTAAAGATTACAGTGTTTTTTTGTTATGTCTTTTCATTAGCAGTGAATAGAGTTTTTTAGTAATTTGTTTCATCAAATTCTGAAATTAGGCCCCGTCAAGTCAAGTCATCATTCATATAAATAATAGGATGTTATTAATATATTTAAAAAATAGAGACGAATCTAGCTTCTCCATTCAATTAGATTTTCCTAATTAATTTCGCCTTCTTCGACTGAATTTTCATGGGAAAACTATCAAAAGCCTACAACATTGTAAATCAGGTTGTATAGGAAAGACTCCACAGTTCTCTGAATTGACAAAACATAAGCTATTATACACACAACTTCTATTTTATATATGTAAAGGAATAAAGATACAAAAAAAAAAAGTGTAAAATTTTACAACATTCATACACGTATAGTCAAGGTCTTGTATAAACTCCATTCTTTATAAGGAATCGAGTTGAACAAAAATCAATTTTTTTTTTTAAAAGTGTATGTTAAAAGCGTAAATCATTATAACTAAAAAGTGCAACACAATATTATTGAAAAGTATAAGTCGTTGTAATTGAAAAATGCAACACAGTTTTTAATGAAAAGTGTAAGTCATTATAAAAGTACAACACAATATTACTAAAAAATGCACGTCTATATAACTAAAATGTGCAATATAACATTACTAAAAATTGTACGTAAATATAACTTAAAATATTATTTTAAAAAGTGTAAGTCGCTACAATTATAAAGTGTAACAAAAAACTCAATTTCATAAGAGACCTACCCACATGTATATATAGCAGATCGTCGATCGATACATATAAATTAAGAATACAACAATTACACACATTCATTATTTTCTCCATGTTACTAATACAATAATAATATGGTGCTTCATTAACTCTTCAAACCTTGAAATTAATTATATATATATAGCTTTTAGGCATGTTTATTTAATTATATTTGGCAAGATCATTAGCAGGAAAGTTGTGAATGATATTAGTCCAGGGATTATTATCCTCGTGATCAGGATTAATAGTCCTCAATGCTCTCCACACTCCACTCCCACACTTGAAACCCGACCCGAATCCGATCTGCCAAATGCGGTCTCCTTTTTTTATCCTCCCTTTAGCTTCTGCATACGCAAGTTCATACCAGATTGAACTACTGGAAGTGTTACTGTACCTATACAGCGTCATTCTAGAAGGTTCCATGTCCCATTTCGTGAGCTTCAAATTCTTCTCCATTTGGTCCAGCACCCCCTTTCCACCGGCATGTATGCAAAAATGCTCAAAAGCGAGCTTGAAATCTGGAACATACGCCTTTACTCCCTTTATTTTGAATACATTTCGAGCAATTAAAGTGGCAACAAATATCAACTGTTGGGATATTGGGAGGACTAATGGCCCCAGAGCTGTGATGTTGGCTTTTAGAGCTTCTCCCGCCACGGATATTAGGGATTTCGATAATGTGAAGCCGACTTTTCCGTCTTTGTCCGGTTCCTGGAAGACGCAGTTGTAAGCTGCGTCGTCTGCGCCGAGGTGTGTGCGGAGGGTGTGTTTCAGTTCGTATTTTGAAATTCGGCGATCGGAAGATCGGTTGGATAAGAGCACGGCGGCTGCTCCCATTCGGAAGAGGCACATCGTCACAATCTTTGACCTGTCATTGCCGAGGTAACGACCCGCGTTCGGGCATTCTAGACTCACGATTAGGGCATGACAATTGCGTCGTCCCTGCAGTATCATATATACAAATACATAAAGACGGGAATCATATAATGCTCACCATTATCTCTTTCATATAAATTGGATTCACAAAAACCAAAAAAAAAAAAAAAATCATGTGTCAAAAAATTATTAATTACTGGTAGGACTAATTAAAATCAATAATATTTATAAGGGTTGGTCTGTCATGGACTCGAGTGCATGTTGTGCACCCTAGTCCATGTTGCACTTTTCGGTTTACGACTTACACTTTTTGGTAAATGGTGTTGCACTTTTCAATTATTAAACTGTATAATAATATTTTTAGTAATAATTGAAAAGTGCAACACCATTTACCAAAAAGTTTTAGTCCGTAAACTGAAAAGTGCACATGGACTAGGATGCACAACATACACTCGAGTGCATACTAGACTTTACCTATTTATAATTGCTAAATTAAGCTGAAAATCATATACTCTCTCCCCTCTCCCCCCTTTGTTCCTTCAAAAAATTTCGTACTCTTCCTTTTTAGTTTATTCAATTTTGTACTCCCTCCGTCCCATAGAAACTTGTACACCTATGGCACACAATTTAAGAAATGTGTAATGAATGATGTTTTGAGGGGTAGTTTTGTAAAGTTTTATGAATAAATTAAAGTAAAGTAAAAAGTAGATTGAGTGTGAAAAGTAATGGCATACAGATAAATAAGAGTATATTTTGAGGGTGGGGGATTATGAAGATATTTCCTTTTATAGAGTGTGCAAATTGGTATGAGACATTTATTTATAGAAAGTGTGCAAATTGTTATGGAACGGAGGGAATATATCATGAAACAATCATTACAATCTTCAACTTCACAATATATACATATTTACCCTTCATTACACTACAATGCAAGTTTTGCAGGCACGGAGGAAGAGTGTACATATATGTGTAGAAAGAAATGGAATAAAATATGGGAACCTGTAGGAGGCGTTTGGCGAGGTCGAGGGCGATGATGCCGGCGGAGCAGCCCATGCCGCCCAAATTGAAGGTGAGCACATCTCGTCTAAGTTTGTACCTGTTGACGACCATGGCCGAAAGGGAGGGCACCGGATTGAAGGTGGTATTATTGACGATGACAATACCAATATTATCACGAGTTGATATCCTCGTTTTGGCGAAAAGATTATCGACGGCTCCAAAGATGACGGTCTCCGCCTCTTTCCTGCCGGAGGAGAAGGTGCATTCGGGCGGGAAATCTTCCCATCCATGAATAAAAGTATTGTGACCAACCCCATTCCTGTCGAGCACCCTGTTAGCGAATGCAAGGTTTTCTGGGGTTAGCCAAGTTGACATTTTCTTGGAAGCTTCGTCCCTCGAGATGGACATGGAAGGATGGTGGTTGTAGCAACTAAAATCCAGCATGTAAACCTTCTTTGGACCCATTAACGACGACACTCTTATGATCACAAAGTAGACAATAGACGCCATTGCCAAGGAAAAGCACATAATGTGATCCAAATTAGCATTAAAAATGTGATCACCCATGCTTTTCTGCAGCTGCTGCTTAAATTGTACTGGAATCATAAATAAAGGGATGAAGAAGAAAAATATTACTAGTAATTTGAACAAGAAATTAGAGTTCATGATACTTTCAATTATCAGCAAATTGGATTAATTAACTCCCACTGAGAATGAGGAGCTAGGATTAAATAGGCCGCCGAGGTACGTATCATGAAAACCGAAAATATTGATCTGAAACTAACTAAATTTCCTAGGACCAGCTGGCTTTTCAGCAATATTATGAAGGCCATGGATAAATGGTCCCCTTTATTATGACTTCACCCGCCGGATGAAAGCACCTCTCCACTCGCCTCCCGCAGCATGCCCTCCTATCGCCTTGCCCTCGTTTTCTCCTCCTCTTCTTCTTCTTCTACTTTCTTCCTCCTCACTGTCGCGCCGCCTCCCCCTCCCCATGCCTAGCGCCACTGCCTCCTCTGCGTCGCGCCGTCCCTCCGATTAACCATGATAAGTTTCGGTTATGCGCTTATTATTATCTTCATTTTTTATATTTTGGTTTTATAAGTTTGGTTTGGTTGATTGGTTCTGTATTTGAATTTTTTTTTAGATTTAGCTTTTTTCCTAGATTTTTGATGGTAAAGTCTACTATGTGCACCCTAGTTTAAAAAAAAGTGTATGTTATTAAACTGAAAAGTAAAACACAATATTATTAAAAAGTGTAAGTCACTATGACTAAAAATATTACTCCCTTTGTCCGCCTATAAGCTTCCCATTTTACCATTTTGGTCCGTCCGTCTATAAGCTTCCAAACCCTTTTTGTGGTAAATACTTTTTCTTACACATCACTTTATATCTTATTTTTTCTCTCTATCTCTCTCCTTCTTCCAATCACATCACTTGTACTATATCTATTATTTAATCACTTTTCTTAATCTCTGTGTCAAAAAGTAGCGGGACACTTATAGGCGGACGGAGGGAGTATTATACAGTTTAATAATTGAAAAGTGCAACACCATTTACCAAAAAGTGTAAGTCACTAAAACTGAAAAGTGCAACATGGACTAGGGTGCACAACATGCACTCGAGTACATAGCAGACCAACCCATTTTAAATTTGGCTTGTCCGAAAAAAGAAAGTTCGAATTTTCCAAAAATTTTTTGGAAAATTTGATATTTTTTCGGAAAAAGGTTTCGAGATCATGAATTTTAATTTTTTATTCGATATATATGTGACTCGGTGTTGACTCGACTAGGGGTGGTTCGGTACGGTATACCGACCATACCGTTATCATACCGAAAGTTTCGATATTTGAAAAAATTCATACCGTTATCATACCGAAAATTTCGATATTGAAAAAATTTATATTGTTACCATATCGAAATTTTCGATATGTAAAAATTCATACCGATACTGTACCGTAATTTCGGTATACCGTACCATATCGGTGTACCAATTTATATCGAAAATATCGAACCATCATTTCATATCAAAATACCGATATACCAATTTATATAGAAAATATTGAAGCATCAATTTATATCGAAATTAATTATTTAAGGTTTATTTTATTTAAGTTTTAATAATTAATGTTATTTTAATTTAAAAATAATATAAAATTATAAATTATAGTATTATAAAACTATTATTTTATTAAGGTTTCGGTATTTCGGTATATCAATATACCGTTTCATACTGATTCAAAAAAAATTCGATATACCGAAATATCGCAATATAATCATTTTTCATACTTTTATCGTACCAAAAATTTCGATACGATATCATATCGTACTGAAAATTTTGATATTTTTTCGGTACGAAAAGTTCGGTCTATTAAAATTTTGGTATATTTATCCACCCCTAGACTCGACATTGACTCGATTGTTAATTGTAAATGTATAAATTAGAGTTATTATGCTATAATTTGTGTAAATTAATAAAAGGATATTGAAGTCTTGAATCGTAATTTTTTTTTTATCTTTTGGGTGAAGTCATAATAAAAGGGACATTTAGCCGTGGCCAAACCGAAAATATTAATCTGAAATTACATTGTGTAGGCCCAGCTGGCTTTTCAGCAATATCATGAAAACCGAAAATATTGATCTGAAACTAAATTAATTTCCTACATTGTGTAGGCCCTGGCTGGCTCCATTATTATACCAATTTAATTACTTTTCTTGTTTTTTTATCCATTAACAATGATTATGTGGATTAAATAATATATTATAAGTAACTATTTACTCCCTCTGTCCCACAATTGTTTGCACTCTTTCCTTATTCGTCCGTCCCACAATTGTTTGCACTACCCAAAAAGGAAACTTTTTTATAAATCCCACCCTCACAATATTCACATATTTACACAAAATGCCATTACTTTTACCCTCAATCCAATCATTCACTTTACTTTATTCATAAAAGTTTACAAAATTACCCCTCAACTCTCCACTCATTACACCTTTTTCTTAGTTTGCGTGCCCCATTTTTGGTGCAAACAATCCTGGGACGGAGGGAGTATAATTTATAGTTTACAAGAAAAATAATATATATTAATCAATTTACAAAATTATTAGAAGTAAATTAAATTTCATCTTTTTAAAGATGTTTTATTAAAAAAAAAAAAGTAAAAAAAAAAAAGTTAGGGAACGTAAATCATTTTTTTTCTCCATTATTTGTTGAAATTAGGCCCTATCAATTAGGCACTGGGGCATATCTTCATCTTCATTTACAACTAATTTTCAATCTTCTTTCTTCTACGTGTTTTCTTTCAACTTATTCTTAACCCACGTTCCCTATTTCGCCTATCTAAATCTTTAAATTTTCATGTTTTATGTAGAGTTTAAAACCCGTGTTTTATGTAGAGTTGAAATAAATTTATAATATATTTTAATTTTGATTTATTAATTGAAAAAATAAAATAAAAGTGAAATTTTAACATGTTATAGTTGAATTTTAAGTGATTGTTGATGAGTCGAGATTATTATATATGGAGTATTTTATATGCTTTAATTGAGAATTAATTTGATATTTTATTATATTTTTTCGACTTATTACTGTGTGTCTTTATATACTTCGATATTTCATTTTTTACTTAATTCATGTATAATTAAAGAATTTTGAGTCACGTGTGAAAATAAAATCGAATTAGAGTCAAATGAGTTAATAGAGAGAAAAGAAGCACTGAGGCCCTCAATAAATTAAATGATCAATGCAGGAAACTCAAAATCACGGCCCCATCAATGGCGCCCAACCCAGGATTTAATTAACCATAAGCGCGCCCATTAACTTTAATCAATTTTGTTGGACCTAACATTAGGGTATTACTGATTATCAGTAAGGAGGCAACCATATATGTATATTACTAGTTGGAGGCGTGGACAATTATTACAAAGAAGGAGGCAGGTGTGCGTTAGTTTCGATAAGAAAAAGAGATTTTTTTATGAGAGTCTATCGTTATATTTTTGTAGTCATGTTCAATTAATTTTATTTTCTAGTTTGAAGATACGCAAACCTTTATTATAGATTAATTATCCAATTATTTAGTAATAGATTTCTCAACTCCTTATCTTTGATTTCTTCATTATTTATTTTATGCTAGGCATGTGATATTTATTGATTTTGTGAGTGTGATCAACTAGCATGATTATATATTTATTTCTAGATAAATTGCATGTTATAATCTGTAATTGTTATAACAATGTAATTGAAGTAGCAATTATGGCAGAACACCATAGAGATAGCGAAATCTAGATTGTATGAAACGAGCGTCTCGTATTCATAGTCTAGTTTGCACTATTATTTTGGTTAGCTAAAGCATTCTATCAATTGAATCTCGAATACATGTTTTGGAGTTATTCATTAGAATAGGTTAATTAGGGGTGTACCTTCTAATTAATTAAACTTAATAAATAATTCGAACTAGTTTGGTCGTACGTACCACTAGTTTGCATAAGAGCACGGAGGCTCCTCCCATTCGAAAGACGCACATTGCGACCACCTTTGATCTGTCGTTGCCGAGGTAACGGTCGGCGTTCGGGCATTCTAGACTCACGATTAGGGCATGGCAATTGCGTCGTCCCTGCGGTATCGATCATATATACATTATTTAGGAATAATATAATGCCATGTTAGGTGGACAATATATACTCCTTTCCTCCACAAATTTTGTTTGTATTCACAAGTTTTAAGACAAATGTAGATAAATAAAGTGTATTATAGGGTATATATTGTGGTGTTCAATGTGAATAAAATGTGTAATTTAAATAATTAATTGATGGTTACAGGATAAAAACAAATGACATATTAAAATTCGTACGTGTAGGAGGCGTTTGGCGAGGTCGAGGGCGATGATACCGGCGGAGCAGCCCATGCCACCCAAGTTGAAGGTGAGCACATCTTGTCTAAGTTTGTACCTGTTGACGACCATGGCCGAAAGGGACGACACCGGATTGAAGGTGGTATTATTGACGATAACAATACCAATATCACGAGATGGAACCACCCACCTCTTCGTTTTGGCCAAAAGATTATCGACGGCTCCAAAAATGACGGTTTTCGCCTCTTTCCTGTCGGAAGAGAAGATGCATTCCGGCGGGAAATTATCCCAGCCGTGAATAAAAGTAGTGTCACCAACCCCATTCCTATCAAGCACTCTGTTGGCGAATGCAACGTTTTCTGGGGTTAGCCAACTTGACATTTTCTTGCCAACTGTGTCCCTCGAGATGGACATTGAAGGATCGTTCTTGTAGCAACTAAAATCCAACAAGTAAACCTTCTTATGATCCCTATTGTACGTGCTTTTAATGGGATGATCTAGATGTGGACTTAGTCAAAGCACTAAACAAACATATATTTTTGTAGGGATATTACGTGTATTCAATGGATCAAAGTGATGGATATTGAAGAGATGAGTTGATGAACTTTGAAGAACTGTAGCAAGACTTCTTGAGGAAGCTTACTAAAAATATTTAGATTGGAGAGAGAATAAGAATGTATCTTGATTTTTGTGCATTAATTTCAACCTTGGTTACAGTTCAGCCCTAGAGGGCTTATATACTAGCTTGATGGGTTTGGCCCCTACAGCTGTCGAGCTGTTATTTGCCCTAGGATCCCATCAACTAAAGGTGATGGGACAGCTACATTAAATGCGCCTTGAAGGAAACAATAATACATTATTGCTGGATCTATGCTTGCCCTCGTCACACATGCGAGGAACGAGCGTATATATTAAATACTTAACTACAACACGGGTTCGCTTAAGATAGCTCAGGCTCATTGTCGCCCTGGCTTAAATCCTCTGGACAGGGACTTGGCCCCCCAAATCTGGGCCCTCACCTCGGTTTATGGTCGTCGCTCTTTGGCCATGCTCGTCAAACGAGCATACACGAATTTGTTGACTTATTGACCATCGTTGACTAGTCGTCGCACGAACTCTTCCATGGATACCTATTGACTATTCAAATTTCGCAATGGTTACTAGGAATAAACCTCGACTTTTCAAAACAGTTGACTCTTTGACTGTATTCACTTCGTGGTTGCCCCTCTCGGGATGGTCCTTGAAGTTTAGGTGTCGCGGGTTTGGGTGTTGGTTCTTTCGGCCCTTGTCCCCTAGGCGGGGGAGAGCTAATCCCCTAGATCCGTTGTATGATCTATGAGTTTCTCCCACCTAGCTGCCTTGGGGGAGATTATCGGTTTTATCCTTTCTCTTTCCCTTAGCCAACTTAGCTTCATCTTCTAGCTTTTTGCGACGTCTCTCGATTAGGAAATCAGTTAGGTCGTCGACATCCTGGGGATTATTGAGCAACTCTCTTATGTTGGTACAGGTCACCAGGTGTATCGCCAGATCCGGGATCAAATTTTCCGGTGCCGGAGGTGGTAAGTTTTTCCCCAATAGGGGAAGATCCTGATGGGTCTTGTCTTTAGACATTCTGGGTTTCAATACAAAAAGGTTCTTTCGTAGAAGAACATACAAAGAACTTTCCTAAAACTTGAAGATTACAATTTTCTATAAACTAAAGCTAGGAACAAAATATCAAAAACCTTCACAGAGGTGCAAGAACACCGAATCACGAGTTATAAAACTCCTAAAAAGGGTCGAAAACAACGAAAAATTACCCAGAACACGAGATGATCGGGATAACTTTTTAGCCATACTTTCGTACATAAATAGCCGTAATAAATACGTAGACAAGGTTTGAAAAGGTATTTCTACCGATTAAAACCTGTAATAAGAAAGATCGGAAGTCGATCGGTCGATGATCGGTCGATCTTTGGTGAAGAACACGTAAAAGAGCCCCTCCTTCTAGCGCTAAATGTTGTACGTGCTTTTAATGGGTTGATTTGGATGTGGACTTAGTCAAAGCACTAAACAAACATATATTTTTGTATGGATATTACGCATATTCAATGGATCAAAGTGATGGATATTGAAGAGATGAGTTGATGAACTTTGAAGAACTGTAGCAAGACTTCTTGAGGAAGCTTGCTAAGAATATTTAGATTGGAGAGAGAATAAGAATGTATCTTGATTTTTGTGCATTAATTTCAACCTCCGTTACAATTCAGCCCTAGAGGGCTTATATACTAGCTTGATGGGTTTGGCCCCTAAAGCTGTCGAGCTGTTATTTGCCCTAGGATCCCATCAACTAAAGGTGATGGGACAGCCACATTAAATGCGCCTTGAAGGAAACAATAATGCATTATTGCTGGATCTATGCTCGTCCTCGTCACACATGCGAGGACCGAGTGTATATATTAAATAATACTTAACTACAACACTGGTTCGCTCAAGATAGCTCAGGCTCATGGTCGCCTGAACTCGTGGTCGCCCTGGCTTAAATCCTCTAGAGAGGGACTTGGCCCCCCAAATCTGGGCTCTCACCTCGGTTTATGGTCGTCGCTCTTGGGCCATGCTCGTCAAACGAGCATACATGAATTTGTTGACTTATTGACCATCGTTGACTAGTCGTCGCACGAACTCTTCCATGGATACTCATTGCCTATTCAAATTCCGCAATGGTGACTAGGACTAAACCTCAACTTTTCAAAACGGTTGACTCTTTGACCGTATATAACAATCACAAAGTATAGAATAGTCGTCGTTGCTAACAAAAAACACATAATCTCCAAATGGAAAAACTTGTGTGAAACTGTCTCACGGATCTAAATGCGTGAGACGGGTCCTTATTTGACCCACCAATCTCATAAGGCCCGTGTTCCAAGCGCTGGCCCATCCGTAACAACATTTGCTTGTCAATCAAGCCCACATACATACAGGCCCACACACCACTTAAAAGCGTGGTTATTAATTTTTGTTTAATAAATTAAAATGGAGTATATGAATTTAAATAAAATAAAGTATAAAAGTGCAGTAGTTATCTTCTAAAAATATAAACTAAGACCGTGAATAATTTTGTTAAAAATAAAATAGAAATAATAATTTGTGTATTTATTAATTGAACTAGTATAAAGTAGATATGATATTAATTAATCAATTAAATATTTTTTTATTTATATTTATCACTTTTAACTCGTACACTATCACTTTTTAATAATACGGTTTAATTCATCTGTTTCACTGGTGTTCTACCCTACTTCAATCCTTAAAAATATCGGCAATTCTATTAAGTAAAAAGTGACAACAATTAACTCTAAAAATTAAAATAATTAGCAAAGACACTCATGTCCACCCCATATACTCTCATTCATTAACTTAAAACTAAAAAGTGATAATGTTTATTAAAAAAATGATAATATTTATATAAACGGTGAATCGGTGATAGTCACATATGGTAAGCCCATTATCAGTTTTAACTAGACTTTTATCACTTTTTGAATATCAAGTAAAAAGTGATAACAATTAACCTTTAAAACTCACAAAAAATTATTAATCATGCCCAATAACATATAATCTGATTATTTACCTCAAATTTAAAAGTTCAACGAAATTTTATCACTTTTTAAATAATGATATATTTTTAAGTAAAAAGTGACAATAAACTCATAAAACTTATGGAATTCCCCACATCAAATTTATAGATTATTCAATTGATTTTCTTTGATATAATAATATATTTTTTTTTTAAAAAATCCCATTTTGTTGATAGAGAAAAATAGAGAGTCATGGTTGCGAAGACGAATTGATTATGTGGCTGCAAAGACGAATTGATTATGTGGCCTGGATTTGTGTTAGGAATGAATAAGATTGATTCCGGAAAAAATTGGCTAAAGAAAAAAAATGGGTTCGAAATATGTTTAGACCACCATACAAAAAGTGAAAAGGGAGAATGAGTTATTGTGGGTCACAACAATCTAAACCTTTAGGTGGTGTTTGGGTTGGGATTGTGGTGGATTGGATTTGGATTGTGGTGGATTGGATTGAGATTTGGGTAATCCATGAATAGTAATTGTGTGTAAGTTGTGTTTAGTTAATGATTGAGAAGTAGGGGTAGATTTAACTTTAAGTCACATCAAAAAGGATATTATAATATTTTATTATGGTTAGTAGTGAAAGAAAAGTAAGAGAGGGAAGAAAATATGAGAAATAATGAGTGTGTGAAAGAAAAGTAAGAGAGAGAAGAAAGTAGGAGAGAGAATGAAAAGAAAAATAGTGATTTGATTGTATAAAAATAGGTGTATAGGTGTATTATAGGGGTGGATTGGTATTTGAATTTGTATTTGAATTGAAATGGATTGAGAGAGATTGGATTGGGATTGGGCCAATCCAAATCCGGATTGACTTATCCCAAAACAAACACCGCCTTAAAAAATTGGGTTTAAAAAGATTTATCTCACGGATTGAGATCCATGAGATTTGTTACTGGACATGATTACTAATTTTGTGTACGTTTTCAAGGTTAATTGTTGTCTCTTTTTAAATTTTACTTGATATAATTATTAATATTTAAAAAGTGATAATAGTTTTGCCATATGTGATAATAGTGAACCTGAGTATTTTTGCTAATTGTTTTAGTTTTAGAGTTAATTATTATCACGTTTTACTTGATACAATTATCAATGTAGATGTTGTGAATTCTTAAATGTATCAACATTCTCAACAACATTTTAATTTGACCTTCCGAGATTTTTTCTAAGTCTTTTATGAAATGCTACATTAAATGTTGAGCTAAATGTTATCGCATTTCTGACAAGGATCTAGAAGCTTCTACAAGGATCTGGAACCTGGAAGATTTCAGAACATTGCAGAACGTGCTAGACCAGCTTGAAACATTATAGATCAACCTGGAACATGCAAGAAGGATCTAGAAAAGATCATGGAAGTTGAGTTCCTAAAAAATAGGATCTCAAGATGCAAGCCTCTAGAATGCGTATCCCACTCTATAAATACTGAATGATGGCTCCATAATTTAGTGTGTACTATTCGATCAATCTCCTAAACCGAGTGTTCATCATGTTAGGAATTGTGGCCAGTAGTTATACATTTTAGTTCATACAAAGTATCCCACCCGTATGACTGTGCGCTTTTCTTTATCTATTGAGAGTAATCATATATAAGAATTAGCATTTCGGCAGTGTGTAATTTATACACTTAGTCCGTTTTCAAAATAAGGCACCTGTCTCGTTTGTAGTTTCTGTTGTGAAAGTTATTGTTGTAACATTTCACACAACACTTGTACTTGAAGATAAGTATTGATATTTCGCCATAAGGCTCGCATAGATTTTTATTTATAAAATCTATGTGAAAAATATTTCCATTGTGTCATATTGTTTTTAGTGTTTCGAGTCTTCCGCTGTGTTTCTATATATTTATGATATTCTGTTAGAGTCAGTGTTGCACTATTTGTCTCAACATTCTGTGCAACATTATTCTGTTTTTACTTAAACACTATACAACACACTTTCAATCAACATTTTTAAAAAGTGATAATATTCAAGTTTTAAAACTATAAATATAAGTATAAATTATTTAATTGATAATATATCATTTCGTACTAGTTTAATTAATTCACTGTCTTAGAAATAAGGGGAAGTTACACTATAGGACAATTCACTTTTAATTTTTAAGATTAAAGACATTTTTTTTAGGAGTTTCAATTAGGGACAAAATGATACATTAATATACCATTATACCCCTAAAGTGGGATTAATTTCGAATTTAAAACATAAATTAGATTAAACTTAATTTATACATGTAAGTTAATAAAATGAAAATAAATAATCTGGAAGATTTTATTCCTCGATTATCGCGTTCATAAATTCAAAATACTTTTCTAATTGGCAAACAATTAAGATTATTATTAATTATAGAAGAAATCAATAATCTTAAACAAAAAATTGTGCAAACAAAATTTATTTTATACAAAATAAATAATACGATTTTTTTTTCAAAAATTTATGGTTTAACTAAATATATATTATTTTTATATTTAATAATTTATGATCTTCAATTTAACTATGCATAATAAAAAAAATGTGTATGAAATTAAAAATACATATTTATAATATATATTGCATATAATATATGCAAAAATTGTTGCATATTCTCGGTGCAAAAATTGTTGCATGACATATGCAAAAATATATTGCATATAACTTTAAAATACTTTATAATATACAGTAGAATAATATATTTATAATAAAATGTTGTGAAATATTAATTTTATTCAAAAAGATATTCGAAATATGCATTGAACATACAAGGGTGGATCACCATTAGGTCCCTTGTGAGATGACCTATAGCAACCCACTCCCACCCAAAAAAAAATGTTGTAAGAGCTCCAAAAATGATGGGGGATATGACCATAATACCCCTAAGTAAATTTAGATTTTAAAATAAAAAAAAAGTGTCTTTCTTACTTTTTGCTTTTTATCTTCCCAATGTTATCCCACCTTCTTCCCCAAAATAATTCCACACCTTCTTCCCCAAATAATTCCTGCAACTCCCTTGACTAACTCACTCTCATCTCAAGCCCACATTTAAATTGTTTGTTATTTTATAAATCATTTATAAACTTTTTTTTATTCCCTTCACAATATTCGCCGCAGAAATTTGAGTTTGATGAGGTGGTTGTCGTCGAGGCAGAGGAGCTCCTGGACTAAAATCGAAGGGGCCATTCACAGCGGCCTAGTCGATCGGAGAAGCGTACCACCCCTGATCGTCGGGGCTTTTCCACCGGCGACGGTGGCGACAGGGCGCAGCCAGATTTGGGGCTTTAGGGTGGGGGTCAAGAGACGCATTTTTCAGGCGACGGTGGCGACGACATACTACTTGGAATGTATTTTTCTGAGATGGCCTTTCCTTGGACCTATCTCTTTTTCAGTAAGATCAGTATGTCTGTAATAGTTAGAATAGGGTCTAAAAGCCTGTGGACCATAAGGTTTATAGATGCGTTTTGGTCTTTCCTCTCCAATAATATCATAAGATAAAGGTGGAGGATAAAGAAAATGTTTGTTATGATAATGAGGCACAAATTTCCTAGGTTTAGTTGAGTACAGCTGAGACTGCCTTATAAAAGGAGGTCTAGGCTGATTCCAACTTAATTATGTTTGTCTTGACCTACTGTGCTGAGTTTGCCTCTTCTGATTCCAGGACTGTTCTGCTCTGGTCAGAGGAGTATAACTCTGCTGGTATGGTCTTGACTGTACTGGTCTTGATACATTCTTCTTTTTACCATTCTTGGTAGTAGGAGGAATGTATTTAGACTGTACTTTAGGTTTTGGATCATTATCATAAGTCATAAGTTCTTTTCCTTTATCTAATTGTAAAGAACTTGAACTAGCTTCATTAGTGTTCTTGGTGCCTGAAGTAGGAGAACTAGGCACAGCAGCACCTATTCCTCTTTTATCATTTGGAGCTCTATATCTGTCTGATAATGTTTGATTAATCTTGGAAGAGTTAATCATGTCAGATAGCTTCAGATCTAAGCTCAGTACTTCAGATTCTAAGAATCTATTTCGCTCTTCAAGTTTTTCACATTTAATCTTTAAATCATTGAATTCATTTGTCTCTTTGGCTTGGGTTTAAGCATATCCTGATATAGTTTGTCAATGAACGCATATTTTTCTTTGAGTTGTGTCAATTCTTCTAATAGTCGTGCATTTATAACAGCTATATTAGGATCCACTTTTAACTGAACTTCTCGTACACTAATGATTTCTTGTTTTAAAGAAATATTCTCATCACTGATTTCCATGAATGCTTTATCAGCTTGTAGGAGGTCTTCTTCAGTCACTCCATTGGAATGATGAAGACTACTCCCTACACTACTATCAGCAGTGTCACATAAATCAGAATCAGAATTATCACAAGATTGGAAAGAAGTGACAGATGATACTGTAGACACCTAAATTTTAAATTCCTTTGGACCTCTAAAGTCCAGTAAATCAAGACGGGCCTCTAAAGTCCAGTAAATCAAGACAGGCCTCTAAAGTCCGGTAAATCAAGACGGGCCTCTAAAGTCCCATAAATTCAAGACGGACCTCTAAAGTCCAATAAAGCAAGACGGGTCTCTAAAGTCCCATAAATGAAGATGGACCTCTAAAGTCCAACAAACCAAATTGAGCCCAAATAGGGTATTCTTAGCCCAAGTAATTCAAAATTTGAATTAAACCCTAACCACTTGCACAAATATCTCCCTGGCCCATAAGAAACCCTAGGTTCTACACCTATAAATAGGGGCCTCATTTCATTCATTTCAGAATTAAGAAATCAGAAGCATTCAAGGCTCTAAAATTCTCTGCAGAGATTTTAGAGTGTTCTTCAGCAGTTGGAGGAGCTTCAAAGGCGTTCTTCGTGCAAAGCAGCGAGAAGCAGCGTTCGAGTGGAGATCAAGGTGCTAAGCCCCTTCGATTCGGCGTTTCTCAAAGGCGTTCTTCGTGCAAAGCAGCGAAAAGCAGTGCTCGAGCGGAGATCAAGGTGCTAAGCCTCTTCGATTCGGCGTTTCTTCAAGGAGGAGGTGCTTCGTGGATCTTCAACGGCGTTCGTCCCGAAAAAGTCCCGGAAAAGTCCCGAAAGTCCCGAAAAGTCCCACTAGGCGTGCCAATTTGTAAACACAAATTCGTGAATTAAATATAAAAACGCAAAAATGCGAAACGATTTTATTTAATTTCGGATTTAAACCGAGTATTTGTGGGTTACAATCTCTAATTTGTTCCTCTGATTCTCTCTTCTTGAACTTCACTTGATTTCCTTGAGCTTTTGGGGTCGAATCCGCAGCCGGATCCGCTCCGATCTTGTATTTGGGGCTTTATAACGTTAATCCAAAGGTTTAGCTCCGTATTTTTGGATTAAACGTTGAATTTAGGGACTTTTTGGATGAACGTCGTTGAAGATCGTTCTTGAATTTGGGACTTTGTAACGTTTAATCCATTCACGAATTTGTGTTTACAAATTGGCACGCCCAGTGGGACAATCTCTGTCTCTCATCTCTACTCTTCAAGCAAATCAAGTCACGACGATGGCGCCAATCAAGATTAAGATCAAGAGAGGCATTGCATCTAGATCAACTGGCGTCGACTTTGAAGACGTGAACGTAATCACAAGAAGTATGTCAAGGAGCTCCAAGTCATCCGCTGCTTCAAAGAAGAATATTGCAGAGGGTCCACCACCCAACACTGTGAACGAGGAAAACAGTGTAGCATGTTCTCCTACTCACTCCATGGCAAGCTCATCATTAGATTCAAGTGCAGCTTCAGCAATGGCGACAAATGCCACGACTGTTGAGGAGCAATTGACAAGCTTGACTAGAGCCATAGAAGGACTCACGAAACATGTCCAAGAACAGGATGCTCAGATTGCTAAGCTGATGAGCAACGCAGACAACGGGCAGTCAAGTCGTGCAAAGGGAAAGCAAGTCGAAGGACATGATGTTGAGACGTCTGGTGAACGTCAGCAGATGGAAATTCACCCAACTCTTAAGGAGTTACAAGTTTTTCCCGATGGTTTGGTGCCCATTGACCGACTAAAAGAAATCATACTCGGAGCGATCAAAGATAAGTTCGAGGAAAGTCCTAAGTCTTCATTCACCTACATCAAGCCTTACACGAAGAGGATTGACAGTTTGAAGATGCCAGCTGGTTATCAACCTCCAAAGTTGCAGCAGTTCGATGGCAAGGGTAATCCAAAGCAACATATTGCTAACTTCGTGGAGACCTGCAACAATGTTGGCACGTATGGAGATCATTTGGTGAAGCAATTCATGCGCTCTTTAAAGGACAATGCATTCGATTGGTACATCGATTTGGAGGCCAGTTCGATAGACAGTTGGGAGCAAATGGAACAAGAATTTCTCAATCGATTTTACAGCACTCGTAGAACGGTTAGCATGCTTGAATTGACGAACACTTGTCAATCAAAGGAAGAGCCGGTGATCGATTACATAAATCGATGGAGAAATCTAAGCCTAAATTGTAAGGATAGATTGACTGAAACTTCAGCTATCGAGATGTGCATCCAAGGAATGCAGTGGGATCTTCGATATATCCTTCAAGCAATTCGACCAAGATCATTCGAGGATTTGGCTACTAAGGCTCATGACATGGAGTTGAGCATGTCTACAAGTGGATTTGAAGGGCCACTATCTCAAGAGTGGGGGCAAAGGAAAACGATTTTGAAAGAGTTGCAACAAAAGCAGTATCCATTCCTAGACTTTGACATCCCCGTAATTTTCGATGACTTGATCAAGAATGATCTCATTGAACTACCATAAATGAAACGATCTGATGAGGCTGGGCGAACGGACGACCCCAAATATTGCAAGTACCATCGATTGGTAGGACATCCAACCCAAGACTGTTTTATACTTAAAGATAAAATTATGCGACTAGTCAAAGAAGGGAAGATCTTGCTAGAAGAAACTGAAACAACGGCGAATCACGTCACAGTTGAAGACAATCAAATTAAGGAAGTTTATGCAAATAGCGCCTACAAATTGATTTATGAAGACGGCATATACATTTGTCCCATGAACGGAATGTTTTTGAAACGCTATTATGCGTAAAGAAAACAAGTATACTCCATAAACGCACGAGCCTAAACTGCTTGTTGCTCCAAGAACGCATGAGCCTAAACTGCTTGTTGCTCCATAATGAACGAGTCTAAACTGCTTATTACTCCTGGTCCGTATGAGTCTAAACTGTGTACGACGACCACCAAAGGTAAATACATGTGTTTAAACTGTTAACTTACCCCACTAAAGGCGTTTTAAGTGGTTAAATGATTAAATTCCTACTTTGTCAAAAGTAGCTAAAGAATAGTCACTCCTGGCCCGCATGTGGGAAATCATTTGAAAGTAATTCGCAATTCGTCCACATCAAAGTCAAACGTTCTTGTGAACGAAATGCAAGGGGGCATTTGTAGACACCTAAATTTTAAATTCCTTTGGACCTCTAAAGTCCAGTAAATCAAGACGGGCCTCTAAAGTCCAGTAAATCAAGACGGGCCTCTAAAGTCCGGTAAATCAAGACGGGCCTCTAAAGTCCCATAAATTCAAGACGGACCTCTAAAGTCCAATAAAGCAAGACGGGCCTCTAAAGTCCCATAAATGAAGATGGACCTCTAAAGTCCAACAAACCAAATTGAGCCCAAATAGGGTATTCTTAGCCCAAGTAATTCAAAATTTGAATTAAACCCTAACCACTTGCACAAATATCTCCCTGGCCCATAAGAAACCCTAGGTTCTACACCTATAAATAGGGGCCTCATTTCATTCATTTCAGAATCAAGAAATCAGAAGCATTCAAGGCTCTAAAATTCTCTGCAGAGATTTTAGAGTGTTCTTCAGCAGTTGGAGGAGCTTCAAAGGCGTTCTTCGTGCAAAGCAGCGAGAAGCAGCGTTCGAGTGGAGATCAAGGTGCTAAGCCCCTTCGATTCGGCGTTTCTCAAAGGCGTTCTTCGTGCAAAGCAGCGAAAAGCAGTGCTCGAGCGGAGATCAAGGTGCTAAGCCTCTTCGATTCGGCGTTTCTTCAAGGAGGAGGTGCTTCGTGGATCTTCAACGACGTTCGTCCCGAAAAAGTCCAGAATAAGTCCCGGAAAACTCCCGAAAGTCCCGAAAAGTCCCACTGGGCGTGCCAATTTGTAAACACAAATTCATGAATTAAATATAAAAACGCGAAAATGCGAAACGATTTTATTTAATTTCGGATTTAAACCGAGTATTTGTGGGTTACAATCTCTAATTTGTTCCTCTGATTCTCTCTTCTTGAACTTCACTTGATTTCCTTGAGCTTTTGGGGTCGAATCCGCAGCCGGATCCGCTCCGATCTTGTATTTGGGGCTTTGTAACGTTAATCCAAAGGTTTAGCTCCATATTTTTGGATTAAACGTTGAATTTAGGGACTTTTTGGATGAACGTCGTTGAAGATCGTTCTTGAATTTGGGACTTTGTAACGTTTAATCCAAAATACGGTGTCAAGCCCTTGGATTAACGTTACAAAGTCCCAAATTCAAGAACGGTCTTCAACGACGTTCATCCAAAAAGTCCCTAAATTCAACGTTTAATCCAAAAATACGGAGCTAAACCTTTGGATTAACGTTATAAAGCCCCAAATACAAGATTGGAGCGGATCCGGCTGCGGATTCGACCCCAAAAGCTCAAGGAAATCAAGTGAAGTTCAAGAAGAGAGAATCAGAGGAACAAATTAGAGATTGTAACCCACAAATACTCGATTTAAATCCGAAATTAAATAAAATCGTTTCGCATTTTCGCGTTTTTATATTTAATTCAAGAATTTGTGTTTACAGATACCTCTTGTTCGATTTTAGCCATCATGACCAGACCATCATCTGCAATGAAGGCTTCTTTCTCATTGCTAGAGGGGTATTCAGATGAAGACGATGGCAACTCATCTGAATCCGTATCAGAATCATTGTATGCCATCATAGCCTTCTTACCCTTGGCAAATCTGCGATCTCTCCTTGCTTGTGTCTCTTCTCTGTCTTCTGAACTTAGATCAGGACATTCATGGATGTAATGACCTGGCTTTTCACAATTATAGCACAGAGGTTCATTAGTAGATCGTTTAATAGGAGAACGGTATCGGTTCCTATCCTTCCTATCATAAGTGTTCTTATCCTTCTTATCAGCAGAGTTCCTATCTCTTCTATTCTCATTAGAGACCTCATCTCTCCTTTCAGAAGATTTGTGATCCCTTCTGGTCTTAGAAGAGTCCCTGTTACTAGAACCCTTAGTATCCTTGTAAAATCTCTTATATCTACCATATCGTTTGTTCAGCTTATCAAACCTCTTTATCATTAAGTTCAACTGATCCTTAAGAGTAAGATCAGTAATATCTAGTTCATCTTTTATGCTTGAGGATTTAGACTTAGATGATCTAGACTTCTTAGAGGTAGATGCCTTAAAAGCAATACTCTTAGAGATTTCCTTCTCCATATCACTGCTAGCTACAAGATCTTCTTCATCCAACTCGAATTCATGCGCCTTAAGGGTTTGAAAAGTGGTTTCAGCAGTCCAGGTATCTATGTCCTGTGTGGTCTTGATGATCATCTTGGTCATCTTCCACCTGTCATCTAATGACTTAAGAATACACAGGTTGGTCTCCCTATTAGTATAGGTCTTTCCTAGCACTTCAAGATCATTCATAATACGTGTAAATCGAGTATCTAGTTGGTCAATGGATTCTCCAACTTTCATCTTAAATGATTCAAACTTATGTACAACAGTAGACAACTTGCTTTCCTTGATCAGGGTAGTGCCTTCACAAAGGACAGCAAGTCGATCCCACGTCTCTTTAGCAGTCTTACATTTTAATAATTTACCCAAATACTCATTGGGCAAGGTATGTAAAATATAATTCTTTGCTAAACTGTCCAGATTATTTTGCTTCATTTCTTCAGCAGTGAGATCTAACCTTGGTTTTGGCACTAGCACGCCAACAGCTTTAGTAGGTTCGAGTGAAGCAGTGTTTGGAGTCATGGTGACTATAGGTCCCTCTTTGACGACAGACACCATCATATCATGAGTCGAGCTGAAGATGGCCTCCATTCTGAGTTTCCAATAGTCATAATCTGCAATCTTAAACTTAGGAAGTTTGTTCACATTAGTTTCATCCATAGTTGTTCAGACAGATAAGATCAGTAGTAAGCAAGTAGTTTCAGATAGTCAAGTATTGATAAAGATCAAGAATCAGTGACAAGAACAGTAAGACTTCCCTCAAAGTATATTGGGTTATCAAGAAACAGCAGTCTAAAGAACTACTGCTCTGATACCACTTGTTGGTCCCAAAGTTGAGTTAAGATTGATTAAGCTAGTAAAAGTCTAGAGGGGAGGGGTGAATAGACTTTTAAAAATCTTTCAAAATATCAGAGTTATATGCGGAATAGTGTTCTGAATAGTACTGTTCTTACTGGGTCAGATCAGTACTTTCAGTTTCAGTTTTATACTCAACTTTAATTCAGATCTTGAATATGTATGTTAAACAAATAATAACAGTAAGTAAATCAACACACAAAGATTTATAGTGGTTCGACAAATGTCTACATCCACTCTCACAACTCCAGTTGTGAAGTTTTATTAACTCTTCCTTCTTGAGTTTCTTGTGGCTTAAATTCCCAAGATTAAGACTGTGATCTTTTCGATTATACCACCAGGTATATCTTCGATCTACTGGTAATTTCACAAGTAACTAGCACACTTGTTTACAACAAATCACAAACTAAAATAGTAAAGTAAAACTTCTCTAGAATGTAGCCTTTGAATCTTCAATTCAGTACGGTGGATTCTTCTCTTGATTTGATCTCCTTTAACTCTGTGAGTTCTTGAATACTTTGTAAACTCTTAATTGCTTTTGAATGCTCTAAGATCAGTAGTCTTTGCAATAGAAGATCACACAGTATTTATAGACATTAGTATGACAGTTAGCAGTTTGTGAAACTAACTCTCAACTAACTCTAAAACTGTTCTTGTAACTTCTTTTTGTAACCGACTTTGTAACTTCTTATCTCCAAGTCAGCATATCTTCTAATATCTTCAGTATTGCCTTAAATAAGTTTTCCAAACTTATTCTTCAATCACACCAACTCAGCACAGTAAACTATTGTTCTGGCTTTTACTGTTCTGAGCCAGTTAGCACAGTTCTCAACATTTATTCTGCGCTTCTTCAGAATACTTCTCTTGTATTTCTGAGCTTCATCTTTACTCTTCTTAATAGTCTTCTTACTTCAAAGTAGTCTTCTGAGTCTTTTTATCAGTTCTAATCTACTGTTCTGAACTTTTACAATGTTGAATACAATTCAATACAAACTTACATATAAACCCTATTTATACATCAACTGAACTACATACAGAAGAGTATATCTAAGTCATATACTATAAGTTGTCTATATAATACAAACATCAGCTTAGTTCCTAACAGTTCATAATACTCTCATATAAGATCAGTAACATATATAAGATCAGTAAACTTAGTTTTCATGACTTATCAAGATGACTTGGTTAAGATGACTTCCAACCACATATATCATTAACTTTAAGTTTCTTTTGGCCATCAAAACATATAATCATCAACTAGAATATTGTTTATAGGATTCATATCTCAACAGTTATATATTAATGAAAAGTGTATGTTGTTATAATTGAAGAGTGTATGATATTATAACTGAAAAGTGTATGCTAATGATACACCTTTTGGTTATTTGTACTTGCACTTTCATAATCTAGAAAAACTGGTGCTAAATTTTTTTAAAAAAATTATAACTAAAAAGTGTATGTTCTATTAATGAAAAGTGTAAGTTATATATTAATGAAAAGTGTATGTTATTATAATTGAAAAGTGTATGATATTATAATTGAAAAGTGTATGGTAATGATACACCTTTTGGTTATTTGTTCTTGCACTTTCATAATTTAGAAAAACTGATGCTAATTTTTTTTTTTTTTAAATTATTATTAATTTTACACGTTTTATTATTTTTTTTACTTGCACTTATTATTATTAAAAATAAAATAAAATTTAAAATTTCAAAAATTGTTGAAAGTGGGATTCGAATGTGACATAGTGGTAAGACAATCTCAGGACAACCACTAAACTACAATGACTTTTGTTAAATATTTTATTATTTATCCTATATATAATTGATATTTCCTATATAGTTGAACGCAAGTACACCCTGTACTTGAGTACACAACAGCTCTACCCATATGTTGTAAGGGTACACCATGCTTCTCAACTATGTTTTTCAACTATATTAACATTATAATAAAATACATTTTTTATTAATATATTATTTACATTTTTTATTATAATAACATACACTTTTCAGTTATAATAATATACAATTTTCAATTATATAACTTACACTTTCTGTTATAATTACACTTTTCATTAATATAACTTTGTCTATATATGAAGTTAAATTATTGTTATATATATATATATATATATTAATTAGCATGCAAAATATAGGAATATATTACATTTATATTATATATATATATCTCCCCTATATACTAATTCTGAATCTTCTCTCTTCACTTCAAATTCTTTCCATTTGCTTTTTCTCAATTTATAAGAATTTTGCATTATTTTCTCTTCTTTTCTTTTTCTCTCTCATATCTCTTTTAACTGCATTATTTGTTCTAAATTTTTATTTTTTTCTCTTTCTTATTTTCTTTTCTCTATCTTCGTGAATGATTTATTTATTTTTTTCAATTTTTCTCTCTCTACTCTATTTCTTTCCTAGATATTTCTCTTCTTTTTTTAGTTTTCTTTAATAATTTTTTTACAATCTCCACGAAATTTCGTGGGTTTTGCACTAGTATATATATAATTTAATATTAAAAATGGAGCACGAGTCCGGGCATAAGATAAGAGTGATACTTAGACCCGTCCGGATTCACTATGGAAACAACATGAATTGAGTCGGGGCGGCTTCAAATTTCCATGCTTATTGAACTCAATCTACTAAATTTAATTATAAACTGGTTGTTCCAATATTATTATTATTTTTTTGTTTATTATTAATTTTAAATTGATTTGCCCAAGAAACTTATTCATTAATTTTGCAGTACTCTTTCTTTAAAATTTGTGCTTGTTGAATTATTCTACAATATTTTTTAATACACTTGAAAATAAAATACGGAAGAGATTTGGGATGGCGCCCTCTTCCCACACCCAAACAAGAGAGATTTATAATTCAACAGATCTATCTCAAGTAATTTAAAACTTCAAATATGAAATTCATGAAAATTAAAGTAAAGGTCCGATTAAACAACATATATTTGGTATAGGTATAAATGAAGAAGACAAAATTCCACAAAATAAACAAATAAATGAAGAATACAAGAAATTGTTATATATTTAAATACAGTAGTATACTATATCCTAAGTTTGGGTACAATCTTGATCAGGTTTAACAGACAAGGTCATATTTTCCAAGTCATATCCGACCAAGAAATCCATTTGTGCTAAATTACCATAAATAGCCTCACTACTTGCGGCTGCAAGACCTACGCACACACTATTTCTACTAGTTTTCACAAAAATATTCCCTACTTTTAATTTCAAATCTGCCCCTTTAAAATGGAACACAAATTCTGGAAAATTTTCTCCCCCTCCTGAATAATAGCACAAACTCAACAGCCCTTCTGGATCTTCTATTTCTTTCATTTTCATTTGCCCCTTTACTGCCGCTATAACTTGATTGTAAAGTCCCGCAGGCAGAAAAGTCAACGTTGTCCCTGAGTCTATGATAATATTCCCCTCTTCCCTAGGACTTGAAGGGGTATAATAGTCCATTCTCTTATCGCCAACGCTAATCCCTTCCAAAGTCAAGTAATAGAAAGTCCTGGGGCTTTTCATGATGATTGCTGTCGTCACGACTTCGTCACCCGACACATCAGCATTATCTCCAAAGCTCATTTTACTCGGATACGCCACGTAGGATCCAAGGCAATATGAAAACTTACCTTTGGTCAACGCGCCTAACTGGCTGGTCAACGACGTTTTCCCGCCACCTAATCCAACGATCCCCGACGCGCCGGCGCCAAATGTGCCGCGATCATCGTGTCCACATCCAACGACGACGTTTGGGATTGCGACGGAGCCTAATATGATCGTCTCCGTCGCAAGGTTCCCTTTACTGAATGAATTGTCGCCGTAGCCTATCTCGTAGCGACACGTGTCGCGACAGTAAGCTGATGGGAGGATATTATTGCAAGAAACGGGCGTACATGAAATGGGTTTGTACGTTGAAGAGAGTGAGGGGTCAAAAAGAGGCGCCGTTTGGTGAAAGCAATTGGTGCAGGGCTTGCATTGTATCCACGTCAGATCGCTGCCCGTGTCGGCGACGGCTAACGTCTCAACAGGCGGCGTACCGAGGGAGAATCTCATGAGGTATTCTCCTTTATCGGATAAAATGTCAGCGTGTGGGGAGTTGTCGGGTTTAGGAGTTTTGAAAGAGCGGCGGAGAGCATTTAGTAGAATTTGTGAGGAAGAAATAAGGGAAGGGGATTGTATGGAGTCTCTGTGAATGAGATCAATGGAAAAGCCAACTGCTGTAATGAAATCAATTCTCGAAATTATAAAAATCAAAATTGATGTGAGAGTAGTAGTAGAACAAACAAGTTTCATTGTGAGTTTGTGATATGTTTGAGACTAGATTTTTGGCGAGATTTATATTGGTCAGCTGATCTTGTTTAGGCGCGCAATTACAAAATTTCGAGTTCTTTTATTTCTTGCAACGTACCGTTACAATTGTTATTTTTCAATTGTATGGCCATTATTGAGAATCCTTAATTCTGTTTTTTGAACCGTTGTACCCCTCCCTCGATCGAAAGAGGGAAACTAAGATGGCGGGAAATTAAGGAGACAATTATTTTCAAGTTAATAAAATTAAAATTTACGTATTTAAGGTATGCGAGTAAAATTATGTGGAGTATTACAAAATGGGAAATATAAATTAGAGTATATTAATGCCGGAAATCTGTGTTGGATACATGAATTAATTCCTTTTTCCAGTTCAAAATTCAAAAACTGGTGAGAACTCAAATAATATACTATATGGACGATTAAATTAGCATTTTGTTACCCAAAAATGGTATGCACTCAATTAATACACAACTCCCCCTTTTGGGCAGATTATACATCATGTTCGCGCGTAAATAAATGACTGTTGAATAGTATGCTAGTATGGTAGTAGACAAAGTGGGATAGATCAAGTGGTTAGAGCACCACTACTTAGGCCTTAGATCTGGGTACGAGTCATGGGGGGGAAAAGGAATGGGTATTTAACTTGTAAAAAAAAAAAAAATAGTACATAATTTACATACAAAAGAAGAGATTAAAAAAAAAAATCACATTTAAAATCACCTTTAGTCTCATTATCAATTTAATCACGAAAAATTCCAACATTTTATTGTGTTACAATTAGATACACATTTTTTTTCTCCGACGAACAATTTGATGATATGACACACATTTTTTTTCTCCGACGAACAATTGATGATATGACTTGTAGGAGCTTGCCACATCAAATTACTCATATTCTTTTTTATTTTCCACATCAGATTACACTTTACAAAAATAAAAATAAAATTTTATAAAAATAAAAATAACTTCTCAAAATAGAGTTCTTCTTCTCAAACAATCAAGTTTTCTTTTTTCCCTTCTCTCCTCTGGGGTCTTCTCAGCTTCTCAAACGCAATAGAATTTTCTTCTTCTCAAACTCAATCAAGTTCTTTTTTTTTCTTACTCAAACTCAATAGAGTTCTTCTTCTGCATCTTTCTCACTTCTCAAAAATTTAAATCACCTAAAAATCATCCAAAAAAAAAAAATCCTTACAAAAAAATGTCTGAAAGACCAAGAAGATGAGGAAGAGAGTTCTGAGGAAAATCCTAGAAAAGATTGTCCCCGTAAAGGACCCAAACTTCAAAAGACTAGAGAAATTGCATGTAAGATTGTGTTTATGGTCATTTATAATGATTTTTTTTGGCACACATATATAGTGATTTAAAATGTCACGTTATTCCTTCCAAAAAAAATGTTTGAATAGAAAAAAAGAGGTCATGTTACTACTGCAATTCTCAAAGAAAAAGAGGTAGACCAAGGATGCAATTTCTAATGAAACAAGTGGATTAGGAGCCAATGGAACAAGTGAAACAAGAGCAAATGAAGCAGAAGTTAGTGGAGCAAGTGTTAGTGGGTCTGTGATGACCAACACCTCTACTCAAAAAAGAAAGAGATTGCAAACGCAATAAAAATGGCAAATCAAGGCATGGGTGTATTGATTTGCGAAGCCTCTAACACCATTTATACGAGGGTAAGTTTCTTATTTTGTTAAATATAACTACATTCTTCTAGGCGCCTGGTTCTAAGAAGAATATAATGTTGTATATGTAAGTGGTGCACAGGGTATGGTAAGTACTATGAGAGCTAGAAGAGGAGGTGGTGGAACCCGTTCAGTGAGGGGTAGAATAGGAGGTGGAGGGGTGGTAGTGGAAGTGATGGTCTTATTAGTACTCAAGAGAGTCGTGCTAATAAAACATTAAACAAGTTGATAATCTGTTGTTATTTTTGTAACATGAAACAAGTTGATGATCTTTCGATTTATGTTTATGCTAATGACTTCTTTTTTTTTTTTAGTTATGTTTGTCCACTTGGATACTTATAGCCTACAATTGCAAATGTTTTGTACATTAGACGGTCTAACTATGACTTTTGGTAGAGTTTTTTTTTATATATATAAAGTTTTATTTTTATTTTTATAAAATGTAATCTGATGTGAAAAATTAAAAAAATAAAAAAGAATATGTGTAATACGTGGCTCCGGCAAATCACATCATGAATTGTTGGCCGAAGAAAAAAATGTGTATCTAATTGCAACACGATGAATGTTGGGTTTTTTTTACAATAATCGTAAAGGTCGTGATAAATTGATATTGAGACTAAATGTGGTGTATTTATTTAGAATTAACTCCATAATTAGATGAGAAAAGTTTTTTTACTCCCTGATTATGTTTGCGGATTATTACGTAAAAATAAATAAGTAAATGGATGTTGAATATTTTCCCAATTTTAAAAAAATTATTATTTTAGCTATTTTTACCATACTTCTTTCTAAATTATCAAATAACTATAATTTCTCATTTAATTTTTTTTCTCTCTCTAGATATTTAAAGAAAGTTATTACTCAATTTTTTTTTCTTTTTCTTTTTTTTTTCCTCTCATTTTACTCTTCATCTTAGGATGGTAAATTTGTTTCTAAAAAAAATATTCCTTAATTTTAAATAAAATAAAAAATCTACAAACTTTTTGGAATGGATGGTGTAGTAATATAATAAACTAATTTAATTTACATAAGAAAGAAGAGATAACAAAATCCCTAATTAGATTGAGGAAGGTATTTTACTCTCTGAATTAAGAGAATACCACCCGGTTATTTGTTAGTATTTTGTTTATGTCAAAGAAGAAAATCCAAATTAACTATAGATAAAAAAAAAATTATAAATATGTTAATACTATTAAATTGTTTAAAATTCTAGACTTTTAGTTCTTTTCTAACTGTATAAAATTGCATGCCCAAGCTTCTTTTTTTTTTTTTTGTAAGAATGCAATGATGAATTAAAGGTGTGATTTTATGGATGTATGAATCAACAATATCACTAATCAGTCATCATTGATAAAATATGAATCCAAAACATAATATTTTAAAAAATGCCACTTGAAATTGGGATAATAGCAAAAGATTTAGAGATATAAAGATATTAACATGTATTGCGCCATTTTAGAGTACAATAATTATTAGTAATAAAATAGAACAATAAAGTAATGTCATATGATGTAATTTTAAAATATTTAAAATGTATAGTTTAAATTAATTTTAAGTTTTTTATTATCAAATTAAGAAATAAAATATTAAAAATGTATAGTTTAAATTAATTTTAAGTTTTTTATTATCAAATTAAGAAATGATGAATCTAAAACCACCCTCACTACTCTTTGGTGCAATCAGTTGGCTTGAAGGACAAAGTCATATTTGCCAGATTAAAACCCATCAAGAAATTCCGTTGTGCCAAATTACCAAGTATAGCCACCCCATGATCATGTGGCACAAAACCAAGACAGTAAACACCATTTGACACTTTAAGGAAAGTGTTAGTGGGATACAACCTAGCATTTGCTCCAACAAAATGCAGTGTAATCATAGGGCCTAAAATTTTACCAGTCTTGTAACACAGTCTCATCGTATTTCTTGGATCAGCTCGTTCCAATTTGATCTCCTTTTTTATTGCTTCTTCTAATGAAGTATAGAGTTTCCTAGGAAGATGTGTCAATAGGGTACGAGAATCGACAATCATTCGTTCGTTGAAGACGCTGAAGATCTTCGATGAGCTGTTGGACAGGGTGGTCATTGCCAATTTCTTTGATCCAACACTTATTCCTTTCAACCTTAGAGCATACGAATTGTTGAAGATTTGTAGACTAGTGATTAGCACCTTAGAACCAGAAACTATAGCTCTTCTACCAAAATGCATTTTGCTAGGCCTGAAACTGAAATGGCTCTGTGCATTAGAGATTAAGCAATAGGAAAACATCCCACCTATCACAGATTTCATTTGTGTAATGAAAGATCCTGGCCCTAACCCTAGGCCAATTACTCCAGATGCCCCACTAAACTTGCCCATATTCTCATAACCACAACCGAAAACGAACTTCTTTTGAGATGTGGGTGTACCTGTGGTAGAATTCATGGTGACGGTGTCTGAGGAAATGGCACCACGAGAGGAGGATTTGTCCAGATACAACAAAGAGTACCTACAACCATTATCTCCCAAAATGGAAGGACTCCCTTTAACAGATTTGCAGAGTTCTGAATTACCAGGCACAATCTTGAAAGTAGAAGATTTATTGGGAGTAAAGAGGGGTTGCTTTTGGGGGAAGCAATGAGCACACGGAGCGCATTGAGTCCATGATAGAGAACTAGTTGTATCAAGAATACCAATGATCTCAAATGGGGGCGTACCAATGGATAGTTTGATGAGGTAATCTCCATCAGAATACGTCAGGTCAGTTGTGGGAGTCCCTGCAGCAAACGACTTGAAAGCTATATAATCAGCAGCACGATTCTTGGAGCGCTGTAGGGATCTGTTGATAAGGTCAAAGTGACTTGCTGCAGAGTTATAGAGAGGAGAAACTATTGAGTCTCTGTGAATAAGATCAACACTGAAACCATCATTGTTTAGTTCAGACAGTGATACAAAGGTTAGGAAAGAGAGAATAGTACAGAGTGACATGAAAACAGTCATGTTGCACCTATGATTTATTGTTACTGAGGCTCTCTATATAAAGCATTCACAGCAACATATAAAGGCAAATGAAGATCAAAGGAGTAAATTTGGGATGCCTCCAGTAATAACTCGAAATAAATCTCTGAATTTATTGCTAGATCATCCTCATCGATTAGCAAAAGTCAACTTTCTAGTTTTGTTATTTCACAAGACATTGAATATATGTTTCCGAATGTTGTAAGCAGCCAATTGATAACTTTCTTGCTACAATAACAGAGTACATTTCATGAGACACCACAATACAATCAGTTGAGGTAACTAAAGAATATAATAAAGCGTATTGGTATAGATGCAGGATATGTTGGAGAATTTACGGGGAATGTACTCATCTTAGGGGTGGTGTTCTAAACAAGTGGGTGTCCTCATAAACTCCGTGTTTGTGTATAACAGTGGCCTTTCCCATATGCCCAATACCATTAGAAACCAGATACGCAACAAAGAAATATGCCATTAGAAACCAGCTTGGTAATCTCCCTAATGCCCCCAAGAAAGGGTAAGTTAGGAATTCAAAATCCTCCAAGAAAGGATGGAGATGGTATGCTGTTTCAGCATACATCCATGTCTCGTGAAGAGGCATTAGATACGGGAGGCACGCTAAAGTTCTCCAAAACCATTTTGGCTTATTTTCCATAGCGGGGTATCTGTAGCTGTAAGGCACATCTTTGGAAGCTCTTGGAGACGAGGGCAATATATGTCGTTTAGGCAATGTGGGAATAGTTCGTAAGAGGCTTCCTTGTTCTCCATGTAAGAAGGGAGTTGAACCAGCAGAAAGATGGAGATGTAAACAAATTAAATAATTTTGATTCGTATTCGAAATTAGGTATTCGATTTGATATTCGCAAATATTCAAATCAAATCATTTGAAATCAATTTCAATCGAGTACAATCAACTTCAATATTCGAATAACAATCAAATACAAATACGCATCGAATATAGTGATATTTGCTTACATTCGGTTTGTCTACATTCCTAGCCACAACTACTAAAATTCCCAAACAATGTGCTGATGTTTGGATCATGGGAATCTAAGGCAAGATTTCTTTATGAAAAAGAGTACTCCATTATTCACACTTGAGAAAGATAAAGTCACCCCCATTTGAATCTAAAACATCTGGTATTCATTAAGAATCAGTTATAATGCCATAACTTTGAGACGAACTCAACAGCAAGGCACTTCGTGCTACCATTGTTAGGTTTCTAGACTGCTCAATCAACCGACTTTTTCTAAAGATATAAAATTGAAAGTCGTTGGTACTTCACAGTGATCAAATGTGCAAGTAGTCTAAATGCCTAATCAAAGTACCTGAAAGAACGATTAGGATAACACATAACAGGTTTGACAAATTCCCCAAAACAGGTTAATTCAATTACATAACATGCTCAAATTAGTGGTAACTACATGCTACTAAATTATCATCTCAATATCGTGGTATGCAATTGCAACATACGAGGCATAACATCAGATAATATATGGAAACTCAATCAACCGACTTTTTCTAAAGATACAAACTTGAAAGTGGTTGCTACATTCACAGTGATCAAATGTGCAAGTAGTCTAAAGCCTAATCAAAGTGCCTGACAGAACGATTAGGATAACAGGTTAATTCAATTAGATAACATGGTCAAATTAGTGGTAACTACATGCTACTAAATTATCATCTCTATATCGTCGTACACAATGGTAAGATACAAGGAATAACATCAGATAGTATGTGGACATACAAGTATCAGCTGCACATGTACCATACCATAACAAAGAAAAATAAGAAAAAAAATTTAACAATAACAGAGTAAAAGGTAAAATTCTACAATATCAAACACTTGTCCTACAGAAGATGCAATACATTCAACGAATTTACCTAAAGAAGCAGAAGTTTTGGGTTTCAGAAGAGGCTCCCGGGAGCATTTGCCTGAAATTGCTGAGTTTTAATTTCTGAAACTACATGGGTTTCTGCTGTAAGGGGCCGAATTAAACCCCCCTAGAATTTAAAGAACATCCATTAAGAATCATACTCCAGCTTCAACTTCCACTCTACACAAACGAACACAATCACAAATTGGAGAAATCAATCTCAAAACTCAAAACCAAAATTTAGGTAAATTAAATTGAGTAAAGGTTATAAGTTAAAATACCATACAAATAGCGAATGCTGATGCTGATGCATCAAATTATGGACAAAATATGATCAAGTGATAGAGCCATAGTATTGTAACACTCCCACACCCTAATCTTATCCTTATCCCTGGCCGCATAATCCAATTTGGTGACTCCATTGAACAAATCGGCATAAAGCTCCCTCAACTGTGGCCTCTCTTTGTAGGGCTTACCTTGAATAATGGTGTATATATCCTGTTTCAACAACGAAGAGCTTTTTCGTATCTCCTTTTGGGCTTCTTTCCAACGTTCCGATAGTAATAAATCCTTCACTTTTACAAGACTCTGCGCGTGGAATTTGATTCCGAGTTCTGCTTCTTCCACGGTTTGGTCGGGAACCGTCAGTCGGAAATCGAAGGCGGCGGCGGAGGGTTGTGGGGAGAGGAGGAGGGTGGCGAGTGTCATGGATATGGATCTTCTCGTGGCGGCGGTAACGGCGGTTGTGGGTGGCGGGAGTGGTGGTTGGAGTTTATGGAGTAAAGATGGTAGTGTAATTTGGTTTTGAGAAACCATGTAAATATTCATGGCTGAAGTTTACTTTCTTTTGAGGGTTATAGAGATTAGTATTATATCAAGTGTTACTCCCTCGGTTTGTATGCACTATAAAATGAAGCACTTTGTGTGCACAATAATGACATTCGAAAAAAAAAATTACCTAAACAAAATATCTATTCTTTATTCATGACAAACCATATAGGGAAATGGTTGACACATTATTAAATAGTCTATGGATATACTTTTATACATAAACACGAAAATTCTAAAATTTCTTGTTATGGAAAGACTAAAACAAGACAACAAAAGCATGAATCTTGTAATAATGCACACATGAATTTCAAAGCAGTGCACTACAAAAGCTCATCATCTCAGCTGTCGTAAATATACAAATGTAAGAGCGTTGTTCCCTGTGGTATTCTAATACTAGCAGTCAATCTCTTATGACTGTATAACAAACAACAAAAACTCTCAATAAAACCTTCCGACTAAGGACGTGTATGGCCAACAGCCTTACCGCAAAGCAAAGCATTAGACGGGATACCGTATTCGTTGGCAAGATTTTGTACTGTATTGTACACCCTCAGATAGAATTGTTGTCCCAGATATTGCCTTCCCCATATAGCAGACCTCATGTTCCACATCCCCTGGTTGTCCAAAGATACTAATATAACTGTCCAAGAATTCGGATATACCTGCAGAAATTTGACCAATTTTAGTAGCTACCTTTGCTTAAAGGTCACAATATGATAAGAGGTTTATAATGTTTGTTACCTGTGTGGTGTGTCTAGTCAAAGCATCAACAAGATTGTAGGATTTCCTGCTGTCTTGTGTCCACTTCCCAGCCCCGAATCTGTTAATCAACGGAAATAAGTGTTAGAAACTTGTATAATAATCTAAGGGGAGAATGGCTTTTTAGTCATGTAAGTTCCCCCTGTTTCGGTTTCAATCCTGTCGACTTTCAAGAATTGAAAATAGTCTAGTAACCAGGTGTAGGAGACGAAACATTCAATTGACGCTGACATGGCAGGGTTTGAATGGTCAACCGGAGGTTTCACCTCCACCCGGTTACTAGACTAAAACATTGAAATTGAAAGTTGCAGGTCTATTTCCAATTCTTGAAAGTCGACGGGACTGAAACTAAATTCGGGGCAACATACACAACTAAAAAAACTATTTTCTCTAATCTAAGTTTCACTCAGTGTGATGGCTTGCTTACCCGACAACCCAGAAGTCGTAGCCATCAAGATGCCATGATTGCACGGCGTTCTCATTGTTTTGGAAGACAACTTCGATGAAATCATGGTGAGAAGTTCCCATCACAGAGGTGGCTAGGCTAGGACCGTTGCCAGACGGAGAGCTCTGGATAGAATTAAGGCTGAAAACACCCGGGATGTTGAAATAATCAGCGAGCTTGACAGGTGTATCAGAGTTAATGTATGATATCCCATTTACTGCATATCTTTGCTTCCCATTTATAATCGGTGCTGAATTAGCAAGCACGATTGTCCTCGTTGGCGTTATCTTCCCATAATGGAATGAGCCCTGTGGGTTTGGCCTTGCTGCATTTGCAGTAAGATTCCACCTGAAACATAAAATATAGGTAGGCCATTAAACAACAAAAACTTGTATGCACTGAAAAGGTATTACTTAGGTGCATTGTGCAACTTAAGTATACTAAAAGGTAATTTGTTAATATTTGTTGTCGCTGAAAAGTATTAGTTGTGTACAATTGCACATGGGGTGTGAATGAGTTGCATCGAGTCAAGTGGTGTCAAACTTGAATCCAACTCGATTAAAAAAACTCGAACCTCGAAACACGACCCAAACTCGATCGAACTCAATTGGTTCTAAACTCAAAATATTTGAGCTTGACTCAGCTCATCTTGATAACTTACAAAAATTAATTAGAGATGTTATTTTATTTATAATTAGAGTATAATTAGCAAATAATATTTGAGCTCAATTAGGCTCACGAGTTTGATGAGCCTAATATTACTGAGCTCGGCTTAATTATAATTGAGTCGAACTTGAGCTTTTTCCGAGTCGAGCACATATAGCTCACGAGCTGGCTCGACTCACAAACACCCATAGTTTCGGTAAGTGTACAAGAGTGTTATACTCAAAGTCTCAAACAACAATGGAATATGACGAAGAGATTCGTTGATTCGTTCATCGCAAAATATTACCTGTACGATCGAGCTTGATCAATAGACCATCCAATTTCATTGGTTGGACCACCTGGGACAGGGCCAGAAACGGAGACCCTAGAGTTCGTATAGTGCAGAACACCAGTTGCAGTGAGAACTGTTTGTGTGAACCTTGTGGATGCAACAATATAGTAGTCTTTCGGAGGTTGATCCAACAAGACGAGGACAGTCACCGATTGACCAACATGAATGTCAAGAGAACTGTACGTGTTCTGCAGGACATGAGACCCTTCAACTTCAACAAGCTTCAGTTTATGCCCCTGGATTCTGAAATTGAACGAGGTGGACAACCCAATGTTTGAAACCCTGAACATGTACGTTTTTCCTGGAGATAAAATGAGATGCTGTCAGCACATACCAAAAGAACGAATAACGAGTGTAAATTGTTAAGGTCTGTTTCGGAAAGAGGACCTTGATCACCACTGAAGGAAGACCGGCCCTGTCCATTGATCAGGATTGCATCAGGGGAAGGCAATGGCTTTCCTGAATCCAGTATCTGTTGCAATCCCTGCAATAATGTACATACATTTAGGATTGCAAACGCTATTCATAATTCAGCAATCATATATAAAAATGGAATCAAAATTGCACTAGTTGCACGGTGTGTAGAACGTTTTGCCACAACTGATTAGTTCAGCAATCTAAAATATAGATTGTGTTGCATTTACCAAGATTGACTACAAATTGTTTTACCAGATCAAACAAGTGTGAGTATAATTCAGTTTAGGTACTTAAAGCTCAAAACAGACTTTCATTACGAACTAGAAACTATGTTTGTAAAGAATGCTCACCTTGTGACTGGTCTTGAACCAATCACCGATAAGCAGGCTGAATTCTCCAGCAGGCGTGGCATACGGAATGGGAATCACGGATCTTGAGTGGACATTAAGCGCCCCAAACCCTCCAGCAGCTCTGTGCATCAGAGTTGATGGAAAGTATGTGTAGCTTCCAATTTGATCCTTTGGTTGGAACTTGTACGTGTAATTTCCGTTGGGTGGGATGGGACAGTTAGTCCCAAGAACACCATCTTGCCACGAGTTCTTCCTCTGTTTTATCCCATTCCTAGTTCAAACAACATTAACCAATTCACAAACTTAATTTAAAAAACGCAAGAATATTGTACAGACAAACGATTCTTGAAACCGACATTAGAGAACAGACTACAATCTTTATAATTGAAAGCAACTAGTCCCAACTTTCGTAATAATGAATGAGACTTACCATGTTAAAAGGAAAGGCTGGTCCAACTTATTGACAACGTTGAGGATTATGTTCTCATTTGTCACCGTCTCAAGGGTAGGTCCTGGAAATTGACCATTTATGAGAATCACCTGCAAATCATATAACTCTTTCAATTTTCCACTCAACACAAACACTATTGAACAGACCAAATAACATGAAACATTGCAACTCTATTGAGCAGGGCCAGGTCTCTCTCTCTCAGTTTAGACTCAACCAAATTGGATAGAATAGGCCTACAATAGATGCTTAAGCATGCAAAAACGCATATCAAAATGACTAAAAGACACACCATCTACAATTCAATGTAGCCGGTTGAGATATCCAGACCTAACCATAGATAACTCGAACATATCTACCGAATGAGCCTTAGCATAGCAAATAACATGAACCATTGCAACTCTATTGAGCAGGTCCAAGTCTCTCTCTCTCACACACACACAGATTCAGTTTAGCAGAGCAAAAAAACATGAACCATTGTTAACCTAAACAGTTTATCAGAGCAAAAAACATGGAGCCATTGCAACTTTATTGAACAGGGCCAACTGGCCAAGTCTCTCTCTCTCTCTCTCTTACAAAAACAGGGCAAAAAACATATGGCTAACCTGTTGAGGAAGGCCAAGTGGAGAAGAAGTGCCATAGGTGATAGTCCATGTGTAATACTTGTAACCATCCTCTGCTCTAACAGCACACAAACTCCAAAATGACAAAATTGCAACCACAAATACAAAAACTGCTCGTCGCCCCATTGAAACCAATTTCAGAACCAACGCCACTGAATCTGCAAAACCCCACTTCAAATTATCAAAACCTTTTCACTTAAACCTCAAAATCTTTAACTAACTATGCACATTGTACATTAATAGTTTCTAAAACCAAAAAACACTAGATCTGAAGTAGAATTTAGCCTCCCGATAAAATAAAAAGGGATAAAATTCAGAAACGTACCAGGTTTGAGCGATTAAACAAGCGCAAAAGTAGAAAGAATAAAAGAATGAGAGGCAATCTTTCTTGAAAATATGTGCTGAATAGTGAGTAGCATACGTATATATAAAAATTACACACACTGACAGTGTTACTTTTTTTAAAAGAAAAAAATAAAGGGAAAAGCTATCAACACTATTGCTGGGAATGCCTGTCTGCCCATTGCCAACTCACGTTCTCCTCCAATTATGTTCACGCGTTTTCGCGTCATTAGTTCGACCGCGGGTTTACTTTCGGTTTCGGATTTAAAAATCGGGTATTCTTACATAGGTTTTACTTCGAGATGATTTTCAAAACCACTTTTATTAAATGTACTAATTAATTCCCACTTCTTTTATTTTTTATTTTTTTTTAATTCAAGCTCATTATGTTTTTTTTTTTTTTTAAATACTCCCTCCATTTGTATAAAGATAATTCTCCTTGTTATTTTGTATAAAAAAAAAAAAAATTAACATATTTATCCCTCATTTTTATTAAAATAAAAATTAATATAAGAAAAGGAAAATGTCAACTTAAAAAAGAGATATATCAATATATTTCTAATAAAAATGAGATATTGTAATAATTAAATAGGGGTAGTTTAAGAAGATTCGTAGTAAAAACAATAAAATTTAAGATCAAAAGAGACAAACTTTTAGTAACGGAAGCATACCTTTAATTTATCTACTTTATGCATAAACTAATTGATATTTATTAAAACTCGTTTTTTTTTTTTTTTAAAGATAATGGTGATTCTTTATTTCAATACAAAGGGTACTTAAATCCCATAAAATCATACATCATATTCTAAATATAATACAACTATGCTTTATTAAAACTCGTGTTTGAAATAAACATAATAAATTTGAACTAAGGAAGGAAGTATAATAAACCCATCATTCAATTTTTTTTTAAGTTAGAATTTTAAAAATTGATTTTTAAACCTAATTTTATTTTAATTTTGTGACTCGAAAATTGCACTCAAACCAGAATTTATCAATAATTAAACACAATTTGTTTGCGGTGGTTGGCTGTTAAATGGCAGAAATGCCGCCGCTATTTACTACTTTGATCTATTGACAAAAAGTGTAAGAACGTGATTAGATGGAACCTTATCTCAACCAAATTGTTTAATTTGTGATTAGTTTCATCTATATAACTATATCTACACTCTTCCTTCTATTTAATTTGCATAAAAAGAATTATCTGAATTCATGTGAATTTTAAACAGTAATACTCGTACATATAACAATTACAGTATAACAGTAACAATAAAAGTATGAGTTCTTGTAAAATTAACTTCATTCAAACAGTGACGGATCCAAAATTATAAATTTGATGGTATGATCAGGAGCGGCCCCAGGATCGGATAGGGAGGAGGGTCAAAAATCAAATAATAACTACTTTTATATTTAGTAGTCCTCTCGTTCCACAATTGTTTATACACTTGTCATAGTCGTCCGTTCCACAATTTGCATATCCAAAAAAATGGAACTTTTCCATAAATTTCACCCTTATAATATTCACATGTTTACACTCAATTCAACTAATTTTTTTATTTTATTTATAAAATTATTACTCAGCACTTCACTTATTACATTATTTTTTTATAGTTTATGTATCTATTTTGATGTATAAACATTTTTGGGACAAAGGAAATATATAATTATAAAAAATAATTATTCCAATTAATAATAGTATTAAAATTTATAATAAGTATCACGTACAATATCAATCATTATATTCATTATAGTTAATTAAGACCTTTCAAACTTATATACGCATTCTTTCGGTAGATGCTAGCAAAAAATTAATAAAGGATAACATTTAAAAAACATATTCTTTATACTGAAAACAATACAATAAGTAAAACTTAAATTTAAGAGATAGCATGTATCTCAAAACAACTTAAATTTAAAAGATACTCGCATTTTGTTAAAAGATGTGTATTTAACGGAGTAATATTTTTTGAAATGGTTGCAGGTATGCATACCATAATCAGTGACGGACCGAGGAAGTGCCCAGGGGGGTCACTGGGCCCCCCACCAATTTTTTTTTTTTTTTTTTATATATATATTATATATATATTTTTAGTAATTATTTATATTATGTTTTATGTTTTAAAATTACTTTGTACACTTCAAATATAAAAATAATTCACAAAATAGATACATTTACTATATCATTTTATTTTTAAAATTATTATTAATTTTATATCCACATTTTCTCTTATTAATACACCTCACTAATTTTTTTTTAGACCTCACAAAATCTATTTTATACTTTATTAAATCACGCAAACTGATTCTTACTTATTTGATCTCACACTCCACTAAATTTACATTTTTTAAAAAGTGAGTCAATTAAAATATAAAAATCACTATGAACGGGGGAGTATATTTTAAGTTCTACATTTGACTAATAGTGACTAAAGTCTCAACAACGATCGGAGTTGTGTATACTTTTTCAAAGCTAGAACAATCAAAATTGTTTTATTTCAAAATATAACAAAAATCGTTAAATTTAAATTAATGAAATGAGATGTATTGAAAAATTTATAATAATTTTTTTTGTATATATAAATATTTTATCTTTGTATTAATGTAAATTGGGCCCCCCAATCTGTAATTTCTGGGTCCGTCACTGACCATAATAGAAAATGGAGAGGGAGTGAGGGGGGCCAAGTTTCACTTGGGTCCGCCCCTGGATATGATAAATGCATAAATAAATAAGATGAATTTACAAATAAGTAAGACATATACAAATAAATATGTATAAATATTCTAAGATATGTGTAAATAAATAAAATATATGTATATATGAACATTTTAAGATATATGCAAATAAATATGTGAACTATAAGTATTCTGACAAAATATGAAAAATAAGAGTTTAGATGGTTTAATGACATACTTGTAATTTTCATTATGATTTTTTTTAATATGAAAAAAGGGTTTAGATGATTTAATGACAAAAATATATATAAAAAAAAAAGATATGTTGTATGAACGTCTATTTTTAAGCAGATGGTCGTTAATTTAAAATGAGACGGAAAGAGTATAGAATAAGTTGAAGACACTTAAATAGACTTAAAAAGATAAATGTATTGAACTTTTTAATAAAATTTGTGGACTTCTTCAATTTATTTCCTTTTAAAATTTTCATCATCTTTTTCTCATTTATTATTATAAAATTATTTATACATATATTATTTTTTTTAAAAAAATTAAAATTAGGGGATTAGGGGTACAACTGTACCCCATATCCCAAGCTAGTTCACCACTGCATCCAAGTGCTCATATAATTTTGATCTCACCCTATCAATTTCTTTTATACCCACTCCAATATACTTAAAGTTAAATGTAGTCAAGCATACTAGAAAAAGTCAATTATTCTTTTATATTTTCAAAACTCTAATGTTTAATAAAGATTTTAAATTCGTTTTTGACTAATTTATATATTTTTTTTATCTTAACTTAAAAATGGTGTCTAAGTCTATGTTTATTTCATTTCATCTTTCATTTTTTTTTTATTATCCAGTTTAATTATTCACATTTTTATTTTTAAATAATATTATTTGTGTTGTTTTATCATCGTCCTCCACCTTTCATTTATTTACTTAAATTGTTATTCACTTACATCACTTTATTTATAATTAAACTTTATAATACTCACATTATATCTAATTTATATAGGAGTATAAATTAATTAATATTAATTTATTATAACTCGTATTTGAAAAGATGTGCATAATAAATTTGAATTAACGTTATTTCATTTCCCTCTTTATTTTTATTCTATGGAAGAGTGGGTGGTTGAGTTACTTAAATTAGGTGGGGCAAATTTGGGTGTCAGCTTCACATGCATCATTAATAAATTGGGGTGGTCAACTTGATTTTTTTATTTTCTTTAAAACTTTTAATTTTTGCTTTTCTTTTCCTATTTTTAAACTATATCTGGTCATCTTAATTAATTATATAAAAATTAATAATTTAAACTTGTTTCGTTTACATGTTCATAAACATTTTTAGCAGCTTCTTTGAGTAATTATTATATTTCTCTTTATACAAATTAAATTCTAGATGCAAAAGTTCAGAACATGAAATTTGAGTATTTCTTTATATAAATATAAGATTATTGTGCACTTTGAACATTGTACTTTACGGAGTATTGTTTTATAAAAACTAATATTATCATTGGTTGTGTAAGAATAAACTTAGACTAAAAAACTGATAATAATTAATAATAACAATACAAATTAAACATAAAAAATAGCTGCTTAAACCGACATGAACATGGTTGCAATGATTTGTTGAACCTCTGCCCAAAGAAGACAAAAAAACATAACAAGAAAACATATATCAATTAAAACGAATATGAAGAGCTTTTTGGTTCTTATTATATAACCCTATTTAGTGTAAAATCATTGCAATAATGAATGTTTGTTATATGTAATCAAATTAAGATCAATGGAGAATAATCAAAGTCTTTATTCTAGTCATCAATATAGGTAATTATCAACCAATGAGTGAAAAGCGAAGAAAGTCAAGAACGACTAGTTAACAAGTCAATGAAAAATCTACGTGTCAGCGGAAATATGAAGATGTGATCATATTGGCGTACAGAAATTGTGTTCGCCTAGCATAGAGCGAGCAAGTGCAACGTATTGTTTTTTCGGTTAAAGTAATTAAAGGACATGATACAACTATTGATGTGATTGGTAAATGTCGAGCTTCGAGAAGGAGATCAAATAGTAGTTTGTGGTTTGCAGGAACCCATTGCTACCTCAATTAGAGTCAAGAGAACTTATTTGCATTATAAAGAACATTGCCGAGAAATGTTTATGCTCGCCCAAAGAAGAGAAGATCTTTTTTTTTTTAACAGTAAAAACTTCAGAGCTTGTATTAATAATAAGTACCAGAAGTATCCAAATCATTACATCTTACAAATTACATCATTGAGTCCGAGCCCCAATCCGTGCCCTTACAGGCAGAGAGAGGGGTCGCAACATCAGGCTACAATTGAAGAATTACACTTAAGAGAAGATAACTTGTAAAGTGTAGAATCTTACAAGACAGGTTGGTCACCCAACACCCATTCAAGGCGAAGAGCGATCACGGGCAAGTCAAGAAGGCAACCCAAGCGACCAACATCCCACTGAAGTTGTATATTGAAGATTGACGAAAGGGCACTCGTCTCATCGATTGAGCACGAGCACGGGTGAAGATTAGACTGGAGTAAGTTTCAGGGACATTTAATGCAAAGTAACATCATTAAATGCATACATTGATGACATTTAAGGCAAGTTGAATACTCTCTCATATTCAAAATATATGTCATCCTAATCTTATGCACACATATTAAGAAAACAATTCACTTCTCATTTTACCCTTAATCAATGCTTGTAATTTTTATTAAGAAAATACATATATGTAAATATTTATTGATCTTAAGGGTAAATTTGGAATAAGTGCAATTAATTTGCATTGAAAAGTGTAAAACGAATTATATTTTACAATAAAAAATGAAAAGTTAAAACGACTTATAATATGAATCGAAGGGAGTATATTTTAACTTTAGATTAATCTCATGCTACCATTGATTAATGAAATGCAAATGTAATTGAGTATATAAGCCCACATAAGACTACACGTTTTGAGCATTCTCTCTCAAGCTTTCTCAAAACCTTAATTAATATTTTCTTTTTAAATCTTCCTTAAATCCTTAAAAATATAAATAATTGTGTTTGTATTCAATTCATAATCAGATTCCACGCAGCACCACAAAATTGAGTACAACATGCATGTTTCCAAACAGCAATAATGTGATAATAAAAAATACGGAGTACATAATATATGATTACTCTTAATTCTTAAAGATCCAACTTAGTATATACATTGACATATTTATGATTACACCCGAATATTTTAATTGAAAATAATGCGTCTTTCGATGATTTAGAATGTACATAATTAAATATATATTTACGTATTATATAAATTTTATTTTAAATTTAATTATTCATCTATATATTTTAGACTAATTTGCTCTATCAAACTGAAATTAAGAGTATAACAATTAAACCAATATAAATTCAATCAATTTAGTTAATAATCATACTTCATCAATCACAAAATTCTATCAATTTATATACATACAGTATATATAGTTGAGATGTTCAATTTCTTGTTGCACACTAATCTTATATTATATTTTTATGGCAAAAAGAGATGATATTGATCAACACAAAATTTGGGTAAGGTAGTTTTGTGTGGAACAGTTTTATAAGTAAAACGAATTTTCACTCTTAAACTTTATTTTACTTTGTAACATCTAACATGAATCAAGTATGATCATTTTTACACATGGATCATATAATGTATATGTGATGAAATCTCATCTTATACAATAAAGTTTTATAGTACAATTTCTTGTCTGAGTTTAATCACCAATCTAATTTGAATTTTTTTTATATACTTCCTTCGTTCCACAACGGTTTGCACACTTACATTATTTGTCTATTCTATAATTATTTGCACACCCATAACACAGGAAACTATTTTATAAACTTCACTCTCACAATCAGTGACGGACCCAGAAAATTTCGGTAGGGGGACCCGATTAACGTTATTATAAAGATAAAATAATACGTACTCATTATTTTCATCAAAATTTCACATTATAAAATTGTCAATACGTCACATTTCATTAAATTAAATTGATCGAATAAGTTGACTTTTGCTATATTTTGGTAGAAGTTAATACTCCATCTGTTCCATGATAACTTGCACATTTTAACCGATTCACTTTTAAAAAAAAATTGAATTTAGTGGTGTAGAGTCAAATAAAAAAGCATATTATTTTGAGTGATTTGATAAGTTGTGAGGAGGATTTAGTAGGACGTAAAATAGATTTAGTGAAATGTAGGGTAAAATGTAGACTCAATGAGTGACGATTCTTAAATAAAATGATGTTCGAATATATATTAATTTTGTGGATTATTTTTATATTAAGAGTGTGCAAATAATTATATAACATAGTATTAATTTTAATATGTGTGAAATTACCAAAATACCCCTAACGAATTTACAAAATTAGTGGGGGGCCCACGGGCCCCCCTGGGCACTGAGTAGGTCCGCCACTGCTCACAATATTCACATATTTACATAAAATGTCATTACTTTTACTCTCTTTCCAATTACCTTTTTATTTTAGTCATATAACTTTACAAAATCACCTCTTAATACTTTACTCATTATATTTAAAAAAAAAAGTTATTCTGCGGTGTAAAACATTTAGGGCATGTTTGTTTTGGGATTTTGAGGATTTTGAAATCCGAATTTCAAAATCTAGTGGATTTTAAAATCCTAATGCTTTTTATGTTTTGTGTTTGTTTTGAGATTTATGTAGGGTAGAATTTAACTTTATAGAATAGGTTGATAGGTTTTATAGGTATTTATATATGGTTTGTAGGTATTTATAGGGTTGGCTTTTATAAAATTTATAGGTATTTATAGGGTGGGATTTTGAAATCCTAAATCAAAATCCCAAAGTGTAACGGGGGTGGAGTTTCGAAATCCCAAATCCGAATTTCCCATCCCAAAACAAACATGCCCTTATGGAGTTAAATATATGTAATGATATCATTAGATACCAACTTTCTCTAAATAGACAAGGATCTGTCTTTTCCTTTGTTAAATATCTAACCAACCAACCATGCATCTCTCATTTAATTGTGTCAGTACGCAGTATATGATAATTTTTTATTTTAGTAATTTGTAATATTAATGGGACCATAATATTCAAATAATATATACTGATCAATAATTAAAGTAGACAATTAAATTAATTAGAATATATACAATACAGAGTACAGACTGCTAAATATTTATTTATCCATAAAATAAAACAAGAAAGACAAAAATATTGAAATGCACAAAAAAAAAAAAAAACGAAAATAGATAAAAGAAAATATCAGAAAATACAATAATTATGGTCACCCACATGTGATGCTGATTTCTGTGACTATCTTTTCTCAATTTTTTTTTAAAGTCAAGCGGTGCTAAAAGGAGGGAGCCACACGGTCTCCTCTTTCCTTTACTTAGCCGGTTTATTTTTATGAATGACTCCGTATAATTCTGAACAAAACATGATAGCAAGTTATATGTAAATTTCAATCCAGTATTCTCTCCGTTTCATACTTGAAGACTCAAACAAATTGAGCACGAATTTTAATGAATGAATTGTTTATTAATATTGTGTAAGATAAAGTGGGGATAGTAAAGACTTTTCAACTTTATAAATAGTAATAAAGTTACTTTTTAATGTAATAAAGTAGTGGCATTTGTTGTAATATTGTGATGTTTTAAGAGGAGTGTTGAAAAGTGTTTTTGCTATTTTAAGTAATGTGCCTTCAAGTATAGAACACCCAAAAGGGTAAAATGTGCCTTCAAGTATGGGACGGAGGGAGTATTGTTAAGTAAGATAAAATTAATAGATACGTATTGATTATAGAATGAGATCACTTGTTACTTATTAATTGATCTGAAATGACACGATGCAATAATAATACATGACATTTATTTGTTAATCATACGATAATGTTTATATATTTAAAATAATACTATGATTTATATTGGAGAACTCAAATACATACATATTTATCAAACACACTACTAAATCCGGCCAACTTTCATATAGTTTGATAGGGCAGAGATTAATCCAATGTAAAATTTATTCAATACTAAAATTAGTACACTCAATTGTGTATATATAAGATTAAAAGACATGAGATAATCACCTTTAATTTTGAGCACGCTACTTAGCTTACACGTTAAGGAAGGAATCATGATGTTGTGTCTCTCTATCGATATAATTAAGCATGCCGTTTGATAGTATTTACTTTAATAATTACTTGTTTACGAACATAAATTCTCGTATGAAGAAGTGTAATTTTTTTTGCTTACATTTAGTATTAAAAAAAATTAAATGTATCAATTTAGTCTTATTTTTTTACAATTACAATTAACTTTTTTTAGATCAAAACTGAACAAATTGCAAAAAAAATGAAATTAAATTGTTACACTTAATTTTTTTGAGATCATTTAAAAAAATATAAAAATTAAAATTGTGGAACTAAATTGACTTTTATCCTCCATTTAGATAAATAAAGGTGTAAATAGTCTCACATGTACCCTTGTGATTTTTTTTTGCAATTGTAAAATTGACATGTAACATAAATTATGTCATTGTTTTCAATTTTCCGTCATTAAACATGTTGAATTAGAAAAGTTGTAACAACATAATTTAGTCATTACATATCAATTTTTTTGCCGTAAATGTAGTTTTAGAGAGATAATTGCAAAATTTGACATGTAGTGATACAAGACAGAATTCCTGTCATTACAGATCAATTTTCTTGTAATGAATATAGCTTTAGAGAAATATGTTATTTGAATACGAAGGTAATTATTTTCGGAATCGAGAGCCTGGAAAGTGACTGATAAGAAATAATCCATCATATCTCTACTGGCTTGGTTATAGACATCAATTAGGGGGGTGGAACTTCCATGAATCAACCAACTAAAGACTCCCCAATCAGCTGCCATTTCTGCATTGTATTTGTGGTCTTGTTTTGCAGAACCAGTGCCCAATGAGATCACCAAAAACCTACCATAGTCAGCTGGTTGGATGGGGAAGAAACATTCTTCTTTCATTACTTCTCTTAGTGCCACCAATGTCTGAAATGTGTATACATATATGTAATAAAAGTTTATTCCTAAACTCATATGGTGCCACCTTTTCATTGAATGCAATATATACAATATTGAAGAAAAGAACATTACTCCCTTAGTTCTGATCTGAATCGGTTTTCACATTGATTTGAACACGAAAATTAAGAAAATGTGATAAAGTAAGGGTATTGAAGTCTTTTTAACTTTATTAAAGTGATAAAATAAGAGTGTTGTATGTTAAAAAAAGAGGTAATGGTTAAATAAGTGAGAATTTTAAAGGTAAAAGTTGTAAAAAACTTCATTTTTTGCAGTGTGAAAACTGATGTGTGACTAGCAAAAAAGTAATGTGTGAAAACTTATCATTTGGAACTAAGAGATAATATTTTATAACTTAAAAGTGATATTTTAATTAAGGTAAAGTCTTGTATGAACCAATTTCACCGTGAAACTGATTTGCATTTTATGTGCATTTTTTAAAAGGTATACTAGTTTGATAATAAGGTATTAGTTGTAAAATTTGTTCACAGAATACGTTTGTGGGAGTCCCTGCAGCAAACGACTTGAAAGCTATATAATCAGCAGCACGATTCTTGGATGGATCTGTTGATAAGGTCAAAGTGAGTGACTTGCCGTAGAGTTGTAGAGAGGAGAAACAATGGAGTCTCTGTGAATAAGATCATCATTGTTTAGTTCAGACAGTGATACAAAGGTTAGGAAAGAGAGAATAGTAACAGAGTGACGTGAAAACAGCCATGTTGCACCTATGATTTATCGTCACTGAGGCTGTCTCTCTCCATATATAAAAGATTCACAACATGTAAAGGACAGTGAAAAGATCAAAGGAGTAAATTTGGGATGCCTCCACTAACAACTCGAAATAAATCTCCGAAAAATTTATTGCTAGATCCTCATCGATAAGCAAAAGTTAACTTTCTAGTTTCGTTATTTCACAAGACATTGAATGTATGTTTCCGAATCTTTCTTGATACAATAACAGAGTACATTTCATGAGACACCACAATACAATCAGCTGAGGTAACTAAAGAATATATAAAGCGTATTGTTTTCTTCAGTGTAGAGACTCTTAACATCATGTAATTACATAGACGCCCCCTCACCCTTCTCACGGGCAATAGAGGCAGAAAGAATCCCAAGATCCCGGTTCAAGAATGTAAGTGCAGATTCACACTCTGAAATTATTCTCATAACTGAGGATGGCTCGCCACCCACTGATTCAGAAGACCCAACTGCTACTGCTGCATGTGAATCCCGAAGGTTCTTCAAGTTTCCTAAAAACTGTCGGAGTAAAAGAGAGAGTGCCTAAATATCCTTCATCGAAGTTTTAATTTTCCAAACAGAGCATAAAGAAGACGACATCACAATAATTGATCATTTATAGCATATAAAGACAAATTCTAAAACATTATAGCACTTTTCATGTGCTTATTGGATGAGATTTTTCAATCGCAGTGTATAAGGAAAAATGGAAGCTTGCTATATTTGTATGGATATCAATTAATCTGCAAAAGTTTCAATTATCTACAAATGCAACTAAAATTGGATTTGGTTCTGTAAAAATGATAATCTATGTTCATCAGTTACGTGGAGTCATAGAATAAGAGAAAATAATAATATGCTCAGTTGAAGAAGCACCCATGATTCTAATAAAGTGAAACACGACAGTGAATTCTAATGGTTTTTCCATGTTACTAACAAAAATGAGACAGTCCCACAAAGGTTGTCACACAGAAAAGCCAAAAATATGCCAAAATAGTAACAAAGAGACGAGAGACAATAAATATTCAAAAAAACCTACTAAATTGAGACCTAGTATCAAATAGCAATCAAAGGAATCCTCTCTTCAACCATAAACACGGGAAAACTATTGGAAATTGAAATATTTATAATTTGTTGAGATCATTAGCATTCTCAACAGGGAATAACGAATCATTTACAACAGAGAAGAAATACCTTTAAAAGCATCTTATATGCTTCTAACAATCTGTTTGCAGCTGGTCCAAAACCATGAAGTTGAGGAACCTCCATCATATGTGTCCAGGGACGTATTTCCTGCATGCAGCTAAGTAATCAGAAAAACATTTACAAGCATAAAGTTCACTATGTGTGTGTTAACGCATATAGTGTATGTCCTAAATCAGATCAAAACATTATGTTACAAAATTAGTAAATTACCTATGGTCATAAGTCATAATGCCATCTGTGATGACCAACTGCAATTAGAAAAAAATCTATGCTATCCAAGAGTGTTCTAAATGTTTTATAAGAAATGAGATAATTAAGAGCTAGACTTTTAAAGAAAGAACAAGATTGTGTCTTACATAATTTATATTGAGCCACACAACATTTTATTCATATTTCATACTGAGACACATTTTCTTATCGAGCTGAAAAAATTGAGTTTTAACTTGATTGGGTTGTTCAAAAAACCAATCTGGAATGAGTGTAGCCTACTCAAGCTCAAATAGTTTGTATCTTATTCATTTTAATGATCAAGCTCAACTTATGTTCAAACAGCTCGATTTTAACTCTTGCTAGGAGAGTTAGCACTTGGCCTCCTCTATTAGAAAGAAGGGTATGGGTTCGTAAACCTTACCTACACCCTACTTCCCATTTGTAAAAGGGTTACAAGAAAAGGGGAATTTTTTGAGCTCAGTACTGCCAATATAAAGCCACTCACTCAATACCTCAGAATTATAAAGTATAACTTTTTTGCATCAGTCTCAATATGCTCTTCTCTGGCAAAAGGAAAACAATGCATGTACAAATTTCACATAGTAGAATTCAAGAAATAAGCCAACATCGAAATGTCTAGCGTCAGCTTTGTCGATCTCGTGCGTTTCTGGCAGTTTCAAATACAACAAAGATACTGAATTGCAAGTAAGCATCCCTCAAAATCATTATTTTTTATAAGTATATATTTAATCTATTTTAAGATCACCTAGACTAACAAGATTAATGCAACAATCATATAAACTAAGCTACAGCGCGATCGGGAGAAGATTAAATGAAAAACAAACCTTGGTGTAAATTGTATTAAATGATCTAGCAGTTTCCAGAAAAGATTCCAGATGTGCCCTTAATTTTGCTTCAACCTCCACATAATCTTCATCTGGGTTATATGGATGCTACAGAAGGTAACACCATTATTAATGTCATTTATAACATTAATGCATATGAAAAGAGAAATCAATGCCACAATCACAAATATTGTGTCATATAAGAAAGTAGCGTATTAAAGCTTGGCAAGAACCTTTGAAGCTAGATCATCAACCATCTCTTGCAGGTTCAGAAGTCTATTTGATTGATCTGAAAGTTGTTTTTCCAAATCAGATATATCTGGCCTACAAATAAACTTTGATTAAGGGAACAGAAAATAAATAGAAAAATAAATGAAAGCCCAAAAGTCGATAACAATTCATCCAAGCAGGACATGGAAAATGGATGTAATGCGAACATCGAGATGCATAATGAGCTGTCTCTCAAGTATAAAGAATGACATTCATCCAAGAAGCAGCAGGCAGTGCATAACAAGCCGAGCTAATAAAGTAGATACAATGTAAAAATTGAGCTAGTTTAAGAACCAGGCATTCATGATAAAAGGCTTTATGGAATTCAAAGCAGCATTACTTATCAAGATCAAGGCTGAGATTTCAAAGGAAATTCAAAACAGGAATGCTGCTTGGCAATGAGGCCAAACATCTTAAAATTATTACTTCTTACAGTGGATATATTGATTGGATCTGCACATCTGCAGGAAACAACTTGCATTCTTCAGAAAAAATTTGAGCTTGTTTCTCAGCTATGGCATCAATTAGTTGTATATCTCTAGCCACTTGCTCATCTATACTGAAAAGGTAAAAATAATTAATATTAGAAGCATAGATATATTTAACAATTGAAAAGAATATATTCATATTTATGTTGAATAAAGAAAATATACACACCTCCACTCAGGATTATCAGCATAGATGCTTGCCTCTACAAGATCTACAATAAGACGCAACATTTCAGTACGATCTTCATAACTTCCTCGGCCCTGAGATGAAAGGTTTCGCAATCCATCACTGGCAAGAAGTATGTACACATAGCATATATTCATGATAAGGAATGTTCAAAAGAAATTGAAACCATATTGGGCAGGCCAGCAGAACTTATATTTCCATCATTTTGGAAAATAATTCAGAAGAGAGAGAGAGAGAGAGAGAGAGAGAGAATATAACACATGTTTTCCTTGGTTTCACATTTATGTAAGGTGATGATAATTATAATCAGCAACAACTCTTCGTAATATAGATAATTCACCACAAAACTCACTGCAGCCAAACAAAATACTAGCCTACCATATGAGGATTGGGGGAGTTGGGCATATGAAGCATAACTGCCGACATTCAGAAAAGAATTTCTCATTACTAATGGAGATATCCAGTATTCTTTGCTATATATGTCCAGTGGTGGCATTTGGATCTTTCATCCATATGCACACAGAGATCCCTAAATAAGCTTAACAAGTAAGACAACTAGGTCTCGCAGCCAAACAAAATCAATTATACTCACTAGCGCCTACCATATGAAGATGGGTTGAGTATATGGAGATGTCCAGTATTCTTTGCTATATATTTCCCACGGAAAATTACAAAGTAGAATGAAAAGAAAATAACAGCATTGATGGGGAGGCCCCCGAACCTTATTGGCAGAAAAAGGCAGCAAAAAAACTGAATAAAACCAAGGTAAAATAAATGAAACTCACTTGAATCGCTTCAGTGTCTATACTAGTGGTAATACCCAGAAATTTTGCAATCTCTGCCAAATCTGCAAATTTTAACAGAAACAATTAGATAACACAAATAATTCGCTTGTTTTCTTTCATAACTCTATTTAAATTACCCTCCAAAAGTAATACAAATGGTCGCAGCATAAATTCAACTTCAGCACAGGATTAATGCTCATAACTATTTTGTATATACGCTGAAAAAACTTAACTCAATTTGAACAAAAACCACAACACAAATCTTTAAAAAAAAAAGAAAAGGAAATGAAATGGAAAGAAGACAGAGTTGAAAGTGACTCAAGAAAAGATAACTACATTGTATCCTGGAGGTTTCTTCCTCTCGATCCACAGCATCCCCTTGTAAATTCTGCTGCGAGAATGGAGATTTATCACCCAATAATCTGCAACGGTCAATTAAAATTCATTATAAGACTCCATAACATCGTCCAAATAATCAGAGTATAATCCGGAGAGTATCTGAACTTGAAGAAGAGCCATTCAAGAAGGGCATATCGTTCCATGCCGGCAAAGAGAAGCGACTGTGCGGGGGCATTGGCTCTCGGGTAATTCAACATCGCCAATTTCTTCTGCACTTCTTCCATTTGCTTTGCTGCCATTCTCCACTTCTCGATTCCGATGTACCCCGAAATCGAAATGCAGATGGGTTTCAAAGTTTTCTCTCACTTTCTGCTACGGTTGAATTTTGTTCTTCAATTTGAAATACTACTTATTTTCAGAAATTTCAAAGAATGAGACGCTGTTATATTATATGGGCTTGGCCCATTTAGTTTTGAATTTAAAATTATTGGGCCTATTAAAGCTGATTGGCCACAGTTATTTGCACCCTCACATATTTTTTCCGAAAATTGTCATATTCATATTTTTTATATATTTATATTTTTTAACATTGATATGTTGTTTTACACTTTTACTTGTTTATGTATTTTTTTCGAAAACATTTTTTTTTTGAGCAAAAGGTTAAAAATTTTATTACTCAAAAAACGATTATCCCCGAAGGGAAAACGCCAACAAAGTACAAAGTCCTGTTTTTAGTTCCCTATACAATTCATCTACATTTTCTCGACTACCAATCTTGGTGATATATACGTAACCTTGATTACTATTATCAATGGACATGTCCATTGATGTTCCTAGAAGAATTACCAACATACACCTATCAAATACCTTTTTTAGGTGCACTATCTCATCAACCTCAGCCCTTACATTTGCATCAATTGTGCTCCTCCACTGCCTATTCATGCTGCCTTTGTCCAGAAAAAATTCCAGCCAACAACTCAGCACGTACCAGGCCATATACTCCACTGTTTCATGTCGCTCTTCAGCCATTTCTCATTCCATGGTGCATTACCTTTCCCCCTCTTGTGTTACTTCCTTTTTGGGCCGTCTTTGAGCCCTCTCCTACCTCCCAACTGTCTCCTCTAATTTCAGCATTAGTAGGCTTCGGTAAGGGCCTGTTTCTGCGACTGGGAACTCCCTTTCGTCTTTGGTCCAGAATCTGGCCCTGGCCACCAATTTCAGCGTTGGATTGCCCTTCACTCCCTTGCAGATTCTGCCCTTCCTTCTCCGCACTTGCCTCTTCCTCCACAATCTGGTCTTCCTCCATAAACGGGTCCTTATCCTCCTCAATTTCCCCTAGGACATCAAACCTACCACTCTTTATCTTTCCCTCCTTACCCACTTTATTTGCGGCCAGAATTCTGCCCTCCACCTCCTTAGGCCTCCAATGAGCTCCTCCCGTAGTCTTGCCTTTAATCTGAATGAAGCCAAGTTCGTCCAACTCCCTCTCCTTTACCTCTTTGCCCTTCCTCTCTTCTTCTTTTCCATTGCTCTTCTTACCCATACGCGTCATGGGAGTGCATAATTTCGTAGAGTGGCCGAACTTACAACATTTCTTACAATAAGTAGGCTCAAATTCATATTCAATCGGCTGCACCCACTCTTTCAAATTCCCTAAGTTGACCTCCACTTCACGAATCAATGGCTTGGCAGCGTCCACCTCAATGAGAACTCTAACATACGAAATTCAATCTTTCGTGTTAGACACCCGATCCGTGTATAGTGGTTTTCCCACAAACGATGCAATTATTTCAATCACCTTATTCGTCCAACAATGCATAGGGAGATTGCGCAATTTAACCCATGTTGGCACCACACTAATTTCTTCATTGCTGAAATCGAACCCCACTTCCATCCTTTTCATCATTAAGGTCCTCCCCCATATCGCATAGGGTCCTCCCTTAAGGACAGTCTCCAAATCCGATTCCCTTTGAAACCTGAACATCAACCAGTCCGAATCATGCCTCTTAATCTCGTGTGGGACCTTCCACGAATTGCACAGCTGCTTTAGGCCTTGAAATCCGGAAAAACGTCCAAGGAAATACCCTATCAAAACACTGTCCCACTCTTTTGAAATTAATTCAAGTGGAATGAATGCCTTGTTTGTTGTAGGCTGCACAAAATTCAACCTATATTCTTCGTTTAGCACCCTATTTCCCCTAACACTTTCAAGAACGGTGCCCTTATCGCACGCCTTGGACTGCCCCTGTTTTTCACCTTCGTTTTCAGCCCTTTCTGCCCCTGTTTTTCCAGCACCTCCATCCTCCATTTTTCCCTCTTTTCTTGCTCTTATCCCTTCGTGCCCAGATTGAGAATTAATGAAACTATTAACCTGGTTATCAGTGTTTGCCGTAACTTTTCCAGATTCTGCATTAATCCCAGAAACTACTTTTTTCCAGCACCTCCATTAATTTCCTCCATTCTGCCTCGAACGAGCCCCTCTTCATGGCGATTTCCAGAATATCCAGATTTTAAGGGAGAACTAACCTGGATTCCAGCAGTAGCATGGCTGTTCTTAGCAATTTGAAGAATTAGCTCTTCCAGTTTGTTGTCGTCTTCCATTCCGGCATCGTCTCCGTCGCTGGATTCATCATCTTCCTCATCAGACTCGTCCTCCGACATCCCTGGAAACTCATCGTCCCCCATTCCGAAATCAGCAATAGCCTCAGCTGCCAAAGTACGCACCAGTTCTTGTTCTTGTGAATCTGTCCTCAAACCTCTCGTAACTGCTTTTTCCGCTGCCAATCCCCTAGCTCGTTTGCTGGATCTTTCCATAAAAAACTCTCTTTTAGCTCTTTACATATGTGAAACCTGGCTTGTAACCGCTTGGGAATTGGCGGTTACATCCTCTCCAGCCTCCTTCCCTTTCTTGGCCACCTTTAAACGCCCCTGGAATTTGCTTCTTGTTACAACCTCCACCTGGAATTTGCTCCAAGAACTATTGGAAACTGCCAAGAACGCTCATTAAACTCCAAAAACTACCCTGAATCCACCTAATTTTGAAGATCAAATCGATAAACCCCTAATTTCTAGAATTAAACTGCTAAATGATTACGATTTAATCGCTATAATCTGAATAAGGATGAAGAAGAACGAATTTCAAGTCAAGAAAGCATAAACTCTCTCCCCATTCTCTCTCCTTCACTCTCTCCTCTGGAGTAAAAACTTTTTTTTTAAAAAATATTATCATCTTCTCAAAATTCTCAAATAATTAGTGTCGAAATTATATCAAACGAGCAGTGTAACTCAAAGTAAAAACGATGTAATTATACAATTTCTTACAGCGAAGTTACTGAATCGTATCGAATCGACGCCGGATCAAACAGCTCCAAGTCCTCTCTCACCGGAGAAGATTCGCCGGGTATTAAGGCACTCCCAATTTTTCGACATAATATATTTTGTTCGATATGTAGGTTCGTCGCTACTTGTTTTGATTTGAGGTTTCTTATCAATGTTGCGATATCATTGAACTTCTGAATAGTTCATTCGCTGCATTTCAAATCATTTCTAACTCTTAGTTTTGCACAAATACGAAAAAATCTGAATTAGTACTTTCGAATCAGAGTGGCGGATCTGCTTATTATTTTCGCAAATCATGTCCTTTTCGCAGGTAACTGTTTTGGGGTTAACGAACTGGAGATGGGGATCTTGGTGACTACTCTAATATTCGTCGTGGTTGGGGTCATTGCATCATTTTTAACCAGAATCTTCTGCAACAGAGGGCCCTCTGCAAACCTGTATGTTAACCTTTTTTTATAACTTTTGTAGTTCTTTTTGTGTGTGTGTATTAGGCAACTGATTTTTTGGGTCGTATGATCGCTTCAGTTTCGGCAGTATAGTTTAGTTTTGACATTCCTTTGAGCTAACTACACAGTCTACACTTTTTGTTTACTGTACAACAATGTGTATGGCTGTATATGGGCCGTAACCTTTCTTTGATGTTTCTCTGAGTTAATACCCCAAAGTGATGTGGTGCCTTTTTATTGAAAATGTTACAAACCGCCTCCACCATTTGATATTACATAGATAATGATATTGCTTCTCTGAAGGCACTTTTCTTAAGTGGCAAGAGTTAAAATTTTCTTAATATATGGCTAATTTTGATCTGCAATGCAGGTTACATCTGACATTGGTTATAACTGCGACAGTATGCTGTTGGATGATGTGAGTTCATTTTCCTTGTTGGGAATAAATACAGATATATATGTTGGCATTATAATATGATATGCAGTATATTTTTCCTGTGTTCTCATTTAATTAAATTTCTTATCTTATGTTGTGTACCTACTCTTGGTAAGCTGTGTTGTGAGGACTGAGGAGAGAGTAGATAGTGCATACATTTGCATGAAGCCCGAAGGGCAGTTGGTAGTTGCTATCTCAAAATTTTCTTTATGAAATCCCCCATATGCATGACTAGCCCTGCTTTTTCACCATTCGCAAGCATAGTCCTTTGCTTCTTTTATTTTGTTATTATGAATTTTGTGAAAATTTTAAGGTACTATTTGTACGTGGATAAGTATCGTGTAGAAGAAAATAATAAGTATATAAAAAACTGTTGATGTGGGATCTGTCTGGGTTTTTGAACTAGTGAGAACATAAACATAAGTTTAGAGCTTACTGTCTTGCTCTCATTGTGCATAGATACATGGTTGTTTTGGAAAGGGAACTAGTGTTTCATTGAAATTGTGGGAAAAACCTCATCTTGAATCTTTCTCTTATGTTTTATGTATATAAAACTATATCTTTAAGGGTTAAACTCACATATGTCTAAAATGAGTGTTGGAAACCTATTTTTTTCCATGTTGCTTTCTTTTGGGAAATTAGGAAGATTTTTTTTTTCTTGTTCTTTGTGGTCAAGTAGCCGCTTAGTTCAGCTTGTCTTGCTCTGATTTCTTGTCTTCAGTTGCAATTGAGTACCCATGCTCCTGCAAGTTGTTAGTTCACTAGGAATTCATTAATTTCGTCTAGTTAGGAAGAGTAATCTGTGGAATGACAGGGAAAACTAGCCTGAATCTTCCTGTTTCCTTGGTTGGAGAGGTCATTGTCATTCTGTTTCTGGTATTAATGTAGGAAATTCTAGGCAACACTTTTATTATTCTTAAAGCTTGACATATTGTGTTGTGGATGTGTAGGTGGGCAATTGTATACCTGGCACAGATGAATCCTCTGATTGTTCCCATTTTGAATGAAACAGAATGACATTTTATTTTTGAGAAGCACATGAAATCTGTTCTAAGAGCTACGTTGTTGAGTATGCCTAGTGAATCGAATGGCCACAAATATGTTTGGGGTATTAAGTACCCAGAATCCTTATGTGTTTGAATATCTATATGAAATTTTCATTGATGGACATAACTTTAAAGAAATTAATAAATAGTACTCCATTTTTTCTCATGCAATCCTTGTATCTGATTTCTTATTCGTTTGTAAATGACATTATCTGAGTTTTTTGTGCTTTGGAGAAAATAAGTTTTGTTTACTGTGAGATGTTGAGAGTTGGATTTCAGTAGAATCCTGTTCAGTGTTGTATTTTTGTTTACATCTTTTGAATTTGCCCCAACTCTGGAACCCATTTGAAATTGTTTTTTACCTCTTCCAAAGAAATTAATATGTCGGTTTTGTCAATACAATATATATAGGTTATTCTTTAAAGAAGAGGTAAAAAAAATGGAAAGCTTAAAAATAAAGATAAAAATTTGTATGAATGATGTTAGGTATGAAACTGGTTTCATTTACTTTATTAGTATATAATTTGTTTTGTATGCTTATGAAGTCGCATCTCAAATATGTTTTAGACATTTATGAGACTATTCATACTAGACTCAAAAAAAAAAAAATGGGGGTAAATTTTTTTTTTATTATAATTTGTAAAGTAATGTCAAATAATTTAATGTACATCTTTTACATCCTTGAAATATAATAAAAAAATCATTATAAATAATATATAATTAATAAATAATGAAAATATATTACTCCCTCGGTTTATCAAAAATATCTTCACTTTCATTATTTGTAACTTTCGTGGACGGGGAGGGAGTATTATTTTTTACAGAGAAAAATACATGCGGAGTATATTTTTAGGTAGTTGATAAAAGTGTGAAAAAATGAGAAGTTGAATTGAGTAGAAGTTTGGGAAGGTATTTTTTTTTAAGGTTTTACAAATTATCAGTATTTTTTTTTTAAGGTTTTACAAATTAATAATACAATTTCAAGTTCAAAATCTAGATTTTCAAGTTCACTTTCACCATGGCGTCGTTGCTCTCTCCAATCGTGAGGAGAAAAAACGAGTGTTTCATTTGTCCACAATGACGTCCAAGTCTCATTTTTAAATCGAGACTACCCACATTTAGGTGTTTTCATGTTACCAAAGAAAGACAAAAAAAAAAATAAAAAAATTAAATTACACCAAGTACCAGATCTTAGGGCTATCAAGTCCACTGGAAAAATAGTCTCAAGAATAAACTGCACATGGTGTAAAAAAAACCCACAAGAAATTTAAACTATCTAAATAAAACAGTAAACAACGGGATCAAGGATAACAACTCCCCAAAATGATCATTGTAGCTCCGTTAGGAATAATCCATCTGTTGATCACAACAACACATTAGAAAAAATCTACAGAAGGTGGTGACGGTGGCAGTGGAGGCAGTTTTGTGATAGATCGAAGCAGATCTTAAACTTGCAGCTTAATTTTTGTAAAACCGTAGTTGGAGGTGAAATGATAGAGGTGGAGGGTGATGATGGATGAAAAGAATGGTGGGCGGCGGTGGAAGATGACGGCGATGGCGGAGCGTCGAGAGTAGTAACCTGCAACCTATCTACATGGGAATAGCGGGGGGAGACGTAGATACTACTTTGTTCTTCCAAAAAAACACTTATTTATTAAGAGATTGAGAGAGTTGTGGAAGATAGTCTGAATTCTAATGTCATTTCAAATTATGATTTCTATCTTTTCGGTTAATTATGTTTATGGTATTGCTGCACGCCTCGTCCCATACAATTTAACAAAAGTTACTATTGAAGCATATATATGAGCTTCCTCGTAAAATAAAACATTAATAATAAATGCTTCACGCGTTATATAATTTAACAGTTAGATTAATCATCATTACAGAAGTATCTGATTCTTGTTTTTTGCATAGTACAGATTTTGGTAGAAATATTAAACTAATCAAACTCTTAACATAACAACTTAAATAAACTGAAATCAACTCAATAATAAACTATCTAAATTTCTAGGCCAGTTCAATTTTGCCACGACCCTAATCCATAGCTCAGTTATAGTCACAGTAATATCAGAAGGTCCCATAGTAGCAAAAAATCAAGATAAGTGGGAAAGGCATAAAATCCGTGTCTTTTCATCAAAGGCGTTTGGCTATTTGCTGATATAAATATATCTGGTATTCATTGTCAAGAACATAACAGTAAGCATTACGTAATAGGCAGGATACATTCGCCTACAAGTGCAGCTGACATTATCTACATTCGCAAAAATCATAAAAAAATTGATGCCTCGGGTGAAGGGACAAAGGAGAGCATGCTTTCACCAAAGTACTCATACAACAAACGCAGAAAGCGTGCAGTATCCGGGTTCTTACTCAATGCCTGATTGAGGGCAGCTGATTTCTTCGACCCTAATGAACCAGGCACGTTGTTGTTTGTTAAAGGCCTCAACGATTGTGGAGTGGGGTCCACAGGCAGTGAGTTTGACGGTATAGCCCCCATGGGACCATCTGTAACTAGTTTCTTCAAGGGTGGCTGGTGCATCATGTTATCCATGCTGGCTTTACGTTTATCTTTTAAGAGTTGAAAGCAGATAAACAAAACAGAGTCATGATTGACACAAAGTAATTGCAATTGCAAATTTACAAGAAATGATGCTTAGCCTCATAATGGATCCCGATTTTTATCAGATAGTACCAAGGGGACAATCATGTATATAACACTAGAACACATACTGCATACATACCATCACATGTGAAATTTGCTTTTTGATATCTAAGGAATATTTATGGCACATACATACAGATGAAAGGAGAAGGAAGCAACCAAGCATTATGAAATTGCAGGCGACCTATCCAGATCCAAAAGCCCTCCCAACCCCCAACCAGCCAATACCCAAAAGCATAAACAAAACCAAGGTAGCACATAGGGATGTAAATGAGCCAAGTTGAGCAGTGTCAAGCTCGAACTCGACTCGATTAAAAAACTTGGCTTCAAACTCGACTCGAACTCGATCAAGCTCAATTCTTTTGAACTCAAGTTTAACCCAATGGAAAACTCGAAATACTTGAGCTCGACTCAGCTCTGACTCGATAACTTACATAACATTAATTAGAGATATTTATTTGATCCTAATTAGAGTATGTTTGTAAATAATTAGCATATTATGGTAAAATAGTAAAATTATGTGAGCTTAATTAGGCTCACAAGCCTGCGAGCCCAGTATTAGTGAGCTCTAGAACTACTCGAGTAGTTCGAGCACGAGTAGCTCATGAGCCGGCTCGACTCATTTATAACCCTAGTAGCAAAGTTTCGATAAGTAGCCAGGAGTAAGGGAAACTTACTTGATGACGTAGTTACAACTTTGACCTTGCTCTTCAGGGCAGTGCGTGATGGTGGGGATGGTAGAGAAGGCAGCATCTTCAGCTGGTCGTACATGCACAAGCCAGCTGCGCGCTAAAATGAGTAATATCTAATCAGTTGGATTACATCGAACCAAAAATAGAAAACTATGTATTTAAAAGGATAAAGCTATTAATGCACTTAGTATTTTGTGAGTCACATAATAATATGTCCAGTCCAGCTATTTAACTCTACTCAATAAAAGTGAACTGCACTTCCAGGGCTGCAAATCAGTGCTCACAAATTCAGCTGAGACAGAAATAGGACAGAGGCTTGTTTGTAATGAGTAAAAGAGTACCCTAGTTAACATGGCCATTGCGAATGATGGGACTTCCTAATTTAAGGAAGATTTGCAGAAGCTAACCACCTTAAGAAAATGCAGATCAAATTAAGAATCTGAATTATCCTATTGTGTACTCAAGGATACTACTCGTAAAATCATGATTGACGAAACTAAAAAGTCGCAAGGGCAATCCTCCCTGTATGAAATATTTTTATAGTAATTATTTAAACTTTCATAGCTTAGAACACGTCATTTAGCATCATGAATCATGCACTTTAGAGAAAATTAAGGAAATTGAGCACAAACATCAAAAACTGCAAAGAGTATGCCTATTAATGAAAAAAATCACTAAGAATAAACAGCAAGCTCATAAAAACTAATGCGCATCACACAATTTAGACACTAGAGAGTTGAGGTCAGACCACACTCAGGCTCACCCTTGAATTATCTTCTAATATTATAACAAAAACATGTTTAACTTCATCAGTTGGAAAAATCCACCATGCAGTGCATAATAAAAAGGTTGGAAGCTATCTTTGAAAAAGATCTCCCCAATTACATATTTAAAGTAAAGGTGTGTATTGAGTTGATTAGAAAAGGAAACAATTTAAGTTTCCACAAAGACGATAAAAAACTTATACAAATGATCTCTCAAATATCTGGAAATACATTAACATATAGCACTATGTAGCATATTGCATGAGATTTATCATGTGCAAGCACAACATATTAATATTTGCTATGCATGTTGGAACTTTGAACCCCTAGTCGCAGTAAAATGGAGCAATTAAACCAAGAGACATTATCATAATTCATAAAACAATATATTACCATCAGAGCCCCATACACAAGCCATGCTTCATGCCTCTTCATCTCATTCTTTTGCTTCTCTAGGTGCATTTCTGGCTCCAGAAGCTGCAGATAAGCCTCAATATTGGGAAGCACAACCAATTGAACCTGGCCAATATTATCAATAGAGTTGATCCTAGCCCTTGTACTCAAAATTGATATTAAAACAAAATACATGTAGAAGGGCTGAAGGGGCAGACATATTAACTAACACAAGCAACGGGGCACACTTGTATCATCATCAAACATACGCATGTTTATATTTAAATTGTTATTAAATTATATAAATATATATTACATACATATAAATATATATATATATATATATAGAGAGAGAGAGAGAGAGAGGAAGAAGGAAGTTACCACACTAGGCCCAAGGGCTGCTAGCCCTTGAATAGCACCATAATGCTGAGGGAGAGCCTTTGATGGGTCCAGGAAAGTATGCAATAATGTCCTGGTCACACGTGGCTGGAGATTGTGATAGGCACGGCTAAATCTGCATTTTTTCCTTAAGTTAAATTACAGTTAATCATGCAATGATTTCTAATATATAGTTCGTATAATTTGGAGATAGTCTAAATTCATACATAATGTAGCGGCGAGAAAATATGAAGAGTTCTCACCTCTTGCATATCGAAGCAACCAGATTAGCAGTGAAATTTCTCAGGTCCCAGTGATTGTCCGAGAATTTATTTCCTAATCTTTTAGCCACCAGGCACGTCATCACCGAGGGCATTAATTGGTGCAACTAATTAATTAGAACAGAATCTGGAGATTAGCAAAGACATTTCTGAAACAAAACTTTGAATTGGATCTGCCAAATGAAAATTAACTTCTTAAAAATTTACTTCAGAGACCATTTGAAAAGGTCAACTTTTGATTTCACACATCTAATTATTTTAATTGCAGAAACCCATTTACCACCCAGACTAATGTTATTGCCATCACTAAAATATTGAACTTCAATGTGCCAGGACAATCATAAACAAAGATACATGAATAATTGATCCATGTGTCCAACAACGAAGAGGAAAATCCTGAACAACCATACAAACTACTTCCCACCAGTACAAAATAAGTGAATTATGAGTAACAAGATTGTTACTTAATAACATTATCGGTAAACTGGTAATAGGAGTAAATCATGCAAGAAGGAAAGTAAAATACAATATACAAATTAGAAAACCCAAACAGGGAAAAATAACTTACATAAGGCTCGATGAGTATATGAGGATTTTGAAGAAGGCTCCAGACAAGACGCATCAAAGCAAAAAGGAGAGGAAAATTGTTTAAATTTTGAGAAACCTGCCATTGTTATCATTTAAAATTATCATCCAGAACTCTAGACACTCTAGATTGAAAAACACAAATATTTACCTCATCAGCAACAAAAAATGTAAAGTAAGGAACCAAGGGGTGAATCCCAGAATCAGTTGCCAAGCTCACTAATGCAGCTTTAAAAAGTGGGGACTCAGATCTACTCACAGTCAACTCAGTGATTTTCTCAAAGTAAAGCTGTGCCACCAGCCAAAAAAGACATTAGATTTCATTTGTTCAGTTAAGGCATAAAGCAAAGCAAACAAAACCATGGCAATACCTGAAGTTCCCGTGAAAGTACATGCTTAATAGGTAATTTAATGTCAACGAGTACTCCGTCCTCTTTGACTTCAGTCTTTCTGTTATCAGAAGGCAGTGAAAGCACTGCCATATAACAACTTATCATTCTTTATGAAATTAATCTTGGATAAAGAATATAAAGAATCCTATCTGAGTCAGCATTGACATTAAGATGTCCAAGATTCAGCTACCAAAAAGGCTGATAAAGACATATGAAGACATCCCAGAATCGACCTCATGAAAAGGCTATCCTATCATTTTTCAGCATAGGTGCATACGTACAAGTGATGTGGCATAGATATATAGTACTCAAGATTATACATACTCTGAAAAGCTTCAGGAGGGGGATTTTCGGGGATAGCAGGTTGAACTCCTTCTATAGCTAACCAGTGAGCGACCACTGCAGTGTCTAACGGGGCCTTCGGTAGAGGAGCTTCAATTACCTTAAATTCACCAAGCAAACTAATGTAAGAACTAAAGTTATAATGCAGACTCAGATTTTGCTAAACATGATGTACAAATTGCATACCTCCTTGAAATCTACATCCTTTTCTTCTATGTAGAACAAATCCTTGTGACCCGCAGCTCTTTTGAATCGTAATGGATCACCAGATGCAAATCCATATAATGGCTGAATAATTTACTTAACTATCAAAAACCAATAAACCAAACACTATCCAAGAAGCGATCAAATTGATCTAATCTAATATACTTCACCAAGTCAGGGCAAAATCAAAGCATTATTACAACAACAACCAACACAAAAATATGAAGAGAACCAATATCATCAGTAGAGGCCAAAAAAAAAAAGCAACAAACAAAAAGAAAAGGACCTCGACGTTTCTTAAGCCAAGGGCACTATCAACGTCTTCCGTGGTTAAAGTAGTTCTTCGCGAGTGGCGCATGCACTTAATAGATTCCTGCGCCAAATTCAAAGGGCAAACATATGTTAAAGCTTAAAACTTTAAAACATCAAAACAGTAGCTTATTGGATGCAGAAAGGGCAAGGGATTGATTAAAAATATTAAGTAAGAGTAATTTACCTGCATGATTTCTCGAACGCGGTACTCTACATCGGCAGCCAGAGCAGGCAACACGTCGGGAGATAAATTGGTTATGCCGATGCTCTGTGCTATAACCTCAATCGTTTCTTTCGGTACTATGCTCATGTTTCAAACCTAAAATTTATCAACGTCAATTGATAGGCAAAGGAGTTTGTACAATCGAAATCATACAGAATTCAGTTTTCTTGTACGCGAGGAAGGGAGTAAATTGGGGAAATATTACAATTAGGGTTCTTCCGAAATAGCAATTTTATTTTATTTTTAGTAGTAACGCTGAGGGGAGGGGCTGTCAGACTGAGGACCGAACCACGGACCCATGACCATGATCAATAATTTTATATTCAAATCAGAAAAAAAAATCATATACGGAGTATTTGTTCAACCATTTACTAACGTTTGTAAAAAATTTAGTTTGAGTATTGAAATAAAGTAAAAATAAAATAGGGTGAGAGTAATTTTTATTTTTTTTAAATGAGAATCGTGGACTATAAAAAAATTTACTTAATTATAATAATGGACAAAGGGTTATTTGGATTTTGTTTTAAATTAATACTCCGTAGATATCTAGTCGTCAACGTTCCAAACCAAGCGGCGGCGGCGTCTATCGACACGATTTTTGGCATAAACAACTACGGGATATTATCTACCGCTCCGTATATTTTATTTCCATACAAATTATTTTAAGATATACTCCTATATATATATATATTTTTAGAAAACACTTATATGAAATATTTTACGTGAAATATTAGCTATGTTACTGTAATGGAGTTCAGATATGTGTTACTATAAAAGTAATTATATGTTACTATAAGGACAAATATGTATTACTGTAAGTGCAAATAACACGTAAAATTGACTTTTCACATTAAAAATTAATACAATTAATTTAAGAAAGGATAAAAAAACTCGAGATTTTTTTCAACTCATATCAAAGTCATACCAAATCAAACATATCTTTAAAAAAAAAATCACCCAAGAGACAAACAATTGACTTTTGAGTAACACATATTTGTTCTTAAAGTATTACATGTATTGATTGAAAATTGTGTTACTATATAAACACAAGTGTATTGCGAGTACTTTATAGAGAAAAATGTGTTACTATATAAATAAAACGTCATTATTGAGAGAGAATGAGATACCCACATTAAAAAAACAAGAACAATAGTTGAAAACACAAAAAACACAACCATGTTTAATAGTTTATCGATCCCTATAATTATAAAAACACAATTATCAACAATTAATTAGAATAAATTTGTGTGGGTTATTATTATTGATTTTTTCTCATTAATTCATTCAAAAAAAACAAAAAAATGATTTCTCCACTTGTTTGTGATCAGTAGATTAGAAATCTGGACAATAGAATAGCACGGATAGTGTTGTTATGAAATATTGTATATAAGTTTTTAGCATATTTTTTTTACTATTCTTTCGTATACATAAAATTAATTATATAATTGGATTTAAGATTTGGTTTAAGCGCATTTAAACTAATTTAAGCATGTTTGATACTCTCCCTCGTGTGTTTTTTATTTTTATTTTTTGGCAAAGGAAACCAATTTTATTGAAATGGTAAAAGGGGTACAAGGGGTACCAATTAGCCTGCATAGTGTAAGGTTCACAGAGGAAGAGAAAAACGAGCATTTTCAAGACATTGATTGTTAGGAAATAAACACACGCACACGATAACGAAAGAGAAAATAACACACAATTTGTTTACCCAGTTCGTCTTGCGACTACGTCTGGGGGCGATGCCAAGCCAGGTATTTCACTATGTTTTTCGGATACTGATTACAATGAGAGAACATTTATTTATAATAGAAAACTTGCCATAATTAACCCTAAGCTTATTAGGAAAAAACTTGTTCCCTACTCCAAGCCATTAGGAACAAACTTACCATAATTAACCCTAAGCCTATTAGGAAAAGACTTGCTCCCCACTCCAGGCCCGTTAGGATCAAACTTGTCCTACACTCTAAGCCCGTTAGGATCAATTCAGGCTCCACACACCAACAATCTCCCACTTGGAGACTGAATTCTCCATGTAATCATATCTTCTTGATTCTCCCCCCGTATCCGTCTGGCATCGCCAAGCCTTATCTTCAAGTTCCAAGACCAATTGAAGTTATACATAGCTTCAACTTCTCTAATGTCACTACCTTAGTAAACATGTCTGCTGGATTCTCACTTCCAAGAATCTTCACAAGCTGCAAGATCTTCTTCTCTAAAAGGTGACGAATGTAGTGGTACTTCAACCCAACATGCTTTGTCCTTGAGTGGAACGCCGGATTCTTTGCAAGAAATATAGCACTTTGACTATCACTGAAAAGAGTGTTATTCTCATGCTCCTTCCCAAGTTCTCCCAAGAAATTCTGCAACCACACCATCTCCTTACTTGCCTCTGTCACAGCTACATATTCTGCCTCAGTAGTGGACAGTGCAACAACCTTATGCAACTTGGAAGTCCAAGATATAGCAGTACCACCATAAGTAAAGACATACCCGGTTGTACTTCTTCTCCCATCAAGGTCGTTTGATGTCAAATCTGCATCCACATAACCCACCAGCTTCATACTCTTGCCTTTGAAACACAAGGCCTTGTCTGTGGTACCTCTCAAGTATCGCAGGACCCACTTGACTGCTTCCCAATGTTGCTTGCCCGGATCACTCATAAACCGGCTTACTACTCCCACTGCATGAGCAATGTCTGGCCTCGTACACACCATGGCATACATGATGCTACCAATCGCTGAGGCATACGGAACATTCAACATCTGGGCACGCTCCTCCTTGCTCTTAGGGGACTCCCTTCTTGAAAGCTTGAACTGATTGCCCAATGGAACACTCACGGGCTTCGACTCTAACATGTTGAATCTTTCCAGGACCTTCTGAATGTAACTCGCCTGCGAAAGATACACACTTCCTGTCGCCTTATCACGTTCAATTCTCATACCCAAAATTTGTTTGGCCTTTCCGAGATCCTTCATTGAGAACCGTTCAGACAATTGTCTCTTCAACTTATTCACTTCTCTTGCATCAGCTCCTATGATCAACATCTCATCAACATATAGCAAGAGAATAAGAAAGCTTTTGTCAAACCTCTTGTAGTAGCAACAATGATCTGCGTGGCATTTCTGGTAGTCGATCTCCATCATGAAGCTGTCAAACTTCATGTACCACTGCTTTGGAGCTTGTTTCAGGCCATACAAGCTCTTCTTTAACTTGCATACAAGTTCCTCCTTTCCTTTCTCTACGAACCCCTCAGGCTGTGTCATGTACAACTCCTCCACCAAGTCACCGTGGAGGAATGCTGTCTTCACATCCATCTGATGTAACAACAAGTTTTCTGCAGCTACCATACTCGACGCCATTAGTGGTCAGTTTCACAACAAGAGTAAAGACATCAGTATAATCAATACCATGTCGCTGCTCAAACACCTTGACAACCAGTCGGGCCTTGTAACGTTTGCTACCATCAGCTTCATTCTTGATTCGGTAGACCCACTTGCAGTGCAAGACCTTCTTGCCCTTTGGGAGCTCAACAAGTTCCCAAGTGTCGTTCAACAGAAGAGATGTTAACTCATCATCCATAGCAACTCTCCACTTCCGTCTATCTGCACCCTGCTCTGCCTCTGCATAGCATTCAGGTTCACCACTATCAGTAAGTAACAAGTAGTAGTTAGAGGGCGAATACCTATTAGGTGCACGTCGCTCTCTAACGGGTCTTTGCAGCGGATTCTCCGGTGGTGGTGGGGTCCTTGGTTCTTCAATAAGAACCTCTTCTTCATTCTGACTCTCCTTACTCCCACTCGAGTTTGAGATGTCTAACTCGACCTCTTGGGTATTGGTTTTGTCAGAATCTGATGCCTCTAATCTGTTCTTGTACATAACCTGTTCATTGAAAACTACATCTCTATTGCGAATAATCTTTCGGTTATTCTCATCCCAGAGTCTATAACCGAACTCATCAACACCATAACCAATGAACGTACACTTAACAGATTTAGCATCTAATTTACTTCTATCAACAAAGCTAACATGAACATAAGCAACACAGCCAAAGACACGCAAGTAAGACAGATTTACCTCTTTTCCCGTCCATGCTTCCTCGGGTACTCTATTCTCCAACGGAACTGATGGACCTCTGTTAATCAGGTATGCTGCTGTATTTACTGCATCTGCCCCAAACGTCTTAGGCAGCCCACTCTTCAACCTCATGCATCTTGCTCGCTCATTCAACGTTCTGTTCATTCGTTCTGCCACTCCATTCTGCTGTGGAGTTCCTCTCACAGTCTTCTCCATGCGAATCCCATTCTCAGCACAATATTCCTTGAACTCACAGAGTTCATATTCACCTCCATTGTCAGAACGAAGACACTTTGCTTTCAGCCCTGTTTCATTCTCTACAAGAGCTTTCCATTTCCTGAAGGTATCAAAAGCATCCGTTTTATTTTTCAAAAAATAAACCCATACTTTTCGAGTGGAGTCATCGATGAAGGTCATGTAATACTCCGAACCACCAAGGGACTTCACGGGCGCTGGTCCCCATAGATCGCTATGCACCAGCTCCAGTTTTTCTGCCTTCAATGCTCTACCACCTCTCGAGAAACTCACCCTTCTTTATTTCCCGAAAACGAAGTCCTCGCATAGGCCAACTTCAACAGATTTCAGCCCTGGAAGTCTCCCTTTCGAACACACACTACTACAAAAATGGGCTCTGGAGACGCTCAAAAGTGTCACTAAACATAGCTTTTAGTGACGCATTTGCTATAATGACGCTTAGTCCAAGCGTCACCTGATTTGGCGTTTCTTTATGATGTTAGCATGATGCTTGAAAGTGTCACCATAAATGGTCATTGTGACGCTTTTACACGTCATTGTAATGCTATTTAGTGACGCTAACCAACATCACGACGATGTGCTTTAGTGATGCTTTCTGACGTCACGAAAAAGTTATAACTAACTTAACCACCACTTTTATGCGTCATAGTAACACTATTTAGTGACGCTATCCTGCGTCACGACATTGTGCTTTAAAGATGTTGTATTGCGTCACAATTTTTTTTTAGTGACACTTACATATTGATTAAACGATAGTCTTATGGTAACTAACTTAACCACTATAAGACGTCAATTTACTAAGTGTTTTTTTAACATGTAACAGTAATTTGAAAATTCAAATTAAAATAACAAGAGAATTTCCATAACTCATCAAGTAATTCTTTATACATTAAATCATCATAAAATACAAATGCATCTTTACACATCCGTAATCCAACTACATAATGATAACTAACAACATTAATTACGCATCAAAATGATGCCTGAAACAATACCCAAAACTTAAATAAATAATATTGTAAAGAACTCATGGTACAATAAATAAATAAAATACAATGTATGTTAATGTAAACCAATCTATGTTAACATTACACCCTCCTTCATGCATGATATGTGTATAGAGAAACGAAGTGTCAATTATAATTAATGGGATGTGCAAATGACATGAATAAATCATGTAATGACATGCAAGTCCTCAAAACATTCTGCATATATCTTCTATTGGATATAAAATAGGAATAAAAGTCCCTATTCTCAAATTCCAAGATTCAAACTTTCATATAAGAAGCCCAAAATAGATCTAAAATGCTAGAAATCATTGCAGAGTAAGAAGCCCAAAATAAATCTAAAATGCTAGAAAGCATTGCAGTACAGAGTAATCTCTATAAATTTCCTTGAATTTCTACTATATACATAACACTCAAGAAATAAATAAACTATATATAGCATATATTTTGAAACCAAAATAGACGTTTTACCGTGTACATGAGTTTAGATACATGAACATCCTTTTCTGTATTTTCGTGAACATTAAAACCTTGGGGCGAGATCCACTAAGCATATATTACGAAAAAAGAGTAAAGTAACTGCATGTAACCATGGAGGTCATTCCCGTCCTGAAAAAGAAGATAATGCTAGAATTAGAAAACCAAATAAATTCATCCAACAAAACTAGTTACTTTTTGCAGTGAATGAATATTAAAACTCCTAGTCGTCTAGCTGAATCAGATGGTGTGAGATACTACAATAAATAGAAATATATTGATTAAAATCAAATAAAAGTAGGGAGATCTCGTAGCATCAGATTATTTTCATTCGTCTAACACAATTAATAAAACTTAATAATCACAATCATCAATGTGACTTCTATAGATAGTTGAAGCAGATAAGTGCACGAAAATATCTAGTTCACTTAATGTTAAGCTCTAACATATTTCTAAACCAATAACATGCCCAAGTATGTCTATAGAGCCTAAAAGATATATACTTAATTAAAACATAACAAAATAAAGTGTACAATTACTGAGTAAGTTGGACTGACTTTAGCCTGTAGTTATGAACTTTTTTCTTTCACTTACGTGTAATGGTCAAAAATACATAAATGATCTAAATTGTTTATGTTGCCAAACTTATATTTAAATTAGTATTGCATCCGATCTATACATGAATTTATCATATATAATCTCAATCATTGATAAAAATAAAACTAGGCAGTTGACTAGAGCTTAATTAAATTGAGAAAATGTCAATTTAATAATAAATAAAAATAGTATGAACATAATATACACAATTTATCTCATGCACCTTCCTCTTCAGTAAATATCATATTCATATGAATGATTCAAGGATTCAAATATGCATGAGAAAATCTCTAAACCTGATCAGGTTTTTTCTTTCAAAAACAATTTTCTGCTGTAAAAAATAGTGTTATGCTGTTAAAAACAACAATTTTCTGCTGTTAAAAAACAGCTCTTTAGGTTCCAACCATTGTTACCAGCAGTAGCATTGCATACTTTCATAGATGAATTACAAAACTTTGCAAACATCATAATCAACTAATAATTAGTACTGATACTTTCTTAAAATCCCTCACATAGAACAAATATGATTACTCTCTTTCTCAATAATCACTAACTACTTTACTCTAAGTCTCTCTTCTCGTTAATCATTTTCATTTTAGTTACTTAGCTATGCAGTTCAAAAATTGTATATTGCACTGAGAGTTGCAAAATCACCCAAATTGTATCAATCCAGTAGAAGTTCACTTGAACAACCTATATCATGATTCATGACATAAAATATCAATGAGTATTGACAACAAGGTTTTAAGACATGAGTACCTGAGAATAAGAAAAGTACAAGCAACCTCCAAAGCAACTTCAAGAGCTCTAAACTCAATGGGCAGGTAATTCTGCAGATGTTTTTGTATAGATATTGTCAGATTTTCTGTTACCTCCTCTCGTTATGCTAAATATTGGACCTTTAAATTGCAAAACTTCACCGACAACTGCAGCAAGGATCGTCTTTGCAGTTCCACCACATACTGCAGAACATAGATATCAAGGGAGTTTAAGAGCAAAACCCTCAAACTATATAGCAGCACGTAGCAATCAGACATATATTGTATATAATTCTAGAAAAATGTAGCATAAAAGGACATTTGAAAGGCTTTATGGTTACTGCACATAAGATTATTGTTTGGTATTTTTTTAAAAAAAAGGATAAATTGAATTTACATTATTTGTGGGCTTAGGTTTCTCAAATTATAGAACAGAGTGAGATGTAGAGGCAACCCCAAAAGGAGTAACATACCCCAAAATAAAGAGTGACCAAAGTAAATGACCACCTGTTTGGCAAGCAAATGGTGAGAGAAAAGATAACTATAGTTAAAATAAATCACAATAATCAGGGTTCCAAAATTATTAAAATTTATCATGGAGATTCTTCATGGCAAATGGAGTTGTATGATTGCTCAAAAGGTTAGTGCCAGAAATATAAGTAGCATCAAAGGTGCCATAAATATGAACTCCAACAGTTTTCAGAGAAATGATAAGAGTACATATATTCTATTGGATGCCATGAAGGTTTCTTTTATAAGGATTTATGGAAACAATGCTATTTTATTTTATTGAATTAAAGTTTAAAAGTACCAAGTCATGCTGGTGCCAATTAAGATCTGAAGTTCAAGTATGTGTAATCTCATGAGACACCTTCCTCCTTCGTATCAGATATGGCGCTACTGAAATAAAAACAATAACGCATGTGGAAATTAGTAATTAGTTCACCTAATACCAAAAGAGATGGTACCTGAAGAGAAAGTATTTCTTTTTATCGACTTCAGAGTCAACACCCTCAAGAGTTGGGTTGGAAGACTTCCATGAGGGTTTGAAGGCCGCAGATTGAATCGATTTGAGTCATGAACACAGGATCACTAGCTTGTTTCAAAGTAGCAACAGAACCCTTTTCGACGCCTTCATAACTACAAAAAACACTGACCTTTCCAGTAGTAATCACATCAGTGGCTCTCAGTTTTGCATGAAAAAGTGCACAGGACATAAGGAAGATAACTAATTAAATTACTTTGATTGACTTGAAAAAAATATTCTATTTTAATAAGATTCAGTCTTATCAACTATAAACACCAAAAGGCCACAACCGCATTGCCTCGAATTATATACTTGAATAACAATTGGCAATTCATACAAGAAAATGAACTTGCCTTTGATTAACAAAATAAATATGGCATTTTGCAACATTTCTTGTTTATCTTAGTAATTCAATGAATGTATTAGCCACAAGCATATTAAGCTAGATTGAAAAACCAATGAGAAATCTCATAGGTTTACAAGAAGCAGTTGACTAGTTCCTTCATGCCTATACATTAGTACTAAAATGTCTCTCATTTCTTCTCCCCTATATATCCAACCACAAGTGTAGTGCCACAAACCCAACACACAGCTTCAGTCTAATCAAGCAAACCATGATTAGATATCCATATACAGTAATGAAAATACTCAACCATAATCACAAGAAGATAACTAACCATAAATTCAAATTAGGGATTTTCGAATTAGGGTTCAATCCAACTAGGTACTCAAAAATTAGGTCTTCGAAGAAAGAAAACTAACCTTCTCTGCAGTAGGAGGCGTGGATACACGATGTAAAACTTGAACCGACGTTTCTGGAATGGAGGTTGAATCCATGCTTTTTCAATTTCATGGCCACGATCGAGCAATCTAATTTAGGCTTCTATGTGGTAGATTGGACACCAAGCGCAGGGAATAATCTTCGAGCGCTACTTGTAAACTATCGTTGAGAAAGTGGAGGAAGGTGTGTGGAATAATTCTAGGGCTCCCACGAAGGTATGAGAAATCGGTGTAGGGAGAGAGAATACAAGGGAAAGGGAATTTTAGTGGCGGGATCTAAATTTTAGTAATTGGGAAATAAAATTAGAAAAATATTTAGCAGCGGACTAAATTGTCAGCGTCACTATTTTTAATTAAAAATGAACGCGTCATTTTATAAATTAATTTGTGACGGTTACTTAAGAGCATCATTAACAAGGCGTGACCATAGAGGGTATTTTGTAGTAGTGACATTACCTTCATCCCTTTCTCGATCATGTGACCCAACCGACAGTGCCACAAATCAACGTTGGTCGTAGCTCCCACAAGGTCAATACAATCCTTGGGGTTAGATGTAGTATACAACGTACCTTCCTTCTTCCCCCGAGCTACTATCATGACTCCTTTACTGATCTTCCAACTGTTGCTGCCGAAAGTCACTGAGTATCCTTCTACATCAAGCTGCCCGATTGAAATAAAGTTTCTTTTCAATCCTGGAATGTGCCTCACACCATTCAGCTTCAACATCGATCCGTTTGGTGTGGTTATCCAGACATTTCCTTTTCCCACGATTTTCACGGGCTCATCATCAGCAAGGTAGACTTGTCCGAATTCGCCAGACACATAGTTCTCCATTATTTTAGCATCACTGCAAGAGTGGAATGATGCTCCAGAATCCAACGCCCACGATTCTAGAGGACTACTGACACTTAAGACCAACGCGTCTCCAATATCATCTGTGGTTGCGTTTTTTGTCTTCTTCTCGTTTTGTCCCTTCTTATTTTTCTTGGGTGCTGAACACTGGTTGCTGTAGTGACCAAACTCATCACAATTCCAGCACTGGATCGAGTCTTTATCTTTCTTGGATTGACTCTTTCCTCTGGACTTTGATCTGCCACAATTCTGCCTACTCTTCGATCTGCCCCTTTCCTCCGTTTTCAGCGCTGACCCTGAAGTGGATCCAGACTCTTTCCTGCGAACCTCCTCGCTAATCATCAGATCCCTCACTTCGTCAAGCTTTAGTTTATTTTTCGCGGATGAAGCGCTAACTGCAGTTACTGTTGCAACCCAACTGTCAGGCAAAGAAGATAACAAAACTAAAGCAAGTACCTCGTCACTGAATTCGATCTCGACAGAACACAACTGCCCAATGATCATGTTGAACTCGTTCAGGTGTTGTTGCACGGGTGTGCTCTCCGACATCCTGAGGTTGAACAACCGTCTGATCAGGTGAACTTTGTTCGCCGTTGTGGGCTTCTGATACATCTCCTCCAAGATCTGCAGCATCTCCCTTGCGGACTTGGCTTTAGTCGTGTGGTAGGCTACGTTCATGGACAACGATAAACGTATCGCACTCATCGCCTTTCTATTCAACAAATTCCACTCCTTTTGTTCCATCTTTTCGGGTTTCTCCTTCTCCTCTAAGGGCACATACAAATCTTTACCATAAAGGTAGTCCTCGATCTGCATCTTCCAGAACCCGAAATTCGATCCGTCAAACTGCTTGATTGAAATCTTCTCGTCGCTCATCGTGACTGCTCCCTCCGAACCCGAAGCTCTGATACCAGTTGTTAGGAAATAAACACACGCACACGATAACGAAAGAGAAAATAACACACAATTTGTTTACCTAGTTCGTCTTGCGACTACGTCTGGGGGCGATGCCAAGCCAGGTATTTCACTATGTTTTTCGGATACTGATTACAATGAGAGAACATCTATTTATAATAGAAAACTTGCCATAATTAACCCTAAGCTTATTAGGAAAAGACTTGTTCCCTACTCCAAGGCATTAGGAACAAACTTACCATAATTAACCCTAAGCCTATTAGGAAAAGACTTGCTCCCCACTCCAGGCCCGTTAGGATCAAACTTGTCCTACACTCCAAGCCCGTTAGGATCAATTCAGGCTCCGCACTCCAACATTCATCTCACCATGTTCCATCCTAATCTCTCCCCCCTCCCCCAACTCGATGATGTGGAGTGAGTTCTGCATCCATTCACTGAAGGGGAACTGTTCACTTGGTTTAAATTTTATGCCGAACATCAGCTCCAAAATTGACCTTTTATTTCGTCTGTTACCTTTTCTTTGTCCCAAGTTTCATTTTAAAAAAAACATCTTATTTCTCCACTTCCTCACCATCCATACTACACAAATTCACATTTCTATTGCAACTTTTTCACCTTTCTTCGTAGGGATAAGAGCCGAGAATTGCTGGAAATGATTAGCAACACTTGCTTGTAGTACTGATGAGATGTTCCCCCATTTTAGCACTTCAGACCAGATTTGTTGAGTTGCCTCGTTTCCCTTTAAAATTTACATTTTGTCACTTTAGGTGTCTTCTTTGAAGTTTTACTTTTTTTTTTGAAGTCATGATCCCACATTTATTAACAACTATCTACATTTTCACACAAAATTACATCAATTGTCATTCTCTTTTATTTAATCTCTAGACCTTTTTACTTTTTTTTTATATTATATCTTATCCTCCACATTTTATTTTTCTTACACTTTTCACCAACAATTTTACATAAAATATTTTATTCCTTAAAATCTATAATTTAAAGGGGGGCAAATGGAGTATGATTTAAACAAGTTTAATGTGTTTAAACTTTAAAGTGATAAAGTAGATATAATGAATAATGTGTTTAATATATTTAATGTGATAAAGTGAGAAAATTACTTTCTTTTTATAAAATAAGTAATTTAGTAAAAAAAAAAAAAAAACATAAAGAAAAGTAGGTTATCTAGTAGTAACAATTTTTTTTAGGAAAAAAAAACACCCTCAGTTTTCATAACTACTCCATTTATTAAAAACACACCACTCTACATTTTACTAATAAAATTTAGAAAAAAATAAAATCTGAGAAGACTTTAGAAAAATAAAAAGGAAAAAATGAAATAAAAATAGTAAAATACTAGTAGTATAAATTATTTTTTCCAAAATATATTTGGATTTTTTTTTTTCGAAACCTTTTCGAAAGAATAAAAACCTAGACCCGCAGCAGCAGCGCAGCTAAAGAGTTGGTGGGGGGTAGGTGTGTTTTCACTATTCATCTTCGTTTATAAGCGTGAAACAGATTTAGTTCCATCCTGCAAATTTTCTGTTTATTTTTTGTGATTTTTTCTTCTTAAATTCCCCTCTCTAAAAATGCTCTCTTTAAACGTTCTTCCGTCTTCAAATATCACTTTCTCCAAATCAAGTGGCAGCAGATACACCATTAAAGCTTCAGGTTTTGATCGAAAACTCGTGAACAAAGCTCAAAATCAGAGTCCCTCTTCACTTGCATTCAGAAATCCCACATTAGGTTTTACTCATGGACTCTCAAATGGGCCATCTGCTGATCCGATTTGTCAAATCTCCAAATCAAGATCCGATTTTGGGAAAACCTTGGGACACCCTTTTGGAAATTTCTCAAGATTCTCATCTCAGAAACCCGGGGCAGCTTCTGGGTCGCCGCCAGAATCGAGCCCAGATGGAGAAATTGAAGTCTCAAAGCCGAACAAGAATCTGAAACTAGCCGTTGTTTTTGGCCTCTGGTATTTTCAGAACATTGTTTTCAATATTTTCAATAAGAAGGTGCTGAATATATTCCCATATCCATGGCTTCTTGCATCATTTCAGCTGTTATGTGGTTCTGTTTGGATGTTAATGCTTTGGTCTACGAAGATACAACCTTGTCCCAAAATCGATAAATCGTTTATTATTGCTCTTCTAGGCCCTGCACTTTTCCACACAATTGGCCACATTTCAGCATGTGTTTCTTTCTCTAAGGTTGCTGTTTCTTTCACTCATGTCATTAAATCTGCCGAGCCTGCATTTTCAGTTCTATTCTCATCGTTTCTTGGTGATTCATATCCTTTAAAAGTGTGGCTCTCTATCGTCCCCATTGTCTTTGGTTGTTCATTAGCTGCTGTTACTGAAGTGTCCTTCAATTTTGGGGGTCTGTCTGGTGCTATGATTAGTAATGTTGGATTTGTGCTTCGTAACATTTACTCGAAAAAGAGCCTTGAGAGTTTCAAACAAGTGAATGGGCTAAATTTGTATGGTTGGATTACAATACTCTCGTTTTTTTATCTATTTCCTGTGGCTGTATTTGTGGAAGGATCTCAATGGGTTGCAGGATATCATAAGGCCATTTCAACCATTGGAACACCATCAACGTTCTATCTGTGGGTGATGATATCTGGAATATTCTATCATCTCTATAATCAGTCCTCGTATGAAGCACTCGATGACATTAGCCCGCTTACATTCTCGGTTGGGAATACGATGAAGAGAGTTGTTGTTATTATTTCTACTGTCTTGGTTTTCAGGAATCCAGTTAGGCCTCTGAATGCACTTGGATCAGCTATTGCAATTTTCGGGACTTTCTTGTATTCACAGGCAACTGCTAAAAAGCCAAAGATTGAAGGAGCTGACAAAAAGAAGTGAACTAGGGCATGTTCTGCTTCATTCTTACTGTGTTAGGAAGTTTTGTTTGGTTACTGCTTTTACTGTTTTATTCAAGGCAATTCTAAATGTTTCTGGTACATTGGTGTTAAGATGCTAAAGGTTTGGGAATCAACTTTGTGCTGCTGTTAGTCTGGAGCATATTCCAATCTTGCTACTTGCATTATATTTTGGCTCCATGTCTTTGCATTTGTGTTAGTTCATTTCACATGCATTCCTTGTGTCCCTATCTTATTCCCGTTTGATTGATAAATTGTAACTTAATGGATTGACTAGGTGTTTTTGCTTTAGAGGATGAATGATTTTGACTTCACTATAACATAAGATGACTTAGGTGGTGTTTGCAAACTCTCAACGTTTGGAGAAAAGTGATTCTCAAACATGTTTGTTGTTAGAGGAGAAAGACGGTGCATGTGTTGATGTCTTATCTGTGTATTTTCTGAGTTTTGTTAGACCGTCAACTATAAGCTTCGTCTGTGTTTTTTCCAAGCCATTAGCCACCTTGTTCGATTTTGATATCTTATTAGTCTCTATGTAATATAATTTGCTTTGTGGTTAAGGTGCCCATTTTTCTTTTCCAATGGAGAAACAAAACTGGAAAGTTATATCTAATCTGCTCTTCAATCTTAATGTCAGGTATGTATGTATATTGCATATTTCTCAAAGTTTTAGTAGTATTTCTTTTGTGTAACTTGCTTCAAATCTTCCTGGCGATAGTAAATTATCTGCTGTGTGGTTAGAACTTGATTTAATAGTGTACATCTGTTGCATTTGATTTCGTAACATGTTGTGTTACAGAATTTGCTTTCTTACCAAATTTTGTTTAGCCGTTATTGGTAAAAACGTGGTGTTGTAGTATTAAAATTGCAATATATTATTCATTTGAGGCCTTTGTAATTTTGTACCCTATGCTAAACTATTAAGTTTGTAGTTTTAGTAACTGTGATAACTAAAAAAATAGTTGTAAAATGAATTGCAATTTTTTTTTTAAAGATGCCCCTTGTAGATTTTGGGTGATTCTCATTATTCATTTAGAAGGTTGATTGGAGTGATGCAAGAAGATCTATCCACCCATGAATCACGCTTCTCCCTAGTCATATCACAAAAAACCTTATTGCAATTAGGAAATGGATCTTTCAAATTTCTTTTGATAATTTTTTTATAAATTTCGAAAAAAGATAGATACTTGTTAGCTGGGCGTGGAAGCCCTTAAGGTGTCACAATTCTCCACCAAAAAAAGTGACACATGTCACTTGTTTATTGGATATTTAAATTTTGTTTGGATAAATTTTATGGAGTATAATTTTAGTTTTATAATTTTTATGGAGTATAATTTTAATTTTATAATATTATAAATAAATAATATATATATATATTATATTAAAATTCATAAAAAAATTTGTCTGTAAAGTCATCCAAATTATTGATATTATAGTTTATTTTAGTTGAATGGTAAAATGTCATTTTTTTTTACAATTTATATATTATTAATCCTAAATATTTTAATAAATTTCTTACGTATAATTTTTTTTTTTATTATATTCAAAAGATGTAAGAAATCTATTAAATTATTTGAAGGTTGGGATATGTGGTTGATAAAGTATGAAAAAAAAATAGTAGAGTATATATGTAAAAATGAGATAAATTATTTATTTATTAGAAGTAAAAAGTTTGGGACGTGTAAAAGAAGTTGTTAAATGTAGTCTTAATTTACCAAAAGAAATGTATGAGGTCTACCGTTACATCCCAAGTCCTAACAACTGGACAAGCTGTAAGTCTGTAACATTGGGTGCAATTTTGATCCACACAATTTCATTAAAACAATCTTTTTATTTTTCCGTGTAATATTGTTCAACCTTACAAATTAATGTTTTTATTTGTATGAACCAATTTATTGTTTTTTTTTAGGATTACCCTATAAAATGTATTAAAATTTATTTTTTTAAAAATATACCCTACCTCATTTATAACTTTATTTTATTTTTTACCATAATATTTTTTAAAACTTATAAAAATAAAAGTAATAAACTTTTAAGTAGCCGGGCCGGAGTGACTAGTTGAGATTGGTTTGAAGCGGTCTTATCTGAAACACAGTAATTATTACTACTATTACTATTATTAGCTTCTTTTTTTTAATTTGTGAAAAGCTGGAACAAAATGTCTTTTCATATTCCAGTTATAACTATATGTAATCAAAGCAAATACTGTACTTTAAAACTCCACCTTTACCTTTTTGTTTTGCTCAGGAGAGAGAGAGAGAGAATGGTAAAACCAAAACCCACGAAAATGTCGCCTTCTCCCCCTCAACTCATTGCACCTAAACACGAAGAGGTATGTCTACTTCATATTACATGGGATTTATTTATTTAGTTTACTGTTTGTATAGATACTGAATGTTAAAAAAATGGAAATAAAGTAACTTAACGTAACAAACTCTAAATAAATACTAATAAAATGGAACAGGACAGGCGAAGGAAGTACTAGTTTTTGTTTCCTTGTAGAAAACAAAAAAAGTTATTTTTTATTCTGGTCTGGATGAATATTTGAGTATTTTTCTCCAAGATTTTGTTGGTGAGTTGTATCAAAGTTAAAAACGTCGTGTTTGTTATTGTTCTTTTTTTTTTCAAGTATTTCCGAGATGAAGCAAATAAAAAAAAACTGAATTTAATAACGATATTATTTTCATTAGGGTCCCGTGTAAAACATGAGAAATGACTAGATATGAGGATAGGGGTGGGAAATGTTGTACTCCTCTCCTTCATCAAATGTAGTCTCATTTACTTAATATTTTTTGTCCACCACCAAATGTAGTCTCGTGCACTTTATGGAAACCATCAACTTAATTCACAAACAATCACTTTATTTACAATTGACTCCGTAATACCCTTATTTTATTACTTTTTTCTTAAAACTTGTGTCCACTCCCCCATGAGACTACATTTGTGGATGGGGGAGTATCTGAATATAAATTTGTCGTGTGTTTGTTTAATGAATATGGAGTAGTATTTTTCAGGTGGTTGAGAAAATAAAAAATGAAAATGGTAAAGCAGAAGAAGAGGATGACATTTTCTATATATCTCCGGGAAACCCTTTCTTGGGTGTGGATTTAGTTAACAACAAACAAGTAACTCCACCCTTTCACCTGGTAATTACTTACTCTACTCTTTGCACTAATTGAATTTAGTGATTTTACATACCTAACCTACCCTCTAAAAAAGTAAACGAGACCATATAGTCTGTCTAGTCCTATATATATATGTGCTGACAAATTAATTCCCAAAACTTGCTCAAGCAGTTTATTCCCAAGAGTTTTAGTTCACTCCTCCCTAAGAGGAGGGTCCCGGTGGTTCTGAGACACGGGGGCAAGAATTGGAGCATGTCCTACTACGGAGAGGCTCAAATGCCTAGGTTGGATCCATGTGAATGGGGGAAATTTGTGAAACAAAATAATCTGAAAATAGGAGATGCGTGTGTGTTCCAACTAATGGAGAATAGTGGAAGCAGCCTCACATTCCAACTTCATCTTTTTCGCATCGACCACCTCCCACTTGAATTGATGCTCAACTCTCCTACTCCTACTCCTACTCCTGATGATGATAATGGTAATGGTATGACATTAGAGACAGCCATATGTATTGATTAGATATGCTTAATGCAGGGTCTATGCACATTCTAGCTATGTATTTATGTTTTGTTAAAATGCAAGACATTTCTTTTCTTTTATCTAGTAAATGTGCACATTTGGTGCCCACCCCTGCTTTTCTCATTCTTTGTTGTAATTGTCTTGTGTAATCTATTAGGAGAAACACAATGTTTAAGAAATTTACGGGTCATTAGCTGGATTTAGAAAATTCACGGGTCACAAGCCAAAAATATGATACAAGATCAAATACTTAATATTTTGCTACTACAAAGTTTTAAAAAATATTATGGTGAATTTGTTCAAAAAATTACTCCCTCATATGCAAATTACATGATGTTTTACACTTTTTAATGCAAATTAATTATACATTTTTCTAAATTACTTTTAAATTAATTAATAATAATAATTTTTAATATATAGTGGAGAATTTTAGAGCAATTAATTAAGAATATATAGTAAGAAGTCATTTTTTTTTTTAAATATTTGTGCATAAGTTTATAAAGTGACATACATTTTAAATAAGAGGTAGTACGTGTTTAGAGTCTTTGATGAGAATCACGTTCGTAAATTCGAATTCTCTGTTGCTCTGGCTCGGGCAGCGAGAAACAAGGGTCGCAATTAACAATTGCTTAAGAATTGACTTCAATTATCTTCAATAATCCCTAATAAGTTCTACAACTATCCCTTATATAGGGCACAATATTGAATACAGAAAATGCCCTAACATGGTGGGCCGCTAACGGACTTTCACTTAAGCCCATTTGTAATATAAATTGGATTATTCATTGCCTTGAGTCTCCTGGGCCTGGCTTTGGGCTGGGCCCTTCTTCTGCGCCCTTCTCATCCTATTGTATGCATTCTTAAGCCCACGGCCCTCGTCCGTATCATTCCTATTCCCTTCGACAATATCCTTGTCCTCAAGGATTAATTCCGAAAACCTCTCCTTGATTTCGCTTAAATTTTCCCAAGTAGCGTCTTCACGTGGTAAATCCTCCCACTCAATTAAAACCTCCCACCTGAAGCGACCATGGTAAATCCTCCCACTCAATTAAAACCTCCCACCTGAAGCGACCACTTCTTTTGATTTGCCGATAATCCAACGCCTGCTTCGGTCGAATGACTAAGTTACCATCTGGAGTCGCGGCTGGTAATTGCGTTGCTACTACCTCGCCATCTCCGAGCCTTCTTTTCAGCTGAGAAACATGTATTACAGGATGTATTTGTGCGTCGGAGGGTAACGCCAATTTGTATGCCACGACGCCCACTCTGCTTATTACTTGGAACGGACCATAGTATCGTGCTCCCAATTTGTATAACGCCTTCTGAGATATCGAGTACTGCCGATAGGGTCGCAATTTTAGATAGACCCAGTCCCCCACTTCGAACGTCTCTTCCCGTCGCTTCCGGTCATGAATTTCCTTCATTCTATCATTCGAAACTCTCAGCGTCTCCTTCAATTCTTTGATCATCATATCTCTCTCACACAACTCTCGATCGACTTCTGCATTGGGCGAATCTCCCATTGTATAGCTCACCAACTGCGGGGGTTTTCTCCCATAGACCAATTCGAAAGGCGAACATTTCGTTGATGCATGGAATGTCGTGTTGTACCAAAATTCTGCCCATGGAAGGAAGGACTCCCACTTTACCGGATTCAAATGCACGTAACAGCGGAGGTATTGCTCAAGCGTCCTATTGGTGACCTCGGTCTGTCCGTCGGATTGAGGGTGATACGCCGAGCTCATGGCAAGTTTCGTCCCCTGCATTTTGAAAAGTTCCTTCCAGAAGTTACTGATAAAAATTTTATCTCTATCCGATACTATGGATCGGGGAATACCATGCAATTTAACAATATATTCGATGAATAAACGAGCAATGGACTTAGCTATATAAGGGTGAGCCAATGCGATAAAATGGCTGTATTTTGTCAGCCGATCCACCACGACCATAATGCCGTTGTACCCGTTAGATTTTGGTAGCCCCTCGATGAAATCCATCGAAATGTCCTCCCAAGTATGCTCCGGTATGGGTAGTGGTTGTAGTAATCCCCCAGGCTTTCGTGAGTCACTTTTAACCCTTTGGCAGACGTCACACCGATTCACGTACCGTTTGACCTCCTGCTTCATTCCAACCCAATAAAAGGTCGATGCCAATCTTGCCCAGGTTCTGTAAATGCCGGAATGCCCCCCTATTTGTGAATCATGAAAATGATGCAGCAAATTTCTCTTAATACCTTCCTCATTCGGAACCCAAACTTTTCCCTTATAAAACAATAGTTGTTCGCGCCATTCAAAATCGACAGCCGCTTCATCATTTTGCTGTATTTGTTGTCAAATTTGCTCAGCTTCTTGATTTCCACTAGTGGCGTCCCGAATTTGGCCCCAAATTTCCCAAACCGGTCCTGATATGTGGTTGATTTCTGGTGTGTCGGTTCGCCTTGAAAGTGCGTCGACGACTAAGTTCTGGCGTCCTGGTCGATATAATATTTCGAAGTCAAATCCCATGAGTTTAGCTACGAACTTCTGCTGTTTCGGTGTCGTAATTCGTTGCTCAAGCAAGTGCCTTAGGGGTTGTTGATCTGTGACGATCTTAAATCGTCTTCCCAGCAAATACGACCGCCACACTCTTACGGCTTCTACTACAGCCATCATTTCCTTTACGTACGTCGACCATTCGGTCTTTCTCACTCCTAACGCCTTGCTAAGATATGCCAACGGTCTCCCCTCTTGTACTAGAACAGCACCGATCCCAAAATCACTCGCATCTGTGTGAATCTCAAATGGCAGTCCGAAGTTGGGCATGGCTAGAACTGGAGTCTTGGTCATAGCTAATTTGAGTTGATTAAATGCTTTTTCCGCCCCTTCTGTCCACTTAAATCCCCCTTTCTTGGTGAGTTCGGTTAACGGCTTAGCGATGGTCCCGTAATCCTGTACAAATTTCTTATAGTATCCGGTCAATCCCAAGAATCCTCTTAATGCGGATAAATCCTTAGGTCTTGGCCATGTCTGCATGGCTTGAATTTTGGATTGATCAACCTCCACACCCTTCTCGGTAATGACATGGCCTAAATATTCGACTGAGGTTTGGCCGAATGTGCACTTTGTTTCTTTGATGTAAAATTCGTGCTTGTCCAGAATGGTCAATACTGCTCTGAGGTGCTCCATATGCTCTTCCCATGTCCTAGAGTAAATCAATATATCGTCAAAAAATACGATAACGAATTTACGTAAATGAGATGAAAAAATGGAATTCATTGCTCCCTGAAAAGTTGACGGTGCGTTGCATAGTCCAAAGGGCATTACGAGATACTCATAATGGCCTTGATGTGTGCGAAATGCCGTCTTATGCGTGTCCTCCTCCGCTACTCTTATCTGATGATAGCCTGCTCTTAAATCGAGTTTTGTAAAATATTTCGACCCCCCAAGTTCGTCAAGCATATCGTCGATAGTTGGTATAGGAAACCTGTCTTTGACCGTTGCTGCATTCAGGGCCCTGTAATCGGTGCAAAAGCGCCATGTCCCTTCTTTCTTTTTGACAAGCAATACTGGTGAAGAAAAAGGGCTAGAACTGGGTTTGATCAGTCCTTTCGTTAACATGTCCTTGACTTGCTGCTCGATTTCTGTCTTCTGGAAATGTGCATACCGATAGGGGTGCACATTAATGGGTTGTGATTCGTCCTTCAAGGTAATTCGATGGTCAAATGCTCTGTTTGGGGGTAATCCTTGTGGTTCCGTAAAGATTCGAGCAAACTCTTGGAGTAGCCTGGCTACATCGCCTGGGTGATTAGTAGTTCTTGATGTTTGCTCCAATTTACTTTTTACAATCTGAATCGCGTAACATTGGGCTCCTCGTTTCCTCATGCTTTCGATACTCTTGATGCCCACCTCCTTCGGTTGTTCTTCTAACCTTGATTGTAGCGTCACTATATTGCCTCCCCACATAAACTCCATCGTTCCCTTGCCATAGTCCGTAGTTACCTTCCCCAGTTTTTCGAGCCACTGGACGCCTAATACAATATCCGGCCCCACAAGAGGTAAGGCATACAGGTGTACGATCACCTCCACTCCTTGCATACAGATAGGAATGCTCTTGAATTGTTTATCACAAGCGATTCCCTCCCCATTGGCCACTCGGACCTTAAATGGTTCAACATCTACTGCTAATAGGTTCAGTTTCTTGGCTAACCTGCTGTTAATAAAATTGTGAGAAGACCCATTGTCCACTAATACCACTGCTCTGTTCTTTTTGACCCAGGCCGTAAACTTCATCGTCTTTGGCCCATGTACCCCTGTGATAGCATGGACTGAGATCTCCACAGCCTCTCGTCCTTCATCTTCGGCTGAGTTATTTGCTTCTTCGACCTCAGATTCTTCCGGTTCAATCAAGAAGGCTTGTTTGTTTTGACATCTGTGCCCGGGTACGAATTTCTCATCACAATTAAAACATAACCCCTGTTCTCGCTTCTTTTGCATTTCTTCCCATGATAATCGCTTCACATTTGGCGGTCTAGTTCGGTTATTGGCAGCTTGGAAATTATTGTAATTCGATCCTCCACCCTTCGACTCGGCTGCGCTGAAATTCGCTTTTCTTGATTCAGTTCGGTTGCCCCTTTTAACATTGTTGTGGTGATCGTCTCTCAATCGTGCAAGATCGATGGCCTCCATATATGTCTTGGGCCGATAAACGCGCACCTCCGACGCCAATTCAGGTCGTAACCCACCAATAAACGCTCCGACTAAGGCCTTTTCCGGCCAATCTTGTACCTGACTCGCGATTCTTTCGAATTCTTTTTGGTATTCTCTCAACGTGCCCGTTTGTTTGAGTTGAGGGAGGGCCTCATCGTAGTCATGATAGTTAGACGGCCCAAACCTTGCCATCAGTTCTTGTTCAAAGTGTTTCCACTTAATTGTTTTGTTCTTTTTCTTGTATACCCGCGTGAGCCACTGCCACCACATGTTTGCTTACCCATCTAAATAGTATGCTGCATACTTGACCCTTTCCTTCCGCTCAATGTCGTTCAAGTCAAAGTATTGGCTTACCCTGTTAAGCCATGTGATGGGTTCCTTTCCGTTGAACGTTGGGCAGGACAACTTCGGCCTCCCTCTTCTCCGGTCATCGTTGTATCGGTTTTCCCGTCTGTGTCGTTCGTCACGTTCCCCTTGGTGCGCGTGCGTGGGGTTGATGTTTTCCTCCCCAGAACTTGTTTCTGTCGTTTCGGTTCCTTCCGACGACGAGCTCGTCGCGTCTATCTTCGATTTCCGTCGACCTTGTTGGATTGATTGATTCAATTTCTCCAGCGTACGTCCCATACTTGTCATTCCTGCCTCCAATTGTTCAAATCTTGTCTCTAACAATTCGATTCTTTCTCTGTGCGTACCTGCCATTGGACGTGATTCTCAATTACTCTCAATGAAAGCACCAATTTGATGAGAATCACGTTCGTAAATCCGAATTCTCTGTTGCTCTGGCTCGGGCCAGCGAGAAACAAGAGTCGCAATTAACAATTGCTTAAGAATTGACTTCAATTATCTTCAATAATCCCTAATAAGTTCTACAACTATCCCTTATATATATAGGGCACAATATTGAATACAGAAAATGCCCTAACATGGTGGGCCGCTAACGGACTTTCACTTAAGCCCATTTGTAATATAAATTGGATTATTCATTGCCTTGAGTCTCCTGGGCCTGGCTTTGGGCTGGGCCCTTCTTCTGCGCCCTTCTCATCCTATTGTATGCATTCTTAAGCCCACGGCCCTCGTCCGTATCATTCTTTTTAAACTGTAGTAATATATTTTTAGCTTTGTAGTAAAATAATATTTAAGAGCCGGACAAATTATCTCAATTAAGTTTGACCTTGCACCTCGAGTAAAAATGGAGTACACGGTATATTTAGTAAAAAAATAAAATAGTATATACTTAGGGGTGTATTCAATTGAGATTTTGTTGGATATTTTTGAACTTTAAAAAGTCAGTGGATTTAGAAAATTCATAGACTCCATGCAGAGTTTGACTGACTTTTTTATTGATTTATATGGATTTTTATAGATTTGACAGGATTGTGAAATGTATTTTTTTATTGATGCAAACGTATATCAAACACACTTGTATATTAAAAAAAATTATCTAAATTATTTTTAAAAAAAACCAAAAATATATTAATTCAAAAAATATACTCCATATTTATTATTCATCATTATACCTGGCCCTCATTTCATTTTCATTACCATTATAGCAATACTCGTTCTCCATGCATTAGCTTCCGTTCTTTGTTGTAGTTGACTTTGAGTGAGAAAGCAATTTCAAAATTTTCTTTTCCATGTCGAGATGTGGTGAATCTTGATCTTCTTCATATTCGACTGAAAATTCATAATATATTAGTATAAAGATATATACAAATCTTGTTAATATTATATTCCAAATAATCTTTGTACAATAATTAATACTATAAATAAATTAGGTGGAGATTGAGAATATATAAATTAGTATATCAAATGGGCTGATACTATAAATTTTTAACGTGAGAACATAATTTTGAAATTAGTTTACTGACTTACACTTTTCAATTATTACTAAAAATATTATTATACAGTTTAATAATTGAAAAGTGCAACACCATTTACCAAAAAGTGTAAGTCAGTAAACTGAAAAGTGCAACATGGACTAGGGTGCACAACATGCACTCGAGTCCATAGCAGAACAACCCATTTATTTATATTTTTGGAAGAGAATCCATGAAAATCCATAGAGTATTGAAATCCACAGACTATTGAATACCTAAAGATTTTTTAAGACTTTTTAAAATCCGTATTGAATACCTCAAGATTTTGAAAGACTTTTAAAAATTCGGATTGAATACCCCATATTTTAAAAGTCCAAAAAAATCCAACAAAATCTCGATTGAATAAACCTCCCCTAGTCTTCTCATAATTTTTTGCATCACACGATTTTCAATATTCAATAGACAATATAATATGACCAAGATTTCATTCTATTGCTTGCTCCTGTTTGTTGTCTTTTTCAACGGCGCCACTAGTAAGATTAATTAAATAACTTAATCATAAACTAAACTCTAAATTCTTGTTTCATAGTTTTGAATATCTTAAATTTTGTTGATCAATGTCATATATATATATATATATTTTGAGTTTTTTATTTTTTATCATTTGTAAAAGCCTTTAAAGTTATTCTTTCATAACTTTTGTTATTTTAAATTTTTGTTGGTTAATGTCAATTTTAGTACGTTTTTTTTATTTCTTTAGATATGGTAATTTAATGTTAAAAAGAAGGTGATTGTCAAATCTTGGCAAGCAACCTGATCGTACCTGGCCTTTTTTTTATTTCTTTAGATGTATGTATCAAATTTCCAATCAAAACTGAAATATATATATATATATATACTCCCTCCATTTTTTTAAAAAGATATTTTAGAGTAATTGACTAGAATTAAGAGAAGGTATGTTTTGACAAATATACTCTTAGATAATTAAGGAGATTTCTAATTACATTAATGTCATTCTATAACACACATTAGTTAATTAGAGTAATTTAGAAATTATGATTGTTTTCAAAGTTAAAGGGAGGGTATAATTGAAATAAATCGAGTAAAAATTCTAAAACATCTTACATTTATGTACGAGAGAAAAGGTCTAAAACATCTTACAATAAAAAACGGAGGGAGTATATATTATCTACCCCTTTGTTTGCATTCTTTTCTTATTCGTCCGTTCCACAATTGTTTGCACTTCCTAAAAAGGAAATTTTTTTCATAAACCTCACACTCACAAAATTCACATATTTACCAAAAATGACACTACTTTTACACTTATTCCAACCACTCTCTTTACTTTATTCATATAAGGGTGCGTTTGATACAAGAAATAAAATTATGCGGAAAAGGGGCATATAAGAGGTCCTCAAAATAATTTAATATAGGATGAGGTGTATAAGTGGTGTATTAAATCAAATTCTTGTTTGATATAAAGTTCAAAAAGTAGTACTAAAAACCCTGTATTATGTTAATTCTTGTGTGATAGAGTGTATAAACTAGTGTATAAAATTATTTTTTGTTTGATAGAATGTATACCCCACCATACAAATGGTAAAAAATGATGAAAAGACATTTATACCCTCATTATTCTGCAATCAATTACTCCCTCCGTCCTGTAAAATTTTGCTCAGACAGATTTTTGGGTCCACAAAGTATATGTTTATTCCATTTAAATAGTTAATTTTTGAGTATTTTTTCTACTTTATTAACAAGATTGAGTATGTACCAATAATATTGTTTACTTGTTATTCCACATATATTTTTTATAATTAAAATATAATTTTTCTAAAAACATGTATAAAAAGAAATGAACAAAAATTTACTGGACAGAGGGAGTAATACATTATTTGATTGACTTTATTACTTCTAAAACTAGTACTTAGGTTTTCAACTAGGTACATACAACATGTGGGATCAATAGTGGGCATTTGTGTGGACTTAAAATGTTTCAACCTACATTTATTTGCATAGATATACCAAAATTATTTAGATAAAAAACTTTTAAATTAATTAAAAGGGTTCAATAAAATAGACACTTGTCTATCTCACCATTCAATAATTTTTTTTTTTAATCCACCATTCAATAAATTTTTTATTGAATCAGTCAAATTCATTAATTTCTCAAAAGTTAACTGAAACAAACAATTCATTAAAATGTAATAAATTTTTTTTTTTTTTTTTAATAAAATAGACACAAATCTATCTCACCATTCAATTTTTTTTTTTTAATTCAACATTCAATAAAATTAATCAGTCAAATCTCACAAGTTAAGTGAATCAAACAATTCATTAAATTAATAAGTTACTATCATATATGATTGTAAGTATTTTAAAAATCATTCATTTACATTCTACATTGTTTTTAATAATTAAATTTAAAATTTCTCTAACAAAATTTAATCCATCACAATAGTATATATAAAAATAATTATTACTCCTATGATCTTTATAAACTATACAAGTAATCAAAAGAATAGAAAAAATGATACAAAAAATAGATAATCTGAAGCCAACACAAAAATTGCACTAATATTGGTCATCATCATTAAAAACTTTCATTATTGAAAAAACAATTGTTTCAATGAAATCAAACAAACACCAAGTAAATATGAAAGGCTTATCACAAATGCCTTGTAAAATATATGATGAGTATTTACTAGAGTATATTTAACATTAATAATTTTAAAGAGAAAATATATATTTAAGGAATACTTAATTATAAATTAGTAAATATGTAAATAAATTTAATTCATTAATGTTAGAAGATTATTAAATATGAAGACTATATATATAAATAAATAAAGTGACATTTGATAATTTTATTTGTAAAAAAAATGTAAGTGATATAAATATTATGTGTTGTTTGAAAATTTAATTTAGAAGAAATAATTAACTAATATTGACGCACAATATTTTATTTCTAATAACGACGAGAAATAGTTAACTAAAATTTAATTTAGAAAAAATAAAATTAACATTAATTTAGAAGAAATAGTTAACTACTCCCTCCCTCCCAGCATACTTTTTCATAGGTAACTAGGTAAGCTGTAAGTGAACACACTTATGAGAGTGTAATAATGAGTAGAGTGTTGAGATGTAATTTTGTATAAAATAAATAAATAAGCTGATTTTTATTTATGTATATAAAAAAAGTAATAACATTTGTGTAAAATTGAGAATATTGTGAGAGTTGAATTTATAAATAATTTTCTTTTAAAGGTGTGGAAGATATTGTGAATATGTAAAAAAAAAAAAAAAAAAAAGTCTAAAAGGTATAATGAGATGGTGCAAGTAATGTTTAACATTATTTAGGAACATTTTATACTTAATTATGAAAGGATTTTTGATAAAATTGGGGCGTGTATTAAGAAACATAGTTGACTTAAAAAACCCATAGATTTGACGAGGCCTGGACTAGGGTCTTTTTCGTGCTCGTTTGGAAAAAGATCTTTTCCTTTTGAATACTTTTGATTCTTGTAAAATTTTCTTGATATTCAAGAAGAGGGTAAAAACCCAGAATCACAGTGGTAAAAACACTCTAATATGTTGGATCCCTTCAACCAAGAAGCTCAACCCGTTGTCCTGAAAAATGAGGTACTACTGCATGTCAATTATTTCTTCATTTTGGAGCTTTATTCCAAGAATGTATGTGAATAGGGATGAAAACAGAGCTAAATTACTTGAGGTGAATTATGATGATAACCTTACCAAAATTTGTACTTACTTTAACTTGATTTCTGTTACCATGTTATGTAAAACAATGACAAGAATTCGTGTAGAAAAAGAATAGAAATAAAAAAGAAGCCATGTTTTAGGTGAAGAGAAAATCATTTGCATGTGGGGTCAAACAAAGGGATTTAGTGAGGTGCAATGTAATGCAGCTTCAAAATGAGTTGATAATTTGAAAATAAATTGATGTTGTGAGAGTATTAATTTTATGTGTTCAAATAATCATTTGAGAGTTGAGACGGACCGAAAAAGAAAGTTTGCAAGTACTTGGGAGGTTATAATATTTATTGTAAAATAAATTGTACCCCCATTCACTTAAAAAAGTAGCATTGAATTATATCTTGCTGATTGTAACCTTACCTTTAACAAATAGCCTCCTCATCCTTGTGATACTCATTGCTTGTCCCCTGAGCCACATTTTTTTTAATATCTATATCCATTACTCAAGAATCAAGATTGAGCTTGTGAGTTATTGTTTCAGAATAACATCAGATGTTTAATATACATATTGTGGGACTGTGTTTAGGATAATGTGACTGTCTGCCTTAATTTTTTGTAGTCCTAGTTTAAATCCACATGTGCTGAAAGATGATGAGTTTTACAACCTTTTTTCAGGCGTGTGATGGCGAAATTCCACGCCCTCAGTCGAGTTCCGAACCAGAAAAGGAGGAGGATGACATTCACTATCTAACAGAGAAGCCATTTTTTGATTTGATTATATCAAAGTCACATCTGAATCAACTGGTAATTACTCTGCTCCTTCAACATTATTCATGATATATACCTCCAAAAGGTACTTTTACTTATAAAAGTCTTGTGTGTTGCTGTTAGCAGTACCTGCCTGTCAGTATAATTTCATTTCTTCCTCATGCTACTGTCCCTGTGGTACTCACACATGGTGGCAAGAACTGGAATCTATCTTACATTGGGGATACCAAGCCTAGGTTTGATCCCAGATGGAAAACATTCGCCACTGAAAACCAGCTGAAAATAGGTGATGCTTGTGTCTTCGAACTAGTGGACGACACCCCTACAAATCTTAGGTTCAAAGTTCATATTTACAGGCTGGACGATTTCCCTATTCAACTGCTGGAATTGGTCGAGTCTCGTGGTCATACATTTGAGACGCCGATATGCATTGATTAAATTCAGCAGCATTCTAGTTGATTCTGATGAAGCCTTCGTCTAATCTTTTTACCTCTACGATTCACTGATTATCTAGTAAGGAATTAACTAGCCAGCATTCTGATGTTTAGCTTCTTTTGTAGAATAGTAAGGCATGTGCTAAGACTGAATTTGACACATCCTTCATTATATTGGGCATTACATGTTTAGTAACTAATTATCATATTGATGAAAAGGATTTCAATAATGTAGCTTTTCGTTTGTCCAAACGGTTATAGGTAGACACCGTTGTGAGTGAAAGCAACGAACTAGAAATTAGACCTAGCAACGAGATCCAAAACCAGCATACAAAAGTTTGGTGGTAGCAATCCTTGCCCATGCACACCTTTGATCCATCGTTTCCTATGTTTGCTTCGTAGATTAGTGCTGCAAGAAGACTGTAGAGCAGTGATCCAATTGGGATGTTTGTAATGAGAATATTGTGATTGACTCCTGCCCTGTTAGGACCAAAAAGCTCTGATGTGATGGACACTGCTGCTGAAAAAATGAAGCCCGAGCTTAGTCCAATTAACCCCGTGGCAGCAAGCAGTGTAGTCTTACTGTCTGATAAAACGAGGAGGATGAATGCAATCGGCGTAGGAATGATGGCCAAAGTAAGCCATCCAGTCCTTGCATAGCTGCATTATTCCAAAGATTGATTATTCAGTTGATATATGAGAAGTAGGAAAATAGCTTGAGTAATTACCCTCGTAAGAAATCTGGCGCACTAGAAAGCAAGCGACCGAAAAACGAGCATGCAGAATAGAGAGAAACCAGTGAAGCAATATCTGAGTGATAACCCAGGGATTCAGAAATTTGTCCCAGATTATTACTGTAAACCAGTCCTAATGTTCCACCACAGAAATATGTGAAATAGTAGAGCCAAAAATCCCAGTTACGAACAAGCATACTAGTCGAGTGTTCTTCTCCTAACACCACTAACTGGTCATCTTTGAAGTAAGAATCATCATCACTCTCTGATCCCATGAGCTCCTCTTTATGGATATCAAGTCCATCAGTGTCTTTTCGCGCCCCGTATATTATCCCTAAGGGAAGTAGTAACAAAACTATAGCTCCAGATAGGATTAGACGAGCAATATACGCAGTGGATGCTATTGAGTTTAAGAGGAGGAGATACAGGCCTGTGATAACGGCTAGTGCAGTTAGTATGAGAAAGTTGAGAGGGTCTTGGGAAGTGGCCTTATGAGATTGAGATGGAGATGGAAAGGCATCATGGTGGAGAATCGGAGCGAGGGCAAAAATGGAAACGATTAAGGGGAGGAGTGCATTGAGGAGAAGATAGAGTTTGTTATCATTGGGGTCAATAGAATTAGCAATGAGGTTGTAAATTGCAGCACTCACACCATTGAAGCTTATACTCAGAGACAAAGCTACTGCCCTGTTTGCTGGAACAAAGCTTTTGATACACATAACATAACATACTGTGTTGAACCAGCAGATGCTACACCCTGCCATTACAGATGACATAACTACCTGCCACAAATTCAAAATACATCTTACTTTTTAGAAATTGATGTTGTAAGTTTATCGACTATTGGCGATAATCCAACACGTCACTGGACCAAAAAAATCGAATACGGTAAACTTATACTCCCTCCGTCCCGGAGGAACTTGCACCCTTTGACCGGCACACATTTTAAGAAATGTGTAATGATTGATGTTTTGAAGGGTAGTTTTGTAAACTTTTATGAATAAAGTAAAGTAAAAAGTAGATTGAGTGTGGAAAAGTAATGACATATGCGTAAATATGAGTATATTTCAAGGGTGAGGGTTGTGAAGATATTTCCTTTTATAGAGTGTGCAAATTGGTATGAGACATCCATATATGAAAAGTGTGCAAATTCATGTGGGACTGAGGGAGTAGAACTTATTTAATAAGTTGAAACAGTCTCCGGACCAAAAAAAATTTGGGTAAAATTATTGTGCTGTAAAAACACCCTAGCTTTTATTATGTTCATCCTCAAATCCTTTTATTCTCCGTGTTTCCATTTTATTTGTTGAGTTGAAATGAAACTTATTGAAGACGAGTTATATTAGTTAATATTAAGATTGCTTGCTTCTATTTAAAAACAGAATGGTAGTGGTTAGTGACTCAAATTTGTTGAAGTTTGTTAACATTGTTCAACCACTTTTGCTTCACTTATGGGCAAACTTTGCCAACTCTACCAATCTTCTTCTTCTTTTTTTTGCGGCAGTTTATGAGAATTGTCCTTTTTCTTCAATAATGGCCTACTCCTCTCTAACTAATCAATGGATTATAAATAAAGTAGCACCATAATTTGTTAATTCACCGATAATACCATTAAATTGTAGGGCAAAAAATGGGTGAGAAGTAGTACTTGTAAACATATATATGTAGACAAGAAAGCTTAATTAATTAAATTAAACTTATTAGTGCCATGTGGTAGGTGGATTAATGCAGGATTTATTTTTTGATACTAGTGCAGGATAATTGTTGAACCGTGAAACATGTGGGTGTGGTTGTTGTTAATCAATAGAAAAACCTTATTAGTGAAGAGGGGAAATCAAGAGAAAATTGTATTTTACTAGATTACATGTTTTCTTGTTTGGTTCGTTTTTTACTATATTATCCATTTACTTTACAACTTTAAATACTATTAAATCATATTATATATTCTATCTACTTTATCACTTTAAATACCCGTTTCACAAAAATAGTCACATTTAATTTTACACACAAATTAAGAAAAATCAATAAATGTGGTCTAATATGTGTATTTTATGATAATCTATTATTTTAGTGTAAATTCTAAAAGGGGTAAGTTATACTCAGTACTTAGTAAAATTGTAAATAAAACACTTAATACTTAATAAAAGAGAAAATAGGACATTCAAAAAAAGAAAAAATTGGCTATCTTACATTAAAATTTATATTTGAGTCAAATGGATAGTAAGTAAAATATATAAAGTGATAAAGCTAAAGCTAAAAGCCTTTAATGAGATAAATTAAGAATTAATGCATTCAATTTAGTGATAATGAATTGGGTGAGAGTCCCTGTCAAAAAGAAAAAAAAGAAAAAGAGAATTGGGTGAGAGTATATTTACTTACCAGAAAATAAGGGAGAGAGATGAGGTTTTGAATGAGAAGCCATTGGAGGCCATAGCCAAGGAGTCCCATAGAAGCAGCGGTGAACATAACAATCCATGTGGGGAAATAGATAAGACAAACACCTGAACACCACCCAAAGGCCTTTCCTGCGTCAGAAGCAATTGAAATATAGTTGAGCTGCACCTGCGATATGGATAAAACCCGTTTGAGATCGGAGGAGTAGGATGAAAAATCCAAGTTAGTTCCTGTAAATGCTTGAATCCATATTGTAGCCACCAGTATCATCCATTTTCTTGATGATGATGATGATGATTCCCCAAACATATTTCTGCAAACAGAGGGAGGGGTTTTTGTTGTGGTTAATTTTGTGGAAGGAAGGAATTAATAATATGATGATGGAGCTTTCAAAGGTTTCTTGCTTTCTTAACTTTCTTTGTCTTTGAGAGAGGGTAAGATTGTGGCTTCACGAACTCTGCCTGGGCTAGTTTTATGGGTAGAGCCTAACTAAGGGGGTTGTTTCAAAGGAAAATAAAATAAAATTAAAAGCTTTTAAGGGTTGTTTCAAAGGGAAAAAAAAATAAATTAAAAGCTTTTAAGGGGTTGTTTGCAAATAATATGAAGTGATTGCAAAGTTAGAAGTGTTATGCAATCACAAAATAAAACAAAATAAAATTGAGTGTGAAAGGGGTTGTTTTGAAATAATATTATTTATATTATTTTACCTCCACCTAGATCATTATAGCTTATTTATTCAAATTGCATCATTTTATTAATAAACAATTACTTTATTTATAAATGTATTCGAGTATCCTATTATACCTTTAATATGTGTATTTTATATATAAATAAATTGTATTTTATATATAAATAAATTAATATTCATTAAAATATATTACTTGTATTTGTGTCCCTCTATCTCTGTAAAAAAGAGATTTTTTTTTTAAGTAGTGTTTACATTCTCAACTTCTTGTCTAAATTAAAAAAACAATTGAAGCTAAAAAAAAAAAAAAGTCACAATCGAAAGAAACATTTCATCTACAACTACAAGTACTTTTTTTTTTAGGTTAAAATTCTAGTGCATGAATCATGATACTAAAAGTCAATGAGTGTCCATAAGATTAAGCCCATCATTTTTGTTGGGCTTGCCAAGCTAATATTAAAGGGTGTCCTCAATAGATTGGTGTCTATAATCACGCCCATATTAAAGTCCATAAGTCTTTTGAACTTTAAATACTCAATTCATTTTTATAGTTTAACTAGGGTCGGTTTTAGAGGGAAGGGAGAGCTTCTAGTTGCTTCTCCCTTCTTCACCGGCCTCCGTCGCCGTGCAGATCTGTCGTTCACGTTGCCGTCATCGGTCTTGTCCCTGTTGTTGCTATGTCTTTGTTGTCGCCTTAGATCTTTTGGTTTCTGTGTCTCTCCAATCTTCTGTTATTTTAGTTTTCGTCATGGACAAAAATATCCGAAAATTCCCCCGATATATCCTCGATATATCCATTTTTCGCAGTCACCGATATCGATATTGAGAAAAAACGATATTTCCACTATATTTGTAAAAAAAATCGAAAAAATCGATATACAATAACAATATCGAAACTAATATCGGTAAAATAACGGAACAATATCGGAAAATATCGGAAAAAAATATAAAAATGTCGATAAATTTTAAAAAATATTATATGAAATAACATTGTATGCTATATTTTATATAAATTTATCATAGATGTAAATGGATTTAAATTGTTTTTGTGAATTTATGTATTAAAAGTTAATTATTAAATTTCCACAATTTTTAAAATTTACCGATATCGAATATCGATATCGATATATCCATCGATATTTCCACAAATTTAAGGTCTTGATATTTCAATCGACACCGATATTTTTGTCCTTGTTTTCGCTAGATTTGAGTTGTAGATCTGGTTTAGTTTTTTTCAGTTCTTGTTTGGGATCAACGTAGATCTTGCCCGTAACGGAGCCACGGTGACCGTTCGGGTATTTCTTCGTTGATCCTATTTTATTGATTTCTTAGGTAGTTTTGGTGCTTGCTTAGTTTTTGTTTTTGTTTCTGTTGGTTGTCTCGGTTGCGCGGGCTTTGTTGTGGTTGTGAGACTTTTTTTTGATGGTTGGGCTCTTTGAGATAGTCTCGAGAGCCCTGGTGCTATGGTACTTTTGAATCGGGTACTCGTGGAACTTTGTCTGTTTATTCTATTTCCTATTCTTGATATGAGAACACCTTAGTGTGGGGTTGTCTCATTTAAAGATTGGAGACCTGGACACATGTTAAGGCAAAGGGAAGCTCGTCTTTCTTCTTCACGCGATTGGAGTGGACGGCGATATCCGTTTGGTTTGAAGATCAAGATCTTAGGCTCGTGATTTGTTGCTCTATTTTATAATTTTGTAAACCCCCTTATCAAAAAAAAAAAAGATTCATTTTTATAATTTAACTTTCATCATTTTTATTTTTGAAAAAAAAATATTATTCCCACACACTATTTTATTTCTATTATATTTTCACTCAAATATAAATAATCACTTTTTTAAAATACATGTCCGATTGTTAAAATGGACGTAGAGAGTTTTATTTTTTTTAAGGGAAAGTTGCAAAATACAAACACGGTCTTCTTAGGTTAGTTAGGGTGTCGTCCTACTCCAAAGTCATTTTATACTCCATCCCATACTTGAAGATACATTTTACCATTTTGGGCGTTCCATACTTTATGACATATTATCTAAAATGACAAAAACACTTTTAAACACTCCCCTTAAAACATCACAATATTATAACAAATGCCACTACTTTATTACACTAAGGCCCAGTTTGATATGGCAAATAAGACCTTTTTAATACCTGTATAACAACATCTGGGCTGTTTGATAGCCTAAACAGGCTTATATCTCAGCCCTGAATAGGCCCAAAACCACCACTTTTTAATATAGTGGTTTTGCTCTTATATAGGTTTATGAGATTATTTACAGTTGACTCCCTCTTTTGGCCAACTATAGCAACCCACTCCCACTATACTCATTCAAAAAAAAAATTGCAACTAGCTTCTGAAATCGTACACAATTTTACAATTATAACCCTGAGTTGATTTTTGATTTATAAAATAATAAAACCACTTTTTGCCTTTTGCTTTTCCCTTCCCTAGGCTCACACATCCCAACTTCTTCACTTAAATATTTCCGGCAATTGAAGCTTATCGCCGGGCACAGCGAATAAATATGAATATGTACCACTGATCGCCGCGCTTTCCCACCGGAGAAGGAAGTATATCGGAGGAGACATTTCGATTCGTTGAAATCTTGGAGAAAAGGGTTAGTCGCTGCTGTCAAGTTAAACATTTTTCAGGCGACTACATACGGGCTACGGGGGCGGCCAGATTTGGGGCTTTAGGGTGGGGTCAAGAGACGCATTTTTCAGGCGACGGTGGCGACGAACATGTTTGGCGAACCGAATTCCGATCAATGGCTGCTCCCCTTCTCCTGAGAACTCCACCACTCCTCCGCCACCGCTTCCGTCTCGCCCCAAATAACCACCATTTCTTTCTCATCAATGGTTCAACAGCTCGCCTCCCGTTCTGCAGCGGCGCTGGGGAGCCAACATGTTAAGGAGATTCTTCGATTTCTTCATATTTTGGGGTAGAAATTGGGATCATGAGGAAGTTGTTTCAATTCCTGTGTTAGTAAAAATGGAAAATTGGTTTTTGCTCCTGTGGGTTGTTTTTGGTGAAAAAATTGAGGTGTGCCAATGATATGAATAAAAATGGAGGTTTTGCCCCTGCATTCGTATTAGGGGTATGTGTGGGCCAAGAAAAAAGAATTTCAATTAAGAAGTTTTCTTTAAGTATATTATCCTATTTCTAGATACTAAAACTTAAATCGAATAGGCAATATACAAAAAATTTAATATTAAATTGAGGCACTAAACTCTAAATAAGGTAACTTGTAGGTTCTGTTTGGAAAAAATTAATTTAACTTGTGTAATATGAAATTTAATATGAAATTACCACTGATAATATGAAATTACACTGTTAAGCTTCATTTGGAAATTTTTTAACTTGTAGGTTGAAATATACACATTAAATTGATGTTCATGCACTTATAAATGTTTAAGCTTTCTTGTATACTACTTTTGGCTTGAATGTTCATGTACTCTTCTTCTTGATGGTTAAAATATCAAATAATGAATGAAACTTTTTACAATACTATATTTAATTTAAGTTTAATACCTCAAATTTAATTTAAGGTTTAATACTTACAAAGTGTAATATTCAAATTTAATTTAAAGTTTGTGTAATGTACTAAACACTAAATTCTAAATTGTATTTCAAGGTGTATTATTATAAGTGTTTTTTAAAGTGTATTTCAAATTTAATTTAGAGTTTATGTTAGTTATTAAAACTCAAATTTGAATATTACATAAGAAAGAACTACACTTTGAAATTGAGTTTGAATATTACATAATTTACTAAAACTAAAATATTTGAACACTAAGTGTTGTAAAATTGAACATTAAGCGTTGCAAGATTGAACACTGAGACAAGGTAGTCTGACGGAAGAGAGAGTTTATTTTGTAATTAATTATGTCAGTTGATTGATACACCCCTTCCTTCTTAATATCCAAATTCAATTTAGGGTTCAGTAACTTATGTAAATTCTAAGATTCTGTTTGGATGAATGAATTTGATTTAAGAAGACATTTCAAATGAAAAGATTTAAAAATACATGATTTTCAAATGATATATTACAATTCAATTTAGTTTTAAGGTTTATGTTTGATACCTTATATACTACTATATAAGTTTAGTAACTTGTGTAATATTATTCAAATTTAATTTCAATTTAACTTTTAGTAACTTATGTAATATCCAAAATCAATTTAAGTTTAAAGTTTATGACATTATGTTTAGTACCTTATATACAATTTAAGTTTACCAACTTATGTGATATTCCAATTCAATTTAGGTTTAGTATCTTATGTTTATCGAATAATAAGAGATTTAACAAGAAATTGTATATATAGTACTAAATATAAATCTTAAACCTAAATTTAGTTTGAATAGTACATAAGTTACTAAAAGTTAAATTGAAATTAAATTTGAATATTATTTAAGTTATTAAACTTAAATAAAATATATAGTACTAAATATAAACCTTAAACCTAAATTGAGTTTAAATATTACATAAGTTACTATAGATTCAAAATTGAATATTACCTAAGTTACTAGAACATTAATTGAAATTGAGTTTTAATCTTCCTAACGTATGTAAACTCTAAATTGAATTGAGTTTGAATATTACATAAGTTACTACAAATTCAAAAGTGAATATTACCTAAGTTACTAGAACATTAATTGAAATTGAGTTTTAATCTTTCTAACTTAATTATGAAAACTCTAAATTGAATTGGGTTTAAATATTAAATTTTCTAAAAAATGTGTAAGAAAAAATGTAATGAGTGGTATCATGTAAGATACTCATGCGAAAAATTCAAAAAAGGACACTATTTGTTCAAATATTTACTCTTTGTGTTCAAATATTCGTCTTATGTAATATTCAAACTGAATTTAAATTTATGTTTTAGTAACTTATGTAATGTTCAATTTTAAATTTAAAAGTTTTAGTAACTTATTTAATATTCAAACTCAATCTAAATATGTTACTATTTTTTCTCTACACTATGTTTAGTATCATATAAACCTTGAACCTAAATTGAGTCGTTATTTACATAAGTTACTAAAACTTAAATTGAATGTTACATAAATTACTAGAACATTGATTGGAATTGAGTTTGAATCTTTCATATTATTTTCAAATTCAATTTAGGGTTTAGAGTTTAGTAACTTATGTAAACTCTAAATTGAATTGAGTTTAAATATTACATTTTTTAAACAATATTGTGTAAGAAGTATCATGTAAGATACTCATGAGAAAAAATCAAAAAAGGACACCGTTTGTTCAGATATTTACCATTTGTGTTCAAATATTCGTCCTATTTAATATTCAAACTGAATTTAAATTTATGTTTTAGTAACTTATGTAATATTCAATTTTAAATTTAAAAGTTTTAGTAACTTATGTAATATTCAAACCAAATCTAAATATGTTACCATTTTTTCTCTACACTATGTTTAGTACCATATAAACCTTGAACCTAAATTGAGTCGTCATTTACATAAGTTATTAAAACTTAAATTGAATGTTACATAAATTACTAGAACATTGATTGAAATTGAGTTTGAATCTTCCGTATTTTCAAATTCAATTTAGGGTTTAGAGTTTAGTAACTTATGTAAACTCTAAATTGAATTGAGTTTGAATTTAAAAAATTGTTTAAAAAATGTTACATGATACTTCTAGTAATATTCAAACTCAATTAAAAAATTGTTTAAAAAAGGTTACATGATACTTCCATAATGTTACATGATACTACTCATTACATTTTTTCTTACACATTTTTTAGAAAATTTAATATTCAAACCCAATTAAATTTAGAGTTTTCATAAGTTAGGAAGATTAAAACTCAATTTCAATTAATGTTCTACTAACTTAGGTAATATTCAATTTTGAATTTGTAGTAACTTATGTAATATTCAAACTCAATTCAATTTAGAGTTACACACATTAGGAAGATTAAAACTCAATTTCAATTAATGTTCTAGTAACTTAAGTAATATTCAATTTTGAATCTATAGTAACTTATGTAATATTTAAACTCAATTTAGGTTTAAGGTTTATGTTTAGTACTATATATACCATTTAAGTTTAGTAACTTATATAATATTCAAATTTAATTTCAATTTATATTTTAGTAACTTATGTATTATTCAAACTAAATTTAGGTTTAAGATTTATATTTTAGTACCAGATATACAATTTCTTGTTAAATCTCTTATTATTCTATAAACATAAGATACTAAACCCTAAATTGAATTGGAATATTACAAAAGTTACTAAAACTTAAATTGAAAATTGAATATTACATAAGTTACTAAAAATTAAATTAAAATTGATTTTGAATATTTCATAAGGCGAATATTCAAACTCAATTTAGGTTTAAGGTTTATGTTTAGTACCTTGTATAAGGTAATATTTGAATAGTGTATTTTTTTTGAATTTTTTTCCTAATAATGATTTTTTTTAATTTAAATATTTCTAAACTCTAAACCTTAAATTAAATTTTACTATTAAAATTAAATTGAAATTGATTCATTCATTCATTAAATTTACATATATATCGAACCCACGAGGAAAGAATTGATATATATTGAACCCACAAGGAAAGAATTGTTTCCCTTATGCCCATCTAGGTTATATACTTACCATTTAAGTATAGTAACTTATGTAATATTCAAATTCAATTTAGGGTTTAATAGTACTAACTTATGTAAATTTTAGGGTTCGTTGCCTTATGTAAATTTTATTAATGAATCAATTTCAATTTATGTTTAGTACTTATATAATATTTAAATTTAATTTAAGATTTAGAGTTGCCTCAATTTAATATTAAATTTTTTTGTATATTACCTATTCGATTTAAGTTTTAGTATCTAGAAATAGGATAGTATACTTAAAGAAAACTTCTTAATTGAAATTCTTTTTTCTTGGCCCACACATACCCCTAATACGAATGCAGGGGCAAAACCTCCATTTTTATTCATATCATTGGCACACCTCAATTTTTTCACCAAAAACAACCCACAGGAGCAAAAACCAATTTTCCATTTTTACTAACACAGGAATTGAAACAACTTCCTCATGATCCCAATTTCTACCCCAAAATATGAAGAAATCGAAGAATCTCCTTAACATGTTGGCTCCCCGGCGCCGCTGCAGAACGGGAGGCGAGCTGTTGAACCATTGATGAGAAAGAGATGGTGGTTATTTGGGGCGAGACGGAAGCGGTGGCGGAGGAGTAGTGGAGTTCTCAGGAGAAGGGGAGCAGCCATTGATCGGAATTCGGTTCGCCAAACATGTTCGTCGCCACCGTCGCCTGAAAAATGCGTCTCTTGACCCCACCCTAAAGCCCCAAATCTGGCCGCCCCCGTAGCCCGTATGTAGTCGCCTGAAAAATGTTTATCTTGACAGCAGCGACTAATCCTTTTCTCCAAGATTTCAACAAATCGAAATGTCTCCTCCGATATACTTCCTTCTCCGGTGGGAAAGCACGGCGATCAGTGGTGGTACATATTCATATTTATTCGCTGTGCCCGACGATAAGCTTCCATTGCCGGAAATATTTAAGTGAAGAAGTTGGGATGTGTGAGCCTGGGGAAGGGGAAAAGAAAGGCAAAAAGTGGTTTTATTATTTTATATATAAAAAATCAACTCAGGGTTATAATTGTAAAATTGTGTCCCATTTCAGAAGCTAGTTACAAATTTTTTTGAATGGGAGTTGGATGCTATAGGGTCATCCCACGAGGGACCTTAGGGTGATCCTCCTTAGGTTTATATGCCCAAAATCACTGTTCCACCTTCAAAAAATTATTTAAACCCCCCTAGTATTAGCTATATGGCCTTTTCCCCGTATAAGCACGATTACTATATTGCCCCTCGATTTTTTTGCTTAACACCCAAACCCTAATTCATTTTTCAAAAATTCTATTGCTGCCTCTTTCTCATTTCTTACCATGGCGATATTTCAGCATTCCTCTTCCACTTCAATCGTCTCCCCCGAACCACCTGACCGTCGACTGCGTCTCTTCACCGTTGTTCCGCCGCCTCTGTGGGCGGAACCCTAGCTGTCGCGGTGTTCGACTGCACATGCCTGATGCGCCGTCGCGGCCTCTGTAAGCGAGCGGAACCCTAGCGTGAGAACCAGATTCAAGTGTCAATGACGCCGCCGTGAGTTCAGCCACCGCAGCCACAGCCGTTCTGTCAGAGATTCGTCCGCCGTCGCTCAAGCCAATTTAAACCATAAATCCTCCATCTCTAGTCACCGCTACGGCGTTGGAAAAATCTACTCAACCTAGAGCTCTTGACTCGCTCAAGAAGCCTTTTACCGGAAATCCAGCAAACCCTACCCCGGAAAACGATGACCCTAGACATCTTTTGGTGAGTCGAAGTTTCAGAAATATTGTGGAGGTATATGCTTCTGTTTGAAACTGTACTTCTGAAAACACTTGTATTTGTAGATCGAGTATCTTCTTCAATGTGTATTTGTTGAATGATTTAAGTGTTAGACCTCTCATTTGGTAGAAACATGTTGCTCTCGTTGTTGAATCATTTCAATTTTTGGTTGATTCTTTTAAATCTATTGCATATTTTTGTTGTTGTTTGTGTACTGATTAGATTAAGTTGTCTTGAAACTTTTCAGGATCTGTTGGATAACATTTGGTCTTTAGATTAACAGAAAATAGTTTTACTTTTTTTGGAGTGGAAATTTTAAGAAATGGGTTTCATTCATCAACCTTTACTTATTTTGTTGCATCTCAGGGACCTTCAGCTTAGTTTGGATAGAAATGAATGTGAGCTTTCACAATTTGTGCAACCTCTTTATTATTCAATGCTTTCATTTGGGAAGCAAGTTTAACTTAAAAAGCTTAAGTCACACACAGTAAATAGTGAAACAGAGTTCATGAGGAATTGACAAGCCGCAAGCTCGAAATTAAGGTAGATGAGGACAAACTTGTGATTTAGTTTCAGGAAATCCAAGTGAATGTCATCTATTTCCGGTTATGTGATGTGTACACGGTGATGGTTGTTTCGTTCTTGGTTTGGCTAGTTCTTTTTTGTTTGTATTTTATCTACATCAAACTCAGGCAGCTGTGTTCTTTGTTGAATTTGCTCTGCTTTGCAGAATTGGTTCTGCCTTGGAAAGTTTTCAGAAAAAGTTAGCAAAGATGGTCGGTTACCTTGTACACTAAGGATAAGTGCATAGCTAGACTTCCCATAGCTGTGTTTGCCATTTTTCCCCCAGCTGGTTCTGCGATGTGTTTTATGTTCCATCCTTATGTTCTTCAGACTTGAATCTTTCTATCAAAATTATTTAGCATCATGCTATTAAAAACATCTCTGAATTTTTAAAAACTTATTATAGGTTCTGTAATGGTGGTGTTCCAAAACAATGGGCATTGGAGTGGCTCTGTTTGGCAACGTTTTCAGAATTGGCTGGAGCAGCTCTGTTTTGCAAAATTCTTAATTTGCTTCTTTAATATTTGTATTCAAAATAACTATTAAGTAGACAAGTTATGGTTTGCCGTATTTACGCGTAGATTTGAACCAAGATTTATAATCCTTCAAATTTTGGTGTCTTGTTCAACAAAGAAGATTTTTTGTTGTGTAGGGGTTCATAAGAGCTGAACTGTGGAGATAGTTTTCGAAGTTAATCCAAGTGAATGTCGTCTATTTCCGGTTATGTGATGTGTCCACGGTGATGGTTGTTTCGTTCTTGGTTTGGCTAGTTCTTTTTTGTTTGTATTTTATCTATATCAAACTCAGCAGCTGTGTTCTTTGTTCAATGTGCTCTGCTTTGCAGAATTGGTTTTCGAAGTTAATCCACGGTGATGGTTGTTTCGTTCTTGGTTTGGCTAGTTCTTTTTTGTTTGTATTTTATCTATATCAAACTCAGCAGCTGTGTTCTTTGTTCAATGTGCTCTGCTTTTCAGAATTGGTTTTCGAAGTTAATCCAAGTGAATGTCATCTATTTCCGGTTATGTGATGTGTCCACGGTGATGGTTGTTTTGTTCTTGGTTTGGCTTAGACACGCGCAAAACCGAACCGGCCAACCGGCCAAACCGGCGGTTTTTAACCGCCGGTTTGACAAACCGCCGGTTACGGTTTACAAACCGAACCGTAACCGAAAAATGGCGGTTCGGTTACGGTTCGACATTTTGACAAACCGCAAACCATCGATTTTGACGGTTAACCGTCAAACCGGCGGTTTTTTATTAAAAAAAAAATAATAATAATTTTTTTAATACACAATTCTTCTATTTTTAATGTATAAATTTAAGTTATATAATTTTTATTCAATTCTAGTAATGTATTTTTTAAAAAATGAGTTAAAACGAATAAAAAATGAACGAAAACGGAGTGAAAACGAGCGAAAACGGAGATAATATTTAAAAAAAAAAAAAAACCCTAAACCGCCAAACCGGCGGTTTTCAAACCGAACCGCCGATTTGAAAACCGTAACCGTAACCGGCGATTCGCGGTTCGGTTACGGCTCGCCGAAACCCCAAACCGTAACCGCCGATTTCTAACCGAAACCAGCGGTTTGAAACCGTTGCCCACTTTGGCTAGTTCTTTTTTGTTTATATTTCCCTCACCAAAGTTGTTTTAATTTTGAGCACTATTCTCTTTTGATTTTACTATACAAATTGATTGAAATGACTAAACTATATACTAAAAGACTGAGTATGTTTTAGTGAAACAACTAATACTGTTTAAACGTAATGAAACTGATTTTTGTGCGTCAATCTAAAAGTTTCTTTGTGCGTGACTAGGCTTGTGAGACGGGAGGCGTGATTGAGATGCTGGTGGTGGAGGGGACGGCGGCATGCAGAGAGCATGCCGCCGGAGTTTTGCTAAAGATATGCAAAACATGCAAGGAGAGGTATTGAGGGAGGGGGCAATGGCAGGGCTATTGCAGCTGAGTGTTGATGGTACATGGCTTGCAAGAAAGAAGGCTAAAGCTTTGCTTTTGTTGCTTAGAGACGACGACAATGGTGAATCGTCGTCGTCGTCTTCGAGGATTAAGCATTCAAAGAGTGTGGTGTTTGAAGAGGTTATGAGAGAGATTGATGGAACTTCAATTGAGCTTGTGGAGGAGATGATTGCCAGACTTAGAACATGATTTGTTTGGTTTTTTTTTTTTAGTCACACATCATGTTTGTTGATTGCCAATTGGCATGATTTAGGATGTTAGGTTTTTAGTTTTTTTTGATTAAAGAACTTAATCGACAAAGCAATATAAATGTTGCGTCTGGATTTAGTATTTGATTAAAGATGTTGAAATCCTAATGGTAAATTAATTGGTGTTGTTTGGATGGAGGATTTTTAGAATGAATTTGAAAGCAACCAGTCTCATTTCCAACTATTATCTGATTCATTTGATTGAATCTGAAATCTAATCTAAGTTAGGAAGATTTATAATCCACGGATTTCAAATTTTATATGATTGCCCACACATATGCCTACTATTGATTTCACATTTTTTTTATGTACTTGAAAATCTACAATTTTTTTTTTAAGTTATAGGTGAAATAGGTGTATATATTTTAATATCAATCAAACAATGTACTTGGATGCTGAAAAAGTGAGGGTAGAAATGTCTTTTCACCATTTTCATCATTTTCATCTTTTTTATATGGTCGATTATGCATTCTATCAAACAAAAAATAATTTTATACATCTGATAATACATGCTATCACACAAAAATTAACAATAATATAGTGTTTTTAGTACACTTTTTTGTACTTTCTATCACACAAGATTTTATCTTTATACACCTTTATATGTCACTTTTCGCACTAATTTAGTAAGCGGGCCTCTTATATGTCACTTTCCGCATTAAAATTATATCTGGTTTCAAACGGGGCCTAAAAAGTACTCTCTCCATCCCACAAAAATAGCTACATATTTTTTTTGGATGTCCCAAATTATAGATACATTTCCTCTTTTACTTTAGTATTAAATGTTCTATTGTCAATTTTACCCTTAATTAATAAAAGTAATTAATGCTTAACAGATTTTGAAGTATGAAATTTTAAGGGTAAAATTGATACATTAGTTAAATTTGACTACATTTATTGATTTTTCTTAATCTGTGTGTAAAGTCAAATGTAGCTATAGCTACATATTACTTTTTTGGATGTCCCAAATTATAGCCACATTTCCTCTTTTATTTTAGTATTAAATGCTTTATTGTCAATTTTACCCCTAATTTATAAGAGTAATTAATGCTTAGTAGATTTTGGAATATGAGATTTCAAGGGCAAAATTGAAACATTAACTAAATTTGACTTCATTTATTGTTTTTTCTTAATCTGTGTGTAAAGTCAAATGTGACTATCTTTGTGGGACGGAGGGAGTACTATTTATAAAATTGAAAAATCTTTACTATTCCCACTTTATCTTACACAATATTAATAAACAATTCATTTATTAAAACCCGTGCCCAATTGGTTTGAGCCTTCAGGTATGAGACGGAGGGAGTATGAGTTATAATTTGGTAACCTACTAGTATCGTATGTTACTTATTGCACTAAACACCTTATTTCATGATAGAAAATTTTACTTTAGTTGTATATATAGCTTTAAAATATGATTGAATTGGCTAGATCATAAATCCTATGCCATATAGTAACATAAAATGCGATTTGTTTCAGGCATAAAATCATTTCATATAAGCCTTTCATGGCCTAATATACCATTAAATAAAGTAAAAAAAAAAAAAAAAATCGAAATACAACGTACGTACCTTTCCAATTTTTTTTTCAAATCACAACGAAACTTTTTAATACGAGATCTTAACTCTTTTCTATTGAATTATTTCCTAGAAACTTCAAAAAAAAGAATAAAAAGGTCCCAAAAAATATAAAAATAAAAGTAAAGGACAGTCAAAAAGTTTCACCAGTATAGGAAAGTAGATAAAAAACCCACACCACCATAACCACCATTGATCCAACTCCAACTCACAATTTCTTGATTTGCAGATCCCAAAATACCTTTCTCCACGACACTTTTGATCGCCTTGGAAATGCACCAATGGACTCTTTTCTTTTTGTCATTAATGGTGTGAAAGGAAAAGAGTAGGATTGTCAGAGTTGGTTAGTTTTGTTGCAGCAGGAGGTCCCAGTCATTTTTTCTTTTTAACAGCAGTACAGTACGTACTAACACTTTGAATAATGATTCTTATTTTTACAGTTTTGTTTCTCTCATTAAAGCCAGGTACACTAAACTCAGAGTTGGAGACATAGCCATATCTGAAAGCTGTTGACAAACAACAAGATGATGTATGGAGAAAGTGGTGATGGTGGAGGATTGGATCGATTGATTATTGAAGGCATTGTGGATGAAGGTTTCTCCCAAACCAATAATATCCCAAATTGCAGCAGCAAGGGTCACACCTTTTCCATGGCGGAAAAAGTACTCCTGCCAGTAGCGATGATGGACAGCAGCATCAATTGCGGTGAAATTGTGCACAATTTAAACTGCACTAGTTTTAATGGTGAAAATGAGTATGAAATTTACACTACCACTGGTGAAACCCCATATAGTGATTTATTGAGCATGTATCCGGCTTTGCCCCCCAGAGCTTCTTCATTATCACTGCTTCCTTGTTCATCAAATCCCTTTTCTTCATTTGGCCTAATGCTGGATCCTCATCATGTGTATGCCGACCCTTTGAATCTGCCCCAACAGCCACACTTCTCTTCTCTGTTGACAGACTTAATGTATCATTCTTTCCCAAATCCAAATCCAAATGCAAATGCAGTAGGGGATGAGAGAGAGGCGTTGATGATGAATCAAAATGGTGATGGAATTTCTTCAGGGGAAAGGGAGTGCAATGTTGTCAAACACTCTGCTTCCGAAAAGCAGAAGAGACACGAGATCAATAACAAGTTTCAAGCTCTCAAGGAATTGATTCCTAATCCCACCAAGGTAATTATCTATATATGTATGTAATGTTGATGAATTAATTAATGGTAAATAATTTATAAAATTATCTTGCAATAATTGATCCAAGGAGGATAGGGCGTCGATCGTGGGGGACACGATCGAGTACATCAACGAGCTGAAGAGGAGAGTGTGTGAGCTCAAAGTGGTTGTGGAGAAGAAGAAACGTGCTAAACAGACTACTCAAGAAAAGCAGCAGCAGCAGCAGCAGGGTTTGGATGAAAATGATTCGGAGAGTTCATCATGGGTTCACCGCAAATCATCGAGAAACACAGAGGTGGATGTTCGAATCATGGAGAATGACGTTACAATGAAGCTTGTAATTCAAAAGAAGAGATCAAGCAGCAACTGCTTGCTATTTGTGGCAAAGGCTCTCGATGAACTTCACCTGGAGCTCCACCATGTCTCTGGTGGGGCCATTGGTGATTTCTATACTTATCTTATTAATTCTAAGGTACTTATTAATTTCACTTAATTTGGTTTAATAATTCATATATGTAATTATACAATATGTATGTTTGCAGATTTGTGAAGGTTCCAATGTGTATGCAAGTGCAGTAGCAAACAAGGCCATTCAAGCTGTGGATCAATACTACCACAACTGCAGTTAAGTTAGGTAAATGTGAAATTAAATCCAGAAAGATTTGTATTAACTACTTAATTAATGGTAAAGTTGAGAGAGAGAGAGAGAGAGAGATTTGTGAGCACATATTGCAAAAAATTGGGTTATATATGCCATGCATGGGAGTGTTAAGAACTTTCATTAACATTATAACAGTATTAGAGTTTTCTCTTTTCACCTCCATCTTCATTTATTGCTCGATCTCCTTAATTATTTTCCCGCGTAATTAAGAACTTAAAACCAATCATAAAGGCTAGATTAATATCCTTTCATATCACGTACAAATATAATTGTTTGATTAGTCAACAAAGGTAGAAAATAAATCCAAACAGTAGTAGGTATGGTATGTATACATGTTAATCAGCTGGTAGGTGCTAAATATGTAGAGACTAGTTTTCTTCTAGATTTATACGGTTTAGACCTGATAATATTGATCGAGTGCCAATCGGAATTCGGAGTCGAGGCGTCTCCGGTAGCCCCAGGCTTGAAGTGTATAGTATCCCTACTCTTCAATTTGAGATCAGTCAAAACCGTGGACCAGTCATCTTTAAGTTGCAAAAAAATGTTGGTTCATCAACTCCCACTTTGCTAACACCAATTTGAATTCAAATTCTTCATGGTTTACAATGACGGTAACACCCCCTCCATCTTCCAGCGTTCTTCTCTCTTGTCCACTCAAAAACCTCATCACCCTCTCAGTCTCCGAGATTACTAACAGGTTACATTCAATGAATAAATCTAAACCGTAGAGCTTCTTCTCGAACAAGAAATTAAACCGGTGGCACGTCGATTTGTCCAAGTAGCTGCGGTGGATTTCTTGTTTTGTTGATTCATGATCTTTTTTTTCTTTCCTTTGTTGACTTGTGGGGGTATTGGGACTAATTCAGGGACGAAGAATTCGCGCAGAGCCTCTGGATTATCCGGAAGCGGTAAAATGTGTGTGTATATCATGAACTTGTCGGGGGCGTCGGAAAAGAAATCGTATTCGAGAACAAGTCTGGTAGGCACAGGAGTAGGGCTATGCAGATAAGCATCATCTCCACCATCCTCCAACTTATATCCCAATATCTTCATCTTCTTTCTTTTTTCTCTCAAATATGATGCATGGAGTATTCTAAATAGATACCAAATTCTTTTTTATAATACCTGCAAATTAATTAAGTTGGATCACCGTACCCAAACCAAAAGTAGTTGTTTTCATTTCTGCCTATTAATTTAATATATACTCCTCCCTTCCATAATATATACTATTAGTTCCACAACAATTGTTTTTATTTATAAATTTACCTTTCATTATTAATAAAAAAAAAAAAATTATTACTTGCCTTAATTACAACACAATAATTACATATATGGATAATTTAGAAAGAAATGTGGAAAATAGCTAAAATGACAAACAATATGAATCTGAGGGGGCAATATATTTCTCTATCTTGATTTTGGCCAGTCTGAAAAATTATAATTTTTTATTACCCCATCTGTTTTTCAATAAGTGAAGTTTTTATAAAATTTGTTGGAATAAAAAAAGGGTATGTATTGATAATTAAGTATACCCTTAATTAATAAAGGAGGTCTTTAATTACATTAATTTTCTAAGTTAAAGGGAGGACATAATTGAAACAAACAATGTAAAAAATATTAAAACATTATTTAATTGTGTATAAGAAAAAAGGCTAAAATATCCCTTATTAAAAGATGGAAGTGATGAGGATAAGGAAGAGGAGATTGAAGAGAATGAGGAAGAGAAGGAAGCTGAATTCAACATTGAAGTAGTTGAGGAGATGTTAGAAGAGAAAGTTGAGTCTTCTCCTCCTAGGAAAAGAACCAGACCTCTATCAGCTTTGAGGTTGGACAAGAGGGCAGCCTTGCTGAAATTAGGGAAATATGTCCCTTTTGGATCAAAAGAGTCCACCCCTTCTGCTTCTCCAACTAGACCAATAAGATTTCCTGAAACTCTTACAACTCCAACTCCTATTTCTTAAGCCTCTTCTAGTGGCAAGAAGAGAACCAAAATCGTTTCCAAACCCAAGGCCAAAGCTAAAAGCTCAAAACCTATCCCGGCCATACCTCTATCAACAGCTAAACTAACCTCTCCCGAGCCAAAACAAGCTCAAACATCAGCTGATACTCACACAGCTGATGAAACACACCAAACCTCACCCATCATAGACCCAATAGAAGAGGCACCTAAGATAGCTCAAACATACCAGATCCTTTTCTAGAACCTTCTTCTCCCCTCTCACTCAATCAACCTGAAGAGGTTGTGCAACCAGAACCAGTTGACACAACTCCAACCAAAATAACCATGATTGAGTATCCTATCTGTATAAGAGAAAAGATGATCAAGATTCACCTTGCCAAAATGATCATTCTCAAATACCCAGAAATTGATGAACTGTCCACAATCTTTGAGGAAGTTCTACGCATCTGTACTTAGATAGAGACCAGAAGAGGAGAGATATATGACTTGACGGAAGTCATTAAGGGAATGAGTGGTATTAAGGTATACTACGACTGGGAACAAGAATAGAAGGAATCTGCCCAGGTTCGTACCTTCACTAAGTTACTGTCCGAAGATGCACTGGCTAAGGTGGTTGCTAGGAAGCTTGGAAAAATTCGAAGTTCATAATCTCAACACACTTCTGAGGATAATGACAATGGCAACGAGGGACCAAGGTCCGGAGCCATTGGGGAAGAAACTAACAGCCAAAATCCTTCCAAGGATGCGACTGGGGGATCAGCTGACCCAAAACTTGACTTAGATGGGAGTTCATCTATGCAAGTGGGCGAGGAAACTGAGCAATCAGTTGAGCAAACATCGGAGATCATTGCCAAAGATGGTTCTTTGAAACCGGAGGCATTAGAGCAAATCCAAGCTCAGAGTGAGGTGATGTAAACCACTCTATGTAAGGAAAATGCTCCTTCCAACGCTCAATCCAGTCAACTTCCAGAAATGGTAGCAACCGAGTCATCACAGCCCCCCAGCCTTAGTGACTCAGGGACTTCAAAATATTGAACGACCAACTCTAGTAGCTGAGGAGTTGCCATCTGGATAGGTTAACACAGTTGAGAAGTTGAGATAGAAGGTGGAATTCGATTTCGAGGAGAAATCGACCAACACTTTAGGGTTCAAGCATATCTTGCCCTAATCAATCAACCTGAAGTAGTTGGAGGACGTAGCCGAGTACATGCATATGTGATGAACATCATTCGAGACTACTTATAAGGCATGGTACAATTAGCTGATGCACAAGGCAAAGCAATTGTGCCTTATGTAGAGAAGACCATTCCTTCCACATCAACTGAGGAGGCATCTTCATCGAGCTCACCACCTCTCATCTCTTTGCCGGTTCTGAGGTAAGAAGTACATGATATTGATTCTTATCTTGAGAGAGGAATGAAGTTAAGGCTGTTGAAGATCCAGGAAGATGCTGTAAGAGAACAGAGGCGAACTCTACTTAATCGGATCAATGAAATGGAGGATACCTTCAGAACTGAGCTATTAGATAGGGTTGATGAGTTCATGGCCTCTAAAAACACAAAGACAGTACAGAGGACATCCCAATTTGCTCGTCTATATGCAACTGAGACGACCAAAATTGAAGGCATCTATAACTTAAGGTTAAATGCAGCAACACAACAGAGGGAGGAAGATATGAAATTGCTTCAAGAGGCATAAGTCAAGAATGAGACTCTTCAAGAGAAGCCTGATGAGACCACTAAGCATATTCAGCTTGCAACTAAGAAGTTGGCCCAGCTGATTGCCTCTTCGTCCTATGATTCATTGGTACAACACACCATATCTAAGGTTAGTGATCTTAATACTACTCATGCCACATCCTTAAAGAAGTCTATTCAAGAAGAGATCTTGAAAGCAACAAAAGCCTTCTCCACTATGCTTGAAGAAGCCAAAAGGGGGAAGAGATGATGAAGGATATCATGGATAAAACTATAGCTCAACAAACACAACTGGTTGTGTCTCAAGATGAGTTAGCTGCTAGTATTGATCATCTTGGCAAGAGATTCAAGAAGAAGAAAAACTTGTCGTCCCAAGGGGTAACAAGTAAGTCATTGCAGCCAAACCAACCGAGATAGAGAAAGAAGCTGAAATTATCACAAGGACAATGACTAAGAAGAGAAAGACAGCTAGGGTAGTAGATCCTGAAAAAGCTAAGGAAGAAGAGACTCTTATAAAGAAGAAGCTTAAGGATGCTACTGATGTGAAGAATAAGTTTGAAAGGAAGCTAGCCCCGCTGAAGAAAAAGAAGAAGTACGAAAAAATTGTTGAAGATACCTACTTGGACATGGTTGTGGATCTAGATGAGCTACATAAATGGTATGCTATAAAAAAGAAGTGGCAAATTGCACACTTCATCATAAGGAGATTCGTACCACTACTAGACAAAGAAGATGAATTCCTTCAGTTTCAACAATTCATGGAAGCAGAAGACAAGGAGCTATGGGATAATGCAATGAAGTCAACATCTATTGTTGGTTTCAACATTTTAGTTCCAGAAGAGCCAATATGGAAGCACCAATAACAGTTTCTTGAAGGATCGACTATATGGATATCAAGAAGATACAAACCAGAATTATAGAGGAGGAACATGTTTACATACTTGGATTACATGAAAGTTGAGTTGTATAGAATAACTTATAGTTCTTAGTCTAGTCATTGTGAGATCAGCTGTATGTATATCAGCTGAGATCACATCTTTGATTGACACGCGCTCACTGAAGATTTGGAGAGTAGAAGACTAAGAAGACCTTGAAGATAAGAAGAAGACCATGTTTGAAGATCATATGAGAAGACCTTTGTATGCCTTATCAACTGATATGGGCTTTTGATGATGTCTACTGATTCAGACCTCAAAGCTTAGAAGAGATCAAGACAAGAAGAGGAGATTTTATCAAAGACTAGATGAGTTGGACTCATCTGTATGTAATCAGATCAGAAGACACATTCATGCTAGAAGACTGCTGTATCGAACAAATCAGAAGACTAGGAGCCAGCCGACTAAAATCTGCATGAATACTCTAAGTGTGAAATCTCGGTTAAGGCATTAAGTGCACATTCCATATCCAAAGAAGGCAAGTCCCAGATTTGGTGGAATCAGATCAATCAAGATTAAATCAAGAGATCACGCTTAAATTAAGGATAATCAACAACGACTAGTTACTCCAACGGCTAGTTGATTGAAGATTATGCCTATAAATACAAGACAGTCTTCATTTGTGAAGATCACATAAATCATCAAGAAATTATGAAGTTTTACAAAGAACACACCCAAATGACTTAAAGCGCACGCACACACTCAAAGCTAATTTTCAAGAAGAGTTCTTCAAAAGCCTGTTTAGAATTATATTAGAATTTCCTACCAACTAAGAAACCGAACCCAGATTGTTGCTATACATATCCATTGGTTTAGGTATAGTGATTAAGCAAGTTTGTTTCTTGAATCATTAGTTGGAGATAGATCAAAACAACCCAAACCCAAACACTCTGACAAGTATAAGGTCAAAGTTGTCATCCTTTGTAAGAATACAAGTTCTCATATAAACTTGTGGAAACCGTAGCACTTTGAAAGTTGCTCAGAGCTCAAAGTCCTTCTCTTGGGACTCACAAACTCCTTTTATTTGATGATTTAAGAGATTTACATCATGAGAGTCGTGAGAGCGGACGTAGGATTTGAAAATCCGAACAACTACAAATTTCGGTGTTATTTACTTTCCTGCACATTTCATTACAATCATTTTTACTCATCATTATTATTTATAGGGTTAATTGCAAATTAAATCACAACCTTTCACTGAATTGCAATTTAATCTAAACTTTTGAATAATTGCAAATAAAATCACCACCTTTAAATATTGTTGCAATTTAGACTTCTAGACAACCTCATTTATGTCCGAATTTAACGTTTCGAGATTAGATTGAAATAAAAAACAATGTTGTTTCATTAAGGAGATGTCACATCAGCTAATCACGTTAGATTTGGGCACAAATAAGACTATCAAAAAGTTTAAATTGCAACAATATTTAAAGGTGGTGATTTTATTTGCAATTATTCAAAAGTTTAGATTAAATTGCAATTCAGTGAAAGGTTGTGATTTAATTTGCAATTAACCCATATTTATATTGCATACTGTGATTTTGGTGATTTCAAAAGAGGCCAAACAAAAGATTTAAAACCATGGCTGAAGGTGGCGACCAAGTTGCTTTTCAATTTAGACTTAGTATAAGGGCCCATGTGTCGCGTAGGCAAACACGTGTCTGCCTATTAGTCAACCTTCTATTAAGCGAACACCAGGTATCCGCTTGATAAGGATCCAATGAGGTGCTCTCACCTCATTCTAGCTTGTACAATATATACAAGGTGAAAACCTAACTAAATAAACACACAACTTTGATTGACATTAAATTACTTTTTCTTTAAATTAAACCTCCATATATCTTCATTTATTGCAGCTCTCCTTATTTGGCGTAACTAAGAATACTACAATGTATTACACCTTAAAACCAATATCATGATACTAGCTACATTAAAGGCTAGATTAATATCTCTCCACACACAAATATCATTGTTTGATTAGTCAACAAAGCCACGATCAGTAGAAAATAAATCCAAACAATAGTAGGTATGTATACATTGCATGTTAATCAGGTGGTTGACCTCTTGGGTTTGTAACGGGTTTTTAAGACCTGATAATATTGAGTGCCAATCGGAAAGCAGCGTCGGTGTCGTCGACTCGTCTCCGGTAGCCCCAGGCTTGAACTACATCCCCACTCTTCAATCTGAGACCTCTCAAAACCCTCCACCAGTCATCTTTAAGTTGCAACAAATCTTGGTTCCCCTCAAACTTTGCTAACACCAATTTGAATTCATGTTCATGTTTAGCCTCTGTAGCAATGACGGTTACACCCCCTCCATCTTCCAGCGTTCTTCTCTCTTGCCCACTCAAAAACCTCATCACCCTCTCAGTCTCCGAGATTTCTAACCGGTTATATTCTATGAATACATCTAAACCGTAGAGCTTCTTCTCGAACAAGAAAACCGGTGGCACGTCGATTTCTCCAAGTATTAATGTTTCATCAAACTGCGGTGGATTTGAACTTGTACTACTGTTTCTTGTTTCTTGATTCATGATAAAAGAAGACGACGACCCTTGATCAATCTTTCCTCCCTCTTCTTTCTTTTTTTCTCTTTCTCAAATATGATGGAGCTAGCTAGTATTCTAAATACATTGATAGATATATACGAAATTCTTTTTTATATATAATACTCCAAATTAATTAAGTTGGATGACCCAAACCAAAAGTCGCTACTAGTTACAAGGACCATTTTCATTTCTGCTTAAACTAAAAGTCCATAATATAAACTGCTTTCATATATACATAATATTAGCTAGTTTCACAACATTTGTTTTTATTTATAAATTTACCCTTCAATATTATACAAAAGCTGAAAAAAAAAAAAAAAAAGAGAAATAACTTGCCTTAATTATCATCAAAGAAAATGTATAAAAATGAAAAGAATTAGGAACACAACACAATAATCACATATATGTGTAAACAACAAACATTTTAAATAAAAATTATGTCTAAAAGCAATAAACAATATGAAACGGGGGAACAAAATATTTATCTACCTTGGTTTTGGCCAATTTAAATAATTATAATATATTAGGGTTTTTTTTTGTACAAATTGCGCACACGGTACCTAAGCATTATGTGCCGATTCAAATTTAAATGTGGAACCACACGTACATCTCATTATAGCTTATGGTCGCCCCAGGTCAGCGTGCAAAAGCACGAAATACAAGGGTCGCACTGAGCTACACAACCATTGTCAATTGAAGTGTTGTTTCTAGGTCGTCTCAATATTGATTTTCGAGTTCAACCATAAAGCAATCGTCAGCTCGATCGTGGAGCTCAACCTAGAGAGCAATTTTTATACCCAACCTTCATAAATAAAGTCATGTCATGTCCATGAGCTCGTTCACCTCGACAACTCTCACCCACCTCAGAGGTCAACACTTGATTGATCATCCTATTCGTCCAAGTAGACGAGATCTTCCCTCGTGGCTGTCCATCTGGGACGAAAAACCACCTCAGCAAGGACGTCAGTCCGATCCTACATGTAAAATGGATAAGAACAATTAATTTGCCAACCGAGCAAAGAATACCAAGTCTTAAACGGTCAAGTGCCACATAAGTGTACACGTGTCCTTCCTCTAATAAACATGAACAATTAGGGGTGGACATTTGGTCGGTTCGGTTCAGTTTTGAGCTTTTTTCAACCGAATCGAAATAATCGAAATTAAAATTTGAAACCGAACCGAAATTTGTTAGAACCGAACTGAACCGATTAAAAGTTCGGTTGGTTCGATTCGGTTTATACCGAAATTCTTGTATAAAATATTATTTTCGACAATTAAACATTTTTCAAGAATTTTTTACACTAAAAATAAAATTCAAATTATAAGTTCAAGAGTTCACAATCCAAACTAATAAGTTCCTTAAGCACAAAAAAATAATGGTTTTTTTGCATTTTCCACAATAAAATTCATCTTCAAGGGAGAAAATTATTTTTTAGTGGGGCAAGAAGAAGAGAAATGTGGAATTGAAAAAATTGAGATTGAAAATTAATAAAGTAACATACTTCAAATAGAGTTTTTTTTGTTAACGTATTGTTCCATATAATTTATTGATTAAATATATTTTTTAATTTATATAAAAAAATCGGTTCAGTTCGGTTTTGTAAAATATAAATCGAATTGAACCGAAAAATCGAAAAAAAAAAATTCAACCGAACTGAATAAACCGAAAAACGTCGATTCGGTTCGGAAATTCATTTTTTTCGATTTTGTGGCCACCCCTACAAACAGTATAATATTAGCAACTTATACTTCCATGTACTATTAAAAAATGGTCATTTAACCTAATTAATACAAAATGTGAATTACAACTAGAAAATTTATATAACACTCTTAGGAACATTCAATACAAGTTCTTACTTCATCATATATATAAATATTTATTTGTTAGTCAAACCTAAACTATCTATCCAGTCATCAAAATCTATGACTAGCAATAAACCCCATCACTGCATTGCCCTCAAGCTAATTCTAATCCCCCGTAACCTAATCCTTTACAATAACATAAGACTGATGAAATTCCATAAAAACAACATTATTATCTTTTGTGAATTGATGAACAAACAGTAAATTCTGCTTTGCAGTAGGTACATGCAAGACATTTGATAATGTAAATCGTCTAGAGGGAAATCGTAAAATAGAAGTACCAGTATTCTGGATGGGAAGACCCGAGCCACCTAAATCGTCTAGAGGGAAATCGTGGATGGGGAGACCCGAGCCACCTTAACGAGTAGTGCATGGTTTAAAGTTTAGAGAGGAGGGGTAAATAGACTTTAAAACTTTTTCTAAATAGAGTTGAGTCACTCAGCTGATATACTTAGTCGGACCTCCGGAACAAGAAGTGTTTAATTATGCGCTCCTTGTGTGCCCGATGACTTGACATTATCCAAGTCATCATATTAACTTATTTAATTAATCTAAAATATGAAAAATATATAATTGCACTTATATCTCAACCTCTATCCATAAAATTAGGAAATAAAATATTTGAAGATTTTTAAAGATTATTTTTAACGGGTTTTAGTATTACACAATTAATAAATATTACACATTTAATTTATTTATTGTACTTTACTTTAAAAAAAATCATTCATTTATATATTTTATTTTTTTAATAACAAAATATAAAAATTAAAGTTCTAAAAAATAATGACTACATTAATTTACATAACTCTAAACCCCTAAACCCACAAACCCTTACCCCTAAACCCCTAAAACCCTAAATCCCTAAACCCCTAAGCCCTAAACCCCTAATTAAACCCCTAAACCCTAAAACCCTAAATCCTTAAAACCCTAAACCCTAAAACTCTAAACCCTAAAACCCTAAACCCTAAAATTAATGGTTTATGATTTAGAGGTTTAGGGTAAATTAATGTAGTCATTATTTTTTATTTCATTATTTTTTATAATTTTAATTTTTTATTATTAAAAAATTACATAAATAAATGATTTTTTTTTAAAGTAGAGTACAATAAATAAATTAAACATGTAATATTTAATAATTATGTACTATTAATAAAATCTGTTAAAAATAGTTTAAAAATAGTTTAAAAAAAATCTTAGAATATTTTATTTTCTAATTTTATGGAAAGAGGTTGAGATATACATGTAATTATATATTTTATAGTAATTAAATAAGTTAATATAATGACTTGGATAATGCCAAATAATTATTTGAATCCCATGGCTCCATATCATTTTTGTTATATATATATATATATATATATATTATAATTTTAGTTTTTTCTTTCTTTCCTTTAAAGAACACATTTAATATATTTATTTTTAAATGTGAAATTATAATATTATGTGTTACAAATAATTAATTATGTCTATTTTATTTTTCAATTATAAAATTAAAGTTCCTTATTTATTTTCAAATTGTCAAAACATATTTAATATATTTATTTTTAAATGGAAAATTATAAAATTATGTGTTACAAATAATTAGTTGGGTTTAATTTTGTTCTCCAATTACATTTTTTTTTAATTCATGATTATTCATTAATTATGTCTAATTAATTTTCTCCACATATATATATATACTAGCTCTATACCCGCGTTTTACGCGGGGTCGATTTATTAAAATAATAACATTAATTATTATATTACAGTTCATTTATTAAAATAATAATTTTAAATATTATATTAATTTTATATCTTTTTCATTATTAAAATCGTGAGATTAAACTTTTTTTTTATTCCAATATATTTATAACATATATATTTCTACAACTTTAAATTTATATTACTGTATTTATATTTTTATATATTATAATATTTTTTACTATATTAATAACATGTGCATTAACAAAATTATGATTTTAATGGTAAAATTAAGAAAATATTTTTAATAGGTAAAAGTATTATAAAATAATTTTATTAATAAAAAGTATATAAAATTGACAAAATACAATAAAATAGGAAACCGTCTTCTACAAAACTAAGGGATGTTTGTTTTGGAATTTTGACAATTTTGTATGATTTAACTTTTTATTTGTAGGGTAAGATTTTAAAATTATATATCTAAATTTTAAAGTACAACATGGACGGAAATTTTCATTCCAAAACAAACATCCCCTTAAAAAATTGTGACATCTTTCTAATAACCTATTTTCATGGCACAATATAGTCTTTAAATTTTCCGTCAAATTTTTTTCCCATGATACGCTTCAATTAACTAATCATAATCAAACTTTGTTGGAAGATTTTAGATTTTTTTTTATTAACAATTACTAAAACTTTTTTTCTAAGTAAAGTTTCTTAAATTATTCTAGAATACATTTATTGACAATTATATATAAGTTTAATTATTTTAGAATATATTCACACTCTATATATAAGAAAACAATACATACATAGAATAGATTCAAATTTGAAGGGATAAAAAATTATAATTAAATTTATTATGAAATAATATAAAATAATTCATACATAATTTAAATTATTTATCTCTAAAAAAAAAAGTCAATGATAAGTCAACTGAGAAATGAGATCTTCTAATGTCATATAGACCTATTTTAAATTCATTCACTGAAAGATCGAATAACTGTTTAGTCGAATCGAAGAACTCGAATTAGTTGGAGTCGGTACTTTTTTTTTAAAATCACATTTCGAAAAGATCGCAGATAAGTCGACCTATTTTTAAATTTTTTTAAAATCATTGTAAGATCGTCGACCTATTTTTAATTTTTTTAAAAATCATTCTAAGATCGTCAATAAATTGCGTCAATAAGTCGATTGAGAATACGATATCTTGAATAAAATAAAATAAAATAAAATAAACCATAATTCATAATTCCACATTGTGAAATAAAATAAACCATAATTCATAATTCCACATTGTGAAATAAAATAAACCATAATTCATAATTCCACATTGTGAATTTTACTATGGGATAAAATTGAAAAAAATGAAGAAAAAATTACAGCAAAAAATTATTAAATAAGAAAAGAATGAGAAAAAAATTACATGAAAAAAAAATGAAAGTTAAACAAAAAAACATAATAAGGAGATAGAGAATGAGAAAATTGAATAAATTGTCCATCCTCATTCTACTTTCTCTGAGATAAAATTGAAAAAAAAAAAAGCAATAAATTATTAAATAGAAAAAGAATGAGAAAAAATTACTAAAAAAATGGAAGTAAAACAAAAAATATTATTAAGGAGATAGAGAATGAGAACCTCTTTTTCTCTATGAAATGAAATTGCAAGGAATACACATAAGAACTAATATAATATTGAAAAAAAAAATCGCAATCAGAAACCTCCTCAATTGAAATTGAGACTCAAATGAATTTAGATAGAGAAAAAGTAAAAATCATTAACCTCCAAAAAAAATTACAGAAAATTTAAATTAAATGAAAGAGGAAAAAAATTATTTTTTTATGCACCGAGAGTGATCGAGATGTTATTTTTCTATACCTGGTGATCCAGATAAGATAATGAGTAGCTTATAAAAAGATTAGATTTTTAACTTAGTTGAGAAATGTGATTATTTAAATTTAAAATTTAAAATAATTAAATGAGAAATGTGATTATTTAAATTTAAAATTTAAAATAATTAAAAGAGATAAAATTGTTATTGAAAAATTTATAAATGTTATAAATTATAAAAATTAATATTGTAAATAAATATTTAAAATTATTATAATTTTTGTTCTTAATTTTCACACTCTATATATAAGAAAACTATACATACATAATAGATTCAAATTTGAAGGGATAAAAAATTATAATTAAATTTATTATGAAATAATATAAAATAAAATAATTATATAAAATTATAATTAAATTTATTATGAAATAATATAAAATAAAATAATTCATACATAATTTAAATTACTTATCTCTAAAAAAAAATAGTCAATATGATAAAAATGACCTATTATATAATCGTGGAGTCGGTACTTTTTTTTAAAATCACACTTCGAAAAGATTGCAAATCATTCTAAGATCGTCAATAAATTGCGTCAATAAGTCGATTGAGAATACGGTATCTTGAATAAAATAAAATAAACCATAATTCATAATTCCACAATGTGAATTTTACTATGGGATAAAATTGAAAAAAATGAAGGAAAAATTACAGTAAAAAATTGTATGTAAGATGTAGATCGTCAATAACTCGATCGGTATCTTGAATAAAATAAAATAAATTATGAATTGAAAAAAAAATGGAAGCAAAAAAAAGCAAAAAATTAAGAAAAAAAATGAAAGTAAAACAAAAAAACATAATAAAATTGAAAGAAAAAATGAAATCAAAAAATTATTAAATAGGAAAAGAATGAGAAAAAATTACATGAAAAAAAATGAAAGTAAACAAAAAAACATAATAAGGAGATAGAGAATGAGAAAATTGAATAAATTGCTAATTCTCATTCTACTTTCTCTGAGATAAAATTGAAAAAAAAAATGAAAGAAAAAATTATTAAATAGAAAAAGAATAAGAAAAAATTACGAAAAAAATGGAAGTAAAACCAAAAACATAATAATAAGGAGATAGAGAATGAGAACCTCTTTTTCTCTATGAAATGAAATTGCAGGGAGACACATAAGAACTAAGATAAAATGGAAAAAAAAATCGCAATCAGAAACCTCTTCAATTGAAATTGAGACTCAAATGAATTCAGATAAAGAAAAAGTAAAAATCATTAACCTCCAAAAATAATTACAGAAAATTTAAATTAAATGAAGGAGAAAAAAAAAAAGTTACTTTTATGCGCCAAGAGTGATCGAGATGTTGTTTTTCTATACATGGTGATCCAAAATGAGTAGCGTATAAAAAGATTAGATTTTTAACTTAGTTGAGATAATCATGTGATTATTTAAATTTAAAATTTAAAATAATTAAAAGAGATAAAATTGTTATTGAAAAATTTATAAATGTTATAAATTATAAAAATTAATATTGTAAATAAATATTTAAGATTATTATAATTTTTGTTCTTAATTAAAAAAGTGTCTCGCAATGATCCTTTTTTTATAAAAATTCTCAATAATCTAATACAATGATCTTTTTTATAAAAATTCTCAATAATCTAATAAAAAATACAGAAAATTTAAATTAAATGAAGGAGGAAAAAAAAAGTTACTTTTATGCGCCAAGAGTGATCGAGATGTTGTTTTTCTATACCTGGTTATCCAAAATGAGTAGCGTATAAAAAGATTAGATTTTTAACTTAGTTGAGAAAATCATGTGATTATTTAAATTTAAAATTTAAAATAATTAAAAGAGATAAAATTGTTATTGAAAAATTTATAAATGTTATAAATTATAAAAATTAATATTGTAAATAAATATTTAAGATTATTATAATTTTTGTTCTTAATTAAAAAAGTGTCTCGCAATGATCCTTTTTTTTATAAAAAATCTCAATAATCTAATACAAAAATCTATTCAATTTGTATATCGATAATCTAATACAAAAACCTTCAAGATTATGTACATCTGAGAATGCAGAGATTTTGAAATAGACGATTTTGGTGAAGAGAGAGATTGTGTAGAAGGATAGGCGACAGCATAGGTGCCCTCGCCAATTCCCGAGGGCAAAGAGAGGGCAAAGACCGTCGCCTTTTCCCGAGCGCGAGGCCCCTCGCCAATACACTGTATTTAAAAAATAACAGACCTAGGTCTCTAAGGCCACTTCCCTTACCCCTCACCACCAGGCCACCCTTAATTCATTTTATTCATACAGCTGGGCGCGCGCATGGGGGGTCGAACTCGCGACCTCCCGAATTCTGAAGAGTTTATGCGCCCCCGTGTGCCAATTAGGCTAGGAGCTTTAGTCGTAATATTTCAAATGCATTATATATTTATCCCTTTTAATTTCTGTTTTTATTCTTTAACTCAATTAATTTAATAAATTACCAACTATATGTTATTAAGTAAATTAATTATATTAGCTCAATACTTAATTAATTTAACAAAGCCCTCATTACTAAATTTAATAACTTATACTTATATATGTATTAATTAACTCAATTTATTTAACAAATCCCTTCATTAATACTAAATTTAATAATTTATACTTATGTATGTATTAACTCAAATTTATTCTTTTATTATTAATTAAGTCAATTAATTGAATAGATTACTAACTAAATTAATTTATATATTAGCTCAATACTTAATTAATTTAACAAAAGCCCTTCATTACTTAAATTTAATAACTTATTAACTCAATTACCAACTATATGTTATTAATTAACTCAATTTATTTAATAAATTACCAACTATATGCTATTAACTCAATTAATTTATATATTAGATCAATACTTAATTAATCACACACAAGCAATATGAATTAAAACCATATAAAATAAAACATTGTCTCGTACGTTCACTTCAATTCAAGTACACAACATAAAAAAAAATCCCAAACAACTTCATCAATTTTTTAAAATCCAACAAGACAACATAACTTAAAATGTATCAATCATCGACCATCCTCAGCAGCGTCATCATCACCATCATCATCATCATCATCCACGTTCCCGTTACCCGACCCCCTTCTGAACCGTCTCATCATTGATGCCATCTGTGATGCCATCTGAGCAGCAAACTCTTGACGTAAGCGCTCCTCCGTCTGAGTGACTGATTGCTGCAGTTCTTCACGTATGAGACGCTCTCTCTCTTCACTAGCCCTCCGCTCTTCCAAAAGAGCATTGTCGATGTCGGCCTGGCTAAATCGTCCAAACGCCGTACCGGAAGATGTCTCACCAGGACCAGAAGTGACACGTCTGTTCTTTCCTAGTTGCCCAAGACCCTTCACGCGACCGTGAGATCTTCCAACTTTCTTCACGTACAACTCAGACATTTCCGGCAAGGGTGGGGTCTGGCTACTGGAACCATCATCTGAAGGATCATGATCAGATGACGGCTGGGTGAGATGTGACAATTCCTCTTGCACCTGATCCTATTTGTGCATATGTAAAATTTGGTTAATATACATGTCAATACAATTAAATATTATATTTAATATAATATATGTATACACTTACCAGAATATCACCTATATGCCCGTATGTGTACGTTCCGTTATTGTAACGGTGATAATATTCGATAATCTCCCAGTCGTAAGCTGGTCGTCCCGTCCTCTCCTCCTATATTTTGAAGAACATAAAATTAAACTAATTAAAATGAACTCAAATTAATTACTTATATAATTGAACATAAATACTTACAATCCGTCTGGCCACCTCGGCTGCCCCACGAGATCCCCCTTTATGTCTAGCAAAACCGGTACCCGGGCCTCCAGGCTCTGATAGTCGGTTCTTCCGACACTGCTCGCTCTTCTTAATTGTGTCCGGATGATTCCAGTGGCGAACCAAGTGCTCCCAGACATCGTTGTCCCAATTCGGCTTCTTCTTCTTCTCATGCTCCCACAATCCCTTGTAGTGGTTCAACATGTCACTGTATCGATTTGCTGCTCTCTCAAGAAAGAGCCTGTACACTAATGCAGTGTCAACAGTCTCTGGATCCCACGTAACCTCATTCTGCCAAATAAATTTGATTAATTATAACAAAATGTGAATGAATAGATATGTTACACATCATTAAATTATACCTGGAATGTATCCCACCACCGTTGAAGTACACCTGGGGATACCAAGCCGAATGTGTGTGCGCCAACCTCCATATTTCGGTACATGATATGTCTAATGGTGGTCGAGATTAGACCCGAAGGCATCATCCTGTTGTTACATACACATAATTAATTTGAAAATGAATAATTATGTAATTCATTATAATGAAAATTATAAGATATGTAATACTTACGCTCCACGATAGATCGTAAGACGAATACGACTCTCGTGTGCGTCTGGCGCCTGGCTGGCCGCTGTCTCGACAGACGCACGTCCGACTGGGTCCGGTAACGGTGGATCCTCCTGCGCTGGATACATGGGGGGCATCTGGGGAACCTATGTGTAGTACGGATAGGGGGTCGATCCCTGCATCTGGGGCATCTGGACGATCCCAGTCATATCTGGCAAATAGAAACCCGGATGATGTGGTATAGGTACAAGCGGCGTCTCACCTCTACCTCTACCTCTACCACTACCACCCGAATCCTGTCCAGTACTAGAACCCTGACCACCAGAACCCTGACCACCAGAACCATGTCCACCAGAACGCTGTCCATGACCCCCATATCCACTCATCTGTAAAAATAAATATTAAAATATAACAATTAATAAATTAACATTCTTGATATAATAACATCTATGAACACTCAAACTGAATCATAAACATGCATTAAGAACACTGAAACCGAGTCATAATCAACATTCTTTATATAATATAACATATACATGAACACTCTAGTAATATTCTTTTTCATCATCTTCATCCTCATCTTCTTCTTCTTCTTCTTCTTCTTGCACAATCATTTGATGTTCTATGCTTTCCTCTTGGAACGCGGGAATATTACGAAAAGCAATCGGTAGTAGTCTCTGCATAAACACGTGACAATCATGACTCTTCATTCCATACAATTTCAACTTCGTCCAGTCAATACATCGAGACATGTTAGACACATAATCATCGGGAAACTTCAACCCACTTATCCACTTACAGATAACATCTTTTTCTTTCTTATCAAGCGCATAACAAGCCTTGGGATACTTATTTGTACGTGGACATTTCTTGAGAGAGGGACGACGACAATATTCATTCAACTCATCTCTTGATTTTGACGTGTCCTTTGTTTTCCCCTCCACATTCATCACTGTGTTGAACACGTTATCGAACACATTTTTCTCAATGTGCATCACGTCCAAATTATGTCGAACTAACAAAGTACTCCAATAAGGCAAATCCCAAAAAATGCTTTTTTTCTTCCACCCTCCGTCAATTTTTTTGTTGTGTGCCTCAGCACCTTCCTCTGTAACCTTTCTAAGTCCCAAATGATCAATTTCGTATAGGAGACTCGCACCTGTTCGGATAGGTGGCGGATCATCTGTGACTGCTACTCCAGCCCTGAATGCCGTCTTGTTCTTTCGCCATGTATGATTAGGTGGTATGAACTTTCGGTGGTTATCGAACCACGATTGCTTTCGACTGAGCCTCAAAGTGAATGCATTGGTGTACTCCCCACAATACGGACAAGCAAGCTTTCCAGCTGTACTCCAACCAGACAACATTGAGTACGCTGGAAAGTCGCTAATGGTCCAAATCAGTGCAACTCTCATCAAAAAGTTTTGCTTCCTAGAGACGTCGTACGTTTGCACCCCATATTCCCATAAAAATTTCAAATCAGCTATCAGAGGTTGTAAAAACACATCAAGCTTGTCCTTCGGACTTTTTGGCCCGGGCACAAGAATCGAAAGAAACATGAATTGATCTTTCATGCATAACCACGGGGGTAGATTGTACGGAGTAAGAATAACTGGCCATGACGAATATTGCTTCCCCGTCATTCCAAACGGTGCAAAACCGTCTGTGCTCAAGCCCAACCTAACATTCCTAATTTCAGCTGCAAAATCAGGATACGAACGGTCCAAATGCTTCCAAGCCAACGAGTCTGCAGGTTGACGCATAACACCAGAGTCATCAGAACTGCACGAGGCATGCCATGTCATATCCTTCGCAGTGGCCTTGGACATGTACAATCTTTGCAAACGAGGAAATATGGGAAAGTAGAACATCTCCTTAACCGGGCGTTTCTTTTTCAACCGACCATCTGCATCAACCCTACTCGGCTTATACCGTGGTCCACCACAAATCTTACAGAACTCTAGTTCGCTGTCTGCACCCCAAAATAAAATGCAGTTCTGTGCACAACAATGAATCCTTTCTACCAGAAGACCCATCCCACTCATCAAGTGTTTGGTGTCGTTAAATTTCTTGGGAACCTTATTTTCTAAAGGACAAATCTCACGAATCAACTCAACGACTTGATTGTATCCCCTTTCAGACAACCTGTTTTCGGTTTTAATATTCAACAATCTGGAATTGAACGACAACTGCGAATGAGATTCACAACCGGGATACAAGTCTTGGTCCGCTGCACGAAGCATGTCGTAGAACTGTGACGCATTCTCGTTAGGGGGTTCTTCATTATGTGCCTCCTCTTCCGCGTTGATTCCAAAATCAATGTTTGGGTCACCCATTAATTCTTCTACCATAGTGTGGTACGAGCTAGGTCCCATAGGGTCAACTTCATTTGAAGTTGACGCAAATTCACTAGTGTTTTGAAATGGACGTGGACCCCAACTCTCTTCACCGTGATAAATCCAATTATAATAATTTCGTGTAAACCCATTTCGATATAAATGAGACTTCACTTCATTAGGATCTCTATAAGTCTCATTTCGACATCTAGCTTTCGAGCAAGGACACCTAATTTTTCCTTCCCAAATCGAATTCGGATTACTAGTGGCAGCTAAAATAAATCCATTTACACCACTAATAAATTCGGGGCTCATAATCCCATTGACCAATCTTGGCCTATACATCCAACTACGACTTGAATAATTCATGTTAATCGATCTGTTTCAAATGTAAATATATAGTTTATATATATATTTTTAAAAATTTCGGCAGAGTTTCATCTAAATCTATCGTATCACCAAATATTCAGGTTCCTAGTGCATCCATTTCCGACTCGAGTAAAATTACTCAAGTCGGAACGCACAATCTACAACAAACAAACAACTCATCCCGGCCTCCAACATCGATTTAATTTCACTTATTTCCAACAATTAATTATAAAATTAATTCTCCCAATTAACACATTCATGCATAACAATTAACACACCAATTAATAATTAACACATATATATACATGCATATATAAAACATAACAATAATTATATTAACACATTCATAACAATTAACAATAATTATACATATTTTTCTAACATAATTACAATCCTAACATTACACAACAAAACTATGTACATGCATATATATATATATATATATATATATATATATACATATATAATATAATACAAACATATATATACAACTTTTAATTTAATCAATAAAAACGCATAAATTTACCGTAGAAATGAACCCCTCGAAGTGTAGAACAGAAATATCAAAAAATTAGTCACGATCGGTAGCTCCGGCAGCGGCGGTGGCGAGGTGGACGGAAGCTGCGGCAGTGGCTATTTTTGGGGTGATGGAGGCGCTGTACGAATTTGGGGAAGAAGGAGAGGGTTTTAATTGGGAAATAGGCGAGGGCAGTTACGAGGGCCCCACCCCCTCGCCAATTAGCGAGTGGGGGACCGTCGCCATTTTCCGAGGGCCACAATGCACTCGCCAATGAGCGAGTGCAAAACACGCCGTCGCCAAATCCCTCGCCAATTGGCGAGGGCATCTTTTTCCACTCGCTAAATAGCGAGTGTGATTCCGCCCCTCGCCAAATCCCTCTTTATTTATGCCCCTCGTTAAATCCCTCGCCAAATAGCAAGGGTGAAATACCCCTCGCCAATTCCCCTCGTTATTTGAGCAATTTTTTGTAGTGTTAGTAAAAATTATTTGAATATATATACATTCAATATAATTAAAATTTAACATTAAAAATAAAAATCAAGTATCATTAATAATCAAAACTTAAAAATAAATACACCATTAAAATTGAAATTAAAAGATAAATATTTAAAAAATAATTAATCATTTTTTAAATTTAATTTAATTTTTTAAAAATTATAATTAAGTTGTAACACACATTCTACAAGAAGAACAAGCACAACTCATTCTTTCAACTCTAACATCATCATATTTCTATTTAATAAATTAAATTTAATATAAATTAATAACATAATTAAATTATCAAAACATTATATTTATAATTAAATTATATTATTAACAATATTTAATCATTAATTAATCTAATAATGATAATTAACTATTAACCTAATTAACAATATCTAACAATTAATATCTAATAACTATTAACAATTAATATCTAATAACTATTAACCTATTCCCTCGCCCCCTTCCAAAAAAGCAGACGTCGCCATTTAGCGAGGGATATTAATTTCCCTCGCCAATTTGCGAGGAATTTTGGTACCCTCGCTAACGCGCTTGTAAATTGGCGAGTGTGATTTCATTCCTCGCCAATTCCCTCTTTATTTGTGTCCCTCTTTAAATCCCTCGCCAAACAATAAGGGTTTAATCCCCCTCTTTAACTCCCCTCTTTATTTCAGCAAAATTTTGTAGTGTAAGTTATATTTTGCAAAAATGTGTAGACCCTTTTGTTTAAACTTGTTTCCAATATGAAAAACCTTGTTTATGCTAATTTAAAGCTACTCAACCGACTTGGTGTCTGCTAGTTTTGAACTATTCTTTAATGGCCTCATTTCGAAATTACTTGTAAACACAATATGCACTAAGGATAATATAAAGTAAGGATGCAGTATTTAAATGTGCAGATAAGTAAAATAACACCAGTGGTTCAGATCTCCAAATCCTACGTCCACTCTCACGATTATCTCGTGATGTTAATCCTTTAAATCACCATATAAAAAGGGCTTTTCCTTTAGAGTCCCAAGAGAAGGACTTTGAGCTCTAAGCAATCACCAAATTGCTACGGTCTTCACAAGTTTTTATGAGAACTTGTACTATTACAATGGTTAACAACTTAAACCTTATACTAGCTAGAGTGTTTGGATTGTTTTAATCTATCTCCAACTAATGATTCAAACAACAGTCTTGCTTAATCACTATGCCTAAATCAATGGATTTGTATAATCACAATTTGGGTTCAGTTACTTAGTTGGTGGGAAATTATGGTTTAATCGAAACAGGCTTTGAAGAACTCCTTTTGAATGCGAGTGCTTTAGTCAGCTGGGTGTGTTCTTTGTAAAGCTTCAGAATTTCTTAATAATTTCTGTGATCTTCACAATTGAAGATTGTCTTGTATTTATAGGCGTAATCTTCCATCAACTAGCCGTTGGAGTAACTAGCCGTTTGTTAATTACCCTTAAATCCAACGTGATCCCATGATTAATCTTGATTTGATCCGATTCCTCCAATTCTGAAACTTGCCTTCTTTGGATATGTAATGTGCATTAAATGCTGGTCAACTGGGATTCCACACTTAGGATATTCATGCAAGTTCTAGTCGGCTGACTTCTTTGTCGTCTGATCTTGATAGGTACAACAACCATCTAGCATGAATGTGTCTTCTGATTTGTTTTGTATACAACTGAGTGCAACTCCTCTTCTTATCTTGATATCTTGAGGTCAGGATCAGTAGACATCATTAGAAGTCCATATCAGCTGATAAGGCATACAAGGGCTTTCTCATCTGATTCTTCAAATATGGCTTTCTTCTATCTTCAAGGTCATTGATGTGAAGTTGTACTTTGTAAGAGATATTATGGAAAATTGGTGGTTTAAGTGGCTAAGATTGCTACAGAGGAGAACCCAGCTGATGCGTTCACTAAGGCATTGCCAAAGGATAAGTTTGGCTTATGTCTTAAACTTATTGAATTGCATTAAGTCCTCTAAGGAGAAGACTGTTGTTCTTTTAGCAGGGAGTAGTGGTGGAGGCTATTCTTTGCGAAGAGTAGTTTAGTTCGAGGTGGAGATTTTGAGCTAAAGGTGGAGAATTGTGAGTGTTATCTCATGATCTCAAAGTCAGTTGATAGGGGTCAGATTAGATGACTTAGGCCAAATCAAATGAGTTGAATGTGTTCAGTTAGCTAAGGGGGAGTCACTTAGAATCAGTTAAGTTGATCAGATCAAAATGGTTGGATTAAAAGAGTAGATGTCTATCATTGGGGTTAGTCTTTTGACCAAGATCAGAAGAGTTGCATCAGATGAGTGGAGTCATCTGATTTCATGACAAGTCTTCTGAGACACCGTTACAAGCAGTTTCAACTAACAGGGGATTAATTGTCATTCAGGTTGAGCAATAATTGGGCACATGGGTTGTTACAAACAGTTTCAAATATATTTAACTACCCAACTGATCTCAACTGCTGCAATCACCATGATAGTATAAATACTCTTATAATTGATCATTGTAAGGTTTCGAGTTGTACGAGCATTCTTCTTTGAGTTGTGTGAGTTCATGAGTGAAGTGAGGATAAGTTCTTATTCCGAGTGAATGAGTGTGTAAACATTTTTAATCAATCAAAGTTGAAGTCGTCTGATCTAGTGGATGTAGATCATCTTAATCGAACCACTTAAATTTTTTGTGTGCTGCTTATCTTATTGATTAATTTTCGAATTACTATCTTAGCTATTGGATTATCATCACTTCTGATTTTTACGAGGTTAATTTGGAGACGTGTTAACTTGTAGATTTCTTGACATTAACAATTTCAAATCTTATTTTTTATTTTAATATGAAAAGAAAAGGGTAGGATTGTCAGAGTAGGTTAATTTTGTTGCAGCAGGAGGTCCCATTCATTTTTTCTTTTTAACAGCACAGCAGTACTACACTTTGAATAATGATTCTTGTTAATTTTTACAGTTTTGTTTCTCTCATTGAAGCCAGGTACACTAAACTCAGAGTTGGAGACATAGCCATATCTGAAAGCTGTTGACAAACAACAAGATGATGTATGGAGAAAGTGGTGATGGTGGAGGATTGGATCGATTGATTGAAGGCATTGTGGATGACGGTTTCTCCCAAACCAATAATATCCCAAATTGCAGCAGCAAGGGTCACACCTTTTCCATGCCAGAAAATCTCCTGCCACAAGTTGCAGTAGCGATAATGGACAACGGGCTTAATTGCGGTGAAATTGTGCAGGGTTTAAACTGCACTAGTTTTAATGGTGAAAATGAGTATGAAATTTACACTACCACTGGTGAAACCCCATCATATAGTGATTTATTAATTGAGCATGTATCCGGCTTTGCCCCCCAGATCTTCTTCATTATCACTGCTTCCTTGTTCATCAAATCCCTTTTCTTCATTTGGCCTCATGCTGGATCCTGATCATGTGTATGCCGACCCTTTGATTCAGGGGAAAGGGAGTGCAATGTTGTCAAACACTCTGCTTCCGAAAAGCAGAAGAGACACGAGATCAATAACAAGTTTCAAGCTCTCAAGGAATTGATTCCTAATCCCACCAAGGTAATCTATCTAAATATATATGTATGTAATGTTGATGAATTAATTAATGGTAATTAATTTATGAAATTATCTTGCAATAATTGATCCAAGGAGGATAGGGCGTCGATCGTGGGGGACACGATCGAGTACATCAACGAGCTAAAGAGGAAAGTGGTTGTGGAGAAAAAGAGACGAACTAAACAGAGTACTGAAGAAAAGAAGCAGCAGGGTTTGGATGAAAATGATCGAGAAACACAGAGGTGGATGTTCGAATCATGGAGAATGATGTTACAATGAAGCTTGTAATTCAAAAAAAGAGATCAAGCAACAACTGCTTGCTATTTGTGGCAAAGGCTCTCGATGAACTTCACCTGGAGCTTCACCATGTCTCCGGTGGGGCCATTGGAGATTTCTATACTTATCTTATTAATTCTAAGGTATTCCCTTCACTTAATTTGGTTTAATAATTCATATACATAGTTCATGATTAATATATGCATGCTTACAGATTTGTGAAGGTTCCAATGTGTATGCAAGTGCAGTAGCTAACAAGGTCATTCAAGTTATGGATCAATACTACCGCAGTTAAGGTAAATGTGAAATTAAGTCCGGAAAGATTTGTATTAACTAATTAACGGTAAAATTGAGAGAGAGATTGATGAACAACATTTATTAGTGAGTCAAAGTTGAATATGAGCGACAAAATGGGATAGCTCAAGGTTAGAGCACCACTAAGGCCTAGGTTCGAGTCATGGAGAGGGGAAAAAAGGGATGGGTATTTAACTTCCAAAAAAAAAAAAAAAAAAAAAAAACTTCCAACGCTAATGAATAAAATTTTTGTGTAATATGCAATTGAATATTTTGACATTAATTGGTTCCATTCGACATAATTTATATATATTATTAAAAAATCATAGAAGTTATGCTAGTCTCACTCTCCTTTAAACACACACATATATATATTTTAAACAAAAAAAGTGAAACGGAGGGAACAATATATTTCTCTATCTTGGTTTTGGCCAATCTAATTCGTGTTTTTGTACGAATTGCACGCACACGGTACCTAAGCGTTATGTGTGGTTGTGAGAAGATAAGTTATTTAAGTCCCATCATATTCTGAATGAATAGATAAGTTATTTAAGTTTATTGTGAAGCTGTGAGAAGCTCGGGAGTCTACGAGCCATGATTGAGAGTGCGGGACTGGGAATTTGGAGAACAAGCAACATTCACAATAGCATTGAGTTTTTTGCAGTATGGTGTGATATGACCAGTGTACCCACAAAGTTGGCACAACTAGAATTTGACGATGAACCTCCACCAGGAGAAAAATACCTGCTGCTAGCTAGATTTTGAGTTGTGAGAGGATCTGTTCCCGCCACGCGAAGAGTTCCTGTGGGGACCAGAATTACCCCCACGAATACGATTCGAGTTGTATCGACCATTAAAGGAACGATGAGAATTGGAATGGGATTGTCTCGTAGCAACATTTGCTGTGGCAACCAAATTAGTAGTGGTGAGATCAATTTGTTTCAAATATAATTCTTGTGCCATGATTTTATCATGTAATTTAGAGAAAGAAATTGGCTTATCGAGGGCTTGGATGAAGGACGCCAGTTCTTGGTAATTTGGGCCAAGGCCGTCATGTATGTAAAAAACGACATCACCATTGATGACAACTAATTCGTCAACCTTGGATTTCGCCTGCTGAAGGAATTCCACAGCAAACGTCCCAATCTGCAGTTTTGCAAGACCCTTTCGCAACTAAAAAACTCTCAATCTAGAGTCACTAGCCAGCATTCGATTGAGAGTTGACCAGGCTTCAGCCGTTGTTGGTGCAGTGGCAACGAGAGAGTGAATATCGAGAGACTAAGATGGCTGCCAACAGTAGTTGGTCCTGTTGGAACCATTGGGTTGATTGGATGGGAGGGCCAGAGGTGGGAAGAAGCTAGATGTTTGCTTAGACCAAGTCCGTTGAGGAGGGCCGTGAGATGACCCTCCACGCGAAAAAAATTGTATGGGTGAGTTTGATTGGGAGATTTTGATGAGAGAATTATGGGAGGTGTGGTGGTTGAAGTAGTTTGAGTAGTATCAGTAGCAGAGGATGTTGACATGGTGCTGTAAATTGCACAGAGATATGAGACTAGTCAACAATCAACATTTTCAATCAATCATAAAGGCTAGATTAATATCATCGATCATGCACGTACAAATATCATTGTTTGAGTAGAAAATAAATCGATCCAAACAATAGTAGGTATGTTAATGAACGATCAGGTAGGTGCTAGGGACTTCTTTTTTCTAGGTTTATATGGTTTAGACCTGATAATATTGAGTGCCAATCGGAATTCGGAGTTGAGGCGTGTCCGGTAGCCCCAGGCTTGAAGAAAGTCCCTACCCTTCAATATGAGATGAGTCAAAACGTTCGACCAGCCATCTTTAAGTTGCAACATATGTAGGTTCATCAACTCCAACTTTGCTAACACCAATTTGAATTCAAATTCTTCATAGTTTACAATGACGGTAACACCCCCTCCATCTTCCAACCTTCTTCTCTCTTTCCTACTCAAAAATCTCATCACCCTCTTAGTCTCCGAGATTTCTAACCGGTCACTTTTCTTGTCTAAATCATAACCGAAGAGATTCTTCTCGAACAAGAAAATCGGTGGCACCTCCATTTCTCCAAGTAACTGCGGTGGATTGCGAGTAGTGTGTCTTGTTTCTTGATTCTTCATCTTTCCTTTATCCTCCTCTGGTATTGGGACTAATTCAGGGACCAAGAATTCTCGCAGAGCCTCGGTATTTGGAGTAGTGCTTCTTGTTTCTTGATTGATGATAAAAGAAGACGACCCTTGATCCTCCGGTGGATTTGGAGTAGTAGTACTAGTGTTTCTTGTTTCTTGATTGATGAAAAAAGAAGAAGAAGAGGAGGAGGCTTGATCAATCTTTTTTTCCTTTCCTTTGTTGACTTGTGGGGGTGTTGGCACTAATTCAGGACCCTTGATCAACTTTTTTTTCTTTCCTTTGTTGACTTGATCCTCCTCTGGGGGTATTGGGACTAATTCAGGGACGAAGAATTCGCGTAGAGCCTCGGGGTCTTCCGGAAGCGGTAAAATGTGTGTGCGTATCCACTTGTTCGGCGCCTCGGAAAAGAAATCGTATTCGGCAACAGCTCTGGCCTCAGCAGCAGGGCTATGCAGATGACCATCCGCCGATAACACAAATCCCAATACTACATTCTCCATCTTCTTTCTTTCTTTCTTCTTTCTCTCAAGTATCATCGATGCATGGAGAGTATCCTAAATAGATTGATACCAAATTCTTTTTTTATATATAATTAATACCTGCAGTAAATTAATTCGATCACCCAAACCAAAACTAGTTATTTTCATTTCTGCCTCTATTCATTTAAACTAAAACTCCGTAAATTAATATATACTCCTCCCTTCCATAATAGTATTAGTTTCACAACATTTGTTTTTATTTGTAAATTTACCCTTCATTATTATACAAAAGTGATGTGCCAAAATTTGCACGAGAGGATTATGTATCCTCGGGATTAAACGTCCTATTCTTCGAACACGTATAATTGCTTCGAGTGTGCTGCCTTCGCTCAAAACCTTCAAGAACCTGCAAAGAACACGCCGGAGGGGAGTCCGGCGTGGACACTCCGATGCCTAAGTCAGTATAGGGCTTATCAATCTCTTCCAAGGATCTCAAGATCCTTGATGTATAAAAATAGTTCTCAAAAGATTTTCGAAAGGTATCTCGTATTCAGTATAGTAAGTGTGTAGTATATGAGTGTCTAACCTGGAAATCTCCTCGATTTTACCTATTTATAGAGATACTTTCTGGAGAGGAAGTCAAGTCTTCCTCCCTTTTCGGAACTGCCCATAAGACTCGGTCCTGCGGAGTGGACGAGGCCTTCTCTTTCCTCCACTTCCCGAAGACTCGGCCGTATTCCTTCTCATTTGACTTGGTTCCCAAGATAAAGGAGGATAAGGCTTATCTTTTATCCAGTCTAAACCGAAAATGGCGGCAGTCCCCTACATTCATGGTCCACAACTGTACGTTAAGACTGCTTCTTTCTGATGCTCCTCTCCAGACGGAGTTCCCTCCGGAGAGACCTCCAGAGGGGATTTCTTATCCAAAGAGTATTAGATAATCCAATCCTTCCATCCTGATCTTATCTTTTATACACGTGTCGACTCCTTATTAAGTGACATTTTTAGGCCGCATCATCTACTCCCCCTACTCTCGTAAAAGGGAGCCATCTTTTGTGAGAGTAGAAAATTTTTCCTAGAGCTTATGACAAAGGTCGTTCTGGAGAGACGTGTATTGTTCCTGCTTCGGAGAGGAAGTTTTAAAACATGTCCTTCTCCAAAGGCTTTTCCCGCCTCCGATTCTGGGAGACTTTTCGGCTTCCGCGCGTGGGCTCCACGCGATTACTTTTCTCTCTCCTTTGTTATCCTCCCGAGGAAAACCCTCTATTCTTCCCCTTATCTCTCCTCATTTACTTCACGCAACCACCCCCTTTTTCCTCTCTTCACTTTTCAAATTTCGTTCTTCCCAAAAATTTCTCGTCGTCTTCATCCTTCTTCTCCCGTGTTCTTCATCTCGAGTTTCTGCCGTCGCCAGCCGACTCGTCTGATTCCATAGCCCTTCCACTCAAGGTAACCCAGCTATCCTTCTGTTCTTCTTTTATTATCACTTTAAATCGATGTCAAATCCTCTCTCCCCACCGGAAGCTGCTAGCCAAAACTCCTCTGAAGTGACTCCCTCTCTGATGGGGAGTCCAGAGAATAGGATTTCCCCCGCTTCCCAAATCGACCATACTCACCTAGTTAACCTCGCTCATGCCTATGGTTTTCCGTCGGAGTACGCCTTTCGCGCTCCTCACTCGAATGAACGCCCAAATATCTCCCAGCCTCGAACTCTTGCTTTTTTCGAAGCACATCTTAGGGCAGGACTACGATTTCCGATTCATCCCTATTTGGCTGCCATATCCACCCGCATGCAGATCCCTCTTAACCAGTTTACTCCGAATGCTATCCGTACCATGATAGGTTTTTTCATCTTGGTGAAGGGGAATGGGGGTGATCCGTCTGCCGAATTATTTCTGAGCCAACATTCTTGTAAGGTGAATGATGGTTTTTTCTATGTTAGTGGGCGAAGGTCCCGTGTTTGTAAATTTCTGAAAAAACTCCCTGAAGAAGACTCATCTTGGCGAGATTATTATTTCTTTGCTACCAGCCCCACTGATTGGCCATTTCCTCACGGGGATTGGTTATTCCACAATCCCGGAGTAATTCCTCCTCCTCTGAAAGCTTACTCTGTTTCCAATCACACTATTATGAGCAATCTCAATATTCATATCCGTTTGCACGACTATTTCGATGTTATTGGCATTTGCAACAATCCTCGCATCCTCTCCCACTTCGGCTTTTGTCCTCAAGATTTTCCCTTAGATTCTCGAGATGGTAAAAAATCTTCTATTGCTGTATTTTATTTCTTGCGCGTGGTTGTTTTTTGAGTTCTGAAAATTTTCTTGATGATTTGCAGCAATGAGTTGGTTAACTCATATCTCCCGAGATGCCCCTGCTCTCAGCATAGTGAAGACCCCTGTGTTATCCGCTCCAGAAGATCCTCCAAAGGCTCCTCCGTCTCCCGCTCTTGAGAGCTCTGCAAAGACTCCGGCTCCAGAGGGTTCTTCGAAAATTCCTCCTCTCCCTAGTTCTTCTACTCAGGTCCCAGGTTCAGTTGCCAAAAGAACCCGTTCCTCTGCCAATGCTTTCTTTTCTGACTGTGGTACATTTAAGAAGAAGAAGGGGAAAGCTACCCGTGCTGATAAGGGAACTCCTCCTTCTGCTGTATACGAGCCTCTCCATCGCCTCATTGACCGATGTCCTGCTCCTCCGGATGCTGAGTTATCCGACACGCCCCTTCCTGAGGATCGACTGATCCATGGCGCTCATCTTCTTTCTGAGGTATTTTCTAGCATTTTCCATTTTTATAATCTTTGCCTTCTTCATATCTTCAAGCGTTATTTCCTTTTCCTTTGTAGTTTGGTCTTACCTATGCTAAGATACTCGACCAAGGCGTTGAGATGGTAGCTGAGCTTGAACTTCTCCGGGCTGAAGCGTCCTCTTTCCAGTCAACCCTCAAGGGTATCACCACGGAGAAAGATAAAGCCCATAAGCGAGCTCAAGCTCTATCCGAGGAGTTGTCTCTCTTACAGACTCAGAGCAAGCAGGATGTAGCCAGGATTAAGCGCCTGGTGCTAGAGGTGGAGCGGATGGAGCGCGAGCTGCCAGATGTCGGAGTGCAGGCTTGCATTAAGTCCTTATTCACTTCTTCTTTGGGTCAAGAGTTCTTGGAAACTCTTCATACTCAGTGGCTGTCCAGCTTCTTAAAGAGCTCGAGCTTCCTCTGTGCCATGGGGCCGCATATCCCTCACTTCATCGACCACGGCTTCAGCAATGCCGTAGCCGAGCACTCAGCCCCGGGGTTTAATGGAACTTACTCTCGTGAATTCCACTTGGATCGACTCGCTACTCCTCCAAAATTCTTGGGGGATCCTAAGGAGAGCCCTGATAGTCCTTGGTGGCTACCCGGAATGAGTCAGGCTATCACCAAGCTTCAGGCTGTCAAGATAGGTATGGCTGAGCTAAAGCCTCTGGAGCGTCTGATTTATCCTTATGACTCCGCTCTAGCCGTGGCAACCGCAGTAGATGGAGGAACGGGCGTTGCAGACACCATGGGAGGTACTACGGGTCCAGAGGAGGGCGGAGGATCTAGTAACCATGCTGCTGAGGAGGATGGCATTGTTGGAGGAGTTGAGGTCGAGGGGGCTATTGCTGAGGAGGTTGCTGTTGAGAAAGCAGTTTAAGTTTCATATTTCTATGATCACATCAAACAATTTATTTTTCTGTTGTTTTGCTACACTCTTTACTTTCTGCTCATAATACTTGCTCTCCGTACTTTGCAGGGGACCCCACACTCCTGGATATGTGGGGGCTTTTTGTAGTAACCGTGTTAGCTTGATGTTGGATGTTTTTGTTGTCTTTCTCTTTCGTGCATGAGTAACTTACAAGACCAGCAAAGAATGTGTTGGAGGTGTGGCTCTTTTCTTCCCCCCTTTTTGTTGGTCTTGTAGGCTACGTTGAAATCACTCCTTGGCTGTACAGTTTTTGTTTTTGATTTCGGGTGACTTGGTTGTGGGAGGTCATCCTCCCTCTTCTTTTGACTCCTGGATCATAAAACCTGTTTTCTTCATCATATAGTCTTTGTAATTCTCAAGCATGGTTAGGGCTTTCTGGAGCAACTTGGCCTCTAGGCCTCTGAGTGTTTCTTACTCTTATTCTTAAAATATCTTAATTCATAAAATCTTCTCATTTCAGTAACCCACTTAGGTCTCAAGTAAAGTGAGGGCTCTCTGGAGCACCTCGGCCTCTAAGCCTTAGAGTGTCTCTCACTCTTATTCTTAAAAGATCTTAATTCATAAAATCTTCTCATTTCAGTAACCCACTTGGGTCTCAAGTAAAGTGAGGGCTCTCTGGAGAACCTCGGCCTCTAAGCCTTAGAGTGTCTCTCACTCTTATTCTTAAAAGATCTTAATTCATAAAATCTTCTCATTCTAGTAACCCACTTGAGTCTCAAGTAAAGTGAGGGCTCTCTGGAGCACCTCGGCCTCTAAGCCTTAGAGTGTCTCTCACTCTTATTCCTAAAAGATCTTAATTCATAAAATCTTCTCATTTCAGTAACCCACTTGGGTCTCAAGTAAAGTGAGGGCTCTCTGGAGCACCTCGGCCTCTAAGCCTTAGAGTGTCTCTCACTCTTATTCTTAAAAGATCTTAATTCATAAAATCTTCTCATTTCAGTAACCCACTTGGGTCTCAAGTAAAGTGAGGGCTCTCTGGAGCACCTCGGCCTCTAGGCCTTTAAGTGTCTCTCACTCTCGTTATTGTTATATTCATACATAGCATGTTCAAATATGAGAAAGATAATCAAGACACAATAATTCTGAATAATTCTTTCTTCAAAAAGGGATAAGGCTTCATTGTTTTATTGTCAATTTTCAACATAGGCCATAGATAACCTACGCCGGTCTCATTAAAAACCTCTTTACGGAAAAACCCCAAAGGGGAAACCCGTAGAGAGGGAAAAAGAGCTCCGGTGAAGCCACAAAATACATCAAGCAAAATATGAATCAATGCAAAAAAAATCACCAAACAAAAGTTATAGATGGTCTCAAGACCTTACACTGTCTTCAAATAAAGAATCTCTTCAAATGGCAAACGTTCCAGGGTCTAGCTATGTCGACCCCTTCCATGCTCTGCAGTCTATATGCTCCTCCTTTCAGCACCTGTGTAAGTTTATAAGGTCCCTCCCAGTTGGGCTCCAGGTTTCCGGTATTTTTCAGGGCGTCTGCTCTTCTTAGCACCAGGTCTCCCGCTCTGAAGGACCTCGGGATCACCCTTCGGTCATATGCAGCTTTAATTCTGCTTTTATATCTTTCAGCACGTACCCTAACCATCTCTCTTTCTTCCTCCATCAAATCTAGAGCCTCTCTCATCAATCTTTCATTCTGATGTTCTTCAAATTGGGCAACTCGGTGCGATCGTAAAACGGCCTCTGGAGGTATCACCGCCGTAACTCCGTAGACCAACTGAAATGGGGACTCTCCAGTTGCTGTCTTCGGACTAGTTCTATATGACCATAATACATTATCTAGCTCGTTTACCCATCCTCCTCCTATCTTTGTCAATCTGGTTCGAATCCCATCTACTATTGTTCGATTAGTAACCTCCACTTGTCCGTTAGCTTGAGGATACGCTACAGAAGTGAATCTATGTATTATGTTCAGCCTTGCGCACCATCCTTGCACGTTTTCGCCGTTAAACTGTGTTCCATTATCAGAGACCAATATTCTGGGTACTCCGAACCTACAACAGATTTGTTTTTTCAAGAATTTAATCACATTTTCTTCATCTATCGTAGCCAGAGGAGCAGCTTCCACCCATTTGCTAAAATAGTCCACTGCTACTATCAGAAATTTTCTCCCTCCGGAGGCTGGAGGGAAAGGTCCTACCAAGTCAATTCCCCACTTAGCAAAGGGACTGGGAGAGTGCATTGCTCCCATCTCTTCTGCAGGAGTCCTTATCAATGGGCCATTTTTCTGACACTTGACACATTTTCTCACAAATTCTCTAGCGTCTTTTGTCATGGAGGGGCAATATAATCCAGCCCTTAAGACTTTCTTCACCACCGCTTTGTATCCTTCATGACTGGCTGCATCACCTTCGTGGATCTCTCTGAGTGTGTACAGAGCTTCTCTGGTTGATATACACCTCAAATATGGGTGCGTGAATGATTTCTTGTATAAGTGCCCTCCGATAATACAATACTTGATCCGAAGGGCTCGGGTCTCTCTGGTGGTAGGGGCATCTGCTCCCTTGGTGAGTTCTATCCATATTTCTCTTCTCCAATCGTCTTCCTCCTCAATGGAGCCAATGGGGTTCTCCAGAGTCTCTCTTTCTGCAACTACTAGAGTTACTGTTCCTTGCCCATCAAACTCTGTGGAGCTAGCGAGTTTGGAGAGGCTGTCCGCCTGCATGTTCTTCTCTCGGGGTATTTGGACCACCTCGCACTCTTGGAATTTGCCCATCACTGCTTTGGCTCGTTCCAAATAAGCAGCCATCCTGCTGTCTTTGGCCACGTATTCACCATTCACCTGCTGAACAACTAATTGGGAGTCTGAGTACAGAGTTACCTTTGGAGCTCCCAATTCCAATGCCATCTCCATCCCTCTGATCAAAGCTTCGTATTCTGCTCCATTATTTAAGGTCATGAATTGAAACCTCACTGCGAATTGTAGGTCCTCCCCTCGAGGGCCTGTCAGCACAATCCCTGCTCCACATCCGCTCAGGGTCACTGAGCCATCTACATACACCTTCCATCCCTCGACTTCTTCTGGTTTGGTCGACTCTTGGATGAAATCTGACAAAGCTTGGGCTTTTATAGCCTTCCGTGGCTCGAAATCCACGTCATATTCTTGGAGCTCGATCGCCCACTTCACCATCCTTCCAGAGAGGTCTGCTCGCCCTATAACCTGTTTCAACAAGTAATTAGTGCGGACCAGTATTTTGTAAGAAAGGAAATATGGGCGTAGCCTCCGCGCTGTAACTACCACAGCCAGAGCAGCCTTCTCAATTTCTGAATATCGATTTTCGGCCTCCTGAATGACCTTACTGACATAATAAATAGGGTGCTGTAGAGGTCCCTCTTCTTTGACTAAGGCGGTGCTTAGTGAGAATTCCCCCACGGAGAGGTACAAAAGGAGGGTATCTCCTGGAGAAGGCTTCGTCAGCTTCGGCAACTGAGACAAATGATGCTTCAGGTCTTCAAAGGCCTTTTGGCATGTTTCACTCCATTCAAACTTGGTCCCTTTCTTAAGAATTTTAAAGAAGGGATGGCTCTTTTCAACAGACCTGGCTATGAATCTACTCAATGCTGTAATCCTCCCATTGAGTGTCTGGAGCTCCTTTATATTTCTCGGTGGCCGCATGTCCAGTACAGCCTTCACCTTGGCTGGATTCACTTCTATACCTCTTTGAGTGACCATATATCCGAGGAACTTCCCTGATTTTACTCCAAAAGAGCATTTGGCTGGGTTCAACTTGATGCCGTTTTCTCGAATTACTTGGAAAATTTCTTCCAAATCCTCTATATGTTGATCTGCTTTCACACTCTTGGCCAACATATCATCTACATATATCTCCATGTTCCTTCCTAGCTGCCTTCGAAACACAGCATCGACCATCCTCTGGTATGTTGCTCCGGCATTGATTAATCTAAATGGCATCCGAACATATCCGAACGTTCCACAGGCTGCTATGAAGCACACTTTGGGGACATCTGCAGGGTTCAGTTGGATTTGGTGGTACCCTTGGTATGCATCCATCATGCTTAGCAGCTCAAAGCCTGAAGTTGCATCCACTAGCTGATCTATCCTTGGTAGCGGGTAGTGGTCCTTAGGGCATGCCTTGTTGAGGTCCCTGAAATCGATGCACATTCTCCACTTTCCTCCCCCTTTAGGCACTAGCACGGCATTGGAGAGCCATTCTGGGAATTGGACTTCTACTACATGCCCTGCTTTCAATAGCTTCTCGACTTCTTCTTTTACAATGTTATTCTTCTCAATCCCAAAATTTCGTAGTTTCTGTTTTACAGGCCTTGCCTTTGGATCAACATTAAGGTAATGTATTGCTATCTCCGGAGGGACTCCTGTCATGTCAGCTGGAGAAAATGCAAATATATCGGAATTTCGACGTAATGTAAATATTACCTTCTCTGTGAGTTCAGGCCCCAGTTGGGTACCTATCTTAGTAACAAAGCCGGGTTTCCCCGGAAAGAGCTCCACACTCATCAGTTCCTCGTCTGTTTTAATACTCACTTGTTCAGGTGCTGCTCCCTCTACTTTCTTCCTCTTGACCTCAGGGTCATCTCCTCTTGTCCGCTCCAGGCCCCTAGTTAGGGCCCTACCTGCCATCTTCACAGACTCTGCATAGCACTTCCGTGCTTGGTACTGGTCTCCTCTCACTTCTCCCACCCCTGTGGCTGTAGGGAATTTCATTTTCATATGAAATGTGGAAATGATTGCCTGAAAGAGATTCAGGCTGGGTCGTCCCATCACAACATTGTACGACGAGGGAATGTCTACAATAAGGAACTCCACCACGTGGACCTTCCGAGCTGGAGCGTCCCCCAATCCTACCTGCAACATTACTGACCCCAAAGGTTGGATCGCACCTCCAGAGAAACCATACAGAGAGGTATCTACAGGGCGCAGCTTCACACTCAGCTCCATTCTCTTAAAACATTCAAAAAACATGATGTCAGCCGAGCTCCCCGTATCTACGAAGATTCGAGCAACATCGAATCCCGCTATGTCAGTAGTGATCACCAGAGCATCGTTGTGATCTTCCTTAACTCCCTTCACATCCTCCGGGCCGAATCGAATATTGGGCGTCTCCGTCATACGCCCCACTTCTCTTAACTGGCTTTCTTGCTCTGCTTTTAGAGCCCGGACATTCTGCTTTCTCTTCCGAAAGGAATCTCCATCAGCTGGTCCTTCCACAATCATGTGAATCACTCCTCTTTTCGGCGGTGGAGGGGGCATATCTTCGGTTTCCTCTCTGGTTTTCTTCTCTTCCGGTTTTCTTTCATGATCTTTTCGCTTCTGCCCTCGAGGGCCTTGTCTGTCTCTAAATATAAATTCTTTTAGATGACCCGCTTGGATCATCCTCTCGATCTTGTCTTTCAGGTGGTAGCACTGATTTGTGTCATGCCCATATTCATTGTGAAATCGGCAGAATCGATCAGACTTAGGCTTCTGAGGTCCTCGACCTCTGGAATATGGAAATTTCAAGTCTGGATGATCTCCGGCTACCTCCAGTACTTCAGCAGGCTCAATCCTCAAGGGTGTGTATTTCTCGAACCTCCCACGAGGGCCAGACCGGGGACCTCCAGAGAGATTGCTATCTCTTGTTGATCCAGAGGTCCGAGGGACCTCTGGGCTGGATCGTCTAGAGGGACCTTCCCTTCTTCTCTCTCGGTCCTATGGCCTAACCTCCAGCCTTTTAGCCTTACGGACCTTCTCCAGAGTAAGGTACTTCTCTGCTCTGTGTAGCAGCTCATCAAAATTCTTAACTAGCTTCTTAGCTAAGGAGGAAAAGAAATCTCCACCCCGTAATCCGTTGGTGAGGGCGTTGATCTTCACCTCCGGAGAGGCTGTAGGGACCTCCAGAGCTGCCTGATTGAACCTCCGGAGAAAAGCTCTTAAGCTTTCGCTCTCCCCCTGCCTCAGATTGAAGAGGGTCAAGGTGGCCCGTGGCCCGTGGCCCATGGCCGGGCACTTGCAAACTGATGGAGAAATAACTCACTGAATTCCTCCCAGGATCGGATAGTATTAGGTTCTAGTTGAGTGAACCATTGCTGCGTTGCTTTCGCCAGGGTGGTCAGGAACACCCTGCACTTAATTCCTTCTCCGTAGCGATGTAATAGCGCAACGTTCTCAAATCTTACTACGTGTTCGTAAGGGTCTGCCGTACCGTCATACTCAAAATTAAGGGGCTTGAAATTGAATGGTAGTTCATCCTGTAATATGTTAGGGGAGAACTGGCATCCGGATGCATGAGCGGATCTACTGGTTCGGTTGTTCATCTGTCTCCTCATATCCTTCATCTCCTTCTGCAGAGCCTGTAGCTAGTCGCTAACTGGCCCTCCGTAGGTATCATCAGTGCTTTCTTCTGTCTCAAGGGGTTCCGTCCCTCGGGGTGCTAGATCTACATTCCTTCTAGTACTCCGAAGGGGAATGCTTCTTTCTGCGCGCGAGGGCACTTTATCGTCTTCCTCCACTCGTATCCCCATCTCCTTGGACAACACTTGGGAGGTTCTAGGTGCTTCATCTTGGGGTCTATGGGTCGGTACCTCTGGATTCCCTGGTGCAGCCCTGGGAGTTTGGTCCCTTTGATCTGCAAAGGCTTTCTCTACAACTTGCTTGATGAGGGCGTTCAATTGATCAGGAGAGATCAAGAGTGGCCCTGAGTCTGGAATATCCTCTCGCTGAGGATCTGCGGTCTGGAACTCTGGGGTTTCAAGGTTCCCTGTTATTCCCTCCCTGACCGGTAAGGGATGATTTTCGTCACCCAAACCTGGAGTGGGTGCCAATGGCTGATTTGATCCAGAAGGAGTATGGATTGGGTTTTTCCCCCGGCCTCCCATTGGTGGGGGATCAGTCGGCAAAGGGGAATTCCCCCCTGGAAGATTCTTCTTTCCAGAAGTAGATGTTTTGTCTCCGCCACCCATTTGCTCGAACAGGTAGAAATTCGTGAGAAAATCTTTCAACTCTTTCCCACAGACGGCGCCAGTTGATGTGCCAAAATTTGCACGAGAGGATTATGTATCCTCGGGATTAAACGTCCTATTCTTCGAACACGTATAATTGCTTCGAGTGTGCTGCCTTCGCTCAAAACCTTCAAGAACCTGCAAAGAACACGCCAGAGGGGAGTCCGGCGTGGACACTCCGATGCCTAAGTCAGTATAGGGCTTATCAATCTCTTCCAAGGATCTCAAGATCCTTGATGTATAAAAATAGTTCTCAAAAGATTTTCGAAAGGTATCTCGTATTCAGTATAGTAAGTGTGTAGTATATGAGTGTCTAACCTAGAAATCTCCTCGATTTTACCTTTTATAGAGATACTTTCTGGAGAGGAAGTCAAGTCTTCCTCCCTTTTCGGAACTGCCCATAAGACTCGGTCCTGCGGAGTGGACGAGGCCTTCTCTTTCCTCCACTTCCCGAAGACTCGGCCGTATTCCTTCTCATTTGACTTAGTTTCCAAGATAAAGGAGGACAAGGCTTATCTTTTATCTAGTCTAAGCCGAAAATGGCGGCAGTCCCCTACATTCATGGTCCACAACTGTACGTTAAGACTGCTTCTTTCTGATGCTCCTCTCCAGACAGAGTTCCCTCCGGAGAGACCTCCAGAGGGGATTTCTTATCCAAAGAGTATTAGATAATCCAATCCTTCCATCCTGATCTTATCTTTTATACACGTGTCGACTCCTTATTAAGTGACATTTTTAGGCTGCATAAAAAAGGAAACATAAAAATAAATGAGAAATAACTTGCCTTAATTATCATCAAAGAAAATGTATAAAACACAACACAATAATCACATATATGTGTAAATAGGGGTGGGAATGGGCCAGGCTACCCGACAGGGGCCTACGACTCGGCCTATTAAAGCTCGGTTCGACTTGATTCGTTTAATAAACAAACCGGGCTCAAGATTTTTTGAAAGCCTATTTAGTTAAATAGGCCGGGCTTGAGCTTTTTCATAGGCCTTTCAAGCCCAACAGGCCGGCCTATTTAATAAATTTAATATAATATTGATGCGGACTAAAAATGTCATTCAATAAGAAGGCGACACGTGTATAGAGGATAAGATAAAAGAGAGGTACAAGATTAAAAAATACTCTCTAGATAGAGAATCTCTTCTAGAGGTCCCTCTAGAGGGAACTTCACCCGGGAGAAATATTAGGAAGACCCAGTCTAGATAAGAATTAGCGGTCCGAAGATCTCGGAGGAGCTCCGCGCGAAACGGCCTGAGACTGGGTAAAAGGAGACTCATTCTCCCCTTTATCCCAGCAAATGAAGTCCACTGGGGGGAGTGGTTCCGGTTCTCTAGGAAGGAAGAGAGGGGAAGACCTTATCAAACTGGCAGGGCTGAGTCCAAAGTGCAGCTCTGAAATAGGAGGAAACCTTAACTTCCTCCTTGGCAAGGACTTTCTATAAATAGGTAAATCGAAGTACATTTTCAGGTTACGATCTCTAACTTTACTTGATTTATTACGCTGCTTACAAATAATATATTGATTTCCTGTGAGAACCTCGTTGATTATCAAGGATTCTTTAATCCTTGTCATATACAAAACCACCGAGACTGACTTGAGCGTCGGAGTGTCCGCACCGGAATCCCCTCCGGTGTGTCTCTTGCAGGTTCTTGGAGGATCGTTCCAGTAGAAGCAGTGTACCCGAAGCATTCCTAGGCGTTCGGGAATTCGGATATCCAACCTCAAGGATATCTAATCCATCCGTGCAATTTTTGGCACATCAACTGGCGCCGTCTGTGGGAAAGATTTGAGAGATCTTCTCACGAATTTCTATCTGTTCGAGCAATGGGCGGAGGAGATAACACAATTACGCCTATTTTGGGGAAGAAAACCCCTCCAATGGAGAATCCCCCTTTATCGACTGACCCCACACTGAAGGGAGGCCGAGGGAAGGATCCAATTCATGCCCCTTCCGGATCAAATCCACCACTGACACCAACTCCAAACTCGGGCGACGATAATCATCCCTTGTCAATCGGAGAGGGGGTAGCAGTGATTGTGGGAGCTACAGTGATCCGAACTTCGAATACCCAGCCGGGTGACACCCTAAACTCAGGACCATGCCTGGTCTCTCTAGATCAATTGAATGCCCTTATCAAGCAAGCGGTAGAAAGAGCCTTCGCAGCCCACGAAAGTCAAATCCCTAGAACTACGCCGACGAACGTGGAGAAACCCACTCCGAGACTCCAAGAGGAGGCGCCAGGGGCTTCCCAAGCGCTATCCAAGGGAGATGGAATGCGGGTAGACGGAGAGGAAAAAATGCCTTCCCGAGTAGAAAGAAGCATCCCCCCTCGGAACACCAGGAGAAATGTAGACTTGGCGTCCCGAGAGATGGAGCTTCCCGAAGTAGAAGAAAGTACAGATGATACCTACCCGGGTCCAGTCAGCGACCAACTACAGGCCCTACAGAAGGAAATGAAGGATATGAGAAAGCAGATGACTAGCCGAGCAAGTAGATCTGCTTATGTTTCTGGATGTCAATTCTCTCCTAACATACTGCAGGACGAATTACCATTCAACTTCAAACCCCTCAATTTTGAGTATGATGGTACGGCAGACCCGTACGAACACCTAGTAAGATTCGAGAACGCTGCACTATTACATCGGTATGGAGAAGGAATCAAGTGTAGAGTGTTTTTGACTACCTTGGCAAAAGCAGCACAACAATGGTTCACCCAGTTGGAACCCAATACTATTCGATCCTGGGAAGAATTTAGCGAGTTATTCCTCCATCAATTTGCCAGCGCCCGAAGGCAACCGCGGGCCACTTTGACCCTCTTCAATCTAAGATAAGGGGAGAACGAGAGTTTGAGAGCTTTTCTTCAGAGGTTCAATCAGGCAGCTCTGGAGGTCCCTACAGCCTCCCCGGAGGTGAAGATTAATGCTCTCACTAATGGATTGCGTGATGGGGACTTCTTCTCCTCCTTGGCTAAAAAGCCAGTCAAGAATTTTGATGAGTTATTACACAGAGCAGAGAAATACCTCACCCTGGAGGAGGTTCGTAAAGCCAAGAGACTGGATGTTAGGCCACAGGATCGAGAGAAAAGAAGAGAGGGCCCCTCCAGACGTTCTAGCCCAGGGGTCGCTCGAACCCCCGTTCCAGCAAGAGACATCAATCCATCTGGAGGTTCCCGGTCCGGCCCTCGCGGAAGGTTTGAGAAGTACACACCCTTAAGAATAGAACCTGCCGAGGTACTGGAGGTAGCAGGAGACCATCCCGACTTGAAATTCCCTTATTCCAGGAATCGGGGTCCTCAGAAGCCCAAGTTCGATCGGTTTTGCAGATTCCACAACGAGTATGGACATGACACAAACCAATGTTACCACTTGAAAGACGAGATTGAAAGGATGATCCAGGCGGGGCATCTGAAGGAATTTATATTTAGAGACAGGAAGGGCCCTCAGGGTCAGAAGCGAAAGGAACATGAAAGGAAGCCAGAAGAAAAAGAATCCAAGGAGGTGACCGAAGATATACCTCCCCCACCACAGAAAAGAGGAGTAATCCACATGATTGTGGGAGGACCAGCAAATGGAGATTCCTTCCGAAAGAGAAAGCAGAGTGTTCGAACTCTAAAAGCCGAACATGGGAGTCAACTGAAAGAAGTAGGACGCATGACAGAGACGCCCAACATCAAATTTGGGCCGGAGGATAGGAAGAAAATTAAGGAAGATCATAATGACGCTTTGGTGATCACTACGGACATAGTTGGGTTTGATGTCGCCCGCATCTTTGTAGACACGGGAAGCTCGGCTGATATTATGTTTTTCAAGTGTTTCAAAAGGATGGAGCTGAGTGTGAAGTTGCGGCCCGTAGATACCTCCTTATATGGTTTCTCCGGAGGGGCCATCCAGCCCTTAGGATCGGTGATGTTACAAGTAGGATTGGGAAACGCTCCAGTTCGAAAAGTTCACCTAGTGGAGTTCCTCATTGTGGATATTCCCTCATCTTACAATGTGGTAATGGGAAGACCCAGCCTGAACCTCTTCCAGGCGGTCATCTCCACATTTCATATGAAAATGAAATTCCCTACGGCTGGAGGAGTAGGAGAAGTGAGAGGAGATCAATATCAAGCACGAAAGTGCTACGCGGAGTCTGTAAAGATGGCGGACAGGGCTTTAACTAAGGGCCTGGAGAGGACGAGAGGGGACGACCCTGAGTTAAAGAAAAAGAAAGTAGAAGGAGTAACACCTGAACAGGTAAGTGTTAAAACAGATGAGGAACTGATGAACGTGGAGCTCTTCCCAGGGAAGCTCGGCTTTGCCACCAAGATAGGCACCCAACTGGGACCTGAACTTACAAAGAAGGTAATCTCTACATTACGTCGAAATTCTGATATATTTGCATTTTGTCCAGCTGACATGACAGGTATCCCTCCGGAGATAGCCATACATTGCCTTAACGTTGACCCGAAGGCAAAGCCAGTGAAACAGAAGTTACGAAACTTCGGAGTTGAGAAGAATAGTATTGTGAAAGAAGAAGTGGAAAAACTATTAAAGGCGGGACATGTGGTGAAAGTGCAGTTCCCAGAATGGCTCTCCAACGCAGTGTTAGTGCCTAAGGGGGGAGGGAAATGGAGAATGTGTATCGACTTCAGAGACCTCAACAAGGCCTGCCCTAAAGATCACTATCCATTGCCAAGGATAGACCAGTTGGTGGACACGACCTCTAGCTTCGAGCTACTGAGTATGATGGATGCATACCAAGGATACCACCAGATCCAGCTAAACCCCTCTGATGTTCCTAAAGTATGCTTTATAGCAGCGTGCAGAACATTTGGCTATGTCCGGATGCCATTCGGGTTAATCAATGCTGGCGCAACATACCAAAGAATGGTCGACGCTGTCTTTCTAAGGCAAATAGGGAGAAATATGGAGATTTATGTGGACGATATGCTGGCCAAGAGTGTGAGAGCAGATCAACACGTGGAGGACCTGGAGGAGATTTTTCAGGTAATCCGAGAAAATGGTATCAAATTAAACCCGGCCAAGTGCTCTTTTGGAGTGAAGTCGGGGAAGTTCCTTGGATACATGGTTACTCAAAGAGGGATAGAAGTCAACCCAGCTAAAGTGAAGGTTGTACTGGACATGCAGCCGCCGAGGAACGTGAAAGAGCTCCAGACACTCAATGGAAGGATTACAGCGTTGAGTAGATTCATAGCCAGGTCCGCCGAGAAAAGCCACCCCTTCTTCAAGATTCTCAGGAAAGGGGCCAAGTTCGAATGGAATGAAACATGTCAGAAGGCCTTTGAGGACCTGAAACGCCACTTGTCCCAGCTGCCGAAGCTGATTAAACCATCTCCAGGAGATACCCTCATTCTGTATCTCTCTGTAGGGGAATTCTCACTGAGCTCAGCCTTAGTTAAAGAAGAAGGGTCGATCCAGCACCCTATTTACTACGTCAGCAAAGTCATTAAAGGAGCTGAAACTCGATACTCGGAAATTGAAAAGGCCGCTCTGGCCGTGGTATTTACGGCGCGGAGACTGCGTCCATATTTCCTCTCTTATAAAATACTGGTCCGCACTAATTACTTGTTGAAACAGGTTATTGGCCGAGCAGACCTCTCGGGAAGGATGGTGAGATGGGCAATAGAGCTTTAAGAGTATAATGTGGATTTCGAGCCACGGAGGGCCATAAAAGCCCAAGCTTTGTCCGATTTCATCCAGGAATCTACCAAACCAGAAGAAGCAGAGGGATGGAAGATATATGTGGATGGCTTAGTGACTCTGAGTGGATGTGGAGCAGGAATAGTGCTAGTGAGTCCCCAGGGAGAGGACCTACAATTTGCGGTGAGGTTTCAATTCATAACCTCAAACAATGGAGCAGAATATGAAGCTCTGATCCGAGGAATGGAGATGGCGGTCGAATTGGGAGCTTTGAAGGTAATCCTATACTCCGATTCCCAATTAGTTGTCCAACAGGTAAATGGAGAGTATGCGGCCAAAGACAGCAGAATGACTGCTTACTTGGAACGGGCTAAAGAAGTGATGGGCAAGTTCCAAGATTGTAAGGTGATTCAAGTACCTCGAGAGGAGAACATGCAGGCTGATGGCCTTTCTAAGCTCGCCAGCTCCACAGAGTTTGATGGACAAGGAACAGTGACCTTGGTAGTAGCAGAAAGAGAGACTCTCGGAAGTCCCATTAGTTCCATCGAAGGAGGAGATGATTGGAGGAAAGATATTTGGACGGAGCTCACCAAGGAAGCAGATGCCCCTACCACTCGAGAGGCTCGAGCTCTTAGGGTCAAATACTGTATTATTGGAGGACACATATATAAAAGGTCATTTACCCAACCATACTTGAGGTGCATATCAATCCGAGAAGCGATGTACACACTCAAGGAGATCCATGAAGGAGATGCGGCCAGCCATGAAGGATATAAGACAGTGGTGAAGAAAGCCTTAAGGGCAGGATTATATTGGCCCTCCATGACGAAGGATGCCAAAGAATTCGTAAGGAAATGTCAGAAAAACGGTCCCTTGATAAGGATTCCGGCAGAAGATATGGGAGTTATGCGTTCCCCGTGTCCTTTCGCTAAGTGGGGAATCAATTTGGCCCTTTCCTCAAGCCTCAGGAGGAAGAAAGTTTTTGATAGTGGCAGTAGATTATTTTAGTAAATGGGTTGAAGTTGCCCCTCTAGCAACGATAGATGAAGAGAACGTAATCAAGTTCCTGGGAAAACAAATTTGCTGCAGGTTCGGAGTACCCAGGATATTGGTCTCTGACAATGGGACACAGTTCAATGGAGAAAACGTACGAGGATGGTGCGCAAGACTGAACATAATACAAAGATTTACCTCCGTAGCCCATCCTCAAGCTAACGGACAGGTAGAAGTTACAAATCGAACGATAGTAGATGGTATCCGGTCGAGGTTGACAAAGATAGGTGGAGGATGGGTGAACGAATTAGATAATGTGATATGGTCCTACAGAACTAGCCCAAAGACAGCAACTGGGGAGTCCCCTTTCCAATTGGTCTACGGAGCTGCGGCGGTGATACCTCCAGAAGCTGTGTTGCAATCCCACCGAATTGCCCAATTTGAAGAACATCAGAATGAGAAGTTGATGAGAGAAGCCCTGGATCTAATGGAAGAAGAAAGAGAGATGGTTCGGGTGCACGCAGAAAGATACAAGAGCATAATTAAAGCTGCATATGACCGAAGGGTGATCCCGAGGTCCTTCAGAGTGGGGGATTTGGTATTAAGGAGAGCCGATGCTCTAAAGAATACCGAAAAACTGGAGCCCAACTGGGAGGGGCCTTATGTTGGTCCCTGAACGAATAGTGAAAGGGATTAAAGTCTAGAGGGGAGGGGTGAATAGACTTTAAAACTTTTTCAAGAGAGTTGGGAACCTCTTCTGATTCCTATGTCAACTGGACTACAAGTCTGCTGGTCCAGATGACTTTAGTGATCTGATGAAGAGATTATATGCGGAAGTTTGGTAGGCCTTGATTAGACTCGTTCTTTAGTTTCTTTTGAAAACACCAACTTGTTTGTTTAATGAAAACCTCAACTGATGCTGGATTGAAGATTATGACCTGATTTGAAGATAGTTGAAAACACAAAGGCTTTCTCTACAGCTTGCTTGATGAGGGCGTCCAATTGATCGGGAGAGATCAGGAGTGGCCCTGAGTCTGGAATATCCTCTCGCTGAGGATCTGCGGTCTGGAACTCTGGGGTTTCAAGGTTCCCTGTTATCCCCTCCCCGACCGGTAGGGGATGATTTTCGTCACCCAAACCTGGGGTGGGTGCCAATGGTTGATTTGATCCAGAAAGAATATGTACTGGGTTTTTCCCTCGACCTCCCCTTGGTGAGGGATCAGTTGGCAAAGGGGAATTTTCCCCGAGAAGGTCCTTCTTTCCAGAAGTAGACGTTTTGTCTCCGCCACCCATCTGCTCGGATAGGTAGAAACTCGTAGGAAAATCTTTCACTTCGTTCCCACAGACGGCGCCAGTTGATGTGCCAAAATTTGCACGAGAGGATTGTGTATCCTCGGGATTAAATGTCCTATTCTTCGAACACGTATAATTGCTTCAAGTGTACTGTCTTCGCTCAATATCTTCAAGAACCTGCAAAGAAAACGCCGGAGGGGAGTCCGGCGTGGACACTCCGATGCCTAAGTCAGTATATGGCTTATCAATCTCTCCCAAGGATCTCAAGATCCTTGATGTATCGAAACAGTTCTCAAAGAATTTTTAGAAAGGTCTTTCGTATTTAGTGTATCAAGTATTTAGTATAAGAGTGTCTAACCTGGAAATCTCCTCGATTTTACCTATTTATAGAGATGCTTTCTGGAGAGGAAGTCAAGCCTTCCTCCTTTTTCGGAACTACCCACAAGACTCGGTCCTGCGGAGGAGACGAGGCCTTCTCTTTCCTCCACTTCCCGAAGACTCGGCCGTATCCCTTCTCCTTTGTCTTGGTTCCCAAGATAATAGACGATAAGGTCTACCTTTTATCAAGTCTAAGCCGAAAATGGCGGAACCTCCCTATATTCAAGGCTCACGAACTTTCATCAAAAGTAATTCTTCTGGAAGCTTCTCTTCAGCCGAAGCTCCCTCCAAAGGGATCTCCCGAGAGGATTTCCCATCAGAGAGTATTACATAATCTGATCCTTCCCCTTTTATCTTATCCCCTATACACGTGTCGACTCCTTATTAGGTGACATTTTTAGGCCGCATCATCTACTCCCCCCTACTCTCGTAAAAGGGGGACATCTTTTGTGAGAGTAGAGAAATTTTCCTAGAACTTATTACAAAGGTCATTCTAGAGAAACGTGTATTGCTCCCGCTTCGGAGAGGAAGTTTTAAAAATGTCCTTCTCCAAGGGCTTTCCCGCCTCCAATTCTGGGAGACTTTTCGGCTTCCGCGCGTGGGCTCCACGCGATCACTTTTCTCTCTCCTTTGTTATTCTCCCGAGGAAAACCCTCGATTCTTCCCCCTATCTCTCCTCATTTACTTCACGCAACCACCCCCTTTTCCTCTCTTCACTTTTCAAATCTCATTCTTCCCAAAAATTTCTCATCGTCTTCATCCTTCTTCTCCGGTGTTCTTCACCTCGAGTTTCTGCCGTCGTCAGCCGCCCCGTCTGATTCCATAGCCCTTCCACTCAAGGTAACCCAGCTATCCTTTTGTTCTTCTTTTATTAACACTGTAAATCGATGTCAAATCCTTTATCTCCACCGGAAGTTGCTAGCCAAAATTCCTCTAAAGTGACTCCCTCTCTGATGGGGAGTCCAGAGAATAGGATTTCCCCCGCTTCCCAAATCGACCATACTCACCTAGTTAACCTCGCTCATGCCTATGGTTTCCCATCGGAGTACGCCTTTCGCGCTCCTCGCTCCGATGAACGCCCAGATATCTCCCAGCCTCGAACTCTTGCTTTTTTCGAAGCACATCTTAGGGCAGGACTACGATTTCCGATTCATCCCTATTTGGCTGCCATATCCACCCGCATGCAGATCCCTCTTAACTAGTTTACTCCGAATGCTATCCGTACCATGATAGGTTTTTTCATCTTGGTGAAGGGGAATGAGGGTGACCCGTCTGCCGAACTATTTCTGAGCCAACATTCTTGTAAGGTGAATGATGGTTTTTTCTATGTTAGTGGGCGAAGGTCCCGTGTTTGTAAATTTCTGAAAAAACTCCATGAAGAAGACTCATCTTGGCGAGATTATTATTTCTTTGCTACCAGCCCCACTGATTGGCCATTTCCTCACGGGGATTGGTTATTCCACAATCCCGGAGTAATTCCTCCTCCTCTGAAAGCTTACTCTGTTTCCAATCACACTATTATGAGCAATCTCAATACTTATATCCGTTTGCACGACTATTTCGATGTTATTGGAATTTGCAACAATCCTCGCATCCTCTCCCACTTCGGCTTTTGTCCTCAAGATTTTCCCTTAGATTCTCGAGATGGTAAAAAATCTTCTATTGCTATATTTTATTTCTTGCGCGTGGCTATTGTCTGAGTTCTGAAAATTTTCTTGATTACTTGTAGCAATGAGTTGGTTAACTCATATCTCCCGAGATGCCCCTGCTCTCAGCATAGTGAAGACCCCTGTGCTATCCGCTCCAGAAGATCCTCCAAAGGCTCCTCCGTCTCTCGCTCTCGAGAGCTCTGCAAAGACTCCGGCTCCAGAGGGTTCTTCGAAAATTCCTCCTCTCCCTAGTTCTTCTACTCAGGTCCCAGGTTCAGTTGCCAAAAGAACCCGTTCCTCTGCCAATGCTTTCTTTTCTGACTGTGGTACATCTAAGAAGAAGAAGGGGAAAGCTACCCGTGCTGATAAGGGAACTCCTCCTTCTACTGTCTACGAGCCTCTCCATCGCCTCATTGACCGATGTCCTGCTCCTCCGGATGCTGAGTTATCCGACCCGCCCCTTCCTAAGGATCGACTGATCCATGGCGCTCATCTTCTTTCTGAGGTATTTTCTGGCATTTTCCCTTTTTATAATCTTTGCCTTCTTCATATCTTCAAGCGTTAATTCCTTTTCCTTTGTAGTTTGGTCTTACCTATACTAAGATACTCGACCAAGGCGTTGAGATGGTAGCTGAGCTTGAACTTCTCCGGGCTGAAACATCCTCTTTCCAGTCAACCCTCAAGGGTATCACCACGGAGAAAGATAAGGCCCATAAGCGAGCTCAAGCTCTATCTGAGGAGTTGTCTCTCTTACAGACTCAAAGCAAGCAGGATGTAGCCAGGATTAAGCGCCTGGTGCTAGAGGTGGAGCGGATGGAGCGCGAGCTGCCAGATGTCGGAGTGCATGCTTGCATTAAGTCCTTATTCACTTCTTCTTTGGGTCAAGAGTTCTTGGAAACTCTTCATACTCAGTGGCTGTCCAGCTTCTTAAAGAGCTCGAGCTTCCTCTGTGCCATGGGGCCGCACATCCCTCACTTCATCGACCACGACTTCAGCAATGCCGTAGCCGAGCACTCAGCCCCGGGGTTTAATGGAACTTACTCTCGTGAATTCCACTTGGATCGGCTCGCTACTCCTCCAAAATTCTTTGGGATCCTAAGGAGAGCCCTGATAGTCCTTGGTGGCTACCCGGAATGAGTCGGGCTATCACCAAGCTGCAGGCTGTCAAGATAGGTATGGCTGAGCTAAAGCCTCTGGAGCGTCTGGTTTATCCTTATGACTCCGCTCTAGTCGTGGCAACCGCAGTAGATGGAGGAACTGGCGTTGCAGACACCATGGGAGGTACTACGGGTCCAGAGGAGGGCGGAGGATCTAGCAACCATGCTGCTGAGGAGGATGGCATTGTTGGAGGAGTTGAGGTCGAGGGGGCTATTGCTGAGGGGGCTGCTGTTGAGAAAGCAGTTTAAGTTTCACATTTCTATGATCACATCAAACAATTTATTTTTTCTGTTGTTTTGCTACACTCTTTACTTTCTGCTCATAATACTTGCTCTCCATACTTTGTAGGGGACCCCACACTCCTGGGTATGTGGGGGCTTTTTGTAGTAATCATATTAGCTTGATGTTGGATGTTTTTGTTGTCTTTCTCTTTCGTGCATGAGTAACTTACAAGACCAGCGAAGAATGTGTTGGAGGTGTGCCTCTTTTCTTCCCCCCTTTTTGTTGGTCTTGTAGGCTACGTTGAAATCACTCCTTGGCTGTACAGTTTTTGTTTTTGATTTCGGGTGCCTTGGTTGTGGGAGGTCATCCTCCCTCTTCTCTTAACTCCCGAATCATAAAACCTGTTTTCTTCATCATATAGTCTTTGTAATTCTCAAGCATGGTTAGGGCTTTCTGGAGGGCTTCGGTTTTCTGAGCCTCTACGTATTTCTTACTCTTATTCTTAAAAGATCTTAATTCATAAAATCTTCTCATTTCAGTAACCCACTTGGGTCTCAAGTGAAGTGAGGGCTCTCTGGAGCACCTCGGCCTCTAGGCCTTTGAGTGTCTCTCACTCTTATTTAAAAGATTTTAATTCATAAAATCTTCTCATTTCAGTAATCCACTTGGGTCTCAAGTGAAGTGAGGGCTCTCCGGAGCGCCTCGGCCTCTAGGCCTTTGAGTGTCTCTCACTCTTATCTAAAAGATTTTAATTCATAAAATCTTCTCATTTCAGTAACCCACTTGGGTCTCAAGTGAAGTGAGGGCTCTCCGGAGCACCTCGGCCTCTAGGCCTTTGAGTGTCTCTCACTCTTATCTAAAAGATTTTAATTCATAAAATCTTCTCATTTCAGTAACCCACTTGGGTCTCAAGTGAAGTGAGGGCTCTCTGGAGCACCTCGGCCTCTAGGCCTTTGAGTGTCTCTCACTCTTATTCTTAAAAGATTTTAATTCATAAAACCTTCTCATTTTAGTAACCCACTTGGGTCTCAAGTGAAGTGAGGGCTCTCTGGAGCACCTCGGCCTCTAGGCCTTTGAGTGTCTCTCACTCTTATTCTTAAAAGATTTTAATTCATAAAACCTTCTCATTTCAGTAACCCACTTGGGTCTCAAGTGAAGTGAGGGCTCTCTGGAGCACCTCGGCCTCTAGGCCTTTGAGTGTCTCTCACTCTCGTTATTGTTATATTCATACATCGCATGTTCAAATATGAGAAAGATAATCAAGACACAATAATTCTGAATAATTCTTTCTTCAAAAAGGGATAAGGCTTCATTGCTTTATTGTCAATTTTCAACATAGGCCATAGATAACCTACGCCGGTCTCATTAAAAACCTCTTTACGGAAAAACCCCAAAGGGGAAACCCGTAGAGAGGGAAAAAGAGCTCCGATGAAGCCACAAAATACATCAAGCAAAATATGAATCAATGCAAAAAATCACCAAACAAAAGTTATAGATGGTCTCAAGACCTTACACTGTCTTCAAATAAAGAATCTCTTCAAATGGCAAACGTTCCAGGGTCTAGCTATGTCGACCCCTTCCATGCTCTGCAGTCTATATGCTCCTCCTTTCAGCACCTGTGTGATTTTATAAGGTCCCTCCCAGTTGGGCTCCAACTTTCCTGTATTTTTCAGGGCGTCTGCTCTTCTTAGCACCAGGTCTCCCGCTCTGAAGGACCTCGGGATCACCCTTCGGTCATATGCAGCTTTAATTCTGCTTTTATATCTTTCAGCACGTACCCTAACCATCTCTCTTTCTTCCTCCATAAAATCTAGAGCCTCTCTCATCAATCTTTCATTCTGATGTTCTTCAAATTGGGCCACTTGGTGCGATCGTAAAACGGCCTCTGGCGGTATCACCGCCGTAGCTCCGTAGACCAGCTGAAATGGGGACTCTCCAGTTGCTGTCTTCGGACTAGTTCTATATGACCATAATACATTATCCAGCTCGTTTACCCATCCTCCTCCTATCTTTGTCAATCTTGTTCGAATCCCATCTACTATTGTTCGATTAGTAACCTCCACTTGTCCGTTAGTTTGGGGATGCGCTACAGAAGTGAATCTCTGTATTATGTTCAGTCTTGCACACCATCCTTGCACGTTTTCGTCGTTAAACTGTGTTCCATTATCAGAGACCAATATTCTGGGTACTCCGAACCTACAACAGATTTGTTTTTTCAAGAATTTAATCACATTTTCTTCATCTATCGTAGCCAGAGGAGCAGCTTCCACCCATTTGCTAAAATAGTCCACTGCTACTATCAGAAATTTTCTCCCTCCGGAGGCTGGAGGGAAAGGTCCTACCAAGTCAATTCCCCACTTAGAAAAGGGACAGGGAGAGTGCATCGCTCCCATCTCTTCTGCAGGGGTCCTTATCAATGGACCATTTTTCTGACACTTGACACATTTTCTCACAAATTCTCTAGCGTCTTTTGTCATGGAGGGGCAATATAATCCAGCCCTTAAGACTTTCTTCACCACCGCCTTGTATCCTTCATGACTAGCTGCATCACCTTCGTGGATCTCTCTGAGTGTGTACAGAGCTTCTCTGGTTGATATACACCTCAAATATGGGTGCGTGAACGATTTCTTGTATAAGTGCCCTCCGATAATACAATATTTGATCCGAAGGGCTCGGGTCTCTCTGGTGGTAGGGGCATCTACTCCCTTGGTGAGTTATATCCATATTGCTCTTCTCCAATCATCTTCCTCCTCAATGGAGCCAATGGGGTTCTCCAGAGTCTCTCTTTCTGCAACTACTAGAGTTACTGTTCCTTGCCCATCAAACTCTGTGGAGCTAGCGAGTTTGGAGAGGCTGTCCGCCTGCATGTTCTTCTGTCGGGGTATTTGGACCACCTCGCACTCTTGGAATTTACCCATCACTGCTTTGGCTCGTTCCAAATAAGCAGCCATCCTGCTGTCTTTGGCCACATACTCACCATTCACCTGCTGAACAACTAATTGGGAGTCTGAGTACAGAGTTACCTTTGGAGCTCCCAATTCCAATGCCATCTCCATCCCGCTGATCAAAGCTTCGTTCTCTGCTCCATTATTTGAGGTCACGAATTGGAACCTCACTGCGAATTGTAGGTCCTCCCCTCGAGGGCCTGTCAGCACAATCCCTGATCCACATCTGCTCAGGGTCACTGAGCCATCTACATACACCTTCCATCCCTCGACTTCTTCTGGCTTGGTCGACTCTTGGATGAAATCTGACAAAGTTTGGGCTTTTATAGCCTTCCGTGGCTCGAAATCTATGTTAAATTCTTCGAGCTCGATCGCCCAATTCACCATCCTTCCAGAGAGGTCTGCTCGTCCTATAACCTGTTTCAACAAGTAATTAGTGCGGACCAGTATTTTGTAAGAAAGGAAATATGGGCGTAGCCTCCGCGCTGTAACTACCACAACCAGAGCAGCCTTCTCAATTTCTGAATATCGATTTTCGGCCCCCTGAATGACCTTACTGACATAATAAATAGGGTGCTGTAGAGATCCCTCTTCTTTGACTAAAGCGGTGCTTAGTGAGAATTCCCCTACAGAGAGGTACAAAATGAGTGTATCTCCTGGAGAAGGCTTCGTCAGCTTCGGCAACTGAGACAGATGATGCTTCAGGTCTTCAAAGGCCTTTTGGCATGTTTCACTCCATTCAAACTTAGTCCCTTTCTTAAGAATTTTAAAGAAGGGATGGCTCTTTTCAGCAGACTTGGCTATGAATCTGCTCAATGCTGTAATCCTCCCATTGAGTGTCTGGAGCTCCTTTATATTTCTCGGTGGCTGCATGTCCAGTACAGCCTTCACCTTGGCTGGATTCACTTCTATACCTCTTTGAGTGACCATATATTCGAGGAACTTCCCTGATTTTACTCCAAAAGAGCATTTGGCTGGGTTCAACTTGATGCCGTTTTCTCGAATTACTTGGAAAATTTCTTCCAAATCCTCTATATGTTGATCTGCTTTCACACTCTTGGCCAACATATCATCTACATATATCTCCATGTTCCTTCCTAGCTGCCTTCGAAAGACAGCATCGACCATCCTCTGGTATGTTGCTCCGGCATTGATTAATCCAAATGGCATCCGAACATATCCGAACGTTCCACAGGCTGCTATGAAGCACACTTTGGGGACATCTGCAGGGTTCAGTTGGATTTGGTGGTACCCTTGATATGCATCCATCATGCTCAGCAACTCAAAGCCTGAAGTTGCATCCACTAGCTGATCTATCCTTGGTAGCGGGTAGTGGTCCTTAGGGCATGCCTTGTTGAGGTCCCTGAAATCGATGCACATTCTCCACTTTCCTCCCCCTTTAGGCACTAGCACGGCATTGGAGAGCCATTCTGGGAATTGGACTTCTACTACATGCCCTGCTTTCAATAGCTTCTCGACTTCTTCTTTCACAATGTTATTCTTCTCAATCCCAAAATTTCGTAGTTTCTATTTTACGGGCCTTGCCTTTGGATCAACATTAAGGCAATGCATTGCTATCTCCGGAGGGACTCCTGTCATGTCAGCTGGAGAAAATGCAAATATATCAGAATTTCGACGTAATGTAAATATTACCTTCTCTGTGAGTTCAGGCCCCAGTTGGGTACCTATTTTGGTAACAAAGCCGGGTTTCCCTGGAAAGAGCTCCACGCTCATCAGCTCCTCGTCTGTTTTAACACTCACTTGTTCAGGTGCTGCTCCCTCTACTTTCTTCCTCTTGACCTCAGGGTCATCTCCTCTCGTCCGCTCTAGGCCCCTAGTTAGGGCCCTATCTGCCATCTTCACGGACTCTGCATAGCACTTCCGTGCTTGGTACTGGTCTCCTCTCACTTCTCCCACCCCTGTGGCTGTAGGGAATTTCATTTTCATATGAAATGTAGAAATGATTGCCTGAAAGAGATTTAGGCTGGGTCGTCCCATCACAACATTGTATGACGAGGGGATGTCTACAATAAGGAACTCCACCACGTGGACCTTCCGAGCTGGAGCGTCCCCCAATCCTACCTGCAACATTACTGATCCTAAAGGTTGGATGGCACCTCTAGATAAACCGTACAGAGAGGTATCTACAGGGCGCAGCTTCACACTCAGCTCCATTCTCTTAAAACATTCAAAAAACATGATGTCAGCCGAACTCCCCGTATCCACGAAGATTCGAGCAACATCGAATCCCGCTATGTCAGTAGTGATCACCAGAGCATCGTTGTGATCTTCTTTAACTCCCTTCACATCCTCCGGGCCAAATCGAATATTGGGCATCTCTGTCATACGCCCCACTTCTCTTAACTGGCTTCCTTGCTCTGCTTTTAGAGCCCGGACATTCTGTTTTCTCTTCCGGAAGGAGTCTCCATCTGCTGGCCCTCCCACTATCATGTGGATTACTCCTCTCTTTGGTGGGGGAGGGGGCATATCCTCAGCTGCCTCTCTGGTTTCCTTCTCTTCTGGTTTTCTTTCATGATCTTTCCGCTTCTGCCCTCGAGGGCCCTGCCTATCTCTGAATATAAATTCTTTTAGATGGCCCGCTTGGATCATCCTCTCAATCTCATCCTTCAAGTGGTAACATTGATTTGTATCATGCCCATATTCATTGTGGAATCGGCAAAATCGATCAGACTTTGGTTTCTGAGGTCCTCGACTTCTGGAATATGGGAATTTCAAGTCTGGATGGTCTCCGGCTACCTCCAGTACTTCAGCAGGCTCAATCCTCAAGGGCATGTATTTCTCAAACCTCCCACGAGGGCCAGACCGGGGACCTCCAGAGGGATTGCTATCTCTTGTTGATCCAGAGGTCCGAGGGACCTCTGGGCTGGATCGTCTAGAGGGACCTTCCCTTCTTCTCTATCGATCCTGTGGCCTAACCTCCAGTCTTTTGGCCTTACGGACCTCCTCCAGAGTGAGGTACTTCTCTGCTCTGTGCAGCAGCTCATCGAAATTTTTAACTGGCTTCTTAGCTAAGGAGGAAAAGAAATCTCCATCCCGTAATCCGTTGGTGAGGGCGTTGATCTTCACCTCCGGAGAGGCTGTAGGGACCTCCAGAGCTGCCTGATTGAACCTCCGGAGAAAAGCTCTTAAGCTTTCGCTCTCCCCCTGCCTTAGATTGAAGAGGGTTAAGGTGGCCCGTGGCTGTCTCCGGGCACTTGCAAATTGATGGAGAAATAACTCACTGAATTCCTCCCAGGATCGGATAGTATTAGGTTCTAGTTGAGTGAACCATTGTTGCGCTGCTTTCGCCAGGGTGGTCAGGAACACCCTGCACTTAATTCCTTCTCCGTAGCGATGTAATAGCGCAGCGTTCTCAAATCTTACTAAGTGTTCGTAAGGGTCAGCTGTACCGTCATACTCGAAATTGAGAGGTTTGAAATTGAACGGTAGTTCATCCTGTAATATGCTAGGGGAGAACTGGCATCCAGAGGCATGAGTGGATCTACTGGTTCGGTTGCTCATCTGCTTCCTCATATCTCTCATCTCTTTCTGTAGAGCCAGTAATTGGTCGCTGACTGGCCCTCCGTAGGTATCATCTGTGCTCTCTTCTGTCTCAAGGGGTTCTGTCCCTTGGGGTGCTGGATCTGCATTTCTTCTAGTACTCCGAAGGGGAATACTTCTTTCCGCACGCGAGGGCACCTTATCGTCTTCCCCTCCCCGTATCCCCATCTCCTTGGAAAACACTTGGGAGGCTCCCGGTGCTTCATCCTGGGGTCTAGGGGCTGGTACCTCCGGATTCCCTGGTGTAGCCTTGGGAATCCGGTCCCTTTGATCCGCAAAGGCTTTCTCTACAGCTTGCTTGATGAGGGCGTCCAATTGATCGGGAGAGATCAGGAGTGGCCCTGAGTCTGGAATATCCTCTCGCTGAGGATCTGCGGTCTGGAACTCTGGGGTTTCAAGGTTCCCTGTTATCCCCTTCCCGACCGGTAGGGGATGATTTTCGTCACCCAAACCTGGGGTGGGTGCCAATGGTTGATTTGATCCAGAAAGAATATGTACTGGGTTTTTCCCTCGACCTCCCCTTGGTGAGGGATCAGTTGGCAAAGGGGAATTTTCCCCGAGAAGGTCCTTCTTTCCAGAAGTAGACGTTTTGTCTCCGCCACCCATCTGCTCGGATAGGTAGAAACTCGTAGGAAAATCTTTCACTTCGTTCCCACAGACGGCGCCAGTTGATGTGCCAAAATTTGCACGAGAGGATTGTGTATCCTCGAGATTAAATGTCCTATTCTTCGAACACGTATAATTGCTTCAAGTGTACTGTCTTCGCTCAAAATCTTCAAGAACCTGCAAAGAAAACGCCGGAGGGGAGTCCGGCGTGGACACCCCGATGCCTAAGTCAGTATATGGCTTATCAATCTCTCCCAAGGATCTCAAGATCCTTGATGTATCGAAACAGTTCTCAAAGAATTTTTAGAAAGGTCTTTCGTATTTAGTGTATCAAGTATTTAGTATAAGAGTGTCTAACCTGGAAATCTCCTCGATTTTACCTATTTATAGAGATGCTTTCTGGAGAGGAAGTCAAGCCTTCCTCCTTTTTCGGAACTACCCACAAGACTCGGTCCTGCGGAGGAGACGAGGCCTTCTCTTTCCTCCACTTCCCGAAGACTCGGCCGTATCCCTTCTCCTTTGACTTGGTTCCCAAGATAATAGACGATAAGGTCTACCTTTTATCAAGTCTAAGCCGAAAATGGCGGAACCTCCCTATATTCAAGGCTCACGAACTTTCATCAAAAGTAATTCTTCTGGAAGCTTCTCTTCAACCGAAGCTCCCTCCAAAGGGATCTCCCGAGAGGATTTCCCATCAGAGAGTATTACATAATCTGATCCTTCCCCTTTTATCTTATCCCCTATACACGTGTCGACTCCTTATTAGGTGACATTTTTAGGCCGCATCATCACTATATAAGATAAATGAAAGACAGTAAAGTAAAGTGCAGAATGTAAAAGACACCAGGTTTATAGTGGTTCAGATATACGATCCTACGTCCACTCTCACGTCCTAACGTGATGTTTAATCCCTTTAATTTACCAAAAATTACAAGGGCTTGTCCTTTATAGTCCCAAGGGTAGGACTTTGAGATCTGAGCAGTCCTAACTACTACGGTCTCCATAAGTGATTGGAAGCACTTGCACTTTTACAGGGGTTCAAAAACTTAACCTTATGGTGGGGGGTTTTGGGGTTTTTGAATGTATCCAACTAATGGTTCAAGCTTATAAATTGCTTAACCACTGTGCCTAAATCAATGAGTATACAATGAGAGTAGGATTCTGGTTCTTTGGTTGGATGGGAAATCACTTAAGAGCTAGAGGGTGTTCTAATGGTTTCTGGCTCTTTGAGAATTCTCAATAGAATAATGCTTTGTTGCTTGCTTGCTTGATTAACTTTTTGTGAATTCTCTCGTAGTGACCTCTCTTTTGTGATTTCTCATCCTCTTGTATTTATAGTGGTGATTGCTGCAACTAGCCGTTGGAGTTGACTAGCCGTTGGGGCAATCTTTCCATATTGGCTTGATTCCTTGATTTCAGCCGCTTGATTACTTCAATCATAGGATCATGTCAATCTTCTAAGTAAGGTAAGTCTTTATTCAAATTGCAAGATGACTTTGGGAATCAGCCGAGTCCTGGACGAGCACCTAGTCTTCTGGTCTTCACTCATAGTCTTCTGACTACTCGTCTGGCCTTAAGTCTTCTGATATCAGTCGAGTACCACTCGTCTGATCTGGCAATTCTGTAAACTGTTTTAGGCCATCTTTAATCTTGGACTCCATCAGATAAGTAGGTATACAAGCACCTTACTTATCTGGTCTTCAAGGATCTTCTAGTCTTCATGCCTTCTACTCTTCTCATCTTGAGGGTGCGCATGTAAGCCGAGACTGTGCTAATCAACTGATATCAATACAGTTGATCACACAAGACTAGTCTAAGCTGTTCTATACAAAGTCAGCTGATCCTATTACATTTATAAACTCTAAGTGTTTTGGCCATCAAAAATATTCTAACATCAAGTGGGGCTTAGGGTGAATTTATATCCCAACACCTTATAAAATCACACAGGTACTAAAGGGAGGAGCATATAGGTTGCAAAGCATGGAAGGAGTCGATATAGTCAGACCTTGGAATGTTTGCCATTTGAAGAGGTTCTTTGTTTGAAGAAAATGTAAGGTCTTGAGACCATTTGTGATTTTTTGCATTAATTCGTATTTTGTTTAATGTATTTAGTAGCTTCACCGGAGCTATTTTTCCTTCTTTGTGGGTTTCCCCCTTTGGGGGTTTTTCCGTAAAGAGGTTTTTAATGAGGCCGGCGTAGGTTATCAATGGCCTATGTTGAAAACTGATATTAATCAATGAAGCTTTATTCCCTTTTTTTTTTTTTGAAAAAGAATCATACAGAATTATTGTGCTTTGATTACCTTTCCCTTATTGGAATACTTGATGCATGAATATAACAAATGAGAGTGAGAGACACTCAGAGGCCTAGAGGCCGAGGAGCTCTAGAGAGCCCTCACTATACTTGAGACCCAAGAGGGTTACTTGATAAAAAGAAAGATTTTACGAATCAAAATCTTGTAAGAATAAGAGTGAGAGACACTCAGAGGCCTAGAGGCCGAGGAGCTCCGGAGAGCCCTCACTATACTTGAGACCCAAGAGGGTTACTTGATAAAAAGAAAGATTTTACGAATCAAATTTTTTTAAGAATAAGAGTGAGAGACACTCAGAGGCCTAGAGGCCGAGGAGCTCCGGAGAGCCCTCGCTATACTTGAGACCCAAGAGGGTTACTTGATAAAAAGAAATTTTTTATGAATCAAAATGTTGTAAGAATAAGAGTGAGAGACACTTAGAGGCCTAGAGGCCGAGAAGCTCCGGAGAGCCCTCACTATACTTGAGACCCAAGAGGGTTACTTGATAAAAAGAAAGATTTTACGAATCAAAATCTTTTAAGAATAAGAGTGAGAGATACTCAGAGGCCTAGAGGCCGAGGAGCTCCGGAGAGCCCTCACTATACTTGAGACCCAAAAGGGTTACTCAACAAAAGGAAAGATTCTATGAATCAAAATCTTTTAAAACAAGAGTGAAAGACAAGCAAAGGCGCAAAGGCCAAAGAGAATGGGGAAACATCTCCCCATAATCAAGATCCAAGGCGGGTACTTAGAAAATAAAGATTTTGCTAAAATCGAGGAAAACCTCCTCGAAGTCATTTGAAACCAGAAGTGATCTCTGAAGTTCTTGAGTAAATCCTTTGAAGGTTAGAAAACAAAGAGACGACTATGGTGCAACCTACAAGACCAATAAGGGGGGGAAGAAAGAGAGCACACCTCCAATATATTCTTTACTGGTCCTATAGGTTGCCCATGTAAGCAGAAAAGAAAAGCTAACGGACAAGCAATATGAAGTTAGAACGATTACTACAAAAAGCCCCCACATATCCAGGAGTGTGGGGTCACCTATAGAGTAAGATGGAGCAAATACCATGAGTAGAAAATTAAAAGAGTATAGCAAAACAAAAGAAAGGTAAAATGTTTGTTATGACCATAGAAATACGAATATTAAACTGCTTTTTCAACAGCAGCCTCCTCAACAGTAACCTCCTCAGCAGCAGCTCCCTCGACCACAGCCCCTTCGATGGCAGCCTCCCCGATAGCAACATGATTACTAGATCCTCCGCCCTCTTCTGGGCCCTCTTCATCTCCTAAGGTAGCCTCAACATCCTTCTTTCTCTCTGCTTCCATCACAGTTATGGGAGAAGAAGCATAAGGATAGATCAACTGCTCTAGAGGCTTTAGCTCAGCCATACCCACCTTGGTCGCCTGTAATTTGGTAATGACCTGATTCATTCTGGGGAGCCACCAAGGACTGTCGGCACTCTCCGACGGATCTCCCAAGAACTTGGGAGGAGTAGCAAGTTGGTCCAGGCGGAAAGCACGAGAGTAGGTCCCGTCGAACCCGGGGGCTGAGTGCTCGGCCACGGCATTGCTGAAGCCATGGTCGATGAAATGAGGAATATGTGGACCCATGGCGCATAAGAAGCTTGAACTCTTTAGAAAACTGGACAGCCACTGAGTATGAAGGGTCCCCAAGAATTCTTGACCTAAGGAAGAGGTAAACAGAGATTTGATGCAGGCTTGTACTCCAACGTCTGGTAGTTCGCGCTCCATCTGCCTCATCTCTATTCCCATCCGCTCAATTTCTTCCTCCAGATGCTTCACCTTGGCCGCCTCCTGCCTGCTTTGAGCCCGGAGAAGAGGCAACTCTTCAGCCATAGCCTGAGCTCGCTTTTGAGCTTTGTCTTTCTCTGCGGCGACACTCTTGAGGGTTGACTGGAAGGAGGATGCTTCAGCTCGAAGAAGTTCAATCTCAGCAGCCATCTCAATACCTTGGTCGAATATCTTAGTATAGACAAGGCCGAACAGCATGATGAAAAGAAGTAATGTTTAAGAAAAAGAGGAGTTAGATGTCATAAAGATAAAAGGAAATATCTCAGAAAAAAGGTGAGCGTCGTGAAGCAGTTGATCTTCAGGAAGAGGCTTGTCGGAGAGCTCGATGTGAGAAAGAAGAGGACATTGGTCAATGAGACGCTGAAGAGGCCCGTAGGAGGTGGAAGTGGGAATTCCTTTCTCAGCCGGAGCTCGAGTAGTCTTCCCCTTCTTCTTTTTAGAAGTGCCGCTGTCAGAAAAGAAGACATTGGTGGCTGAGCGAGTCCTCCTAGAGACAGAGCCTGGGAGAGGAGGAACCTTCGTGGAACTTTCTGGAGCTGGAGTCTTTTCCAAGTTTTCTAGGGCCGGAGCAGGGGATTGAGGAGCTTGTGGAGGGTCTTCAGGAGAAACCAATACTGGGGCCTTCAATATTCCGAGAGCAGGAGCATCCCGCGAGATATGAGTCAACCAACTCATTTCTGCAAACAACCAAGGGATTTTTCAGAACAAATATATAATAGGTGCATACAAAAAGCGAAAGACAAAAACATGAAGTTCTTTACCATCTCGAGGTTCTAAGGGGAAATCTTGAGAACAGAATCCAAAGTGGGAGAGGATGCGAAGATTTTTGCAGATACCAAGAACATCAAAAAAATCGTGCTGTCGGACATGAGTATTGAGTTTGGTCATGACAGTGTGGTTTAAAACATAGTAGGTTTTCAGAGGAGGAGGAAGTATCCCTGGATTATGGTATATCCAACTCCCGTGGGGAAACGACCAATCAGTAGGGTTGGTTACAAAAAAATAATACTCCCTCCAGGATGACTCTTCTTCGTGAAGTTTGGTCATGAATTTGCAAACACGAGACCTTCTCCCACAAACGTAGAAGAAGCCGTCATTTAGCTTGCAGGAATGTTGACTCAGGAATAGTTCGGCAGAAGGCTCACCACCATTCCCCTTCACCAGGATATAAAACCCTATCATAGTGCGGATGGCATTTGGGGTAAATTGATTGAGAGGGATCTGCATGCGAGTAGATATGGAGGCCAAATAGGGGTGAACTGGAAATCGAAGACCTGCCCTAATTTGAGCTTCGAAAAAAGCTAGGGTTCGAGGCCCAGGAACATCAGGGCGTTCGGTCGAGCGAGGAACGCGGAGGGTATACTCCGGTGGAAATACTCGTGCTTGAACAAGACTGGCTAGATAAGTATCTTCGAGTAAGGAAGAGGTCGAAATCCTATTTTCAGGGCTCCCCATCGGAAAAAGGATAGACTCAGAAGGGTTTTGACCGGGAAATCTTAACGGAGAGGAAGGATGAGACATTAACTAAGTAATGGTAATAAAATAAGAAAGGATAGCCAGGTTACCTTGTTGGGAGAAAAACGGAGTCGAATAGGGGGATCGGCGACGGCAAGACCTGGAGAGGAAGACGCCTGAGAAGTGGAAACAGCGAAGCAAGGGAACTTTCGAGAAAGTGAGATTCAGAAAGGGATTGCGTAAAGTGAATGAAGGAAATTAAAGTGGGGTAGAATCGAGGTTTTTTCCTCGGGGAGCTAGTAAGAGAGAGAAAGCTGCGGCTGTGTGGGACCCAGGTAAGGAAGTTGAAGCGTTTTCAGAATTATGGGCGGGAAAAATTCGTGAAATTGAAACCCCCTTGAAGTTCCCCTCCAGAGTAAGAACAAAACACGGAGATGTTCCTAAACTAGAATCACTTGAATTTCCTACTCTCACAAAGGAAAATATATACATTCTTTTTATGAGAGTAGGGGGGAGTAGATGATGCGGACTAAAAATGTCATTCGATAAGAAGGCGACACGTGTATAGAGGATAAGATAAAAGAGAGGTACAAGATTAAGAAATACTCTCTAGATAGAGAATCTCTTCTATAGGTCCCTCCAGAGGGAACTTCACCCGGGAGAAATATTAGGAAGACCCAGTCTAAATAAGAATTAGCGGTCCGAAGATCTCGGAGGAGCTCCGCGCGAAACGGCCTGAGACTGGGTAAAAGGAGACTCATTCTCCCCTTTATCCCAGCAAACGAAGTCCACTAGGGGGAGTGGTTCCGGTTCTCTAGGAAGGAAGAGAGGGGAAGACCTTATCAAACTGGCAGGGCTGAGTCCAAAGTACAGCTCCGAAATAGAGGAAACCCTAACTTCCTCCTTGGCAAGGACTTTCTATAAATAGGTAAATCGAAGTACATTTTCAGGTTACGATCTCTAACTTTACTTGATTTATTACGCTACTTACAAATAATATATTGATTTCCTGTGAGAACCTCGTTGATTATCAAGGATTCTTTAATCCTTGTCATATACAAAACCACCGAGACTGACTTGAGCGTCGGAGTGTCCGCACCGGAATCCCCTTCGGTGTGTCTCTTGCAGGTTCTTGGAGGATCGTTCCAGCAGAAGCAGTGTACCCGAAGCATTCCTAGGCGTTCGGAAATTCGGATATCCAACCTCAAGGATATCTAATCCATCCGTGCAATTTTTGGCACATCAAATATATATATATATATATATATATATATATATATAATATAAAAATATAATAAATACCTAATACTTATACTTAATAGAAACATCTTAAATAAGAGTGTCTAATATATATAATTTCTAACTAGTAAACATTAAGCAATACAATTTGTGGTTTTTTTATGATTTGATGAAATACAAGTGTTGGAGGATTTTTTTTAATGCACTAATAGAACTAAAAAGGCCTTTAAAAGGCTTTCGGGCCCAGCCCATTTATTAAAAAGGCCAGGCCAAGCCTTAAAAAAAAGTCTATATCAGGCCATGGGCCAGGCTCGGGCCTAAAAAATATTTAACATGTCAGGCTTTTTTTCGTAAAGCCTACCCAGGCCTAGCCCATTCCCACCCCTATGTGTAAACGACAAACAATATAAAACGGAAGGGGCAATATATATTTCTCTATCTTAGTTTTGGCCAATCAAAAAAATTATAATTAGGGTTTTTTTTTTGTACAAATTGCACGCACACCTAAGCATTATGTGCCGATTTAAATTTGCATGTGGAACCACACGTACACCTCATTATAGCCTATGGCCGCCCCAGGTCAGCGTGCAAAAGCACGAAATACAAGCGTCGTCGCACTGAGCTATACAACCGTTGTCAAATTGAAGTGTTATTTCTAGGTCGTCTCAGTATTGATTTTTTAGTTCAACCATAAAGCATTCGCCAGCTCGATCGTGGAGCTCAACCTGGAGAGCAATTTTTATACCTAGCCTTCATAAATCAAGTCATGTCAATGCGCTCGTCCACCTCGACAATTGTACTCTCACCCACCTCAGAGGTCAACGCTTGATCGACTATCCTATTAGTCCAAGTAGACGGGCTCTTCCCTCGTGGTTGTCCATCATGGAAAAAGAACCACCTCGGCAAGGACGTCAGTCCAACTAAGTCAGTCTATCGATATCCTACATATAAAATGGATAAGAACAGTCAGTTTGTCAACCGAGCAAAGAATATTAAGTCTTAAAAGGTCAAGTGCCACATAAGTGTACATGTGCCCTTCTCTAAAAACACAAACAATGTAATAGTAGCAACTTTGCCAACTTATGCTTCCATGTACTATTAAAAAATATGGCATTTAACCTAATTAATACAAAATGTGAATTATGACTAGAAAAATTATATAACACTCAATTTTAGGAACATTCAATACAAGTTCTCACTTCATCATATATAAATATTTATTTGTTAGTCAAAACCTAACCTATCTATCAAGTCATCAAAAGTTATGACTAGTAATAAACCCCTCACTAGTAATAAACCCCTCACTGCATTGGCCTCGAGCTAGAGGCACCCCGTAACCTGATCCTATACAATAATATGAGACAGATGAGAAATTCCATAGAAACAACATTATCTTTTGTGAATTGATGAACATGACAGTAAATTCTGCTTCATGACTTGAACGAACTTTTTATCAAATATGATTTACTAACTACTTCCCCTCAAGCATAAAGGATCGTAGTAGTATACACATAAGTATTTTGACAAATTAGTATCGAACCACAGGAGGTAGGCTAGTGCAATGGATCCCTAAAGTTGTGTGTGTTCATAATCAATGTAGCTACGGTTTCAAGAGCAATTTGAACTAAAACTAAGAGACAATAAACAAAAAAAATTAAACCAAACACAATCTAAAAGTTGACAAGTAATTAAACTACTAAATCAACAAAATAAGGAAATGACAAGTAAGAGCAAATAACAACTACGAACTAGATTCGAAGAAGTGCAAGGATGGGGAATGCTTCGGGTGTTCTCTACCTAGTGAAATCGAGTGGGATTGCTTATACCGTTTTATGCTTTTATTTGAATTTGCTAAGAGCATCAAGATGCTAGGATGGTAAACGTTTCCTTTCGGGTACTATAGCCTTACGTCTAAGGTGTTCCCAAACTCGATAATAAAACTCATTCCTAATCTTCACAAACTACTCAAATAACCATTCAAGTAATTAATGTCTCCTAATGGGGGTTCTAATAGGACTAGCTCTTTCTCGACGAATTAAAAGTATAATTAATAAACGCATTTGTATACCAACAACTCACACAAAAAATTTAAACATGTTCATGTAACTCTCATATACGCTAAACATGACTCAAAATACGGATTAATAGAAGCTAATACACAAAGCACCAACAAAACTCAATAAGAGAAGCAATAATCTAAATATCAACAATAATCAAAGCATAAAAAATTCCAACACTCAATATTCACATGGTTCAAAACACTCGAAGCATAAAAAGCTTAGCCCATGATGTTTAAGGAAACACACATGGCTAAAACAACAAAATAAATATAAATAAACAAGAAATTTACCAAACAAAGCTTAAATAAAAGAAAAATATCACCTTGAGAGTCTTTGTAATTCCTACATTCTTACATGAAAATAAAATAAACAAATGATTCTAAACTAAGAAAGAATAAAAATGAATAGTGTGTTTGAGGAGAAAAACTCCTCAAACTCTAATCTAACTCCTTAACCCATTTAATGTGTGTGAAAATGAGTTCTTGATGGGGGGTGGTGGGGGCGGGATGAACTCTAGGGCTCCAATATATGATTATGGGTAGTATTTGTAGCTTGAAGTGTTTGAGACGCATTTTACACTTAAGTCCTTGAAATTCTTTAAAATTCTTGAATTTCCGCACAGAAACAGGTTGACTCGGCCTTCAGGGTGGTTTGACTCGGTTGCCGAGTGAGTTGGCATACCATAAACTGTTCTGGAATTAGGGTTAACTCGGTCAACCGAGTGATTTGACTCAGTTGTTCGATTGGATTTTGCTGCAACATTGCATCTTCTCGTTTCTATCATATCTTGAGCTCCCGACCTCCGATTAACTTGATTCTTTTTTTTTATTCCACTCATTTTTTCAAGACGCATCAAATGTTGTAATTATATTATTGATTGCATGAATTCTCAGACATTTGTTTTGCTTCCAAATAAGTTCAATTTACCTACAAAATTAGCAGAACACTTTTTTTCTCCAAATCAAGTGTAATGAGTCAATTTAGTGCGAATAATGCAATAAAATCCTCAAAATTATGCAAATAAACACATGAATTTCAAGAAATTTTCACACCAATCACTTCGCAGCAGGGACATGCAAGACATTTGATAATGAAAATTGTCTAGAGGGAAACCGTAAAATAGAAGTACTAGTAATCTGGATGGGGAGACCTGAGCTATCTGCAAGCTGTACTTCTTCCATCCCATTATATTCTGAATAGATAAGTTATTTAAGTCTATTGTGAGGCTTTGAGAAGCTTCGGAGTCTACGAGCCATGGTTGAGAGTATGTGGCTGGGAATTTGGAGAACGAGCAACATTCGCAATAACATTGAGTTTTTTTGCAGAATGGTGCGATATGACTCTTTGTCATTAAACATGCTATTATTAAATTTCCTACCATGATCAATTCTAATACGGCCAACTTTCAAGCTATGCACATTTTTTAACCTTCTATAGAGAACTTTAAAAGCAGCAAATGTTTTCGATTTATCTCTTAAAACTCAATCTAAGTATATCTAGAAAAATTATCTACCACAACTAAGAAATATCTTTTGCCTCCAATGCTTTCAGTTTCCATAGGATCCATCAAATCCATGTGCAATAATTCAAAGCATCGATGTGTAGAACAATGTGACAGCACTTTGTGTGGCATTCTTACCTGCTTACCTTTTTGGCACACCATAGAGTTACGATCAACACTAGAATTTGACGATGAACCTCCACCAGGAGAAAAATGCTTGCTGCTCGAATTTGAGTTGTGAGAGGATCTACTCCCAGTAATTGATTCGGGTGGAATTTACACGTTTTAGAGGCACATGTGAGGTGTATTTTGATGTGTACTTCATTTAATTATGCATTGAATATGATTGTTTAAGCCGAAATGAGAGAAATGTTGTGTTTTGTCGATTTTGTAGGAAGTACGATGGAATTTGGAGATTTGGAGCAAAACACCAACCATACTTTACTGGATCAGGAAGAGGAGTGCACGGTTGGATTCGTCTTGAAAAACGGAGTGGAATAGCCAAAAGAATCGAGTCAATCGGACATCCGAGGCAAAAGATATGCACGAAACGAGAAAGGGCCGAAGTCGACCGAGCACGAGCACGCCAGAGACAAGTGCTCGAGGAGGCCATGGTCGAAACAGGGATTTTAGGCCAAGAAAGGGCACGACAGAGCACCCTTCTCGGCCGAGCTCGAGTACCTTAAAGCCACGGCCGAGCGACCCCAGCTCATCAATTCCAGGCCACAACCGAGCACATAGCTCGAGCAGCTCATGTCCGAAACAGGTTTTTTGAGCACCTCAAGGGCACGGCCGAGAAGCCAGCTCGGCCGAGCACCCCATCGCCCATGCTCCACAATGCCTCGGCCGAGCACATGCCACGGCCGAGCACGCCCATGCCCCTGTTCCGCACACCTCGACCGAGAAGCAGCCACGGCCGAGCACGCCCACGATCCCTTGTCCGCACAGCACGACCGAGTTCCCAGCTCGGCTGAGCACCTGTATGCCCCCAACGCCATTTTGCACGGCCGTGCTATCCCCATTCTCGGTGCCTTTTGCCCATTTTGGCCATTTTTTAAGGGCCAACTTGCAATTTTGGCATCCAAACCCTACCCCAACACTATATAAGCCCTATTTCTTGAAATCCAAGATATTCTTCCCCAATTCCTAAAATTCCACACATATTTACACATACTTGGAGGTGTTTTGGCCATTTCTTCTTCATTTCTCCATCAAATCAAGCAAGGAAGGATGCAATAGCTTGGAAATTCAATTCTCTGCCACATTTTAGACTAAGCTTCCTCTTTCCCCTTTCTTTTTTACTTAGTTATTTTAATTGATTTTGTAATTTGACTATGCAAGTTAGTGGCTAGAACACTTTTGGTTCTAGAGCTTTGTAAATACTTTTGATGAAGTTTATGAATTAATGTTTTGCTTAATTGGTGTTTGTGTGGCTTAATTCTATTTGGATGCTTGATTTTCATTGCAAAGCATGTCATTAGTGTACAATGATGATATGTTAATCCTAGTTAATTGAATTAGGTTGAGAAATCTACTTTGATTAATTGATTGCAAGCATTTGACCTAATTTTATTGTGAGATTGAAAGATGAACAATGATTAGGAAGATGTGTGATGATCTTAGGAGCTTGATTGGGTTTTATTGTGCAATTTAGGTAGAGATACTAAGTTGTGTGATATTTCCTTTGGATCGAAAGAACTTTTAATCCATTATTATGTGATCAATCTTATAGAAAAAGCATGAACACCACTTAAGTAGATAGTTAATCATAGATGGATTCATTAGTATTGCATGTGCTTTAGAACTTACCTTCTCATACTTGAATTTCATCCGTTTTACTTCTCGTTTTCTTGATTTGCATGCTAGTTGATCGATTCGTTATTATTCTTTATTGATTATTTGTGACAACTTGGTAGGCAATTTTAGGGTAATTCACCTCATTCACTTTATCGATCGCGTCTAAATAGAATTCTGTTAACAAACTACACTTTTACGATATACCTCATCGTGGGATCGACCTCGTACTTACTTCTCTACGATAGACACCGTATACTTGCGGTCGTTTATTCTAGTATTGTAGAATACGTGAATCAAGTTTATGGCGCCGCTGCCGGGGAGGGTTTATAGCTCTTGAGTGTAGGTTGATAGAGTTTTAGTTTAGACATTTTACTTGTTTTTCTTATTTGCAAAAAATCCAAAAATATTTGTGTGTTTTACTTTGTTTCCACTTGTAATTCTCACTTTTTCTTGAACTTTTGTTTAGACATGGCCTATGATCACCCGAGCTAGGAGAGATCAACAAGTGTTTCTACCCCTAGACCCAAAAATCGAAGCTCGTTGTCGAAGGCAAAACGCCGAAAGGAGAAGAATTGATTTAGAAGCCATGAATAGAAGAGAAAATCCAATAGTGGAGGAGGTTGAAGAAGAAGTTGAGCATCAAGGGCCGAATGTAGAGGAAAGAGATAGAGCACCAAGGGTGAATGAAGAACATGGACTTCAAAGAGTTTTGAGGGATCACTTTCGACCCATCCCAAGGCCGTACAGAGAAGCGGGTAGGGAACCCGTAGACGCTCATAACTTTGAGCTCAAACCGGCGTTGATCATGATGGTCCAAAACAACCAATTCAGAAGGTTGTCGAAGAAGGATCCCAACCTCCATTTATCTCAATTCTTAGAGATAAGTGGGATGGTGAAGATAAACCGAGTTCCTCAAGACTACATTCGTCTTCAATTGTTCCCCTTCTCACTCCGTGATCGTGCAAAACAATGGTACATGTCTCTTGATCTAAGGACAATAGAGAATTGGAATGATTTGGTGGATGCTTTCCTAATGAAGTATTTTCCCCCAAGCAAAACCATTCAAATACGGGGGGAAATATCTTCATTCCGACAAGATGAGGATGAATCATTGGCCGAGGCATGGGAGCGCTTCAAAGATGTTATAAGAAGTTGTCCTCAACACGGGTTTTCAAGGGATCAAATCATTTGTTATTTCTATAACGGGATGGATCACCGTACAAGAGGGATGGTAGATGCATCGGCCGGTGGAGGGTCTTTGTTGGGAAAGACAGCGGAAGAGGGATATGTGCTCTTAGAGGAGATGGCAAAGAAGGGAAACCAATGGCCATCCGAGAGAAGGCAAACCCGAAAAGTTACTTTTGCTAGAGAATCGGAAGATTTTGCTATTCTATCCAACAAGATGGATAAATTGACTTCGTTAATGGCGGCCAAGTCATTAGTGGGACCGAGTGAAGATCAATAAGAAGAGGCTCACTACATGAACAATCAAAGAGACCGACATTTTCGAGAAAGAGGTTGGAATGAGAGGCAAAACCCTTCTAATCCAAATCAATATCACCCCGGGTTGAGGCAACATGAGAACTTCTCTTATGCTAACACAAGGAACGCTATCATACCACCTCCAAATTTCAATGTGAGAGATGGAACAATTGTGGAGTCTTCATCAAAACCATCTTTGGAAGACATGTTCGGTGCTTTCATGGGTGAAACAAAGAGCTACATGGCCAAGACTTGGCAAAGGCTTGATGAACAAGGAGAGATGATCAAGGATGTGACCACTCACATGAAATCTATGGAGAAACAAATGAGCCAACTCTCTAATGTCATTGGGAGTCAACATACACCGGGTCAATTTCCTTCAAATACGGAGCTTATCCCTAAGGAGCATTGTAAGGCCATCAAACTAAGGAGTGGGACAAGCTATGAGGGGCCAAGTATGCCACAAGAGGAGGAAATAGTGAGTGCACCCAAAGATGTTGATAAAGAAGAGAGGCATGAGGAAGAAAAGCAAGATGAGATAGTGAGGGGAGAGGAAAAAGAAGGGGAAAAGAAGAGTGAGGAGGGGAGGCAATCCCTCCTCAAGACAAAAGCAAGAGTGTGATACATCTTCCATACCCACAAAGATTGAAGAAGAAAGGGTTGGACAACAAATTTTCCAAGTTCGTGGAAATGTTCAAAAAGATTCATATTAACATTCCATTTGCCGAAGCACTTAAGCAAATTCCCCACTACTCCAAATTCCTAAAGGAAATCATGTCAAACAAGAGGAAGATGGTGGAGTACGAAACGGTGCATTTGACCGAGGAGTGTAGCTCGATTATTCAAGCCAAGTTGCCTAAAAAACTTAGAGACCCCGGATCTTTCACCTTGCCATGTGTCATCGGGGATGGAGGTACATTTCGAGCCTTGTGTGATTTGGGAGCAAGCATTAATCTTATGCCTTTGTCTATATGCAAATCTCTTGGTTTGGGAAAGCTCACACCAACCACAATGAGCCTTATATTGGCGGATAGATATGTGACGTACCCTTTGGGTATAGTAGAGGATGTGTTGGTTAAAGTCGACAAATTCATTTTTCCGGTGGACTTTGTGGTGTTGGGTATGGAGGAAGATAAGTACATTCCACTAATCTTGGGAAGGCCATTCTTAGCAACCGGTGGGGCTATCATTGATGTAAGGAAAGGAGAGCTAGAACTTCAAGTGAACAATGAGAAAGTAGTGTTCAATATCTATAGAGCTATCAAAGTCCGGGATGATGAGGATGGAGAGTATGGGTATTCTAAGGGAAATCACCCTCCAATGCCCATGAAAGAGGAGGTGGGAGAAGATTTGAAGGCAAATTTTGTGAAAGAAGACCCCAAAGTGAAAGAAAGTGAATTGAAGATGGGCAAGAAGGCCAAGTTTGGGGGAGTTTTTCTTAAAAACTCCCCCAAATCAAGAAAAGCCACTTGTGAAAGCTTGGGAGTGAATGAGGCGTCAACTTCCTATGACATGATTGAAGAGCCGGATGGGCTAGCTTGTGGATGTTTCAATGGGTTTAAGAAGGTTGGATGTGGAAAGAAGGTCAAAAACAAGGATGACAAGGGGGTGACTTGATAGTCATCTCAAGGAAGAACCGTCCGACATATGACGTTAAAAATAGCGCTTCTTGGGAGGCAACCCAAGGTTTTATTGCTTTCATGTTTTTATTGCTTTGATAGTTTTGATAGCTTGGTTTATTTTGTAGGTGAGGATGAGAAGCATTTTGGATGTCATAGCTTGAAGAATGAAGAAGGAAGCAAAACCAACTTTGGAGAGGGGAAGCAAGTGTTGCAATGGTGATATTTGAAGAGCATTGGATGTGCAAGGAGGGAGGTAACAACCTGTAGCCCCAAACTTAGAATTTTTACATAGTAAAATTCTAAGTTTGGGGGAGTTATTATTATTTTTTTTTACTAGTTGTTACCCTTGCACCGGTTCGTCATTCTACTTGTGTTACATTTTGCACCGGCGCACACTTTGTTTTCATATGCTTATTGTTGTTTAAGTTGGTTTTGATCATATGTTGGGTAGTGGATTTTTGGTGAAATGTGAGCATGAATAATCATTGGAATCCATGGTTGAGTAGTTGTGGTGATGTCTATTTGCTTTGAATGTATGCATGATTGGTGTTGGAGAATAGTATCATGTTGTGTTCATATTTGTGATCTTTGATGGCATGAATGCATGATGTGTTGTTGTTTGGGAACATTTGATGAATGTGAGAGTCCTATTGAATAAACCGGTGAGAATTGAGCCATAAATCGAGCATGTAATCCGGTTTGATTCATTTGAGAGTGGATTAGGTTATTGTTAGTGATCCTAGAACTTGCCAAAGTTCTTGTTTGAAAGCATGATTGTGTGAAATTTTGTGATATGATATAGGCCATCTTGTTCTAAAGAGCCACTTAGCCAAAATTTCCTAAAACCGAAGTAATCTTCCGTAGATAGCCCTTTGAGCTTAATTCCTCATTTTCTTGGCAAACTACAATGTTAACCACTTAGCCTTTTTGAGCCTTTGATACCTACATCTAGTGGGGGATAAAAGACAAAGTGGATAAACATGTGCTTAAATATCTTTGGTGAAAAGGAGAAATTGGAAAAGTTGAAAGAAAATCAAAGGAAAAGAAAAGAGGGACAAAGAGCCCCAAAAGCTTGAAAAAAAAATGGTTCAAAAGATGAGGCGATGAATGCTTGAAAATGAAAGGAAAATGAAAAGTGATGGAGTTTGTAAGCTTTAAAAGTGAAAGCACACATTGTAAAACAACAAGTTTTGTCCTCCACTAGAAGAGTCACAAATTCCCAAATTCATCCTACCTTGTCCAAAGAGCCAATGTTACATCCTTGATAAAGTCCTATTGATCACATTGTTGAGCATTTGAGTGATGTAGAAAGTAGAAGTTGGGCAAGCATATAGTGATTGCATAGCATAACTTGGTTGATGAGTGCATTAATATCCTCAATTTGTTTGTGTGTTTGAGAGAAACACTTTGTCATGTGAATAGAGGACTTGAGCATTTGGATTATGTCATTCACAATGTGTTGTGTGTTTGTGCATTCTTTGATTCATGAATGTGATTTGCAATAATGAGCCTATGATCTTCATTGAGGAATGCACTTTGAGAAAGAGATATCACTACATTCTTACTTTGCATGTGTGATTTGCATTGAATATTCCACTGTGATCATTCCACCCTCATTGCTTTAAGTGCTTAGTTGTTTGAGGACAAACAACATTTTAAGTTTGGGGGGGGGGGGGGTTGATTCGGGTGGAATTTACATGTTTTAGAGGCACATGTGAAGTGTATTTTGATGTGTACTTCATTGAATTATGCATTGAATATGATTGTTTAAGCCGAAATGAGAGAAAGGTTGTGTTTTGTCGATTTTGTAGGAAATACGATGGAATTTGGAGTAAAACACCAACCATACTTTACTGGATCAGGAAGAGGAGTACACGGTTGGATTCGTCTCGAAAAACGGAGTAGAATAGCTAAAATAATCGAGTCAATCGGACATCCGAGGCGAAAGATATGCACGAAACGAGAAAGGGCTGAAGTCGACCGAGCACGAGCACGCCCGAGACAAGTGCTCGAGGAGGCCATGGTCGAAACAAGTTTTTTGGGCCAAGAAAGGGCACGGCCGAGCACCCTTCTCGGCCTAGCTCGATCACCTCAAAGCCACGGCCGAGCAAGGGCCACGGCTGAGCGACCCCAGCTCATCAATTCCAGGCCACGGCCGAGCACATAGCTCGAGCAGCTCATGTCCGAAACAGGTTTTTTGAGCACCTCAAGGGCACGGCCGAGAAGCCAGCTCGGCCGAGCACCCCATCGCCCATGCTCCACAATGCCTCGGCCGAGCACATGCCACGGCCGAGCACACCCATGCCCCTGTTCCGCACGCCTCAGCCGAGAAGCAGCCACGGCAGAGCACGCCCACAATCCCTTGTCCGCACAGCACGGCCGAGTTCCTAGCTCGGCCGAGCACCTGTATGCCCCCAACGCCATTTTGCACGGCCATGCTCCGTGCACGGCCGTGCTCCGTGCACGGCCGTGCTATCCCCATTCTCGGTGCCTTTTGCCCATTTTTTAAGGACCAACTTGCAATTTTGGCATCCAAACCCTACCCCAACACTATATAAGCCCTATTTCTTGAAATTCAAGACATTCTTCCCCAATTCCTAAAATTCCATACATAGTTACACATACTTGGAGGTGTTTGGCCATTTCTTCTTCATTTCTCCATCAAATCAAGAAAGGAAAGATGCAATAGCTTGGAAATTCAATTCTCTGCCACATTTTAGACTAAGCTTCCTCTTTCCCCTTTCTTTTTTACTTAGTTATTTCAATTGATTTTGTAATTTGACTATGCTAGTTAGTGGCTAGAACACTTTTGGTTCTAGAGCCTTGTAAATACTTTTGATGAAGTTTATGAATTAATGTTTTGCTTAATTGGTGTTTGTGTGGCTTAATTCTATTTGGATGCTTGATTTTCATTGCAAATCATGTCATTAGTGTACAATGATGATATGTTAATCCTAGTTAATTGAATTAGGTTGAGAAATCTACTTTGATTAATTGATTGCAAACATTTGACCTAATTTTATTGTGAGATTGAAAGATGAACAATGATTAGGAAGATGTGTGATGATCTTAGGAGCTTGATTGGGTTTTATTGTGCAATTTAGGTAGAGATACTAAGTTGTGTGATATTTCCTTTGGATTACTTGGATCGAAAGAACTTTTAATCCATTATTATGTGATCAATCTTATAGACAAAGCATGAACACCACTTAAGTAGATAGTTAATCATAGATGGATTCATTAGTATTGCATGTGCTTTAGAACTTACCTTCTCATACTTGAATTTCATCCGTTTTACTTCTCGTTTTCTTGATTTGCATGCTAGTTGATCGATTCGTTATTATTCTTTATTGCTTATTTGTGACAACTTGGTAGGCAATTTTAGGGTAATTCACCTCATTCACTTTATCGACCGCGTCTAAATTAAATAGAATTCTGTTAACAAACTACACTTTTACGATATACCTCATCGTGGGATCGACCTCGTACTTACTTCTCTACGATAGACACCGTATACTTGCGGTCGTTTATTCTAGTGGTGTAGAATACGTGAATCAGTAATGGGCATTTAATAGTGGGGGTGCATTTAATAGTGTAATATTACTTAAAGGGTATTTTGGGCTTTTCACACGTTTATTAAATTAATAAAGTGATGGGGGAGTGCATCCAACGCAAATGGAGGTGTAAATAGTCACACCTTGTGTTAAATGGCATCCAACTTGGGCCTCAATGTATATTTCTTTCTCCTTTTATATCGAGCCCCTTCTTTTTCTCTGCTTCTCGATTTATTCCTTCGATTGACTCTACAATATATTTGAGGTGTGTTTTGCTTAACAAATGCCAATTTTCTCAACAAAAATAGCGAACCACATCTTTTTTCTAAATCAAGTGAAATTAGTCAATTTAGTGTAAATAATGCAATAAAATTCTTAAAATTATGCAAAATAAACTCATGAATTTCAAGCAATTTTCACACTAATCACACCTCGACATATCTGATCACCCACCTCAGAGGTAAACACTTGATTGACGAGCTCTTCCCTCATGGCTGCCTATCATAGGCGAACAACCACCTCAGCAAGGACGTCAGTCCAACTAAGACTGTCCATCCTACATGTAAAATGGATAAGAACATTCAGTTTGCCAACTGAGCAAAGAATACTAAATTTTAAGAGGCCAAGTGTCACATATATAAGTGTACACTTGTCCAACTCTAAAGACACAAACAATGTAATAATAGTAGCAACGTATGCTTCCATGTACTATAAAAATGGTTTAATACAAAATGTGAATTACAACTAGTGTTATGAACATTCAATACAATTTCTTACTTCATCATCAATATTTCTTTGTTAGTCAAACCTAAGCCACATATCAAGTCCTCATAAGTTCTGACTAGTAATAATACTGAATTATACCAAAAATATCGATATGGTGAAAATCGATATCGATTTCATACCAAAAATTCACTATAAAAAATTGCATACAATACACTGTACCGAAAACTTGGTATACACTTATCGATTCATACAGAAAATATCAAAGCATTGTTTCATATCAAATTATCGGTATATCGGTTTATATCGAAAATACCAAAATATGGTATATACCGGTGTATTGTTTCATATCGTATACCAAACTATTTTTTTTTTTTTTGGTAGTATATACTGAAATATCACGATATGCCCATTTTTTATGGCCATTATTTTAGTACAACAAGCACAATATACTAAAATTTCAACACCGTAGGTCCGTAACCATTGATCCAACTCACAATATCTTGATTTGCAGATCCCAAAAAACCTTTTTCCACGACACTTTTGGCTGCTACAAACTTTTGATGGTCTTGGAAATACACCAATGGGTTTGTAGGTAGCCTAGATACCTCTTTTTGTCATTTACAATTTCAGATCTTTTTTTGTTTTGTTTTTACAATATGAAAGGAAAAGGGTAGGATTGTCAGAGTTGGTTAATTTTGTTGCTTGCAGGTGGTCCCATTCATTTTTTTTTTTTAACAGCACACAGCAGTACGTACTAACACTTTGAATAATGATTCTTGTTAATTTTTACAGTTTTGTTTCTCTCATTAAAGCCAGGTACACTAAACTCAGAGTTGGAGACATAGCCATAGCTGAAAGCTGTTGACAAACAACAAGATGTATGGAGAAAGTGGTGATGATGGAGGATTGGATCGATTGATTGAAGGCATTGTGGATGACGGTTTCTCCCAAACCAATAATATCCCAAATTGCAGCAGCAAGGGTCACACCTTTTCCATGCCGGAAAAAGTACTCCTGCCAGTAGCGATGAATTGCGGTGAAATTGTGCACAATTTAAACTGCACTAGTTTTAACGGTGAAAATTAGTATCAAATTTACAATACCACTGGTGAAACCCCGTCATATAGTGATTTATTGAGCATGTATCCGGCTTTGCCCCCCAGATCTTCTTCATTATCACTGCTTCCTTGTTCATCAAATCCCTTTTCTTCATTTGGCCTAATGCTGGATCCTCATCATGTGTATGCTGACCCTTTGAATCTGCCCCAACACCCACAGTTCTCTTCTCTGTTGACAGACTTAATGTATCATTCTTTCCCAAATCCAAATCCAAATGCAAATGCAGTAGTAGGGGATGAGAGAGAGGCGTTGATGATGAATCAAAATGGTGATGGAATTTCTTCAGGGGAAAGGGAGTGCAATGTTGTCAAACACTCTGCTTCTGAAAAGCAGAAGAGACACGAGATTAATAACAAGTTTCAAGCTCTCAAGGAATTGATTCCTAATCCCACCAAGGTAATTATTTATATCTATATATGTATGTAATGTTGATGAATTAATTAATGGTAAATGATTTTGTAATAATCGATCCAAGGAGGATAGGGCGTCGATCGTGGGGGATACGATCGAGTACATCAACGAGCTGAAGAGGAGAGTGATTGAGCTCAAAGTGGTTGTGGAGAGAAGAAAGAGACGACGTGCTAAACAACAGACTACTCAAGAAAAGCAGCAGCAGCAGCAGAATTTGGATGAAAATGATTCGGAGAGTTCATCATGGGTTCACCGCAAATCATCGAGAAACACAGAGGTCGATGTTCCAATTATGGAGAATGATGTAACAATGAAGCTTGTAATTCAAAAGAAGAGATCAAGCAGCAACTTGCTTGCTATTTGTGGCAAAGGCTCTTGATGAACATCACCTGGAGCTCCACCATGTCTCTGGTGGGGCCATTGGCGATTTCTATACTTATCTTATTAATTCTAAGGTACCTATTACTGTAATTTCACTTAATTTGGTTTAATAATTCATATATGTAATTCATGATGGATATACTATACAATATGTATGTTTACAGATTTGTGAAGGTTCCAATGTGTATGCAAGTGCAGTAGCTAACAAGGTCATTCAAGCTGTGGATCAATGCTACACCAATTGCAGTTAAGTTAGGTAAATGCGAAATTAAATCTGGAAAGATTTGTATTAACTAATTAATGGTAAAGTTGAGAGAGAGATTTGTGAGCACATATTGCAAAAAATTGGGTATTAATTGGTTCCATTATCATATTCGATCTAATTTATATATATCATTAAAAAACCATAGCTAGTTTCACTCTCCTTTAAACATATATATATATATATATGGCATGCATGGAGTGTTTAAGTTTTCTACTTGATATTGCTGTGTTGATCCAGTCATCAATATTCCACAAGTTAACCAGTATGCCCTTCAACATCAACAATTAGTGAATAGGAAAAAACTATTTTTTTTTTTTTTTTGAATTACATTAAATACCCATCCCTTTTCCTCTCCCCATGACTCGAACCCAAAATCTAAAGCCTAGGTAGTGGTGCTCTAACCACTTGAGCTATCCAACTTCGTCAGGAAAAAAGTACTTAGCATTCAACAAAGAGTAATCAACAACCAACGTTTTGAAGACCACCTCAAGGAAGCCACCTTCACAACTTGGCTTGCCGTTCACCATGCCACGACGCTGGTGAACACGTTTCAACGGTCGAGGCAATTAGGGACCCATGTCCATCTCAGCTTGCCACATGACACCATGGCTGAAGGTGGCGACCAAGGTGATCAAGTTGCTTCCCAATTTAGACTTAGTATACGTGTCAGCCTATTAGTTAATTAGGGATCCAATGAGGTGCTCTCACCTCATTCTAGCTTGTACTATATATACAAGGTTGAAAACCTAACTAAATAAAAACACAACTTTCATTGACATTAAATTACTTTTTCTTTAAACTTCCATATATCTTCATTTATTGCTCTCCTTATTTGGCGTAACTAAGAATACTACAATGTATTACACCTTAAAACCAATCATGTTACTAGCTACTTTAGGCTAGATTAATATATCTTGACACACAAATATCAATTAGTCAACACAAAGCCATGCACGTTCAGTAGAAAATAAATCCAAACTAAATACTCCGGCCAGTAGGTATGTATACATGTTAATCAGGTGGTGGCGTACTACCTCTTGGGTTTGTAACGGGTTTGGTAATATTGAGTGCCAATCGGAAAGCGGCGTCGGTGTCGTCGACTCGTCTCCGGTAGCCCCAGGCTTGAACTACATCCCCACTCTTCAATCTGAGACCTCTCAAAACCCTCCACCAGTCATCTTTAAGTTGCAAAAAATCTTGGTTCCCCTCAAACTTTGCTAACACCAATTTGAATTAATGTTCATGTTTAGCCTCTGTAGCAATGACGGTTACACCCCCTCCATCTTCCAGCTTTCTTCTCTCTTGCCCATTCAAAAACCTCATCACCCTCTCACTCTCCGAGATTTCTAACCGGTTATATTCCACGAATACATCTAAACCGTAGAGCTTCTTCTCGAACAAGAAAACCGGTGGCGCATCGATTTCTCCAAGTATTGTTTCATCAAACTGCGGTGGATTTGAACTAGTACTACTGTTTCTTGTTTCTTGATTCATGATTTCCTCTGCAGGTATTGGGACTAATTCAAAGACGAAGAAATGTGTGTGTGTGTTTATCGGAAAAGAAATCGAGAACAAGTCTGGTAGGGGTAATGAATGTATCTCCACCATCCGCCAACTTATATACCAATATTCTCCTCCCTCTTCTTTCTTTTTTCTCTTTCTCATCAAATATGATGGAGTATTTTAAATACATTGATACATATATACCAAATTCTTATAAACTGCTTTCATATATAAATATAATATTAGTTTCACAACATTTGTTTTTATTTATAAATTTACCCCACATTATTATACAAAAGCTGGAAAAATAAAAAGATATGAGAAATAACTTGCCTTAATTATCATCAAAGAAAATGTATAAAACACAACACAATAAAATTATTTCTAAAAGGGATAAACAATATGGAACGGAGGGAACAATATATTTCTCTATATTGGTTTTGGCCAATCTAAAAAATTATAATTAGGGTTTTTTTTTTAACAAATTGCACACACACGGTACCTAAGCATTATATGCCGATTCAAATTTGAATGTGGAACCACACGTACAACTCATTATAGCCTATGGTCGCCCAGGTCAGCGTGCAAAAGCACGAAATACAAGGGTCGCACCGAGCCACACAACCATTGCCAAATTGAAGTGTTGTCTCAATATTGATTTTCGAGTTCAAACCATAAAGCATTCGTCAGCTCGATCGTGGAGCTCAACCCGGAGAGCAATATTTATACCCAACCTTCATAAATAAAGTCATGTCCATGAGCTCGTTCACCTCGACAACTCTCACCCACCTCAGAGGTCAACACTTGATCGATCATCCTATTCGTCCAAGTAGACGAGCTCTTCCCTCGTGGCTGTCCATCATGGACGAAAAACCACCTCAGCAAGGACGTCAGTCCGATCCTACTAGTAAAATGAATAAGAATAGTTAATTTGCCAACCGATCAAAGAATACTAAGTTTTAAAAGGTCAAGTGCCACATAAGTGTATTTTGTCCTTCTCTAAAAAAAACACTAACAATATAATAGTAGCAACTTATGCTTCCATGTACTATTAAAAAAATGGTCATTCAAGTACTAGAAAATTTATATAACGCTCTTAGGAACATTCAATACACGTTCTTACTTCATCATATATAAATATTTATTTGTTAGTCAAATCTAAACTATCTATCAAGTCATCAAAATTTACGACTAGCAATAAACTCCATCACTGCATTGGCCTCAAGCTAGAGGCGCCCCGTAACTGATCCTTTACAATAACATGAGACTGATGAAATTACATAGAAACAACATTATCTTTTGTGAATTGATGATCAAACAGTAAATTCTGTTTCGCAGTAGGGACATGCAAGACATTCGATAATGTAAATCGTCTAGAGTGAAATCGTAAAATAGAAGTACCGGTATTCTGGATGGGGAGACTTGAGCCTTCCGCAAGCTGTACTTCTTGAGTCCCATCATATTCTGAGTGAATGAATAAGTTATTATTGATCCTTGAACGAGTAGTGAATGGTTTAAATTCTAGAGGGGAGGGGTGAATAGACTTTAAAACTTTTTCTAAACAGAGTTGAGTCACTGCTGATATACTTACACTACAAAAAAACTGTGAAATACCGACGGATTACAAAAGTCAACCGATTTACCGACGGAATTTGTTTTCCGTCGGTAATACAGACGAAATTTGTTTTCTGTCGGTAATTACCGACGGATATTCCGTCGGCAATCACAAAAAAAAAAAAAAAAGATTACCGACGGAATTACCGACGGAAATTTCCGTCTCTAACCACAAAATAAAAAAAAATTTTTAAAAATTGTGATTACCGACGGAAATTTCCGTCGCTAATCACAAAATAAAAAATTAAAAAAATATTGTGCAAAAATTAAATTATTAATTAAAGAAGAAAATTTGTTAGTTAGAAAATTATGATTGATTAAAATATAAAATTTGTTGATTAAATTTGAAATATGTCATTAAGTTAACTAGAAAATTATTGATTAAATTATAAAATTTTATATTAAATTAAGAAATTATTGATTAAATTAAGAAATTTTATATTAAATTAAGAAATTATTGATTAAATTAAAAAAATGTATTGTGTGAATTAATAAATAAAATAATTATAAAAAAAAAAAAACTACATTTACAATTTATAAATTTAAAAAAATTACAACAATTACAAGCCACAAATTTAGTAATTAATATAAGTGGAATCATATTTAATCAAAAAAAAAAATTATACATGTGAATTTTAGAATTTTAATTAAAACAAAAAAATCACATTTACAATTTATAACTTAAAAAGTTAATTTTACAATAATTATAAGTCACAAATATAGTGATTAATATAAGTGAAAGTATGTTAATTATTAAATGAATTTGTTGTTTAACTTGTTTTGAATAAAAATATGATGCATGCATACATTAAATTATTAATATACAATTTGAAAATAAGATTCACACATATACCATAGTTATAAGTCACAAATATACTGATTAATATAAGTAAAAGAATGTTCAATTATTAAATGAATTTGTTTAAAAAAAGAGTAAAACATGTATACATGATATGAACTTTTTAGAATTTTAATCAAAACACAAAAAATAAATAAATTAGATTTACAATATATAAATTAAAAAAAAAAAATTTACAATAGTTATAAATCACAAATTTAGTGATTAATACAAGTAAAAGAATGTTCAATTATTAAATAGATTTGTTTTAAAAAAAAAAGTAAAACATGTATAAATGATATGAACTTTTTAGAATTTTAATCCACAAAAAATAAATAAATTAAATTTACAATATATAAATTAAAAAAAATTAAATTTAAATTAGTTATAAATCACAAATTTAGTTATAGTAATATAGAAAGAAATTAATTTTGTGAATTTAAAAAAAAAAATTGGGTCGAAAATGAGTACATATACAATTAATATTACAATTATAAACGAAAAGCAGACTTGTCCGAGTGGTGAGGAGCGCCCACACACCCGGGTTCTAGTCCCATGTAGCACGCATATATTCTGCAACTAAGATTCGATGCTAAAGCAGACGAGGGGATATTCTTAGGATACTCCTCGACTAGCAAAGCATTCAGAGTGTTCAACTACTCTACCCTATGTGTGGAAGAAACACCACATGTAGTTTTCGATGAATCCCTACAGGACTCGTCTGCTGACCAGATCAGTAAGAAGGTAACTGATCTATCGATCCAAACTGATCAAGAATCAGAAGTTTATGAATCCGTTCAAGCCTACAATCCATTCCTGAAAGTTCTCGAGTCTGATGACAAAGAGAAGGTAAGTGCTCAAGGTAAGTCTTCTAGACCAATTGATATGCCTGCTCTAGTTGACTCATCTACTCCTGGTAAAACTGTTGATGATACAAATGATGTTGATATGCATGATGCTGTACATGATGTAGATGATGATAGTGCTACTGTTAAGAATAGAAAAACATGTAAATCTGCGCATGATACTGAAAATATCATTGATGACTCTACTGTTGGTGTAAAGACTAGACGACAACTCTTTGAGTCACAAGGACAACCTAGTCCATCTTTGTTTTGCTGGTGTTGTTTCCTCTCATCTATCGAGCCTAAAACCATCAAAGAGGCATTGGCTGATAGTAATTGGATCATCGCTATGCAAGATGAGTTGAACCAGTTTGTTCGAAATGACGTCTGGGAACTTGTCGATAAGCCTAAACATCATAATGTAGTTGGCACTCGATGGATTTTCAAAAACAAGAAAGATGAGAATGATGTAGTCGTTAGGAATAAGGCTAGACTAGTAACCCAAGGCTATTCACAAGCTGAAGGCATAGACTATGATGAAACATATGCTCCTGTTGCTAGACTAGAAGCCATTCGATTGTTCCTTGCATATGCTGCTTATATGAAATTTACCGTATATCAAATGGATGTTAAAAGTGCATTTCTTAACGGTATTCTTGCGGAAGAAGTGTATGTTGAACAACCCCCAGGTTTCGAAGTCAAAGGTGACCAGGTGTACAGATTAAAGAAAGCCTTATACGGACTAAAGCAAGCTCCAAGAGCATGGTATGATACTCTCTCTCTCTTTCTATTAGAAAATGGTTTTACTAAGGGCAAGGTCTATAGAACCTTGTTCAGAAGACAAGAAGGGAAAGACATTTTACTCGTCCAAATTTACGTAGATGACATCATCTTTGGTTCACCTAACAAAAAGCTGAGTGAAAGTTTCTCAACACTCATGCAAAGTAAATTTGAGATGTCTATGATGGGTGAAATGAATTACTTTCTTGGTCTTCAAGTAAAACAGACCCCAGAAGGGATTTTCATAAATCAAGCAAAATATACTAGAAATATATTAGATAAGTATGGTATTAAGACATGCAAGTCTACTAGCGTACCTATGCTACCTACATACAGGATGGATCCAGACGAACAAGGTAAATGTGCTGATCAAACATATTATCGTGGTCTTATTGGTTAATTACTATATGATTCGGTTGGAATTTACACGATTTAGATGCATATTTGAAGCTCATTTGATGTTGATTTCATTGAATTATACAGTGAATATGATTGTTTAAGCCGAAATGAGAGAAAGGTTGTGTTTTGTCGATTGTGTAGGAAATACGATGGAAATCGGAGCAAAACACATACCACAAGTGATCGGACCGGAAAGAGGAGTGCACAGTTGGATTCGTCTCGAAAAACGGAGTGGATTAGCCAAAGGAATCGAGTCAATCCGACATCCAAGGCGAAAGTTATGCATGGAACGAGAAGGGGAAGAGGCACTCGACCGAGTAAGGTTACTCGGCCGAATCTGCAATTTTGCATTTTACTGCGCACTCGGCCGAGTGAGCCAACTCGGCCGAGTAAGGTTGAATGCCGTAGCTCCTGGAATCGGACATCACTCGACCGAGTAAGGTTACTCGGCCGAATCTGCAATTTTGCATTTTACTGCGCACTCGACCGAGTGAGCCAACTCGGCCGAGTAAGGTTGAATGCCGTAGCTCCTGGAATTGAAGACCACTCGGCCGAGTGACCCTCACTCGGCCGAGTGACCCTCACTCGGCCGAGTCTCGGCTGGAAAGAGTTGCTACACGCTTCTTAAGTGTCCACTCGGCCGAGTCACCCCAACTCGGTCGAGTCACCCCAATTTCGGTGCTAAACTCGTATTTTCTCCATTTTTGAGGGATCAACTTGCAATTATGCCATTCAAACCCTTCCCAAACACTATATAAACTCCCTTTCTTAAAATCCAGAGAAAAACTCCTTTTACAAGCATTTTCCCACACACACATTCACATAGTTGTAGGTGTTCTTCATTTTTAGTTTAATTTCTTCAATAAATTAGATAGAATAGTGGTGTTTACTTCAAATCAAGCTACGATTATCATCGGGCATCGTCTATTACATCGTTTTGTAGCTAAATTCGTATGATCAAGGTGATATTACTCTATTTTGCAATTCAATTTGGTATTTTCTTAATTTCTTCAATCTCTTGTTATTTTATTATGAGTTCGATGTTATTTGTTGTTGTAGCCATGGGATTCTCTTCTAGAACCATGGGCTAATCCTCAATTGCCTTGGGTGTGGATGTTTTGATGAGAATTTAGTGTAATTGTGGATTAATTGCATGATTAGCTTATAATTTTGGTGTTTATGTTTCTAGAGTTGTACTTTGATTGATTCATTTGGTTGATCAACCCTATTAGCAAGCATGTTCGATTATGTTTATTGCAACGAGAGTTGGGTAGCATGATTGGGAGTGTGAGTGTGAGCTTTGGTCAATTGAATAGAAGTTAATTAGTAATTAGCTCACCCGAGAGGGGTGTTAATGGCTAGACCGACAACTTTAGACACTAAACAAATAGAGGTCGTCTAGGAGTTTGGTGAGAGGGCGTTTCATAAGCATTAGTAACCGTGTTGAAAGTGCTTATGCAACACTATCTTAGGAGCTTATGGTATTTGGTTAGATCCTATAATTGCTAATCAATGCACGATGTTTACCTATGCCTTTCGAGGGGGTTTGCACACTTATGTGATAGCCTTTAGCTTGACCCAAATTTGTCGTAAAATCATGTAATTGGTTCACTAGTTCCCTTAATTGCTCACAAAACGGAAACACCCGAGGCAATACCCTTCCCTTGCACTTTCCAACGAAAGTTAGATAGCTTGTTATTTCTGTCACTTAGAGTGGTTTTCATCACCTCACTATGAGTTTGGATTTGTTCTAATGCCTTTGGTTCCAAAGAACCATCTTTGACAATGATCTCCATTGATTACTCAGTTTCAATCTCAGGCTCAATTGATTGCTTAGTTTCCTCGCCCACTTACATAGATGAACTCCCATCTAAGTCAAGTTTAAGGTCAGTTGATACCCCCTCAATTGATCCTCCAGTCGCATCCTTGGAAGGATTTTGACCGTTGGTTTCTTTACCAATGGCTCTGGACCTTGGTCCCTCGTTGTCGTCGTTATCATCCTCAGTAGTGTGCTGGGATGGTGAACTTGGAAGTTTTCCAAGCTTCCTAGCCACCACCTTAGCTAGTGCGTCTTCGGACAGTAACTGGGTGAAGGAGCTAACCTGGGCAGACTCCTTTTGTTCTTGTTCCCACTCGTAGTATACTTTTATACCACCCATTCCCTTAATGACTTCCATCAAGTCATCTATCTCTCCTCTCCTGATCTCTATCCATGTACAGATGCACAAAACTTCTTCAAATGTTGTTTTCAATTCATCAAGCTCTGGAAATTTAAGAATGATCATTCGGACAAGTTGGATTCTGATCATCTTTTCTCTTGTACATATAGGGTACTCAATCATGGCTATCTTTGGTGGAGTTGTGTCAACTGGTTCTGGTTGTAGAACCTCTTCTGGTTGATTGAGTGAGAGGATAGAAGAAGGTTTTATAAGAGGATCTTCTAGATATTCTCGAGCAATGTTTGCTGCCTCTTCTAAGGGGTCTATGATGCGGTAGTTATGGCGTATTTCATCAGCTGTGTGAGTATCAACTGATGTTTGAGCTTGTTCTGGCTCAGGAGAGGTTGGTTTAACGTGTAGAGGGATGGCTAAGATAGTTTCAGGGCTTTTTATTATGGCCTTGTGATGCAGCGTAAGCCTTGATAACAAGAACAATCTTCAATCAGAAAACCTTACAAGAACTATTATTCAACCCTCAAGAATATAATCTGAAACCCCCAATAACCGAAAACCCACAAAATGCTTAATATCAATTCAACAACCCAAAATAATGTCACATAAGGAGTATATATAGCTGCTCCTAGATAGCACACACTTGGTTGGCCGAATAACTAACCAATCCACCCAACTAATAATTGTCAAAAGACAACTAACTAAAAAGGACTAATATTGAACGGAAGGGACTAAAGTTGATTTTAATTGCCCATTCCACTCGTAGTTTGCTCTCCATCACCTTGGGTTTAGAAAGGGCTTTGGCTTTTGTTCACTTCTTACCACCAAAAGAGGGAGCAGGGGTAGGAGTTGTAAGAATTAATTGAGAAATTCTTACTTGTCTACTTGGGGAGACAGAAGGGGTGGACTCTTCTGATCCAGACGTGGTGTATTTCCCTGATTTGAGTAGGGCTGCCCTCTTGGCTAATTTAGAAGCTGAAACCGATCTGATTCTCTTCCTAGGTGGAGAAGTCTCAACTTCTTCTTCTAACACCTCCTCATCTATCTCAACAACTGGTTCAGCTTCATGTCCTTCCTCTTCTTCTTCATTCTCCTCAATATCCTAATCTACATCCTCATCTCTTCCATATTTTCCTCCTTCCAGTGAGGCTTCCTCTTCTGCCTCACCTTCCTCATCAGCTGGCTCTCCCTCAACTACATCTTCCTTTGCTGGTCCCTTAGATTTCTCAAGTTTCTCTTCTTCTAGGAGCTTCCTTTCAAACTCAGCAGACTCCTTCTTAAGCAACCACTTAGAAGGGTTGAATGGCCTAGTTGGGGCCCAATTCTTCCTCTTAGTGAGTAATCTTGGCAAAAGAATACTCAGCTTGTTTCCAAATCCAGAGTTCCTTTGAGTGTGAACTCCTTGGTCTTCTTATTGAAAATCAACCTCTGATTTTCAGCTACCATTCTCTCGAAGAAGAATCCCTGCCAGTCACCATCAATCTGTTAAAAAAATGCAGCCATCACTCTAACTTTTTGATAGGTTAGAGCATCTGCACTAAACGATTGACCCATCATGATCTTTCCTGCAATGTCCATAAGGACCTTGAACTTATCAGTCAACATGCCTTTATTGGCATTGACAACATGACCTTATTGTAGCCTATGAGGCACCTCGAAAACGTGAAAAAGCACGAAATATGAAGTGTCGCGTCGTGCTGCACTACCGTTGTCAAATTGAAGTGTTGTTTCTAGGTCGTCTCAATGTCGATTTTTGAATTCAACAATAAAACACTCGTCAACTCGATCTTGGAGCTCAACCTCAAAGCCCGACCTGGAGAGCAATTGTTATAAATAATCTTTATAAATAAAGTCATGTCTATGAGCTCATCCACCTCAACAACTTTGATTGCCCACTTCAGAGGTCAACACTTGATCGCCATCATATTCATCCAAGTAGACGCGTTCTTCCCTCGTGGATGTCCATCATGGATGAAGAGCCACTTCGACAAGGACGTCAATCCAAATTGCATATGATATACCGTACCGAAAACTTGGTATATCGTGTCATACCAAATTTTCAGTACTTATCAATTCATACCGAAAATACCAAATCAGTTTTTTATATCAAAATACTGATACACCGTTTCATATTAAAAATACCAAATATGATATATATCGGTGTATTGTTTCATATCGAATACCAAACTATTTTTTTGGTATTTTGGTAGTATATACCAATATATAGCTGACATGCCCATTTTTCATACTATTATCATACAAATTTTTTGTTTACAATACAATAAGCACAATATACCAAATTTCCGATATTTCTTCCCACTTTCGAACCTATAACCATTGATTCAACTCACAATATCTTTGATTTGCTGATCCCAAAATACATTTCTTCTCCACGACACTTTTGACTGCTACAAACTTTTTATCGTCTTGGAAATACACCAATGAGTTTGTAGCTAGCCTTTTTTTTTTTTTTTAACGGTTAAATGTATATTACTTTTGGGGTACTCAAACAAACCCGAACTATTTTATACCAACAAATTTTACATAACATAATTTCTGGACCAAACAGTTATCACATCACCTATTACTTCTATATGAAATTAAATGGATCACAATTGAGCTAATCGATCATGCCCTCTCACCCAAGACTACAAATGAATCTTCATATTTTCCACCTACTCTTCCCTGAAAAGTGTTTTGCGTTCTTACTCCTTCAAATTTTCCAGATTATTGCAACCCACAAACATGATACCTCTTTTTGTCATTTACAATTTCAGTTTTGTTTTGTTTTTATAATATGAAAGGAAAAGGGTAGGATTGTCAGAGTTGGTTAATTTTGTTGCTTGCAGGTGGTCCCATTCATTTTTTCTTTTTTAACAGCACTACAGTAGGTACTACACTTTGAATAATGATTCTTGTTAATTTTTACAGTTTTGTTTCTCTCATTGAAGCCAGGTACACTTAACTCAGAGTTGGAGACGTACACAGCCATAGCTGAAACTGAAAGCTGTTGACAAACAACATGTATGGAGAAAGTGGAGGATTGAATCGATTGATTGATGGCGTTGTGGATGATGGTTTCTCCCAAACCAATAATATCCCAAATTGCAGCAGCAAGGGTCACAGCTTTTCCATGCCGGAAAAAGTACTCCTGCCAGTAGCGATGAATTGCGGTGAAATTGTGCACGATTTAAACTGCACTGGTTTTAATGGTGAAAATGAGTATCAAATTTACACTACCACTGGTGAAACCCCATATACTGATTTATTGAGCATGTATCCGGCTTTGCCCCCCAGATCTTCTTCATTATCACTGCTTCCTTGTTCATCAAATCCCTTTTCTTCATTTGGCCTAATGCTGGATCCTCATCATGTGTATGCCGACCCTTTGAATCTGCCCCAACACCCACACTTCTCTTCTCTGTTGACAGACTTAACGTATCATTCTTTCCCAAATCCAAATCCAAATCCAAATGCAAATGCAGTAGGGGATGAGAGAGAGGCGTTGATGATGAATCAAAATGGTGATGGAGTTTCTTCAGGGGAAAGGGAAAGGGAGTTCAATGTTGTCAAACACTCTGCTTCCGAAAAGCAGAAGAGGCACGAGATCAATAACAAGTTTCACGCTCTCAAGGAATTGATTCCTAATCCTACCAAGGTAATTTATATCCATATATGTAATGTTGATTAATTAATACAGTAAATTGCAAAATAATTTATGAAATTATTTTGCAATAATCCAATTGCAAGGATGATAGGGCGTTGATCGTGGGGGACACGATCGAGTACATCAACGAGCTGAAGAGGAGAGTGTGTGAGCTCAAAGTGGTTGTGGAGAAGAAGAAACGTGCTAAACAGAGTACTGAAGAAAAGCAGCAGCAGCAGCAGCAGAGTTTGGATGAAAATGATTCGGAGAGTTCATCATGGGTTCACCGGAAATCGAGAAACACGGAGGTTGATGTTCGAATTATGGAGAATGATGTAACAATGAAGCTTGTAATTCAAAAGAAGAGATCAAGCAACAACTGCTTGCTATTTGTGGCAAAGGCTCTCGATGAACTTCACCTGGAGCTCCACCATGTCTCTGGTGGGGTCATTGGAGATTTCTATACTTACCTTATTAATTCTAAGGTACCTATTAATTTAATTCTTATAACTTAATTTGGTTTAATTATACAATATGTATGTTTGCAGATTTGTGAAGGTTCCAATGTGTATGCAAGTGCAGTAGCAAACAAGGTCATTCAAGCTGTGGATCAATACTACACTAACTACAGTTAAATTAGGTAAATGTGAATTTAAATTCAGAAAGATTTGTATTAACCAATTAATGGTAAAGTTGAGAGAGAGATCAATGAACAACATTTATTAGTGAGTCAAAGTTGAGAGAGAGTGAGAGTTGAATATGAGACCTTCCAACGGCAATGATTAAATATTTTAATTTGTGTAATATGCCGTTGTATATTTTGACATTAATTAGTTCCATTATCATACTCGACATAATTTATATATATCATTAAAAATCATACTGTAGCTAGTTTCACTCTCATTTAAACATATATATATATATACCATGCATGGGAGTGTTAAGTTTTCTACTCCAATGATCGATATCAAGAACCCATGTCCATCTCATCTCAGCTTACCACTTGACACCATGGCTCAAGGTGACTACCAAGGTGATCAAGTTGCTTCCCAATTTAGACTTAGTATAAGAGCCAATGTGTCATGTTGACAAACACGTGTCCGTTTATTAGTGAACCTAATTCTATTAAGCGAACACGTGATAGTGGACCGCCCATTATTATAGGGGTCCAATGAGGTGCTCCCACCTCATTCAACCTTGTACTGTATATACAATGTTGAAAACCTAAATAAACACACAAACTTTCATGGACATTTTCTCTTTCAACCTCCATCTTCATTTATTGCTCTCCTTATTTGGCGTAACTAAGAATACATGTATTACACCTTAAAACCAATCATGTTACTAGCAACTTTAGGCTAGATTAATATATCTCGACACACAAATATCATTGTTTGATTAGTCAACAAAGCCACTTATAAAACGTGTATAACGGGTTTGTATAATTTCTAGGTGGTCGACCTCTTCGGTACGTATGTAACGCGTTGATAAGACCTGATAATATTGAGTGCTAATCGGAAAGCAGCGTCGGTGTCGTCGACTCGTCTCCGGTAGCCCCAGGCTTGAACTACATCCCCACTCTTCAATCTGAGACCTCTCAAAACCGTGGACCAGTCATCTTTAAGTTGCAACAAATGTTGGTTCATCAACTCCAACTTTGCTAACACCAATTTGAATTCATGTTCATGTTTAATTACCTCTGTAGCAATGACGGTAACACCCCCTCCATCTTCCGCCCTTCTTCTCTCTTGCTCACTCAAAAACCTCATCACCCTCTCACTCTCCGAGATTACTAACCGGTTACATTCCATGGATAAATCTAAACCGTAGAGCTTCTTCTCGAACAAGAAAACCGGCGCCACATCGATTTCTCCAAGTATTCTTTGATCAAACTGCGGTGGATTTGGAGTAGTAGTAGTAGTGTTTCTTGTTTCTTGATTGACGATAAAAGAAGAAGAAGAGGAGGACCCTTGATCAAACTTTTCTTCCTTTACTTTGTGGACTTGTGGAGTTGGCACTAATTCAGGGACGAAGAATTCCCGCAGAGCCTGGGGATCTGCCGGGACCGGTAAAACGTGTGTAAACAGCTTTATCGGCGCGTCGACGGAAAAGAAATCGTATTCGTGAACAACTCTGGTAGCCACAGGTGGAGTAGGGCTATGCAGATTATAAGCATCATCCTCCAATTCTACCTTCTCAATCTTCATCTTCTTTCTCTCTCAAATATGATCGATGATGGAGGATTCTAAATACATACCAAATTCTTTTTTTATATATAATACCTGCAGTAAATTAATTTATATAGTTAATTGGATCACCCAAACCAAAACTAGTTATTTTCATTTCTGCCTATTAATTTAAACTAAAACTCCGTAAATTAATATATACTCCTCCCTTTCCATAATAGTATTAGTTTCACAACATTTGTTTTTATTTATAAATTTACCCTTTATTATTATAATATTAAATTCGAGTTGTATTAAAGGAACGATGGGAATTGGAATGGGATTGTCTCGTAGCAACATTTGTTGTGGCAATCAGATTAGTAGTAGTGAGATCAATTTGTTTCAAATATATTTTTTTTGCCATGATTTTATCATGTAATTCAGAGAAAGAAATTGGCTTATCGAGGGCTTGGATGAAGGACGCCAATTCTCGGTAATTTGGGCCGAGACCGTCATGTACGTGAAAAACGACATCGCCATCGATGACAATTAATTCGTCAACCTTGGATTTCGCCTGCTGAAGGAATTCCGCAACAAATGTCCCAATCTGCAGTGTCGCAAGATCCTTTCGCAACTGAAAAACCCTCGATCTGGAGTCACTAGCCAACGTTCGATTGAGAGTTGACCGGGCTTCAACCGTTGTTGGTGCAGTGGCAGCTGAGTAGACGTCATCTTATACAAGCTGAGTGGACGTCATCTTATATATGCTGACTAGGACAGAGCATTAAAGTCAAAGATACATTGAATATTACACGACAATGGTAATATTCAGAGTCTCAATTAAGTGAACACATGTTCGTTTGATAGTGTACCACCCACTATTATAGGGTCCAATGAGATGCTTCCACCTCATTCTAGCTCATACTAGCTATATATACAAAATTGAAAACCTAAATAAACACACAACTTTCATTAACGTTATTTTTTTTTTAAGGGAGATAAATGATACTTCCTCCATCCAATTTCATTATTCCCACTTTCCTTTTTTGGTTGTCCAATTTTATTATGCTTATACCATTTTTGGAAACAATACTTTTCATACTACTTTATCTTCACCCTTCTACCATCTCTTATTTACCCACTTTGTCGTTCACTTTATTCACAAACAATCATTTATTTACAAATGGACCCCACAATACCTTATTATACCCTCAACTTATCTACTTTATGAATAAACTAATAAATATTCATTAAAACTTATGCCCGGAAAAATGGGCATAATAAAATTGGACGGAGAGAGTATTATTTTTAAATAATCACTCAGAAGTTACAAGATCATAACAATTTCTCTAATTTCAATAAAACAATAGCACCCAAACCTTTGAGTTACACCGTTTCACACACTAATCTAGAATTAGCACACCGGTCCTAAAGTAAAAGGTTGTGGACAGTCCTTGTGTTGGATATAATACCCAGGTTGTGAGTGTTATCTCATAATCTCAGAGTCAGCACACTAAGTGAGTAGTGAGCTGATAGGATCAAATAAGATGACTTAGGCCGAAATCAGATGAGTTGAATGGTTTCAATCAGCTGAGGAGGTGATGCTTAGATTTCATCACAGTTGGTCATATCAGCACAGTACTATCAGATCAGTACATTAGCACAGTATAAGATCAGCACAGTATGGAGTCTATCAGCAGAGTTAGCTTTTGATCACCAGAACAAAAGAGTTGAGTATCAGATCACTAAGTAGTGTTCTGATCTTTATGGACAAGTCTTCTGGTATGAAATTTAGTTAGTTTAACTAGATGTATTACAGTTACAACTACTTGAGGGCATAACTACCATTTTAGTTGGGCAATAACAGAGCACATGGGTTGTTACAAGCGGTTGCAAACGGTTGATAACTACTCAAAATAGTTCCTAACAGCAGCAACTACCTTTGGTCTTTATAAACTCTTGTTTGTGTACATTGTAAAAGTTACGATTTTGGATGCAAGTACGATTGTAATCTTTGAGTTGTGTGAGTTCACGAGTGAAGTGAGGAAATATCCTATTTCGAGTGAATGAGTGTGTAAACATTCTTGATCAATCAAAGAAGTACTCGTCTGGTCTAGTGGATGTAGATCACATTGATCGAACCACTTAAATTCTTGTGTGTTGTTTGTTTTGTTGCTTTCTTTTCAGAATTACTACCCTAGAGCAGTTATTTCTTCTATATTCAAGTATTCTACTTGATTGGAGATGTCTAATCGACCCGAATTACTTGACACAGGTCATAACTCTAAATTCGTCGAAAATCATTAACATTAAATTACTTTATCACCCCCACCTCCATCTTTATTTATTGCTCTCCTTATTTGCCGTAATTAACAACACATTTATTACACCTTAAAAGGCTAGATTATATAATCAAGAAGCTAGATTTTTAACATGGTGAATTATGAAATGACTAGAAAATAAATCCCAAAAATAGTATACATGTTAATCAACTAGCAAGCAGTACCACATGCAGGTAGGTAGGTAGCTAAATATTGGAGTAATTTCTAGGTGGTCGACCTCTTCGTTTTTTAAGGGGTTCAGATGGCCTGATAATATTGAGTGCCAATCGGAATCCAGCGTCGACGTCGAGGCGTCTCCGGTAGCCCCAGGCTTGAACTACATCCCCACTCTTCAATCCGAGACCAGTCAAAACTCTGGACCAGTCATCTTTAAGTTGCAAGAAGTCTTGGTTCCCCAGCTTGCCCTCCAATTTTGCTAACACCAATTGGAATTCATGATATATGTGTTGTGCCTCTGTTGCAGTGACGCTAACACCCCCGCCATCTTTCACCTTTCTTCTCTCCTCTCCACTCAAAAACCTCATCACTCTCTCACTCCCCAACATTATTACTAACCGGTTACACTTCATGTATAAATCTAAACCGTAGAGCTTCTTCTCAAACAAGAAAACCGGCGCCACATCGATTTCTCCAAGTATTCTTTCATCAAACTGCGGTGGATTTGGAGTAGTAGTACTAGTGTTTCTTGTTTCTTGATTGATGAAAAAAGAAGAAGAGGAGGAGGAGGCTTGATCAATCTTTTTTTCCTTTCCTTTGTTGACTTGTGGGGGTGTTGGCACTAATTCAGGACCCTTGATCAACTTTTTTTTCTTTCCTTTGTTGACTCGATCCTCCTCTGGGGGTATTGGGACTAATTCAGGGACGAAGAATTCTCGTAGAGCCTCGGGGTCTTCCGGAAGCGGTAAAATGTGTGTGCGTATCCACTTGTTCGGCGCCTCGGAAAAGAAATCGTATTCGGCAACAGCTCTGGCCTCAGCAGCAGGGCTATGCAGATGACCATCCGCCCCCAACACATATCCCAATACTACATTCTCCATCGTCTTCTTTCTTCTTTCTCTCAAATATCATCGATGCATGGAGTATATATCCTAAATAGATTGATACCAAATTCCTTTTTTATATATAATTATTAATACCTGCAGTAAATTAATTTATATAGTTAATTCGATCACCCAAACCAAAACTAGTTATTTTCATTTCTGCCTCTATTCATTTAAACTAAAACTCCATAAATTAATATATACTCCTCCCTTCCATAATAGTATTAGTTTCACAACATTTGTTTTTATTTATAAATTTACCCTTCATTATTATACAAAAGCTGGAAAAATAAAAATAAATGAGAAATAACTTGCCTTAATTATCATCAAAGAAAATGTATAAAACACAACACAATAATCACATATATGTGTAAACGACAAACATTTTAAATAAAAACTATGTCTAAAAGCGACAAACAATATGAAACGAAAGCTAGGGGCAATATATATTTCTCAATATATATTTCTCTATCTCGGTTTTGGCCAATCAAAAAAATTATAATTAGGTTTTTTTTTTTTTTGTACAAATTGCACACACACCTAAGCATTATGTGCCAATTCAAATTTGCATGTGGAACCACACGTACACCTCATTATAGCCTATGGCCGCCCCACGTCAGCGTGCAAAAGCACGAAATACAAGCGTCGCACCGAGCTATACAATCGTTGTCAAATTGAAGTGTTATTTCTAGGTCATCTCAGTATTGATTTTTTAGTTCAACCATAAATCATTCGCCAGCTCGATCGTGGAGCTCAACCTGGAGAACAATTTTTATACCCAGCCTTCATAAATCAAGTCATGTCAATGAGCTCGTCCACCTCAACAATTGTACTCTCACCCACCTCAGAGGTCAACACTTGATCAACCATCCTATTAGTCCAAGTAGATGGGCTCTTCCCTCGTGGCTGTCCATCATGGACGAAGAACTACCTCGGCAAGGACGTCAGTCCAACTAAGTCAGTCCATCGATATCCTACATGTAAAATGGATAAGAACAGTCAGTTTGCAACCGAGCAAAGAATACTAAGTCTTAAAAGGTTAAGTGCCACATAAGTGTACACATGTCATTCTCTAAAAACACGAACAATGTAATAGTAGCAACTTTACCAACTTATGCTTCCATGTACTATTAAAAAATCTGTCATTTAACCTAATTAATACAAAATGTGAATTACGACTGAAAATTTATATAACACTCAATCTTAGGAACATTCAATACAAGTTCTTCTTTCATCATATATAAATTGTGAGAATTATATTCAATCACCGTTAATGAGATGATAAGAGCGGTCCACTGTATATAGGGATTACAAGAGATACACAAGGAAATAGATAAACAAGGAAATAAATATAAACAATAAATAAAATATTGCTACCTATAATATAACATACTATTCCTATAATACATTATATTATTCATATAATATATTATTCTATTATATTCTCTAATACCCCCGGTCAAGCGAAGCTGGGAATGTAAATGAACACGAGCTTGGTACGCAACAATCTGAAGCGAGTTTGAGATAGAAGCTTTGTAAAGACAACCGTAAAATAATGCACTTTTGTTGTCATAGAGCAGGAGAAATAATGGAAATCCGGAATCACCAAATAGGACATGGCAAGGCGCAAAAAAGTGGGAAGTAAATGGATCGAAACACCGAAATCCTTTGAAGGACGAACGATGACAAAAAAATAGGCAAGAAACACTTGCAAGTTTTGTGGAAACAATTGAACCGAGCACAAACAAGATAGATAGGAAGGGCGCGAAACCAATAAAGTCGGCCACGGGCTCTCTATAGAGAGAGGAAAGTAGAAGAAGAAAGATGTAGCGTGACGCTATAGAGAAAATTAGAGTGTAGGTGAGTGTGACTAACACCATATGAGTGAAAACAGTCATGGAGATAACTTGATCGGCCATGAGAGGGAACGAGGAGATGTGCTCGCTCGAAGAAAAAAAAATTAGAGGGGACGAGGAGACTTGCTCGCTCGAGAAGAAGAATGGGGGACGAGCAATACAAGCTCGTCGGTGGCGGCTAAAAGCGGCCAAGAGAGGGAACGAGGGAGACCAGCTCGTTCGAGAAGAAGAAGAAGAAGGGGGGCGAGGAAAACAAGCTCATCGGTGGCAGCTAAAAGCGGCCAAGAAAGGGAACGAGGGAGACCAGCTCGTTCGAGAAGAAGAAGAAGGGGGACTAGGAATACAAGCTTGTTGGTGGTGGCTAAAAGCGGCCAAGAGAGGGAACGAGGGAGACCAGGTCGTTCGAGAAGAAGAAGGGGGACGAGGGATACCAGCTCGTCGGTGGCAGCTAAAAGCGGCCAAAGGAGGGAACGAGGGAGACCAGCTCGTTCGAGATAAACAAGGCGGCGATGAGGGAGACCTGCTCGTCGAGGACGCCGAAAAATTAAGAAGAAAGGGGAAGGAGCAAGGCGGCGACGGGGGATACCAGTCCTTCGGAGGCGCCGAAAAATTGAGAAGAAAGGGGATGGGGCAAGGCAGCGACGGGGGATACCAGCCCGTCGGAGACGCCGAAAAAATAGGGAGGAGAAGAGAAGGGTTTCAGTGTATTAGGCTGATACCATGTGAATACCATCTCTGATACCATGTGAGAATTATATTCAATCACCGTTAATGAGATGATAAGAGTGGTCCACTATATATAGGGATTACAAGAGATGCACGAGAAAATAGATAAACAAGGAAATAAATATAAACAATAAATAAAAGATTGCTACCTAAAATATAATATACCATTCCTATAATACATTATACTATTCCTATAATATATTATTCTATTATATTCTCTAATATAAATATTTACTTATTAGTCAAAACCTAAGTTATCTATCAAGTCATCAAAAGTTATAACTAGAATAAACCCCTCAATGCATTAGCCTCGAGCGAGCTAGAGGCACCCCGTAACCTGATCCTTTACAATAATATGAGAAGGATGAGAAATTTCATAGAAACAACGTTATCTTTTGTGAATTGATGAACAGGACAGTAAATTCTGCTTCGTGACTTGAAAGAACTTTTTAGAAAATATGATTTACTAACTACTTCCCCTCAAGCATAAGGGATCGTAGTAGTATTGTCACATCCCAATTTTAGGGCCTAGATGAAAACATACTTTGAGTGCTAATGAAATTCGAATTTATGAGTTTATAAAAAGATTTGCAGCGGAAGATTTAATAAAACTCAAATTTCTTAAAGAAAATTATTACCAAACTTTAATTCAATTCAAGTAAGGCTCAAAAGTTGGTTTCAAAGAAATCAAATAGTGCATTAGTGAACAATAAGTCTAACTCGAGATGCAACTAACTAATTAAAAGCAAAAATAATATAAGGAAAAACATTGCTTGGTTAGACATCCACTTCCACCGTCCCTCCACCACAACCCCGTCAATCTATAAAATATTAAATTAATTGGGATGAGCAAACAACTAGCTCAGTGGGATCAACTTTGTCACAGTTAAATATCAATGCAAATAACAGTGGGATCAACTTTGTCACAGTTAAATATCAATGCAAATAAAATCATACACTCACAAACATGCGTACATAAGTCTTCCATATATTGACCAAGTAAATTGACCAATTTGTATATTGACCAAGTAAATTGGCCAATCTGTATACTAACCAAGTAATTTGGCCAATCTGTATACGGTGGAGTTGCCCCCAAGGATCTTACCATCCCGGACCGTAGTCCCCACTAGCTATAACGACCTTTCCGTCGAAATAACCCATAATATCGTAAACATAGGTTCATGTAGCTAAGCAACAATTAAATTCACATAACATTTAAAGGTGACAAAGTGAATACATAGTAAGAAAATCCCACCTTAAAAGTCTTGATTAATAGCTTGGCTTATCTCGAGCGTCTCTCGTCACCTAAACGATAAAACATTATGATTCAGTATTTCTATACCTAAATTAATATATATACCAAAACCCCTCCTATTTATTATTAACTCATAACATGGAATACTAGCCAGCCTACATACATAAGATGCACTGGTATGATTTAATGTAACTAAAATTTTAGGAATTCAAGGATATTATATATTTAAGTACACTGTATAAAAGTTACGAAATTGGTTTGGCAATTAAATTAGTCGATCATTGCTCAAAATCATATCTATTTTCTGAAGACTTTTGGTCTTAAACTCAAATAAATAAAGTATCATATTGTTGGTCCTGAAAGGAGTATATAACAAGTGTATGGGGGGGGAATACACTTGTATGCAATTCTTTTCAACTTTGATCAAACCAGAGCTCAGCAAGGTTGTCTTGGACAACTCTGCTGAAGATGATTAACTCTTCTAAGATAATCAAACTACTAAGTACTATTGAGTACTCAGTTGAATAACTATCTAGGGGAGTTATATGTGCGGAATAGTGGTTGGCCCTTTAAGTTTAGACTCCTTAAGTTTCTGAAATCACTTTGTCAATCCAATGCAGTCCAGTTTAGTTTCAGGGAACTTGTCCAAATCAGTTTTGCACAGTCTTTGAATATGTATCTTTTGAAAGATCAATTTTGTGTGCAGTGTTGAATGAGTGTAAGTACTTTGTAAGGTAAATCAACACAAGAGTTTATAGTGGTTCAGAGACTCAAGCTCCTACATCCACTTTCCCTGATTTAACAGGATAATTCCTTCACTCTTGGAATTAACTTGTTTTATAGTGCCAAGGTGCACTTGATCAATAACACCACTCCTTGGTGAATTGATCCCTAGGATGTCTAGAGTCCTAGTACCCTCTTCTTAACTCAGAACTGAAATGTTCTTCTCTCAACAGTCAGCTCCTACCACTTCTACTACTACAACCTTCTCACTTTCTCACTTGAAAGGGGTAAGGATTGAAGTAAGGTTCCAACTAATGAGATATCCTTTACAATGAAGATCAAGGTATAAGGATAGGATATCTCTCTAAGCTTATGTGTGGATATACAATTTGGTTCAGCTTAGAAGAAGTGTTTGAAGACTAAGATAGTCTTTGACAGCTTTGAAAGCACTTTGACTTGTAGGATAGTTGGATATTCTTGTCAATGTTGAGGTGCTTCAATGGTCTTCACACTCCTTGTATTTATAGACAAAATGGAGATTTGCCCGTTGGAGAGGTAGCCTCAAATTGCTATAAATGTCTTCCTTGAGTTCTTCAAACTGGAAGACAGATTCTTGATAGTGACATGTCCTTATTTGGGTAATAAACGGCTTGTAAGACTTTGTCTTCTTTCTGTAGCACTTTTCCCAATGTTTGACTTCTTGTTAGGACTTGGACATGGCTTCTGAAGGTTGATCCAATGATAGGACAACATTCCTTATCAACTGGACAACTCTCCTTATCACTATCAGCATTTTTGCTTTTCAGCAAGGTTGGCTTGCTCATTTTCAGATGACTTGGCTCTTTCCCTTTCTTTCACTTTAAGTTGATCTTAGCATGTTTCAATGAGGTTCTTTAGGGTATGGTTGTCTCTAGCTTCTTCAGCATGGTTGACCTTTTGTTCTGGTTCAAGTTTGCAGAGACAACTCTCCTGGGACAACTCTCCTGATCAACATGTTTGGCCTTTTAGCTTCAGAGCTGTTGCTTGTACAGAGTTTACTTCTCTGGACAACTCTCCTGATCAGAGTTTTTGGCTAATTTTGTCCTTTTGAGCTTTGCAATCTTCTTCTTGCATAGAAATAACTCTTCTGGACAACTCTCCTGATCAAGGCCTTAGGTTTCATATGGAGTTTTCTTGTCCTTAGAGTTTGTTCCAGACTTTGAGCCTTGAGGGGACTTGATCTTGATCATTTTGAAGTTATAGGTTCCCCCTCACAGTGTGCATCTAATCATCTAAGAGCTGCCTAACATATCAGCTTCTCATCTAGCCTTATGCTATGTGTTCTATCATATTTTGAACACAATCAACTTGACTTAGGCATGTCTCAGGGGGTTTTGGTATTTAATCAAAATATGTATCATTTTATTCCCAACAATTTCCCCCTTTTTGATGATGCCAAAACCTACACATTCTATGCAAAAGTGACTTGTCTACACCTATTACATATATCTTCAGAAGACATGACTAAGGTCAATATTCCTGAAAAGACAATGTGTTAGTGTATTCACTGTTTTTGTTGCAAGTAGGTTTCAAGGATAGACATAGAGAGATTTTTGCAATAATGTATCTTGATTCAAAGGTGGTTCAACTATCATTCATATAAAAATCATTACAGGCATGTTGATAGTTGAAGATAACTTATCAGAGCATGAATTCAAGATAACATTTTACTACAAATACATACTAAGCAGAGGATCAGAGCAAAACGAACTACTTCAAGTATCAGAGCTAATACAAAATATTCCAGATATCAAAGTAGAACACATCTATTCTTGTATCAGAGCAATCCAAAACATGTTAGAGCAATCAGCATATCAATGCACATCACATCAGCAGGCTTGTCCAAACTTCAGCAGATTTGACCACTTAGCAAAATTATCTTCAGATAAGATAGTTTTCTATCCAGAAAGAGTCAGAAGACTTAGCCATTTAAAGATCATCCTCAGGAGGTGGGTTCATCCCATATTGTGCCCACACTCTCTTCTTGAGTTCCATGGCTTCCTGGTTGGTTCCTTTGGGTCCAAGGGTCATCTTGTTCAGCTTCAGAATTTCTGTGAACTCCCTTAGGATCCTTGCTTTGTCAATCCATCCATCAAGCTTTGGAGGCATGTAGATGATAGGCTTGGGAGCATTGAGTTCAATTCTTGCAATGTCAGCAGCTGCAAGTAGTTGTTGATACAACTCTCTGTAGTATTCTATCATGAACTCAGCAAAGGCAGAGTTGGCATCTCCACCATTCCATCTGTCAATGACATAGTAGTCATAGACAAACTCCCTTTTAGCCTCTTCCCATGTATCATTCAGCTGAATTGGCACCCATTTATCCAAGTGTGGATATTTAGTGTCCATTGGGACCAAAAGCTGAGGCTTCATCTTGCTGTAGGTTGCTCTCCTTCTTCTTGGTTTCTGAAAGTTAGCTCTTCTCTTGTCTCTTGCTCTTTGTGCTTCCTCTAACATATCCATTTTCTCTTGGGCCTTCATCATGGCCAATTTCTGTTGTGTTTCAGGGTCTTTGTCGTACCCTTCATGAAACAGCTTTGATGGATCATTTAGTACTACAATCTTTGTCTTCTTGGGTCCAGGTCCAAAACCTTCTTCATATAAAGCTTCCACATCTTCAGTAGCTTTGGTACCTTCAGCAATGTTGACCATTTCAGAAGATTTGTCTTTTTCAGCAGTTTTGTGCTCTTCAGCAGTTTTGGCTTTCTTTGATGTAGGCTCATCTTCATCAATTCTGAATTCAGGTGGAAGATCAAGGCTGTTAGGAAAGTCAGTGAATGTCTCAACTTGCCTTTTCTTTCCTTTTGCCCTTTTGATCTTTCCTCTAGTTTGGACACCTTCATCACCTTTGTCCAAACCAGACACCTCACCACCTGGTCTTTGTTGTAACCTCATCCTTTCTTCTTGTGCTGAGGCCATAGAATTCTTCAATGCAAGTGCTAATTGCTCTTCTTCATCCAGTTCTTCTAAGTTTAGCACTGCAGGCTCTTTTCCTTTTCCTTCAGCAGCTTTGTCTTTTCCTTGAACTGGGCTTCCAATTACCAAGGCACCTTTTGCTCTAGCTCTTTCCCTTTCCCCCTTTTTGGCAGCATCAAAACACTGGGGTTTTAGCTCACTCATAGTTGTGGCCATTAGGGATTGGGCCTGGTTTAGGGACTTCATCTCCTCCAACAAATATACATTTTCATCATGTATATTCTGCATCCTATCACTGCTCAAGCTAAGGAAAGCTAGAACAGGCTTCATCTTTTGTTGAACAACCTCCTCCAAGGTTGCTTTCAGGGATGCATCCAGTTGGGCTTTGAGAAGCTCAGTGAGATTGGCCACTGCACCTTCAGCAATGTTGGCCAATACCTATTGGGAAAATTTTTCAGAGGCTGCTTTTACCATAGCTAGCCTTTGCTCTTCAGCTCTTCTCTTTTGCAATGCAGTCTTCTTTCCAAGAGCTTGCTTGACAGTGAGCCTGAGAGCCTTGACATTGGCATTATGATTGTCTCTCAGCAGCTTTTGCTCTTTCTTGACCTCCTCTGAGATGGCTTCCATGGTGGATTTGGCATTTTGTACTACAGTGGAAATGGTGTGGAGGCCAGTTTCCACACCACTAATCCTTGCTTCCAGAGTTGGGAGCACAACATCTTCAGAGCCAGTGAGCCTCATTTCTACAGATGCTAGAGTCCTTCCTTGCTCATTCAATGCTCCTGAAGTTTCAGCATGAGCAGATTGGACTTGATGAGCCAAGGAGTCCAATTTCTTTGATTGCATTCCAAGTAAGGCTTGAGCTGAGCCTGTATCTACTTGGATAGGTGCATCTGTTAAGAACTCATCTCCAAAAATTTGGTCAAGGGAAATACCTGCAACATTAGACAGATCAAACAGGTTAGGAAATAGACACTCGTCACCCTCAATTTCTTTTATATAAGACTCTGATACATCAGTAGCCTTCTTCTCATTTTCAACTCTTTCTTTTCTCCCTTCTTTAATAATTTCCTCACTTAAAGGAACAGACCTCCTCTCATCAAGGGATTCCTGAAGTTCAGATTTGACTTCAAGAATAGCCTGCCCTTCCTCACTTATATCACCCTCATTTGGTGGTACACTCACTATTCTAGTGATCACCACATCTCTCTCATCTACTACTCCCTCTGATTTTTCCACTATGTTCTCCTTTTCAACTCCTTCTCCTAAACCTGCAACATCTCCACCTTCAATAAGGTTCAAAGATGGCAGTTGTGGGGAGATCACAGTGCTTATATCAACCGCCACTGAGTCATCCTGAATGATTAAGGGTTGATCAGTGTCCAACTCTTCTGACACTGAATAGGCCTTAATCAAACCAGCCTCTAGCATAGGGACCTCAACATCTTTAGGCTGTGCCTTGGGTTCAGGAGAACCTTCATTGGCAGATGTTTCTTTGGTTGTGTTACCACCCTTGGTCAACACCTCTGAGGATACAGAGCCTTTCCTATGATAGGTTCTAGGAGGGTTTGATAGTCTATCTGCTACAGAAGACTTGGGTTGAGAAGGTTCAGGGAGGTTGGCTTGAGGGGTTTCAGGAGGGTTGGGGTTTGAAGGGTTTGAGGGATTATCAGGGGAATCATCATCATTTGAGCTACTGTCAGGGTGTTTGATTCCCTTAGCCTTCTGTTGGGAATAAAATGATTTTGATCTAAGATACCAAAACCCCTGATTGATGATGTACAAGTTAGTTGAGATATGCTCAAGTCATTGTTCAGGCAAGTTGTCCCAGAACACTTAATGTGTAGTATGCTTAAGTTAAAATCTCAGAAATGTTATGAGATATTAGTAATCAGGATAGTTGTCCAAAGCTGAAATGTTAGGCAGCTTGATAGGTCTATAGGACAAAGTTGCTGATCTTTTCAAGACAAACTGATCAAATGGACAACCTGGCTGAAGAGTTCAAGAATACTGAAGCTGTGCTCATAAATGCAAATGATCAAGACAGTTGAAGTACAAATGATCAAGTAGGATTAAGTGTCAAAAGCTTACAGAAGACATATTCAATGAAGCATTTATTGCCAATCATGCCTGAACCAAGCATTAAAGACTTAGAGCATTAAAGAGTGAAGCATTGAATGAGTGTTGGAACATTCTAAACTGCAGCAGGAATGTTCAGGGAGCTTGTCCCATCTGACCGTTGATGGTGTGTAAAGTTTGCCACAAATCAACCTAGGACAATGTGCAAAATTGGAAACTGACACAAGTCTTCCCAGCCGCCTTTGTCAGAAGTCAACACATTCATTCAAGCAACCATTGAAGACCTCTTTTACACAGTGGATAAAAGGATGTCAAGCTTCATAGCCGTTTTAATGGTGCTGCAAATAGACATATTTGAATTGCTAATCCCTCCAACGGTTAGGTGTTCAAATTGCCTATAAATACAGAAGTGATCAAAGGAATTCAGCATCCAACTACAAGCTATCAAACTATCATCAAGCTTTCAAAAGGAAACCAAGCTGTTCACTAGAATTCCAAGTTTCCTGAATCACTTCAAGTCAGCTAAGCCAATCTTTGTAAACATCCTAGCTTAGCATTGAGATATCCTAAGCCTTTACACTGTTCTTACTGTAAAGGATATCTCTATTAGTTGGAACCAAACCTCAAACCTTATCTCATTTAGTGAAGAGAGTGTTTGTTGTAGAAGTGAGGAGTTAAGGACTGTTAGTGTGAAACACAGCCTTAACTCAGAGAGATTGAGCACTAGGACTCAAGTTATCCTAGGGATCAAGACGCTAAGAGAGTGTTGTTGATCAGTGCACCTTGGCACTATAAAACAAGCTAATTCCATTGAGAAGGAATTATCCTGTTCAATCAGGGAAAGTGGATGTAGGAGCTTGAGTCTCTGAACCACTATAAACTTGTGTGCCATTTACTTACTGCACTCTTTATTGCACTTATATTCAATCCCCTTTTTAAAGAGCAAAATTCAGTAAGCTAAGAAAACAAGTTTTGGACAAAGTTCCTGATAACTGTGTTTCTTTTCAGAAATCAACTTGGAGTATTTCTTTGAGTAAAGGACAACCACATTCCGCACTTAGCAACTCTTTTAGATATTTAGCCAACTGATCACTTAATAGTAATCAGTAGGACAAGTATCTATCAAAGTTCACACTCAGGCCAGTTGTGAGACAACTTGCCTGATAAGACCAGTTTATCAAAAAGAAAAGAATTTGCATACACAAGTGCATTCCCCCCCCCCCCCCATACACTTGTGTTATACTCCACCAAGGACCAACAAGTGGTATCAGAGCAGGGGTTCAAAGACCACTGCTTCTGAAAATCCAACTGATTTTCAAATCACATTTTCTGTGGTCACTGAACTGATCCAAATTTCTGAAAAACTTATCTGTGTTCATCTTACATTACATTTGTTGAAATGGCTAACAATGCAGTTCCAGGAGATGCTGTCAACACCATCAACAATATGGGTCCAAACCAAGTCAATCATATTTCTCATCACAAACTACCAATGTTCTCAATTGAGAACTATGATTTCTGGAAGATCAGGATGAGAGCACATCTTGCTTGCCAGCATGATGAGATGCTTAAAGTCATCACTAGAGGGCCATTCACATTCACTAAAGCAAATCCCAAGCTCACTGATGCTCAAAAAGCTGATCCAAGGGAGTTGCTGCCAAAAGATGAAGATGACCTTACAGCTGAAGAAAGAAAAAGGCACAACCTGAACTACATTGCAATGAACACATTGTACCAGACAATTCCAGATGCAGTGATGGGTAGAGTGTACCACTGCACATCTGCTAAAGAGATTTGGGATACCTTAGCACTAATGTGTGAAGGTACTCAAAAAATCAAGGAGAACAAGCTTCAAGTGGCTATCCAAAAATATGAACAATTCTCCATGGAAGCCAATGAAACTATTGATTATCTTGATGGCAGGTTCACTGACATCATGAATGAAATAAACTCTCTTGGCAAGTTCTATGCCAAAAGAGAGGTTGCTTTGAAGATCTTGAGAAGTCTCACATCTAAGTGGGACATATATTCTGTCATGATGCAAAATACCAGCAATCTTGACAACATGCCAATGCAGCAAGTATTCTCTGAACTCAAAGCATATGAGTTTGATCTCAACAGAAAGAAGGTGCATGAAGAGCCATCCTCCTCAACCAAAGGTGTTGCCTTCAAAGCTGCTGAAACAGAAAAGAAGATTACTCAAAGATCCTCTCAATCTGTTTCAAAATCTGAAATAAAGGAGGAGCTGGCACTCATGGCTAGAAGATTTGAGAAGCTCAACTCCAGATTTGGTAGATACAAGAAGTTCTACCAAGATAACAGAACCAGAAGGAGATTCAGTTCTCCTGAACATAAATCAGAGGACAAAGTCTCTGATGAAAAGAAAGAAGACAGATATGCTGATAGGAAGAAATTCAGCAAAGGAGAACCATCATCATCAAGGAGGAAGGAGTCCTCAAGCAAGAAGAATGATGATGAAGATGTGTGTTACAACTGCCAGAAAAAGGGTCATTTTCAGTATGACTGTCCTGACCTCAGTGCAAAAGAAAGGAAGGAAAGGCAAAACAAAAGAGATAAAAGGCTGAACAACAGAAAGGCTATGGTAGCTGGAGATTCAGCAAGTGAGGAGAGTGTCTACTCTTCTGATGATGGATTGTTCTCCAACAGTGACAGTGATGAGGACTGTCAAATGGCACTTGAAGATGAAGAGGTATGTTCAACTTCCAATTTGTCAATTAACACACATGAATCTAGTGAAATCCATCTTGACTTTGAAAAATTGTTGGAAGATTTCACCAGAATGCAAGAAGTATGCAATATGGCTCTGAGAGAAAATGAAAAGTTGAGGTCTAAGGTCAAAATGTCCAATCCTCCTGAATCTGAAGTTGACATTAAATCAACTGAGTTGTATCAACAGATTGCGAGAGAACATGAAGAAATGTCTCTCAAAGTCTCTGAACAACAAAAGCTGATTGATGAACAAAATCAGGCTCTAAAGAAAAAGGATTTTGACTCTAGAACTCTTCAAGCTAAATTTGACAATCTCTCAAGAGAATTTGATACTCTAAAATTAAGTGAGGGGAGCTTGAAAATGAAAATGTCTGCCTTGAACAAATCTGCTAAGGCAATAGAAGAAATTCAAGGGTTTCAAAGACCATTTGCTCAAAGGGATGGATTAGGCTATAATCCATTTGAACCCTCACCTGGTCTTAGTATTGCCTCATCAAGCAATTCTAAGATGACTTTTGTAAGATCAGTGGCACAACAAAATGAAATTGAAGTAAATCAACCACTGATCAAGGATAAGGGTAAAGGAATTTTTATACCAACTCAGGTAAACAATGTACCTAAACCTATACCTTTGGAAAAGGTTAAAGGCATTGCTTACAGGAGAAATGAGGTTCAGAAAGGTAGAACCAATGGAAGGCCAATCTATCTGAATCATCATCAGAGGAGTTGTCCAAAACCTGTTCAGAAGAGGCCAACTCAAATGAGGCAACCTCAACTGAATGGATTAAGGCCAATCCCCTCTGACAGGTATAAGACATTCAGGAAGCCTGGACCTTACTTGCCAAATGGAAAAGGCCATCCAAAAAACCATCCTCAAAAGTCTTATCCAGCTGCACCTAAGCTTAGTAACTTCAGGAGAAATGTCACAAGGAAATTTACCAACTCTCTTGAACCCTACAAAGCTAACACTTATACACAGAAATCACCCAAGGCATTTAAAGGTCAAACTGTGTATATAGATGTAAATGGAAACCAAGTCAGTCACTTTGAATCAATCAGAGTAATCAGGCAGATTTGGGTTCCAAAAGGTACAGCTAACCCTCTAGGACCCAACACTCAAAGGGTACCTAAATTTTGACTTTGCAGGACTGCAAGGATCCCAAAAGAAAGAGAAGAATCAACAAGAAAACAGCATGGTACCTGGACAGTGGATGTTCAAGGCACATGACTGGAAACAAGGAGCTTCTCTCAGATTTCATAGAAAAAGATGGTCCTTCAGTAACTTTTGGAGACAGCTCTCAAGGCATCACAAGAGGCTATGGTACATTAAACATTGGTAGTGTTAAAATTACTGATGTCTCATATGTTCTAGGCCTAAAATATAACTTGTTGTCTATAAGTCAAATTTGTGACAAAGGATATTGTGTTGAATTTGCACCAAATGAATGTACTATCAAAAACAAATCAACACAACAGGTGCTACTAACAGGGGTGAGAAAGGGAAATGTTTATTTTGCAGATTGGAGCAAAACCCCTGAAGCAATCTGTCTTGTTGCCAAAAGCACAAATGAGCAAAGCTGGCTATGGCACAAGAGACTGAATCACCTGAACTTCAAAACCATCAACAAGATTGCAAGAAACTCTCTAGTTAAAGGGCTGCCAAATCAAGTGTTCACCAAAGAACATATATGCCAGCCATGTCAGGAAGGAAAGCAGATCAAAGCCTCATTCAAAGGAAAACCTGTCATCTCAACTGAGAGAGTCCTTCAACTACTGCATATGGATTTATTTGGGCCAATAATCCCAGTAAGTTTAAATGGAAGAAAATATGATTTAGTTGTTGTTGATGATTTTTCCAGGTACACTTGGGTAGTATTCTTGCTGAACAAAAAGGAGACCCAAATCAAACTACCTGAATTGATGATGAGATTGAGCAATAAAAAGGGCCTAAGTATTGTCAAGATCAGATCTGACAAAGGCACTGAGTTCATAAACTCATACATCAATGAGTACTGTAGCAAGAATGGCATCACACATGAAACTTCAGCAGCAAGAACACCTCAACAAAATGGGGTTGCTGAAAGAAGGAACAGGACCTTGAAGGAGGCAGCTAGAACCTTGATTGCTGAATCCAAACTACCTAAAAGGTTCTGGGCTGAAGCCATTAGCACTGCATGTCACACTCAAAACAGGTCCTTAATCACCAAAGGACAAGGTAAGACTCCATATCAAATATGGAAAGGTAGATTGCCCACTGTTGCTTATTTTCACATATTTGGTTGTAAGTGTTTCATCCATAATAATGGGAAAGAACAATTGAAAGCCTTTGATAGCAAAGCTGATGAAGGAATATTTGTTGGATATTCACAAATCAGCAAGGCTTACAGAGTCTACAATTGCAAAACTCTTATTGTGGAAGAAACACCTCATGTTGTGTTTGATGAATCTATTAATGAGTTCAGGGATAGAAACCTGAATATTGATGAGATGACACAAAGAGCAACCAGATTAAGGCTTCAAAGCAAGGAAACAGTGTTTGTGGATGTTGCCCAGCCTGAACTTCATGAAAATCAAAAACTGGACAACCTACCTGATAGCAATCAACCAGTAGACAACCATCCTGAAGGAGAAATTGAACTGAGTGATCCCATCCCAGTTCAAAATCAGGTAACAACTACCAATGAAGAAGCAGGCAATGCTGAGGTAGTTAATGGATCCACTATTCAAGGGGGAACCAATGAAAATGTCAATCTATCTAACAATGAGGACAACACCCCTGAATATGATCCTGAACTTGATCCTTCAATTAACTTTCCTGAATTTAATGAATCTAGTGATCCAACTTCAGATGAGGACAATCCTCCTGAAAGGATCAGGTCTAGAAGGACTTGGTTGCAAGACCACCCATCTAGCCTGATACTTGGTAATCCAAGTGAAGGGATCAAAACTAGAAGATTTCATGGAGAAAGTGCTCTGTTTTGTTGTTTTCTTTCAGAACAGGAACCTAAAGACATTGAGGAAGCACTACAAGACACCAACTGGATCATAGCCATGCAAGAAGAGCTGAATCAGTTTACCAGAAATGAAGTTTGGGAGCTGGTAGACAGGCCAACTCATCAAGATGTCATTGGAACTAAATGGGTGTTCAAAAACAAGAAAAATGAAAATGACATCATTGTAAGAAACAAAGCAAGACTGGTGGCCAAAGGATATTGTCAATCTGAAGGGATTGATTATGATGAGACCTTTGCTCCAGTGGCCAGACTTGAGGCAATCAGACTCTTCCTAGCATATGCAGCTCACATGAGATTCAAGGTGTATCAAATGGATGTGAAGAGTGCATTTCTCAATGGGGTGCTCAAAGAAGAAGTATATGTGGAACAGCCCCCAGGCTTTGAAGAAGGAGACAAGGTGTACAGATTAAAGAAAGCCCTCTATGGCTTAAAGCAAGCTCCAAGAGCTTGGTATGACACCTTATCACAGTTTCTTCTAGATCATGGTTTTGTCAAAGGCACTGTTGACAGAACCTTGTTCAGAATCTGTGAAGGAGATGATATTTTGTTAGTCCAAATCTATGTGGATGACATTATATTTGGATCTCCAAATGAAAAATTATGTGAGAAGTTCTCTAAACTCATGCAAAGCAAATTTGAGATGTCCATGATGGGATTGATGAATTTCTTCTTAGGACTTCAAGTCACTCAATCAAAGAAGGGAATATTCATCAATCAGGCCAAGTATACAAGGGACATGATCAAGAAATTTGGATGTGCTACAAGCAAACCAGTCAGAATTCCTATGAATACTAACTGGAAGATGGATCCTGATGAAGGTGGAGAGTCAACAAACTCCACTAACTACAGAGGAATCATAGGATCACTGCTATATCTCACTGCAAGCAGGCCTGATATCACATTTGCAGTTGGAGTGTGTGCAAGATTTCAAGCCAATCCAAAGAAGAGCCATCTTGATGCTGCCAAGAGGATTCTAAGATATCTCAAGGGATCTGAGAATCTTGGATTATGGTATCCAGCTGATGATAACATTGAGCTTACTGGATATTCAGATGCAGACTATGGAGGATGTAGAATTGACAGAAAATCCACCTCAGGAACTTGTCAATTCTTGGGCAGCAAGCTTATCTCATGGTTCTCCAAGAAGCAAAATACAGTTGCAACTTCAACAACTGAAGCTGAGTATGTAGCTGCTGGAAGTTGCTGTGCTCAGATTCTATGGCTCAGGCAACAATTAAGAGATTACAAAGTAATCAAAAATGAAGTGCCCATATTCTGTGACAACAATAGTGCAATTGCCATCTCACAGAATCCAGTGCTCCACACCAGATGCAAGCATGTGGACATCAAGCATTATTTCATAAGGGATCATGTGGAGAAGAAAGATATCAAGCTTGTCAAAATTCACACTGATAAGCAAAAAGCTGATATTCTGACCAAGCCTCTAGCTGAAGCAAGGTTCTTGGAACTGTCAGCTGAATTAGGGTTACTTGATCCAGGCAAAATGGAAAAATGAGGAAAGTAAAGCTCATATGAAGGGGGAAGTTCATCATAGTTGAACTTCAGCAAAGTTGACCAACCTCACTGAAGCTGTCAGCCAAAGAGGGAAACTCAGCAAGGTTGTCCATGTAGTTCTCAGCAATGTTGGTCAGGGAATTTGTCCAAGTGAGGACCCAGTTAGCAACTTTGGGATCCACTCAGGCAAGGTAATCAGACAGTTTGACCTTCACAGAAACCAAAGCACATCTCAGGATGTTTGTCCGAATTAATTAGATAATCATTGCTATTTTTAGCATTGATTAGACATTTAAGAGGTTTCTTGGTCTAAGAGAAAGCCATTTTAGGATGGAGTGTGTTATAAAGATTTTTAAAACCAAAAAAGGCAAATCAGCATTTAATGCAGAAATCTTAATAAGATTGCATGAATTCTTGAGCCTTCATCCAAACCATTAAATTGCATTCAAAACTCCATCGAACCATTGAAAGTCCACTACCCCACTATATTCAAACGGTTTTTCCAATTACCCACTGTTACATTCCATTAACCAACGGTTAATAAATCTCTTCCATATATAAACCTCTCAATTTTCACCACCATCCTTTCACACTCATAATTCCCAAATTCTTTGAAGTCTCAAAACCTCTATACCTGCAACTTTTCTTCAAAACTCTCTTACTCTCAAAATCTATCCATGGCTCCAAAACTCAAGAGAGAAGAACTCGTAGATTTCAATGATTCCTCTCTGGACATTGACTTCTCTTATCTTAGCAACCCAAATTCGCTTTGGTTTGAAAAGCTGGTAGCCTTTGATAGCCCAGATTCAGATGTTCAACAAGTCCTCCATTGGCTGAGGGAGGCAGGGCTAGAAAAATTCCTAGGCACCAAGCCTGATTCCTGCCTAAATCCATTTATGGCAGAATTCTTTGCCTATCTAAGGTGGAAGGGCAAGAAGGGGGATGTGTGCACAAAGCTCACATATGCAGAAGAAGATGAAGAAGAAGAAAGCCAACACACAGTCATCTTCACTGCAGAGGATTTAGAAGCCAGTTTTGGGCTACCTTCTGAAGGCATAAATCCAGAAGTATACAAGGAAGAGGATGATCAGGAATTCTATTTCTCTTGGATGATAGAACCTAAGAAACTTGTAAGTGCTCAAAACAAAAACACTTTAAAGCCAGTGTTTAGGCATTTGTTTGACTGTGTTGTAAAGAGCCTGTTGAGCCACTCAGGGAGTGTTGAACAAATCAGTATGCCTAAATTAAGGGTGATGGCTGTTGTGATTGACTCTGCTGAGAAGAGAGTCAAGTTCAACTGGAAGAAATTCATTCTTGACAAAATGATGAATGAAAAATTCAAGTTCAAGGAGGTGAAACACCACAAGGTGGTGGTTGAAGGAAAACTCCAGTTCTGCACAAGAGCAAGCCTACTCTTGGAAAGATTTGCACATTACACCCACCTCCAAGCTAAGCCAAAGCCTTTTCCAGCTCAAAAGGTGATGTTTAGGAAGCTGTCTTCTAAGACAGAGAAGAGGAAGCAGGATGCAGCTTCAAAGAAGGCCATCACAAGTGTACCAGCAACCAGAGCCTCTCCAAGAAAGAGGAAAGCCCAGCCACCAAAAGCTCAACCAAAAATGAAGAAGATAAAGAAAATTTTGCATGAATCCTCACCAGAGAATCAGTCAAGAAGTGGAGGAGCCACTTCTGAGGAAATAGAGAAGGTTGCTGAGGAAGGAGTCAACCCTCCTGAAGAAGGTGAAGAAGTCAGAGAGGTTGTCCCCTTACCGCCTGAGAGTATAACTGAATTCAGAGACCTTGACCAGCCAACAAGGTATGAAAGAAAAAGAAGAATCATCAAGACTTCTGAAAAGCAGAGGTTGATGGAGGAAGAAAAGCAGAAGAAAGAATTCTTCAAGGAGATTAGACAGGCAAGCAAGTCTAAATCCAAGTCCAAACCCAACAGCCCTGAAGCCAACTCTCCTGATATTCAATCTCAAAGAATATCTCCAAGGCAAGGAGAAGAGGAGTGCAAGACTCCTGAAGATGCACCAATCATTGCCAAAAAGGTGTACTCCCCTGAAGGTGCACCTGATAGATCAGGTATTGATGTGCTGGCAGATCTGGTCAACCTTGAAGATAGACCCTTTTCCCCACTTGATCCAAGACTTCTCTCATATACCAAACTTCTTGAAACTGCTCTTCAAGAAGGTGATCAAGTTATTCTCCCACCCATTCCAGTAATTCCAATTACCTCTTCAGGCACAATGCTCTCAAAAGCACCTGAATCCCAACTTACCTTGACCTCTCCTGACCCCAACCCTTCTGAATCCAACCTACTTGAATCCCATTCCAACCCTCCTGAATCCAACTCTTCTGGAGATGATAGTGGTGAAGACTATACTTATGAGGGGATGTTGAGACAGATTGCAAGAGCCAATGTGGATGAATTATATCCAGGTTTGAAGGATTATCCCAGGCTGCAACAACAGTTCTATGATCTCAGAGCTCTTGTTGAGATCAAAGATAGAACTATTGTGGAAATAGCTCAGGCTATTCAGGATAAGGGTGCCAATTGGTGGCAGGTTGAGGAAAATAGGCTGTTGCATTTTGCAAACGTAAAGAAGACCAGTGTTTTAACCACTGAGGCCCTATTTTGCACCATTGTCCATGAAAAAGTGCTTGCTGAAAGAGAGAGGGTAGCACAAGGAATCAAGCATCCTGACAGTCCATCTGATGATGATGATGATGATCACACCAATCCCAATCCCCCCGGTATCAACTCAGCTCAGGTACATTACTTGACTTTTCATTCTGTACAGGACTCTGATCATTCAGAGGAGTTGACCAAAGATGGTGACTCGGTCCAAGATGCATTGGCCAAGGATGGTTCCTTTGAACCTGAGGCACAGCTTGACAATGCTGAGACTTCCATAGGAGAAGCTGGTTTGACTACAGCCTCATCAATGTCAGGAAAGTTGGACATTGACCAGCCTTTAGTCATTCAGGATGACTCAGTGGACTTGGGATGCCCAAGCACTGTGATCTCCCAACAACTGCCCTCTGTGGATCCTGTTGAGGATATAGAGGTGTCAGGTTTAAACATTGAAGGAGTTGAAAAGGCTGTGAGTGCTGAAAAATCAGAGGGAGGTGATGGTGAGGAATGTGTGATCACTGGTTCCTTGAGTGCACCACAAATAGAGGGTGAGGAAGTAGAAATATTGGGTGCAGCCCAATATGAGAGTCAGGCTATTCTTCAAGTCAAATCTGAACTTGATGAATCCCTTGGTGAAAGGAGGCCTGATTCTCCAGTGAATGTGAGTCTATCTTTTGAAAATGAAGAAGAAAAGAATAAAGTTGAAAATGAGAGAGAAGGTGCTGATGTATCAGACCTTATGGGAGAAAAAGAAATAGAGGGTGCTGAGGGAGTTTTTACTAACACTGTTAGTTTTGCAGATTCAGTTGCTGTTACACTTGAACAGATTTTTGCAGATGCCTCCCTGACAGATATACCAGTTGAAGCTGAGACTGATCTTCAAGCAGTATCAGCAAATGTGTCCACACTTAACCAGATCTACTTTGAACAAGCCAACACCTCTGAGGCTCACTTTCAGATGGCTACTCAGACTGCATCCATCATTGAAGAGCAGTCAGGGAAGTTGGACACACTGGTCAGGGAAGTTGAGAAGGCTCATGCAACCACTGCTGATACCCTAGATGGCCAAGGGAAGACTCTAGCCTCTGTGGAGATGAGGCTCACAGGGTCTGAAGAAGTGATCTTACCTACTATTGATGCAAGACTTTGTGGAGTTGAAACTGGACTGCAAACAGTTTCAACTGAAGTGACAAAAGCCAAAGATGCTATGGGTATATTCACTAGATCTGTGAAGAAAGAGCAGCAGGGTCTCAAAACTTTGTACAAGCACAATGTAAAGGCATTGAGAAAGACAATCAAGGATGCTTTAAGGCAGAGGACAGCAGCCCAGAGAAAGAAGGCAGAAGAGTTGAAAGCTGCTATGGTGAAGGAAGCTGCTGAAAAGTTCACTGTTGAACTCATGGCCAAAGTATCTGATCAAGTTGTGGCCAATCTCACTGAACAACTACAGGCCAAACTTGATCAATCACTGAAAGCCACATTGGATGCCATAGTTTCCCAGAAGATGAAGCCTGTTCACACCTTTTTGAGCATGGCAGATGATAAAATGCAAAACATTCATGATGAGAATGTTTATCTACTGCAGGAATTGAAGTCCCTCACCCATTCCCACTCACATCTCTCTGTCACTATGAGTGAATTGAAGCCCCAGTGTTTTGATAATGCCAAAAAGGGGGAAAGACAGAGAGCAAGGGCAAAGGGAACCTTGGTGATTGGTGAATCCAAGGGCAAGGAGAAAGTCCCTGAAGTTGAGGAGGAAGCAGTAGAAGACATTGGGAAAGGCAAAGGCCCAATGAATGTTGAAGATTTAACTGAGGAAGAGCAGATTCAAATAGCTGTCAAGGAATCCATGGTATCAGCTATGGAAAGTCAGGCAAGAAAGCTTCAAAGGCCAGGTGGTGAGTCTACAGGACTTGAACCTCAAGAGAAGGTTGCTGAAGTGAGGGGGAAGGTGACAAGGTCATCTGAAAGAAAGAGGAAGGAACTGCAAGCCTTCAATGAATTCCCAACCAGCCTGACTTTGCCATCAGAATTTCAATCTGAAGAATCTACTCCAGCAAGGAAATCAAAGAGAATGAAGAAAGCAGTCCTGATGCCTGCTATTGAAGAAGTTGAAGAGGAAGTACAGGACAGAGAGCCTGAAGAAGTAGTGCCCAAGCTTGCTGATGATCCTTCCAAATTGTTTGAAGAAGGATTTGGGAAAGATCCAGAAACTCAGGAAAAGCTAGCTCTCTTGAGAGCTAAAGAAAGAATGGATCAGTTGGTTGAGGCCAACAAAGCAAGAGATGGGAGAAGGGCAAACTTCAAAGCTCCAAGAAGGAGGGCTTCATACAGAAGGCTCAAACCTCAAATGCTGCAAAGATGGGACACTCAGTACCCTCACCATGATAAGTGGGTTCCAATCTCACTGAATGATGCATGGGAGGAGGCCAAGAGAAGTTTTGTTTATGACTTCTATGTCATTGGAAAGTGGCTTGGTGAGAGTGTGGAGGAAATCTTTGTTCAGTTCATGTTTGAGAACCACAGGGACCTCTACCAAAAGCTGTTTGCAGCAGCTGAGATGGCAAGAGTGGAGTTCAAGGCCCCTGGTCCAATTATGTACATGCCTCCTAAGTTCAATGGGAACTTGATTGATGAGGGAAAGATTCTGGAAGAATTTATCAACATCATGAAGATGGAGAAGCTAAAGCCTGGCCCTAGAGGAACCAACAAGGAGATCTGGGATCTAAAGAAGAGAGTTTGGGCTCAGTATGGCATTGCTCCTCAAGATGATGGAACTCTATGAAGGATAAGTTCATTCCTTTCCCTAATTTGCTGTTATGAATTCTGTTGTTATTTTTTTTTTTGCAATTCTAGATTAGTGAATCCTTTTGATTTTCAGCCCTGTAATGGTTTATCACATCTATAAAAGGATCACAGTGTTTCTATCAAAGAGATAACAACTCATTATCTCAACTAACCTATCCTGACATATATTACTTGATTTATTGTGCTAACAGTTTCTTTCAGGCAAGTTGACCAGTTCACTCTCCCTGAAGGTAATATTTAGTTTAAGTCAAGGTCCCTTTGTAATAGGTTTTGGCATCATCAAAAAGGGGGAAATTGTTGGGAATAAAATGATTTTGATCTAAGATACCAAAACCCCTGATTGATGATGTACAAGTTAGTTGAGATATGCTCAAGTCATTGTTCAGGCAAGTTGTCCCAGAACACTTAATGTGTAGTATGCTTAAGTTAAAATCTCAGAAATGTTATGAGATATTAGTAATCAGGATAGTTGTCCAAAGCTGAAATGTTAGGCAGCTTGATAGGTCTATATGACAAAGTTGCTGATCTTTTCAAGACAAACTGATCAAATGGACAACCTGGCTGAAGAGTTCAAGAATACTGAAGCTGTGCTCATAAATGCAAATGATCAAGACAGTTGAAGTACAAATGATCAAGTAGGATTAAGTGTCAAAAGCTTACAGAAGACATATTCAATGAAGCATTTATTGCCAATCATGCCTGAACCAAGCATTAAAGACTTAGAGCATTAAAGAGTGAAGCATTGAATGAGTGTTGGAACATTCTAAACTGCAGCAGGAATGTTCAGGGAGCTTGTCCCATCTGACCGTTGATGGTGTGTAAAGTTTGCCACAAATCAACCTAGGACAATGTGCAAAATTGGAAACTGACACAAGTCTTCCCAGCCGCCTTTGTCAGAAGTCAACACATTCATTCAAGCAACCATTGAAGACCTCTTTTACACAGTGGATAAAAGGATGTCAAGCTTCATAGCCGTTTTAATGGTGCTGCAAATAGACATATTTGAATTGCTAATCCCTCCAACGGTTAGGTGTTCAAATTGCCTATAAATACAGAAGTGATCAAAGGAATTCAGCATCCAACTACAAGCTATCAAACTATCATCAAGCTTTCAAAAGGAAACCAAGCTGTTCACTAGAATTCCAAGTTTCCTGAATCACTTCAAGTCAGCTAAGCCAATCTTTGTAAACATCCTAGCTTAGCATTGAGATATCCTAAGCCTTTACACTGTTCTTACTGTAAAGGATATCTCTATTAGTTGGAACCAAACCTCAAACCTTATCTCATTTAGTGAAGAGAGTGTTTGTTATAGAAGTGAGGAGTTAAGGACTGTTAGTGTGAAACACAGCCTTAACTCAGAGAGATTGAGCACTAGGACTCAAGTTATCCTAGGGATCAAGACACTAAGAGAGTGTTGTTGATCAGTGCACCTTGGCACTATAAAACAAGCTAATTACATTGAGAAGGAATTATCCTGTTCAATCAGGGAAAGTGGATGTAGGAGCTTGAGTCTCTGAACCACTATAAACTTGTGTGCCATTTACTTACTGCACTCTTTATTGCACTTATATTCAATCCCCTTTTTAAAGAGCAAAATTCAGTAAGCTAAGAAAACAAGTTTTGGACAAAGTTCCTGATAACTGTGTTTCTTTTCAGAAATCAACTTGGAGTATTTCTTTGAGTAAAGGTCAACCACATTCCGCACTTAGCAACTCTTTTAGATATTTAGCCAACTGATCACTTAATAGTAATCAGTAGGACAAGTATCTATCAAAGTTCACACTCAGGCCAGTTGTGAGACAACTTGCCTGATAAGACCAGTTTATCAAAAAGAAAAGAATTTGCATACACAAGTGCATTCCCCCCCCCCATACACTTGTGTTATACTCCACCAAGGACCAACACCTTCCTTTCTTTCTCCTCCTTAATTTTATCAGCTACCAGCTTTGCAAAAATTTCCTCATCAATGAGAAATCTTGTCTTTGAAACTCCAGCAAAGTTCAGCAATTTGTTTTCCTCTATTTGCCACCAGTTTGCACCCTTATCTTGGATGACTTGTGATATCTCCATCATAAACTTGTCTTTTACATCAACAAGCATCCTTAGATCATGAAATGTTTTCTGAATTCTTGGAAATTCAGCAAGCTGTGGGTACAGACTGTCCACAGTAGCCTTTGCTCCTCCTCTGAGCATACTTTCATAAGTATACTCCTCCTCATCTCCACTTGAATGGGGACTTTGGGTTATAGGGGAGTTGGCTCTGGGTTCACCTAGAGTGGCTTCAGGGAGGTTTAATTCAGGGATGTTGGCTTCAGAAGGGTTTGGTGCAGTAGAAGGTGCTTCAGTTGCTTTTGAGAGCAATGAGTCTGAAGGGGCTTTACTCAGGGGGGTTGGCTCATTGAGTGCATGTTCTAAGAGCTTTGAATAATTGAGCATGGATGAGTCAAGGGGAGACAGGAGTCTTGTCTCATCTACTGCTAAATCTGCAAGCACATCAATGCCACTTCTTTGCACACATCCTTCTGGAGAGTATCTCTTAGTGAGATCTACAGTGGTAATGGGTTGGTTGGAAGGGGTAATGTGGGTTTCAGGGGAGTTGGGCTCAGGATTCTGAAACTCAGGGATGTTGGCCTCTATAGGTTGACCTTCAGGGACCTTGAATTCTGGAGTTCCAGAACCAGATGAGTTGGTCCTTGACCTAGATTTGGTCCTGCTTTCAGCTCTGCTCTCTCTTAGAGCCAATTGAAGTGACCTTTCTTCCTGCATCTCCAACACTTTCTCAGTAGGCTTGGCCCTTCTCTTGCTGGCCCTACTGCTCCCACTTTCTTCACCTTCCTTTTCAGGGACAACTTCCCTGATCCTCTTATCTCCTTTCTTCTTTTGCCTTGTCTCATTATACTTCAGCCTCAACTCTTCTGAGTGGTCAGAAGGCACACTTACTCCCTCTTCTGCCACTTCATCAACTTCAGCTGATGCTCCTGAGGCTTCTCCTGAAGATAATTGAGACATTTTCCTTGTTTTAACAGCTCTGGCCTTGGTTCTCTTCTTCATCTTAGGCTTTTCTTCAACCTGTTCTTCAGCAGGTTTGGCCATAAGCATCCTCCTTTGCTCAGTTTTCTTGCTGAGCTTCCTGAACAGGATCTTTTGGGCTGGGAGGGGCTTTGCAAATGTTTGCATCTGAGAGTAATGGGAGAATCTCTCAATTAACAAGCTTGCCCTGGTGCAATACTTGAGTTTCCCTTCTAGCACAACCTTGTTGTGAGCTCTCACTTTAAATTTAGCCTTTTCCTTCATCATCTCAGACATAATGAAGGTCCTCCAATCAAATTTGATGCCTTTGTCACTAGCATCAATCACAGCAGCCATGATTCTGATTCTTGGATGGCTGACCTGCTCCAAGCTTCCAGTGTTGCTCAAGAGACTCTTAGCAACTACCTCAAAGAGGTTGAGAAATTTTGGCTTGAGAGTCTTCTTGTTTTGTGTTGAAGAGAGGGGACCTGGTACTAATAGCCATTCTTGAGCTATTTCATCTTCATGGCCAGTACCATAAACTTCTGGATTCCTTCCCTCATAAGGCAATCCAAAAGCTCCTTCAATATCTTCTGAAGAGAATTTCACTCTATGAAATCTCTCTTCTTCCTCTCCTTCTGCAGTATATGACAAACTTGTGGAAACTTCACCATCTGCAGGTTGACCTCTCCACTTGAGAAAGGCAAAGAATTCAGCCATGTAACCTTCCAAGCATGAACTTGGTCTTTCTTCCATGAACTTTTGCAAACCAGCTCTTCTCAGCCATCTTAGAGTTGGTGTAATTTCAGGATCCTCACTCTCAAAGGATACTATGGGCTCAAAATGAAGATTGTTTCTGTTGCTCAAGTAACCAAAATCAAGGTCTAGAGCCTTGTTGGAGAAATCAATGAGCATCTCTGGTCTAACTTTGGGGGCCATTTGAAAGTTACAGAGAAAAGTTTGATAGAGATTGAGAGTGTTTGAAGAAATTTTGAGCTAGGGTTTCGAATACTTGGGGAAGAAGTGTTTGTGGGGGATCTTAAGACTTGAGAATATTCTAAAAAGAATGTTTGTCAATGAGTTGGTGAGGTCTTGATGCAATTCAAAGGTGAACAAAAAATGGAAATCCAAAATGAACGGCTAGGATTGATTTCAGGGGAGTTGGCCAGTTTTGATCCAATGGTCAAAAACCAATGTAACAGTGAAAGAACTGTTTTATTCAAAACGTGGGTGGTTTTTAATGTTTGTTTAAGGCTGGGGGTTTTTCGAGATAGATCATGTCCCAAAAAGTTTAATGCAAACAAGAGTTAAATCTTAGCATTTAATGCATGGAAAGTGACCTTTTGGGTGGGAGACAAATTAAATCCCAAAAAGGTGAAAACTGTATTTCAATGGGACAAACTTCGAAATAGACATTGATCACCTAAAATAGGTGCTTATCAGACCAAGATTTGGTTTGATAGTGGTGTGCTGTCGCCGGCACCCAAAAATAATTCCTTAGCTACCCACTAATATAGTAGGGCAAGTAAGAGTCGATCCACAGGGAATGGTGTAATTTTATCGAATTAATTTGTGTACGAAAGCAATAAAAGGGGGGGGGGGGTTGGATTGGTGAACTAAAATCTACGAAATAACAAAGAAATAATAATAAAGAGCAGGTAAAATAATATGTATTCAAATAATAAGAACGATCTAGCCCTCGGATAGTGTCCCCTCAATTAATTATATCAAATTAATCAACAAACCTAGTTGTCTCAATTTATTCTCGAATCTTATCCCTAAACCAGTGGTACGACCAAACTAGTTCGAATTGTTTCTTACGTTTAATTAATCAGCAGGTACGACCCCCAATTAATCTATCCCTACGAATAACCCTAAAATATGTATCTAAGGTTCAACTCGAGGAACGCATTCAAGAATTAAAACAACAGGATAAATTAGACCATGAACACGAGACGCTCGTTTCATGCAACCTAAATGTTACTACTCCCTAAGGTGTTCTGCCTTAGTTGTTACAATTCCCAAAATATTATAACAATTACGGATTACAATTTATGGGATAGCTAGAATTGAAATAGGAATAAAATTGGGTGATCAAGCCTATTAAACTCCTAATTCAAACATGCATAGCATCTACTCAAGTAATAACAAAATCGAGATACAAATCAAAATCAACCAGGAATTGTTTAATTAAATAGGCATAATCAATATGAGGTTTTACGTCCTCGGGCTAGAATAAAGAAATTAGCTACTCATAATCAACGAGATAACACAAATAGTTGATAAATTCATCGTATTAGGAATATCAATCTCAAAAGGAGAAAACAAAAGTTAAAGTTTCAAACCAAAAAGCATAACATCCAAATTCCTCTTTCTCCTTTCTCAGTAGCGTGGCCAAATCTTCTCTTCTCTCCTTCCAGCGTTGACTCCCCGAACGGCGGCTGTATTCCCCTCTCTGCGTGGGTTTTTTTTCAGGCCTAACCCCCTCAAAAGCCCATTCTTCAATTCATTTCTGGCTGGCCCAGTAACAAACAATGGCCCAAAGTTTTTTTTTTTCATAAAGGCCCACACATAATTCCTGAATTATTTCTTCTATATCACAGGCCCACAACATTAAGTCCATCTACAATGTTGAGTTTCTTCTCACAAAATGTATTAATTTTTCCTGAATTTAATCAGAAAATAAAAATATCAAAGTAATTGAAGATCCAAAATAACGAGTCGAATAATGCACAACAATACCAATTTAATTCTCAAAGAATATTCAATTAAAGCACAAAAGTATGCAATTAATCCGACTCATCAAATCCCCCCACACTTGAACCATTGCTTGTCCTCAAGCAACAATTACAATCAAGAGACCAGAATATCACATCAACAAAACAACCAACATCGATTACTTGAGTGTTCAACCAAAATTAACAAGAATACTTTGACACATTTCTAGCACTTGAATTTGCCCATTCTGAGCCACAAACAAAAGTAAGTTACCCCTCTTGTACAACTAAGACCTTCTATACACAACTAAGCATGAGAATCTCATTGATTAAAGGTTACTCCAAGTGCATCCACAATTACCTAAAAAACTTGATTTTGGTTCTTCGATTCAACTCTCCATCAAAGTACAAAAACGAGTGGTGGCGGTCTCCTTTTTTTTTTTTTTTTTTTTTTGAGACTATGCCAACCAACTCGGATTTTTCCTTCTAAGGAGCGTTAAAACAGAATCACCAAAACACATGAAATTCAGGATTACTTCAACACCTAAAACAACCAAAAATTGACTCGATTCCATTACTTAAATATGAATATCAAATCCAGTCACCAATTAGGATAAAATACCCAAGGTCATAGCATATTTAACAAAAAGAACAAAAATTCCAGCCACTAGACTCATGCAAATACTCATGCCATCATGTTTCAAACACTCAAGCATACGATATAATTCACCAATATATATAACACACAGAAAGGCATAAACCACTTGATACAAATAATCCCCCCACACTTAAATAAGTGCTAGTCCCTTAGCACTGAAGCAAGAGGTACAAAAATCAAACACCATATAAGAATGAAAAGCAGAGTGGAACGGGAGTACCAGATTCTAAGGTGGTGGCGGTTGTCGAAAAATGTTGTGGCACGTGAACACGAGCCTTGGATGACTGGGCTTCTTCAATGTACCAAAGGTAGCTTTTTACTTAGATGGCATGCGGAAGAATTTTTTTATCAAATTAATCAATCATGCAGGCCATAGTATCCCTTACCATATATCCATGAAAATCAACGCAAGTGCTATGTAGACAAAAGCAAGGGAAAAGATCAGTAATAGGGAAAAAAAATAGAAAACAAAAACAAAGCAAATGAAAATAAACTAAACAATAAAATTAAACATTAGATTGCCTCCCAATAAGCGCCTTTTTTTTAACGTCGTTGGCTCGACAATCAACTTCTCTTTCACGTAATAGGAGTAAAATAATCCTTCACATCTAGTGGCATCTTCCATCGAGAGGAGATGCTCTCTCCTATCAAACTTTTTCCATTCCAAGATAACCATTTTTTGTTGATAAAAAACTCATTCCGTAGTTTGGCATATCTTGGTTTTTGCTTTGTCTACTCAACTAATGGTATGTTGATCTCAACCTTTCGAAAGGCACTAACTAGTTGTTGCTCTTTGACATCTTTTTCGACCTTTTTGAGCCTGGAGGGAAAGGGAACTACATTAGTAATAACAGGAATTGATGCAAAAAAATTTGTCTTACTTTTCTGTTCAGGGGGTCAGTGTTAGTGAAAACTACATCCTGTTTTTTCTGTATAACTTCCTCAGTCTCAACTGGCTCGTCTCGTGCCCCAATCTGCTCACTAGGTTCCTCGACTCTTTCCTCTATATCGATTCGGTTAAGCTCAACAACATCTTCCACTAGATTTTCACACCATTGTGGTTGCTGGCTTATGACATTCGTCATTTGACTCAATTGAACCTCAAAATTCTTTCGCCTAAACTCTGAGTCCCTTATGTGTGCTTGTGTATTTTGATGAAATTCCTCCGTATTGGCTTCTATGGACTTCAACAAATCAGCCAGTGATGGTTCAAAGCTCCTCTCACCACTGTTTTGTTCATCCACCAAGCTCGTATGTGTCAACTGGTTTCTCCGTTGAAAATTCAACGTGTTCAACTCTATAGTTTTCAACAGATCTTCAAATGAGGGTTCAGATTTTTGCTCAGAGTTAGTCCATCCATCATCATCATAAGTCCTCTCATAATTTCTGAATAATTGAGGCCTTTGATCATGGTATGGTTGCCAATAATCGTCACCGGAGTAAGTGCTTTGGTAGTTCTCATACCTAAAATTATACATAGAACAAAGAATAGAGAGAACAAACCTGCAAAGAATTTCTAAGACCTGAACAAGGAGACACTGAGAAGATCGGTGTTAGTACTAATTTCAGAATAGCACAAAACAGCAGCAACGTGAACTATTTTTTTTTTTTTTTGGAATTTTTTTTTTTTTTTGGAATTTTTTAGAATTTTTTGACGGAAATTAAAAACACAAAAAATTCAATCAAATTTACAACCATTCCCCGGCAACGGCGCCAAAATTTGGTGTGCTGTCGCCGGCACCCAAAAATAATTCCTTAGCTACCCACTAATATAGTAGGGCAAGTAAGAGTCGATCCACAGGGAATGGTGTAATTTTATCGAATTAATTTGTGTACGAAAGCAATAAAAGGGGGGGTTGGATTGGTGAACTAAAATCTACGAAATAACAAAGAAATAATAATAAAGAGCAGGTAAAATAATATGTATTCAAATAATAAGAACGATCTAGCCCTCGGATAGTGTCCCCTCAATTAATTATATCAAATTAATCAACAAACCTAGTTGTCTCAATTTATTCTCGAATCTTATCCCTAAACCAGTGGTACGACCAAACTAGTTCGAATTGTTTCTTACGTTTAATTAATCAGCAGGTACGACCCCCAATTAATCTATCCCTACGAATAACCCTAAAATATGTATCTAAGGTTCAACTCGAGGAACGCATTCAAGAATTAAAACAATAGGATAAATTAGACCATGAACACGAGACGCTCGTTTCATGCAACCTAAATGTTACTACTCCCTAAGGTGTTCTGCCTTAGTTGTTACAATTCCCAAAATATTATAACAATTACGGATTACAATTTATGGGATAGCTAGAATTGAAATAGGAATAAAATTGGGTGATCAAGCCTATTAAACTCCTAATTCAAACATGCATAGCATCTACTCAAGTAATAACAAAATCGAGATACAAATCAAAATCAACCAGGAATTGTTTAATTAAATAGGCATAATCAATATGAGGTTTTACGTCCTCGGGCTAGAATAAAGAAATTAGCTACTCATAATCAACGAGATAACACAAATAGTTGATAAATTCATCGTATTAGGAATATCAATCTCAAAAGGAGAAAACAAAAGTTAAAGTTTCAAACCAAAAAGCATAACATCCAAATTCCTCTTTCTCCTTTCTCAGTAGCGTGGCCAAATCTTCTCTTCTCTCCTTCCAGCGTTGACTCCCCGAACGGCGGCTGTATTCCCCTCTCTGCGTGGGTTTTTTTCAGGCCTAACCCCCTCAAAAGCCTATTCTTCAATTCATTTCTGGCTGGCCCAGTAACAAACAATGGCCCAAAGTTTTTTTTTTTTTCATAAAGGCCCACACATAATTCCTGAATTATTTCTTCTATATCCCAGGCCCACAACATTAAGTCCATCTACAATCTTGAGTTTCTTCTCACAAAATGTATTAATTTTTCCTGAATTTAATCAGAAAATAAAAATATCAAAGTAATTGAAGATCCAAAATAACGAGTCGAATAATGCACAACAATACCAATTTAATTCTCAAAGAATATTCAATTAAAGCACAAAAGTATGCAATTAATCCGACTCATCAGATAGCCAAGACAACTTATATGACCCTATATGGACAAGTGTCCTGAAGAGCTGTGGACAAGTGTCCTGAATAAGTAAGGTCATCTTTTCTGAGTTTCAGTAGACTTGACCAAGTCTGCTGAAGTTTGAGTTTATTTCCCCCTTAATGAATGAACTTCTTTGGACTCATTTGTCCAACTTCCCTGGATCAAGAAGACCCAACTCTGCTGATAATTCCAGGAACCTTGCCTCTGCAAGTGGCTTAGTTAGTATATCAGCTTTTTGATGATCTGTGTGGATCTTCACTAACTTAATATCCTTCTTCTCCACATGATCTCTAATGAAGTGATGCTTGATGTCCACATGTTTGCATCTTGTGTGCAAGACAGGATTTTGTGATATAGCAATGGCACTATTGTTATCACAGAATATTGGCACTTCAGTAGAGTTGACTTTGTAGTCTCTGAGTTGTTGTCTCAGCCAAAGGATTTGAGCACAAAAACTTCCAGAAGCAACATATTCAGCTTCAGTGGTGGAGGTAGCCACTGTGTTTTGCTTCTTGGAAAACCAGGATATGAGTTTGTTGCCTAAGAATTGACAGGTTCCTGAAGTGGATTTTCTGTCAATTCTGCATCCTCCATAATCAGCATCTGAGTAGCCAGTTAATTCAATATTGTCATTAGCAGGGTACCAAAGGCCTAGATTTTCAGTGCCTTTGAGATACCACAAGATCCTCTTTGCAGCCTCAAGGTGGCTTTTCTTAGGATTTGCTTGAAACCTTGCACAAACACCTACTGCAAAGGTGATGTCAGGCCTGCTGGCAGTGAGATAGAGGAGTGATCCAATTATTCCTCTATACTCAGTGGAGTTGGTTGGAACACCACTCTCATCAGGGTCCATTTTCCAATTTGTGTTCATAGGAATCCTTACTGGCTTGCTTGTTGTACATCCAAACTTCTTGATCATTTCTCTGGTGTACTTGGCTTGGTTGATGAAGATTCCTTCTTTAGATTGCTTGACTTGTAGACCCAAAAAGAAGTTCATCAACCCCATCATGGACATCTCAAACTTGCTTTGCATGAGCTTGGAGAATTTCTCACACAGCTTCTCATTAGGGGATCCAAAAATTATGTCATCTACATAAATTTGGACAAGCAAGATGTCCTCTCCTTCAGAGATTCTGAAGAGAGTTCTGTCCACAGTTCCCTTGGTGAATCCATGATCCAATAGGAACTGTGACAATGTATCATACCAAGCCCTAGGGGCCTGTTTGAGTCCATATAGAGCTTTCTTCAGTCTGTATACTTGGTCTCCAACCTCAAAACCTGGTGGTTGCTCTACATAGACTTCTTCTTTCAAGACTCCATTCAGAAAGGCACTCTTGACATCCATTTGATACACTTTGAACCTCTTGTGGGCTGCATAGGCTAGGAAGAGCCTTATTGCTTCTAGCCTTGCCACAGGTGCAAAGGTCTCATCATAGTCAATGCCTTCATGCTGGCAGTAACCTTTTGCCACTAGTCTTGCTTTGTTTCTGACAATCACATCATTTTCATTCTTTTTGTTCTTGAACACCCACTTGGTTCCAATAACATCTTGATGTGAAGGTCTATCAACCAGCTCCCATACTTCATTTCTGGTGAATTGGTTGAGCTCTTCCTGCATTGCTGTGATCCAATTGGCATCCTGAAGTGCTTCATCAATGTCTTTTGGTTCCTGTTCTGACAAGAAACAACAGAACATAGCACTTTCACCATGAAACTTTCTGGTTCTGACTCCTATACTTGGGTCACCAAGTATCAGATCAGAAGGATGGTCATACAACCAAGTCCTTCTTTTTCTGATTCCTTCAGTAGAGTTGTCCTCTACTGAGGTTGAGTCATTTTGATCATAAAATTCAGGATAATTTAGTGCAGGATCTAATTCAGGATCATAATCAGGGGTGTTGTCCTCAATGTCAGGAGCATTGGCATTTTCAACATTTTGAGTTCCCCCTTGATTATTTGACCCATTAACTACCTCAGCAGGAACTGCTTCTTCATTGGTAGTTGTTACCTGGATGTGAACTGGGATTGGCTCATTCAGTTCACCATTTCCATCAGTGGGGTTTGTCTCAGGAAGATTGCCTTCAAGATAGTTGTCCAATGTGGTATGTTCAGGTAGATTGGCTTGGACAACATCTATGAATTCAGTGTCTTTGTCTTTTAGGCTCAATCGGGTTGTCCTCTGTGTGATTTCTTCAGGTTCCAAATTATCATTCCTGATCTCAAAGATAGACTCATCAAACACAACATGAGGTGTTTCTTCCACAATAAGGGTTCTCTTGTTGTAGACTCTGAAAGCTCTACTGATTTGAGAATATCCAAGGAATACTCCCTCATCAGCTTTACTATCAAAGGCTTTCAATTGTTCTTTCCCATTATTGTGTATGAAACACTTACAACCAAATATATGAAAATATGACACTTTAGGTATTCTTCCTTTCCAGAGCTCATAGGGGGTTTTGCCTTGCCCCTTAGTGATCAAACATCTATTTTGAGTATGACATGTTGTGTTTATGGCTTCAGCCCAAAACCTCTTAGGTAGATTTGAATCAGCAATTAAAGTTCTAGCAGCCTCCTTCAATGTTATATTTCTTCTTTCTGCAACTCCATTTTGCTGAGGAGTTCTAGCTGCTGAGGTTTCATGAGCTATCCCATTAGATGTGCAATACTCATTGATGTATGAATTTATGAACTCAGTGCCTTTATCAGATCTTATCTTGATAATGCTAAGGCTTTTCTCATTTGACAATCTCTTGAGAAGTTCAGGTAGTTTAACTTGTGTTTCCTTCTTACTAAGGAGAAATACTACCCATGTGAACCTAGAGAAGTCATCTACTACAACCAATGTGTATTTTCTACCATTTATGCTTGAAGGGGTGATTGGTCCAAAAAGATCCATATGTAGAAGTTCAAGTACCCTTTCAATAGAAATGACTGGTTTACCTTTGAATGAGGCTTTAATCTGTTTTCCCTCTTGACATGGTTTACACACATGTTCTTTTATGAAAACCTCATTAGGTAGTCCTTTAACTAATGCATTTCTAGCAAGTTTGTTCATTGATTTGAAGTTCAGATAGTTTAGCCTCTTATGCCATAACCAGCTTTGTTCACTAGTACACTTAGCAATGAAACATGCAGCATCAGTAGACTTGTCCCAGTCTGCAAAATACACATTTCCCTTCCTAGTTCCAGTCAATAAGATTTGTTGAGTTTTATCCTTAATTAAACATTTTCCACTTGAGAACTCAACTTTAAAATCTTTGTCACAGAATTGACTGATACTTAGGAGATTATATTTGAGACCAGCTACATAAGATACATTGGTTACTTTGATGTTACCAATCATCAAAGTACCATAACCTTTTGTTGTTGCTTGTGAGCTGTCTCCAAAGGTGACATTTGGGCCTTCTTTTTCAATAAAATCAGTGAGGAGTTCCTTGTTTCCAGTCATGTGCCTTGAACATCCACTGTCAAGATACCATGCTGTCTTTTTGTTCATGCTCCTCTTCTTGTGGCCCACTGGTACCTGCAATTAGATAGGTTTAGGTACCCTTTGAGTTTTGGGTCCTGAGAGGTTAGCTGTACCTTTAGGAACCCAAACTTGCCTAATCACCCTGACTGATTCAAGGTGGCTAAGTTGTTTTCCTTGTGCATCAACATACACTGTCTTTCCCTTGAATGCCTTGGGGAAAGTATGTGTAAATGTGTTGACTCTGTAAGTTTCAGGGGGGTTGTCAATTCTCCTGAACTTATGAGTCCTTTGTGCAGCTTGATGAAATCTTTGAGGAAAGGCATTTTTATGACCATTACCCTTTGGCATGAAGGGTTTTGGTTGTCTCATTTTATTTTGCCTTTGAGGATAGTTGTCCTTAGGTCTATTCAGCTGAGGCTTTCTCAGATGAGTTGGCCTAGGCTGATTATACCTTGGATAACTTCTCTGAACATTGTTCAGGGGAGTTGCCCTTCCATTGGGTCTACTCTGCTGACCAATATTCCTCTTGTGTTCAGGAGCCTTGACCTTTTCCAAAGGTTTGGGTCTAGTCTCCTGAAGCACTAGAGTAGGCATTTCATTCATTTTGCCCTTTCCTTTGTTCAGTGGCTGTGTTATTTCATTTTCAGCTTGTTGTGCCACTGATTTAACAAAGATTTTCTTAGTGTTACTTGTAGAGGCAACACTAAGACAAGGTGAAGATTCAAATGGATCAAAACCTAATCCACTTCTTTGAGTCATAGGTCTTTGATAACTCTGAATTTCCTCTATTGCTCTAGAGGACTTGTTCAAAGCAGACATCTTTAATTTCAGGCTCTCTTCACTTGATTTAAGAATATCATATTCATGTGAGAGATTTTCAAACTTGGCATTTAGAATTTTTAGTTCAAAGTCTTTTCTTTTCTGAGAGAGTAGTTGATTGTCAATCTCCTTTTGTTGGTCAACTATCCTGAGATTTGCTTCCTCAAGCTCTCTCAAGGCTTGTTGATACAACTCAGTAGATTTGACATCAACAACTATCTCAGAGTTTCTGGTAAGTTCAATAGCCAATCTTTCATTTTCTCTCACACAGTTATCATGAAATTCTTGTAATCTAGTGAAATCTTCCATCAACTTCCCAAAGGAAAGTTTCAAGTTGACTTCACTAGTGTTCTGTGATAAAAATGATGGTGAGCTAGAAGTGGAGGATACCTCATCATCCTCAAGAGTCATGTTGCACACATCATCATCATCACTGTTTGAGAACAGTCCATCAGAAGAGTTGAAGCTTTCAGCACTATCAGATTCTTCACCAGCCATCATGGCTTTTCTATTGGTGAACTTTCTGTCTCTTTTAGCTTGTCTTTCTCTTCTTTCTTTAGAGCTCAGTTCAGGGCAGTCATACTGGAAGTGCCCTTTCTTTTTACAATTGTAGCACAGGTCTTCATCATCATCCTTCTTGGATTCATATCTTCCTTTTGATGATGAGGGGTCAGCTCTACTGGACCTTCTCCTACCAGAGTACTTATCCTCTGATCTTTTCTCTTCAGGCTTTTTGTCCTTGGCCTGATCTTCAGGGGAGTTGTATCTTCTCCTGAATTTGTTGTCTTGGTAGAATTTCTTGTATCTACCAAACCTTGTGTTCAGCTTGTCAAACCTTCTAGCCATCAAGGCTAGTTCTTCCTTCATTTCAGTCTTTGAGACTGACTTTGATGATCTGGGAGTGGGTTGCATTTCAGGTTCAGCAGCTTTGGCTTTGAATGCCACTCCCTTATTAGGATTTGAAGGTTCCTCAACAGGTTTTCTTCTATTGAGGTCGAACTCATAGGCTTTGAGTTCTGAGAAGATTTGTTGCATGGGCATGGAGGAGAGATCCTTGGTATTCTGCATCATCACAGCATAGACATCCCACTTTTGAGTGAGACTTCTCAAGATCTTTAGTCCAACTTCTCTCCTGGAGTACACCTTGCCCAATGAGTTGATTTCATTCATCACATCAGTGAATCTACCAGCAAATTTGTCAATGGGTTCATCAGCTTCCATTGTGAATTGCTCAAACTTTTGCACAGCAACTTGGAGCTTGTTCTCCTTGATCTTTTCTGTACCCTCACACATCTCAGCAAGAGTATCCCAGATTTCTTTGGCTGTGGTGCAATGGTAGACTCTTCCCATGATTGCATCTGGAATTGTTTGATAGAGGGTATTCATGGCAAGATAATTTAGATTATCTTTCCTCTTTTCATCAGCAGTGAAGTCATCCTCATCCTTGGGAATCAGTTCCCTTACATCTGCTTTTTGCTCATCTGTTACCCTGGGGTTAGTTTGGGTAAACACAAAGGGTCCTCTTGTGATTACTCTTAACATGTCAGTATGAAGAGATGCAAGATGAGCCCTCATTCTAATTTTCCAGAAATCATAGTTGTCTATTGAGAACATGGGCAATTTATGATGTGAAATGTGATTGACTGGATTTGTGGCCATGTTGTCCAATCCTTGAACAGCAGGTGGAGGAACAGCATTGTTGTTGGCCATATCTCAAGAATAATCAGTTAGTCAACAAGTAATAGATTTCAGATAGAGATCAGTCCAGTGACCACACAAATATGTGATTTTTTTAAAATCAAGATGGATTTTCAGAGGCAGTGGTCTTTGAACCCCTGCTCTGATACCACTTGTTGGTCCTGAAAGGAGTATATAACAAGTGTATGGGGGGGGGAATACACTTGTATGCAATTCTTTTCAACTTTGATCAAACCAGAGCTCAGCAAGGTTGTCTTGGACAACTCTGCTGAAGATGATTAACTCTTCTAAGATAATCAAACTACTAAGTACTATTGAGTACTCAGTTGAATAACTATTTAGGGGAGTTATATGTGCGGAATAGTGGTTGGCCCTTTAAGTTTAGACTCCTTAAGTTTCTGAAATCACTTTGTCAATCCAATGCAGACCAGTTTAGTTTCAGGGAACTTGTCCAAATCAGTTTTGCACAGTCTTTGAATATGTATCTTTTGAAAGATCAGTTTTGTGTGCAGTGTTGAATGAGTGTAAGTACTTTGTAAGGTAAATCAACACAAGAGTTTATAGTGGTTCAGAGACTCAAGCTCCTACATCCACTTTCCCTGATTTAACAGGATAATTCCTTCACTCTTGGAATTAACTTGTTTTATAGTGCCAAGGTGCACTTGATCAATAACACCACTCCTTGATGAATTGATCCCTAGAATGTCTAGAGTCCTAGTACCCTCTTCTCAACTCAGAACTGAAATGTTCTTCTCTCAACAGTCAGCTGCTACCACTTCTACTACTACAACCTTCTCACTTTCTCACTTGAAAGGGGTAAGGATTGAAGTAAGGTTCCAACTAATGAGATATCCTTTACAATGAAGATCAAGGTATAAGGATAGGATATCTCTCTAAGCTTATGTGTGGATATACAATTTGGTTCAGCTTAGAAGAAGTGTTTGAAGACTAAGATAGTCTTTGACAGCTTTGAAAGCACTTTGACTTGTAGGATAGTTGGATATTCTTGTCAAGGTTGAGGTGCTTCAATGGTCTTCACACTCCTTGTATTTATAGACAAAATGGAGATTTGCCCGTTGGAGAGGCAGCCCCAAATTGCTATAAATGTCTTCCTTGAGTTCTTCAAACTGGAAGACAGATTCTTGATAGTGACATGTCCTTATTTGGGTAATAAACGGCTTGTAAGACTTTGTCTTCTTTCTGCAGCACTTTTCCCAATGTTTGACTTCTTGTTAGGACTTGGACATGGCTTCTGAAGGTTGATCCAATGATAGGACAACATTCCTTATCAACTGGACAACTCTCCTTATCACTATCAGCATTTTTGCTTTTCAGCAAGGTTGGCTTGCTCATTTTCAGATGACTTGGCTCTTTCCCTTTCTTTCACTTTAAGTTGATCTTAGCATGTTTCAATGAGGTTCTTTAGGGTATGGTTGTCTCTAGCTTCTTCAGCATGGTTGACCTTTTGTTCTGGTTCTAGTTTGTAGAGACAACTCTCCTGATCAACATGTTTGGCCTTTTAGCTTCAGAGTTGTTGCTTGTACAGAGTTTACTTCTCTGGACAACTCTCCTGATCAGAGTTTTTGGCTAATTTTGTCCTTTTGAGCTTTGCAATCTTCTTCTTGCATAGAAATAACTCTTCTGGACAACTCTCCTGATCAAGGCCTTAGGTTTCATATGGAGTTTTCTTGTCCTTAGAGTTTGTTCCAGACTTTGAGCCTTGAGGGGACTTGATCTTGATCATTTTGAAGTTATAGGTTCCCCCTCACAGTGTGCATCTAATCATCTAAGAGCTGCCTAACATATCAGCTTCTCATCTAGTCTTATGCTATGTGTTCTATCATATTTTGAACACAATCATCTTGACTTAGGCATGTCTCAGGGGGTTTTGGTATTTAATCAAAATATGTATCATTTTATTCCCAACACATACATATATATGGAGATATAATATACACCCTACTGGAACTCAATTTAAATAAAACATGAAGTCTAAACCTTACAAGATTTTTTATTAAAATAGTCTCATCCCACGGCTTAACTAATGGTTTTGTAAATTAAGAATTTTCACATAAACCTAATCTATATTGACAAATACCAAAGAAATCCTCAAAGTTTAATAGGCAGAAGAAGAGTTAAATAATTTCATCACTTTATTTTTGAACTCGAAACAAGAAATCCATAATAGATCGACTTTATAGTCACTTTATGGAATCAAACCTAACCCGAAATGTAAAAATCAGAACTCAGACGACTCAGACGACGCATCGACAGATTTTGAAATATTAACTAACAAAGAGACGAGGAAGGAAACATTACTGCTTTGTAGACCCGAGAAACGGCTACTTGCTGGTGAAAAGAAGATTCAACGATCAAATTTGCGACAAAGAACTTTTTGATTGAAATTAAGAAGATATGTGGTAGCGTGTTTTGATGAGGTAAGATATTATTTTTCTGTAATTGTACGCTGTAAATTAATGTGTATAAAGAGGTGAAAAGATATAGTTAGTTGAGAAGAATTTGAGATTTGGAGAGTAATCCGGGAATTAGGAGAGATTCACGTAGAAGATTAGTCTTTCAATTTGAATCCTAATTGTCAACTGCATTGAGATACTTAAGGAATGTGATCATAATTAGTGGAGAGTGATCTATTTTCAAACCAAAACTATTAGTATAATTAAAATCTTAAAAATATCTTATCTTTTAAAACGTATACTTATAATACTTTATTTAAAATAGATACACAAATTATATATATACAAATATTATATATTACACATATTATATATTAAACGTTTAATCATATAAATAATATATATTTTAAGCAAGTATTTACATATATTTGTCATAGTGTATATTAATAAAAATATATATATATATCTTATCCATATTTTTAGTGACTTGAAATTCATGGGTGTTACATCCTATCCCCTTAAAATAAATTTCGTACTCGAAATTTAGTAACGTACCATTAACGTGAATGAGGACATTCACATGCCCTATGCCCTGATTGCTTACACCGAGTAAGAGAATTCAATTGTCTTAGAACTAAGGATCGTAAATGTCATCTAATCTTAACACCTGGTCCATCTTGTCTATCAATCACCATAGATTTTGAAAATATCAATAATCGTCTATCTAAACTATCACACTTATGTGTCGTAATTATCTATTATCATATCAACATCAATTCCAACTTCAATCGTGATCATCTTTCCATGATCGACGTCATAATAACATATCATACCTTGGAGTTGAAGCGGCGGGAGGTGGTGGATGCCATAACATATACTTCCTCCGTCCCATACTTGAAGCTACATTTTACCATTTTGGGCGTCCCATACTTGAAGCAACATTACCTAAAATAGTAAAAGCACTTTTAAACACTCCCCTTAAAACATTACAATATTACAACAAATGCCACTACTTTATTACACTAAAAAGTAACTTTATTACTATTTATAAAGTTGAAAAGTCTTTATTACCCCCACTTTATCTTACACAATACTAATAAACAACTCATTTATTAAAACCCGTGCCAATTTGGTTTGTAGCTTCAAGTATGGGACGGAGGGAGTACTAGATAATGCATGATCCTTTGCAAAAACTTTTCTTTTTTTTTACTTTTTGAAAAGGTGAAAATAACCGATACAAAACAATTTTTTTTTTCAAAAGTCTACAAGAACGTAGACCTGCTCTGATACCAATCTGTCACATCCCAATTTTAGGGCCTAGATGAAAACATACTTTGAGTGCTAATGAAATTCGAATTTATGAGTTTATAAAAAGATTTGCAGCGGAAGATTTAATAAAACTCAAATTTCTTAAAGAAAATTATTACCAAACTTCAATTCAATTCAAGTGAGGCTCAAAAGCTGGTTTCAAAGAAATTAAATAGTGCATTAGTGAACAATAAGTCTAACTCGAGATGCAACTAACTAATTAAAATCAAAAATAATATAAGGAAAAACATTGCTTGGTTAGACATCCACTTCCACCGTCCCTCCACCACAACTCCGTCAATCTGTAAAATATTAAATTAATTGGGATGAGCAAACAACTAGCTCAGTGGGATCAACTTTGTCACAGTTAAATATCAATGCAAATAAAATCATACACTCACAAACATGCGTACATAAGTCTTCCATATATTGACCAAGTAAATTGACCAATCTGTATATTGACCAAGTAAATTGACCAATCTGTATACTGACCAAGTAATTTGGCCAATTTGTATACGGTGGAGTTGCCCCCAAGGATATTACCATCCCGGACCGTAGTCCCCACTAGCTATAACGACCTTTCCGTCGAAATAACCCATAATATCATAAACATAGGTTCATGTAGCTAAGCAACAATTAAATTCACATAACATTTAAAGGTGACAAAGTGAATACATAGTAAGAAAATCCCACCTTAAAAGTCTTGATTAATAGCTTGGCTTATCTCGAGCGTCTCTCGTCACCTAAACGATAAAACATTATGATTCAGTATTTCTATACCTAAATTAATATATATACCAAAACCCCTCCTATTTATTATTAACTCATAACATGGAATACTAGCTAGCCTACATACATAAGCTGCACTGGTATGATTTAATGTAACTAAAATTTTAGGAATTCAAGGATATTATATATTTAAGTACACTGTATAAAAGTTACGAAATTAGTTTGGCAATTAAATTAGTCGATCATTGCTCGAAATCATATCTATTTTCTGAAGACTTTTGGTCTTAAACTCAAATAAATAAAGTATCATACATATATATGGAGATATAATATACACCCTACTGGAACTCAATTTAAATAAAACATGAAGTCTAAACCTTACAAGATTTTTTATTAAAATAGTCTCATCGCACGGCTTAACTAATGGTTTTGTAAATTAAGAATTTTCACATACACCTAATCCACATTGACAAATACCAAAGAAATCCTCAAAGTTTAATAGGCAGAAGAAGAGTTAAATAATTTCATCACTTTATTTTTGAACTCGAAACAAGAAATCCATAATAGATCGACTTTATAGTCACTTTATGGAATCAAACCTAACCCGAAATGTAAAAATCAGAACTCAGACGACTCAGACGACGCATCGACAGATTTTGAAATATTAACTAACAAAGAGACGAGGAAGGAAACATTACTGCTTTGTAGACCCGAGAAACGGCTACTTGCTAGTGAAAAGAAGATTCAACAATCAAATTTGCGACAAAGAACTTTTCGATTGAAATTAAGAAGATATGTGGTAGCGTGTTTTGATGAGGTAAGATATTATTTTTCTGTAATTGTACGCTGTAAATTAATGTGTATAAAGAGGTGAGAAGATATGACAAAGTGGGATAGCTCAAGTGGTTAGAGCACCACTACCTAGGCCTTAAGTCGTGGGTTCGAGTCATGGGGAGGGGAAAAAGGGATGGGTATTTAACTTGTAATAAAAAAAAAAAGTGAGAAGATATAGTTAGTTGAGAAGAATTTGAGATCACGTAGAAGATTAGTCTTTCAATTTGAATCCTAATTGTCAACTGCATTGAGATACTTAAGGAATGTGATCATAATTAGTGGAGAGTGTTCTATTTTCAAACCAAAACTATTAGTATAATTAAAATCTTAAAAATATGTTATCTTTTGAAACGTAAAAAAAATATATATCTTATCCATTTTTAGTGACTTGAAATTCATGGGTGTTACAAGTATACACGTAAGTATTTTGATAAATTAGTATCGAACCACGGGAGGTAGGCTAGTGCGTGGATCCCTAGAGTTGTGTGTTGTCATAATTTATTTTGATAAATTAGTATCGAACCACGGGAGGTAGGCTAGTGCGTGGATCCCTAGAGTTGTGTGTTGTCATAATTAATGTAGCTATGGTTTCAAGAGAAATTTGAACTAAAACTAAGAGACAATAAACAAAAAATATTAAACTAAACACAATCTAAAACCTAACAAGTAATTAAACTACTAAATCAACAAAATAAGGAAATGACAAGTAAGAGCAAATAACAACTACAAACTAGATTCGAAGAAGTGCAAGGATGGATAATGCTTCGGGTGTTCTCTACCTAGTGAAATCGAGTGGGGTTGCTTATATCGTTTTATGCTTTTATTTGAATTTGCTAAGAGCATGAAGATGCTATAATGGTAAACTTCTAAAACCTAACAAGTAATTAAACTACTAAATCAACAAAATAAGGAAATGACAAGTAAGAGCAAATAACAACTACAAACTAGATTCGAAGAAGTGCAAGGATGGATAATGCTTCGGGTGTTCTCTACCTAGTGAAATCGAGTGGGGTTGCTTATATCGTTTTATGCTTTTATTTGAATTTGCTAAGAGCATGAAGATGCTATAATGGTAAACGTTTCCCTTCGGGTACTATAGTCTTACGTCTAAGGTGTTCCCAAACTCGATAATAAGACTCCTTCCTAATCTTCACAAGCTATTCAAATAATCATTCAAGTAATTAATGTCTCCTAATGGGGGTTCTAATATGACTAGCTCTCTCTCAACGAATTAAAAGTATAATCAACGCATTTGTATACCAACAACTCACACAAAAAATTTAAACATGTTCATGTAACTCTCGTATATGTTAAACATGCCTCAAAATACAGATTAATAGAAGCTAATACACAAAGCACCAACAAAACTCAAGAAGAGAAGAAATAATCTAAATATCAACAATAATCAAAGCATAAACAATTTCAACACTCAATATTCACATGGTTCAAAACACTTAAAGCATAAAAAGTTCAGCCCATGATGAGGAAACACACATGGCTAAAACAAAAAAATAAATATAAATAAACAAGAAATTTACCTAACAAAGCTTAAATAAAAGAAAAATATCACCTTGAGAGTCTTGTAATTCCTCCATTCTTACATGAAAATAAAATACACAAATGATTCTAAACTAAGAAAGCATAAAAATGAAAAATGTGTTTTAGGAGAAAAACTCCTCAAACTCTAATCTAACACCTTAACTCATTTAATGTGTGTGAAAATGAGTTCTTGATTGTGGGGGGATGAACTCTAGGGCTCCAAAATATGATTATGGGTAGTATTTATAGCTTGAAGTGTTTGAGACGCATTTTGCACCTAAGTCCTTAAAATTCTTTAAAATTCTTGAATTTCCGTACAGAAATAGGTTGACTCGGCAGTCAGGGTGGTTTGACTCGGCTGTCCAGGTGAGTTGGCATACCATAAACTATTCTGGAAGTAGGGACCGAGTGATTTGACTCAGCTTTCCGAGTGGATTTTGCTGCAACATTGCATCTTCTCGTTTCTATCATATCTTGAGCTCCCGACCTCCGATTAACTTGATTCTTTTTTTGATTCCACTCATTTTTTCGAGACACGTCCAATGTTGTAATTATATTATTGATTGCATGAATTTTCAGACATGTTTTTGCTTTCAAATAAGTTCAATTTACCTACAAAATTAGTAAAACACTATTTTTATCCAAATCAAGTGTAATGAGTCATTTTAGTGCGAATAATACAATAAAATACTCAAAATTATGCAAAATAAACACATGAATTTCAAGAAATTTTTACACTAATCACTTCGCAGCAGGGACATGCAAGACATTTGATAATGTAAATTGTCTAGAGGGAAACCGTAAAATAGAAGTTATTTAAGTCTGTTGTGAGGCTTTGATAAACTTCTTCCATCCCATCATATTCTGAATAGATAAGTTATTTAAGTCTGTTGTGAGGCTTTGATAAACTTCGGAGTCTACGAGCCATGGTTGAGAGTATGGGGCTGGGAATTTGGAGAACGAGCAACATTCACAATAACATTGAGTTTTTTTTTTGCAGTATGGTGGGATATGACCAGTGTACCCACAAAGTTGGCACACCATAGGGTTACGATCAACACTAGAATTTGACGATGAACCTCCACCAGGAGAAAAATACCTGCTACTCGAATTTGAGTTGTGAGAGGATCTATTCCCGGTAATGGGCCGCCACGTGAAGAGTTATAGTGGGGACCATAATTACCCCCACTATTCGAGTTGTATTGGCCATTAAAGGAACGATGGGAATTGGAATGGGATTGTCTCATAGCAACATTTTCTGTGGCAACCAGATTAGTGGTGGCGAGATCAATTTGTTTTCAAAATAACTCTTGTGCCATGATTTTATCATGTAATTTAGAGAAAGAAATTGGTTTATCGAGGGCTTGGATGAAGTAAAACAATATTTAGAGAATACAATTGTATATATATTTTATGTTTATCCCACATCGAAAAGTGTATCCAATTAGTTTAGAATTACATTGTATTTATGCACTCTCCTACATGTTAATAAATATCTTTTCACTAATTATTCTCTATATGGTATCAAAGCCCACTTTGGCTAACTGCCTTTTTTTTCGTTTCTTCATTTCTCATTTTTTGGTAACTTGGTTAGGATTTCTATACTTATCTATGAAAATCGTGGAATACGCTCATTATTATCGATTATCCCCCAGAGTGTTGGTCCCTGAGACGAGTGTAAGATCAACTGACTTGATGTCTGCTGATTGTGTGGAAAATAAACTAACTCTTCAAAGTAACTAGTCCGCTGATTTCACTAGGGGCCTAGGACTAGTTAGTCGATTGATTAATTACTTATCGGAGTTAAGTGCGGAATTGTAGTGTGCCCATAGATATTATACTCGTCTATTTAATAAATACAGTGTGTAAAACAGTTTATGCACAAATATGTATGAAAAGACTTGAAATGTAAAGTGCAGAAATGTAAATAACACATTGATTTATAGTTGTTCGGATATACGTTCCTACGTCCACTCTCACGTCCTAACGTGATGTTTAATCCCTTTAATTTACCACAAATTACAAGGGTCTTGACCTTTATAGTCCCAAGGGTAGGACTTTGAGATCTGAGCCGTCCTAACAGCTACGGTCTCCACAAGTGATTGTAAGCACTTGCACTTCCCCACAAGTGATTGTAAGCACTTGCACTTGAACTCCACAAGTGATTATAGAGCACTTGGACTCTTTACAGTGATGAACACTCAACTTGACTTCTAGGGTTTTATGGTAGAAGGTGGGTTTTGTGTATATGAACTAGGTGAGAATTTCCCTTACAATCTGTTTTAGCCTCATGCTAGGATTGGGAAATTCTCTCTAAGCTATGGATATATATGAGTGGTTAAACTGGCTTAGATGGTATGAGTTCATTCACTGGGGATGAGGTGATGCGTGTTGAATCTTCATGAATGATCTTCTTGAGCTCTTCTTATTTCTTGACTTTATGAACTTTGCTCGACCTCTGCATCTCACACCTCTTCTCTCCAAATGATGTAAGAACTGAACTCATTTATATAGTGTTGAGTTTGAATGTTACCGTTGGATGATGGCATTCAAAACTCCACTAATTGAGGAATTGGCAATCTCTTGATATGATATGATTGAATATTACCATTGTCATGTAATTTCAATCATATCTTTGACTTTCCTTTCTTGTGCGTATCTTGTCAATCCTTGACTTCAACTCTGATTGGCCTTCCTTTAATTGGGTACTCATCTGATCTTTCTTTTAGGCTTCTGCTGTCTTTTATTCAGCTGCTGTCTTTACCCCGCTGCTGTCTATACTCAGCTGCCTTTTACTCAGCTGTCTTTACTCAGCTGTTTTTTACTCAGCTGTCTTTACTCAGCTGCTGTCTCTTCTCAGCTGCTGTCTTTACTGTGCTGTCTTTACTCAGCTGCTGTTTCTTCTCAGCTGCTGTCTTTACTCTGCTGTCTTTACTCAGCTGGTTGTAAGATGACTTCTACTCAGCTTGTAAGAAGACTTCTACTCTGCTGGTCAGAAGACTTCTACTCTGCTGGTAAGAAGACTTCTACTCATCTTACTCTTACTCTTCTTATCCTATAAGATGAGTTCAACTCATCTTATCAGGAGACTTCTAGTCTTGGTCTTCTCTTCTCTTCTTGAGCATTGACATGTCTTCTCTTCTAACCAGAGTCCTATCTATTACAAGATGTATAATAAAGTTGTCTATACAATACAACTTATCCTATTACATGTTTGATTTGGTTTATCAAAACTAAACTAAGGATATACATATCCCAACACAGAGTCTCAGTTCCTTCCCTCGTCCCCAAACCCTACAGGCCTCACGCCCACCACACACGACCGACCGCCTCACGCCGCCGCTAGCCTAAAACCTTCCGCTGCTCGCTTCTCATGGATGGTAATACTACAACCGCTCCTTCATCGCCACTACTGAATCGTCCCATCAGGCCTGGGATATTCTCGCCATCACATATGATAAGCCCTTTCATGGTTGCATCATGGCTCTACCACCTCCTTCATCCAGAAAAAAGTAATCGAACTATTACTAAGTTTATGCATGAAATCAAGGGGGTGGTAGATGAGTTGTCTTTTCTTGGGGTTAAATCTTTTGATCAAGAGGTCTTGGTTCTCAATGTTTTGAATGGCCTGGATGATGGATACAAGGAGCTGGGATAAGCGATTCAAGCACGTGAATCTCTAGTTTTCTTCGATGAATTACACGAGAAGCTGCTAAGCACAGAGGCACAGATCAATGCTCGCCCAGCACCTACCGCCCCGTATCCTGCCACTGCCTTCTATTCGCATGGCACGGCCGGTTGCCATGGTCGGTTCTCAGCCAAGCCTCGTCTGCCCACCCCTTCACATGCTCACCCACCTCAGAAGCCCTCCCAGCAGCCTGCTCGACACTCTCACATGCCCGCCTCTGCTGCCAACCATCAATCATAACCGCATGGGCGTCGCCCGTACTTTGGGAAATGCCAATTTTTTGGTGCCTCTGGTCACTTTGCTCGTAGGTGTGATCAATACTCGATTCTTGTAGCACCTCAGCCTTCTCCTCCGGCTTACTCCCATCCTCCGACTCACACTGCCTCTTCTACCCCTACTGCTTCAGACTGGATTCTTGATTCTGGCACCTCCCATCACATCACCAATAACTTAGCCAATCTATCGATGCACTCACCTTACGACGGTAAAGATAAAGTTATCATTGGTGATGGTAAAAGCCTTATGGTTGCGCATATTGGCACTCTTTTGTTTCCAAATGTCTCCTTCTTGAATTTCTCGGATGTTTTGCATGTTCCTCTTATGTCTCAAAACTTGATCTCTGTCTCACAACTTTGTGCCTCGAATGATGTTGTTGTTGTTCTCTCTGATTGTGATTTTCAAGTGAAGGATCGTCATACGGGGGGCATTCACATTCAGGGACCTCAAATTAACGGTCTCTATATCTGGCATTCTCCCTCACCTGCCTCACCCTGTTGCTCATATCACTACCCATCAGCCGCTCTCCATCTGGCATGCTCGTCTTGGACACCCCTCCTCCAAGATTTTAGATTCTGTTGTGTCAGGTCATAATTTACCTTTACATAGACCAATCAATTTTCTTATAACTCGTGCAAATGTGTTAAGAGTCACAAACTTCATTTTCATGATACATCTTTATCGTTTGGTATGCCACTTGAGTTGATTTTTTCTGATGTATAGACATCCCCTGTTTTATCTGTTGATGGTTACAAGTACTATGTTATATTTGTTGATCATTTTACTAAGTATGGTTGGATGTATCCCTTAAAATGCAAGTCTGGTGTATTGTCCACCTTTACATCTTATAAAGCACTCGTTGAAAACTTCCTCAATACCAAAATCAAAACCCTTTATATGGACAATGGTGGAGAGTTCATTGTTCTTCGCCCTTTTCTCACCACTCACGGCATTACCCACCTCCCCACACCCTTAAACATAATGGTGTTTCCAAGTGTGGTCATCGTCACATTGTTTACACTGCTTTAGCTCTTCTTCACCACTCGTCCATGCCCCTCACCTACTGGCCATATGTCATGTCTGCTGCCACATATACCATTAACCGTCTATCTAAGGTCTCCCTCTCCATGAAATCATCCTTTGAATCCCTTTTCCATCGGCCCCCGAACATTCTAAAACTTAGGGTTTTTGGGTGCCTCTGTTATCCTTGGCTTCGTCCATACACCCCACATAAACTAGCCTCCCATTCCCTGTCATGTATCTTTGTTAGATACTCCCTCACCCAAAGTGCCTATCTCTGCCTCGAGCTTTCCTCCAGCCGACTATACACCTCTCGTCATGTGAAATTTGTTGAAACTACATTTCCATTTGACACACCCCCTGTTGCTCCAATTCCTCCCCCTCCCCCTATGTCAACCCTTTTATCCCTACTCCTCCACTTGTTGTTGTTATTCCCACTTCAGATCCGGTTCTTGCTACTCCTGATTCCCTCCAGGCACCGTCACCTGTTCCGGCGGCACCTCATCATCCTATGATCACACGGGCTCGTAATAACATCTTCAAACCTAGTCTGAAGTATGGTCTCACTTCCTCTGTCGAATAAGACATTGAGCCTCGTACTGTTTCTCAACCCTTACAGGACAATCGTTGGCGAGAGGCCATGTCTGCTAAATTTTCGACACTGCTCAAGAATGACACTTGGAATCTCGTGCTCTCTAGGACCACTCATAAAATTTATACCCAATCTGATCACCCACCTCAGATGCCAACACTTGATCGACCATTCTATTCGTCCAAGTAGACGAGCTCTTCCCTCATGGTTGTCCATCATATATGGATAAACAACCACCTCGACAAGGCCGTCAGTCCAACTAATCCAGTCCATCCTACATGTAAAATGAATAAGAACAAACAGTTTGCCAACCGAGCAAAGAATACTAAGTCTTAAGAGGCCAAGTGTCACATAAGTGTACATGTGTCCTTCTTTAAAGACACGAACAATGTAATAGTAGCAACTTATGCTTCCATGTAATATAAAAAAATGGTCATTTGACCTAATTAATACAAAATGTGAATTTCAACAAGAAAATCTCTCTCTTAAACTATCTAATGTCCTTAAGAACATTCAATACAAGTTCTTACCTCATCATAAATATTTATATTGGTATAGCAAAATTGAAGTGTTGTTTCTAGGTCATCTCAATATCAATTTTTTAGTTCAACCATAAAGCATTCATCAGCTCGATCTTGGTCCTCAACCTCAAAGCCCGACCTGGAGAGCAATGGTTATACCCAATATTCATAAATAAAATTATGTCCACGAGCTCGTCCACCTTGACTTTTTCGTATTTTTGCGAATTTATTAACACAAAAATAACTTACTCAAAAGCGTATGAGTTCGTTATAGTATTGCAAGTATACGACCAAGTGGTATCGATCTAGGACCTAGGAGAGCGTGGAGCCCCAAAATTGTACGTCGGCATGGTGTTACAGAGGCTAAACGGGAGGATTAAGCAAATATCAATAAGAAAAATAAACACTAAGTAAACAACTAAAACTAACTCTCGAGATGAAAGTGAAAGTGGAAGAATTGCTTCGGGTGTCTTACTTATGTGGGATCACTAATGAATTCATAAATTAATTACAAGATTAAACCAAATGTCTTGATGTGTGTTAAGGTTATCACATATATGTGTAGGTCAAATCCCTCGTGAGACTTAGGTGAACACGTTCACTAATTAGCAATTATATAGTCTAATTAGTACCATAAACTCCTAGGATAGTGACATGTAAACACTTTCAACACGATTACTAATGTTTACGACTCGTCTTCTCACTAATATCTTAGACGGCCTCTAATCGATTAATGTCTAGTATTATCGATCTAAGCAATCAACCCTCTTTCGGTTAAGCTAATTACTATTTAACTTCAATTAATTAATCAAGACTCACACTCACACCCACACCTCAATCATGCAAATCCAACTGTCGTTGCAATTATCATAAAAATTGAAAATGCTAGCTAATATGATTAATCAACCAATTGAATCACACAAATCACAACAATAGAAACATTTAAACCAAGACATAAGCCGAAAATGCAATTAATCCATAAACTCTCTACCCACATAATTTCAACACCCAAAACAATAAGAGTCTACCCCATATACAAATCAACAAATAGAATGAAACTCATGAAAAATAAAAACAAAACATTAAAGAAAGATATCACCTTAATATCTTCAAATGAAATGAAATACTCAATTTAAAACTAGCTAAGAAATTGAAATTAAACTAATTTAATCTAATCTAATGAGTGAAAGTGAAGTGGGGAGGAGAGGGTTTCTCCCCCAATCGCTTCTCTGTTTCTCCGCCAATTCCTCTTATGTGTGCTGCTCTCTATTGGCTGATGTGTATCTCTCTAATTAAACAATGATATGGGCTCTTTCGTAAGCATGGGCCACACTGCTTGCTTTCTCTTCTATTTCATATTGGTTCGCATGGTGTTCCCAATAATCGCAGCATTGCCGCCAGCCGCCCTTCCCCTTTCCATTCTCCCTTTCTCCCATTTTTTTATGGTTTCTTTCCTCCCACCACCACCGAGTGACCAAGCCCGTCGCCCCCACCCCCACCAAGCCCCCTCCATCTCCCTTGATTCACCGGTGCGGCCCCCTCTCTCTCCCTCGATTTTCTGCATTTTTTTTTGTTCAACCCGTCGCCGTCGTCGCCTGGTCCAAGATTGTCGACCACCCCACCCCAAGTTTTTGCATTCGGCCGTCGCCTGGTAAAGATGTCAACCGCATTTTTTTTGTTAGGGTTTTCTGCACAAATTGTTGTCGACGAGAGTGCATATGGTCAACATTAAATTGTCGAATTTTTTAAAAAAAAAATCCGACAATTTTAGGTCGACCATATACACTATCGTCGACAAATTGTTATCAACGAGAGTGTATTTGATCGACAGTAGTTTATTGAATTTTTTTGAGATTTTTCTAAGTATTTGCTGAAATTTTTGATTTTTTTTGTTTGTTTGGTGGCCACCGGAAGTGATGGTGGCGGCGATTGTTGCTGCAGAAATTAGGTTTATGGTTTAAAGGTTGAACATGGGGTGTAGTTAATAGTGGTGGTGCATTTAGTAGTGTAATATTACTTAAAGGGTATTTTGGAGTTTTCACACTATTATTAAATTAATAAAGTGATGGGGGGAGTGCATCCAACTCAAATGGAGGTGTAAATAGTCACACCCTTGTGTTAAATGGCATCCAACTTGGGCCTCAATGTATATTTCTTTCTCCTTTTATATTGAGCTCCTCCTTTTTCTCCACTTCTCGATTTATTCCTTCGATTGACTCTACAATATATTTAAGGCGTGTTTTGCTTAACAAATGCCAATTTTCTCAACAAAAATAGCAAACCACATCTTTTTTCTAAATCAAGTGAGAAATTAGTCAATTTAGTGTAAATAATGCAATAAAATTCTTAAAATTATGCAAAATAAACGCACGAATTTCAAGCAATTTTCACACTAATCACACTTCGACATATCTGATCACCCCCTTAAAGGTAAGCACTTGATTGACGAGCTCTTCCCTTGTGGCTGTCTATTATGGACGAACAACCACCTCAGCAAGAACGTCAGTCCAACTAAGACTGTCCATCCTGCATGTAAAATGGATAAGAACATTCAGTTTGCCAACTGAGCAAATAATACTAAATTTTAAGAGGTCAAGTGTCACATATATAAGTGTACACATGTCCATCTCTAAAGACACAAACAATGTAATAATAGTAGCAATTTATGCTTTTATGTACTATAAAAATGGTTTAATACAAAATGTGAATTACAACTAGAAAATCAATCTAACGTTGTTACTAACATTCAATACAAGTTCTTACTTCATCATAAATATTTCTTTGTTAGTCAAACCTAAGCCACATATCAAGTCATCATAAGTTATGTCTAGTAATAATACTGAATTATACCGAAAATATCGATATGGTGAAAATCGATACAATACTAAAAATTCAAGGGTTGGTCTGCTATGGACTCGAGTGCATGTTGTGCACCCTAGTCCATGTTGCACTTTTTGGTAAATGGTGTTGCACTTTTCAATTATTAAACTGTATAATAATATTTTTAGTAATAATTGAAAAGTGCAACACCATTTATCAAAAAGTGTAAGTTAATAAACTGAAAAGTGCACATGGACTAGGGTGCACAACATGCACTCGAGTGCATACTAGACTTTACCAAAATTCAATATAAAAAATGGGTTAGTCTTATGTGAAATATTGCATACATGCATTCCATCCCAATTAGGCAAGTCAAAACCCTAAGTCCAAAAGTCAAATTAAGTCAATTTTAAAAAATTCGCGGGTCATAAGCATGGATCCGGGTTGCCCAGAAAATTCGCGGGTTGCAAACAAGTGATTTACTACATGACCAAAATATTGTTACTACAAGGCCAAAATATTACCACTAGAAGGCCAAAAATTTAATACTACATGTCAAAACATTCTGAAAAATTCACCAAAAAATAAAGTCTCCAGAATATTTTTGAACATGTAGTAATAGACTTTTGACCTTGTAATGATAAAATTTTGATCTTGTAGTAACATTGTTTTAGTCATGTAGTAGCCGAATATGTCAAAATTATTTTAGTAATTTTGCCCCCAAAAAAGAAGTGTCCAGAATATTTTTGGACTTGTAGTAATACACTTTTTTTAACCTTGTAGTGACAAATTTTAGTTCTTGTGGTAACATAATTTTGGTCATGTAGTAAAATAATAATATATTAGAGTGAAAATAAATATTTTAATTAAGGTTGACCCGCTTTGACCCGTGTTGACCCGCGCTGACCCACGAATTTTGACCTAATTTACCTTAATTAGTCATATTGCATGTATGCAATATTGCATTTAAGTTTTTGCGATAAAAAATTGCATACAATATATTGTACCGAAAACTTGGTATATACTTATCGATTCATACAGAAAATATCAAAGCATTGTTTCATATTGAATTATCGGTATATCGGTTCATATCGAAAATACAAAAATATGGTATATACCGGTGTATTGTTTCATATTGAATACCAAACTATTTTTTGTATTTTGGTAGTATATACTGAAATATCACGGTATGTCCATTTAAAAAAAAAAATCGGTACGATACCGTACTGTTTTTCAGTACAACAAGCACAATATACTAAAATTTTGATATTTTTTTTCCACCCGAACCTACACCGTAGGTCCGTAACCATTGATCCAACTCACAATATCTTGATTTGCTGATCCCAAAAAACCTTTTTCCACGACACTTTTGGCTGCTACAAACTTTTGATGGTCTTGGAAATACACCAATGGGTTTGTAGGTAGCCTATATACCTCTTTTTGTCATTTACAATTTCAGATCTTTTGTTTGTTTTGTTTTTATAATATGAAAGGAAAAGGGTAGGATTGTCAGAGTTGGTTAATTTTGTTACTTGCAGGTGGTCCCATTCATTTTTTCTTTTTAACAGCAGTACAGTACGTACTAACACTTTGAATAATGATTCTTGTTAATTTTTACAGTTTTGTTTCTCTCATTAAAGCCAGGTACACTAAACTCAGAGTTGGAGACATAGCCATAGCTGAAAGCTGTTGACAAACAACAAGATGTATGGAGAAAGTGGTGATGATGGAGGATTGGATCGATTGATTGAAGGCATTGTGGATGACGGTTTCTCCCAAACCAATAATATCCCAAATTGCAGCAGCAAGGGTCACACCTTTTCCATGCCGGAAAAAGTACTCCTGCCAGTAGCGATGATGGACAGCAGCATCAATTGCGGTGAAACTGTGCACGATTTAAACTGCACTGGTTTTAATGGTGAAAATGAGTATCAAATTTACTCTACGACTGGCGAAACCCCATATAGTGATTTATTGAGCATGTATCCGGCTTTGCCCCCCAGATCTTCTTCATTATCACTGCTTCCTTGTTCTTCATCAAATACCTTTTCTTCATTCGGCCTAATGCTGGATCCTCATCATGTGTATGCCGACCCTTTGAATCTGCCCCAACACCAACACTTCTCTTCTCTGTTGACAGACTTAATGTATCATTCTTTCCCAAATCCAAATCCAAATGCAAATGCAGTAGGGGATGAGAAAGAGGCGTTGATGATGAATCAAAATGGTGATGGAATTTCTTCAGGGGAAAGGGAGTGCAATGTTGTCAAACACTCTGCTTCGGAAAAGCAGAAGAGACACGAGATCAATAACAAGTTTCAAGCTCTCAAGGAATTGATTCCTAATCCCACCAAGGTAATCTATCTAAATATATATGTATGTAATGTTGATGAATTAATTAATGGTAATTAATTTATGAAATTATCTTGCAATAATCAATCCAAGGAGGATAGGGCGTCGATCGTGGGGGATACGATCGAGTACATCAACGAGCTGAAGAGGAGAGTGATTGAGCTCAAAGTGGTTGTGGAGAGAAGAAAGAGACGACGTGCTAAACAACAGACTACTCAAGAAGAAAAGCAGCAGCAGAGTTTGGATGAAAATGATTCGGAGAGTTCATCATGGGTTCACCGCAAATCATCGAGAAACACAGAGGTCGATGTTCGAATCATGGAGAATGATGTTACAATGAAGCTTGTAATTCAAAAAAAGAGATCAAGCAACAACTGCTTGCTATTTGTGGCAAAGGCTCTCGATGAACTTCACCTGGAGCTTCACCATGTCTCCGGTGGGGCCATTGGGGATTTCTATACTTACCTTATTAATTCTAAGGTACTTATTAATTTATTCTTATAAACTTAATTTGGTTTAATAATTCATATATATATATATGTGTATTTATGTTTGCAGATTTGTGAAGGTTACTGCAATGTGTATGCAAATAGAGTAGCAAACAAGGTCATTCAAGTTATCGATCAAGTGCAGTTAGGTATGTGAAATTAATTCTTAATTAGTTAATGGTTTATTGCCTTCTAATCAAAAAGTAAAATAGGGCTTTGTGTTATAATTAGAGAGAGAGAGATGAATATGGGCATGCAGATGTACATGCAGTACTTTCAATAGTAATGATTAAAAGTATCGATTATATTCTCACATTACTTAAAAATAAAATATATATATTATAATCAGGACGATTTAGTTTTTTTTTTTTTTTTGCATGAATATACAATATAAATTACAATATTAGTTACTTTATACATAAAATTTACAAAACCTCAAATAAATCTCAATCATTATTCTTCTTTCTTATTTTATGTGTTCAAAAGGAAGTGTAAATTTGTAAGGAAAGGAGGAAGTATGATTTAAAAAATACAACAATGCAAAAACGACAATGAGTTACTATATTCCTAGTGATAAATGGAAAATATGTTGCTAGTTGCTACACAAATTTTTATCATGCATTTGTGTTTAGACCACTAGACCTGTGACAGCATTAAGTAAATGCAATTGTATATAGGATAAATGTCAATTTTGATCCTATAATTTTGGGTGAACCAATTTTAGTCCCTTTTATTTTTTATTTCTTAGTTTTTGTCCATCCTGTTTAATTTTTGTCATTTTTATGGTTTTTAAAATTTCAGTTCATTTCACTAGATACTTAACACTCACTAAATCATCTAAAATACTTCATTTATTTTATTCACGTACCACTAAATTTAATTTTCATAAAAAGTAAGTATTGCACGTATCTGAATTAAACAAAACAAAATTAGCAAAATTAATTCAATGAAAAATAACAAATTAAACCAAATCAATCCATTAATGCAAGTCACAAGGTGGCTCGATTTACTTCCTCCCTGCCTGTTCAAAAGTCACGAACTATTAAATTACAAAATTTGTTCAAATTACCAAAGTAAAGAATCCAGTGGTTTGAATAATTACAGTATATATATACATCCTAAAATTGCTAATTTTGATTTTTATGGATCAATTTCTGGATGTTAATGATCTTTATCATCAAACTGTTGGTGAATGGTGAGTGAGTGTTGCTGCCATCTTAATTCTTCTCTTTTTTTGACAATAAAAAAATCCTCCCTTCTTTCTTTTGATATACTTAATTCACTCACAAATGCGTACGTACACTATATAGGATACTGGAATGTGACCTTGTTTTTTATAATACGAAATTTATGCATGTGCAAAAAAAGTTACCAGAAGGAAACAGTTTTTAAACTTGTGCAATCAATTACCAGAAAATAATAATACTCCAGCACCACAAAATAATATATTCCAATTAATTTAATTAATTAATAATTTATTTGGCAGGGAGACTAACAAAATTTTCGTGGGAAATTAATTGCCTCAGTATTTTCGTTTTGTCCTCAAATGATGATGGAGAAGCAATGACATACTTAGGGGATTTTTTTTATTATTATTTTTATCTAGAACTTAATTTGCGCTTAGAGTTGATTAAGTTGGATTAGTGCATGGTTAATTAGTAAAATAATTATATATTAATTCTACTTTTTTATGGTTATTTAATTCAGATTGATGAATATGCTTACTAATTCAACTCTACGCTTCATGTATTTTTAGTTTATGAATTATGCATATGATATAATAATAGATCGGTCATAGAAACAGTTTTTTTTTTCGATCCGAGCCAGGAAAAAGTAAAGTCGAAAAAGATAATTGCATAGTTCAATATTTAAGCTCCAAGATATTATTATCTAGTGAATTCATTTAAAAAGTAAGATTTTTTTAATGTTAATTATCATAATAATAAAAATGGCATTAATATATGTGTTCAAATACTTCAGTAACTTACTACTCAAAAAAAAAAACTTCAGTAACTTACTTTTATTTGTGGGTCGAATTGATCTTTTCACAAAAATATTGATGAAGACGTACATAAAAATTAACTTCCAAAATTTTGACTTGAAAACAAGTTTTTTTGTTTTGTTTGTTTTGCGCTAATTTTTTTCGCTTTGTTTGTTTTGCGGTATTTTTTTTTTAACATATATATTTGACCCGTGTTTTGTAATTTCACTTCCTAATTTATATTAATATTTCATATAAATTTTTGTCATTAGGAAAATATATGTAAGTTCCTAACCAAGTAGCCAACCTCTCTCTCTCTTATCAAACCTTTAAAGAAAAAGATAACAAAATTCCATTATCTTCCTCTTCTAATAAATCATTTGAATACATAGAAATTAATCACACATGAGTTTATTCCTCTACATGACCAACACACTTGCTTTCCTTTACACCATGATACAAGATTTTCCTAATTTTGTCTACTATCAGAGAATGAATCTTTAATCAAAATCAGCTATTCACCCTCCAGCCTAGCTCCTTGGAGTCAGTCAGTCAGCCTTAGCTTGGTGAGATATGATCATACCAAGTACAAGAATTCTAACTTTTTCTTCATCACTTCGAACACGCACTCATAGTCAAAGACAGGAAACAGATGATGGTCGAATAACAGGATTACTCCATATCAAGAGTCGTACAAGACTAAAACTACTTCAAGTCCATGTGTTACTTTACAATCTATCCATACAAAACCACTTCACAAATTTAGATCTAACCTCTGAAAATCTTCTATTGAACTGCCAACCGCTGAAGGTGATCCAAGAACACCTCAAAGCTCACATCATCAGTGAAGATGATGTCGCCTCCAGGAACCGCTGGAGACTCTGAATTATAAGTAGCCGAAGGATTCAATTTTGCTAGCAGAAAACGAGCCTGCAATTTTTAATGCATTAACAGTCATATTAAGGCGTGATGTTATCTACTGTTAATAAAGCTTTAAAATGATTTCAAAATTAAGGCTAAAAACAATTAAATTAACAAATTGTTACTACTATACATCATCAAATCAACCTCATGTCACTAGAGCAATTGCTAAAAATTATCTGTTTTAGGATCATGATCATGGTACTCCCCCAAGCCTTGTACCATCAAGTGTGAGGATCCCTATATCCTTCAGCAAGCTATTTTTTTTTACCTACTAAGTATTAGATTCTCCTTAAAAATCAAACATGCTCACTAATTCTCATCAACAGATAGAGACTTTTTTTGTTTTCCCACTTGTGGGGGCCTTTCATAAAATTTCTATCTCATTCAAAGATTCTTTCAACTGGGAGAAAGTAAAGGTGACTCGGATGGTAATAACTGTACAATGAAAATGCCAGTGAAAACAATCCTGGACCTCACAGAAGCAGTGCATTTCTACAGAAATCCAACATGTCATCATGTCACTAACAACAATAGAAAACTAGAACACCATACCTAGGTAAATGCAACTAGGTAGAGCAAACAGGACTTTTATTGTAAGAACTTACTCTATGACTATGCAATTATTCAAGCCTATGCTTCTTTATGCAACAAAGAATGTGGATTGTTATTGAAACCCACACCAAATGTAAATACGTTTGAACTATATAACTTTTTGGTGTTGATCATGCACTAAGGTGGCAGAGGGAACCATGAATACCGGCATCGTATGTTAGACAGACACAACAGACTGAAATCCATTACTAATTTAGAAGACAAGATCCCAGAAAACTCTAATAATATAATGTTTGAGTAATATTTTAAAGTTATCTCTACACAGACAGGACAATGTTGTAATCCTAAAAGTCAGACTGCATAACCAAGTTCAAATAACCTGAACTGGAACCTGTGCATCAAACAATGTCCTAGACAGTATACACATAATCAATTAACTCCAGTTTGAATTGAAAATGTTGATTGTAAGATAACAAAAACCAATACTAGCCATAGTTCTGCTCAGTTGTGAGTGAGACTACTGATAACAAGTAACATGGAAAGCATGCAAACAAAAATAAAATGCTGAAAGAAGTTGATAATGCCAGAACAAACTAGTTTCAAGAAAAGAGATATGAAGACCTGAGAACCATGTTGATCACAGATTACAAGGCGAGGAACTGGAAATTTTTCTCTTATAATGGCATCTGCATCATTGCGAGGAGCTTGTAGCAGTTGAGCAAAGGCCTAAAAGAACAAAAAATAAAAAACATAGCCATTAAGTTACAAAAAAATTGTAGGTCATTAAATGTCAAGGCTAACCCACTAGCTTAACCAACAAAGGATATTGCATGACATAATTTTAAACATTGTTAGCGTGCTCTATTTGAAAATGGCCATAGTGTGCTGTAGAAGGACAGCACTCAGTCTGAATTCTTAACGTGATTGTTCTTGATTAAAATTTTAGCGAACATGAAACAGAAAGAAAATCAGTTTTTTTAGAACATACCAAATTCTAGCATTTATCATGTATATAGGTACAATAAATCTCTCCCCTTGGATGCTAGTGGTTTACACATTTACAGGGGTTGATAATCCTAAATATACAAATGGTCCTATATGACTTGGTTTGTTTATATGACTTAATAATTGATTCTCTACAAGATAAACACGGAGTTAGAATATAACTTATCACCACCACTTCAAAGTTCCCACTTTAGTCAAACTGCAGTACAATGTGCGTAAACAAACAGTCATTCTCATGGAGCAACAGAATTACCTGATGTTCAGGTAATTCATGATATCCAGCTTTTCGCCATTGAGCAATAGTTGATCCATGAAATATAACAATAGTGAAATATGAATCCAGGAGAAGGATTTTATCGGCAGCAATGGAAATCACATCCAGAAGAGCAGGTTCTGGCCCAGAATGGAAAGAATAGGAGATCAAGGAAGGTTGAATCATAACAACTGAATTAGAAACACTTTCTCTATTCAAAATCATTCTAAAGTATGCTGTCTCATCTGGACTATTGTTGAAGACCTGCATACAAAAGGACAAGAAAACAACGGTCAGCTAAGTCATAAAGCTGGAGATGCGGAGAATTTTCTTTCTTTTTGTTCAAATTTCCTACCTTCATTATACAAGTTATTTTTGAGCCATGCTATCTACATTAAAATTGGATGTCATTTGCCTTGGAACTCCATTGAATAGGTAACAACATATAGCATCTGTACAGTGTTGTCTAGCCTAACTATATTCTGTTTTTCCATTCTAAAGCATAACTTGGGATTCTCCATCTAAGACATTACTTTATATAGTTGTACTCCGAAGTATTAGTTCTTACTAATCGAACATTCGTCAACTCGAAAAAACCACACAAGGCAATAACCCATCCATCATCAGTTTGCTACACAGGATGCCAAGACACTAGGCTACTGCAATGATCATGTAACTCAATCCAAAACACAAAGTGCAGGCTAACGCTACAAAAGTAATGAACATTTCACTTATGGAAGCTCAGCCAATGTCCAAAACCTATTATAAGTGTATCCAACCACAGAAGGTTCAATAAAATTCAATGACAATACTTAACCCATTTTGTTCCATAAACTGCATCAATTGACCTGAAAGTTCAATGTGCCGATTTACAGTGACGTTGAGCTTAAATGGGCACCCTTCACCCTTAAAGCACATGCTTAAACCTTGAGAGGTTGCACATGACAGGTATGCCGGTATGTTTAATTTATAATATTCATAGACAATGTCTGATATGAACAAACATTTGTTAGAGAGATTATCATTTACCTGGACAAATTGTGAACGCCGTAAGTGGAACATGAACTGAGGAAATATTGATAATCTAGGGGATAAACTGAAAGAAGATGGGCTGTCCTTCTGGTATTCTCCAAATTGTGAACATATATGTATTAATGATTTATCCAGCCATCTTATAGGATCAAATTCAGCCTACAGAAAACAACAATTCCAATATGAAAAAACATCCATAACTTGACAAAAAGGTAAAGCAAGCACTAAAAAGAAGCAATCAATAAACAAGTCCAATTTCATTATGCTCATTCCCTTTTTTGAAATAATACTATTCACACTACTTATCTGTACCCTCTAACCATTACTTATTTACTCAAACTGTCATTAACTTTATTCATAAGCAATCACTTTATTTATAAATGAACCCCATAATACCCATCATAAATTCCTACCCCCAACTTATCTACTTTGCACATAAACTAATCGATATTCATTAAAATCCGTGTCCAGAGAAATGTTCATAATGAATTTGGACGGAGGGAGTAACTCAACAAATGTGCTTCAAACTTCAAATGTTAGTTATCATGAGATGAACCATTAAAAAGTGTATTCTCTAAGATTTGAGATACAAGGCAACTACAGGAAGAATGATTGTTCGTAGCAGCAAAAGAGTCCCAACTTAGCGTGCTCAGGTAACACCTTATTATTAAACATATGAAGGCAATAGTCAATCATGAATTCATATCTACTCAGACCATAAAACAAAGATAGGGAAGAATAAAAGGGGCTTATATTCTCTATCAACAAAACATCAGGTACAAGAACAAATAGTAATGCAAGTCCTTCATAGAGAAGTGCATGCAATCCTCACATCAAGAACCATGCCCTAGTTATTTAATTAGAATAAGCTACAAACATTTTTAAAGAGGAATATTAGTTATTAAGTTATTTTAGCCAACATATTATTAATTTTAAAGATATTGATGGTTTACCATGGTCAACACAATGCATGGGTAGTAGGTTATACAGTCAGACTTAATAAAGAAACCGAACCCAACTTTGTCTACATGTATCTTATGCTTCAGTAGATTGTATCTAAAACAGAAAGCTTTCTGCAAATTCTATGGAAAAAAAAGGCTTCACAATATCTCAATGGAAAGATTTAGTATATCACCTCTGTTTCCATCTTAAAAGAAACTTGGCGGGCCATTACTACAGCGGCTGCTTCTTGGTCAAATCCAGATATTAGTTCCTGCAAAACATAAGGAAACAAAGCCTATACATTAACCGGCACAGAACATTATTAATCATTTAAAAATAATATCAATAATATTTATTATTATTATTACTCCCTCAGTCCATTTTTATAATACTCACTTTCATTTTTTGTTTGTCCAATTATATATCCCATTTCCTAAAAAGGAAATACTACTCACACACTACTTTATTTTTACTTTTCTCCATCCTCTCAAACTTCCACTTTTTACATAAACAATCAATTTCCTTAAAATCCGTGCCCAACTCAAATGGGAATTAAAGAAATGGACGCAGGGAGTATTATTATTGTTGTTATAAAAGTTTTTTATATCATAGTGAACTGGTGTAAACAGATGGAAATATTGAACTTTCGTAGTTGAAAAGGAGCAGAATGTACATACTACATAATCATAACATTTGGAAAATAAATGCTAGAACATCGTTCAATTCAAGCACAAAGTAAATTTTCAAATAAAAGGATTTTTTAAACCTGACTCATCTTGGAAATGTGTTCAGTTCATATTGTGTAAAGGACTAAAACAAAAGAAACCAAAATGGCTCATAGAAACAGCTACAGAAATATGATTGAATGCAACTAAATCCACTAAGGTTTCAGCACTACCTAACCTTGTTCTAAAGGTTTTTGGCTCTTCAATTTTTTTTCCTATGATAATAACTCCAACACCCAAAATTTGTGCTAACTTCTCCTGCTTATATACCGAGAAGGAAGATATTGGAAGCACCAAAGACGTAACTACATGAATGTCAATTCGAGAATCACCAAGAAAAAAGATAGAAAAAGAAACGATAATGATACTTACATCTTTGATTCCAGGTCCAGCAACCCATCTTCGGGAGAGAGTAGTGGCACGGAGTCTCATTTGTCCACTTCCATGCTGATAACTGAAGAAGAATGTGACTGAGAAATTTAGAAAACCCTTCACTATGAAAGGCCAAGCTAGCTGTTCTGTGGTCAAATTTATGAAGATATGAGTTTTGGATACGTACAAAGTAAGAAACTGGAAATAAAATTGGTTGTTAGCTGATTGAGCAATAATATCTGGGCTCTCTTTCTTGACAACATCAAATATTATACACAAGGAAGTGTTTTTGTCAAGGCCACACAACTTCCACGCAGTGGTATTCCCTTGGCCAATAACAGTTTCAGAGCACAATGGACCTTTCTGCATAAAACCAGAAACTGTTCAAAAGAACCAGATGTAGGCTGGACTGACCTTTCAAAGGGAGAGGGATCATACCTTATCAAGTGATGCACATGGGCCAATTATTCCCTGAACTTTGATATCCTTTGAGCAATTGATCTCAAATATACCACTGCACAAAGCAAAGGATAATGTTGGGCCGCCAAATACTCACCAAAAATTGATTAAGAATATCCTATGACTATATAATGATATTACTCAAATTGGTCAGAGACTAGCATTGAAAAAAGATGTATAGTGGCATGTATAGTAAAGTGTTCTCAATGGTAGGGATGTACAAAAAATATTATATTTTGTCAATTTCATGGGATTCTCTGAAAAATAAGATGGGAAGGGTGAATCAAAAGCCTATTCAAACCTTACTTTGATGCCAGCCCTAGCTCATGATCACCAGATTGAAAAACACATCTTAAAGACTCCTTGAAAACTGAATGGCCAAAACTTTCAGCAAGTACAACTAGCCCTCCAGTTCTTTCAACTGCAACTTTAAGCTCAGCAACTCCAACCTGGTAAATACAAATACAAATAAAAAATAAAATACAAATTACTGATTTTCTTGTCAATATATTAGGAGGCAAATCAAGAAGGTGGTCCACAATCAGAAAGTTTGCTGAGGCATTATTTCTCTGTAAAAGCTAAATAGCTGTTTGAAATTTCTAGAAGAACTTATTCATGTTTTCCAATTTTCTGCAACCTTTCAACACAAGATCCAAGAACCACTACCCTCCTACAAGTCCATACAAGAGTTAAACATTAGTACAGATCAACTCACTTCCTCGGGCATCTAAATCTAGGACAAGAGTCTAACTAATCATACTAAGACTGTAACTACTTTCATCAGTCAAGAATTATGCAGCCAATTATGAAAAATCCAATTTCAACCTTGCGTTCTATACAGTGAGAGCAATCCATTTAAAAGAAACAGAAAGTTACACCTTTCTAAAGAAAGTGGAAGGATATCTAAACAAAGTCACACCTTTCTCATCTTGCAACAAAAGAGTTAAACATGTAGCTCATCCTTTCTCCATCGCTTAAAAACTATTTCATAAAGGTGCAGCATATGAGTGATTTAAAGAGTTATGATCTACAAATTATGTGTATGTGATGCTTCACACTAGAGATACCAAATGGTGGATCATTTTGAGATAGTCCTACAAACATCTCATTTTCAGCATCATAATTTAAATCTTCTATGTGCACCTCTCTATTTTCATTATCTCCTAATGTCCTTGCATCAGTAGCACTACCCAATCCAATTGAGCTTTTTCCTACAACAACACCATTTCCTACAACAATTTTCAAGTCCTCATAATCAGGACATTCACCACAGCGCAAGTTTGCGTCTTTTGAGTGAGTGACTTGAACGAATTTTTGCCACTATATGTTGACTAAGTACTTCCCCTCAAGCATAAGTCCTCACTTACTACAGAAACATCCTCAAAAATAAAAAAATTAACAATATATCAGTTAAAGTTGTTCAGAAATTACAGGGCACATGAATATTGTATTTTTCTTGTTTAACATTTACTGTAACATTAATGAATACCTGATCAAGTGCACAAGCAAAAACATCTAGCACATGTCCCTGATGTATTAGTTGTTTTGAAAGTGATTCATAAAACTTCACAGCTTTGTGATAGTGAGGAGCAGAATCTTTGTCCAGGTCCTTGTGGGAACGCATAGGTTCAGATAGATTCTTAGACACTATCTGCAAATAAAGTTGGAGATACTTCAGAAATATCTTATCCATCTCACATGTAAAAATACATTCTGCTTTCCATTGAAAGTTCAATTTCATCTCACCATTCTGCTTGATGCTAAAGACATGTTTGAGAAGTTCTAAGCAAAGCAATGGAATAAGATATTGCATAACAAAGCTTAAACTACGGAAATAAGATTCTGAGCATTAGATATCCTTTAACAAGTATCAACTGATGATTTGATGCCTCATGCCTATAACTGATTTTTTTTCTTTCTAAAAAAGCACAGATAGTCAACTTACAGATCCTGCCCCTTCTGTTGAGGGTCCTCCTAAAAATGCCATAATTCTTGCCCCCGTACCAGGAACACATGCTCCCAACAAATGAGCAGCCAAACTCAATGCAGTACCAGTACATCTAGCAGCTCGTTGATCTGATGCAATTGGCCAAGGATCTTTCTGAAGCTCCTCTAATATCTTGTAAATAGGAGGACAAAAACAAAAGAAAATGCCATAAATCGATGACTCATTCATCAACTAATCAACTAAGAGGATGTTTGTCGCTGATTCATGACACAATCCGGGTACTAGAACATATATATAGACAATAAAATGATACATCAGTAATGTTGAATGCATAAACAAGCATTTGCAGGGAGTGAATTTTAATTGGACCATTTTGTAGGAAGAGATTTCAATGACCATATCAAAATTCAAATTTTATCAAGCATAAAGCACATTACATAGATTACACAGATCTCTCTTAGTAGAAAATAAATATAAAGCAACATCACACTCTAGAACCATACCGAATTAAGAACGAACTCACAATCGGACGCAGGCAACAAGAACCTTGAAACACTTTCCTGTGACAACCCATCCCTCACTCCTGCAATGACACCTGTAGTTGGCCGTGGCCTTTTTGTGAAGAAGCCCATCTGCTCCAACAACTGATCCTTAGTCACCTCCTTTGTCCCCTTGAACACATGAACTTTTGGAATCTGCCCAAAGCCTAGCTCATGAACATGCACGTATGTCCCGAAAGTTATCAACCCAATCAAACAATTCTCAGGCACCATTCCCAAAACCTGCATCCCATATAAATATCCATTTAATAAAATCACGTCAGTCCCAAATTCCAACATAACATTGAAAGAGAAGAACACTGATGCATAAATAATCTGACATCTGGCTTTATCAGAGCTATTGAATTTTGATTATTTTGCTTGATTCCGAGAAGTTAAATAACCTTATAGATGGAATTATTCAAGAAGCAGTTGTAATATATGTCTTAAATACAATTCACGTCCAAAACAAGTTATACGGCCCAAGTAATAAGAAAATCTGACTCGAATAGTGGTTACTTCAATAATGTGTATACATTATGTAATCAAATTAACTCAATCTGCATGAAGCGCCAGCTAAGAATCAGTCTCAAAAAGAAAAAATGGAAACCTGCAATAAGGCGGACTTCAAAAAGCCCAATTCCTCCTCAATAATACAAGTATCGACCACAAATAAGAAGACGTTGTTGGTCCCAGACTGCGCCTTCTCATTTGGAGTAGTAGTCTCGTATTCAATGGTGGTATACTGAGGGAAGAGCTCCGCAGGAAAATTTTGTTCGGAAATCGATTGGTAATGCTGCGGGAAGTGGTTGCGTTGCAGGCAGAAGCTGCAGATCCATATCTTGTTGACGGAGGAGAAATCGACGATCGAGAATGGATTGATCACCGATCGGCAATTACGGCATCGAAGTGGGGAATACGGGAGAAGCGGCGTGGAATCGGGAAGGGGCTTTAGAGGGAGGTAGACAGCGGCGATCGGAATGGCGCAGTTCGCGGCGTGTGCTTTCGTGCCGGGGAGGACGTTCCAGGGCATGCGGACGGCGTCCTGTGTTTCTAGGTCAAGGAATTCCGCCATTTGGCGTTTTACGGCGGCGGAGCACGGTGGACAACGGCGGGGGTGCGGTGCCAGGCAGTTGTCAGTTAGTAATGTTTTGCGCTGTCTTCGGAAAATCAAGAAATTGAGTTTTCTTTAATTTTAGCACGTACTGAATATAAAATAATAAGTTTCCATATATCGTTTTTTAAATTGTATTCAGGTTAGCCCATTATTTTGAAATCCAACAGATTATAGGCTACAAATCAAAGAGGCCCATAAAATACAACCCTCTAAAACGCTGCAAAATTAAATCGGTTCGTTGTTCTATTCGATTCGTCGAACGGATTCCGTCTATAAAATTTTCATTACTTTTTAATACATATATTAATAAAAATAATTAAATAATAGATATAATTTCAATTAAATTTGTAACTTGTCACATTAAAATTATGATTTAATTGTGCCAACTACATTATACAATTGAAGTACACACAAATATGACTCCTCACAAAAATATACAGTAGTATATTTTAGAAATGCATGAAATTAGAAATTAAAAATTAAAAAATTTATGTAACATCGTCTTACATGAAATTGACTAACATATTTGGGGTCACGGTTCACACGGGAATCAGCCTCCTAGACATATTCCTTCAGGTCACTAGTGTTCAGTTGGGTCCACGGTCTTTGGAGCTTTGGCGAGTGGGTTTCGTCACTGCTATTTGGGCCATTTGGATTCTGCGGAACAGAGTGATTTTTTACGGAGCTTCGCCTTCTATCAGGGGATGTATGGCGCAAATCATTTATGGCATCAGGGAGGTCAACAGCATAGTTGGGGGCTATTCTGACGGCACGGTTCGGGATCTCCTGACTGTTAGGGCTCTTGGTGTCTCGAGCAAACATAGACCGACGAGAAAGGGTTCTCATGTGATATGGTTTCCGCCGAATCCGGGTTGGTATAAGGTTAACACAAACGTCAGTGCTTCTTCTTCCCCGGGTAATCTTCATGCAGGGGCGATCTTTAGGACTTTTAGGGGATTTTTCGTGGCTGCAATTGTCACTAAGGTGGGTTGGGGCCTTCCCCTTGAAGCTGAGCTGGCTGTTGCGCTTATGGCATGCACATGATCAAGGCTGACGCTCCCTTTAGATTGAATCGGACTCGATTCTCACGATTGACACTTTTAAGAGTTTCAGACCTTCCATTCCTTGGCATCTGCAGGGTCTTTGAAGCCAAATTCATCATCTTATGCAGGACATGCACATCAAATACTCACATGTCTTCAGAGAGGCCAATTAGGCGGCGGACGCTATTGCCAAGACATGTCTTGACTTTGTCTGGAGGGGTTACCCCCGAACTTTTTACTCTCATTTTTGCATAATGATTTGTTCTATGTTTTTTTATAAACATTTTGTACTATTTTTTTTATAAACATTGATCTTTAGAGGAGCGTACATTTTTTCTTGACCTGGATTTTATTCCCAAGGAAAAAAATTTCAAGCAAGGTTTTAATGTCGTTCCGAACTCTAACTCAACATTTGAACTTAGATCCTATATATATATATTTTTTTTTTATATTATCTATCTTTTATTGTCATCACGATCGCATCATTCAAATATATGAGACATAAGAAATAAAATTACTCCAATCCATTATCCATCATCTGTATAGCAATCAAACCACCCTAAAACAAAACGCTCCAAAAAAATATGAAAACAATAATTATTATATGCATAAATATTAAAGAACCATATTATATTATGAATCACACATCCTCTTTATTTCCGTAATTCCTAGTTCTCATATATTGGCGTCTTTGCTTGAAACTCCGGCGACGTTGTCTCCCATCGAACTTGAGCCGCCCCGTCTCCTTAAATAGTCGCCTCTCCGTCGGATCAACGACACATTCCGGTGGTGGCGTAGGATACCTTAATGTATCATAACAATATGAATATTGAATATAATTCTTCCTAAAATAATTCATAGCTATCTTTTGCTTAGGGCTTAAGTTAGCGAAATCAGCAGTAGCTAGTAATTGGTCGGTGCAGGTGGTGGCTACGACCCCTTCGAGGAGGTCGGAGACACATCCGTGGAGGACAAGGTCGGTGAACTCCGCCACGAAAGGGGCGTATTTGTAATTTGCTTTATATTTGCCGCCGGAAGTAGCCCAATCCGAGGCGTCCCAAATAGTGGCGTATAATCCCATTGGTTTTGATGGAAAATCCGCTCCCATTGCATCATTTCTTACAATCTCTCTTATTGGAACATCATCGATGAAAAATCTGCTCATCAAATTTAGAAAAATAGTAAGAAATGTGAATCTTGCCCAAATACATTTATCAAACGTACCAAACCACTAGACAACATAACAACATCAAATTAACTAAATTATTACTATAATTGTTGAGAGGTCATGGCATATAAGGATTTCTAAAATCTCCATTGGCACGAGGGAAACCAAAAATAAATATGTGCATGTTCGATTTAGGGTGAACAATATCATACTAATGTAATATTGACGTTCTTCCTGAGACCCAAAAAGTGGTGACGTTTGTGGGAATCAGAGTTATGTATAGATAATATGAGAGATATGATTTCTTGATTTCTTTATAAATGAATGTACAGAAGGTATTTATACAAAGTAAAGGTAACATAATCTTGACCTAATCTTACTGGGCTAGTAGATAAGGCCCATAAGTAACATGAGTTGGGCCTTCATATGAATATATAAATATTACTTTAAGTATATTCCTAATATGCCCCCTCAAGATGGAGTACCGTAGGATAGTCCAATCTTGGACATAAGAAGTTGAAGGCGAGCACCAGAGAGAGGTTTGGTGAGAGCATCAGCAAGCTGGTCGGCGGTCGAGACGTGCGAGATGCGGAGCCGAGCAGTTTTGACGAGGTCCCGAACAAAGTGGAAATCTATGGCGATGTGCTTCCTTTGTGAATGAAACACGGGGTTCGAGCATAAGTAGGTAGCTCCAATGTTGTCACAGTAGATGACTGGTACCGGGGAAATGGGAAAGTGGAGTTCTTTGAGTAAGGACGTTAGCCATTGAACTTCAGAGACTGCTGAGGCAATTGCTCGGTATTCGGCTTCAATAGAGGAGCGAGCAACGGATTTCTGCTTTTTAGACGACCATGAGATAGGGTTGGCCCCCAAAAAGACTACGTAGGCACTCGTGGAAGTGCGATCATCATGGTTGCCTGCCCAGTCGGCATCAGTAAAGCAGTGGAGTGAGGAGGATGAAGAGGGAGTAATGTTGACTCCAACATCCCTTGTGCCATTAAGATAGCGCAGTAGGCGCTTTACAGCATTCCAGTGAGTGATGGTGGGTGCATGCATGAACTGGGATAGCTTATGAACGGCAAAGGCAATATCCGGTCGGGTGAGCTGAAGGTACTGAAGACTGCCGAGCACTTGACGATACTGGGTGGAGTCAGTGGAAGAAGTACCATCCGAGAGTGTTAGGCGAGCAGAGGTGGATAGTGGAGTTTGAACTGGTTTGGAGTCGATCATGTTGTACCGGGCGAGCAGGTCAGTGACGTATTTGCGTTGGGAGAGAAGACAAGAGGTCTTAGATCGAAGAACTTCCACTCCCAAGAAATATGATAGAGGACCAAGGTCATTGACAGAGAATTTGGCACTGAGGTCGGCAGCCACACGGGCGAGCATGGGTGAGTTGTTGCCCGTCAAAATAAGGTCGTCGACATAGACGAGGAAGTAGGCGACCACCCCATTGTTGTTGTAAACGAACAGAGATTCATCAGAGTGAGTGGGGTTGAACTCAATGTCTTTGAGGAAAGAGCGAAGAGCATAGTACCATGTGCGAGGGGCCTGCTTTAAGCCATAAATGGATTTCCGTAACTTACAGACATAGGTGGGAAAGGTCTTGTCTTTGAAGCCTGGAGGTTGAGCCGTGAAGACTGTGTCTGAGAGCTCGTCATGGGGGAAGGCGTTGTTAACATCAAATTGGCGAAAAGGCCAGTTGTTGGTAACAGCAATGCTTAGAACAGTTCGCACAGTGGCGGGTTTGACCACGGGGCTGAATGTTTCCGTGAAATCAACACCTGGTCGCTGATGAAAGCCTTTGGCGACCAGGCGAGCCTTGTACTTGTCCAAGGTGCCATCCGGTTTTCGCTTGATACGAAAGACCCACTTGGACCCAACAATGTTTTGAGTGGTCGTCGGTGGCACCAGGTCCCATGTTCCATTCCTGAGAAGAGCATCGAATTCCAAAGTCATAACATCTCGCCAATGCTTATTTTTTAGGGCCTGGGAAACACAGCTCGGTTCAACGTCAGCGGTGAGAGTTGAGTTGAGAGCATACCTTGGATTTGGTTTGAACACTTGGTTTTGAGAGCGAGTGGTCATGCGAGGTGCGAGTGGTCGCGGGGAGCATTGGTCGGCACATGGCTGTTGGTGTTGGTTGTGGTCGGCAGGGGAGGGGGAGGTGATTGGGTTTGGTCGACCACTGGATTAGGAGGGGCGAGCACAGGGTTAGGAGTGGGAACGGGTGGAATAGCATTGGCGATGGGTGTATTGGGGATGGTCGCGCCAATAATAGGCGAGGAGGTGATAGGAAAGGAAGGAGAGGGTGTGTGAACAGGATCGGATAGTGGTCGGATAGGAGAAGTGGTGGTCAGAAAGGGAAATGAATGTTCGATAAATTGAACATGGCGTGAGGTGTAGACCCGATTATTTGAAAGGTCAGGGCAGAGATAGGCACTTTGTGTGAGCGAGTAACCAACGAACACACAGGGGCGTGAGCGAGGATCAAGTTTGTGAGTGGTGTAGGGACGAAGCCATGGATAACAGAGGCAACCAAAGACTCGGAGTTTGGTCAGGTTGGGAGGGCGAGCAAGGAGTTTTTGGTAAGAAGAGAGCATGTTGAGGTTGGGCTTGGGTAGGCGGTTGATAATGTAGGCTGACGAGCAGACAGCATAGGGCCAGTAAGTAAGAGGCATGGAGGCATGATGAAGGAGGGCCAAGGTTGTGTCGACCACATGGCGGTGGCGACGTTAAGACATGTCATTATGTTCAGGGGTATGTGGCGGAGTGGTAAGGTGAGAAATGCCATGAGTTTGGAGAAAGGAGCGAAGGGCAATGTATTCACCACCATTGTCAGAGTACAAGGTTTTGATGTTATTTTGGTGGTGAGTTTCAACAAGTGTTTTGAAGGTGATGAAGGTTTGTAGAACGCCAGACTTCCGTTTTAGAGGATAGACCCAGATGTATTTACTGAAGTGGTCAACAAATATAACATAGTATTTGAAGTTATCAGGGGAGAGGACAGGCGACGACCATACATCGGAAAAGATAACATTAAGAGGCTGATTTGAGCTAATGTTAGATTCATAGAAAGGTAGTTTGTGACTTTTGATACAAGCACAAGAGTTACAATTGAAATGTTTGGACAGAGCATTAGAAATGTTAAGCTTAGATAGAGTGTGGGCAAGAATCTTTGTTGCAGGGTGGCCAAGGCGAGCATGTTAGGTGGTTGTGGTCAGGTGTTGAGTGGCGAAGGCTTGTGGCGAGGAGGGGGAGATCAGTGCCGGCCATACGTACAGATTATTGATACGGCTCCCAACAAGGAGAATGCTCCCCGAATGACCATCTCGCACCTGAAAGGAAGAGCGCCCAAAAACAATGTTAACATTATTGTCATGACAAAGGCTGGAGACAGATATTAGGTTTTTCGAGATGTGTGGGACGACCAAGACATTCGAAAAATTAAGGGATTTAAGATTGTTAAAGTGCATCGAGCCAGTGTGAGATATGTGTAAACCTTTACCATCACCAATTTCAACCTTGTCAGGTCCATCAAAGGGCGAGTGGATAGACAGATTGGCAAGGTCATTGGTGATGTGATGAGAGGCACCAGAGTCAAGTATCCAGTGCTCGGCAGGATGGGACGAGGAAGTTGAGTGTGCCGAATAAGCTGGGCGAGCATCTGTCTTAGGTCGGTGAGATGAGGGCGGTGCAAAACCGCCTGGTGAAGGTGGTCGATGCTGCCCGACCAGCGGAGTGAAACGTGGGGGTGCCGATGGAATTTCAGGGCAGGTTCGAGCAGTGTGACCTAGTGCTCGGCAGTATTGGCAGGTCCCAAGGTAGGGCCTCTGTGCGGACTGGCGAGAACGAATGTCAGAGGACCTGGGCCTCGAATCAGGTCGCGAGGAACGATGGAGCGATTTACCAGCAGTGAGAGCGGTCGCAGGAATTAAGGCCGAGGATGGTCGCGAGGCAATTTGCACCTCGGCGCTCAGAAGCTTGTCGCACAGCTCAGCAAAGGAAATGGGGTGTTCGCGAGCTTGGATGGCATTGGCGATGTCGTTGTAAGATTCGTCAAGACCTGTGAGAACCTGAAGAGTGACGTCCTCGACATCAGAGGTGACGCCGAGGAGAGCAAGTTCGTCGACTACGGAGCGAACTTCCATGAGGAAGTCAGAGACTGGGCGAGCACCCTTGGACAGAGAACGGAACTTGGTTTTGAGGGTAAGAATGCGGCCTCTTGAGGGTTTTCCATACATGCTTTCAAGCATCGACCAGGCTTCACAGGAGGTCTTTGTTGATGCAACAAATGGAATTAGTTCCGGGGACATGGAACCAACTAGTGTTGAGAAAATGAGATTGTCCTGACACACCCACAGGTCGTGTGCAGGATTAGAAATGGTGGTAGTGGTGGTGCCATCGACGGCTGGGATTGCGGGAGATGGGCATGGATGCGTGCCCAAAACATAGCCAAAGAGGTTATGTCCTGTGAGGAGGAGACGAATCTGGAAGGACCAAGCACCATAGTTGGTGGAGGTGAGTTTCAAGGACATTTGCGCAAGTCCTTTAAAAGTGATGAGTGAGGGAGACTGAGATGGAGTGGCCATTGTGAGGAGTAGGGCAGCGGTGAGCTGGGCGTCGAAGACGGGCGGCGGCGCTTCACAGTTGAAGGCGGCGGCGGTTAGGGTTTTTGTGGCGGCGTCGGCTAGGGTTTAGTAGCGGCGGCTAGGGCTTGGATCAGGCGTGAGCCAAGAGACTCGATGATACCATATAGATAATATGAGAAATATGATTTCTTGATTTCTTTACAAATGAATGTACAGGAGGTATTTATACAAAGCAAATGTAACCTATCTTGACCTAATCTTATTGGGCTAGTAGATAAGGCCCATAAGTAACATGAGTTGGGCCTTCATATGAATATATAAATATTACTTTAAGTATATTCCTAATATTATGGTCCCAGACGAAACGATGTGAAGGAATTCTGGATCGGCATCAAACAGTAAAAAAACAATCACTACAAGAAATTGTTGAATTGCCTACAGAATTTTCCAACGAAAATAATTTCGTCTTTAAATATTGAGAATTGCCTACAGATTGCCTACGGATCTTTATAAATTATTTTACACATTTTCACCCATGAAATTAAAGGAAAAATCTGATGGTGATTTACCTACAAAATAATCCGTAGGTAAAATCGCATTTCCCTACCGAAACGGTTGTAGGTGATTTTTTTTTATATACCAATGAAAACTTTCCTAGCTATTTATATGTATAAATTATCTAATTGTATTACCTACAAAATTAGTTAGGAACTTAAAAAATATTGATTTACCTACAAAATAATCCATAGGCAAAATGTATTTCCCTACCAAAATGATTGTAGGTGATTTGTTTATTTATTTACCTACGAAAATTTTCCTAGCTATTTATATGTATAAAATATTTAATTGTATTACCTACAAAATTAGTTAGGAACTTAAAAAATATTGATTTACCTACAAAATAATCCGTAGGCAAAATGTATTTCCCTACCAAAATGATTGTAGGTGATTTGTTTATTTATTTACCTACGAAAATTTTCCTAGCTATTTATATGTATAAAATATTTAATTGTATTACCTACAAAATTAGCTAGGAACTTAGAAAATATTGATTTACCTACAAAATTAGCTAGGAACTTAGAAAATATTGATTTACCTACAAAATAATTCGTAGGCAAATAACATTTCCCTACCAAAATGATTGTAGGTGATTTGTTTATTTATTTACCTACGAAATTTTTCCTAGCTATTTATATGTATAAATTATCTAATTGTATTACCTACAAAATTAGCTAGGAACTTAGAAAATATTGATTTACCTACAAAATAATCCATAGGCAAAATAGTATTTCCCTACCAAAATGATTGTAGGTGATTTGTTTATTTATTTACCTACGAAAATTTTCCTAGCTATTTATATGTATAAATTATCTAATTGTATTACCTACAAAATTAGCTAGGAAACTTAGAAAAGCAATAGTGTTATAACAAATAAACATATGAACTTTAATGTGTCCCACATCGAAAGAGTAGAAAAAATATAAGAGAAAAAACAATATAAAAGTAGTAGTATTAATAAGTTAGTAACCAACAAACATAAATTTTTTGTCCCACATCGAATAAGGAGTAGAAAAAACATGAGAGAAAAACATTATAAAAGGGGCCTAATGTGCACCTAAGTTTGTATTTTAAAAATGTTTATATATTTCAACACTTTTTGAATCGATTTTATGATTGATTCATGGTTGGATCGGTTGGTCCAATTTTGAATGAATTTATTTTGTAGGCCAATTTTGAATGAATTTATATATTTTGTAGGCTAAGGCTAAAAATATAATTTATTAATAAAAAATTTAAAATATATATATTAAAAAATTTCCCACTGAAATGTTTGTTGCCAAATTTGCCTACGAAATTACCAACGAAATGTTTCGTAGTTGATATTTACCTACGGAATTTCATTTATTATGTTAATCACATTATCTACTGAAATGTTATGGATTTGCTACGAAAATGTGGTAGGTAATTGTCTACGGATTAAATTTTTGTGGGAAACCGAATTACCTACGAGCGAATTCCATACGAATGGTTTTCGTTGGTATTACGTAGGTAAATATAAATGCCTACAAAAGTGGAATTATTGCCTACAAAATATTTTCTAACTAATTAATTATTTTCTTGTAATGAATGTACGTCTGACTCTTATAAAACGAAGAGGTTTCTGTAAACTAAGTGGGATGACCAACCCAAAAACAAATTTGTGTGAACTTGACCCAAAACGAAACAAATATATCATACAAATGCAAATACCTGTAGTTATGTCCTTAATTATGGGACCCAACAATAAGAAATTGTAATTAATACTCCATGTTGGATTAATTAAGTTTGTAATTAGAATGGGCCCGTATGGATTTTGACAGAAAGAATAAAGGGAATGTTGGTGAGATCATAAAATAACCTAATTTTCTTACTATAAATTTGGCATGCTCCAATCAAGGCATAGAATATGACTTTACCAGCATTTTCCCTTAGTATTCACGCAATTTGACCTAATTTATCAGTGGACTTTTACGCTAAATTGTCCCCTCCCCTGCATGTTATTATTATTAATTTCCATGATTATTTGCGCATGTCACGGTTCAAAACTATGCCCTCAAACCCACATTATTATTGTTATTAATAATATATTATAACCACTCAGAAACAAACTTTTTCATGAGATAGTAACAAAATCTTTGAAATTTTTGAAATTACTCGAAAAAAATAATCTAGCTACTTTTAATGGTTGGATTTTGTATAATGAAATCCACTGAAATTATAAAAAGTTAAATTCTCAGATTCGTTTAATTAAAATTAACTTTTGTAAATTTAATCCTTTGATTTCATTGTATAAGATTTATGGAATACTATCCTCCTTTAATTTTAGTCAAGATAATCTTGAATTAATTATTTCATATAATTATTAACACGATATTTAATTCTCTAAAGTCGAGTGTAATTTATGAATTCTGATTACAAAAAATAACTAAAGAATTATCAATAATTGGTAAGAAAAAAAATATATAAACTTTAAAAGAAAAGCATGTGAAATAATATTTGAATTAGAGAAATAACTTTTTACTTACATAATTTTGTTAGTGGACCAAAGTATGGTGTAACGATGAAAGTGTTTGGAAGGGTCAAACCATAGGTAACATCTCTCTTCTCTTCCAGTGTTTGTGCTGCCATTTCCATACATGTTTGTTTGAAACCTCCATGCCTTCCCTCTTATGTTCCCCAAGAACTCGAAATCAAGCTCATCGTGTGTATTTCGAAATATATCCCCGTTCGTCATCTGCAAAATTAAATTAAATCAAATCATGACGTCGTTTTCTTTTTTAGAAAATGAAAATTTGAATTTTACATACGTAAAAGGCGACGACGACTCCTGCAGTGTAGTCCGACGGTAACTTGATTTTAGCACTGAAGAGGCCATTGCTGTAGAGGTCTGATGATTTGAACCCTGAGCCTGCAGATCAAGAAAATTAATTAATTAATTAAATAAAAATAATGAATAAAATAAAATGAAATAAAAAAATATGATGCCTGTGTATTGATTGAGATGAAGTTGAAGAGATTGATCATCAAGGGAAGGGAAGATATTAGGGTGACCAAAAAGAGGGGAGAAGCCTTTGGAGAAAGGGATTGTTGATATGTTGAATTTAGGCTTAGCATAAGCTACATTCAAAACAAGAAACAATATGATTAATGCTACCTTATAATACATATTCCTACCTAGTTTATTTTCTTGTTTTCTCACAAATCTCATGTGCTATATATATGTGTGTGTGGACAGGGAGAGTGAGAGAGAGGTTTATTTTTCTTAGGGGAAGGAAATGATTAATTGATACACTAGTAAGTAAAGTAAATCAGTGTGTTTTATGGTGTTTTTCTTTTTTGTTGTTTTGTTTAAAATTAAAAGACACACATATTTTTTTTTTAATAAAGCTTTATCCTTCAATTAAAAATGAAAAAAATGTCAACTTATTTTCAGTATCATAAAAGAGAGAAACAAAGATTGATATATAAAATACATAATTTAGTATGAAATATATCTAAATAATTTTATTTTTTTTAAATTGCGGGTTAAAAGTTTTGAATTCGGGTCGCCCAAAAAATTTGTGGGTAACATGATCAAAATATTATTACAGGTCAAAGTATTATCACTATATTAATACAAAATGTCATCAGTTGGATACTGAATGATTAAACTCTTTCATTGTAATCTATTATTGAATAATTTAGGGAGTGTATTGGTTGTGGATTCTTTAAGATTTTTTTATACTTTCAAAGTTTCGGGTATTTAATTTGGATTTTCAAAAATTTTTAAAAATCATGAGGTATTGAATACAGATTTTAAAAAGTCTTAAAAATCTTTAGTATTCAATACTCTATAGATTTTGTTGGATTCTCCTCCAAAAATATAAATAAATTACACTATCCAAAATATCTTCTAATAACAAAAGATGGATTCTCTCAGAGAACTCTGAAGACAAAAGATTAGAAGTATGGATGACAATATTGACCCAACCCGCGGGTACCCGTCCCGCCCCGCGAGCTTTGGATCCCCGTATGTGAACGGATCGGGTCTGTGTCTTATGTCCGACCCACGAGTATCCGATCTGATCCAAATTATTATATAAACTTTATTTATATATATATATTTTTTTTTTTTATTGATAAAATACTTTATATATAATATATATATATATAACATGAAAATATTTATATTATTTTAAATTGTTTCACTATATGTATATATGCATGAAAAATATTGTTTCAATTGTGAGAAACAACTTAAATAAATTCAACATGATATGAAAAAAATGGTGCGGGATACGGGGGTGACGCGGGATCCCGGGCATAGGGCATAATAAATTAGAACGGGTTTGGGGCATATACAAGTGTGTTTCATATACATTTGCCATCCCGGGCATAGGGCATAATAAATTAGAACGGGTTTGGGGCATATACAAGTGTGTTTCATATACATTTGCATGCATCAATAGTTCCAGCGCCGAGTTTATGAAAATATCTATGTAAATCAATAAAAAAAAATTCACAATCTTGTCAAGTCTATGAAAATCCATATAAATCAATAAAAAAAGTCAGTCAAACTCTGCATTAACTCTCACATACTTTTTAAAGTTCAAAAAAATCTAATAGAATCTCAATTGAATACACCCCTTAATTAATTTAAGAAGATTAACAAATATTTCAATTTTATTATTAAACTAAAAAAAAAACTGAAAACAATCAGGAACGACTTATCTTATTAATTGATTAATATTTATTTAATTATTTTAATAGTATATAATAAGATTATTATTATCATGAGAAGATGCACAGTCAAAGGGTTAATTTACAGCTTGGGAATATATCAAAATTAAGGGGCCACTTTAAGAAAGGGTGGGGCTATTAACGAGCATATAATGTTATACCTATCCCATTATTTTAAAGATAAAAATAGCTATTGATAAAATGCTAAATAATCCTTATATAAATAAAAAGTAAAATAATTTAAATTTAAAAATATTTTGAAAAAATCAACAAAATATTTAAAATAATAAATCAATTAATTTTATTTTTTTTAAAATCGAGAAGATTTAATAAAATCTGAAAATATTTAAAAACTATTGCAAAATCCGGCGTATTAAGCGGGACTGAAGAAAATTGTATATATTATTTTTAAAAATTAATATTTAAAAATATTTGATAATTAAAATTTAATATTTTTAAAATGTGTAAAATTTACAGTAAAAATTGATATATTTATTAAAAAAAATTAGTAGAAAAAGAGAAGGAAAAAAAAAAGGAGAAAATAGAATTTAAAATGAGATAAAAGAAAGAATAAAAAAAAATAGATAAAATTTAAAAGAGAAGTTAGAAATTAGAAAACTAAAATAAACTGTTTAATTATTAAATGAAGAAATTTAAGAAAAATAGAAAATTGAAAAGGAGAAAGCACCACGTAGGAAGAATGGATTCAGATAGGAGTAGTATTTAATAGAGCTGACAATTCGGACCGCCCAGCCCAGCCCAACCCAACGAACCAGATGTTGTTCATGGGCTAGGCCGGGCCGGCCCATGAACTGATCGGGCCTACAAAATTGTAGCCCAGCCTAGTCCATCATGGGCTAGCGGGCTAGCGGGTCAGCCCAGCCCATGATTTTTTTTTTATATTACTACTAAATAAATAAATAATTAATTACGAATTTGTCATTAACCATTATATCATAATTCCTAACAGTAACAGCCGCCATTACTATTTACTACTATACAATTAAACAAATTTTCATATAATATATAACTCTACACATATCTGATATCTCAATTCTCAAGTCATTACTACTGTACAATTAAACAATTAAACACTTTTTTCATATATTAATATACAGCCGCCGACAATTTTTATATAATATACAACCGCCGATAACTTTTCATATATATATATATATATATATATATATATCAATTCTCAAGTTCATCGCACAGTAACAGATTCAATCGACTCGAAATTAAACATCACTCTAACTGATATTGAAAGGAAAAAAAAAAACCTGCTGCTCTCGCTTGTTCTTCGTGAGAGTTCACTCGTTGAGACTTGGGTGGCTGGGATGATTTCGTCAACTCGTGACAGCGCCGAACGGCGAGTGTGAGAAAAAGTAAAAATCCTGTAAGATGGAAGGACTCTCTAAAGTGAGAGTCAAGACTTGTATTCAAGTATTTATAGAAGAGGTTACAAGAAGATATTAAGAGTAGTTACAACTAACAAGAGGTTTTATAACTACCAAGATAAACTACTCTTAATACTACTTAATATTCCCCCTCAAGCGAAGCGGGAGTGAAGAGACGTTGAGCTTGTGTCGAAAGAACTCAAAAAGGGGTCGAGCAAGGCTCTTTGTAAAGATGTCGGCCAATTGGTACTGAGAAGGCACGAACTGAGTAACTAGGCGACCAGTGGTGACGAGCTCTCGAACAAAATGATAGTCGATGTCAATATGTTTGGCTCGCTTGTGAGCGACAGGATTTTGAGAAAGAAAAATGGCACTCTTGTTGTCGCAGAGTAGAGTAGGCGTAGTAGCGGGAAGAGCTTTAAGTTTCTTCAGCAGCGAGCAGATCCAGACAATTTCTGATGAAGTGGTCGCCATGGCTCGATATTCGGACTCACAGCTCGATCGGGAGACCGTAGGTTGTTTCTTAGCCGCCCAAGAGACAAGGTTGGTGCCAAAAAATATAGCATATCCAAAAGTGGAACGACGAGTGTCAAGACATTGAGCCCAGTCGGCATCCGAGTAGGCGAGCAGTGTTGGGCGACCAGTAGAGAAGGTAAGGCCGAGATGAGAAGTCCCCTTAACATAGCGAAGAATACGTTTGACAGCTTGAAAATGGTCAATTGTCGGGTTTGCTTGAAATTGACTAACAGTGTTGACCTCAAAGGCGAGATCGGGACGAGTAATGGTGAGGTATTGGAGGGCGCCGACCAGTGATCTGAACAAGGTAGGATCGGAGAAGGGAGTACCATCTAGACGAAGAAGGTCAGAGGTGGAAAGCGGAGTTGCAACAGGCTTACAATCGAGCATGTCGGCACGAGTGAGGATGTCGGCTGCATATTTGGATTGGCCGAGGAAGAGGCCGCTATCAGTGTAGGTGACCTCAAGGCCAAGAAAGTATGTTAAACGACCAAGATCCTTGATAGCAAACTCTTTATTGATCCTGGTAATAAGACGAGTAGTAAAAGAATGATCATTTCCAGTGATTATAATATCGTCAACATAAACGAGGAGAAAAAGAGAGGTACGACCTGACATATAGATGAACAAGGAGGTGTCCGATTTGCTCTCAACAAAACCAAGGGCGAGAAGGAAGTCACAGAAGCGTTGAAACCAGGCGCGAGGAGCTTGCTTCAAGCCATATAGTGCTTTGTTGAGTTTGCAAACGTGCTGAGGGCGAGAAGAATCAACAAAGCCAGACGGTTGTTTCATGTAGATGGGTTTGTCTAAAAGACCATGAAGGAAGGCGTTGTTGACGTCCAATTGATGGAGCGACCAGTTATTCATGACGGCAAGAGCGATGATAACACGAACAGTAGAGGACTTAACGACCGGGCTGAAGGTGTGATCATAGTCGAAACCAGGAATTTGAGTGTAGCCTTGGGCGACCAGCCGAGCTTTGTGACGATCAATAGTGCCATCAGCAAGAAACTTTGTTCGATATACCCATTTAGAGCCAACAATGTTCGCGTCGGGGGGGGGAAGGAACCAAGTCCCAAGTTTTGTTTTTGTGAAGGGCCTTGAGCTTAGACCTGTCAAGACGGGCCGGCGGGGCGGGGCGGGCCAAAACCGCAAAAGCCCGTCATTTGGCGGGGCAGGGCGGGCCAACCCGTTTGTCAGGCGGGCTGCCAAAACCTCAACCCAACCCAAAAATAGGCGGGCAGCGGGTTTTGGCGGGCCAAATTTTTTTTATTTTTTTTTACAAAATAATTATTAAATACATAAAAAAACATAAAAAAATACAGTAATACATAATTAAGAACAGTAATATACTCTTTTTGTACACAATTTTGGTCCCAAATTTTTTAGTCTATAATTAAGAACATGAATATTCATCAAGAAAAAGGTATATTTTCAATCTATTGTATATAAAAGGAATAAATATGAAGAATTACCGTAATTATTAATTAAGAACAAAAAAAACTAAATAGGAATAATGTTATTATTAATTGTATAATATATTACAAACAGTAATATATATATATATTATGTGTACATAAATTCAAAAAATGAAGAAAGAAGAGAAAAAATGCGATTGCTCTAGAGTTTTTACTTCTAGTTAGGTTTATTATAGATTGTTTTTTATATTTTTTAATTAAATAAAATATTTTTTTTAAAAAAATTTTAAATTGGCGGGCCAGCCCGCCAAAGCCCGCCCCAACCCGCCTAAGACCGCGGCCCAAACGGGCCAGCCCGCCTGGGCCCGCCTCCTAGCGGTCCTAGAAAATCTTGGCCCAACCCACTGTTTTAAGTGGCGGGGCGGGCTAGCCCAACGGGCCCAACCCGTTTTGACGGCTCTACTTGAGCTCCTCGTCCATGGCGGTCAACCAGTGTTGTTGTTTTGCCGCCGAGGAGAAACCTTTGGGTTCAGGAGAGGTATGAATGGCGGTGAGCAAGGATGTGGTGGTGATAAGGGAGGAATCAAAGGGATGTTTGGTTTTAAAGATGTCATCCTGAGATCTTGTTCGCATGCCATGAGTTGGAGGAGGGCGAGGAGCAGGAGGTGGAGGGCGAGGAGCAGGAGGTGGAGAGCGAGCAGTTGGTTGGATGATCGGAGGCGTAATATCAGGCTGCAGACATAGCGAGCAGGGAGATTCAGGGGAATCATTGGGGCGACCAGGCATAGAAGGAGAAGAGGAGAGCGGCAAGGGGAGAGAGCTATCAAAGGTAGCAATATCGAGAGAGGAGAAATCGGGGTAAGGTCCACTTGTAGCAAATGGAAAAAGAGACTCATCAAAGCGAGCATGCCTAGAAATGTACATGCGCTGCGAGCAGGGATCAAAACAACAGAACCCTTTTATGGCGAGAACTGTATCCAAGAAAAACGCAAGGAATACTGCGATGAGAGAATTTGTTAGTAGTATATGGACGAAGACAGGGATAAACACAACATCCAAAGACACAGAGATTATCATATAGAGGAGGAGTAGATAGAAGCATTTCATAAGGGGATTTGTTGTTAAGAATAGGAGAAGGTAATCGATTGATAAGATAGACAGCTGTGCAGAAAGCCTCAACCCAAAAGGTGGTCGGAACGGAGGATGAAAACAGTAAAGCAAGCCCCATTTCAGTGATATGGCGGTGTTTTCTCTCTGCTCGGCCATTTTGGGCCGGAGTGTAGGGGCATGACATAGTATGTATAATTCCGGAAGAGAGAAAAATGTCACGGAGTTTATGGTTGGTGAATTCAGTCCCACCATCCGATTGAAAGCGTTTTATCTTACGATCAAATTGGTTTTCAACCAAACTTTTAAAGTTAACAAAGGTGGAGACAAATTCAGATTTTTGACGGAGGGGATAGAACCAAGTAAATCGAGAATAATCATCAATAAATAGGGCATAATAACGAAAACCATCATGAGATTTAATAGGTGAGGGACCCCATAAGTCACAGTGAATAATATCAAGAACAGAGGTAGCACGTTTTGAGTTTAGAGAGAAGGAAAGTCGAGTACTCTTAGATTTTTGACATGCCGAGCAAATAACAGGCTTAGGAAGCAAAGAAGTGGTGGAAATATGTCCTTTTCGTTTAAGTACATTTACAACATCAAAAGCAACATGCCCTAATCTACTATGCCATAATTCAAACGAAGTATGGTTCGAGCGAGCACGTAAGGAGGAAGCAAAGCTAGAGTGACATTTTTCCCAAACATATAAACCATGATCAAGTCTGCCGTGAGCAAGGGTCAAACCTGTAGTCCGATTCTGAATTTCAAACGAATTGTTAGAAAAGATAAGACGAACAGGAAAATCATTGGTCAATTTGCTTACAGAGAGAAGATTTTTCGTAATGGAAGGAACGACAAGAACATTGGAGAAAGATAGGTCAGAATTATAGAGATGAGTACCAGTGTGAGTAATTGGAAGGATATTACCGTTTGCGACGACGACTCTATCAGAACCGGTGTAGGGCGAGCATGAATCAAGAGCGGCCGAGGAGGGAACCATGTGCGAGGAGGCCCCAGTATCAACATACCAGTCCGAGAGATTAGTAAGACGAGCAGAATCATTGCGAGGAAAGGAGCCAACGTTGTTCGCCTGGCGAGAAGAAGAGGTTTCATAGCGCTGGGGACAGGTTGGAGCATAATGGCCATCAAATCTGCAGATCTGGCAGCGAGGGGACGATCGAGCACGACCTCGCCCACGTCCTGCATAGCCGCGAGCAGGAGGGCGACCACGACCAAATTGCTGGCGGGTAGGAGGTCGGCCTAACAGAGATGATGTCGAGGAGCGAGCAAGAAAAGCAGGCGACTGCGACGAAGTGGAGGGGGTTTCAAGACTGCGGGTAAAGAGGTCGTGAGATTCAGCCTTGGCGAGCAGATCTGAAAACGAGGGGAGAGGCGAGATGTTGATTTGAGTGGTGGAAAAACCGTGAAACTCCGGACCCAGGCCACGAAGAAACCAATGAGATTTGTCTGTAGGATCAAGAGAGCAGCCCATGGAGGAAAGCTGGTCGCACAGGTATTTAAAGGCGGCCCCATAATCAGAAACGGATCTTGATCCTTTCTTGATGAGTTGAAGTTCATCTTTAAGTCGTAATTCACGAGCTTTGGAGGGCTGATTGAATGCCTCAGCGAGGGCATTCCAGATTTCCAGCGAGGTCGAGCAGCCAACGGTCACCGCCATGGCCTCTTCGGTGAGGGTGGATGTCAAGAAAACACTCACGATTTGGTCACGAGAGTACCAAGTCGTGTAGAGCGGATTAGAAGAGGACGCACCATTGGTGGTGACGGTGGTGGGAGGGGCCGGGGAGGAGCCATCAACGTAGGGCAAAAACTTTTGAGTAACAAGAAGCGGATGGACTTGACGATACCACATTGGATAATTTGTGGGTTTTAACTTGATGGTGACAAGGTGAGTCATAGCATGAAGGGTTAGGGTGGCGTCAAAGACGGAGGTGGTCGCCGATGGATCGGCCATGGAGGAGGGAGATCAAGAAGAGACGAGAAAGAAGGAGGGGGAAAGATAGGCCCAGAAGAGGTTAGGCTGATACCATGTAAGATGGAAGGACTCTCTAAAGTGAGAGTCAAGACTTGTATTCAAGTATTTATAGAAGAGGTTACAAGAAGATATTAAGAGTAGTTACAACTAACAAGAGGTTTTATAACTACCAAGATAAACTACTCTTAATACTACTTAATAAATCCTAAAATATTATTTTTAATTGCTGAATAAAAAAAGGGCAAAGAAAAAGAAAAAAAAATACTCGAGCCAAATGGGCTGCCCGCGGCCCGACGGGCTAAATTAACCTAGCCCATCAGGCCCGTTGGGCCAAATAGGCCCAATTTTAAATGGGCTTGTATTTTCTTAGCCCAGCCCATACTGGGCATCGGGTTGGCCGGGCTGGCCCATCGGGCCGGGCCCAAATTGCCGGCTCTAGTATTTAAGGGTAGATAAATAAATAAAAATAATTAAATAAAAAATTTAAAAATCAATTAAAGAAATAAAACCGTAAAAATATTTTATAAATTTGATAAACTGTAAAAAATATTTAAATTAAAAAACAATTAAAAAATTAAAAATTCGAATTAATATAAAAAGATAAAAAAAATATATTTAAAAAATCATATAAGTCTTCAAAAATTAATTAATTAAATAATTTTTGAAGATTTAGTTGAGTTTTTAATATTTTTAAATTTTTTGTAGGTTTAATTCATTTTTGAAAATTTATATATTTTTTTAATTTTTTTAATTTAGTATTTTTTTTAAGATTGAATTGATTTTTCTCTCTCTTATTTATTTAGTTTATCAAAATTCTGAATTCTTAAATTGATTTTTTTTTAATTTAGTTGTTTTTAAATTTTATTTAATTTATTTAATTTTGTTCAGATTTAATTAAAGAAACAATTTAATTATTTTGAAATTTTAGTTGATTTTCATAACGTTTTAAATTTTTTAATTGATTTTTTAAAATATTTTTCAACTTTTATTTAATTTTTTTTAGGATGATAATTTTTTTTTTTAAATTTATATATTTTTAAGATTTAGTTAATTTTAATAATGTTATTTTGGTTCTTATTTAATTTGTTTTTTGTTTTAAGTGTTAAAGGACAAATAGAAAAGAATTGGGGTATGTTTAATAATAAAAATTGATTTTTAAATTTTAATGGGGTGTGTTTAATATTTGGGGTGTGTATAACATTGTATGGGGGTTTAATAGCCCCAGCCTAAGAAATTATGCCAGAAATCCTGAATATGTCTCATTCTATAATTAGGGTTGTTAACTTGTTATGCCACAACCAATAAAAAGAGAGAGAGAAACAAGCAACTATCTAATTTCACTGATGTAATTAAATAGATTTAAACCTATGTTTATGTTTTGTATCACTGATGTTCATATCAAATTTCATCATTCTAGTTCTGATTTTCTACGTCAAGCTGAATACAATAAACATGGTCATCCCTGCAACCCACGAAAATCCTGCCCCCGATCATCACAGGCGAAGAGAATATATCGCCTTGTACGTCTAGACGACCAAATTCCTTCACTGCCTCCTCCATATTTAGCTTCTCTCTAATGGAATTGGAGTGAACTCGAAGTACAGATATACTACCAGAACTGTCACACACACAGATTAACCTGAAAATAATGAGGAATTATGTTTAGAACAAACTTCTCATTAAACAACAATGTAATTCTAAACCATAAATTCAACAACACCTGTCAGACGACGCTGAGGAATTGGACATCAATTGAGTGTCCGCGTCTACATAAGGGGATGAAGTAATTGGATGTCCCAGTGCATGCTTCCAGATTAGAATGCCGGTTTCCTGGAATTCAACTTACACCTAATTATTTTCAATTACCTTTTTTAAGAATATCGGTCAATTTTTGGATTATACTCCAATAGAAAATGTCACCGTAATTTAGGAATTCATGGCCTGTAATTCAGAGCCCAAGCTAAAAACTAAGAGTGGTTACAGTTTAAGTCCCATATATTTTATTGTGGTTAACTTTTCACAAGGCAATGGTTCTGCTGGACATAGGGGCTGAAAATAGTGACACTATGGACATGTGCAGTGTCTGTCGGAAAATCAATCTCACCATTTCAAAGGAATAGATGCTTCCATCTCTTGAGCATATGAGCACCTGCATGAGGATAACACTAGATGGTTTATAAGAGGACCAACGGCAGTTTGATATAGAATTATATAATATGGTTTGTTAGAACTTTGGGAAAATTAGCTTGTGCTGCTTTTGTTGGGTGGGGAAATGTGGATAGCACAACATTATTTATTTGTTGTTCAATTCAGGCCTTTACATCCACATACCCCTGTCACATCAAATATAAGCAGAAAGAATAAAATCAGCTTAACCTTCAAGAATAATTTTAAGAGTGAGAATGTGTTTCTTTTTAATAGAAATCCCCTCCCGGTATTTAGCAGCTTCTAGGTTGAAGGAACTGACCTGCAAAGGCAATGCTTGAGATGTGCAAGGTCCAGCAAAAATAGGTCCACCGATACTCACCTGTTGCAAAATGGGGAGGAAAAATGATGGAGCAGATGAACTGGTGATCGAGGGTAAATTTTACAAGAAATTCATCTTGATCAATATAATTTTTCCTCCCATTATTCATTTGTGCGTGTAGGTAAATGACCAAACAACACTTTAGAGCAATGCATTACAAAGCTTCTCCAAGAGGCTATAAATCGGGTGCCTCAATGTTTCTATCAATATAAATAACAAAGTGAAGAAAGATCACATGCTCAGAACATTTATTGTCCATTTTTTTGCTTTTTTTTTTTTGGAGTGGAGGGGGGTGGGGGGTGGTAAAGCATTGTCCATCTGATTCTCAATAAAATGTCATCACATTAACAGAACATACACTAGCTCACATTAGAATTACTAGTTGTTGCTTATACATTTTACCGGATGAAATTTCACATCCACATGCACAGGAGCAGAATACAAACAATATAATAAGGTTATTCCAGTCTCAAGTATGCCTATTCTATATGTTGGAACTTCTCAATTGGGAAAAAGGAACTTTGCGTTGCAGTTTTCACACGTGAAGAGCCAAAAATATGTTTAAAGTAAAAAAACTGTAACAGAAAATTCTCCTCAACATGCACCACAAACTAATTAATAACAAAATTGTTAAACTGAACAGAGTACAGAAAGAAAAAATTGCCTTCGGCCAAAGTGATATGTACATATAATGGCAAATAATTGAAAAGGCCTTTCTAAGTAGTCACAAGTTACAAATATATATATATATATGCATGCAATACAAGAAAAACAAAAGTTTTTTAAATGCAAATGCATATAACCAGGAAAAATCACAGGCACCCAAAGCTAGATACTAGAAAGCCAATAACCTAATGTATTTACTTGGATCAGAAGGCAAAATCACAGGCCCTCACGAAACATTTCAAAACATTGTAGAAAGAAAGAGGTCAATACTTGTTATTACTTTGATTGATGATAAATCAGCTCGATGATAAGCATATGTAATAACCCTAAAATGTCTCAATTCTCAATTACCAAGGCAGCTTATGTACCAATAAAAGAAACCCCAATACATTTCAAACTTGCAAACGTCATTTGAAGTCGCGATAATGTAATGCACGAGTGAGTGAGTACACAAGTATTGCTTACCTTCCAAACAATGGACCCACACGTACTGAGGACTGCAACAGTCCCATCAACCATGCAACAAATGACTGCAATTCATAAAAAACAATATGAGAAAACAAGACATCTTAACAACCCTAGATGTCAAGGTGTGCATGCTTCAAGTTCACAAGTATACAAGTGTGGATCGACTAATGATACTATGTCAACAAGCATAATGGTTTTGAAGAAAAAACACAAGTTGTAGAAAAATAGACATAAAAGATTATGCTCACACAAGTCATGATACAAAACAAACTAAGTGGTAAGCAAAATGAAGCAAGTCATAAGATTGCACAACATGCGTAGATGCAAGTGTGAACTGACTAACGATAATATGTCCACAAACATATGGTTTTGAAGAAAATATAATGTGGTTGTAAAAATGGACACAAAAGATTATGCTCCAAAGATATTAAACAAACAAAGCTGTAAGCAAACGTAGCACATCATAAGACTGTGCTTCATTAATTAAGAGATCAAAAACACTAGAGATATATGGTTAAAAGAAATGTATGCATACTATTTCCATCTGAGAAACTGATTGAAAGAGAGGCAAAAACAGGTGCTCCCATGTCTCGATTCCATAACTTCTGAAAGGGCTGGCCCTGCGTGAGCATACAAATCCCATATCAGTTCAAGCAAAAGCAATTTAGTAACTTAGAACTGCCTCTCCGATGGGAGTTTGTGATGGAATAACATGCAAACACAACTCTTCAGTCAGTTATACATTGAGTACAACATTAGGAAATAAGGAGATGTAATCCCAATCGGAATCAAGCAGAGTAGTTTTACAAGTCCAATCTTAATTAGAGAAGATAGTTGACATTTGTAAGTAACCCCCACCAAGGATATAATGAAAATACAAATGAAAGACAAAACTCATTCAACATTTTTTATAAATAAACAAGAGTAATGCAAAGGAGATGGGAGAAGAGGAAGAACTGGTAGACAACCCATGGTTACCCAAAACAACATTCACTCAACTATTTGCTGGGATGGCTTACTAAAGGAAAAAGAGAAAATACAATATTCGTGTATTCTATCATGTTGATTTGCTTTCTTCTTATAAACTAATGCCATACATTTGATGGGTGCAGCCACAGAGATTGAAATTCTTTGAATAGTGGAACAGTAGAAAGTAATGGTGCAACTTCTCAGTCCAACCCAGCTACTTTTAACCAAATTTAATGTTTTTGCCCTGAATACACAAACTAACCCATTTCCTCTGACTGGAAGATGTAAATGCATGATTTCCCAATCTACATTAATTATTTGTAACACATCAATGCAACGTAGAAAGCAAGAACTTAGTTAACCGTTAATTTCTCTCAATAATTTCTTTGAATTTGATAATAAGGGTGGAAGACAGATATCCAATGAAGAAAAAGAAAAAAAGACCATGAATATGAGGTCCGAAACCTTAATCTCCAATGCTGTTACAAGGCCACCAGTGGATGCCACATAAAGCATTTGTTGCATCTGCAAAAGCAAAAAAACGGTTAAAAGCTAAGAAAGTAGTCAATACAGAAGGGACTAGAAGAGATGAGGTAATCATGCTAAGAAGCTGAGAAAAATATAGGTATCCTTTAGATATATGTAAATTACATACTTATGAAACAAAACGAGGAATGCAACAACATGATGAAATAAAGAGGCCTTTTAAAGTGGGTATGTCGATTCATGCATCAACACTTGAATTCTTACCTAGGTATGTTTGGTCATTGTTGGTTTTGCAGAGTGAGAGAGAAACAGTATCATAAACAGCTAACATCAAGCCAAGAGAGAAACTCCCTACATTGTCTCCCACAATATCGAGACATTAGAAGGACAACCATATACTAAAACATTGTCCAGAAACAAGATTTCCATACGCAATCATTGGCGTTCCAAACTCATCAGATTCTCTTCCTCACAGATATTTTCATATTAGTTAACCCTTCAAACACATCTCATGTCCCAATCTGCTACATCACCCCTTTACTCCTGCCCCCGCATATTTAAACATAGGTGCTTGCTAGAGGACCACTAAAAATGTGTATGAAGTTATATTCTGTATTTTAGTGGTAATGATTAGAAGCAAAATATAATTTCCAGTCAAAAACTAAATTTAAAATGAAAAGCTTGTCAAAAAAAAAGTGGTTAATAAGAGCTTTATAGACCATAATCAGTGGAAACATAGGATCTCAGTCCCATGATTATGGGTAGAGAATTACATACATAATTATCAGGTCCTCAGATTTAGTCAGTTACTATTTTTCCCTTCCTTATAGACCATACATAGAGGGCGTTGTACAAATAATACTATGATCAAGACAGTTTTCTTTTTCTCTCTATATTTCTTTATCCTCTTCCAGATTTATACAGCATGTAAAGATAAAAGCCAGAAAACGGAAGTTGCAAAATAGTTGATTTGGGGTTAGGGAAGCAGCGACAAGCTGAAGCAAAAGGTGTAGCGCTTGCTTAAAATGAAGATAGTGTGTCATAATGATGACTTTGCAAAACCCACCTTACTTATAGCCGGTGAACCAAATATACTGCCCCCACAAGGAAGTTTATAAATACAGCAGTAACTTCTGTAGTCAATGGCATACAGATTGTGGTCATATGACCCACACCTGAAAAAAGTGTGCAAACAGATAAAACAGATTTGAGTTCAAAACTGACATGGAGCTTCATGAAACTATGTTACCACGGCCATGTAAGTTTCTTGTCAAATAAATGACAGAACAAATAATTTAAGACAAGTAATTGCGTGTGCCTGATACCCAAGTGACTAGTATTGGATTCCCTCACAATACAAATGAAAAACATATTAAATTTAAATAAGTGCTTAAGCATACAAGAAAAACCATCGATGTAAAAAGGAGTTTGGCAATCCTGGTTAATATGATTCGAGTCATTTGACAATTAAGGTTCTTCAGTGAAGGTCCTTATACACCTTTCTAAGAGATTACAGCACATTAAAAATTCTCCCTCCATCTATTTTAGATTCATCATATGCAAAAAAAAAAAGACGTCCCAAATTAGATTCATCATTTCTTAATTTGGTAATAAAACAACTTTGTCACTTTAAACTACACCCTTCAAACATCTCAAAATTACACCACATGTCATTACTTTATTACTCACGATATCTTATTACTGTACTTTATTTTATTACTCAAAAGACTTTCATATTCTCTACTTTATCTCCTTTAATACTAATAAACAACTCCCGCATTAAACTCGGCGCATACAGTAAATGATGAATCTAAAATGGGACGGAGGGAGTTTGAACAATGAAGCAATGTATTTGACCTTCCAGATTCAGAACACATGGATCAAATGATATAGACTCCAGAAAAATAATTTGCACTAAGATGAACCAGCAAGGTTTTAACTGACAAAGTAAGAATGATTACCAAACCAAATGTCTGCATTTGTCAACCACAGGCTGCGATTTTACCTTCAAAATTTCAGAAAATTAGAAATCAACGAAGCCATTCAACAATTTTAAGCAAAGTTATCATCAACTACAGAAAATGGACTGTTCAGGCTGAATATAATCACTGGACAAAGATAAAGTGAACCAACTGAACAGGTCTCATATCTTAAAACAATCAATGTCATGAAGATTACAGAACCAAATGATGAAATGAATGTCGAAAACTGCCCTGATTGATGAATGCAAAGTTTCACATGTCTAATAGCCCAGTGGTCCCAGCTACATGCAGATTGCACAATATATAAGCCAAGAAAAGGAAAAACAGGTTCACGTAGTAAAAAAAATCTACATTCTACCTCTACTCATATAAACAGTTGTCATTCTTCAACAGCCCTATAAGGGTGAAAAGACGCCTCTCTTTCAGTATATATATATATATATATATATACTCATAACTATATTCTATGGCCTGAATCTCATAATCACATTGAAGTGATCAAACATCTGCTATATTATAAATCAAGATCACTGACAGTTAAATCCTACTCAAGCTGGTCAAGGGATTAATGGATAGAACTGATTCTTTTCGCAGTGAGCAGGGCACCTTAAGCAAGTATATAGCTACTTTTTTCTTTTACATGCAACCAAATCTTAAGCATTTGTAAACAGATATTGATGTTCATTATCATGATTTGGAAGTTTACCTCACCATTAGTTTGAAAACTCCAGCTGATATTGCCATTTGAAAAGTGAAGGAAGTAAATAGTCCCCTGGTAACATCCAACGACAACCTACAGAATCATAAACATTAACTAGGGAAAATTTTCAAACGGAACAAGGTAAAATGTAAAATCAGGATAATTAAATACCTGAGAGAAGTCATCCAGAATTGCAGCTGAGCATTCTACCCGTCCTCCTAGTTTGGTCTCCCATTGAACAACTCCACTGCAAAATTTCAATATCAAATAATTTCAAACCTTGTGATTTTTCACGAGGAAAAAAGACTTTTAACGATTTTTCAAAAAGTGGTGACGTAACATATAACTTGTACAAATCTTTCCATTTTCCAAGTCAACACGATCCATTTGATGATAATCTATTAATTATAACATAAGAGCAATTAATGCATTTTCACTTCTCTATGCAAACCTGAGTCTCGAAAAGAAAAATTAACAGAGTCTCGTCAGGGCTTTGATTAAGGAATCACAAAACCTTTAGCCTCCCTCATTCCATTATGTCCCAATGAAAAAGAGGGAATGCGTATCGGAAAATGTATTGTATTAAAAGGTGATAAGATATAGTTGTGAGTTGTGACCTAGTATTAGGACATAAAGGGCCAGTTGGTCCCCTGGATTAGCCGGTCTTTGGGTCAGATACCGAGACATCAAAAAAAAAAAGAACATAAAGAGCCATAGCCAGATTTTGTGCAACATACTCAAGAAAATCATAAATTAAGAGACACGCATTGGTGCTAAACCAATTAACATTTTCATTTATTTAGTGATGCTAACATAGAAAGTTTTAAAAGTAGTAAGCCTGTGATCAGCATTACCTTTTTCCATCTACACAAACAAACTTGTGGGAGTGAGATCCAATGAACAGATAGATATCACTTCCTTTACAAACCAAAAGGGGTGATGCATCAACACAGGAATCTAAGTCAACTTTCCATAGTTCTCGCATAAATCCTTTTCCATCACTTGGTAGATTGTTTACCCAGACTCTGTCAAGTGAACAATTTCCATCACAATGCCCTCCATGCATGCTTTTGTTGCATCGACTAAAAGAGCATTTTGTGTGCACTGCAGAAGGATTCCAAAAACTATCTCCAGGGTTTTGCTCCTTCGACGGATATATACAGGTATTTGACTCAGTTTTTATTTTTTTGGAAGGACCGTGAACATCACTGTCACTATCATCCAGAGATAATATTTTGTGAGACTTGGTCCAATGTAAATTAGAAATCCTTGTCTCCCTTGTTAGAAGCACTCCTCCTAACCCTCTCAAATCCTCTACCAAATGAGAATCAGTTGCCATAGAAGAACGAGATGACAAAAGTGCCATTTGAAGCCTCATGGGAGTTGGAAATGTGTATATCAATTTCATATGGATTCCCAGCTTGAAAGAAACATATGCTGCAGATATAGAATTACCGCCCATTGCAAAAAAGTCATCATCAACTGAAACCTTCTCAACCATTAACGCATCAGAAAATGCCTGAATATTAAAATCAAGAATACTTCTTTAGAAAAACAGTCTTTTGTGTCCAACAGGTAGAACTGAGAGAACAAAAGAAAGCAAGTAGAGCAAGAAAGTGTTAAAGAAAATTTACTGAGAAGTAGATTCAACCAAAAATTGGATATCTGCAAGGAGAAAAGTGGTGTTTCATGTCAAGTCGTTGAATACCTTACATGAGAGTCGACTTGTCCCAGCTACAAATTTTGTAGCCCCTAATGCCATAGACATCACAGATTGAGGAAAGGAAAGAAACCTAAGATTCTGAGAGTAAGCAAGTACAGATAGTTTACTGCTAGTTTTGAAAAAAATATTGGCTAACAATTTCAAGATAAATTATTAAACAAGATGTTGTCAAAGATGGGAGAAAAGAAAAAAACATTATTTTAGCACAAAGTAGAATTTCACCAAGATTTTGCAGCATTCAAGTTCAGTTTATGAGTGCTATTTATGTCAAACAAGTCCTGAAGCTTCCAGAAGTCGTGTTGATTTGTGCATTAATTAGAATCTAGAGATTATAGGAAATTCCTCCATTGTCTTGGAGCATCGGGTTGTATGAACATTTTGTAGCAGACAGAAAATACAACTAAATTATCTTCTAGGATAAATAATGAATAAGAAAATAGTAGCTACACCAATCAATAAATAACAATGGACACGGAGGTGAGTTTTTTTTTTTTGGATAGTATTAAATTAGTGATACTCACAGGTTGATCAAAAACCTGGAGGGGTAAACCCCTTATAATTAAAAAACAGAAGTGCATAAGAGTTGGTGTTAGGTCTAATTCTGACATCTTTGGGTTACAAAGGTTAGTATTATATTCTCAATTAAAAATTAAGTACGAGGCATGCATGAGCTAAAAAACAAGTATGTTTGGATAAAGATGCTTAAAATTATGTGGTTTGCAAAGAGAACCTTAATGATAAATTGGATGAGGAAATCCTGAGGAATTTCTTCAATGTTAATCCTTGCTTGTTGGTCAGGAGGTGTTGAAGCAGCTAAAGAGAAGTAATCAACCTTCCCAGAAGAAGTCAAAGGTAATGATTTGGTGAACAAGATGTAATTTGGTATCATAATCTGTGGAAGTTTGCTCAACAGCCAATTTCTAAGAGAAGATTTAAAAAATGCATCATCTTTGGCTGGTTGATCTGTCACCACATGAGCTTCAAGAAGTAAGAATTCTCCTTCAACCTCACGGGACAACACTGCAGCATCAACCACATCAGGGTGATCTCGAAATGCACTCTCTATTTCCTCAAGAGCAATGCGCTGTCCATTAACCTTTATTGCACGGTCCTTCCGTCCAAGAAAAAGCAAATCACCACTTGGGAGCTTTCTGGCAAAATCACCAGTTTTAAAGTATTTCTGAACTCCTTTTTCTGGAGACAGATTTCCATCCACGAAAGGCATAATATAAGGATAGTGGAAGTAACCTGCTGCAACACATAGTCCACTCACATATATCTCCCCTTGATCTGGTGCATCTTCCCCAACAAGCACGATATCACAATTTGAGATAGGCAAACCAATTGGAATGCTGCTTAATACCTCCTGTTCCAGAATAACTGGCAATCTCCTGCAGTCGAAGTATGTGCAATCACCTGTCACCTTAAAATAAAACATATTTCATACAAGTATCCAACAATAAATAAAACAGATCAAAATGAATGAGCGTATAAGCAAATATTTGTCACTCCACGCAGCAGCATTCGAGCATTATATAATCAAATCCAGTAAAACAAAGATATAAAATAATGTAAAAGATTTCTTAGATATGTTCAGTTTGGAGATCAAATGAATACAAAAGCTATTATTAGATCACACAATTAGAAAGATTGCTTCTAATAAGAACCCAAAGCTTATATCAGTATTGAGCTTTCAGATCTAACCTCAGTGCTCCCGTACAGATTCAAAATCGAAGTCTGGGGTAGTAACCTCAGAAGCTCATTGCACAATGAAAGGTGTAAAACTTCACCGCTCAACACTAATAACTTCAAAGAATCATGAATCGTTGTGAAGCGTGGACTTTGCAAGGAAGGAAGGATTGCCCTCATCAAAGAAGGCACAGCTACAAGCCTGTTAATGAAGTATCCCTGATTTAAAAAAAAAAAAGGAGTTAAGAAAACATAAATACTGTCACTTTTTTTCAATAGTAGCTTACTTAAAATAGATGAAGTATGTGTCTCTGTGATGCCATTGCACATTTTAGGTTTAAATAGAATACAAAAGTATAAGTTGTATCGATGTTACTTCTTAATACTCTCTTTAGCACCAGATATATACTCTATCATTAGTCTAGTAACCAATATTTAGCATGTGTATAAGATATAGAACAAGACCAACCATTGGAGAACTACTGAACTAGAGAAGAGCTACAAATACTGCTACTTTTTGGTAAGGTCAGCATAGTTTTACTGCCCATTCAGCATCTCATCATAAGTAAATATAAATAAATGATAATTGGATTAGTTTTCAAATCAAGCAGAAAGTGAACTTATAAGAGTACCTGTAAAAACTCTACGACATAAAATATATTTTCTTTTAGCTGATTGAAAGGAGGTATCACCAACGTGAAAGGAGAAAGAACAGCTCCAATAAACTCTTGCATATGATCAATGAAGCTAATTGCTGTTTTGAAAAGCATTACATCTCCTTCATGTAGAGGATACGTTTCTTGCATCCATAAAAAACGATTAAGAAGACCTACAAAAGGGTATTGCTGATATGAAAACCCTGTCTTAGGTGAACAAAATAGGACACCTGAATTCTGAAAGAGCAGATTGATGCAACAATTTTCTAGAAGTCTGTTAGAAGACGCAATTTAATACTTAACAGACGTGAAAGCTCACCAATTTCAGTGCCACATACACCTTTAGGCTTTCCAGTAGATCCTGATGTGTACATCAAGTAACAGAATGATCTTAAGCTTTCACTTTCACAAGGCCACCCTAATACTAATGGATGGCATTGTTCTTTGATATTTTCCTTCATAGAAACAGGTAAAACGGGGCAACTTCCTTCATCAATCAGCCACTGTAATGCATCAAGCCTGTGACAACAGTTCTCCCCGATTGATGTTTTAATCCCAATTACTAGATCTGCATTTGAAGATGATACAAGTGATAATATCCTTGCTTTTGGCCATGTGGGGTCTAAAGGCATGAATGCTTCCCCACATCTTAAAGCAGAAAGGGCAGCTACAATGTATTCAACAGATGGTTCCATATATATTCCGATCACTTTTGGAGTGCGGCTGTTCCCAAACGTAGTGGACTGCTGTACATTCCGATTTGAATATTGCAAAGATTCAGAAACATGTAGAGAGTTTTCACTAGAATTGTCAACTGCATCATATTCAATTAAAATTTAGCTTTTATATAAAATAAGGAAAACCATATAACAAAAATTTTAATATATTTTCTCACCACTCTTGAAAAATATACATATTAATCAACAAAATCTAAGTTTATATTGGCTGTGGCCTGTAAAGTCTCAGCCTCCAAAATAATATCGAATAGCTATACTGATCTAGCCCCTATTAATGATACCAATTATCTTTGAGCACCAACTCCCTTTTCTTCTCAATATGCTTCCTTTTTCTAATAGTATTGGTGACACATAAAATGCACCCAAAATTCATCCCAATGGTTTTATCCTTCAAAAAATAAACCATTCTATATTTGCTAAACAATTCTAACCCAAAACATTTCCAATGTAACTCGTGAAGCTATCTTAACCCCCACCCCTTAAAACTACAATATTCCATACAAACGCTACCATGAAATCCCAATTTAATCACCAATTAACTAACATGCATATACACCAAGGAGCAAGTATATATATAAAACTATACAATTCCTACCTGAGCGGTGTTTAATCAAATGCGGGTCATCGCCACCGTTAAGAATCTGCCGGAGTCGAGAACTGAGATTCTCGACGGCGGAGAGAATGTCGGAAAAGGTGAAGCACTCGTCCCCACCGTAGAGAGGGGGTCGAGAAGAACACGCTATCGTACTCTCACTATCTGGTTGTAGGTAGGCGGCGCGATTTCGAGCAATTCGGGCAAAACCGGAGGCGTGTATAACGGCTATTTTATCGGGGAATTTAGAGGCGGCTTTGTAGAACTCGTGGGATATGCAGCACAGCGGCAGCTTTCCCTCCGCCGCGTTACCGGTGGCCATAAGTTTTTTTGGTACTCTCTCCGTCGGAGAAAAGGAGTGTTGGGGGCAACTGCAGATATAGTACAGTCATCATATTCTATTTATATATACTCCCTTGTTTTTTTATTAAGTGTCACTTTGCCTTTTTTAATATTTTTAAAATAAGTGTCATTCTATACATTTTTTCTTTAATTTTGACAATTTTACTCTTGTACATTATACTCTCTCCATTTTCTTTACCTTAATTTAAGTCTTTTCCCTTTTGAATATATTACTAGCATAAATTATGGATAAACCATAATTATATATCTTAATTTATTGAAAATTGTTAAAATGACAATTAATTAAAAGTGAAGGGAGTATTAAATTAGAAAAGTGTAGTGCATATAGATATATTTGATTATTTGAATTTTAATAAATTGGAGTATTTAGTTTTGGAGTCAAACTTTTTAAAACCATGTTATTTTAATGATCTTTTGAAAAATTGGACTAAAGAAAAATGGAAAGTCATAATTATAAAAAATAGATGGGTCTATTGTTTTATTTAAAATAAAAAATACGAGACGAGGTTGTTTAACAAATGCAAGGTACGATGAGGTTGTTTAACAAATGCAAGGTACATTGTTTAAGAAAAATATAAGTGCTATTAGCACACACTCCTTCCTTATTTGGAAAATTTATCTATTTTATATATAAACTAATCAATATTCATTAAAACTCGTATTCGGATAAATGGACATAATAAAATTGGACGGAGGTAGTATTAATTTTGAGAATTGAGGTTTTAGATTTTTTTTTTTTAAATAGGGAAGTCGTTGCATAGTGTAGCACAAATTCACTGATTTGATGATGATAAGTCAGTTGTTATTTTTTTCTACGGGAAGTTAGGTTAGAGAATTCAGATTTTTTTTGCCATGATTCAGGAAGAAATCAGCGGGTCACGATTTAAGAGGTTTTCGGTGATCACGATTTAAGAGGTTTTCGGTGATGTTCGAACTTGTGGAGGGGTTGACAAATTTTCTCCGACTTCAATAAATCTGTCAAGGTGGATCATAGTAATGGAAATAGGTCGGATTTGTTAGGTTTAGGGTGGATCAAACATAACATGCACGAATTTTATTTTATTTTTTTTGTGTTTACATATTAATGAAATGATTAATATATCTTGATGAAATAATTAATACAAAGTACTGTCAAACTAGCATTTTTTAATAAAACAACTAATATCATAAAAATACACGCAAAATACAAATCAATTTTAGAATTAAACTAGTTCATACAAGACCTTGCTAAAAATTACACACTTTTTAGTTTGTTATAACATCTTCAAAATCAAGTTTGCAAAATATAAATGGCCCATTTGATAATATTTGCAAAATTAACAAATTTATTTTCGATTTCCTAAGTTTGCAAAAAAATCTAAATATTATTTTCGATTTCGCCCAAGTTTGGCTTGAAAATCTGCATCCAAAACGAGACCGGTACTTGAACGAAAATGTTATTTTCGATTTCTTTAAGTTTTTCTTCCCACTTTGCAAAGTTTTTTTTTTTTTACCCATAAAAGAGTTTCTCAACCTTTCTTCAAATAATTAAAAGGGTGGGCTTACTATAAGATGGGGCTATGTTTGTGTTTCTGATTGATAAGGTCCATTAAGTATCAAAGCTGGTTTTAAAGGGGGCTCTGTGCTAAAATTAGCAAATTAACCTAAATTTATACAGACATATAAATATATACTATTACAAGAGACAAAGACAAAGTGAGATACAAAATAAGAATAGGAGGGATTAATTTTTAATAAAAGTTGTTGATGCCATTATTGGGGATAAGAAAACAATATAGTTGACAATAATGTGTAACGAAACATGTTGCAAAATGGAATAAGAAGTGTTGGCCATTCAGAATTACTACTATATTTTAATATGCATTACATTATTCGACATTAGTTGATGGATACATACAATCTCACATATTTGATGATAAACTTGTTTACCAAAACATCACCTCACACCTGATTTGGCACTTTATCTTATTCCTGTTATACTTATATCAATATACCAATTTATTTTTGAGTTTTGAATCATCTGTGATGGTGAATTCTATTAATATTATTATTTTATTTTTTGGAGGTAACATCTGATCTTGCAATACCTGCCAAATGAAGTGATTTTGATGGTTCATCTGATTCTGAGTATTCAAATATCTTATTATTATGTATAAGCAGCTGTTACTATGTCATTCTCAGATCAAATAAATTACTATGAACAATATTACATAACTATTCTGGTAAAAAAACACCTTGAATTCATTACCATTTCTCAGAAATGAAGATATATATATGATATCCAAGACTGAAACTTGGAATCCATTTAACTCTGCTGTATTGATAAATATTTACAAAGAGAATGGATGTACATTAATTAATTCAATGTGGGAGTAGAGAATTCTTGCCTTTATTATGATCTAAAAACATAATTCTGCCAGTTGAATTAGACCTCTGCATTGATGAACCAATGTTCCTCCATGACTCATGTTCAAGTTCTTCGATTTTCAGAACATCGGAGATCAAAAGCCGACGTTGAATTGGGAATGCACCTAAAGAAGTTGATCTTCTCAACTGATGAACACTTTCTTGATCACTCCTCTGTCTTTCCTCTAGTTCTTGAATTGGGCTCTTCATATCCTCCTCATTTCCAACCAATTCTTGATCATCATCCACCACCAAAATTACATCATTAGCCCTCTCAACTTCAGTATGATCAGTTTGTGGGGGTGGTGGATGAGGTAAAGGGGTGACATTTGCTCGACAAAGGGGGCAATTCGACTGCGATTTCAGCCACGTATCGATGCAAGGAAGGTGAAAAGCATGGCTACACTTAGGCAAAAGTCTCAAAGACTCATTTTCTTCAAACTCAGTAAGACAAACTGCACAATCAGTTCCTTCAATTAGGCCTTGCCCTTTTTGGTACTTGCAGACAGTGATAGTCTTGATGATCGCCTCGTCTAGTCCAGTCGAGCCGACTGGCTGTGGCTGCCATTGCTCATGTGCCAGCTCGTCGTGATTATTTCCTTCGTTTGCATTTTGAATTCCTCTCTTGCAGTATCTTGTGACAATGGTGTAGTAACTTACGAGAAGGAAAGCGCTGGCGAGAATCCCGATTATGGCTATGATGAGAGGCGAAAACGGGGACGAAGAACCCTCGTCGGGTGGTGGGGGAGGGGGGAAGATGAAGTAGCAAAACTGTGGACAATATATGCTGCAAATTCCGAATGAACAATCCTTATAGGTATCATAAGGTGACCAAGGATTTTGGTTTCCAACAGACCCCATGTCTGAATTTGTGACTATAATTAATCTATTTCAGAGCATAAATTTTCATGTTCATGAGGTTTTGAGGTTGAGAAGAGCGTGAGGCTTAGAAGTAAAGGAAACTAATTTATTTGAAGTGGAAAATAAGGTGAAAGTTGAAGTTGATAGGCATGCCCTTTTTTTTCTTTACCAAGAAACACTTTTTCAAAACAATTTTTATTATATATCTCACATCACATGCCTAAGTAAGAAAATGATTTAATAAAAAATACTATTCAAATGCTTCCATCAGCTACATAATGGCCCTCGTCTACTTTTTTTTTTTTTTTATCGATCTGTACTACAGATGCCCTGAAATGATTGGAGGATGAGTTTAGTCAACTTCAAGATTCAGCCCATTAACAAGATTCACATAAGAGTATTGAATATAGGGGAGGATTCCACTAAAAACCAGTTAAAATAAAAGGTTGTTTGTTTACCAAAGAGATAATGTCGGTTGGATTTGTGAAGAAAATAATTCTCAACTAGTTCAAGGTAGAGTCCAAGTTAGTTTTTTTTTTTTTTTGCTGGGCACACGACTAATTTGGTTAATCAATTCAATTTTCTACTAGCAGACCAATTGAAGTTAGAGCAAAACTCTGTAAGAACTATTCCTCGGATATTGTTTATACTTTAGAGGATTTCGAAGCTAACACATAAAGAAAAGTGTACTCACAAGTTTTAAGTCTACACCACCAGTCCAACCCTTGGGCTTTGTTTGGTTAGGAATTGGTCATCCTTCATACCATCTCTCTCCATTTTTTCTACTTTTCTTCCACCCACTAATTCTCTCTTATAGTAACTAACAATAATAAAGTAATACAATACCACTCTTAATTTGACATAAAGTTCAATTCAATTCTTACTTCTTCATTCATGTTCAAACACAGTTGAGTTACCTACATCCATCTTTTTCATCTCCATTCCCATTTTATCCACCACCCGCTCTAACCAAACAGAGCCTCGGGATTTAGTCAAGTTAGTTGGTGAAAGTGACTTTGTGGAGTGTGTGTGCCAATCTTGAAGAAAGAACACCCCATTTTCAAAAAGAAAAGAACACCCCAACCCCACCAACCACTTCCTCTACCCCTGAATTTTTCAACAGGTGGATGTGTTATTTTACCAATTGCACAGAGTAGGTGGCATCTAGAGGATACAAACCATAAGAGTGATAATATTTTATTATATATTTAATTAAAGATTGATGTTGCTTAATAGAATTAGGCAGAGTAGAGGAGAATACATCACAAGCAAACTTATAAACAAGGGTTTAGGTTAATTTTTTTCTACACATTGTTGCAACTTCCCAGTGTATTAATGAAGGAACAAAACTTGTACTTCACTAAAAGTGGTTCTACTAAAAAACAATGAAATAGATTTGTTTTGGGAAATATTTTGACTAGATTAATTTTAGACAGGCTTGTCAAGTTTACATTATCTAACATATGTCAAGTTTACATTTCTGGAAAATACAAAAGAAATGTTGACCTGTACAATTACTCTATAACAACAAACCTGAAACCAAAGAAGAAAAGTGATAAATGGGGGCTATACCTTTGCCAAATATTCTGAACTACAATGCATATTTCAAATCTGGATCATAACCCAGAGTCTTAACATGTCTTCTAAGCTCTTCTAACTTGGAATAGATACTGTCCTTGTGAGGGTGATTCGTATCTCCTGCATAAAATCGATTCACTCTGCCTTCCACAATTATCCAACTATATCCTGGATCCTTTTTAACACCTTTCAATTTCATAACCTTCCTCAAATCAACCCCAGTTTTAACACTTCCCGTTTCCATGTACGTGTTAGATAAAAGAACATACGTAGAAGAAGAATATTGTGGACAAAGAGAGAGAATCTTCTTGGCTGCTATTTCACCTAACTGAACATGCCCATGAATCCTGCATGCACCCAATAAGGTCTGCCATACCTTCTCATCTGGTTCAACAGACATTTGCATTATAAACTCAAATGCTTCATTAAGGCGCCCCACACGACCCAGGAGGTCAACAATACAAGCATAGTGCTGCATTTTTGGCACCAAATTGTACTCTTTCTCCATGGACCAGAAGTACTGGATCCCTTCCTCAACAAGACCAGCATGGCTACATGCAAACAGAACACAAAGAAAGGTAACAGCACTGGGTTTAATATTCATCTCTTTCATTCTTTTAAATTGAAAAAGTGCAAGAGCAACAGAACCGTGATAGGCATAACCGGATATCATAGCAGTGAATGAGACAACATCAGGGTTAGATATTCGATTGAAAACCTTTTCTGCCTCAAGAATACAGCCTCCCTTAGCATACATATCAACCAGTGCACTTTCTACAAATCTTACAGTTTCAAAGCTTAATTTGCAGAGAAGGCCATGGATTTGACGACCATACTCAAGATAACATAGATTGGCACATGCAGTAAGGACAGTAGCAAGAGTATAATTATTGGGGCTTAATCCTTCTTCCCTCATCTGGGAGAAAAAAATCAATGCTTCCTCCCATTTACAACACTGAGAATATCCTGTTACTAATGTTGTCCAGGACACAATGTCTCTGCACTTCATCCGGTTGAAGATCTTAATTACTTCTTCAAGAGATCCACATTTGGAATATGCATCTGCAATAGCATTTTCGACATCTAAATTCATCAGATCATAACCAGATTTCATAACCATGCCATGTGCTTCTTTCAATAACCGTAAGGACTTCAAATCGGCAATTGCATCAAATACGCTACAGTAAGTGTAAAGATCTGGTTTCATATTATTTTGACACATTTTCATATATAGTTCCAAAGCTTGTTGGCTACATTTGCATTGTGAATAACCAGATAGCATTGCATTCCAAGGCCCATTTGCTCCACAATCAACAAAGTTGGCGTCGAAAATCGACCTTGCTTCTAGTAAATCACCACATTTTGCGTACATATCTATTAAAGCTGTTCCCACAAGAATGTCATCCTGCATACCCATCTCTAGTATGCAATCATGAATTTCTTTCCCCTTTTTAACATCTCCTAGAATCCCAACTGCTTTAAGAACACTAACAAAAGTGTACATGTTGGGGGCAAATCCTTGCTCCTTCTTCTTCACAAAATGGTCAAGAGCCTCTAAGTGCAGACCATTTCCAGTAAGTCCTGATATCATTGCATTCCAGGAGACATCATTATGTTCAGTCATAGAATTGAACACTCTGCAAGCATCTTCAACCTCACCCAACTTTGCATACATATTGAGAAGTGCAGTGCTAACAACAACATGAGACCCAAATCCCGTGATAATGATCTGGGCATGCACCATATCACCCAAATCAACACTATTCATACCAATACATGATTTCAGTACGGAAGAATATGCAATTCCATCAGGCAGTATTCCACATTCTATCATCTTGCAGAAAGAATGAAACCCTTCTCGGAAAGATGCTTGTTGATTAAATCCTGCAATCATGCCACTCCAAGAGAATACATTTTTCCTTGGCAAATAGTCAAACACAATCTTAGTGGACTTAAAATCTGATGATTTCAAATATGCATGCATTACATGATTGAGTAGCATCAACAGGTCCTCATCATCAACATCTAACTTCAACACATACCCATGAATTACTTTTGATTCCATCAATAACCTATTTTTAGCACACCAATGGAGCTTGTTAACTAATTCCCGAACTTCAGACATCTGGAAAGACTCATAGTTTGCACCAAACTTAGATAATATACTTCCAACGATGCCTATTGTTTTTTTGACGGGCTGAAAAGAAACTGTTGCTTTTGATTTACTAGCCTGAAAAAAAGGAAGCGATATCAAGAAGCAAGTGGAATGCAGGAGGTACCCTAGAACCTTACAATTCGTAACTCACTTTATAGAGCAGAAAACGATTAATATTCATAGAAAAACAGTAGTGTGAGATGTACTTACTTCTTTTCTATTTGGAGCATTGAGTTTGCGTAGTTCATGATCCGGAGCAGATCCAAGACATTGAAATTTAGCATGAAAATTTATTGCCATGACCTGCGCCAACAAAGGATTGTTACAACAGCATTCCTCCCGATTTCATTACAGCTTTCCCAGTCCGGGTTTTTACCAAATACTGGATTTATTTTGGAGAAATTTATTTGTCATATCTTATACAAAGGCCTGTTTTCTAAATTAAGCCTATGACAGAATTTACTCAAACTCAATTCAAATACAAAGTATTTGGTTTTAATCATCCCACAAAATAACATATATGTGTTTCTACCTAAATGACCAAGCTCTTCGTACCACCAATGTTAGACTAATAAGAGAGAAAACAACAACAAATGAGCAAACCTCCATAGTTATTGAAACAGAATATGCATATCAATTACACAGAATAGTAGCTTGACCTAGCAATTAGAAGAGAGAAAGTAGAGAGAACAATCACAATTGACAATTATTAAGTTGAAACCAAAATTTCACCGTAACAAGGGGCAGGAGCACCTATGGCGAGGGATGACGGCTCAATGCTGAGTTAGATGATAGGATTTAAGAAGACCATGTACCTCACTCTCTTCTTATCTCTTCAGTTTTTTCCTTAGCCACGCTTCATAACGGTACTAAAAGAAGATAATTATCTTACAAATTGATTTCACAACATATCGAATAATCCCTCAATTTTATTTTAACTGTCGTTTGGCTGGATTTCTAGTTTTCGCGGCACTATATAGTGTCACATTGGCAGATAAAAACAACGGCGGTTGACGTTAGCCTCGCCACCACTCCACCGCCGGTGAGATACATGGAAAGAAATTGGAAGATCAATTTTGTATGGGGAGAGAGGGAAGAAGAATAAATTGTTTTGGGAAGCATCTTAGCTGCCTAATGTTCTCGGCAATCGGCATACATACAAGTTCACTGGTTTAATTTTCATGGAATTTTGAGTGATTTTTTTTTTTAATAAATAGTTGTGAAAAAATAAGAGTGTGATTGCATATACTCCTTGGTCGAAGAATAAAAAATTAAAATTAATTAAAAATAAAATTAAAAAATTTATAAGCAAACAGACTAAAATAGTCAAATGAAAAATTTATAAACGAATTCAATTAATAAAAAATAAAAAAGTTAAACTCTCATATACATTCTGACCATTTTTTTTGTTAATTAAAAAAAGAAAATTGTTTGACAAACGCTCAACCTCTTTTTTTCGCGTCTTTTTTTTTTTTTTTGTTAATTACAAAAAGTAGACACCATTCAAACTACTAATATACTCATTTAAATATTGATTTTTTTTTAGGCTCTATTTGTGAATGGAGGGATGGAAGTTTTTTAAATCCTCTCTAAAATCATGTCATTTGAAATTTATTTATTTTTAAAACCTTTCACTTTAAATATCTCTTCAAATCAAATCTCTCCAGACAAAACCTTATATGTATTATAATAAAATAAAAATAGATGTGTGAAGCAAATAAAATTTGAATTATTTAACTCGTACTTATGCATTTCATTTAGATTAAAAAATTTAAGTAAATATTTTTTTCAGTAAAAAGTGCAACACAATATTACTAAAAAAATGTAAGTGGATATAATAGAAAAATGCAACACAAGTATTTACTAAAAATAAAAAGTGAAACACAATATTCCTGAAACGTGCAAATCAGTGTAACTGAAAAGTGCAACACAATATTAATGTAAAGTGTAAGTCAATATAACTAAAAATGCAATACAATATTATTAAAAAGTGCAAGTCAGTATAACTTAAAAATGAAAAGTGTAAATCGTTTATAACTGAAAAGTGCAACATAATATTACTAAAAAGTGTAAGTGTCTATAACTGAAAAATGCAATACAATTTTTTTTAGTATAACTGAAAAATGCAACACAATATTAGTGAAAAATGTAATTAAGTCATTATAACTGAAAAGTGCAACATAATATTACTAAAAAGTGTAAGTCACTATAACTGAAAAGTGTAAAAAAAACTATTTCTTATTGAGTATAAGTCACAATAACTGAAAAATGTAAAACAATTATTTGTTATCGAGTATGTCAACAACTTAGATACTATATGAACATTTTTATAAGGTCGAATTACACCGTTTGAATTTGTCTCCCATTTTATTTTGTTTTTGTTTTTTTATTTTTAATTGAAAAATTTGATAAGAACGACCACATAATATTAATGACAATTGTTATAGATTGTAGTTGAAAAATATTTCCACGCATATTTTTTTATTTGGTTATTAATGTTACACCTTTAATTAGTTATTATTTACATTTTTATTTATTATTGTTACACTTTTATATTTTATTAATGTTATACTTTTGAGTAATTACTATTTACATTGATAAAAATAAAAACAAGTACAAAAATAGAATATTAATAAAAAAAAAAAAAAAAAAAAGGAGTGACTCAACTTTTATCAAAATTTCTTAACTTTTTATTATTACACTCAAGATTCACAACAAACTTTTATGGACTTGTAATTTTGGGGTGGCTTTAGAGTAAAATGAAAGTTATGAAACACTAAATTTTTTAATTTTTTTTAAAGGGATGTTTTTTTACATGTATCCCAAAATATTCTTCTTTTGGCGCAAAACAGTTCCAATCCCAGGCTACTCAGAGACAGAGTGTTCTGTGTCTGTATTCTGTAATAAATTTTCGTTTAAATGTTAATTAAATTAATTAATTAATCAATAAAATGGCAATCTCTTAATTTCTTGTTTTCCCCAAATTCTTAAACCCCAATTTCATCTCTCTTTCTCTACCTCTATCACGAACTTGCTCGTCCTTATTCAGACTATAGACTGGATTCAGAAATGGTGTAGAAGACGAAATTCCTTCTTATAACAGCAGAGAAAAAGATAGACAGAAGTCTAATGTCGCAAAACCAGCTGCAGAGTGGCAATAGCAATATTCCGGTGAGCGAGGTGTACTTGTCTCTGGTGGTCAAGGCCGACAAGAAATTCTCTAAGATCCGGGAGCTGCCATACTATCAACGAACTAGGTAATCTTGGAATCGCTTTACTGTGTTTGTCACTTGCTTTTACTTTCTTAATCATTTTATTTCCAGAATTTTGAGTAATGGGAATGGTGTATTTTTTATTTCTTTATTCTTTTAATGTTATCTGGAGTTGAGTAGTATTTCTGCTTTCCGAAATCAGTATTGCCCACAATTCAGTGTTGGATTAAGATTGATCGCATAAATGATCCATACCTGCATAATTCTCATCAAAATGATTGACCTTGCTAAGGGCCTGCTTATTTCTTAAGTGGTGTGACCCAGCTTTGTCAAAATATAAGTGATTCTTATGCTCCAATCATATTTGTAAACATCACCTAAGAGTGAAACCATATCAGATTCTGAAGAAGCATGATTGGTAACCAAGAATTTTGGTTTAGTCTCAGGAGAAATTTTCAGACAATTAGCTTGACTGTGAACATTAAGTATGCAATATAGAATATGAGTTGCTACCTAATCACCTCAAACTAGGGTGCAAGTAGGAGTGTGTGGAAGTATATCTAGTGTTTTGGATTAATTTGTTGAATGATTCTCGTGTACTTGGAGAGTCTCCTCATCTTTGGTCAGTCGTTACAAGTACCCCAAAATGAGAACCATTTCTTCATCAAAACCCTGACTGAGATTGTAATTTGTTTGTAATGATCTCTCAGATATGATACATACTTCTATAAAGTCTTTAAGGTCTATACTCAACTTTGGAAGTTTCAACAAGAAAATCGAGAAAAGTTGGTGGAGGCTGGGTTGAAGAGATGGGAGATTGGGGAGATAGCCTCCCGTATTGGGCAGCTTTATTTTGGACAATACATGAGGACCAGTGAGGCCAATTATTTATCAGAATCATACATATTTTATGAGGCCATTTTGACAAGAGAGTATTTCAAGGATGGACTGCATCAGGATGTAAGTCTTGCCAGCAAGCAACTGAGGTTCATTGCTCGATTTCTGACAGTTTGTCTGGTCTTGAACCGCCGAGAAATAGTTTATCAATTGGTGAATCAGCTCAAAATGTTGCTTGATGAATTCAAAAGAACTTTCCAGGTCATTTTCTCAACCAACATACTCAATATTAATATTTAGCAATTTAATTGTTGGGCTAGCCATGAATTCGGAGGAGAATTGAACCAGTCATGTTTGATGCCATTGTGTTGCATATATTTGTATTACATAAACATTCAGACTACCATGTATTTCCTCGTCTTCTAGAAATGTATGATGGGTACCAACGGTATGTTGCAAAATGCGGACCATACTTGTTATTGTATATATGATCAATCAACTTGCAAAAATGAAGAGTGTCTTTCCAAGTTTTGACTAGCTTATCAGGAATGTCCATTTTTTTGTTGGCCTTGGTGGATGTAACTACTTTTCTCTAACCAGAATGCTGAATTAATAGCTAATGCTTGCTATACTCCTAAGTCCTAAATGAACCCATATCGGGGTCAATTTCATAACTTTTGGGTTTAGAAGTTAATTATTCTTCCGATGCACACTAAGATCCTTGCAAAATAGGTACCACTCTTATAACATATTTATTGATTTTTAGCTATACATCTGTATCAAAGGCTGATATATATTTCAAAGTGTTGACTGCAATTGCCTGCCAGAATGTTATAAGGGAGGCCTCATGTCCAAGCAACTTTGTAGTCTGAGAAATATTAAATTTGATATTATGTGATGATAGAAACACCTAGAAATGTTAAAAAATGGTAACTACATGCTCTTTATACTGTTTGACTGTTTATAATTGATCATCGTTGTATGGTTTTGTTTCCAGGAAACTGACTTTAAAGAATGGAAGCTTGTGATTCAGGAGATAGTTAAATTCCTGAAAGCTGACACAGCTTTTATGAATCTTAGGCCTTTGAGATACAGTGTTGTATTGGACCCCAACCCAGACTGTCTACCACATGTTTTGGACGCAAAGAGAAAGCTAAGATTAAGAGATGCTTTATTGTGCAGTTTCCATCCTCATGAGGTTTGCATTGTTATCCTTTATTAACAGAGGAAAGATACCTGCATGCTCTAGTTTCAAATTTTATCCCTTAATGCTTGTTGAATAATGATATTTAGTGCTAGACTTAACAAACTCCAGATGTCATACATTCCTTCGCTGCTCATCAGGTCAAGTATTCAGAACTCACCCTCGACACTTTCAGGATGCTACAAAGTTTAGAGTGGGAACCCAGTGGTTCATTTTACCAGGCTAACACAGCTCCCTCAAGTGGAACTGGGTCTGGTGCTAGTCAAAATGGGGCTTCAGGGCATAGTCGTGTTAATCAGGACATAACTGATCCAACTTTGCCACCAAACCCAAGGAAAGCAATCTTATTTCGCCCATCAGTCACCCATTTCTTGGCTGTGAGTATTCACCCTCTCCTTAGTTTTCCTTTTCTATACTACCATAAAATTGCATCATGTTAGAATTTTATGTGAATAAAGAAGGTGATCAATTGCTTCTATATTCTTCTGGATATCAATGATTGAGCTATATATACATACTGCTGAAGGTTGTTCAAAATATCAATTTATATTGTAGGCAACCCTCTGCATTTAAATTTGCTCATCTTACATTTTTTTTTACTAAAGGAGAACAAAATGTTAGACCTAAACTTGAGGTTCATTTATTGAACAAAAAAAAAGGTTATCCAACAAAATCTTAGCTTTCTGCTAATGAATTAGGCCCTGTCTTAAAATTATTTAACTATCCATTGCATTATGAAGACCTTTATCTTAAATTGTGACAACACCTGTCTTTTAGGTCTTAGGAACAATGTCCGAGGAGCTTCCTTCTGACGGAATTCTCCTAATATACCTGTCAGCTTCTGGTAAGAGAACATATGCTTACGATACTTCTCTTATGTCTTCTTTAGAACAGTCTTTAATGCTTTGGGTCAAACATGATAAACATCATCTTACATGCTCCAGGAAACAACATGCATGCAATGTCATCTCCAACTCGTGCTGGAAGTTCTATTGGTTACACTGAAAACATTGTTAGAGGTTTTCAGTTTCATTCGATCAACCCGGACCCACCTTCTGTTGATCCCATTACTGCTGGATGTGATAGTGCAGATTGCTTACATATTGGACCTGGAGGTGGTAGATGAGAATTATTGTTCCTTAATAATTGAACTTGCGTTACATTACATTTTCATCTCTATAGGTTTAAAATAAGAACTATGATGCTGTAAGAGATCAAATGTGTGGTTTAGGAGCAACATAGTCAACTTAGCTCTTCTTTTAGTTCTTGCCAATGTTGCATGTGTTTATTTTTGTGTCTGTGAGTTACAATATGAACAACTATGTATAGTGAGATAAGGGATGACTAATCCTTTCTCCCCTGACTTTGATATGAACAAAAAACCTTGTTTCTTATAATTCTTAAAAAAACTAAAAAAAAAAAACTTTTTACGTCCCCTTTAGAGGGAAAAACACTTTTCCCCCTTGTGGTATTACTTGAAGTATATGATCTGAATCTTTCTTTTCATCTAGATCTTTTTCTATAATATTGAAAAGTTACTGTAAATAATTGTGCTTCAAAATCTGGCCATCAAATCAATGAGGTATACTTCTGCTAAGGAAATCACAGCTGTTGGCTGTTTCACTATTATCTAGGAAAGATTCAGAAAGATCAGAGCAAAGTGACCTGGAGTTAGTGTGACACTCTTGTTCTTCAGTAAAATTGCGATACACATCCATTGAAGCGTTATATATTCTCCTCAATGATGCTTACAACCAAACTGTGAACTAGTTCCTTGTTAAAATCTTATTAAAATTATGTCTAGGTTGGAAAATATTAAAAATATTGGTTCAATGATGTGATACTTCCACTCCTTTTTCTTTGAGCTTGTACCAGAAACAATGCCTGATATTTTAACTTGTATCTTAATGTTGCTTGTTTTTAATTTGAGTTTGAAATTTTTTACTGAGTGATATTTATGTTGGATTCAGGTATGAACTGCATATATCCCTCTGACTTATTGCCTTTCACCAGAAGGCCACTTTTTTTAATCATTGACAGTGAAAATAGTAAAGCATTTAAGGTATGTCTCAGTAGCATCAGCCCTTTGTCACTAATTTGTATATGTATCACCTTGAGGATGATCAAGTGCAGTACCAACTTTTTGTCTATTTTTGTGACTTGTGAGTTGGTGTACTCTAGGAACCTCATGTTTCTTTCAATTTTAAAGAGCAAAGGCTATTGCATTTATCCTTTAAATTTAAGCCATGGGCATTCTCGTGACACAGTGAAGATCTCATTCTCTGTTTTCTGTTAGTACTGCACACTTTGGGCGTCTTTTGAATGGCAAATCAAATGGAATCTTGCATACGATTTTTGAAGTGGTTTACAGCTAAAAAAGCAGTAACGTGTAGGACTGGGAAAATAGACATATGTTTCATCAATTGCTAATTAGATGGCATGTGTAGTTGGTTTACTAGTATTCTGGTTCTACTAAAATAGCTTAATGTACTCGAACTTTCAAAATATTCTATACATCAATGGTTCGGTCACATTTAATTGAGCAAAAACAACATTTTGGTGTCCAATATATTTGGTACTTATCATGATACAAAATTTACTGGAGAAACAGAAAAAGGATTACAATTTATCCATTTTTTACTATGGTATTAGGGTGCTTTTATACAAGAATTAGCGATTATGCAGGCTTGATTAAAACTTCATTTGATGCATGGTCAAACTAATTAAAGCATGATGCATTACAGGCTCTGAGTGGTGCAGAAAAAGGAGAACCTGCTGCTATCCTACTTTCTCCAGCATCATCTTTACCTTTCCCTGCTGTTGAATCATCTCGTCAACCTAGTGGAAGCCTGTTTACCAGTTTCCTCACAGCTCCCTTGCAGTCATTCATTCTCTTACTTGGGTTTACTGGCTCTGATATTGAAAAGGTTTGATTATAGTTGTTCCTACTTGCTACTTAAAAGTTCTATTGATCTGTATCAGCTCAAGAGAATGCTTTGGTTTCAGGACCTGTACAGTACAGCTGAGAAGTTGCTGCAGTCCTCATTAAATAAATTGGGATCATTATTGGCTGCATCTGATAATCTTGATCCTGTTTGGGCTCAAATTTTAGCTGATTCGTTCTTGAGGCGACTCCTTTTAAGGTATTAGATTCTACTGTGCTTAAAGTTTGATAGAATTGTTAATACTTTTCAAAATATTATGCTACTTTGGAGTAAATTTAAAACTGAATGATATGATACCCAACACTTGCATTATGCTATTATTACATAAATCTCCAAGCTAATCTGAGTCGTCCTTGTGAGATACTTTTATGGAACATGTCTTAATGTCTACTTTCTATCCGTGGGTTTTTTGCCCTTTCAATTTTCTTAGCATTGCTTTTATTTTTCATTTTTTGTTTGACGAGACCAATGATGGGCGTAGAATGCATATTAGCTGTAGCACTTTTGTTCAATTTTTTGATATCATGTTGCAACGGTACTTGGTGTGTTTTAGATGAATACCAAAGATGATATTTCATCGGCAATTGCAGATTTATTTTCTGTCGAGCAGTATTATCACTATATACTCCATCTGTGGACAAGATAGAATTTGTGCCGGAATGCATGCCATGTCTTCCAGAGGCTATGTCACCAACAAGTTCCACATGCCAAACAGCTGTGTTGAAATTAGCCAAGTTGTTTGACGTAACCAACAGGTTCTTATTCTCAGAAGGAACAGTGCTCGCTGATGATTGAATACTGAAGATTCTCAACTTTTTGGTCTTCCGAGTTCCAACTCATTTGCTGCTTACAAGATGTAAATTTTCATGAAAAAGTGTGATGCTCCCCTTTCTTCTATATCTCGTCGTTGGTTTCTGTTGACCCAGATCGTTGCTCTCTTTAGCATCCACCCGTGAAATTTGGGGTGTCAATCCATCAGTAGTGATTATCTTTGGAGAATGGAGTCTCTTAAAATATGGTATAGTTGTGCAAAAGATGTGGAACAGACTGGCTACACTTAAAAAGAACAACTCACCAGTTGATGCATTGTTATGTACTGCTTATATGATTCAACATTCTGTCTTGCTAATATTCCATTTGTAAGATGTTGTACTATCTTTTTTTTTCCTGCTCTTGAAGCTTAGCGTTTGTATTACTTTGTGCACACAAAATCTGGTGATAAAAACTATAGTAGATTTTTTGTCCTTCCATAATATAGGGGGGTGTATTCGGATTTTTTAAAGTCTTTAAAATTTTTTAGGTATTCAATACGAATTTAAAAAGTCTTTAAAATTTTTTAGGTATTCAACCGTTCATGGATTTTAATACTCTATGAATTTTGTTGGATTCTTCTAAAAAAATATAAATAAATTTCACTACCCAAAATCTCTTCTAAAAATCAGAGAACTCTAAAGACGAAAGATTAGAAGTAGGGATGACAATATTAACCCGACCCGCGGGTACCCACCTCGGTCAGGTCGGATCTGTCCCGTATTGAGTATGGGTCGGGTCTGGGTCTTATGCCCGACCTGCGGGTATCCGATCCACCCCGAATTAATATATAAATTTTATATAGTACTCCCTCCTTCCGCCTATAAGCTTTCCATTTTACCATTTTGGTCCGTCCGCCTATAAGCTTCTCATACTTTTTTAATAAGTATTTTTTCTTACACTTCATTTTATATCTTACTTTTTCTCTCTATCTCTCTCCTCTCTCCTCTCTCAATCACATCACTTGTACTATATCTATTATTTAATCACTTTTCTTAATCTATGTGTCAAAAAGTAACGTAACACTTATAAGCGGACGGAGAAAGTATATATATTTTTATTTTATTGGTAAAATAATATATATATATATATATAATATTAATTAAAAAAAATATTTCACATTAAAAAAACTTTTCGCATCCATTTGAGTTTATGAAAATCTATGTAAATCAATAAAAAAAGTATATAAAAATTCATATAAATAAATAAAAAAATCAGTCCATATACATTTTAAAGTAAAAAAATAAATAAATAGAATTTCAATTGAATACACCCTTAGTTTATTTTGATGATATATTTATGTGTCAAAATAAATTCTAAGTCTAGTTGCAAACATTTTAGATGTCATTTGTCACAACATGATTTTTAATAATTAATCTTAACCGTCTTTTCAAATCACTTCATTTCAAAATCTCTATTGAGACACGAAAAAATCTATTTTTCCTATTTTAATCTCAAAATAATAATTTACCTATTATCTACTCATAATTATTATTTTTAAATTTGAAATCATAATTATTAATTACTCCTATTAATTATTAATTTATTTTTTAAACTTTAATCTTATTTTATCTTAATCTTAATACTGTCACAATCTCTCTATTCACCAAAATCGTCTATTTCAAAATCCTGATTAAAAAAAATCTATTTTTCCTATTTTAATCATCTCAAAATAATAATTTACATATTATATACTCATAATTATTATTTTTAAATTTGAAATCATAATTATTAATTTTAAATTTATTTTTTAAACTTTAATCTATATTTGTGAGAATATAATGGGACACAGTCACAATTTTATCACTCTATCACAATCTTCCGCATCACCAAAATCCTATATTTCAAAATCCCTCATTTTCACATATTAAAAAAATCCATTTTTTCTAACCATGTCTCAAAATAATAATTCAAATATTATCTACCTATCATTATTATTTTTAAATTTTAAATCATAATTATTATTTTTAATTTATTTTTTAAACTTTAATCTCAACCCAATTTATTTTTTAAAATTTAATCTTATCTTAATCTTAATATTATCATATATTTCCAAACATTTTAGGTGTCACATGTCACAAAATGATTGGTCTATTCAGTCTATTTTTTCTCAAATCACTCTATTTCAAAATCTCTTTTTTCTTATTAATTTCACATTTATTAATTTTTTTTATTAATCTTAATCATTAATTTTAACCGTACATTTTTTAATCTCATCTTTTGAATATTAAAATTTAAATTGAACAGAACTTTACTTTTGAATATTCAAAATTTAAATATTAAAATTTAAATGAAACCGCAACCTCATTCATTTTTATATAAGAGTTATTTCTACTGATTTTCATTTAATTGTCATTGATCCGATTGTTTCTTCTTTTCTCATTTCAATTGTTCTATTTTTTTGTATTCGTTCGTTTGCTACAATATTTTTATCATTGTTTTCATCTGCAGAATTCTTCCATTTTTTTTTTCCAGAAATTCTCATTTTCCCTATTTTTCACTTCTACTATAAAGAGTCTATTGATTTTTCTATTTTTTTTCTTCAGAAATTCTCATTTTCCTTATTTTTCATTTCTATATAAAACTCTATTGTTTTTCATTTATATGTTTACATTTATTTCTAAATCTTATATCTACCTTCTAATTTTTCTATTTTTACGTTATTTTCTAATAATTTTATTTTCTGTTTCCTCTCTCTTATTTATCTTTTTTAACTAATTTTAAATTTTTACGTGACTTCTAAAATACGTATGTCATTATCACTTCTCTTATTTATACAATTATACTAACTCATCCAGTCACCCATGATTATTTATACAATTATACTAACTCACTCTCACCCATGATGTAGATTTTGTTTAATCAATTCTGAAATCTCTAAATTTTTCAACAATTCCCTATATTATCAACAGATGATGGAAGATTTTGTTTAATCATAGTGAAATTTTTTAAAAATTTCAACAATTTTTTTAGTATTATAAATTTTCTAAAATTATTTTAAAATATTCTAATTCTCTTAATAGCTAAAAAAAACTCACATTTTGTACATTCTTTTCTCTCTAGAAGAAAAGGCTAAATACGGTTTATAGTGATTTTTTAAATTTAGAGAATTTTGAAATTTTTAGTTAAAGGTATATTGAGATTTAGTTTTATGTTAAATTAATGTGCAAAAGAAAAATGAAGTTATAATTTTATATTGTTGTTAGGTATAATTGTAAAAATTGAATGAAATAAATTATGATTTACATATATAAAAGGATAATAAAATGAGTGGTAGTATTAGAAAGGTTAATATTATATATATATATATATACATATATATATATATATATATTTATATACAACATTTCCTTTTTTATTATTTTTTAATAGAATACCAAATTTATAATTTTTTTCAAAAATATTTTTTTGTTAATAAATTAAATATATCATATAAATTTTTTTCAACCGCTTATTATTACGCGGGTCTTATGTCACAAAATAATTAGTCTATCACAATCTATTTTTTCTCAAATTTCTCCATTTCAAAATCTCTTTTTCCTCATTAATTTCACTTTTTATTAATTTTTTCAATTAATCTTAAATTTTTCAACAATTCCCTATATTATCAACAGATGATGGAAGATTTTGTTTAATCATAGTGAAATTTTTTAAAAATTTCAACAATTTTTTTAGTATTATAAATTTTCTAAAATTATTTTAAAATATTCTAATTCTCTTAATGGCTAAAAAAAAACTCACATTTTGTACATTCTTTTCTCTCTAGAAGAAAAGGCTAAATACGGTTTATAGTGATTTTTTAAATTTAGAGAATTTTGAAATTTTTAGTTAAAGGTATATTGAAATTTAGTTTTATGTTAAATTAATGTGTAAAAGAAAAATGAAGTTATAATTTTATATTGTTGTTAGGTATAATTGTAAAAATTGAATGAAATAAATTATGATTTACATATATAAAAGGATAATAAAATGAGTGGTAGTATTAGAAAGGTTAATATTATATATACATACATATATATATATATTTATATACAACATTTCCTTTTTTATTATTTTTTAATAGAATACCAAATTTATAATTTTTTTCAAAAATATTTTTTTGTTAATAAATTAAATATATCATATAAATTTTTTTCAACCCGCTTATTATTACGCGGGTCTTATGTCACAACATAATTGTTGGTCTATCACAATCTATTTTTTCTCAAATTTCTCCATTTCAAAATCTCTTTTTCCTCATTAATTTCACTTTTTATTAATTTTTTTAATTAATCTTAATCATTAATCTTAACCGTACATTTTTTAATCTCATATGTTAAATGCATAGTTTTGAATATTAAAATTTAAATGAAACAGAACTTTTGAATAATCACTTCAATATTAATTTGAATAATAAAATTTATAAATATTTGCGACAGAATTTCTTGAAAGAATGGTTCAATCTCTCTCTTCCCAATTCATTCTATTTCAAAATCTCTTTTTTCTTATTAATTTCACTTTTATTATTTTTTTTAATCATTTTTTAATCTCATTTTCACTTTTGAATATTAATTTGTTAAAGTCTAGTATTGCACTTTTCAATTATTACTAAAAATATTATTATACAGTTTAATAATTGAAAAGTGCAACACCATTTACCAAAAAGTTAAGTCAGTAAAACTGAAAAGTGCAACACCATTTACCAAAAAGTTAAGTCAGTAAAACTGAAAAGTGCAACATGGACTAGGGTGCACAACATGCAATCGAGTCCATAGCAGACCAACCCTATTAATTTTGAATATTAAAATTTAAATGAAACTGCCCAAACATCTCAACGGCCCATTATTTATACTCTATAAATATCAACTCATTTCTTCTCATTTCAATTAATCAAATCTTTCATTTTATTCAATTCAATTTTTAGTTGTACTTATAATTTTTTTCACATTTTTCTCTTTTTCGTAGGATTGTTGATTTTTCAATTCAAATTTTAGTTGTACTTATAATTTTTAATGTTATTTAATGATGGACATTAGGAGAATTAAAATAAATGCAAGGATATAGTTAATTTGTAGATAATGATGGAGAATTCACAAAATTATTTTGACCAATTTTTTGGATTGAAAAAAAAAAAAAAAATCGATAGTACTTTGCAAAATAGGATTACAAAAAAATCTGAAAATGATAGATAAACTAAATTTGGTTTGAGCAAATCAATTTAAAAAATTAATCAATAAATTATAATTAGGAAAAATAAGTTGATTATATTTTATTTAAAAATACTAAAATTAAATAACTTTTAACAAAAAATATCGTGTCTTTTAAAGCAGAAAGGACTAATCAATAATCAATTCCAATATAATAGGAAATATGAAAATTTAGTAAGATATATTTAATAAATGAGTTGGTGTCCTGTGCACAGCGTGCACGTGCACACTAATGCACAGACCAATTCTATATCTATTTATAAAGATAAAAATAAATAATTAAGTAATGAATGTTCTAGTGGTTATAGATACTTTTTTAAAAGCTCACAGGTTCAAATCCTTTCAAACTTGTTTTTTTTTCATTTTTTATTTTTGTTTTCTGTTTTTTTTTTTGTTTTTTTTATCGTTTTTTTCTGTTTTTTTTTCGATTTTTTTTTCAAACTTGTTTATTTTTTCATTTTTTTTTCTGTTTTTTTTTAGTTTTTTTTTTGTTTTTTTTTTCGAATAATTAAATATACCCGTTTTAATTAATTAATATTTCCACTTTTTGTTACCACTTTTCAATAATAAAAATTACATTTTTCAGTTAAAAACAAAATTTCCAGTTTTCAATAATAAGAATTACACTTTTCATTTAAAATATTTATCACTTTTCAATAATAAAAATTACATTTTTAAGTTAAAATATCTACCATTTTCAATAATAAGAATTACTTTCAATAATAAGAATTACACTTTAACTTAAAAGTGTAATTCTTATTATTGAAAAGTGGAGATTTTGTTACTGAAAAGTGGTAAATATTTTAACTAATTCTTATTATTGAAAAGTGGGAATTTTGTTACTGAAAAGTGGTAACTATTATTACTGAAAAGTGGAAATTTTGTTACTAAAGTGGTAATTATTATTAGTGAAAAGTGGAAATTTTGTTACTGAATAGTGGTAACTGTTATTAGTGAAAGTAAAAACAAAATTTCCAGTTTTCAATAATAAGAATTACACTTTTCAGTTAAAATATTTATCACTTTTCAATAATAAAAATTACATTTTTAAGTTAAAATATCTACCATTTTCAATAATAAGAATTACTTTCAATAATAAGAATTACACTTTAACTTAAAAGTGTAATTCTTATTATTGAAAAGTGGAGATTTTGTTACTGAAAAGTGGTAAATATTTTAACTAATTCTTATTATTGAAAAGTGGGAATTTTGTTACTGAAAAGTGGTAACTATTATTATTGAAAAGTGGAAATTTTGTTACTAAAGTGGTAATTATTATTAGTGAAAAGTGGAATTTTTGTTACTGAATAGTGGTAACTGTTATTAGTGAAAAGTGGAAATTTTATTAATGAAAAGTAGCAACTATTATTATTGAAAAGTGGGGTGAGTAACGAAAAAAAGAAAACGAAAAAAAAAACTAAAAAAAAAAAACGAAAAAAAAAACGAAAAAAAAAAAAAACGAAAAAAAAAACTGAAAAAAAAGTTTGAAAGGACTGTAATTTATTAATTAATTAATAAAGTAATAGATTATAAATTAATTAATTAATTAATAGAAAAAAATAGAATTATAACCATAAGTATAAGTAGAGAAAAAAGGATAATAAGTTAGAATAGGAGGATAAAGACATAAGTATAAGTAGAGAAAAAAGGATAATAAGTTAGAATAGGAGGATAAGGACAAAAGCATGTGCACCAAACCTTGTTTGGTGCACATGGTGCATTTGAGAATTTCCCTTTAATAAATAGATTAGATTAATTTAAAAAGAATCATAGAAAAAATTAGGGCACAGGGAAAAGTTAAAAAGCTATTGATATCTATTCTAATTTTCAATTTTGATACTTCGTAATATCTTTAATTAATTTTAAAAAATTATTGAAATAATCATGACATGTCTAATATTTATTCTACTAATTTTTTATTTTGATATTTGGTAATATCTTTAAATAAAGTTTTTATTACTATCTATAAATTTACATATTCATGTACTTTATCTTAATAATGATATTTTTTATCTTTTAATATATTAATTTTTTTTTACAAATTTATATATGTTTACCCTAGTTACTCTATATTTGTGAAATTTCCTTTTCAAAATCCTATTAGATTTTATACGAAGAATTTTGAAGATTTTAAATGTACATAATTTTGAAGGTTTTTGTATTAGATTATTAAAAATATTAATATAATAGGTGTTTTTAAGATATATAACACTTTTTTTTTATAGAAGTAAATAATTGTAAAAAGAGATACGAAAATATATGAATTATTTTATTTTATATTATTTCATAATAAATTTAATTATAGAAACATACTGGCTCCAACTAATTGGCAGGTGTATGATATGATATATGATACTGTGATACAAAGGTACATCTATATTCTCAATCGATACATCTCTCTATTGTAGACTTATCATTTCTAAATCATTTCTAAAAGAGATATACAAAATATTATAGAGGATTTTAGAGAATTTTTAGTAATTGTCTAAAATAATTTAAAAAATTTTAGTTAGAAAAGTTTTAGTAATTGTAAATAAAAAAAATCTAAAATCTTTCAATAAATAAAGTTTGATTAGTTAATTGAAGTGTAGAATAAATATGAAGAGTGATCTCCCTAAAAAAAGAAAATGGATCAGAGATGTACGTCGACTTAATTGAGAAAATTATGCAATTATTTATTATAATATAATCGTTTTTAATAAAAAAAATTTTATAAATTTGTTTATATTTTATTATTGTTTATACAATAGTATTAATTTATTATACAATGTTAAAATTAAAAAGAAAAAAACTTAAAAGGGAAAATTAAAGACTTTTTTTTTGCCATGAAAATAGGTTACTAGAAAGATGTCACAGTTCTTTATAGGGATGCTTGTTTTGGAATGAAAAATTTCACTCATGTTCTACTTTAGAATTTAGATTTAGAATTTTAAAATCTTACCCTATAAATAACTATAAACCCTACGTATAAATATAACTCTATACAGATATCTATAATAACCTATATAAACACCTATACCCTACTTAAAATTCAAAACAAACACAAAATATAAATAATTAAAATTTCAAAATCTACTAGATTTTGAAACCCTTAATATCCCAAAACAAACATCCCCTTTGTGCTGTGAAGTTTTTAGAAATTTAAAAATTTATATATTTTTTTTTATTAATTTTACCATTAAAATCATAATCTTATTAATGCATATGTTATTAATATATTAAAAAAGGTAAAGTCTAGCATGCACTCGAGTGCATGTTGTGCACCCTAGTTCATGTTGCACTTTTCAAGTTTGGTGTTGCACTTTTCAATTATTATACAGTTTAATAATTGAAAAGTGCAACATCATTTATCAAAAAGTGTAAGTCAGTAAATTTCGAGTCCATAGCAGACCAACCCATTAAAAAAATATTATAATATATAAAAATATAAATACAATAATATAGATTCAAATTTGTAGAAATGTATATGTTATAAATATATTAGATTAATTTTTTTTTTAATTCTCACACCCTAATATAATATATAATATTATTATTTTAATAAATCGTCTCCAAAACACGGACCTAGTTTATACTATATTTATTATTTAATTACTTATTTTAATTTATATATTTAAAAGTAAGCTAAAAGTTTATAGATTTTAATATTCAAATTATAAGATCAGAATTATTATAATGATAAGATGTGGAAAGGGATGGGGATTAATTAAGGGATGGGACCGGCGTTGATTCTCCAGCATTGTTAATTCCCAATGATAGAATTAAGGGATGGGATAGGGTAGAATTCCCAATAATAGAATTAAAGGATGGGATGGGGTGAAGCATTTAGTGTCACGTAGAATTCATCATTTTCCGGTGTTAATGGAAATGAAAAGGTAAATTATTTTCAAGAGATTTTGAATTTTTTTTTACTCATATTCAAAGCGGTGTTCTCGATCAGAATTAAGGAAGGTCAGGATGGGGTGAAGCAAAGCAAATTAAAGTCGATTCATTCCCGAAGTGATAGATTTAAAAGTTAAAAAATCGTGTATATATTATTAGGAATATAATATTTAGAATATGAATATATCTTTTCATATTATATGATCTCTAGAATATCTTGTAAATATTCATTTGTATCTGTATCTATAAATACTTCTCTTGTAAACACTTTTCTTTCACTCAATGAAATTATAATTTCACAATTTATTGTATCTCTATATGGTATCAACGAGTCACCTGGCTCACGCCCCGATCACCATCTCCGTCCGGCATTATCCACCGGCGCCTTAACCTCCAGTTCCCTCAACCCTCTGGTTGTTACAACTACTCCCAAACCAAGTGCAAGCACCTCACGCACAGTTATTCAAGAAGAACCCCTCTTCTTCCAATTCATCCAGAAAGCCAATCTGCCCTCCCCACAATTAATATACTCAGCCCCACAATTAATATACTCCGCTGCTCCTCTTCACACTCTCAACAATGGCTGCTCCTGCAAACAAACTTCAGATCGCGACTCAGTCTCCCTCCCCTCTGGCACCGGCGTCGGCAATGGTCGCCGGCAGAAACCCTCCTCAATCGGCGCGACCAGATGCGCGTCCCAAATCTGGCGAAACCCGCGCGCGATCAACGCCCTACAAGCCCTATCTAGGGACTTGTCAATACTGCCGCACCCCAGGCCACACGGCGCGCTCCTGCCCCAACCTCCCGCCGCCGCCTGCTCACTCCGGCAACCCAGCGAGTCGATCCATCCCTAACTCGATGGGTCAACTCGGATATATTCACTCCAGTTTGCAGACTTCCCAGAAAGCAGCGTACACACCCAACTCTGGTAAATACACCCCTCCGCATCTACGCACCCACCTCAATACTACATACACCCCACCCAGTATATACACCCATTCTCCTAGTACATACACCACCTCCGCACATTCGACTATTTCTCGTACCCACTCCGTTCCTTGGATTCTGGACTCCGGTGCGTCACATCACATCACCACCGACCTCCAAAACCTGTCCCTCCACTCTCCATATTCTGGCTCAGATGACGTAGTGATTGGGTGTGAGATTGCTCGTTTTTGTGCTCACTATTGCTATGTTATCGTAGCATTTTGATGTGATTTTGGTCATAATTGTTAGAAATGGTGCTACTAACCTTGTTGTCAAGAAATGTGTTCAAAGTGTAGGAAACGAGGTGAAATAGTCCATTTAAAGGGAAAACGAGCATTGGCGCATTGGAAGAGAAGTTCGGTGGAAGGACGAGCAAGAAAAGTCAAGAAAAATCGAAGAAAACGTCCAAGGGTGCAGGATCCAAACGGCCGGTCGAGTAGGCCCACACTCGCGGTCGAGTGAAGTCGAGTTACAGAAACTTTCAAAGTTTCTCATCTCACTCGACCGGCCGAGTGAGCCCAAACGGGCGGTCGAGTGAGTTCATTTCACTCGACCGGTCGAGTGACCCCAAACGGGCGGTCGAGTGAGTTCTGGAACCACTTTTGGTTCTGGAACTTTTTCTCACTCGGCCGACCGTTTCACCTCACACTGGCGGTCGAGTGAACTTACAGTTTCGGGGTTTTTCGCGAATTTTGAAGAACTTCAAGGACCAAAGTGCTAATTTCGTCTCACACACTTTTGGAAGCTTTAAATAGCTTCAAAACTCAGTTTGTAAAGGATCTTGGCCCTCATTTATTACAACTCTTGAAACCCTAGTCATCTTAATCTCCACTTCCACATTTATTGCACTTTAATTCATAGTTTAGCTTCAAAGTAGGATACTTAGCATAGGTTTTTGAAGAACAAGGCTCCACACTTTTGTAATAGCTAGGTATTTTGAAGAAACAACAAGGTGACTTCAAACCATTCTCTCAATTTCTATATAATTCCATATTTAATGTTATTCTTGAGTTCTTTTTATGTTTTAGCCATGGGCGTTTCTCAAAACACCATGGGCTAAGTTTATTTATGCTTTGGGTGTTCTAAAACCATGTGAATATTGGGTTTGAAATTGTTTGAGCTTTGTATTGCTAAGATTATGTTTATTGCTTCTTTTAATGGGTATTATGAGTACTTTGTGTGTTAACTTCTATTAATCCATATTTAGATGCATGTTTAGCGTAGACGAGAGTTACATGGACATGTCTATATTTATGGTGTGAGTTGTTGATATGCAAATGTGTTAGTTATACTTTTAATTCGTCGAGAGAGAGTTAATCGTATTAGGACCCCATTAAAAGACATTAATTACTTGAATGGTTGTTTGAGTAGTTGGTGAGGATTAGGAAGACAACCTTATTACCGGGTTTGGGAACACCTTAGAATTAAGGCTATATTACCCGAAGGGAAATGGTTATCATCCTAGCATTTAGGTGCTCTTAGCAAGTCATAATTGAAGCAATAACAAAGTAAAAACAATTCCTCTCCATTTCACTAGGTAGAGAACACCCGAAGCATTCTCTCACCCTTGCACTTCTTCGAATTATATTCGTAGTTGTTCTTTGTTTAATTGTTAAATTCTTGCTTAGTAGTAATTTTCTTTGTTAAGTTGTGGTAATTTCTCTTATTGGTGTTTTTCTCACTTTTAGTAGTATAAATCACTTGTTAGTTTCTAGGTTGGTAGTTGATTTAATTTCTAGCATCTTGGTAGTAATTTAGCTTTAATTTTAGAAATCCATAAAACCCGAAACCGTAGTTACATTAGCTATCACAACATAAAACTCTAGGGATCCATTGCACAAACCCACCTCCTAGGTCGATACTACTTGGTCGAATACTTCCATTACTACTACGAACCCTTATGCTTGAGGGGAAGTAGTTAGTCAACCTATAGTGACCAAAAATTCGTTCAAGTCAATGGCGCCGTTGCCGGGGAGGTGACATAGTGCTATTAGTGGGACTTAGAGTTAGTTGAGTACTAGTGTTAGCTACAATTACTTGCTTTTATTTTGTTTTTATTTTTGTTTCAAGAGTTTGATATTTGCAATTTTCCATAGGTGCATGATAACAAGAGCACGTGGTGGACAAATTGAACCTATCAATCTTGAGATTGAAGCAACCGCAAGAAGGAATCGAGCTATAAATCGAAGAATGGCGGAGATTAGACAAAATCAACCGCCGGGTGCCGTGGTAGATGATGAAAGTGAAGGAGTAAATACTCAAGAAAATCTCCAAGTGGAACATCAAGGAGACGTTCAATTGCAAGGAGGAGGAGGAAATGGCATACAACACCCACCTAATGTTCAAATAGGTGGTGGGTTCAATCAAGGCCACTATGGTGGACAACCTCAAGGGTATCCCCCTAATGTCCAACAAGGAGGGTATCCCCAAGGCTATCCACCATATCCATACCCACATTATCCTCAAGGGTATTATCAACCTCCACCTCAAGGGTATTACCCCCACCCTTATCCATACCATCCACCCCAAGGTGCATACCCTCAAGAGATACCCGTTCCACCTCAACCGGAAAGACAAGAACCTCGTCCTCCAATACAACATGGGAGGCCAATGAGAGAGTACTTTGAGCCTCAACAAAGGGAGCATTATGATGGGATAGCAAGGCCAAATGTGGAGGCCAATAATTTTGAGATTAGTGCTTCTTTGTTGAGAATGCTTAGAGAGAAGCAATTTGAAGGGAGGACCGAGGAAGGCTTTGAAGAAGATCCAAATGAGCACTTGGCTCAATTTTTAGAGATATCCGATACACTCAAACAAAACAGTGTGTCCGAAGATGCAAAGAAATTGAGGCTATTTCCTTTCACACTTTCCGGAAAGGCAAAAGCATGGTTGCAAACAAGCATTCCGTTGGGAGAGGTGAGAACTTGGGAAGACTTGAAGAAGAGGTTTTTATTGAAGTACTACCCTCCTTCCCAAACAATGGAAGCAAAGCAAAATATCTCTCAATTTAAACAAGGAGCTAATGAGAACCTCAAAGAAGCATGGGAAAGGTTTACCAACCTACTCATAACTTGCCCTCAACATGGTTTTCCATTGGAGCAAACAACTTGTTGGTTCTTTTGTGGCTTGAGAGAAGAAGACCAACATCATTTGGATGCTTGTGCCGGAGGTTCGATATGGCTCAAGTCGGCGGAAGAGATCAAGCAAATAATGGAGGGGATATCGAACAATTCTTTTAAAATGAAGATTGATAGAGGAGGAAGGCATCGAGTTGCTCAAGTTAACGAGGTGGACGCCATGAAAACAATGATCACCACGTTAATTGAGAAGGTAAATGCTCTTTCGTCTAATCAACCAAGTGAAAGCCCATTACCAATGGTTCAAGGAGAGCTTTCGATGAATCCAATGGAAGATGTGAACTACATGGGTAGGCCACAATATCAAGGAAACCATCAACAAAACTTTCAAGGTGGTCGTCCATATCAAGCTCCTCAACAACATCGTTTTCAAGGTGGTCAATCCTCAACACTCCAACCCAATCAAAGTCACCCGATGCAAGGGGGGCCATCCACCTCATTTCAAGGGAATCAAAATCAAAACTTCCGAAGGCATGACAACTTGGCGTATTCTAACCCAAAAGGAGCAATGCAATATCCACCCGGATTTGATCCCGGGGCAAGGCTTCCTAATGGGGAAGGAAAAGCTACTACGAAAGATACACTTTTACGGATGGAAGAGTTGTTCAAGAAAGCTCAAGAGCAACAAGTTAAAACGAATTTGGAACAAGCAAAGATCAATGAACAACACTCAAGGGGGATTAAAAATCTCGAGCATACGGTGGGGCAACTTGCAACGTCCGTTGGAGAGTTGAGCACGGCGGTTAATCAAATGCTAAACAAGGGAAAATTTCCCTCAACAACCGAGATAAATCCCAAAGAGCATTGCAAGGCAATAGAGCTTAGAAGTGGCACCAAATATGAGGGTCCATCCATGCCCTCTCAACCGGGAGATGATGATGTCAAGGCAAATTGTGAAATTGAAGAAGAGTGTGAAGAGGTAGAGATGGGAAAAGCCGAAGAGGAGGAAGGAAATGGGATGAAGTCAAAAGAGAAAAAGAAAGTTGATGGTGAAGAAAGAATACCAAAGTGGAAAAAGATGAAGGAGAAGAAGATTAATGAAGAAAAGAGCATACCATGTGATGAGTGGGGGGTACCAAAGACAATGGTACCATTCCCTCAAAGATTCATGAAGAAGAAATTGGATGAGAAATTTGCTAAATTTCTTGAGGTTTTCAAGCAACTCCACATCAACATTCCATTCTCCGATGCTTTAGAGCAAATGCCCAACTATGCCAAATTCCTCAAGGACTTGATTTCCAAGAAGAGACGAATTGATGAACCCGAGCTTGTTAAGTTCAACAAGGCATGTAGTGCTATGCTCCAAAAGAGCATGCCACAAAAGATGAAGGATCCGGGTAGTTTTGTCATCATGTGTGATATTGGAAATGGGATCAAGAGAAATGCTCTTTGTGATTTGGGGGCTAGCATTAACTTGATGCCCCTATCTTTGTTTGAAAAGCTCGAAAGGGGGGAGTTGAAGCCCACTTCTATTGCACTTAAACTTGCCGATCGATCAATCACAATTGCCAAGGGCATAATTGAGGATATTCTTGTTAGAGTGGACAAGTTTGTATTTCCCGCCGACTTTGTGGTGCTAGAAATGGAGGAAGATGAACAAGTGCCTATAATTCTTGGGAGACCATTTTTAGCAACGGCGGGAGTCGAGCTTGATGTTGGGAGAGGAGAGATAACATTGAAAGTTGGTAAAGAAGAAGTGAAGATATCGATGTACGACGCAATGAAGCATCCCATGGATGTGGAACAATTGAACTTCGTCGATATTGTGGACTTATGTGTCCAAGAATCTTTGGAAGACCCTTCCTACTCTCTCTTCTTTGATGATTTAAATGATATTGATTCTCATTCATATTTTTCCTCTACTTATGAAAGTTTCAATTTTGACTTTGATAATAGGGAACAAATGGAGATTGAGGAAACTTTAGAGATCAAACATGGAAATTTCACTCTACCACCCTTGTTGAAGTTGGAGGAAGGAGAGCCTAAAATGGAGGAAAAGAAAGAAGGCCTCAAACCACTTCCCGAGCACTTAAAGTATGCCTACCTAGGAGAAAACGAGAAGAATCCGGTAATTGTATCATCTTCTCTTGCATCACATGAATTAGATAGGCTACTAGAAGTGCTACGTAAGCACAAATCGGCCATCGGTTGGTCGATTGAGGATTTGAAGGGCATTAATCCATCAATTTGCATGCATAGGATCCGTCTAGAAAAAGATAGGAAGCCTATAGTCCAACCCCAAAGGAGAGTGAACCCTATTATCCAAGAGGTTATTAGGAAAGAAGTCATAAATTTTCTAGATTCGGGTATGATATTTCCTATTTCGGATAGTCCATGGGTGTCACCTTTACATGTTGTATCTAAAAAAGGGGGAATGACGGTTGTACAAGGTGAGGGAGATGAGCTAATAGCCATGAGAGTCGCCACGGGGTGGCGCGTGTGTGTTGATTATCGGGAATTGAATAAGGCTACTTGCAAAGATCATTTTCCCTTACCTTTCATGGACCAAATGCTTGATAGGTTAGGAGGTTTTTCACACTATTGTTTTCTTGATGGTTATTCGGGTTACAATCAAATCATGATTGCACCGGAAGACCAAGAAAAGACCACTTTCACATGCACGTATGGTACATTTGCATGGAGGCGTATGCCTTTTGGGTTGTGTAATGCACCCGCCACTTTTCAACGTTGCATGATGTCAATTTTTCATGGTCTTATTGAACGTATCATGGAGGTTTTTATGGATGATTTCTCCGTCTTTGGAGAGTCATTCGAATCTTGTTTGACTAACCTTGATATTGTTTTGCAAAGGTGTGAGGACACTAACTTAGTGTTGAATTGGAAAAAATGTCACTTTATGGTGAATGAAGGGATTGTGTTGGGCCATCATGTGTCATCCAAGGGGCTCCAAGTTGATAGAGCGAAGGTGGTAGCAATTGAAAAGTTGCCTCCACCATCGAATGAGAAGGGCATTCGGTCATTTCTTGGCCATGCGGGTTTCTACCGCCGATTTATCAAAGATTTTTCTAAGCTCTCTAAACCCTTATCTCATTTGTTGGAAAAGGATGTTCCTTTTGATTTTACTAATGAGTGTGTTGAAGCTTTTAGGAAACTCAAGGAGGCCTTGGTGAGTTCACCCATACTTGTGACACCAAATTGGGAGGAGCCGTTCGTGTTGATGTGTGATGCGAGTGACTATGCGATGGGGGTTGTTTTGGGGCAAATGAGGGAAAAGAGATTTCATGCCATATACTATGCCTCAAAGACATTCAACACTGCACAAGCCAATTACACTACAACCGAGAAAGAGCTCTTAGCGGTTGTGTATGCTTTTGACAAGTTCCGTCCTTACCTTGTGGGAGCTAGAACCGTTGTCTACACCGATCATGCGGCTATCCGCTACTTGATGAACAAAAAGGATGCAAAACCGAGGCTCATTCGGTGGGTCCTTTTACTTCAAGAATTTGACATAGAGGTGAGAGACAAGAAAGGAAGTGAGAACGTCATAGCCGATCACCTCTCAAGGTTGGAGCGAAATGAAGAGCAAAGGCAAGATGTGGTTGAGGTTAAGGAAAGCTTTCCCGATGAAAGCTTATTGATGATCGACACTATACCGGTGATGGGAGTGAAAGGAGACATCCCATGGTATGCCGACTTTGCCAACTTTTTGGCAAGTGGAATGATCCCCGAAGATTTGGGTCCCTATGAAAGAAAGAAGTTTAACAAGGAAGTGAAAAGCTACATATGGGATGAGCCGTTTCTTTTCAAGAGAGGGGTAGATTCGGTGCTTCGGAGATGTGTGCCTCAAGAAGAATGGGAGGACATAATCAAGCATTGTCACTCTCTTCCTTGTGGGGGACATTTTGGTACTTCAAAGACGGGAATGAAAATTCTCCAAGCCGGGTTTTATTGGCCAACAATCTTCAAAGATTGTCAAACATTCATCCGAGGATGTGATCGTTGCCAAAGAATGGGGGGAATAACAAAGAGGGATGAGATGCCTTTAAACATGTTCATTGAAGTTGAGCTCTTTGATGTTTGGGGCATTGATTTCATGGGGCCGTTTCCTCCATCATGTGGGTACACCTACATTCTTGTTGGTGTTGACTATGTTTCTAAGTGGATCGAGGCTATTCCAACCAAGATGAGTGATGCAAGAGTGGTGATTCAATTCTTGAAGAAGAATATCTTCACTCGATTTGGAGTTCCAAGAGCTTTGATAAGTGATGGGGGGAGTCATTTTGTGAACAAAGTGATGGCTAATCTTCTAGCCAAATATAATGTGAAGCACAAGGTGTCAACCGCCTATCACCCTCAAACTAATGGTTTAGCGGAGGTGTCTAATCGTCAAATCAAGCAAATTCTCGAGAAGACGGTCAACACCACTAGAAAGGATTGGGCATTGAAGTTGGATGATGTTTTGTGGGCATATCGAACGACATATAAAACTCCATTGGATATGTCCCCATACCAAATTGTCTTCGGGAAGGCTTGTCACTTACCCGTGGAACTAGAGCACCGTGCTTATTGGACAATAAAGAAGTTGAACTTCGATTGTGACTTGGTTGGAGAGAAGAGGTTGCTCCAATTAAGTGAGCTAGAGGAGTTTCGAGAGCATGCCTATGAGAATTCTAAGATTTTTAAGGAAAAGACCAAGAAATGGCATGATGCTCGTCTCAAGAAGAAGGAGTTCGAAGAAGGAGATGAGGTGCTCGTGTTCAACTCCCGTTTGAAGTTGTTTGCCGGAAAGTTGAAGTCAAAGTGGAGTGGTCCGTTTGTGGTGAAAAAGGTGTTTCCTAGTGGATTTCTTGAGTTACAAAGCAAAGATGGGAGTCGCTTCACCGTGAACGGTCATCGTGTGAAACTCTACTTCAACCCGTGTCAAAAAGACGGTGGAGGTACAAAGTCTCTTGAAGAGACTTGAACTCGAGAGAGTTCCGTCCGGCATAGGACGTTAAACCTAGCGCTAAATGGGAGGCAACCCATTCGTTTATTGCTTTCTTTTCGTTTTTGTTTGTTTTAGTTAGTTTTAGTGCTTTTTGATCTTTTTGGTTTAGTTTTGTTTAGTAGGTTGAGGTATGATGTTGATGCTTAATGGAGCTTGGACATGAACTCTTTATTGAGGAGAAAGGATACAAGAAGAAGATGGAATGGTGTATGGTGCAAACTCAAAGGTAAACACTCATTTCCAAACTTAGATTTGCTTAGCAAAGTCTAAGTTTGGGGGGGGGGGGTGTGTGGTCGTTTTTACAATTTCATTTGCACCGTTACACTGAATTTTGGGGCAAAACTTTTGTGAATTGAGGTTGTGTGGTGTTTGAGTATTGCTATGGTGTAGTGTATATTGATTTGTTGTAGGAATTTTGGAGGAAAACACTGAAAAAGGGGAAATTGGGTTGGAAGCAGAACCCACTCGACCAGGCGAGTGAGCCCAAACGGGCGACCGAGTGGGATAAAAATTCAAAAAGTTTCTGGAACTCATTTTCACTCGACCGACCGTTTGAGCCCAAACGGGCGGTCGAGTGAGTTCTGGTCGTGGGAGAGTTTCTGGAATTAATTTCCAAACGGGCGACCGTTTGAGCCCAAACGGGCGGTCGATTGGGATCTGGGAGCGCGACAGGTAAGAATTTTCAAAAAAAAAATTTGGGTCGACCCGACCCGAAGCCCGACCCACGCGAATTTTGTGCACATAAAACCCTACTCTTCCTCAATTTTTCACACACTACACACATTCCTACCCCCATTTTCACATACTCACTCTCTCTCTCTAAATTTTTCTCTTCATTTTCTTGCAACACCTTCAAGAAATCACTCCCCAAGGTATGTAATCTCCTTCCCCTCTTTTATTTTGCAAGAACAAGCATGATAGTGTAAGTTTTATACTAGTTTTTGCATGACATAAGGGAGGTGACGAAAATTTCAAATTTTTGGTGGGTTTCTTGATTTCTTGCAAATTTCTTCCATGAGTTGTGCTTATTGGTGATTATTGATGATGGGTAACTCATACCTATGCCTATTTTGTGCTATCATGGTGTACTTTGGGAGAATTTAGGCTAGACATTTGAGGAAATTTTGCAAGAATGGTGAACTTTGGGGATATTTTTGAACTTTTGTTTAATTCTTGAGCATGTGATGTTGTAATTTTGTGAATGTGTTTGATTTGAAGAATACATGCTAGGATAGAGTTAACATTGGTGAAAGCAAGGTGTCTTGATATTTTGAAATTCTTGTAAAAATTGGATAAACACCTTGTGAGCATGATAGTTGTTGAAGAATTGAGTAGTGAGAGGTAGAATGTGAATTTGAACATTTGGGATGCATATGAACTTAAATTCTTAGAACTCTAATGAATGGTGAATTTTAGTTGAGACTTTATGCACATTCTAATGAGTTTCTATTCTTTTGAGTTGTAGAAAATGGCGAATAACGACGGACCAAGTGTACAAGAGATGAACCAATGGCTCGAGTGGAATTTGTATGAAGCGTGTGGCACTTACCCCTCTTATTTCGGAATTGATTTGGGAGAGAGAGGGGCGTCATTTGCCGACAACTTCGTAAACGTGAGCCGAATGAGTTTTTACCCCACGAAATACATTGATGATGACTGCATGAGGCACATGGGGATCAAGGAAGACGTTGATCAACTCTTTGCAAACATAGGATGGACAGATTTTTTTGCAAATCCAAAAGCCATCCTACAAAGAGTTGATGGTGGAGTTCTTGACCACCGTTGAACTGCAATGCGATCGACAGCGCGTGCCTCGGATGATCACATTCCGCTTGGGGAATGTGGACCGTAGTTTGACTGGGAGCGAGTTGAATGGCATCTTTCGGGTGCCCAACATTGGTGATAACGAGGTCCATTTGGGTATCCAAGACTTCGATGATCAAGACTTTTGGGTGAAAATAGCCCGAAAGGATAGGAACGACATTCCAGTCTATAATCCGAGCACGTCGAAGTCATCTCTCATCCGTAGTCCAGTATTTCGATATGTCCAGAGGGTGTTAGCAAACTCAGTTTTTGCTAGATCCGAGATTGGAGCGGTGAGAAGAGAGGAGTTATATGTGATGAAGTGCATGGTCGATCGCAGACCAGTCAACATCGCCTCATATCTCATGGCACAATTGGTACGCCAAGCCCGAAAACCAGTTAGGAAATCGCAAATGGGGGGATTCATCACTCACATAGCGGAACACTTTGGGTGGGTGCCAAGAGAGGAGGATGAGCCACTAGCGGGGGACTCAAGGCTTGACGTTGGGGTATTGATCCAAATGAAAGTGCTCAAGATGGTCAGGGGAACTTATTGCCTGAGACTTGATGATGAGGAAGTTTTCCCCTTACCCAACAAGCAACTGACAAGAGTGAGCCGACGGAGATATGGAAGCTGGGATTTAACATCTGGTGCTCATCGCGCTTGGATAGACAACTTCGCAGCCGGAATGCCAGTCGATGAAGCGGTTCCCATGCCTCTAGACGAGCCCGAGCCTGAGCCTGTGCCTGAGGAGCATCAAGGGCCCCAAGAGCAAGGAGGAGGTAGTCCATGGCGGGCAGCTCCGGATCAAAGAGGGAATGCTACCCGTACTTACGAAAGAAGAGACAAGGAGCTTGAGTCACTTAGGGCTAGTATCGAGCAGTTGGGTCTAGCAAGTCGTGAAGATAGAGCGTGGCGAGAAAATGTGGACACTCGTCTAGCCAACGTGGACACTCGTCTAGCCAACATGGAAACTCACTACGCGAGCATTGATGCACAACTTCTCGAGATGAACAACATGTTCCGCCCCCATTTTGAGTGGCTCGCCCAACAAGGCTACTACAACCCACCTCAACCACCTCAATGATGCCTCAAAACCCCGAAGATGGTGTGGTATAAGTGTCCTAATTTTCTCTCATTTTCGGTGTTCATGTTTATGTCCGTAGCATTTTGTTATTTGTACCTTTGGATCTTTATTTTGGGATCATGTATTTTGGATATTTTTGTGGATTTTTGTTGATGGGGATGTTTTTCTTTTGATATTTTGTTTGGATGGATGTTAGGGAATTTTATTTTATGTGATGGTGGATTTTTGGAGAATTTGTGGATGGATGCATAAGTTTACTATAATTGATCTTGCGATGTTTGTTGGTGATTGGGAAATTAATGCATGTATGACTCTATCAATTGATTGCATTTTGTGTGAAGGGCTAGGCTTAGGAAAACACTTGAGTTACCATATTGAGCCGGAGAGACTTGAGCCTTCTTGAATCGAAATATCATTCCGATTCAATTTTTCTTGAGTGAGTCATCCACGAATTATGCATGCTAGAACTTGCTCTTTGACTTGTTTGACACTTGATTTAGGAGGAAATTGTTAAAAATGATAGGAGGCACTTCTTTGAATTTGTGTCACTTGGCCAAATAAATCCCACCAAATGATACATTTTCGTAGTTAGCCCCGTTGAGCCGTAAAACCAATTTTCTTTGGCAAGCTACAAAATGTCACCATGAAACCACATCTTTTGAGTCTAATTGTCCTTATCATTTGTAGAGCTTCAATGTTGGTTGACATGGTGAGGGGATTGAAGTGAGTGGATTTGTTTTGATCAAAGTGAATTCAAGAGAAAAGAAAATGGTTGAAAAGAAAAAGAAGAGCAAATGAGCTTGTGCTTAATGTGACAAATGAAAGGGAAACAAAAAGTCCCAAAAGTTCAAATCACAAAAGTGAAGAGAAATGGCTCCAAAATGTGGTGAAAAGAAGGAAAAAGGGGTGAGGTTCATTTTGAGTGAAAAGAAAAGAAAGTGAGCAAGTGTTGTGTGAGAGTTGAATGAAAAATGAGAGAAATACAACATTTGTTGCTCTACAAGTGAATGAGTCACTAATCCCAAATTTATCCCACCCCTTCCAAAGAGCCTACATTACAGCCCTTGAAAGACCTCTTTGATTGACAATCGATGCCTAAATATTTGGTAGAGAATTGAGTTGAAAAGCAAGCCTATGGTCTTTGAGTTTTTCGTGGATTGACAGTTGAGAGCTTACATGCCCAATATACACTTGTGTGTTGAGAGAAACACTTCTTGAGAGAGTGGTGAATCAAGTGTGTTGAATTTGTCTTAGCTTGGATCACATTTTGTCTTGAAAGTGGTAGAGAAATTGCATGTGTTGATGAACCATTCATTGGAGATATTGTTTGATCATGCCTACTATGCATTGTATCCATTCGCAAATCTTTCACAATCTTCCTCCTTTTGTTTTTTCTTTTTCTTTGCTTGGGGACAAGCAAATCTCTAAGTTTGGGGGGGTTGATTGGGTGTGAGATTGCTCATTTTTGTGCTCACTATTGCTATGTTATCGTAGCATTTTGATGTGATTTTGGTCATAATTGTTAGAAATGGTGCTACTAACCTTGTTGTAAAGAAATGTGTTCAAAGTGTAGGAAACGAGGTGAAATAGTCCATTTAAAGGGAAAACGAGCATTGGCGCATTGGAAGAGAAGTTCGGTGGAAGGACGAGCAAGAAAAGTCAAGAAAAATCGAAGAAAACGTCCAAGGGTGCAGGATCCAAACGGCCGGTCGAGTAGGCCCACACTGGCGGTCGAGTGAAGTCGAGTTACAGAAACTTTCAAAGTTTCTCATCTCACTCGACCGGCCGAGTGAGCCCAAACGGGCGGTCGAGTGAGTTCATTTCACTCGACCGGTCGAGTGACCCCAAACGGGCGGTCGAGTGAGTTCTGGAACCACTTTTGGTTCTGGAACTTTTTCTCACTCGGCCGACCGTTTCACCTCACACTGGCGGTCGAGTGAACTTACAGTTTCGGGGTTTTTCGCGAATTTTGAAGAACTTCAAGGACCAAAGTGCTAATTTCGTCTCACACACTTTTGGAAGCTTTAAATAGCTTCAAAACTCAGTTTGTAAAGGATCTTGGCCCTCATTTATTACAACTCTTGAAACCCTAGTCATCTTAATCTCCATTTCCACATTTATTGCACTTTAATTCATAGTTTAGCTTCAAAGTAGGATACTTAGCATAGGTTTTTGAAGAACAAGGCTCCACACTTTTGTAATAGCTAGGTATTTTGAAGAAACAACAAGGTGACTTCAAACCATTCTCTCAATTTCTATATAATTCCATATTTAATGTTATTCTTGAGTTCTTTTTATGTTTTAGCCATGGGCGTTTCTCAAAACACCATGGGCTAAGTTTATTTATGCTTTGGGTGTTCTAAAACCATGTGAATATTGGGTTTGAAATTGTTTGAGCTTTGTATTGCTAAGATTATGTTTATTGCTTCTTTTAATGGGTATTATGAGTACTTTGTGTGTTAACTTCTATTAATCCATATTTAGATGTATGTTTAGCGTAGACGAGAGTTACATGGACATGTCTATATTTATGGTGTGAGTTGTTGATATGCAAATGTGTTAGTTATACTTTTAATTCGTCGAGAGAGAGTTAATCGTATTAGGACCCCATTAAAAGACATTAATTACTTGAATGGTTGTTTGAGTAGTTGGTGAGGATTAGGAAGACAACCTTATTACCGGGTTTGGGAACACCTTAGAATTAAGGCTATATTACCCAAAGGGAAATGGTTATCATCCTAGCATTTAGGTGCTCTTAGCAAGTCATAATTGAAGCAATAACAAAGTAAAAACAATTCCTCTCCATTTCACTAGGTAGAGAACACCCGAAGCATTCTCTCACCCTTGCACTTCTTCGAATTATATTCGTAGTTGTTCTTTGTTTAATTGTTAAATTCTTGCTTAGTAGTAATTTTCTTTGTTAAGTTGTGGTAATTTCTCTTATTGGTGTTTTTCTCACTTTTAGTAGTATAAATCACTTGTTAGTTTCTAGGTTGGTAGTTGATTTAATTTCTAGCATCTTGGTAGTAATTTAGCTTTAATTTTAGAAATCCATAAAACCCGAAACCGTAGTTACATTAGCTATCACAACATAAAACTCTAGGGATCCATTGCACAAACCCACCTCCTAGGTCGATACTACTTGGTCGAATACTTCCATTACTACTACGAACCCTTATGCTTGAGGGGAAGTAGTTAGTCAACCTATAGTGACCAAAAATTCGTTCAAGTCACGTAGTCATCGGTGATGGTAACGGTTTGCATATCTCACATATTGGTTCCTTATCGTTTCCTCATGTTACTATGCTAAAATTCTCAAACGTACTAGTTGTTCCACAAATGGCCAAAAATCTTATCTCCGTTTCATCGTTATGTCGAGACAATGATGTTAATGTTATCTTTGGCCCAACTTACTTTCAAGTGCGAGATGGTCGTACGGGGAGCGTTCTCCTCGTGGGGAGTCGCATTGATAATCTTTACGTATGGCCGGCACGAGCATCCAACCCCTCACCTACCACATTCATTTCCGACCGCCTTCCTCTTCCGGTTTGGCATTCCCGTTTAGGTCACCCATCTCTCAAAATTCTATCCCATACTTTGTCTAAATTTCGTTTACCTAGTGATCCTACAAAACTGTTTAGTTGTGATTCTTGTCATTGTATTAAGAGTCACAAACTACCATTTAATGAACCTAGTATTGTTTCACATACACCCCTCGAAATTATCTTTTCCGATGTATGGTCATCTCCGGTCATATCTCATGATGGTTTTAAGTATTATGTCATATTTGTTGACCATTTCAGTAAATACATGTGGATCTACCCCCTAAAACGCAAATCGGATGTCCTATCCACCTTCTCAACCTTTAAATCCATTGTTGAAAACTACTACAACACCAAAATTAAAACTCTTTACACAGATAATGGGGGAGAGTTTATTGCTCTTCGCTCGTTTCTCCAAAACCATGGCATATCCCACCTCACCACCCCACCCCATACTCCCGAGCACAACGGCATGTCTGAACGTCGTCACAGACATGTTGTTGATACAGCCTTAGCCCTCCTTCATCATGCTTCCATGCCCCTTACATATTGGCCCTATGCTATTTGCACTGCCACCTATATAATTAATCGTCTTCCCAAAGTAAATCTTAACATGTTATCTTCATTCCAACGACTCCTTAAACAACCTCCTAACCTATCTAAACTTCGTGTTTTTGGCTGCTTATGTTATCCTTGGCTTCGCCCCTACACAACACATAAACTAGACCCTCGATCTACACCCTGTGTTTTCATTGGGTACTCCCTCACTCAAAGTGCACATCTCTGTCTTGATCCTTCTACTCATAGAGTATATACGTCACGTCATGTTCAATTTGTTGAACACACCTTTCCTTTTGCCAAAATTTCATCTTTTTCCAACATATCCCCAGATTTGGTAGATACACCCCCTGTATCCTCTGACCTGTTTAGTTCACCCCCAGATTTGATAAATCCACCCCAGTCTCCTGCACCCAACCCTAATCTAACCCCACTGCCTTATACACACCCAGAATTGTCATATACGCCCACTACACCTCCCATCTTGGTACAATCACCCGACCAACCACCTAACCCATCACTAGCACCCGTCGCACCCACCACTATGGTTAATACACCCCCCTTCCCCCCAACCTACAAATTAGTCCCGTACCACCCCCTACCATTCTCGACCCTCTCGTGCCGCCAAACGCTCCTTTGCGGTCTCCTGCACCGCGTATGATCACTCGCTCCCAAAATATGGTTTTCAAGCCCAACCCAAGGTACGGTCTTACAAGTAATCTATCTTCTGACATTGAACCTAGCTGCGTCTCTCAGGCATTAAAAGATGAACGATGGAGGGAGGCCATGTCGTCTGAATTTAACGCCCTTCTCAAAAACGGTACTTGGGATTTAGTACCACCTGATGAGTCTACCAACATTGTTGGTTCAAAGTGGGTCTTCCGCATCAAACGAAAACCGGACGGGTCCTTAGACAAATTCAAAGCTCGACTTGTGGCCAAAGGTTTTCACCAACGCCCCGGGATTGATTTTTCAGAAACGTTTAGTCCTGTGGTCAAACCAGCAACCGTTCGAGCAGTCCTAAGTATTGCTATCACTCAAAATTGGCCACTTCAACAATTTGATGTGAACAATGCTTTTCTTCATGGTTCCCTCTCTGATACAGTTTACATGGCTCAACCTCCTGGTTTCATTGATAAGGCGTTTCCATCCTATGTTTGCAAATTACACAAATCCATTTACGGTTTAAAACAAGCTCCGCGTACTTGGTATTATGCACTTAGGTCGTTTTTGGAAGGAATTGGGTTTATCCACACAAAATCAGATGAATCCCTTTTTGTGTACAATAAATCTGGTATTATTGCATATTTCCTTGTGTATGTTGATGATTTGATTCTCACAGGAAATTCAATTCCCCTCCTCACTCGAGTGGCTACGGACATTGGTACAAAATTTTCAGTGAAAGATTTGGGCCCCATTTCCTACTTCCTAGGTGTGGAAGTTCTTCGTACCAAGAAATCATGCTTTCTTTCCCAACGAAAGTATGTGGTTGATCTCCTTACTCGGTATAACATGATCACCTCCAAACCAGTTCAGACTCCACTATCCACCTCAGCTCGTCTCACTCTTTCGGATGGGACACCTCCTGCTGATGCCACTCAATTTCGTCAAGTACTTGGTAGTCTTCAATATCTCCAACTCACCAGACCTGATATTGCATTTGCTGTTCACAAGTTATCTCAGTTTATGCATGCTCCAACCACTACTCATTGGGGTGCAGTTAAACGTCTTCTTCGTTATTTAAATGGGACTCGAGATGTAGGAATAACCTTGAAACCTGAACCTTCCTCATCTCTACATTGTTTTACTGATGCTGATTGGGCCGGCAACAGTGATGATCGTACTTCTACAAGTGCTTACATTGTATTTCTTGGGGCTAATCCTATTTCATGGTCTTCAAAGAAACAAAAATCAGTTGCTCGTTCTTCCACGGAAGCCGAGTATCGTGCCATTGCCTCCGCTGCCTCTGAAGTTCAATGGTTAAAGTCCTTATTTCATGAATTGTGTTTTTCAGTTCCGACTCTTCCTGTTATCTACTGTGATAATATTGGGGCCACTTATCTCTGTTCAAATCCTGTCTTTCACTCTCGAATGAAGCATATTGCAATTGATTTTCATTTTGTTCGAGATTTGATCAAGACATCTCAGCTTAGAGTCTCACATGTTTCGTCCGCAGACCAACTTGCTGATGCTCTCACCAAGCCATTACCTCGTGCTCGACTGCAACTACTTATGACCAAGATTGGACTCTCCTACGGTGCTCCATCTTGAGGGGGCGTATTAGGCATATAATATTTAGGATATGAATATATCTTTTCATATTATATGATCTCTAGAATATCTTGTAAATATTCATTTGTATCTTGTAAATATAGATACACTCTGTATCTATAAATACTTCTCTTGTAAACACTTTTCTTTCACTCAATGAAATTATAATTTCACAATTTATTGTATCTCTATATATATTATATAGGATAGAGATATATAATGATTTGAAATATTTTCAAATATCTTTTAATCTTCAAGGGATCTAATACAATTTTATTTTTAAATTGCGTATTTTTTAAAGAAATAAATAAATAATATATTACGTTTTTTTTTTTGAAGCAATATATTACGTATTTTTAAGAAGCGAAATTTAGGCAACTTTGAAAAATTATTCTATCTAAATTAGTTTACTAAAGTCAAAATAATTCCTCTTCTTAGTCACATCTTGTAACCGAGGGTTGGATAATATATATATATATATATATATATATTTTTTTTTTTTTAATTAGTTGTCTATATTTAAACTTTTTATTGGAGTGTAAAATAATATTTCAAATGGGTTGTGGAATATAATATCTTATGTATTAGTCAACAATTTAAAATTTTAATTTATTTTTATTAAATCAAGTAAGTTTCTTATATTCTTTGTGTATTTGTCAAAAGTTTAGATTTACATATCCTTATAATTTTTTTAATTACTTTAAAGAAATATTTGTTTCTATGTTTATTTATGGATAAAATGTTGAATTAGGACATAATTAATTGTTACTTAATTTATGCATTTTAAAAATCGTGTATATATATTATAAATATAAATTTAGTTATACATAGATATTTAAATATCCTAAATAAAACATAAGTTAATTTTAGGACTGCATATTCGAAGAATTTAAAAAAAAAATCTAATAAGTATTCAAAAAAAAAAAAATTATAATAACAAATCTGAGCATATTCGAAGAATTTTAAAAAAATCTAATAACAAATTAGAGGTGTGTGAAGAAAAAGTATTGAAATAATGAAATTTATAAAATTGATGCGAGAGTGGAGTTTATAAAGAAATTTTCAGGTGTGAAAATTATTATAGAAAGTGTGAAAGTAATTGTGGGAGTTGGAAATTATTATAGAAAGTGTGAAAGTAATCGTAGGAGTGGGAGTATGGGACGGGGGAGTATTATTTTGAAATTTTCATTTATTAAATATTAGCAATATAATATTAAACAATTTTAAATTTATTATTAATCTTGAATTTATTGATTTTTTTTTATAAATAAATTTTAAATTCTTTGCTCAATTATTGTTATATATATATATATATATATATTAATATAATAATAAATTTACAAATTTATGGAGTATATATTTTAAAAATAATTTTTTATTAATAAATTAAAATATATATAAATTTATTTTAACCCACATATTATCATTTTTTTTTTAGAATAACCCACATATTATCATTGATTGTGTGATATGTAAAATATATAGAAGACACCAAGATTCTAAAGTCTTCTATCTAACAATTTCTCCGTATGTGTTAAATCACTACCTAAACATGATGGTTTTGATCGGAATTAATTGTCACATCCCAATTTTGGAGGCCTAGATGAAAACACCATTTTCCTACTATTTGAAGGTTAACTAATTAAAATAATGTCTTATCTGGATTTTCAAAAGGCGTATGTAGATAAATTTATTAATTTACAAAAATATTTGCAGCGGAAGTAAATACAATTTTGAAAACTTAGCATCAATCTCTTCAAAATAAATAAATTTACTTTAAAGATAACCATAATTCTTAATACAACAAAACAGATGTAACTTTAGCATCAATCTCTTCAAAATAAATAAATTTACTTTAAAGATAACCATAATTCTTAATACAACAAAACAGATGTGACTTTTGTAACATATGAACAAGTTAAATCGCAGTTTTAAAATAATAATTAATTCCCTGACACATATCCACCGTCCCTCCACCGCAACTCCTTTAATCTTTAATCTGAAAAATGTTAATATGATTGATTGATTGGGGTGAGCAAAACAACTAGCTTAGTGGGATTCCCTTTGTCACAGTTAAATATCAATGCAAATAAAATCATAAACTCACAAACATGCGTAAATAAGTCTTCCATAACATAAGTCTTCTATATATTGACCAATTAAATTGGCCAATCTGTATACGGTGGAGTTGCCCCCAAGGATCTTACCATCCCGGACCGTCGTCCCCGCTAGCTATAACGACCTTTCCGTCGAAATAACCCATAATAAGCATAAGCTAGCTATAACGACATTTCCGTCGAAATAACCCATAATAATCATAAACATAGGATCATGTAGCTAAGCAACAATTAAATTCACAAATAACATTTAAAGGTGACAAAGTGAATACGTAAGTAAGAAAATCCCACCTCGATTTTATGTCGTGGATGCAGTAAAAATAACTTTAATTCTTGATGTTGTTGACTTCCATGAATCGAGAGTAAAAGAAATAAAACTGGAATTGTTTTGTGAAAACTTTGTATGCGTGCGTGTTTTTTATTTTACAAATAGGGTCTCTATTTATAGGAGGAAAATAGGTTTTCTTGTGAGAAAAGTTAGGGATTTAATTTTATAATGAAAGTCTCAAGATTAATTTGATTTACTTAAAAAGATGGATGGAAATTTTCAATTAATTTATCTTATGAAATTTTATTTGCCTAAATAATAAAATTTATAATAACAATAAGAAAATACACGGCAAGTTCTGAATTTAAGTTTGGGGGGTTTTGAAATTAATTCATATGACATTGGGATATTATTTTATTTGTAAGAAGACCGAGAATTAAGATAGAATTAGATAAGTAGATTTAATTGCAAAAATTATGAAATTACGAGAATAAATTAAATCTATAATTTTGAACTAGGAAAGATATTAATGTCCCTTATAAGGAACTAAGAGAAGTGCAAAATAAATACATCTAATATATATATGTATATTATCATTAAATATTTTAATAAAGAAAATAATAATAATATCCGAAATAATATTGGCATATATTCAGAATCATGCTATATACTTATCGAAATCTTTAAATTAGATATCTTATACATACAATGATTGTATATACTTCGTAACAGATATATCTAAATATATAATTTATAACTCTTAATAAATTAAGTAAATAATCTCTTATAATAAAAATATCTATACATATATTATCATAATCTCTTTATAAATGAATATCTTATTCATTTCTTATAATCCATGGTGATTAAAAATATGGGGTGTTACATTAATTGTGAAAAAATTATTTGGAATCCACATACAATGTCAGTAAACTTAAAAATTGGAGTATCATAAAAGCGTAAAAATGCAAGGACAAAACAAAAATAAATTACTACAAAATACAATTAGGTCGAAAAATTATGTAAAAAGCGTTGTTAAAAAAAAAAGAAAAAAAAAGAACTCCAATAGCTTCTTTCTGTCATTCTGTGCCATTGCCATATGATATTTTTGTGTTTCAGCTTCAACTAATGAAGGACTTAATTAAAATGATTTCATTGTGCGACTCCGAGTTCCAGGCAATTGAAAACCAGGTAGTTCATTAGAATCTGCTTCTCTATTTGGCTATTTGCACACTTGTGTTATGCTAATGTGTGCATTATCAGTGATTTTTTTTTTGTGCGTTTATTGGAAATTGGTATGATTTCCATGGGTTCTTTCTCTTGCTGATGAAAAATCTTTTAATTTACGAGAATTGGAATGACGAGTAGTACTCAATTCAGCAGTGTACGGAACTTAAAGGCTGAAAATCTCCAATTGGCTCGAGTTATAGTTATCTCATCTGCTATCATCAACTGTCTAGAAGAATTGTATTCGCTCGGTAAGGTGTAGAGTGTAGGGCAATACATGCGGAAGGACGTTTTCTGGATTGTTGGATTTGAATTATGGTGATGGAATGAATAGACAATCACACTGCACTAGATTGGTGGTTGATTTATAGTTGAGAGCTATATCTGAAATCTGCAGGATTGAAAAATTGATGCCAATTTAAAAAATTCTAGGTTATATGAAGGTGAATAAACAAATGAAAGACTGCTCTTCTAGGTGGATTAAATGTGGATACGTTTTTTCTTTTCTCTTTACTTGTTGATTTAACCTGTAAATCAACATATAGCTGGAGGAAGTAGCTTCTCTTCAAGGTGTGAAAATATGTTACTGAGTGTGGGAGGATGAAGCTCTATCTATGAGGGGTTTCTTTGTTTTACACTTAGATTTACTAGAAATATTGCCAACATTAGTAATCTTTTTCAAAGGTCTGAATGAATTTGAGATTTGGTTTCTGTCAGGATGAAGCTGTTCTGGATACATCATACAGACTCTCTGTTCTGCAAGTGACTGATATGCCTCATATAGATGCCAAAGATCGTCACACAGAAACTTGGTTGAAATTGGATTCCTAAAACTATTGCCATTTTATGCTCTTTTTATATGATTCCTCATCTCATTTCTTAAAAACTAAATTTGCTTCTTGCAGCTTTTGCCAATTGGAAAGTTTTCTGCAATTACTTTTAGTAGATCAGATTTTCTTATTCAATGCAATATGTTTCTATAACTGAACAACATGGTTTCTTTTGACTTGATTGTTTTTGTTCAGGTTTCAAGTTCTAATTTGGTCTTTATTGAGTCGTAGCATGCTTCTATTTTTGTTGGGAAATGTTTTGGCACATACTTGCTTCCAAATCAAAACCTTCTTGCTAATAGTACATGTTATGCAAAACAGATAAATTAGTGAAAGTTGCCATCCACGAGGTTTCCTCTCAAATACAGAAAAAAAAAGAGTGATACACTTTATTTTTTGATCAGTAAATAAGATTTTTATTAATGAGATGCGGTATAAGGAATACCCAACACAGCAGTTTACAAAACTAACAGATTACAAAGAATATTAGTCCTACTTCCCTTTGCTGATCGAAAGCAATTATAGATTTAGTAACACGACAAAGTGCTAAATTGGATATCCAGTGATTCTCTCAATCATCTATCTTTGTTGGGACATGACAATGGATGAAAATTGACATGAACTGAACAAATAAACACTTCTTATAGTTCCTCAAGGCACCGTTTTCGTATCAAACTCCACTGAAGAAAGCAGTCGAGGAAATTCTTCATTAGTTGTGCCTAAATGGCAGTAGGATTAGAATGATTGTTACACATGACTGTGGTTGCGCATATTGTTTAGCATTTTGATATATCCTGAGATATGTCTAGCACCATTTGAAATTTAATCACTGAAACTTCATTTGTTTGTAAGGCCAAGACGGCGAAGTTTTAGATCTTACTACTACTAGTGTCTTTTTTTGTGTGGGATGCAAAAAAATTACTTTGCAAATTATTATGGGATTGTAAACTTAGTATTTACCATTGCTTATTTGGCTATCTGGTGTTTGATGACAGCATGCTCTGTACAGAGGATGAAGAACATAAAATTGATAGTATAATCTCTGACATTACGCTGCAGCTGAAGGAACCACGCTCTAGCTTTCACGATCAGGATTATGTTGAAAAGATTGAGGAGTTTCAGTTGTATCTTAAAATGGTAAAGTAACTATATAATTTTCTTTCAATTTCACTGCCTTTCAATGTTACCAATTCTGAAGATGACAAGCTGACAACTATTTGGCACTTCTTGTGACACGTGTGCTGGTTGTCATATTGATATAGCTTATGTGACAAAATCATGTCTTGTATCAGATGTGGAGAGTATAAGTTTTTTTATTCTTAACCTCCCTAATAATTCATAACTAGCACGTTAAACACGAGCAATTATGCTTTGGTTGTGTTGTGCAAAGCTTTCAACTGAAGTTGCCTTTGTCTGTCTAAATTGATGGCATTGGTTCATAGAGAATGATCGTTTTAAATACTTCACATTATGAATTGAATAAACGCACTTGTTTCTTGAATTTACTTTGAGTTGTGCTGAATTATGCAGGTGAGGAAGATGGTGAGACCTGGTTGTTCGGCAGAAACGGTGAATGTGGTTTTGAGGTCAATGTCCTCACTTGTGGAGACACTCTCTCTCATATCATCCAAACAGTATATACGCCCGTCTCTCTGAATCTTGCACCTGGTTTGTATTTTTTAAAACGTATTACCTGTTTCACTAACAAGTACTTATTAGTTTGTTTAATGAATTCAGGTCTACTCCTCAATCTAGTATTTATCTATAAAAAAAAAACCATATCCTCATCATGTATCTAATTATTAGGACTAAAATTTGTATGGAACAGTCTCATCCATAAAACAACATTTCATCACATACTATATTGCAGGATTCATAAACTTATGATCCTATTTGATTCATGTTTTAAAACAAATTAGGTGTCACCCAAGAATCTCTAAATCATTAATACTTCTTTGAGCTCAATTAATTCCCTTATAACTTGTTGTCATTTAGGTTTCCAAAGAACATATCTTGGTTTCATACCTCTCTTGTTTACAACTATACATTTTCCTCAATAATAATAATAATAATAACCTGAAGCACATCTGGACGAAGGGCGTTCCCCGTAAAATCACGGCCTTCTCATGGAGAATTCTCCAAGACAAGGTACCTACATTAGTTAATCTCAGAAAGAGAGGGGCATACAATGAACACTTCTCTCTTACTTGCAAACTATGTGGTACCGATCCGGAAGACACTGATCATTTATTCTTCACTTGCCCCATATCTCTACGGGTGTGGGGGAGAATTTATGATTGGCTGGGCAAATCGGCCCAAGTTGGCCTCAAAGGAATGGATCACTTCAAGGCGTTCAAGGACATATTGGGCAAAAGCAAGGAACAAGTGTGGGAAAGCATCTGGCACGGAACAATCTGGAACATTTGGCTAAACAGAAATAAGCTTAACTTCAAAGGGGAGCAATTCAAGGAGGCAAAAATCACGGAGGACATTAAACTTGTCACTTTTAGATGGCTCAAGGCTCATAAACTGATACATCATTGGAGTTCCTTTGAGGAGTGGATGAGAGAACCAATCTTGTGTTTGAGTTAGAATGTGTATTTCTTAGTGTTTATCTCATTTGTAACTCTCAATAGCTTTTTGGGGTATTCCTGATACCCCTTAATAGGGGTGGGAATGGGCCAGGCTACCCGACAGGGGCCTACGGCTCGGCCTATTAAAGCTCGGCTCGGCTTGGCTCGTTTAATAAACAAGCCGGGCTCAAGCTTTTTTGAAAGCCTATTTAGTTAAATAGGTCGGGCTTGAGCTTTTTCGTAGGCCTTTCAAGCCCAACAGGCCGGCCTATTTAATTAATTTAATATATAATATATATATATATATAATATAAAATTATAATAAATACCTAATACTTATACTTAAATATAGAAACATTTTAAATAAGAGGGTCTAATATATACTCCCTTCGTCCAATTTTATTATTCCCACTTTCCTTTTTTGGTTGTCCAATTTTATTATGCCCATACCCTTTTTTGAAACAATACTATTCATATTACTTTATCTCCACCCTCTTACCATCACTTATTTACCCACTTTGTCATTCACATTATTCATAAACAATCATTTATTTACAAGTGGACCCCACAATACCCTATCATACCCTCAATTTATCTACTTTATGAATAAACTAATCAATATTCATTAAAACCTGTGCCCGGAGAAGTGGGCAATAATAAAATTGGACGGAGGGAGTATAATTTCTAACTAGTAAGCATTAAGCAATACAATTCGTGGTTTTTTTATGATTTGATGAAATACAAGCGTTGGAGGATTTTTTTTAAATGCACTAATAGAACTAAAAAGGTCTTTAAAAGGCTTTCGGACCCGGCCTATTTATTAAAAAGGCCAGGCCAAGCCTAAAAAAAAAGCCTATATCAGGCCATGGGCCAGGCTCGGGCCTAAAAAATATTTAACAGGCCAGGCTTTTTATCGTAAAGCCTACCTAGGCCTAGCCCATTCCCACCCCTACCCCTTAATAAAATTTTGTCGTGAATTTATTTAGGGATGGGGTATATACCCCTCCAGCTTTGTTAGATACACTACCCTTCAACTTTTATTAATTAAATATTCATGTAAAATACCAGTTTTGCCCTTCTATTAAAATACAAAAAAATAGATACACTCCCATAAATTTAAACTAACCCTAATCTTAACCCTAATTTGATGAGCTGCCGTCGCCGCCGCACCTCCGGCCACGGCCACAACTGCCGCACAAAATTAATTTAGAAATTTAAAAAATCAACCTTGAAAACTAAAAAAAAAAAAAAAAAAAATTCGACGACAAACCAGAGTCGACCAAAAACACTCCGGTCGACACTGGTTTGTCGACCAAAGACATTCCGGTCGACACTGGTTTGTCGACCAAAGACATTACGGCCGACTCTGGTTCGTCGACCAAAAAATACTCCGGTCGACTTTGTGATTTGGAAAAAAAAAAAATTTAAAATTAAGAAAACTGAATTTTTCGGCCATTTTGGGTCGCCCAAAAACATTCTCATCGACACCCTATTGTCGTGAGTGTTTTTAGGCGACCCAAAATAGTCGAAAATGAAAAAAAAAAAAAACCTGAGCTGTGTTTTTTCGCCGGCGACGCGGAGAAGAGATGGCGACGCTGGGAGAAGGGGGCATGACGGGTTTGGGGGTGGGGGAAGGGTTTATTGCAGAAAAAAAAAAGAGAGAGAGAAGAAAGAAAGGTTGCAGACGCGGGAGTGAGGGCGGCGGCGCGCTCAATGGCAGTGGCGGTCTGGCGGATGGGGCGACGCGGCGCGGCACGGCCAGCGGTGGTGGGGGGCGGCGCGACGCAGCCGGCGAAGGTGAGGCACGGCGCGACGCAGCCGGCGAAGGTGAGGGGCGCGACGTAGCCGGCGAAGGTGAGGACGGCGCGACGCAGCCAGCGAAGGTGGGGGGCTGCGCGACGCAGCCAGTGAAGGTGGGGGCGGTGCGACGCGGCCATCAGTGGTGGGGGAGGCGCGACCAGCGAAGGTGGGGGCGGCGGCTGGAACAGGTAAAAACTAATTAGGGTTTTAAGTGTGGAGAATGTATTAATGGAGAGTTTTTAGAAAAAGGGTACCATGGGTAATTTGGGGGGAGTGAATGTATAATTTATCAGTTTTTGGGGGAGTGGGGGTATCGGGGGAGTGCATTAAACAAAGCTGGAGGGGTATAACTAGACTCAATATGCAGCAGAATATATTGGGCTTTACTATTGGCCCAACGGAATATTTACCTTTCGTAATGAGCCTAATTTTCAATTCACGACCCATTTCGTATGATGGTTGGAAGACGATAATCATAAAGACCTTTTTTTTAAAGCACATACATACAGACTTGTTAAAAATTAAAATTAGCATGTACATTACAATTAAAATGTCATAACATAGTTTTGCATAACAATTAAATATTTTTTTGCTTATTCTTCTTATACACAGTTAATTAGGGTAGGGCCAAAATTTAAAGCGACAGGGTGCAATATTGATATTTTTTTGTATATAAATTACTCTTAAAAAATTGATAAAATTTTTGTAGGTTAAAATTGTAGCCGTTCAAGGATGAAATGGAAGGGGGAAGAAGTGCTACTCTCAAATAAAATAATGAAAAATTGTAACTTGGAAAGGAATTATTTGTAATATGCGAATATTCCTTAAAACTACTACTAATAATCTTGATCAGCAAATGATTCTTCTTTCTTTAATTATTCTCTAACCCCATCCACTAATTTGTATATAAACAATAACAATAATATTATTATTATTCCTTGCATACCTTTAAAATTGAATAATTTTTCTAAGATGGAAGATTACACAAAAGTTTAGGAGCTGGTGTCATCAATCACAGTTCACATTCCATGAGGTCAAACCTAATCACTATTATCATGATACAATAAAATGACAATTAGTCAAATCAATACTTATCAATTTAAAATGAGGCTTCTATATATATGTATGTACTAACATGGAGTTGATTTTGTTGAAGTTTATCTCTTCCTTATATCTTGATAATGTGTCATATGCAGAAATAGTGTAAATCAATATGTCATGAGTTTAATTTTCGTCGAAAATAATTCTACTCATATTAAATTGTTAGTTCGATGGACATCCTCCTCAAAGAAAAATATGATAATATGGTCCACAAGTCCATAAGTGAGGATGAAATGATTGTGGAATATTCATATTATGAGATCTATTATGAATAAAAGTAAGTGATAGTTTTTTAAATAAGTATGAAATTAAATTTAATGGACGCAACAAAGAACAAATAAGACAAATGAGAACAAATTTGATAGTAATAAAAAATACATTCAACGAAATCAAGAAAAGAAGATTATACACTCTTAACTTTCAAATGGAATTATATTTACTTGCTGAAACTTATACTTTGCACTATATTAATAAAATTGCTTTTGTCTGGTCAAATAAAAATTGCTGAAACTTTGTGTCAAACTAATTTTAATATTTGAACAAAGGACAATAATAGTATAAATCTACATATAGTAGTGCTTTTGCTCCCTGCGGCTGCATACCAAGATATATTATGAAATAATATCTGGATCTACCTAAGTTGAAAATAAAATAAAATATAAAATACCCCTATATTCATCCAAAGTAAAAGCCCCCACCAACCAAATGATTGTGGAGGAATCATGCTGAAATCTAGGCATTTAATTACACTAATTTCAGGGTTTGAAATGATTAATCGATCAAAGATTGTCATTATTAAATTACACATGAGTAATCCTTTTTCCATAAATAATGCTGTATCTGTTTTCAGTTAGTTAGTTTTTTTTTTAAATTTAATAGCAACTCATCCTTCACCATTATTTTAATTTACGAAAACTTTAATTTATTTTATAATCAAAAATTAAATTTGTTGAGTTGATGGGGTTGAAGTTAGTGTCCCCTAATTGTTTAATAATACTAATAAAGAGCAGCTGGCATTCGGCTTCCAATGTGATGACCAAGTTGTTAATTATGTCTTGATTATTAGATGGCGATGTTTTTCTCGAAAATGTAAGGGTTGAGTACCTCTTGTACACTACGTTTTTTTCGAATGAAATCTTTTTACTGATAAAAAAATAAAATAAAGCTGAATATTTTATTATGTGAACCCTCAATATCTACTATCGTATCCAGCTGGTCATGCAATCAATCTATATATAGACAAAACCTTGGAGTTGCTTAATATATATCAGCATAAAAGTTTGGTGAAAAATATATCTAATGGGCCAAATTGCCAATATCAGAGTTTTATAAATTTAACCGTGTGGAATCAAATACAATATTTATATATAATTATTTGGATTATTAGCAAGCGTACTTTGTGTTTATATTGATTTTAATAAACTTTACTCGAGTCAACATTAGAATTTAGAAATTCTAATCTTTTTACAGTTTATATATCTTTTATTAAGAAAGTATTAGTACATCACACCTTGCAATAACTCAACAAATAAACTCAAAGTAATCTTCTACTATATATTGCAAATAAATGCATGTATACATCGGCAAGTGCTTTTAAATTTTGTTTCAAATTGCAATTTTTACATTTTAGAACTACTAGTTTAGGATAACTAAAATTAAAGATAGATTAATTTTATTATAATTTTTATAGATTTTTTGATAATTAAAATTAAAGATAGATTATGCTTTTAAATTTGTAAAGTTTAGATATCATCACAATCTCAATCTAATCGGTAGTCTTAACTATCAACCAAGAGTACCTTACTATATACTCCATCCGTTTTTACATTGTTTGTAATTTTTTGTCTTAAATTTTGTGTCAAGTAATCCGCAAGATTAGGCGTCTATAAACCTTACAGAAAACTATCCAGAAACAATCCAACAAAGATAGAAATTCACGCACACAAGAATTTAAGTAGTTCGATCAACTTGATCTACATGCACTGGACACACGACTTGAATCTTGATTGATAAAGAGATGTTTACACACTCATTCACTCGAAAAGGGATTTATCCTCACTTCACTCGTGAACTCACAACTCAAGAACGAATGCTCTACGCGTCAATCTTTACAATTACAAGTTGTGGGGTATTTATAGAGATCAAGGGTGACTGCGTCGTGCGTTAATTGCAGGACTCTGACAGGTTGTTGTAACCGCCTAATAAACTCACGTTTCCAACATTGTCCAATCTGAATTGACCGCAATGCCCTTCACCTGTTCTCGTAACAAATGACATCGATTAGAAGACAACCAGAAGACCTCACTCTTCTGTAGAGCTGTCAAAATGGGCTAGGCCCGTTGGGTCGGCCCGCCTCCGCCTATTAAAAAGGCGGGTTGGGTTGAATAATACAAGCCCGTTTAAAATGCAGGCCCGTTTGGGCTAGACCGTATAGATTGTGGATTTTGGCGGGTTGGACCGCGGACGGGGCGGGTTGGCCCGCGGGCTTTTTATTTTTTAAATTTATTTTTTTATTTTTTAAGGTTTAATGAAACAGTAACGCGTTTTTATTAAGTTGAACTATGATTGTAAGTAAAAATGTGATATTAGAAATTTATTGATTCAATTCAACTTTAAATCAAGATACAAAATTATAAAATATCATTCTAAACAAAATTGAGATTTGAGAATGAGAATACACCACTGTCGTCCATTTATTCACATGACTTAGAGAGACTTGATAATTCATGTAGATTTAAATCTCTTTTTTAACTTTATCTATTTATAAATGTATTATTATCATGAGTAGATTGAGAGAGTATGTGGTGATAATGTCATATGTGTATTCACAAATTGACATTTGTTACTGATAGTTGAGCTGATTTGTCCATTAAACTTTCGTTGAATATTATATATTTTTGTTACTTATAGTTGAGTTGATTTGCCCATTAAACTTTTGCTAAATATTATATATTGATTCTGCCATTTTGAAAATAAGGACTTAAACAATATTAAGGTTTAAATTTTAGTTCGATTGATTTGTCAGTTAAATAAAAAATCTTTTTTAAGGTTTACTTTTTAATTATAAGAGATTAAAATTATTCACGTGGTGAATTTAATTAAAGATTATTCAAATTTATTCATACTTTTTTTTTTTTTTTTTTAGTAATTATTAATGTATTGTTTAAAATTTATTATAAGAATAAATGTGAAAAAGTAAAAAATAAATATATTATATAAAAGTCCGTGGGCTAACCCGCAACCCGTCATGGGTTGGGTTGGGTTGAGTATTTTTCAACCCGTCCCCGCCGTGGACCGGCCCGCCAAAACCCGCAAAATGATGGGTTGAGGTGGGTTATGGACCGCACCGCCCCGTTAACCCGTTCTGACAACTCTACTCTTCTGTTTAGTTCTTTTGATATCCAACACTTAGTCAAAAAATGATGGAGGTTAGAAAAATCTACTGCTACTGTAATCTAATTATGTAGGGTATTACTTATACCCAACAAAACATTTTGATTAATAAATTCCCTTTTACTGATAAAAAAAAAAAAAGACTAACCCTACTACTAGACATCATCTCAACTGATATGACCTCGTCTGATCATCTCATATGATGAGACTCTAAGCATCACCTTCTCATCTGACTAGAAACCTCCAACTTATCTGATCAGGCCTGAGTTAGCTTGCCTAACTCAACCAACTGATACGCTCACCAGTTGAGTCCTACCAGCAAACTTTCATCAGCTGAGTACACCAACTGATACTCCCAACAGTTGAATACACCAGCAGACTGCTGATCTGAGATTATGGGATAAACCTCATATTTTATTTTAAAATATTTGCATTTTAATTATTTTTTCTACATTTCTTCCTAAATTATTCATATATATCACAACAATTTATCATTTTAACTTAGAAATATATTTTGTATACCCCTATCTTCTTTCTTTCTTTCATGATAAATTGATAATGGTCTAACATATTAAAGGTAAGCTGACAATTCTTTTATCTTATTTATAATACAAAACAAACAAAAAAGAAAAAAAAAAAAAAAAATTAAAGGAGCATATTTTAACTTAATTATACTCTCAAAACAGTCAATTACTCCATAAAATGATATCATAAACTAACAAATGTTATACAAAAAATCACTACGAGATGAACACCTATTACAATTAGAGATGTTTATCCGGGTCGGGCTAATCGGGCTGGCCCGTTTAACCCTGAAAAATATATATAGAGTTAGGGTTCATGAATCATAGACCCGTTTAAATCTGGGCTTTTTTAACCCGGACCGGTTAGCCCACGGGCTAAACCGGGCCAACCCGCAGGTCTACAGAGCCAGCCCGCTAGCCCGAGTTGTTACCTTTTTTTTTTTTTAATAAAAAACCTAAGAACAAATTTTGGGTCATTTGAGCAATAACCATAATTATAAGCATGAAGAAGCTCATTACCATCCATTAGTCATTATTACTATTTTTTATTAGATTATGATATTTGTTTAGCTTTATTTGGTTATATTAAAGACCAATGAGTTCTAGAATTGTGTTTAAATCATACTATTGTTTTCATATTTACTGATCATTAACTAATTATGCATTTTTCTATTTTATTTGTTTGTTGGACGTGCCAATTGAGACCTTTAATTTTAAAAGAAAAAAAAATTTGTAGCCCGTTAGTGATCCGTTTAGTCCGTGGCCCACTAGGGTTAGATCCCAACAATTGTAGGCCCGTTAAATATGAACTGGTTAAGGCCCTAACCCGTTTAGCCCGTAGTCCTGTAGGACTGACTCTATAGGGCTAGGGCCAGCCCGATAGACATCTCTAATTACAATTGGATATTGTGTCTTTAGAGACATTCAATAAAATTGAAACGATACAAAAAAAATTAACATGATCCATGTGCAAAAGATAACACATAAATTGAGAAATGGTTCAATTACAATTGGAGATCCATTTTGAAATTTTGGCGCTAGCGCTGCCATTATAGTAATAAATAAATAATGTTTAGGTAAGAAAGATGGTGGGGACCTCGGATTTTAAGCAGCTGTATTAGAAGACGTTAATTACTTTATTTAAGTCCGTGGACGCGTTTTGATTCGTCGATAGCGACATGGCCGTTGAGATTATCAAGAAAAAGATGTTAATTAATTATGTATTTATCACACTAAGCGACAAGTACTTAATTAAGCTGCACTTACTTGGGAGTATGAAAAAGATGACTATTTCTGCTTTCAAAACTTCCAAATAATCAATCAATTACCCTTTTAAGGGTTAACACAACTTTATCAACTCGATCTTGCACTATTTACGATTCAATTAACGACGGAGTGATTTAGCTCAATTAGTTAGAGCATCACTATTTAAATCGTGTGGTCTTATTTTTCTTATTACTTAAATGATCATGACATTATTTTTTATTATATAATGGCCTTCATCAATTAATTGACATATGTGAAATTAAAAGATGATGATAAATAAATTGATAAATTCATGAAACTATATTTGCTACGTACCCTTGTTTCCCGGGGAAATATTCGTAGTCTAGATTAACTTTGTGTGAATGTTAATTAATTAATTTTATCAAAAGTGAATGTTAATCTTTAAGTCTTTTGTGTGCTCGAGAAATATTCAATGGCTTTAACATATAATACGAAAAGTCTAGATCTGTACGTCTTTAGTCAATGATTAAATTCGTTTTTAATTAATTTCAAGAACATAGGTTAACTTGCAATTAATTTCAAAGCTTACGCGACGCGACGTGCTAGCTTATGTCACGTGATTATAATTCCTAAATTTCCTATGTATCTTAATATTCGTTATTTCTTTTAATAACATGATTATGATTCGAAAAATAAATATACTATTTACAGTGAAAAAATCGACATACAAATTAGAAATAAAGTGCCAGTTACATACTGTATATAGATTGTTTGCATTTTTAGAATAGAATAAAGTAAAATATTTTTGCATTTATACATGTGTCAAATGAGTAAATAGTAATCAGTACGTACTCCTATAATTTAATCTTGGCTTAAATTAATAGATAATCTAACTTGTAATCTAAAGTAAAGTAATAATGCCAAAAAGAATGCGACTTTTGTTACATTATGTTTTCTTAAGGTAAAATCATGATTTGATTTTGTGTAATTAATTAGAATAAAGAATTCAAGTTGTTAGAGAGAAGTCAGAAAATAAATGGTTGTTACATAAATGGTCAAACTATGGATTGGAAAGATAATTGAGAAATCTAATTAGGTGGATTTGACACCAAAAATTAATACTTGAAAGAGAAAGTGTTGAGGCTTGGTTGGTGTATAGTACAACACAAGACAAAACTCTGATTCTTGGATATATATAGATAAGAAAGATTATAAATTTAAATTTTTTAAGATTATGATAAACAGTACTACGATGTATGTTTCTTTTGAGTTTATGAATAGTAAATGATTTAATTTCTCAAGGATTTAAAATCATAATAAATAATAATATGCGTGTCTCTTAAAATAATTTGATACTCCACCAAACAATATGAATTAACTCTCTATCTCTCAAAAGTGAATAGGTTTGTAAAATAGTTTTTAAAGTGAGTAGGTTTGTAAATTAAATAGTTTTTAACCATAGGAGTTGAAATTATAAGATTAAAATTACTAGGTAGAACACTTAAGATATGAATATGAAGTGCTCTTGAAAATACTTTAGTAATCTTGCTCAAATGCATGTACAAGCTTGATTTTACTCTTAAAACTTTCAAAACGTTAATATGAAGGATTACCTTGTACTTATAGTGTGATTAAAAAAACTAGCTATTGAAGAACTAATTCAAAATCATACTCACTAAGTATGGTATATTTTTGACTTCAAAAAAAAGTATGGTATATTTTCATTTGAATCGTACATCGAATATAACCTTTCCTGAAATGGTAACTCTCATTTGGTTGACTAGTTCCATGTACTTTTGCACTATTGCTCTGATCTATGTACTGTCAACTCCTTATTGATCCACGTCAGTTGGTTAGGTAAAGTGGTTCAATAAATAAGGGGGGGTTTTCAAACTATACAAACCGCTTCTAGAATCACTTTTTTTAAAGCTGTCCTCTCACAACTTTTACTTTTGAGAAGTGTTTTTAAACTGTTTGTAGAGTTTGCAAACACCCCCTAAATACTTGTGTGAGATCTTCGAAGAACGATGATTGTGTCTTATTCTCAAATTCATTTTGTATGCGGGAGCAACTGTCTTTTATCCAAAAAGACTTTATCATCATAAGTTAGCTCTTTACTCAACTGAACAACTGACTAGTCTTTGCTTAACAAGTAAGTCTCAGTCAGCTTGTGCTTATATGACATGTTGTCTAATTCTCGATGGTCTTTTTCTTCTTTCTCTTCTAGTCTCCAGGTCTTTTGAGCTGATTGTCTTGCTACTACACATGTTATCAAGTCTGATATTCTTGGTCAAGTGATGTTTATAGACTAATATAATACATATACTAGAAGCAGCTAACTATACAATCTCAACTTATCTTATTATAAATAATTTTTTTTTTTATAAATTTAATATAAAAAAACGTAGCTCGGATCTCCGTTCCAAACCAGCAGCACATTAATTTCCACCAATTTTGCAGTTTCCTCGGCATCAAGAGAAAGATTCCCAACCTTGAAAGCCTTTGGTGTATGATTGTATGGTTCATCTGAAAAGCTCGAAATAGCAAGATCTTTGCGAATGAGGAGTCCAAACTTGAGAAATTTTTGGATGAAATTTGAATTATATCATGGAACATTTCTTCACAGCACAGAGACTGTCCACCCTCTTTGTCTTTTAATGACTAGTGTGCAACATTTATGTAATCAAATAGTGCATTCGGATAGGTGTACCTTCGATCAATTGTAACCTTTGAGTGTCTAACTTCATTTTGAATACCTCTGGTACTCAGATTGTAACCTTAGAGTGTCTAACTTCATTTTGAATACTTCTGGTACTCCCATAAAATACGTAGCACGTGAATACACAGACCCAACCTATATATCTTCACTGCGGATCGCGGGCAGGCTCAAACAACATTTATCAAAACGAATCCGATTGAAATCATCATCCCTCATTAAGTACATAATCAATCAATTTTATAAAGGAATAAATAGATATTCAAAATACTTTATTTCATGCTCCAAAACGAAAAGGTATTTTAAAAAAATAATAATTATATATTATAACAAGATAATGTATTTTTCTACTCTGCGGCTGCATAACCTATACAAAAGCCAGGTTGTCCCACCCACTAATACTACTCTAGTGTTTATTATTCGAGTCAACCACTATTTAAAAATATAAATGAACCACAAGTCGCGCGATAATGAAATCAGAAATATTAAATACAAACAATTTCAAAAAATATATACAATCATAGTTTAAAAACCCTTACTATTTAATCCATAAATTGTGAAGAGCTCATATTCAATAAGAATAATTTCAATAATACAGGCTAATGTCATACATCAATTTCTTTGTTCTAATTTTCATATTTAACTTGTGTTCCACTTATTGAATTCTTAACATATGCCCTGTTCTTATTATAAGATCTTGATATTAATTTTTTGACATAACAATGTTTTCATAATTTTATTTGATTATATCAATTTTCCTAATTTTGTAAATATCTTCATATATAATTGGGATTTGTAGCAATTTTTTTTAAAAAAAAAATTGTAACAATTTCCTTATATCGCAAATTTTTCGTATCTTTTAGCGTATACTCCCTCCGGTCCAAATTTTGTATATAAGTATTTCATTTTGGTCCGTCCAAATTTAATATGCTCATTTTCATTTATGAGAATATTTATTCCCCTAATACACTAATACGCCATTCGTTTTTTACTTTACACATTTATTTTATACATAAATAATTAATATTCTTTAATCTTGGAGAAGAAAATATCACTACAACAGACAGATAAAAATGATGAAAGTAATTGTAGAAAAATTGAATTGAAACACCATAAATACAAACAGCGGTGGTCGCAACCGGATTCCATTGAAAGAAACGATGAAAAATGAGAAAAGAAATCGATTTATAAAAAGTGAAAGTGACGAAAATGTTAATAAACATATTACATATACATATGTGTATTGCATAAGATCAAAATTTTAGACAACTTTGAATGATTAGAGATAATTTCAAAATAAGAGAATTGTTAGAAAAAAAATTGTGAAAATAAATGTAGAGCTGTCATATAAGTTGAATATATGTGGTTAAATAGATGGTGTATAAATTAAAGTTTACTTAATATAAAGGACTCGTGACTAGTGTACCATATGTGTGTGTGCATGGTTTCATTTTTATTTATTTCTTATTAATTTCATACTATTATTAAAGATTCGTGCGTGTCAGTTAAAAAACATCGAGGAAATTATATATATTTAGGTCATTTAATTCTTTAAACTTAATAATCAATGATGGGTTCCAAGTAACGTTTATGTAACAAATCCCATTTTTATCCAACTACGCGCGTCCAATCCATAAAATCATATGGGAATCATACCTTTAGCACTATATTCAAATGGAAGTGATTAAATCAAAGTATTAGTTTAAGAAAAAAAAAATCTTAAGTTGGATAACCAAAATCGAATATTCTTGTTTTAACAATTACGCTATTCGTTTGGTCATGTATAATTAAATTAAATTTAAAATGATAATTAATCACTTTACAAAAGTTTAATAATGTTAAAAAAATAATATAAATAAATTAATTTCACACCTCATCTGTGAAAGTTCAAACCTTTAGATATTAAAAAAATAATTAATCATTAAGTTCAAACTTTTAGATATTAAAAAAATAATTAATCATTCCTCATAAAACAACTAATACATTTTAATAAAACAACTACTATCAAATAAAAAATGTACATACACACAATGCAAACTGATCCACACAATTAATACTTAATTTTTTTTTATGGAAGTTAAATATCCATCCCTTTTTTCCCCTCTCCATGACTCGATGATGGAAGTTAAATACCCATCCCTTTTTTCCCCTCTCGTAATAATATTATACTACCTCCGTTCCTGAAAAGTTTTCATAGTTACCCTCCACGATATACACATATTTACCTTTCATGCAATATTTTTTGGGTCCACCATACACTCAATAAAAGTTTACAAAATTAAGAGACATAATACTGTCAAAATTATTAATATATTACTATCATAAAAAAAAATAAAGTAATTTAATTGATAATTGTGTTTTCAAATTTCAATAATAGGGTGGAATTGAACTCTGGTTGATTACAAAAAGGAAATATTTTTTCATTGCAGCTTAACCACTATGCCAAATTTAATTAGTAGACATAGTACAATATATATAATAGAAATATTAGAAATTTGTGGGGGGCCCAGTGACCCCCCTGGGACCTTCTTCCCTCCGTCATTGTTTGCAGCCAACCCATTTTTAATTGGATCCAAATATCCATACATAATGCACAAATTATATTTGTGATATAATATAATAGTAATAATATGAAAAGTTATCTTTATTGGAACATCAATTAAATTAAATACAAGTATATGAATTGCTACGGTTGGAAGAGAGAAATATGTTAAGACAGTCCCGTCAACAAAAAAGGAAAAAAAAATAAAAAATCCTTCACTCATATAAATTTGATATCCACGTACACGTGTATATATATATTTTCACTTTACATTGTATTTTCTTAGAATGTCAGTTGTTGTAAATTAGTACATTAAAATTGACTTTAGATATTATTTAATTAAAATGAAATCGGAGAAAAGACGTACTAGAATTATAGATATTCCCTGTCAAAAAAAAGGAATTATAGATATTGAGAGTTAGAGATGTGATACTATTTTGTTCCAAATTTATGATGCATACTATGGATTAAAAATGAAAACTATATATACCTATTGAAAGATGTCTTTATTTTCATTAATTTATTAGTGACAGTTATTAATTATTATACTATTACTATTAATAAGAGTTAATATAGGGTTGTGTTCTTTTTTTTATGTGTTGTTAGATACTCAGATTTAAATAATATGTGGTTGGGGGTGGAAGGAGAGAAATCTTAATCACACGTTACATTATGCTGTAGGCATCATTATCATCTCTTTTCTTGCACACATGAACAATTAATTTGCGTTTACAAAATTCATGTGCTTTCTCACTCTTCACTCATTGTTTATTACTATATTCATTATTTATAATATCATAACCATATACTACTATAAAATATATACAACAAAATATATAATAGTAGTTTGGATTGTAACAATTAATGATGAGATACATTTCAATAAATCAGATAGATATAAAATAAATTTGAACATCTTAAATTTCGTGCTTAATTCTCTCTCCTTTTCCCCCCACTTGATTCCTCTTGTTTTCTATTCGATCTAGGTTTGGAGTGTTACTAGTTAGTATAAAAAGAGTTGCTTCTAATTTTATAGTGTTTTTTGTTGCATCAAAATTAGTATTTTTTTCTTACTTTGTTGTACTAGTACAATGGCTGGTTTGGACTTAGGTTCAGCTTCCCACTTTGTTTCTCACCTCCATCTCCAGAGGCCGCCGGAAGCCGACGATGAATCTAACCGGAGGCAGTTTTCCGGTGAAAACACCGACGGCTCTCCTCAAGCCAACAACTCCGGCGACATGATGGGGCGGAGGCAACGCGGCCGTCCACCGGGATCTAAAAACAAGCCCAAACCGCCGGTGATAATTACCCGAGAAAGCGCCAACACTCTCCGGGCACACATACTGGAGGTGAGCAGCGGCTGCGACGTCTTCGAGGCGGTGGCCACCTACGCCCGGAAGCGTCAGAGAGGGATTTGCATACTCAGCGGCACCGGAACCGTCACCAACGTCAGTTTAAGGCAACCCGCCGCCGCGGGGAGCGTCGTAACGCTCCACGGCCGCTTCGAGATTTTGTCCTTGTCCGGGTCGTTTCTCCCGCCGCCGGCTCCGCCCGGCGCCACCAGTTTGACTATATACTTGGCGGGCGGGCAGGGGCAGGTGGTGGGAGGGAATGTTGTGGGTGCGTTGATTGCATCGGGCCCCGTCATCATCGTAGCGGCGTCGTTTACTAACGTGGCATACGAGAGACTGCCGCTCGATGAGGACGAGGCGTTGCAAATTCCGCCGCCGCCTTCAGGCGGCGGCGGCGGTGGAAACCCATTTCCCGATCCGTCATTAGGGCTTCCTTTCTTCAATTTGCCGCCCAATATGTCTAACGGGCAGCTCCCCATAGACGGTGCGTGGGCCGGAAACTCCGGCCCACGGCCACCGTATTAGGGGTAATAAGGTCAGAAAATTATTTAATTTTCATCACGTGCTTCTCTCAAATTTGTACATTAATTGATCATGAAATTGTTGTTGTTTTTAGCCCTTGATTTAATTAGAACTAGGTCTTGATTTGTGATTTCGACAAGGAAAGAGAAAGAAAATTAGTCTTGTTTTTTTGTGGAACTTTTGATTAATTAGTTGAGAAATAATTTTGAGGTTTAGACTTTCAGACCATTTGTTATTATTAATCCTAATTTGCTGCAACTTGTTCAGTATTTTTGACTTACTAATATAAATTGCCTACCTTAATTTATTATGCTAAATCTTATCCATTTTACCCCAATTAGGATAAATTGTACAGAAGATTAATTTATTAACACGCCATTTATTATATCTTAATGTCGAAGATTTTGGATAATCTAACTTAATTATTTTAGTCATGAAATTATAAACTATGCAAAAGTTTAATTAAAATAAAATATAATCACCCCCTACTCTATATACCTTGAGCCGGCCCTGTTAATTAGAATAGGGCAAGACTTAATTATTTAGTTGTATTATTATTATTATTATTATTAGGACATAATATATTAGTTGCATTCTCAAAATTATGAGTAGACTCGCTTTTCTTACCTCCAGCCTTGGTTCTGTAATATTAGTAATAGTCCAAAATTAAAAAGTATGAAAGCACTAGTATATTAATGTTATAGTCATCATTAAGTAGGAAAAAAAATATTGTTATAGTCCCAATTGGTAAGTAGAAAAATACTAGTAATAACAAGAACACCATCATTCCATCTAAGAGACTAAATTTTCAGAAGTATAGAGAAAAAACGGCTTCAATCATGAGGAGATGGAGAGTTAGCACAAGAAATAAATGTGTAAGCAACTTCAAAGCTATTTCTTTGCAAAAAAAAGTACCCTACAGTCCTACACTAGGACGTCTTTTACCATATTCACCGTGTCCCTCTTTACTCAGTCCACACAGAAATCCAATAGACTATATATATAGAATCCAAACGACCATCTGATTCACTACTAGATTTGTAAAAAAAAAAATCTACCTTCAAACCAAGCACAACCGACAAAACAATCAAAACTCAAAAAAGAGATAGTCGCACAAGGCGTGAAAAATCTCGCAACAAGAAAACTTGAAAGAGTGGAAACACCCCGAAAGATAGGAACAAAAACTAAAAAAGATCGAAGAAAGGACTAACTACCAACACAAAACAAACTAATTAAACTAAAAAAAAAACCCTAGAAACTAAAATAAGAAAGCAAGAAAAAATATATAGGTCAACAAATCAATCGATCATCGTATGTTCGACGTTGTTGAAAAGATCGAACCGTTGACTCAACAACCACAACCACGAAGAGAACTGTAAACCAGTACGGCTGTTTGTGTTGGTGGGGGTGGGATTTGATGTCAAAAGAGTAACAATATCAATAAGAAAAAGTCTAGAGAAAAAGAAGAAAATATTTCTCCAATTCACAATTCTCTTCTAAAATGTTTCTTGAAATATTATCTCATCAGGTTTTAGTCAATAAAATAATGATGTGAGTCACAAAATTTGCCTGAGTCAAAAAAATTCACAATCAAAATTGGGTCACAACTCACACACACTTGATTTAATTATGAAATTAACACTAGTTACTTATTTACCTTTTAACATTAATATTATTTGTTTGTAGATATAATATTGCATAACAACGTACAAGCTGGTAATATTGCACACATGTCTCATCATGTGTTACTATTCAACGTAATAAATAATAATATTACTTATGTACGATGAAATAGGAGTAACATGTATAAAATTGAAATGATAATAATATAAAATTAAGAGGTGTTAGTAAAGTCCCAATAAGTAATGTGGGACAAAGAATATATAATTTTGCGTCTCTTTAATTTCACAGTCGTGTCTCACTGATTTTCATGCAGCTCGTGGCCTGCACCATCGAATCTGTGGGTACTTCACTAACAAATCTTAGTAATTAAGTTTTTATTATTATTTGAGTTTTTGCTTCATTAATATATTCTCAAAATTTTCCCGCCCATGTTACAATTTCATTCCATTGATGTATGTATAAAAAATTATGACCCCATTCGTCTAGTGATTAATTTGCACACTATTTTTTAGTGGAGCGTTTCAAGATTACTTGTACACTTTTAAAATAAAAACAACACACAAAATTAATATTTTCACAACATTATTTTATTCTAAAAATTGTCACTCATTTGGATCCATATTTTCTTGTACATTTCACCAAATTTTCTTACATCTCATTAAATTTCTTTTACCTCACTAAATCACCTAAGAGTGTCCACAATAGTTAGGGAGTTATAACTCCCCTCTCTCCTCCACCTCATCATTTTTACATAAATAACTCAACCCCAAATAACTCCCACAACCATTCCAAAGTTATAACTTATATTTGAGGGACCCACTATTCATTACATTTCTTTTTAATTTTTTATTTAAGGTTTTAAAATTATGTAAAAAAATTAATATATGAATATATTAAAATTTAATATATGTGAAAAAAATTAATATATGAATATATTAAAATTATTTAGTCGAATTTTTTTAGGGTATCAATTAATATATTTTACAAAATTCAGAAGTCTGAGTGAAAAATTTTAATGGGAAAGAGTTGCTCGAGTTATCAACGAAATTTCTGTGAACTTGAACATTTTGAGAATATGAAGGAGAATATTGAAAATTTTGTAGATTTAAAGAATTTTGGGAGAGTGGAATTTCATCAGATTGAACAAATTTCTACGAAATGGTGAAGAATCTTTATCCATTTGTTAAGTATTTACCGAAGAAAAAACTGTGAATATGGAGTATTTAAAGAGAAAAAAAAAGACCGTTGTATTAATTTAAAATTTGAAGATGAAAAAAAAAATAGAAAATTCAAATATTAATGTGGGTCAATTCATCGCAAGGTTATGCCGGACTAACCCATTTGAGGAGAGAGAAAAAATTTTAAGTTATAACTCAGCGCCACAACGGTTGTAACCCTATTTTTAAAGTTATAACCCTCTAATAACCAACCGTTATGGACACTCTAAAATTACCCTTTTTATTTCTCATGCACCATTAAATCTCCGTCCCATTTAGATAGGCTTGTTTAACTTTTCACAAAGATTAAGAAAATTGTATTGGAAATGCATATTAGACAAGTAAAATTTATATTATAACTCTATTTAATGAATGTTATACTTTCTAATTTAATTAATGCATAGGATTATATTAGTAAATGACTTAGAAAATATTACTCTATATAGAAACAAGTTTATTTAAATGAGACATCTATAAAGGGAAAACAAACCTATCTAATTGGGACGGAGGGAGTATTTTTTTTTAAATGTGTCGGTCAACCTGTACAAGTTGGGGAATTATATGTTTTCTAATTAAATGTAATTCTCTCAATACTCAAAAGTTAGAAATCAATCTTTGCAAATTCTTCTCCATACTGAAAAAGACAGAATTTGGGGAAATTGTGAGAATTTGGTAAGAAATAGCTAACTTGTTTCCCAGCAGGATTTGAGAATTTATTTTTGTAGCTGTCCACATTTTTGGTAAGAAATATATACTAGCTCACTTGTTTGAGAATTAATTTTGGTCTTATTACATACTACATCCATTTTTAGCATGACGCTAGCTAGAATCTTATATTCACAAGAAAATGTATAAAATGGTCTTAAATCTTGATATAAAATGTATACTCAGTCCATTTTTAATTAGAAAAATTTATAAAGCTAAAGAGATGATATAATTGAAATAAACAGTATAAAATATATTAAAATATTATTTAATTATGTAAAAAAAAGGACTAAAACTTCATTTATTAATAAATGGAGACCTTGGAATGAGTCTTGTTTACTATAAAAACATGACCCATACACTAAATTTGAGTTTCGTCTTTCTATGAGATCAAAAAAAGTAGATCAATAAGTTTTAATTTCGTAAGCAACCTCTGATTTGAGTTGTCTATGATAAATGATAAAATTTTGTGTAAATTGGTTTGTTCTTTGGATCTTTGACCGCATTGATGATGATAAGAGTGTGTTAGACCATTCACTACCCACCTCTTAATTTTAGAGTTAAGTGTGCTATTTATACTGGATATAATGTTCGACTAACTAGATCAACCCCAGTGTTTCATTTTAGGATGGAGATCTCGACCTTAAACGTGTATAGAAGACAAAATGAAAGATATGTGATCTCCCTTGTTCCAGGCAGGGACGGACCTAGGATGAATAGTTTGAGGGGGCCAAAATAAAATTATTAAATAACCAAATTTAAATTATATATGCACTTACAAGCTTATACTCCATATAATATACTCTCTCGTCTCATTATAAGTTTTCCACTTTCCTTTTATGGATGTCGCAGAATAAAATTCTCATTTCATTTTTTTGCATTTTTGACATATTATTTTCTCTCTCTCAATCACATCACTAGAGATGTTTATCGGGGCCGGGCTAATCGAACTGACCCGTTTAACCCTGAAAAATATAGGGTTAGGGTTAATGAATTATAGGCCCGTTTAAAATCGGGCTTTTTTACCCGGACCGGTTAGCCCGTGGGCTAAACCGGGCCAGCCCGCTAGTCCGAGTTGTTACCTTTTTTTTCTTTTTTTTTAATAAATAACATAAGAACAAATTTTGGGTAATTTGATCAATAACCATAACTATAAGCAATAAGAAGCTCATTACCATACATTAGTCATTATTACTATTTTTTATTAGATTATGATATTTGTTTAGCTTTATTTGGTCATATTAAGGACCAATGAGTTCTAGAATTGTGTTTAAATTATACTTTTTTTTCTCATTTACTGATCATTAACTAATTATGTATCTTTAATTTTAAAAGAAAAAAAATTATTGTAGTCTGTTAGTGGCCCGTTTAACCCGTGGCCCGCTAGGGTTAGGGTTAGGTCCCAACAATTGTACGTAGGCCCGTTAAATATGAACCGGTTAAGGCCCTAACCCGTTTAGCCCGTAGCCCTGTAGGGCTGGCCCTATAGGGCTAGGGCCAGCCCGATAGACATCTCTATACATCACTCATATTTTATATATTATTTTATCTCTCACTATCACATCACTTGTACTACATCTATTATTTTATCATATTTTTTAATCAAAACACAAATAAAAGAGGGGGAGGGGGAAATTTATAGTGGGACAGAGCTCTACAAAAAATAGTCTCTAAATTAGGGACCGACAATTTGGTCTTAAAATGGTCTCTAAACGTGAGTCGGCCCGAACTATTTTCGGGCCCTAATCGGGCCCTAAAACAGTCTCAAATCGATCTTAAAGTTAGGGACCATTTTTTCGGTCACTAAACGGTCTTAATTTAAATTTTGACCGACCCCGACCCGACCCACACCCGCAACCCCCCTCTTTATTTACACCCACACCCTCGCACACACCCACACACCCACACCCACACACCCACACTCTTACCCCCCTCTTTATTTACACCGACACCCACCTTTATTTACCCCCACACCCACACCCACATCCACCCTCTTTATTTAATTGACCATGTTGGTCCTGAAAGGAGTATACAACAAGTGTATGGGGGGGGAAGGAATACACTTGTATGCAATTCTTTTCAACTTATGATCAAGTCAGAGCTCAGCAAGGATGTCTTGGACAACTCTGCTGAAGATGATAAACTCTTCTAAGATAATCAAACTACTAAGTACTATTGAGTACTTAGTTGAATAACTATCTAGGGGAGTTATATGTGCGGAATAGTGGTTGACCCTTTAAGTTTAGACTCCTTAGTTTCTGAAATTACTTTGTCAATCCAATACAGTCCAATTTAGTTTCAGGGAACTTGTCCAAACAGTTTTTGCACAGTCTTTGAATATGTATCTTTGAAAGATCAGTTTTGTGTGCAGTGTTGAGTGAATGTAAGTACTTGTAAAGTAAATCAACACAGGAGGTTTATAGTGGTTCAGAGACTCAAGCTCCTACATCCACTTTCCCTGATTTAACAGGATAATTCCTTCACTCTTGGAATTAACTTGTTTTATAGTGCCAAGGTGCACTTGATCAATAACACCACTCCTTGGTGAATTGATCCCTAGGATGTCTAGAGTCCTAGTACCCTCTTCTCAACTCAGAACTGAACTGTTCTTCTCTCAACAGTCAGCTCCTACCACTTCTACTACTACAATCTTCTCTCTTTCTCCCTTGAAAGGGGTAAGGATTGAAGTAAGGTTCCAACTAATGAGATATCCTTTACAATGAATATCAGTGTATAAGGATAGGATATCTCTCTAAGCTTGTGTATGGATATACAATTGGGTTCAGCTTAGAAGAAGTGTATAAAGACTAAGATAGTCTCTTTGAAAGCTTGAGAGCACTTGTCAACTTGTAGGATAGTTGGATATTCTTGTCAAGGTTGAGGTGCTTTTAAAATGGTCTTCACACTTCTGTATTTATAGACAAAATGGAGGATTTGCCCGTTGGAGAGGCAGCCCCAAATTGCTATAAATGTCTTCCTTGAGTTCTTCAAACTGGAAGACAGATTCTTGATAGTGACATGTCCTCATTTGGGTAATAAACGGCTTGTAAGTCTTTGTCTTCATTCTGCAGCACTTTTCCCAATGTTTGACTTCTTGTTAGGACTTGGACATGGCTTCTGAAGGTTGATCCAATGATAGGACAACATTCCTTATCAGTTGGACAACTCTCTGCAGCACTTTTCCCAATGTTTGACTTCTTGTTAGGACTTGGACATGGCTTCTAAAGGTTGATCCAATGATAGGACAACATTCCTTATCAGCTGGACAACTCTCCTTATCACTATCAGCAGTTTTGCTTATCAGCAAGGTTGGCTTGCTCTTCATCAGATGACTTGGCTACATATTAGCTTCTCATCTAGCCTTATACTCCCAATGTTTGACTTCTTGTTAGGACTTGGACATGGCTTCTGAAGGTTGATCCAATGATAGGACAACATTCCTTATCAGCTGGACAACTCTCCTTATCACTATCAACATTCCTTATCAGCTGGACAACTCTCCGTATCACTATCAGCATTCCTTATCAGCTGGACAACTCTCCTTATCACTATCAGCAGTTTTGCTTATCAGCAAGGTTGGCTTGCTCTTCATCAGATGACTTGGCTCTTTCCCTTTCCTTCACTTCAAGGAGATGAGTCAGCATGAGTTCACTTCTCTGGACAACATATGTATATAATATAAATATTGCTATATACTATATTCAAAGAATAAATATTATTTACTATTTAATATATATATATATATATATATATATATATATATATATATAAATAAAAGTACACACCTTAATTTACCAAAATATAACCTTAATTTACCCAACGAGCCATTGCGTCAATTTTATGTTAAGTGTTCATCAATTTGGATTCCAGGTGTTTTAGGCCTAATGCTCTAACACACATTTCATGAGGAGTATTTTCTGCGTATTAAATGTAAATTAAAATATATAGGAATCAATAATTATTATATCAACGAAGGAAAGATCGGCAGTATCTTGAAACCATAGGAGACTAAGAATAAGAATCGAGAATAGGGTTGTAGAATGTAAGAGTGAATTGAGTTATATTAATTTATTTACTCTTATATTTAATTAATGTAAAAAACAAATATATCTTCTATATATATATATATATATTTACTGACATTTAAAGTTGTTAATACGTATCAAATGTTCTCCTTATTCCTAACATGCTGCCATTTAATAATTTTTTAAAGTTTTTAAATATATTTATAAAATACTTGTAAATAATTTTGCAATTCTATCATTTATAAATGAGTTAGTATAAATATAATTTATATCATCTATAGAAAATGAGTTATTACAAATAGAAGAATCATTGGAAAAGCATGTAAAAGTTATGTTGAATTTGAGAGGGTGACAAATTAAGTTAACTATATGAAAATAAAATTATCAACGAACATTTCATAAATTAATTAATATGAGAAAAGTTATGTTGAATTTGGTCATAGTTTAAATGACAACTTGATTAATGTGAATTTTAATATATAATCAGTTAAAGTGGAAAAACTGAAAAGGGGCGTTAGGTCGATTGGGATTACACTGTTGAGTTGAGTGCTACTCGAATTGAATTGGATTCAAGGAGTTTTAGCTCTAATCGTCGAAAGATATTCTCTAACATATCATTATTTCATCACATCAAAATAATGTCACAACTAATATATATATATATATATATATTTTTTTTGTGACAGTCCATATACATATAAAAGGAGAATGTTCTTGTGAAAAAAATATAAGATGAGAAGCGAGTTTCTTAATTTTTGCAATAAGATGAAAAACATAAGATTGGCGACACAACTAGAGGCGGCGGAGGAGTTCAGTACACGAGAGGTCGCGGCGGAGTTTAGACAAAGAATTCTCAAAACAGTCTTAAAATGGGCGGACAAAATTGACGGTTAATTAAAATTTTAGGATTCAATTTTTTTTATACCAATTAAAAACTTAATTTTCGGTCTCCAATTAAAATTCAAAATTATAATTTTAATTTCGGGTTAGAGACTGAAATTCGGTGGCTAAGCGGTCTGAAAACATAATATTAAATACCGAATTGAAAACAGTCTCAAAACTCGATTTTTTTTCGGATTGGTCTCAAATTAGTCTCTATTTGAGACTGATTTATGTCGGTCTCAAAATTTTGGTCTCGAGGGAGTATTAATTATTATAAAAATTTCAGAATATATCATTCAATATAAAGAGGGGGCATGGCCCTCCCCGCATAAAATGTGTGTCCGCCCCTGATTGCAGGCACTATTGAGATGCCACACTGATAGCAGACATGCGAGCCAATCACCGAGCTCGGTGTCTTGCAGGCACATTTAGAGTGTGTTTGCAAACAATGGTAATTGATTCAAAGTGATTAAAGTTGATTTTTGTAGTAAAATTGAAAGTAGATAGTGTTTTAAAAATAAGCACTTCTAATCAAGTTTTTAAATGTTGTGGTGTATGTCATACAAATCACTTTTTTATAATTTTACAAAAAACACCCTTAATACATTTAAATAAATAATGGGTAAAAATAAAATATTATTTAAATTGTGAGGGTAAAATTGTAAAATTAATGAGTGTAATGATTAGAAGCACTTAAAAGTTGTTAGAAGCATGAGGAGGGGTGCTTCACCAAAATTGCTTTTAAGTAATTAATTTAATCACTTACTTGTGTTTACAAAGACTTCAAAAGTGATTCTATTTAAAAAAGAAGTGCTTTTAAGCACATAGTTTTGTTTACAAACACCCACTTAATGTCTGGTACAAACTCATTAAATATGTGTTCTTTTGATTACATAGCCTTTCTTGAAGACTAAATTTTCCTAACCCTATAGAATCGGTTCATGGTGATAAGAGTGGTCCAGCTTATTGGGGGTGAGCCAGGGGGAATAAAGATATTATTAAGAAATAAATGAAAAGAAAAAACATCTAAAACTATAAGTTCACATGTCGAACCACAGGTCGGAGAGTCGTTAAAACTTTACTCGAGAAAATCCTTCTTAGGAACAAAACCCGGGTCAAGGGCTACTGTGATTAAAGACGCATAACGTGTCTTGGGAAACTAAGCAGTAGCCCAAAATTTGAATAGAAAATGTAATGACTTTAGTTGGCCATGCAGATTGATGTTAATTTTTTTATAAATTTATAAATTAGGTAATTCAAATCTTCGTTTCTATTTTAGTTTGTCATGCAGATTGTGAGGTGTTTCTATCATTTTTTTGTAAAATCCAGACTGAGTTCATTGGAGTGGAACTTACATTCATTCATGTAATTGTAACAATAAATTTCGTGAATTAAATAATAATAGAAAAAATGCAGTACAATTTTGGCGGCGTGTTGGTTGCGCGATGGCTCTCTGTGTGGTTCTTGTGACGGTGATGGTGATGCAGCCGCGATGGCTGATTTCTGAATCGAGGCAGAGGAGTGACTCGAGGTGTGAGTAGGCCAGGTGGCTGCGAGATTTTGGGCCCTGCCGTAGCCAATGGTTTGTGCTTCAAGTTTTCTCCATATTTGAGCCAATTCAAAAAACAGACCCAATAACACGCCTCACTTAATTAATTCAAAAAAGGGCCCAATATATGAATTAGGGATATTGGGCTCTTTGGTTTTAATTAATTCGGCCCTCTTTCCTCTAATTAATAGACCTACACTACAAAAACTTGCTCAAATAACGAGGGGAATTGACGAGGGGTATTTCACCCTTGTTATTTGGCGAGGGATTTAAAGAGGGGCACAAATAAAGAGGGAATTGGCGAGGGGCGGAATCACACTCGCTAATTAGCGAGTGGAAAAAGATGCACTCGCGTATTGGCGAGGGATTTGGCGACGACATGTTTTGCACTCGCTCATTGGCGAGTGCATTGTGGCCCTCGGAAACTGGCGACGGTCCCCCACTCGCTAATTGGCGAGGGGGGTGGGGCCCTCGTAAATGCCCTCGCCTAAGGCCCAATTAAAACCCCACCTTCCTTCAGCTACTGATCGAGACTAATTTTTGAATATTTGTGTTCTACACTTCGAGGGGTTCATTTCTACGGTAAATTTATGCGTTTTTATTGATTAAATTAAAAGTTGTATATATATGTTTATATTATATTATATATATATATATATATATATGCATGTATATAGTTTTGTTGTGTAATGTTAGGATTGTAATTATGTTAAAAAAATATGTATATTGTTAATTAGGATTAATTAAGATTGTTATTGATGAAAGTTATTAAGATTGTTAATTGTTATGAATGTGTTAATATAATTATTGTTATGTTTTATATATGCATGTATATATATGTGTTAATTATTAATTGGTGTGTTAATTGTTATGCATGAATGTGTTAATTGGGAGAATTAATGTTATAATTAATTGTTGGAAATAAGTGAAATTAAATCGATGTTGGAGGCCGGGATAAGTTGTTTGTTTGTTGTAGATTGTGCGTTCCGACTTGAGTAATTTTACTCGAGTCGGAAATGGATGCACTAGGAACCTAAATATTTGGTGATACGATAGATTTAGATGAAACTCTGCCGAAAATTTTAAAAATATATATATAAATTATATATATTTATATTAATTAGAACAGTATAGCTAGTAATCAATGTTTAATTTCCAAAATACATTTGAAACAGATCGATTAACATGAATTATTCATGTCGTAGTTGGATGTATAGCCCAAGATTGGTCAATGTGATTATGAGCCCCGAATTTATTAGTGGTGTAAATGGATTTATTGAAGGTGCCACTAGTAATCCGAATTCGATTTGAGAAGGAAAAATTAGGTGTCCTTGCTCGAAAGCTAGATGTCGAAATGAGACTTATAGAGATCCTAATGAAGTGAAGTCTCATTTATATCGAAATGGGTTTACACGAAATTATTATAATTGGATTTATCACGGTGAAGAGAGTTGGGGTCCACGTCCATTTCAAAACACTAGTGAATTTGCGTCAACTTCAAATGAAGTTGACCCTATGGGACCTAGCTCGTACCACACTATGGTAGAAGAATTAATGGGTGACCCAAACATTGATTTTGGAATCAACGCGGAAGAGGAGGCACATAATGAAGAACCCCCTAACGAGAATGCGTCACAGTTCTACGACATGCTTCGTGCAGCGGACCAAGACTTGTATCCGAGTTGTGAATCTCATTCGCAGTTGTCGTTCAATTCCAAATTGTTGAATATTAAAATCGAAAACAGATTGTCTGAAAGGGGATACAATCAAGTCGTTGAGTTGATTCGTGAGATTTGTCCTTCAGAAAATAAGGTTCCCAAGAAATTTAACGACACCAAACACTTGATGAGTGGGATGGGTCTTCCGGTAGAAAGGATTCATTGTTGTGCACAGAACTGCATGTTATTTTGGGGTGCAGACAGCGAACTAGAGTTCTGTAAGATTTGTGGTGGATCACGGTATAAGCCGAGTAGGGTTGATGCAGATGGTCGGTTGAAAAAGAAACGCCCGGTTAATGAGATGTTCTACTTTCCCATAATTCCTCGTTTGCAAAGATTGTACATGTCCATGGCCACTGCGAAGGATATGACATGTCATGCCTCGTGCAGTTCTGATGACTCTGGTGTTATGCGTCACCCTGCAGACTCGTTGGCTTGGAAGCATTTGGACCGTTCGTATCCTGATTTTGCAGCTGAAATTAGGAATGTTAGGTTGGGCTTGAGCACAGACGGTTTTGCACCGTTTGGAATGACGGGGAAGCAATATTCGTCATGGCCAGTTATTCTTACTCCGTACAATCTACCCCGTGGTTATGCATGAAAGATCAATTCATGTTTCTTTCGATTCTTGTGCCCGGGCCAAAAAGTCCGAAGGACAAGCTTGATGTGTTTTTACAACCTTTGATAGCTGATTTGAAATTTTTATGGGAAAATGGGGTGCAAACGTACGACGTCTCTAGGAAGCAAAACTTTTTGATGAGAGCTGCACTGATTTGGACCATTAGCGACTTTCCAGCGTACTCAATGTTGTCTGGTTGGAGTACAGCTGGAAAGCTTGCTTGTCCGTATTGTGGGGAGTACACCGATGCATTCACTTTGAGGCTCAGTCGAAAGCAATCGTGGTTCGATAACCACCGAAAGTTCTTACCACCTAATCATACATGGCGAAAGAACAAGACGGCATTCAGGGATGGAGTAGCAGTCACAGATGATCCGCCGCCTATCCGAACAGGTGCGAGTCTCTTATACGAAATTGATCATTTGGGACTTAGAAAGGTTACAGAGGAAGGTGCTGAGGCACACAAAAAAAAAAATTGACGGAGGGTGGAAGAAAAAAAACATTTTTTGGGATTTGCCTTATTGGAGTACTTTGTTAGTTCGACACAATTTGGACGTGATGCACATTGAGAAAAATGTGTTCGATAACGTGTTCAACATAGTGATGAATGTGGAGGGGAAAACAAAGGACACATCAAAATCAAGAGATGAGTTGAATGAATATTGTCGTCGTCCCTCTGTCAAGAAATGTCCACGTACAAATAAGTATCCCAAGGCTTGTTATGCGCTTGATAAGAAAGAAAAAGATGTTATCTATAAGTGGATAAGTGGGTTGAAGTTTCCCGATGATTATGTGTCTAACATGTCTCGATGTATTGACTGGACGAAGTTGAAATTGTATGGAATGAAGAGTCATGATTGTCACGTGTTTATGCAGAGACTACTACCGATTGCTTTTCGTAATATTCTGCAGACTGATGTGTGGAAAGCAATCACTGAGCTTAGTCTTTTTTTTAAGGACTTAACTTCTACGACCATAACAGTTGACAACATGACTCGGTTGGAAACGGATATCCCAGTAATATTGTGCAAGTTGGAACGTATATTTCCACCCAGCTTCTTCAACTCCATGGAACATCTACCTGTGCACCTTGCATATGAAGCAAAAGTTACCGGTCCAGTTCAATACAGATGGATGTATCCATTCGAGAGGTATTTTAAGGAATTTTAAGATATAATGATCATATTCAATGTTTTTATTATCTTAATCACGATCCTTGAATTCTAATTATAGGTATCTTCGCACCTTGAAACTGAGTGTGGGTAACAAAGCACGTGTTGAAGCTTCGATTGCAAATGCATATTTAACTAGAGAGGCGTCAATGTTTTGTTCTCATTAGTTTGAGGATCATGTTATGACGAGGATACACAATTTACCTCGTAATTACGATGGTAGTGGAGATGTACAACAGTATGTGGATGGTACATTTTCCATATTTAAGGCGCCTCACAAGCGATTTGGGAAACCAAAGAAGAGATGGATTTTGGATGAGGAGAAAAAAGTTGCTCATACGTACGTGTTGTTGAATTGTGATGAGGTGCAGCCGTATGTTCAGTAAGTGAATCTGGCCAGAGTATAAATATATATTGGTTAGTTTTGAGATGTCTTATTAATCAAAATATGTATGTAGGCTATTCATGCATCAACTTCAAGTTGTTGAACCAAATCTCTCGGCTGCTGCATCGGACAATAGGCTACAAAATGAATTTGCTTCGTGGTTTGAAGAAATTGTAAGTCATATTTTATACAAATATATATATATTTAATAACAATAACGTAAATCTCACAAAGAGTCGACTTATATAGGTGAAGATAAATCCCGTGGAGAACAAGTTTATTTGCGATCTTTCTGCATGTCCGTCTGGTCACGTTCTTACGTACTCAGGGTATTACGTGAACGGGTACAAATTTCACACTATGGCTTATGGTGCATCTAGAGCAACATCAAACAGTGGGGTTTGTATCAAGGGAAAAAACTATGATGTAGATGAAGAGGATTTCTACGGGAATCTCGAGGAAGTAGTCGAATTGGACTACCAGGGGTACCACGAGAAGAAAGTGGTTTTGTTCAAGTGTCAGTGGTTTGATAACTCAGCCAGTGGTACAAAAATTGATCCTAACTACAAGCTTGTGGATATTCATCAGAGGCGACGATACGGTCGGTACGATCCATTCGTACTAGCAAGTCAAGCCACCCAAGTCTACTATTGTTCTTACCCTGGACCCCGTACTGATTGGATAACTGTATGCAAAATCAAGTCGAGATCCTTCTTGGACGCACAACAGTCATCCACTACTGACGATGAGCAGATGTTCCCGCGTTCCAAGAGGAAAGCATAGAACATCAAATGATTGTGCAAGTAGATGATGATCCTGTTATATTAACTAATACCACCGGTACATTGATGGACGTAGCCGGAGACGAAGAACAAGAAGAAGAAGAAGAAGAAGAACAAGAAGATGAGGATGAAGATGAAGAAGATGATGAAGAAGAATATTACTAGAGTGTTCATGTATATGTTATATTATATAAAGAATGTTGATTATGACTCGGTTTCAGTGTTCTTAATGCATGTTTATGATTCAGTTTGAGTGTTCATAGATGTTATTATATCAAGAATGTTAATTTATTAATTATTATATTTTAATATTTATTTTTACAGATGAGTGGATATGGGGGTCATGGACAGCGTTCTGGTGGACATGGTTCTGGTAGTCAGGGTTCTGGTGGTCAGGGTTCTGGTACTGGGCAGGATTCGGGTGGTAGAGGTAGAGGTAGAGGTAGAGGTGAGACGCCGCCTGTACCTATACCACATCATCCGGGTTTCTATTTGTCAGATATGACTGGGATCATGCAGATGCCCCAGATGCAGGGATCGACCCCCTATCCGTACTACACACAAGTTCCCCAGATGCCCCACATGTATCCAGCGCAGGAGGATCCACCGATACCGGACCCAGTCGGACGTGCGTCTGTCGAGACAGCGGCCAGCCAGGCGACAGACGCACACGAGAGTCGTATTCGTCTTACGATCTATCGTGTGGCGTAAGTATTACATATCTTATAATTTTCATTATAATGAATTACATAATTATTCATTTTCAAATTAATTATGTGTAACAGCAGGATGATGCCTTCGGGTCTAATCTCGACCACCATCATACATATCATGTACCGGAATATGGAGGTTGGCGCACACACATTCGGCTTGGTATCCCCAGGTGTACTTCAACGGTGGTGGGATACATTCCAGGTATAATTTAATGATGTGTAACATATCTATTCATTCACATTTTGTTATAATTAATCAATTTTTTTTGGCAGAATGAGGTTACGTGGGATCCAGAGACTGTTGACACTGCATTAGTGTACATGCTCTTTCTTGAGAGAGCAGCAAATCGATACAGTGACATGTTGAACCACTACAAGGGATTGTGGGAGCTGGAGAAGAAGAAGTCGAATTGGGACAACGATGTCTGGGAGCACTTGGTTCGCCACTGGAATCATCCGGACACAATTAAGAAGAGCGAGCAGTGTCGGAAGAACCGACCATCAGAGCCTGGAGGCCCGGGTACCGGTTTTGCTAGACATAAAGGGGGATCTCGTGGGGCAGCCGAGGTGGCCAGACGGATTGTAAGTATTTATGTTCAATTATAAGTAATTTGAGTTCATTTTAATTAATTTAATTTTATGTTCTTCAAAATATAGGAGGAGAGGACGGGACGACCAGCTTACGACTGGGAGATTATCGAATATTACCACCGTTACACTAACGGAACGTACACATACTCCCATATGGGTGATATTCTGGTAAGTGTATACATATATTATATTAAATATAATATTTAATTGTATTGACATGTATATTAACCAAATTTTACATATGCACATATAGGATCAGGTGAGACATCTTCCGGTACGTCGTTTGGACGATTTAGCCAGGCCGACATCGACAATGCTCTTTTGGAAGAGCGGAGGGCTAGTCAAGAGAGAGAGCGTCTCTTACGCGAAGAACTGCAGCAATCAGTCACTCAAACGGAGGAGCGCTTACATCAAGAGTTTGCGCGTGAGATGGCATCACAGATGGCATCAATGATGAGCCAGTTCAGAGGGGGGTTGGGTAACGAGAAGGGTGCTAGGAATGATGATGATGATGGTGGTGATGATGACGCTGCTGATGGTCGATAATTGATATATTTTAAGTTATGTTGTTTTGTTGGATTTTAAAAAATTGGTGAAGTTGTATGGGATTTTTTTTTTATGTTGTGTACTTGAATTGAAGTGAACGTACGAGACAATGTTTTATTTTAATTCATATTGCTTGTGTGTGATTAATTAAGTATTGATCTAATATATAAATGGATTGAGTTAATAGCATATAGTTGGTAATTTATTAAATAAATTGAGTTAATTATAGTTGGTAATTGAGTTAATAAGTTATTAAATTTAGTAATGAAGGGCTTTTGTTAAATTAATTAAGTATTGAGCTAATATATAAATTAATTGAGTTAGTAAATTATTCAATTAATTGACTTAATTAATAATAAAAGAATAAAATTGAGTTAATACATACATAAATATAAATTATTAAATTTAGTATTAATGAAGGGATTTGTTAAATAAATTGAGTTAATTAATATATATATAAATATAAGTTATTAAATTTAGTAATGAGAGGCTTTGTTAAATTAATTAAGTATTGAGCTAATATAATTAATTGAGTTAATAACATATAGTTGGTAATTTATTAAATTAATTGAGTTAAAGAATAAAAACAGAAATTAAAAGGGATAAATATATAATGCATTTAAAATATTACGACTAAAGCTCCTAGCCTAATTGGCACACGGGGGCGCATAAACTCTTCACATCCGGGAGGTCGCGAGTTCGACCCCCCATGCGCGCGCCCAGGTCGAATAAAAAGAATTAATGGTGGCCTGGTGGTGAGGGGTAAGAAAAGTGGCCTTAGAGACCTGGGTTCGAAACCCAGGTCTGTTTTTTTTAAATACAACGTATTGGCGAGGGGCCTCGCTCTCGGGAAAAGGCGACGGCACGCGCCCTCGCCAATACGCGAGTGTGTTTGGCCCTCGCTAATAAATTAGCGAGGAGCACTTCGGCGACGGCGACTGCCCCTCGCCTATGCTGTCGCCAAAACGCTTAAAGAGGGCAATTCCCCCGCCTTTGCCCTCTTTAAATTGGCTGTTTTTTGTGGTGCTAGGTTTATTAGAGTTTGCGACCCAGCAAATTTATGTCTAATATATTTATTTATATAGGAGTATATTTTTTTTAAATGCAGATCAATTTTTCCACTCTTGTTTCCTCTATTTCTCACAATAGTTCACTTTAAAAACACCACTTCTTCTTTCGAAGCTTGGTGATTATTAACGAGAAAGAGATGCATTTACATGTTTAAAGACCTCTTTTTGGTAGCTCTGCAAAGCCTGACCACGACTAAATATATAATGGATTTGACTTGATCGAATATTATATAGTTGGTCTCAAGAAATATCATTAAATAAATTGACGAAAACATAGTTGGTTAAAGGGGATGTGAGCCATTTGCAAACTTGGAGAGGTACATAGTTATGGCCGGATAAGGTGATTCACGTGTTATGCAACACTAAATAAACAACCGCAAGTGTACGATGTCTATTGTAGCGTGATAAGCACGAGGTCGATCCCACGAGAAGGTTAAGCGTAAAAGTGGAGTTTGCTAGTCGAATTCTAAATAGACGTGATCGAATAGATTGAGTGTTGAATTACCCCTAAGATTGCCTAACTATGTGTCACAAATAGACAACGAAAGAGTAAATATAAAATCGATCAACTAATCATGGAAAGTAAGAAAACGAAAGTAAAAACGGATGAAAACTCAAAGAAGAAAGGGTGGGTTCCAAGGCAATTGTAATACATATATATCCGTTTATGATCTTGTTTAAATGGCCATTAAGGTTATCTCATATAGGGTGATCACACAAGAAGAATTAATTAATCTCTCGATCTAATTAACCAAAGACGCAATGTAACATAGGCTCGTATTTCTACCTCACAAATGTTATATCGCCTAAAATAGCTCCTAGGATCATTCAAGTCCCTCTCCGATAATTAATCCTCTTTCGAGATCATAATAATACCGGGTTGTATGCTTGCATACGATTAAACGGAATAAATCTCTCGATCTTACCCCAATTAATAATGAATTAAGCAAATCATCATGGCCAATAACAACATGCTTTGCAATAAGGAATTAAGCACACAAATAAGAGACAAACACCAATTAAAGCAAGAAATTAATCATAAACTTCAATCCAAGTATCCACAATGCCTTAGAACCACAAAGTTGTTTAGCTACTCAAATACATAATCAAATCACAAATTCCAAATGAACTAACTAAGTAAAAAGGAAAAGAAAGAGAAAGCTTAGTCTAGATGGTGGTAGAAAATAGAATTCCCAAGCCAATGCCTCCTTCCTTGCATGAATTGGTGGAGAGATGAAGAAGTTATGGCCAAAACACCTCCAAATGTGTGTAATTATGTGTGGATTGGGGGAAGGTCCCTTGAATTTCAAGAAAGGGGGTATTTATAGTGTTGGGGTAGGGTTTGGGTGTGATATTTGCAAGTAGGTCCCTCAAAAATGGAGAAAACACGCGTTTGGCACCGAAAATGGAGCGGCCCGGCCGGGTGGGGAAGTGGCCCGGCCGGGCGAAGTGGTCGGCCAAGCAAAATGGAAAACAGGGGCAGGTTGGCCCGACCGGGCGAGTGATGCCGCCCGGCCGGGCCATAACTTTGACTTGGCCCAATTTCTGCTGCTCGGCCGCCCGGCCGGGCGAGTCATGCCACCCGGCCGGGCCAATCCTCTTTCGAGATCATAATAATACCGGGTTGTATGCTTGCATACGATTAAACGGAATAAATCTCTCGATCTTACCCCAATTAATAATGAATCATACGATTAAACGGAATAAATCTCTCGATCTTACCCCAATTAATAATGAATTAAGCAAATCATCATGGCCAATAACAACATGCTTTGCAATAAGGAATTAAGCACACAAATAAGAGACAAACACCAATTAAAGCAAGAAATTAATCATAAACTTCAATCCAAGTATCCACAATGCCTTAGAACCACAAAGTTGTTTAGCTACTCAAATACATAATCAAATCACAAATTCCAAATGAACTAACTAAGTAAAAAGGAAAAGAAAGAGAAAGCTTAGTCTAGATGGTGGTAGAAAATAGAATTCCCAAGCCAATGCCTCCTTCCTTGCATGAATTGGTGGAGAGATGAAGAAGTTATGGCCAAAACACCTCCAAATGTGTGTAATTATGTGTGGATTGGGGGAAGGTCCCTTGAATTTCAAGAAAGGGGGTATTTATAGTGTTGGGGTAGGGTTTGGGTGTGATATTTGCAAGTAGGTCCCTCAAAAATGGAGAAAACACGCGTTTGGCACCGAAAATGGAGCGGCCCGGCCGGGCGAAGTGGTCGGCCAAGCAAAATGGAAAACAGGGGCAGGTTGGCCCGACCGGGCGAGTGATGCCGCCCGGCCGGGCCATAACTTTGACTTGGCCCAATTTCTGCTGCTCGGCCGCCCGGCCGGGCGAGTCATGCCACCCGGCCGGGCCAATCCTCTTTCGAGATCATAATAATACCGGGTTGTATGCTTGCATACGATTAAACGGAATAAATCTCTCGATCTTACCCCAAATTAATAATGAATCATACGATTAAACGGAATAAATCTCTCGATCTTACCCCAATTAATAATGAATTAAGCAAATCATCATGGCCAATAACAACATGCTTTGCAATAAGGAATTAAGCACACAAATAAGAGACAAACACCAATTAAAGCAAGAAATTAATCATAAACTTCAATCCAAGTATCCACAATGCCTTAGAACCACAAAGTTGTTTAGCTACTCAAATACATAATCAAATCACAAATTCCAAATGAACTAACTAAGTAAAAAGGAAAAGAAAGAGAAAGCTTAGTCTAGATGGTGGTAGAAAATAGAATTCCCAAGCCAATGCCTCCTTCCTTGCATGAATTGGTGGAGAGATGAAGAAGTTATGGCCAAAACACCTCCAAATGTGTGTAATTATGTGTGGATTGGGGGAAGGTCCCTTGAATTTCAAGAAAGGGGGTATTTATAGTGTTGGGGTAGGGTTTGGGTGTGATATTTGCAAGTAGGTCCCTCAAAAATGGAGAAAACACGCGTTTGGCACCGAAAATGGAGCGGCCCGGCCGGGTGGGGAAGTGGCCCGGCCGGGCGAAGTGGTCGGCCAAGCAAAATGGAAAACAGGGGCAGGTTGGCCCGACCGGGCGAGTGATGCCGCCCGGCCGGGCCATAACTTTGACTTGGCCCAATTTCTGCTGCTCGGCCGCCCGGCCGGGCGAGTCATGCCACCCGGCCGGGCCAATCCTCTTTCGAGATCATAATAATACCGGGTTGTATGCTTGCATACGATTAAACGGAATAAATCTCTCGATCTTACCCCAATTAATAATGAATCATACGATTAAACGGAATAAATCTCTCGATCTTACCCCAATTAATAATGAATTAAGCAAATCATCATGGCCAATAACAACATGCTTTGCAATAAGGAATTAAGCACACAAATAAGAGACAAACACCAATTAAAGCAAGAAATTAATCATAAACTTCAATCCAAGTATCCACAATGCCTTAGAACCACAAAGTTGTTTAGCTACTCAAATACATAATCAAATCACAAATTCCAAATGAACTAACTAAGTAAAAAGGAAAAGAAAGAGAAAGCTTAGTCTAGATGGTGGTAGAAAATAGAATTCCCAAGCCAATGCCTCCTTCCTTGCATGAATTGGTGGAGAGATGAAGAAGTTATGGCCAAAACACCTCCAAATGTGTGTAATTATGTGTGGATTGGGGGAAGGTCCCTTGAATTTCAAGAAAGGGGGTATTTATAGTGTTGGGGTAGGGTTTGGGTGTGATATTTGCAAGTAGGTCCCTCAAAAATGGAGAAAACACGCGTTTGGCACCGAAAATGGAGCGGCCCGGCCGGGTGGGGAAGTGGCCCGGCCGGGCGAAGTGGTCGGCCAAGCAAAATGGAAAACAGGGGCAGGTTGGCCCGACCGGGCGAGTGATGCCGCCCGGCCGGGCCATAACTTTGACTTGGCCCAATTTCTGCTGCTCGGCCGCCCGGCCGGGCGAGTCATGCCACCCGGCCGGGCCAAAGTTTCGTCTTTGGCTCCTTGTGTCGTTTTCGTCCTCCAACTTCGTCCCTCCGTATCTTGAGCTTCCGACCTCCGATTGACTCAATTCTTTTTTCTATTCCACTCCATTTTTCGAGACGAATCCAACCGTGCACTCCTCTTCTTGATCCAGTGAAGTATGGTTGGTGTTTTGCTCCCAAATTCCATCGTTTTACCTACAAAATCGACAAAACACTACCTTTCTCTCATTTTGGCTCAAACAATCATAATCAATGCATAAATCAATGAAATCCACATCAAAATACGTTTCACATGTGCCTCGAAAACGTGTAAATTCCACCCGAATCAAACTCCCCCAAACTTAAAATGTTGTTTGTCCTCAAACAACTAAGCACTTAAAGCAATGAGGGTGGAATGATCACAATGGAATATTCAATGCAAATTACACATGCAAAGTAAGATGTAATGATATCTCTTTCTCAAAGTGCATTTCTCAATGAAGGTTGTAGGCTCATTATTTCAATTCACACTCATGGATCAAAGAATGCAAAAACATACAACACATTGTGAATGGGAAACATAATCCAAATGCTCAAGTCCTCTACTCTCATGACAAAGTGTTTCTCTCAAACACACAAACAAATTGAGGATATTGATGCACTCATAAACCAAGTTATGCTATGCAATCACCATATGCTTGCCCAACTTCTACTTTCTACACATATCAAATGCTCAACAATGTGATCAATAGGACTTTATCAAGGATGTAACATTGGCTCTTTGGACAAGGTGGGATGAATTTGGGAATTGTGACTCTTCTAGTGGAGGACAAAACTTGTTGTTTTACAATTTTGTGCTTTCATTTTCAAAGCTTACAAACTTCATCCTCACTTTTCATTTTCCTTTCTTTTTCAAGCATTCATCACCTCATCTTTTGAACCATTTTTCTTTTCAAGATTTTGGGGCTATTTGTCCCTCTTTTCCTTTCCTTGATTTTCTTTTCATCTTTCTCTTTTTCTTCTTTCAACTTCTCCAACTTTTCTTTTCACCAAAGATATTCATTCAAGCACATGTTTTCCACTTTGTCTTTTATCCCCCACTAGATATAGGAATCAAAAGGCTCAAAAAGGCTAAGTGGTTAACATTGTAGTTTGCCAAGAAAATGAGGAATTAGGCTCAAGGGGCTAACTGCGGAAAATTACTTCGGTTTTGGGAAATTTTGGCTAAGTGACTCTTTTTAGAACAAGATGGCCTATATCACATCACATCATTTCACACAATCATGATTTCAAACAAGAACTTGGGCAAGTTCTAGGATCACTAGCAATAACCTAGTCCACTCTCAAATGAACTAAACCGGATTACATGTTCGATTTATGGCTCAATTCTCACCGGTTTATTCAATATGACTCTCACATTCATCAAATGTCCCCAAACAACAACACATCATGCATCCATGCTATCAAAGATCACAAATATGAACACAATCATGCTATTATATCCAACATCAATCATGATTACATTCAAAGCAAATAGACATCACCACAACTACTCAACAATGGATTCCAATGACTATTCATGCTCACATTTCACCAAATGTCCACTACCCAACATATGATCAAAACCAACTAAACCAATATAATCATGTGCAAGTCAAGTGTGCGCCGGTGCAAAATGTGACGCAAGTAGAATGACGAACCGGTGCAAGGGTAACAACTAGTAGAAAAATAACTCCCCCAAACTTAGAATTTTACTATGTATAAATTCTAAGTTTGGGGCTACAAGTTGTTACCTCCCTCCTTGCACATCCAATGCTTCTTCAAAGATCACCATTGCAACACTTGCTTCCTCTCTCCAAGTTGGTTTTGCTTCTTCTTCATTCTCCAAGACTTGCTATCCATAGTACTCTTCATCCATACCTACAAAATAAACCAAGCCATCAAAACTATCAAAGCAATAAAACCTGGGTTGCCTCCCAAGAAGCGCTATTTTTAACGTCCTATGCCGGACGGTTCTTCCTTAAGGGGGATATCAAGTCACCCCATCATCCTCCTTGTTCTTAACCTTCTTAGCCCATGCAACCTTCTTGAAACCATTGAAGCATCCACTAGCCACTCCATCCGACTCTTCAATCATGTCATAAGAGGTTGATGCCTCATCCATCCCCAAGCTTGCACAAGTAGCTTTTCTTGATTTGGGGGAGTTTTTGAAGAAAACTCCCCCAAACTTGGCCTTCTTGTCTATCTTCAAATCATGCTCTTCTACTTGGGGGTCCTCTTTCACAACATTGATCTTGGGCTCTTCTTCCACCTTATCTTCCATGAGCTTCAAATAAGGATCTCTCTTGGAATACACATACTCTTCCTCCTCATCTTCATCATCACGAAATCTAACGGCCTTGTAGATGTTGAATGAGACTTTCTCTTCACCAACATGTAGTTCAAGCTCTCCGTTTCGTACGTTGATGATGGCTCCACCCGTTGCTAGGAACGGTCTTCCCAAGATCAAGGGGACTGCCCTATCTTCCTCCATATCAAGTACCACAAAATCAACCGGGAATATGAATTTCCCAACTTTGACAAGTACATCCTCAACCGTTCCCAAGGGATAAACTATGGAGCGATCCGCCAATTTAAGATTCATGGTAGTAGGCGTCAATTTTCCCAAGCCAAGTGATTTGAAAAGTGATAATGGCATGAGGTTTATGCTTGCTCCAAGATCACACAAAGCACGATAAGTTCCCTCTTTGCCAATCACACAAGGCAATGTAAATGAACCGGGATCCCTAAGCTTTGGAGGTAGCTTAGCTTGGATGATGGCACTACACTCTTCGGTGAGGTTCACGGTTTCAAATTCTACCATCCTTCTCTTGTTGGACATAATCTCCTTAAAAAATTTGGCATAATGAGGCATTTGCTCAAGGGCCTCCGCAAATGGGATGTTGATGTGTATCTTTTTGAACATCTCCAAGAATTTGACGAACTTTGCATCCAAACTCGTCTTCTTGAGTCGTTGAGGGTATGGTAGTGGAGGCTTGTGTGGAGATGGAGGCTTATGTGCATCATTCTCTTTCTCACTTGTTTTCTCCTTCTCAACATCTTTCTCTTCAACTTTCCTTCCTTGTTGCTCCTCTTCACCATCTTCCTTTGGCATCATAGGGCCTTCATAGCTTGTGCCACTCCTCAACTTAATTGAGTTGCATTGCTCCTTGGGGTTCAATTCCGTGGTTGAGGGGAATCGACCCGGCTTATGTTGATTTCCAACCATATTAGCAATTTGGCCCACTTGAATCTCAATGGCTTTCACATCATTCTTGATTCCCATCACTTCGTTTGCCAATTGACCAATTTTCTCATCTTGACTCTCAAACTTTTGCCAAGTCTTTGTCATAAAACTCTTCGTCTCTCCCATGAACTTCTTAGTTTCTCCCATGAATGTTATGAACATTTCTTCCATAGTGAGCTTTGACGAAGACTCTTCTCTCACACCATCTCGTACATTGAAGTTCGACGGTGGTTGAATGGCATTGTGTGGGTTAGCATATGAGAAATTTTCATGGTTTCTCAAGCCGGGATGGTATTGATTTGGATTAGAGGGGTGATAGTTCCCATGAGCTTGTCTTTCTCCCCAACCTCTTTCTCTAAAATTTCGATCTCTTTGGTTGTTCATATAGTGGGCCTCCTCATATTGTGCATCACTTGGCTCCACTAGTGCTTTGGCCGTCATCAAAGAGATTAGCTTATCCACTTTGTTGGACAAGTTGGCACTTTCTTCCGAATTTTTAGTGGATGCTACCCTTCGATTTTGCCTTCGTTCGGATGGCCATTGATTGCCATTCTTAGCCATCTCCTCTAATAGCACATAGCCCTCTTCCGTTGTCTTTCCCAACAAAGAACCTCCACCCGCCGAAGCATCCACTATTCCTCTTGTTCGGTGGTCCATTCCATTATAGAAGTAGCAAATGAGTTGGTCTCGTGAGAACCCATGTTGTGGGCAACTTCTAATCAAATATTTGAAGCGCTCCCATGCTTCGGCTAGGGACTCATCATCATCTTGCATAAATGAAGATATTTCCCCTCGAATTTTGATAATCTTGCTTGGAGGGAAATACTTCATCAAGAATGCATCAACAAGATCATTCCAATCTTCAATGGTCCTCAAATCAAGGGAGAGGTACCATTGCTTTGCTCGATCTCGGAGGGAGAAGGGGAATAGTTGCAAACGGATGTAGTCTTGTGGAACTCGATTGATCTTAACCGTTCCACTTATCTCGAGGAATTGAGACAAGTGGAGGTTAGGATCCTCCTTGGAAAGCCCACCAAATTGGTTGTTTTGGACCATGACTATCAATGCCGGCTTGAGCTCAAAGTTGTGAGCATCTACGGGTTCCCGACCCGCTCCTCCATATGGCCTCGGAATTGGGCGGAAATGATCTCTTAGTACCCTTTGTGGTCGATTTCCCCCATTCTCATTCGGTTCCTCAAATCCATCAACCCCTTGATTCTCAACTTCCTCCTCGACCTCTTCAACAATCGGATTTTCCCTTCGATTCATTCTTTCCAACTCAATCCTTCTCCTTTCGGCGTTCCTTCTTCGACAATTGGCTTCGATCTCCGGATCTAAAGGTAATACTTCTTGTTGGTTCCTCCTAGATCGTGTGATCATAAACCATGTCTATCAAAAGAGCAAACGAGAGTGAGAATTGCAAGTAAGCTCAAAGTAACAAACACAAATATTTTTGGAATTTTGCAAATAAAGAAAGCAAGTAAATGTCTAAACTAAAACCCTCTTAGCCTACACTCTAGAGCTTATAAAAACCTCCCCGGCAGCGGCGCCATAAACTTGATTCACGTGTTATGCAACACTAAATAAACAACCGCAAGTGTACGGTATCTATTGTAGCGTGATAAGCACGAGGTCGATCCCACGAGAAGGTTAAGCGTAAAAGTGGAGTTTGCTAGTCGAATTCTAAATAGACGTGATCGAATAGATTGAGTGTTGAATTACCCCTAAGATTGCCTAACTATGTGTCACAAATAGACAACGAAAGAGTAAATATAAAATCGATCAACTAATCATGGAAAGTAAGAAAACGAAAGTAAAAACGGATGAAAACTCAAAGAAGAAAGGGTGGGTTCCAAGGCAATTGTAATACATAGATATCCGTTTATGATCTTGTTTAAATGGCCATTAAGGTTATCTCATATAGGGTGATCACACAAGAAGAATTAATTAATCTCTCGATCTAATTAACCAAAGACGCAATGTAACATAGGCTCGTATTTCTACCTCACAAATGTTATATCGCCTAAAATAGCTCCTATGATCATTCAAGTCCCTCTCCGATAATTAATCCTCTTTCGAGATCATAATAATACCGGGTTGCATGCTTGCATACGATTAAACGGAATAAATCTCTCGATCTTACCCCAATTAATAATGAATTAAGCAAATCATCATGGCCAATAATAACATGCTTTGCAATAAGGAATTAAGCACACAAATAAGAGACAAACACCAATTAAAGCAAGAAATTAATCATAAACTTCAATCCAAGTATCCACAATGCCTTAGAACCACAAAGTTGTTTAGCTACTCAAATACATAATCAAATCACAAATTCCAAATGAACTAACTAAGTAAAAAGGAAAAGAAAGAGAAAGCTTAGTCTAGATGGTGGTAGAGAATAGAATTCCCAAGCTAATGCCTCCTTCCTTGCACGAATTGGTGGAGAGATGAAGAAGTTATGGCCAAAACACCTCCAAATGTGTGTAATTATGTGTGGATTGGGGGAAGGTCCCTTGAATTTCAAGAAAGGGGGTATTTATAGTGTTGGGGTAGGGTTTGGGTGTGATATTTGCAAGTAGGTCCCTAAAAAATGGAGAAAACACGCGTTTGGCACCGAAAATGGAGCGGCCCGGCCGGGTGGGGAAGTGGCCCGGCCGGGCGAGTGATGCCGCCCGGCCGGGCGAGTGATGCCGCCCGGCCGGGCGAGTGATGCCGCCCGGCCGGGCGGAAAGTTCGTAAATGGGGGAGTAGGTTGGCCTTCTCGGCCGCCCGGCCGAGCAAGTGATGCCGCCCGGCCGGGCCATAACTTCGACTTGGCCCAATTTCTGCTGCTCGGCCACCCGGCCGGGCCAAAGTTTCGACTTTGGCTCCTTGTGTCGTTTTCGTCCTCCAACTTCGTCCCTCCGTATCTTGAGCTTCCGACCTCCGATTGACTCAATTCGTTTTTCTATTCCACTCCATTTTTCGAGACGAATCCAACCGTGCACTCCTCTTCTTGATCTAGTGAAGTATGGTTGGTGTTTTGCTCCCAAATTCCATCGTTTTACCTACAAAATCGACAAAACACTACCTTTCTCTCATTTTGGCTCAAACAATCATAATCAATGCATAAATCAATGAAATCCACATCAAAATACGTTTCACATGTGCCTCGAAAACGTGTAAATTCCACCCGAATCATAAGGCCAACAGGAAATGGGCTCGTAAAGTTTTGTTATAACAAATTAAGGTTACTAGAGGTGGACTAAAGAAGCTTTGAGGGGGAGTCGAAATTTATTACTCAGATCGATCCTCAATGCTTTTAGCGAGACATGGTGCCCATCTACCAATACTTTACTTATTACATTTGAAGAGATGGCAATATCATTGTGGGATTGGATATTCATTTAGACGGTTATTTGTATGATGAGGTGTAGCCCAACAAACAACCGTCAAACATCCTCATACAAATAACCGTCTAAAGAAGATACATCATCAGTCCAAATATACCCCTCAACGTCCATAAACGTTTGTTCGCATTTGCTCAAAACATCTTCAGTCTACTCTCAACAACCTTTTTTACAATAAAATTCTCCCATATATAAAAACTTGTTCGCATTTTTTCAATACATCTTCAGTCTACTGTCAACAACCTTTGCTTTAAAGAAAAGAAAAATAATAGAAGAAGCAGACGCAGGGTTACAAAATCAAACAAACCGAAGATTGTCATTTGTTAAATAGAGCTTGCATAATTGCATTTAGTAATTTATTTAAATAAGGGCATGAATAAATTAATTAAAGAAATGAAGTATTTAAATTAAATCCAAATATATCTCCCCAAGTCAAGAGCCACAGTGAAGAAACAATAGTTGTTGATTGACAACATAGCTACAATAGAAAGTTACCTCGTCAATTAATTCTTAATATATTGCTGCCTGCCTCTCTGATGAAAGAAGTAAGACGCCCTTTATATATATAGGGCCCATTTGGTGGCCAAGATTAGACATGATAATTGAGAGATATGAGCTAATCTTGGCCTTTTTTGTGTTTGGTGGAAGTCACCAAGGCCTACTACAAATCTGGAAGCCCACTACAAATTAAGGATACATATGCGTTTTTTGTCTTTAGAATTTTGGTGAGATAACTTATCTTTTCAAAAGGCGGAGTTGGCGTGGAAACCCAAATACCATCCCTACCCTTCATATTTAAACACGAAAACCTAAAATTTCTGTCACAATTTACTTTCATCTTCGCGTCTCTTCCTCTCCCACTCCGAAGCGGCGAGTTTGAGTTGGCGATTGTTTCAGGCCAGCGACCTCGTGGCGAAGGAATCTGTTGGAGTCGGCGACCTTGGGCTTCTGGGTTAGTGGTCGTCGCTCACGTTTCTTGCTTATCTTTTTCTTTTTTTTTTTGGTTTTATACACATGCATTTTGATTATCTTTTTATTTTTTGCTAGGGTTCTGGGACAAGGGTCTCAAAAATGGCGTTTGCGAGTTGTAAAAGTGTGGATCTGTCTGTGTTTCGTCGGTATGAACCACTCAAAACCTAATTTCTGGTCTTTTCATTATGTCTACAGTGTGAGGGTTTAGGGTTTGCTTTGTTGCACGATCTGGTGTAACTTGGGTGCTTAATATTGCGTATGATTTTGTTTGTTGCACGATATGTTTAAGTTTTTTTGTATTGGTGATTTCTTGGGTTATTTAGTCATAGAATGATAGTATTCTGGTCTATTTGCACATTCATATGTTTTATGATGATGGGTTCATGTTTGTATGCTACATGTTTTCTTTGCCCTGCAAGTTTGCTTGTCAAACAATAGTACTTGTGTGTTAGTTGCTGTCATGGGTGGTATTATATTACTTAGTTGCATACGTCCTTCTACAGTGAGGGAAGTTGGATGATCTTCTTGTTGATGGAATGTAGTTGGGTTTTGTGTATATACCCTTGTATTTATAAATACTGATTACACACCTTTTATAATTATTGAGTTTTCTGGTTAACTCTTATTACATATGCATCTCTAAAACTTCTATTACTGTATTTATTAAAGTGTAATTCACTTTATTTTTTGGAGACATTGTATCAATATTACTGTCTTTATTAAATTAACATTCACTTTATTACATATTAATTGTATTTCCGGATGTTTATTTTTTGCACCAAAGGGGTGTCGTATAACTTCTATGGCCACACAACACTTATTGATTCGTTATCTAAGAGGGGAAGTATTGTGTTTGTGGTATATGGAGTATTGAATGCTGTGACGGTTGCTGTTATGAACATTAGTTGTAGTTTATAAAGCGTCACATTTGTACATGCATATTAACGAAACCGTATCTTTCTCTTTCCCAGTACAGCTGTGCAGAATGGCTAGTTCCAGTGTCCATCCGAATGAGTGCCAGATCAGCGATGACTTTGAGACGCGTGCATTTCGAGGCTGGACTTTCCATGACGAAGACTCTCTGCTTGAGACGGTGGAGGACTTGTTGGAGACACGAACCATCAACTCAGATGTGAAGTATAACATTATTATTGGTGATGTTGCACGGCGTTACGAGTCACCTTTTGATATGCAAGTGTCAGTTGCTGATATCAAGACGAAGATGGAAGACATCTCCACTCGTTACCTATACTTCCGTGCATTCTTGTTTCGGACAAAGGGGGTGTCGTACAACTTCGCCACTAACGAGGCGATGATTGATCCAGCTGTGTACTGGAACAATGGAAAGGTAGTAGAAACTTTTTAGTATGATTATATATTTTTGAGTCAATTACACTGATGTTGGTGACCAATTCAATATTTGATTGTAGGAGTGGGAGTGGAATGCATGGTTTCGACTGTGTGGGTTTCCTATGTACAATAGCTGTCATCGTGTGTTTGAGCTGAAAGGGCTAGACAAGTACGCTCGGCCATATATTGCAGTGGAACCTCTCATCCCGGCTAGAATTGGATATTCTGAAAATATTAATCGGCCCCGTAACTGCTATCGTCCTATTCCCTGTCCGTGTGGTCGAGGGGCTTACTAGTGCGAAGTATAACAATTCGTAGTGAAGTAACTTTTGGTAGACGTTCAGTACATGAACTGATGTGGTATATTTTTGTACATTTTGAACAACTAATATGTCGTCTATATTGTACATTTTGAACAAGTGTCGTCTTTTTTGTACTCTTTGAACTAATACTGTATTGTGGCTATTTATTTTTGATTTGCGTGCTCATTATTTTTGTTTTAGACCATGTGTCTTATGCTTTTTGTTATGATCATTGTTTTTTTTTAAATCACAACCAGATTGATATGAATATGCAATATTGGGAATGGAAAATACAACACTTTAAACACATGTTTCTACTAATACAACAATGACTGAATGGAAAATTAAACATAAATGATAGTGGTATGCATAGAGAAATACATAATAAGCACAATAAAGTAGTACATTAAAGAACAACCTAGACACTAGTGAAAACATTAGGATAAATGCATAACAAGTTTAACAGCACCTGACTTCATACCAACTCAATAGTACACTGATAACTTTAAAACTACAAGCGGAACACTGGCGTTCGACACAAGATCAACGGCTCATTGATTCACTTCTTCCATGGAGAGGCGTTAACCCAGCTTGGCGGCGGACCTTTCTTCGGGGTACCGCATGTGCCGTCCGATGCCGAAGGTTTTGAGTTAACGGAACTTGGATCGTCACGAAATTTGCTAAGTGATTTCCAGAAACGATTGAATGAGCTTGTGTCGCCATCCGAACTACTCCTTCCAACAACACCCTTTCCCTTCGTGGTTGCACGATCAATGGCATGCTCGAGCTGTTCAATATGCTCAACAAAGTGTGTAGGAGACTCATGCAGTTGAGTACGCTCATCCGTGGGTTCTCCAAATATAATTTTTAAAGCCCCCCATTCAGGCTCACCCTCCTTTTGATATGCTTGGGCGAACGGATTGACCTGTTATTTGCAAACATATTAGTATACAATTTTTATGTTTTTTCGCAACATGCCCTGAAATAATAATTTTTAGCCGGATGATGTTCGACCACGTGTCGTCATCTGTGCGAATAAGATTTGTAGCTTTGTCGTATTCAACACCCTCAAGACGTATCAACCATGAAAAAACACCGTGCCGCATCCGTAGGCGCTCCACTTGTATGTTACAGAATTCACTGTCGAACGACGTTTTGTTCAGCATGTTCACCGCGAAGCGAGCACCATCTATTCCATAGAAGTTGTCGTATCCGCTACCGTGAGCATAAAAAAGTCCCATTCGAACATTGTCGGACAACGCATCCGAGAACTCTCGGTCCATTTTCGCCGTCCATTCTAATCCGTACAGAAAATCGTCCTGCGTGAGGGCTATTTCTCGACTCATTTTTCTACACCCTCTTCTTATATTATCCTTAGGTATTTTGTAAAATTTTATGGTAATGTAATAGACAAGTTGCATGTAATGTATATATAGACATGCTTGTGTTTTTTCAAATAGAAGTTTTTAGGGCTTATGCTAGGGAGTGATTGCTATGTTGAACAAAATAGAGGGAATATATTCACCTGCAACATAAAAAGACGTGGACGCATGCATTTGGCTTGTCCTCATTTGCATCCACAAAACAATAATCAATTGGTATGGCAAGTAATAAGTGGGCATAGACCAAATGAGCCAAACCATGCAGGGAATATATTCCTCTGCCAACTTCAAAAAACTCACGTGGGCATAGACCAAAAAATGTTTGCTTTCTTATGTGTATTGTGTTGTCAATTTTTTTGTTCTTTTTGTAAAAAACAAACATTTCTTATTATTCAACTGTTGGTAGCAAATAGTACAATAATTGCAACTACAAGCACACACAAGCATACTCTTCCGACTTCAATTGTTCTTTTTAGGCTTTCTTCGTCTGCCTCGTATTTCGCGATACGCTTCTCGTATTTATTCATCTTGTCGTACCACGCCTGAATTACGACCAAAGTCCGTTCGGGTAGCTCTTCGTCCAACCACTCAAAAAAACCGCATTTTCCATCCTATAGAAAACCAAGCGTATACAAGTCTTGTTAGACAGAGACTTTTTTATAAAAGTGCGTACACAATGAGATTGTTCGTACTCTATTGTTCGGACACGCAATAAATCGTCTTCCAGGGTTTGCCCTCGTTCGCGACGTCTACACACTAAGATGGTATCCACAATAACAACACATGTTCGTTTGGTACGCATATGATCGATTGAGCGACGAGCCGACGTTATCGAACTTCGATCTAGAGCCCATAACCTAAAAAATAAGCAAAGTTTAACAAGTACAGTCGACGTAAAATGAGCTAGCCAACCTAAAATTTCTCTTAATATCAAACACTTACTTCCTGGTAGAATGTGGAGTATGATAGTAAGTTTTGATAATTTTTTATGCATATCAGATACGTTGGTTTATATAACTACAAATGTGTGGCCAATTGTGTTTAATTACAAGTAGTTTATTGATAGGTGGTAGGTGGGGGTAGTTTTGAATTAAAAATTGCATACCCCCAATTGTATTTGTACGGTGCGTTTTAAGGAATGTGGCGGTAAAGTGAAATTGGAGGTAGGGTATTGGCGCCCATTTTTGCCGCCACACACGCTTCCATACAGAGATAACCTACATACATTACTATCCACACAAATTCACTTTCAACTGGAGTCAATTTCGACAAACAGGGGTAGGATGAACCGACACCAATTTTTCGTTTTTTTTTTTTTACTTGCATTTTGTGAAATCATGCCCGTTGCACGCATTATTTACTTACGATTCTCTTGTATTTACTGGGCACTCTGATCGCATGTCAAATTAACCATACAAGCTATCGTTCTTCGTATCCACACAAGAAAAAGGTACGACTCCCACTCTGAACCAAGCACATAGTCATGAAATTGTTCCTGTTATTTAGACGTTCTTTGTATTTTTTGTGTTTATATGCATAACAACTGGTCAAAGTGTTGGTTCGTGTGTCCAATTTGGTTGAGTGGTTTGTATAAAGTGTGTAAATAAGTGTTCCAATCTTGATTTTTAGTGCGTGTGTCTGATTTTTGGTATAGTTTGTTGTGAATTGTGATGCGTACATTCGTTGTTTGGTGTTTTGTTTTTTTAACTAAGGTATGCGTCTTCCAAGTTGTAGAAAATGGATATGAAAAGAAGTGGTTTTTTATGATGAATATGAAAAATAGAATAAGACAGGCTTACTATGTGCATCTGATCAACAATAATGCGCATTTTCTACATCACAATTCACAACAATCTATTGCTTCAAAATATTGTCGGTAAGAGCATGGAGTTTGGTATTTTATTTTGGTAACTAAGGTATGTCTCTTACACCCAATAGGATGAGTTCCAGTACCAACCAAAATGACATTGTATGTTTGTTGCTCGAGGATATCATAATACAGACAATCGTTGTTACCGAACTAGTCATGCAACATTTGAGAATCGAAGGTAGTAGAAAGCGTTCGCGAAATGGTAGGTACAATATGATAAATAAACTACCCCAACAAGTGCATTTTCGATGTAGATTAGTTGGTGGTAGTGACACTGAATGTGTCGAGAACCTGCGTATGGACCGAAATGCATTTGGGAGGCTTTGTGTACTGAAAACCGTTGGTGGTCTGAAAGACCAAAAATTCGTGTCGGTGGAAGAACAAATTGCCATGTTCTTAATTGTTTTGGCGCACCACAAGAAAAATTCGGTGGTCAAGTTCGATTTCCAACGGTCCGGGCAGACAGTATCATATTATGTGCGGGAGGTTCTTTGTGCTGTATTGCAACTGCACTCGGTTCTACTTGCAAAACCATTGCCCGTACCTGACGACTGTGATGACCAACGTTGGAAATGGTTCAAGGTAAGTTGTTAGTTTTAAAACGGAGTTATTGCTTTAATAGCATGTGCAAGGAAATAAAACTGATAATCATACAACATCTTGTTATGCGTAGGGTTGTCTTGGGGCGTTAGACGGAACTCACATAAATGTTCGCGTACCCGCTGCCGATCGAGGTGGATACAAATCAAGGAAAGACGATATATCAACCAATATCCTTGGCGTTTGTGATCGACAAATGCAATTTGTGTATGTCCTACCAGGATGGGAGGGCTCAGCCAATGATGGTAGGATCTTGCGTGATGCGATTAATCGAACAAATGGGTTAAAGGTCCCGGAAGGTATAGTTTCTCTTTGTGTTATTCATTATCTAATGCACACACCTAATAGTTCAATCTGGATTCCTAATACATTTTGCCCTCACAGTTAAGAAATTTGAATTGGTTCCGCTGCCTAATTGTGTTTCTATTTTTTAGGAAACTACTACTTGTGTGACAACGGATACGCAAATAGTAGAGGGTTCTTGTTGCCGTATCGTTGTGTTCGATATCATCTAAGTGAATGGGGACCTCAAAGCAGTATACTAGAGAACTACCAAGAACTGTTCAATATGCGTCATTCGCGCGCACGGACGATAATTGAGCGTGCGTTTGGGATTATGAAGATGCGTTGGGCTATTCTACGTAGTACCGCTTATTACCCGATTGATACGCAAATCGACTTGATTATGGCATGCTTCCTACTCCATAACTACATCCGCCGTGAGATGACCAATGATCCCATGGAGACACTGGTTGATGGGCATGGGGATGATCTCGATAACGACGATGATAATGTAGAGTATGTATCTACATTAGGAGCCACACCAGAATGGTCCGCTCAACGGGAGACGCTTGCACAAGAGATGTGGAATGAATTTAATAGTTGATAGTGTTTATGCATTATGTATCAGTAGATGAACTTTGGATTTGAAATATTGTGCCTTAGTTATGTTTTTAGAGTCAGTCTTGTTAACTGCATTCTATGATTAAGTGTTATGTTATTTTATTCTGCTATTTTATTGTACTTGTATTTGATGGCAAGCTTTGCAATGAACATGCTCCAAATAGTATGCTGCTTGATTGATAGGTCGATTTGCTTAGAAACGGTTGTCTGATTTGTTTAATGTACAATCTTGCAGCTGAAACAATGGAGCATAAGGTCCCTGACAGTAAGAAATGTCGAGGTGCATTCAAGGTCCCAACGAGCTGCACACGGAGAGTGTGGACTACTAAGGAAGAGGCGGCATTGATAGCAGCATTGAAAGACTTGGTTGCTCATGGCTGGAAGAGCGAAAACGGATTTCGTACCGGGTATTTAAACAAGCTTGAAGAGGCGTTTTTAATAGCACTTCCAGGTACGGATCTACGCTCGAGCCCAAATATCAATTCCAAGTTAACCATATGGAGGAAAACATACGGATCAATTGTAACTACTCAACGAGACACGACTGGTGCGGGGTGGAACAACACAACAAACACCTTTGATGTGACAGACGAGCAATGGGAACAAATCGTTAGGGTAAAATATCATTTATATACTACTGCATCGTCCTCTATCATTATTACAGTTAATTGCTACTTGCAGAATTGGATGCAACCAAACCATATTAACATAATGTGATGGAAAGTTAAGTGCCATCTTATTTCATAATTGAATACGCACATGACAAAACCATATTGAAAAGGGTAGATCACTGTTAGCTTACTGCTAACTCCCTGTATGGAAACCACTGGCAGTAGTATGTCATGACAAAACCTTTATGGAAACCAGATTTAAAATTATGCAACTTACTGCCAAAAATGCATTTATTTGATGTGAATTAGAGGCAGCCCATGATTTTTTTTGCTAAGGTCATATAGTTGTGTTGTTGTCCTATTTGTATTTGTATGCAGCTCATTTTTTTTTAATGTGATTTATTCAATCTCTGCAGAAAGACCCAATCATGCGTGGCATGCGCGAAAATGAATGGCCACTTTACCCCGATTGGAAGGAAATTTTCGGGAAAGACAGGGCAACCGGAGATGGTGCGATAGACGCGGCTGACGCAGCTAAGAGAGCGAAAGATGCACGTGCCAAGCGTGCTCGTGTAGAGGTTAACCAAGACTCGAATGGCGACAACTTCATAGACATTGATAGCATAAGTGGAGACCAGGTTGAGAGCGGACGCAAAGATAATGAAGGCAATACAAACAACACAACTGAGATGAAGAAGGATACTGACCCGTCTACAACAGCTACGTCAAAGCGCAAGAAAAACTGTCATACAAATGAGCCGTCTGTTGGCGGCGAGCTTCGGGAGTTTTATGTCTCCACTCGTGAACAGATTTCGCAGCTTGCATCTCGAATTGGCCATGATCATGATATGGGAGTTGCTCGAAAATCATTGTTCGAATTGTTGGGCAACATTAAGTCGTTATCTTTGTTGGATAAGATCGGTGTGTCCGATATTCTAGGCGTAAATCCTAACCAGCTCGAGATATTCATGGGGTACACGGACGATGCTCGTGAAGTATATTGCAACCTTTTACTCGAACGTGCACGTATTGCACCAAAGTAGGCATCAAGTCCCAACATCGCTGGAACATATTGTGAACATCTTTTGCTTATATAAATCTGGTAATGGACGATGCTTATGTATTAGTGGAACTTGATGTTGCTCAACTGAGCAAACGTTATTTAATTGGGTGCATGTTTTGGCCACCAACATTTTGTTTTTTGTAAACTATTACTGTGGCTAATGCTGTGATCAATGTATTCCAACCTTCATTTTGATAGCTTCTGTGCCAATTGGTTGGATCCATGTACTTGACGTATTAAACTGATCCAAGCAGGGTAATTTAGTATATTACTTGCATAAACTGTAAAAGGCTCTTAGTTCATGTACTTTGCTTGTGTGTTATTGCATTGCTCTTAGTTCACCTTATATAAAAAGGTATCCACTTTTCTTTTTGTGGGTTGCATGCAGGAATTTCTGGTGTTTATTCTTGAATTTGATGCTTAAATTTATTTTGGTTAACAATGGCATGAGATTTCACTCTGCTTTATGGGTGTAGATGAATAGTGTCTTTTGGTTTTTGAGTGATTAATAGTAATACATGCGTTTGTTTTGGTCTTTTGATGGAGATGCTTGTCAGGTGTGCTAGTTATTGTGCACATGGATCTGTTTTAGTTAATTTTTGAAGTATATATTGGTTAATTGCAAGTAGATAATTATGCTCCCTGTGGAATAAAACTCTAGAAAATATTAAATTATGCTTCTGCTAGAATAAGACAATCTTGAAAACTTAATATACATCTACATGCCAATATCAATGAATTCATTCTTTGAATTAAAGATGTCAAGCAACCAAGTTAAATTTGAATCTATTTCTTCATCTTTTGCAGTTCCATCAATCAAAATTTTGAACCAAAACTAACGACAGTCAAAACCCACAACAGTTAACAACAAACCTCCATTGCATGATAATTAAAACAATAGCATGTTCACAACAGTTAACAACAATCTCTCGAAACACTGATAACATAACAACATATACTTGGATTTAAAGCCACTGATAACATAACAACACTGACAAAATATAGATTGCATAATTAGGCATAAATCATCCAAGTAGCACACACCACTGAGTTCTAGACTACCAATTTCAAAAGGTGTGACTAATACCACAAATGTCACACACACCAGATACAAAAGATGTGATTCAAAACATAAACACATAAGATCATCACATACATAGAAGCGTAGGTTATAACCCACTAACTACTTAAACACAATGATACTTTTGGACGAAGTACACAGCCTCTAATCACGACTGTGTGAGTAGGACAGCTTATGAGGGCTACACGATGCACACGAGCTAGCTTGAGCATCAACAGCTCCGCGCTGATCGTTCTCCACGACCAACATGTTGTTAGTTGTGGTCCCAAACAGTTGACGTACCTCGACTGGCTGAAGATTGTTGGATTCAGCGCTTATCATGAAGCAAGATGGACTATCAGCTGGACTGTGAAACAGCCTTGTACGAGGTGGCTTCCGGAATGCAGTAACTGGTGATTCAACCTCAAGCTCATCATCAGAGTCAACGACCGAAATGGGATTACGAGCACAGTTAGGCACATCACCCGAGCTGATTTGGATAATCTCGGGGCGGCGGGGAGAGTCAGGTTCAAACAGTAAATGAAGTCGGTCGTACAACAAGTCACCCTTGTGGAAGTAAGCATTAGCAAAGTCATCGGCCTACGTACGTGAGAGACAACATAAATCAACTATCAAGACTTTGGATATTTATGCCTATATATAGCCAGATTGTTTGAAAAATACAACTACAAAATAAAATACCTGTGTGAGATGAGAACAGCGGGTTGCAAAACCTCGCATAAAGTTCACTTCCCTGTCCCAGTTAACACCAAGGGTATTGAGCACACTCCTAAATGTAGCATACCTCATTTTCAGCATGTTAACCTGCATCAAAACATCATCCCAAGTGAAATCATGAGATGTCACGATATTAACGATGCCATGTGCCTCTGCCAGTGATGCGTCGTTGCAGCCGTTGTTCTTCCAGTACCCTTCACGCTTCTCCTTAACCAGAATGTTAACAAAAGTGGTCACCGACCGTTCGTTCCACTTTTCATTGTACAAGTATGACTCTTGTGGAGGTATTTCCTCAACCTTCACCTGTTTCTCAATGGACTCCATATGCAGGGTAACAGAAGTAAGATTAATGAGCAAGAATGATGTTAATTACTGGATACGAAAGCATGTTAAATAGCCGATGCATTGAATGGGTGTAGTTGGGGGTTATAACAGTGATGCAAAGTACAAATAAATTTATCATGATGTGAAACTTAAAGATATGCAAATCAGGTCGTACTTGGATGTAAACACAAACACATTAACTGCGCAAAGAGTATTTTTTCAATTGCAAATTCAAAACCTGAAATATTTAATAACACATAGTAATTAATTTGGTATGCATACAACTTAAAACCCAAACAAATTGAAGCCAAAAATTCGAATAACAAAACATCAATAGGCATTCATCATAAACAATTGTTTAACAGAGTAGGGCGTATTTTTCAAAAGACCTACCACATTAAGTTCTTCTGAAAAATCGTCCACATCAAACTTGAAATCTATCGCCGTCGTTCTACGCGTCGCGAAACCCATTCAATGGAAAAAACCACGAGGATGATGCCGACGACAGTGAGTGTGTCTGACTCACTTCATCGGTACCTCATCATTCGACGACAAAACGGACAAATCGGGACCCTATTTTGTGTTCGACGGCTCTTCCGACTTCAATTCGGGACCCTAGTTTGTGTTCTCAGACCTAAACCAGAATGAGGGCTAACAAATTTGAGGGGGGCAATTGTGGAATATTAAAAAATCGATGAGGACAATATGGACAATTGCATAATTCATTTTACTAATCATCACACACACTCATGGTGTATACCAAATGTGAAAATACATTGCGAATCTGGGTTTTATCATGTAAACCCAATATTGGGCCCAAATCAGAGATTTTTAGTGATTGCCACCAAATGAGCCCATAGAGAGATGAACAAATATTCAATCCAAATCGTATCAAAATATCCAATACCAAATCTCCTGGATATGTCCGTTTTCTATACGAAAGATTAAGGTGATAAATAAATAAATATTACTCCCTCCGTCCAATTTTATTATGCCAACTTCTCCGGGCACGGGTTTTAATAAATATTGATTAGTTTATTCATAAAGTAGATGAGTTGAGGGTATGATGGGGATATTGTGGGGTCCATTTATAAATAAAGTGAATGGCAAAGTGGGTAAATAAGTGATGGTAGGAGGGGGAGATAAAGTAGTATGAATAGTATTGTTTCCAAAAAAGGTATGTGTATAATGAAATTGGACAACCAAAAAAGGAAAGTGGAAATAATGAAATTGAACGGGGGGAGTATTTGTTGTAATCCAAAGAATTCATTAAAGCGGGCCTTGTTGGATTAAAAGCCCATACATATATGATTTATTGGACCCAAGGGATAACCCTTTGTTAGTTTAGCAAACTCACAAACCCCAACATTATAAAATTTAAAATGTGAGACAAAAATTGAAATAATTTTGCAATTCCTTCACATCAAAATAAAATGACACTCGTGAAAGAAATGTGAGGGGGCATTTGGAATAACATTTAACTCAACCACTTTTTGCTATTAAAAAGAATCTTATATTAAAAAACCATTAGTGCAGGTATCTATTCCATGAATAACAATTAGAAAGAATAACATGTTTATCAAATCCAAAATCTTTATATCACATCACTGTCATATGGAAACGTGCTTCGGAATAACAATTTGGCAAAACTTGTCAACGTTCTCTCAAAATATACTTACGAATCTTTTATTAGGATTAAATAATTCTTAAGTAATTCTTCATGTGGTATTATAGTATGTTTACGGGACCTACCCTAATTAGTTAGGGTTTTCCAATTCTTACCCAAAGTCTATGCGTGACATAAATTACTCATATAAATATTCCACAATCCCATAAATTTTACATAACATTTTCTCGCAAATCCACCAAACAATATCTTAACTGGTTCAAGATTCCACAAATTGGTGAACCACTTGCATCAAATCGGCAACCAACCATGTTTGGAACAAGTTAATTAGTACGTACTACATTGGTATTCAAATTTCTCAATTTAGATTTATATGCCCATTTTATTCCTGCATTTTTCCAAAAATGGCAAAAGAAGAGAAGAAAGTTGAAGTAATTACAGTAGTTTACAAAACTCATCTGCATTGCCCACAATGTGCTCATGACATTCAGAGGCCTATCTTGAGAATTCCAGGTATCTCTCTTATACTTTCATTCTTCATATAAGCATTAACTACATACTCCCTTCGTTTTATAATATTTGTCGTTCTTGTTGTTTTGTACGGAATTAAGATTTTTTTTTTATTTTTACAAATTTACCCTTCATGCATTATCATGAAAGACGGAGAGAAAAATGAGGAATACATGTACGGTTATTATAGAAAGAAACGTGAAAAAATAGCTAAAACGACAAACATTTTGAAACAAAATTCAAGCCCAAAAGTGACAAATTAACAATATGAAACTCCAATTAATGTTGTCTACACATGACAGGAGTTCATAAAGTTGACACCAAATTTGAAAAGGGTGAAATCACAGTAAAAGGAGCCATTGATGCCAAGAAAATTCATCAAAGAATACAAAAATGGAGCAAGAAAAAGGTTGAGTTAATATCTGAGATAAAGTCTAAGGAAGAAGTAAAAAAGGTAACAAGTTTTACCCCCCCCCCCCCCCCCCCCCCCCCCAATTTGTTAATTTCACTCCAATTTTGAACTTAATCAATTTGTTTGAACATATTTGAAGGAAACAATAAGAACAATTACCATCAAAACATTCTTACATTGTGATCAATGCGAACGGGAGGCACGAAGAAGATTGTTGCTACACAAAGGTATTCATAATGTGAAATCAGACATAAAAGCTCATACTATAACAGTTGAAGGAGTGATAGAATCAGAAAAGCTGATTACATATATGAGAAAGAAAGTGCACAAGTATGCTGAATTAGTACCAGAAAAGAAGAAAGAAGTGGTGAAAGAGACTGCAGTTAAGGTGGTTCAAGTGGAGAAATCAGGGGAAAAAGTTGTGGAATTTGAGGAATTTAAGAAAGTAGAGGTTAAGACAAAGGGTGAATCTCCATATTTTATACATTATGTGTATGCACCTCAGATGTTTAGTGATGAAAATCCCAATGCTTGCTCTGTTATGTAGACACAGATCTTGATTACATGTATCATATACTATGAATGTTCTTTTTATTTCAAATAATATTCTTAATTTGATTGCTTAAATACTACTTGAAAAAGAAATTATAATGTATTTTACTATTGCCAAAAACTTTTAGTAGAAGTTGCATCATGAAATGGTGCAACTTTGATCAAATTTGACTTATTAGAAAAAATGTTGAAATGCATAATGAGAAGTACTGTTTATATAAAAATAATAATTTGTTCATATAAAAGAAAAATATTAATTCTCAATGTTAATGTTTTTTCAATATACTGTATGGGTAATATTTTTTTATAATTCCCGGAAAAAAAAATATGAAAGCCCAATTCTTACTCTTTGGGCTCACACCCCAAACAATTCAAATTGGGCTGTAACTGAGACGTGGCTGCATATGATTGGTCGACAGAATCCCGCCTTTTCCAGAGACTTCTTTTTCCCTTCTCCCGAATTCTCTTTCAATTTTCCCGAATTCTCTACACTGTTCGATGCATTCAAATTGCAAATTCTCATTCCTATAAATTCCACTTTCTCCATTCCCCAATTTCAGAAAACAAATTACAACAAAGTCATACTGAAAAGCTTTATATAATCTTCTCAGAATCAAATTTGATCAAATCTCATTAATCAATAATGTCGCTAATTCCAAGCGTTTTTGGTCGACGAAGCAGCGCCTTCGACCCATTCTCCCTGGACGCGTGGGACCCTTTCCGTGATTGGCAACTCAACACCTCCGCCGGCAACGAGACGTCGCAGTTCGCTGCCACCCGAATAGACTGGAAGGAGACGCCGGAGAGCCACGTGTTCAAGGCCGATGTTCCCGGGCTTAAGAAGGAGGAGGTAAAGGTGGAGGTTGAGGAAGGGAACGTCCTCCAAATAAGCGGCGAACGCAGATCTGAGAAAGAGGAGAAGAACGACACCTGGCACCGCGTGGAGCGGAGCTCCGGCAAGTTCTTCCGCCGCTTCCGCCTGCCGGAGAACGCGAAGATGGACCAGATCAAGGCAAGTATGGAGAATGGAGTGCTGACAGTGGCTGTTCCTAAGGAGGAAGTGAAGAAACCTCAAGTGAAGGCCATTGACATTTCCGGCTGATCGGAAATTTTCGATTTAGTCTCTTGTGTTGGTTGTGTGCTTGGTGAAGTTTAATTAATTTCAGCATAAATGTATGCGTCTTTAATCCCTTTTGAGTCTGGTGTTTGTTTTGGATGTGTTTTGTATAATAAAAGAAAGTTATGGAGTAAAATAAAAATATTCGTGCAAATAGATGAATTCAATCCTACCCAGATACGCATATTCATTTTTTATATATTTTCGTGAAATGGTAGAGCCAGTTCCAATTCGAGCAAGGTTATTTGTTGATGAATTTGCACACTACAAATTTTTGAGCAAGTTGAAGAATATTGCTGACTATGATTTCTTCTGGCCCCATTGTCCTCGTATGACGAAGGCAGAGTGAGACATCGAGTGGGGAGTCTGATCGTACTTCTATTTTCTCCCAGAAGACACTGCGGGCCTTTTTAATTCCGATCAAAATTGCCATCAATTCTGCTCCGAGGGCCCCCTTTGGGGACGGATTTTTTCTGCAAAGGTGTCGATCACTCGCCCGTCCAAATTCCGAAGAATTCCTCATGTTTTCTGTCTTTGTCATTGAAAGCTCCATCAACCTCAACCTCCAGAGTATGGAGAAAGGATGTGGTATTTTCTGAGGGCTTAGGGGCTGTGGCGATGGAAGGCCTCAATAGCACTCTTAAACCCGTATTGTCGTTTAATATCTTTCGCGAGTTTGTTTCCCTCCAGAGTATGGAGAAAGGATGTGGTATTTTCTGAGGGCTTAGGGGGCTGTGGCGATGGAAGGCCTCAATAGCACTCTTAAACCCGTATTGTCGTTTAATATCTTTCGCGAGTTTGTTTCCGAGTGAAGGATCGTGCATCTCTCTTTCCAAATTCCCCATGCCAGCATCCAGATCCTTTCCATAATATCGGATTGAACTTTCGACAAAACAAAGTGAAGAAAGTCTAATGTTCCAACATTTCTACCAATATTGATGTGATCATAAAGGCCTGTTCGTTTCCAGGTCTTCTTAACACCTGGGCAATGAAAGATTGCGTGAGTTGTTGAAGGTGTAGACCGCCCGCAGAGCCCACATATCGGATTTAGTGGGATATGCCTATTAGCAAGATTACCTTCGGATGCGATAAAATCATGGCATACTCGCCAGCAGAAAATTTTGATCTTGGGGGGCAGTCTCATATTCCACATTCGGTTCCACCACTTGGAGAACCAGTTGTTGGACGATTGCGACGGTTGAGAGGGGGAGTGGTTGATGGTTTCCTTGCTTTTTTTTATATCCCGAACTAACTAAGTACCTTCCGAAAGAATCATCAATCCAAAAACGTTTGTCCTAATCTTAATCGCTGACGACCGGGGTTCTGAGAATGCCTTCCATTTCAAAAGGAAGGAAAGCCAAGTGAAGGAGGTCCTCCCTCCATTCTCTGTTATTGTCAAGGAAGAAATTGACATTTGGTGTGGCTGCAATTTTCGAGTAAATTCTGCCATGAGTAAGTTCGTGAACCCAAGCATATTTATGGATTTTGATGCTATTGCTGTTGCCTATTACCCATTTCATGCCTTGATCCAGAATGTACCTACTTTTGCAAATTGATCTCCATGTAAATGATGGATTATTACCTTCGTCGGCATCCATGATGTCAATGTGTTTGTAGTATCTTGCTTTTAAGGCTCTATTCAAAAGGGGAGTTGGGGAGTTCTATGCATCGCCACACTTATTTGACGAGTAAGGCATCATTTTTTTATTATACTCGGGTATTCCATAATAATCTTGATTTCCCTCCTTTTTTTTTTACGAAGATTAATAAATAACCTCCCACTAATTTCTATGCTCATTAACCAAAATGGAGTATGATAAAGAGGTGTATCGCATAACCAAATTAATTCAACTTTCACAATAGATCATCTAAATAATCTCATAACCAAATTAATTCAACTTTCAAAATAGATCATCTAAAAAATCTCATTCAATGCAATCATAGATTTTGCTCATATCCAGTTTTAGAATTAAAGGGCTAATTTTGCCTTTTTTTTTTTCTCTTATAGTGAAATATCTCAAAAGCAATTATGGCGTTATCTGTGATGAGACGTTTAAAAATAAAGACCCTTTGAATTGGAGAGATTATTTTATCAAAAAAGAATTTTAGTCTATTAACAATGACTTTTAATATGACACGAATAATATTATTTCAAAGGTTAATAGGTCTAAAATCTTTTGGGTATTAAGGGGATTACACTTTCGAGATAAGGGTAATAAAAGTGTGATTTAGTGGGGTATGATCTGCACTGTTATTCAAGATATCAAGGCACGTGTAAATAAAAGAGGGCTGAACAATATTCCAAAAAAAAAAATGAAAAAGAGAGGAGGCATACCATCGGTCCCGAAGACTTTGTGGGGTGCATCTGCTTTAGTGCCCTTTCGATTTCCTCCCGGAGACAGCGTAGTTAACACTTTAAAATGCAGTAACACATTAAAGTCGGAGTTTTGATGATTATATCTTTGTATGGCTTTTCTAATTTTCAAACAAAACGAATGGAATAATTATTCACCTCAACTTAATCTAAATTTGATGTATACACATAAAAATTAAGAGGAATTCAGTAGTCAGTACAATAGTCTAAATTGAGAGGAAATTATTGTTGCAGTAAAAACACGTAAATTCTCTCTTGTAATTAAAAATAAATAAAAATAAGAAACCACGATTTTTTTTTTCTTCAATGTGAATTACGAGAAATTGAAGAAACTCACAAGGAAAAAAAAAAGGGAAATGAAAATTTTCACATAGTCAATTATTTTTATTGTGTGAGTGTAGGTCAAATGATGTGTGAGGTTTATCTCAAATCTCTAAAATCAGATGGGTTCGACTCGTCTGGTAAGGATCAGGTAGATTCTAGTCTACTACTGTACTCGTCTGTTGGGCGGATCAGTCGAGGTACTTAGTCGATAGAAGTCTTCTGAAGGATTCAGATGTTGGGCGTATCAGCTGGTGGAGTCAGACAAGTTAACTTAGACCAGATCAGATGATGTGGAGGAGTCCAATCAGATGAGATGGGGTTGCGTAGAATCAGACGAGTTGGGAAGACCAGACAGGTTGGACCAGATCAGTCGAGTTCTGTTAGCAGAGTTAATTTTTTGGCTAAGTGTTGACTAGTCTTGTTTGCGAGAACAAGTGAAGGGCAGGGAGGTCATTTCAGATTGGGTCACGCTGAAGGTGTGAGTTTGTTACATGGTTGTAACAGAATCCACGTGGCAATCTTCACGCTTTCCGCACACGCTGCAATCACCATTGGCAACCTATAAATACCCCATTGCTTGTAATTGTAATCTTTGACGCGTACGAGCATTCGTTTTGAGAGTTGAGAGTTCACGAGTGAAGTGAGGATAAATTCCCTTTCCGAGTGATGAGTGTGTAAACATCTCTTGAACTAATCAAATTGAAGTCGTGTGTCCAGTGGATGTAGATCACATTGATCGAACCACTTAAATCGTTCTTGTGCTCTGTTTTCTGTTTTCTGTTTTCGTTTATATTTGTGAATTGCCATGCTTTCGTTGGATTGAATTATTGGTCGATTATTTTACTTGTGATTGGAGACGTCTAATCGGAGTTGAATTGTCATTGACAATCGTAACAATTGGCGCCGTTTGTGGGAACGAGAAGGAATCGATTGTCAGCCATTAATCAACTGCCAGTTCGAAGATGGAGAATTCGACCAAGTATAATATTGAGAAGTTCTCAGGCACATGTGACTTTGGGCTGTGGAGAGTCAAAATGCAGGCTCTCCTAGAACAGCAAGGCTTGTTCGACGTGCTCGAAGAGTCTACAGTCCCAGCAAGTGAATCTGCAAATGCTGCTGCTGAAAGAAACAAGATGTTACGGAAAGCTCGAAGTAATATTCTGCTCTGCCTTGGTGATAAGGTCTTGAGAGAAGTTGCTAAAGAGAAAACCGCGAAAGAGGTCTGGGACAAGCTAGGTAAACTCTACATGGTTAAAACCTTAGCTAACCGTCTCTATTCGAAACAAAAGCTGTATGCCTTCAGAATGGTGGATGACAAACCCATTCCGGATCAACTTGATGAGTTCAATAGAATTCTTGATGATCTAGAGAATTTAGATGTCAAGTTAGAGAAAGAGGATAAGGCTCTGATTCTATTGAGTGCTCTCCCTAAGTCCTTTGAAATCTTAAAGGACACCATCATATATGGTAGGAAGGAAAGTATTACATTGGAGGATGTAATGTTGGCTGTCAAGTCCAAGCTGCTGCACAATAAAACGTCTCAAGTAGATAAGGTCAGTAGCAGAGAAGGATTCGCAATCAGAGGTAGCCAGAAGCGATCTGGTGCCAAGAAGGGGTCTAGTCAACCCAAAGGAGGTGATAAGGGAAAATCAGTTGTGTCCACTCAAGGTGATGCAGTGTGCTACCATAGTAACAAACCTGGGCACTATAAGAATGCTTGTCATAAATACAAGCAGTTCTTGAGGAAATCTGGTGCCAAGACCTCTAATGACAAGAATCAAGCTAATCAGACTCAAGTTGATAAGGAGCAAGAAAGCTATGAGTATGCTCAAGCGCTAACCATCACATCCTCTACAGAAGAGCAAACATGGATCCTTGATTCAGGGTGTTCTTTCCATATGACTCCAAGACGAGATTGGTTTCATGACTTCAAGCAACAGAAGGGCGGTTCTGTTCTGCTTGGGAATGATCACACTTGCAAAGTTGTTGGAGAAGGTAGTGTTCACCTGAAGATGTTCGATGGGGTAGTAAGAATACTCAAGAGTGTTAGGTACGTACCTGAACTCAAGAGGAATTTGATATCACTTGGGATGCTGGATTCTATGGGCTATAAATTCCAGTCTGCTGATGAAGAGCTCAGTGTGTCAAAAGGGGAGCTGACTGTCCTGAAAGGCGAGAGAAGAAGTGATCTCTACTTTCTTAAGGGAGAAACAGTAGCTGGTAGATCAGATGTAGCGGAGGTGCAAGACAACTCGATGTTGTGGCACAAACGACTAGCTCATATAGGCGAGAAAGACCTAGTAGAGTTGTCGAAGCAAGGTCTGCTTGGCAAAGACAAGATCACTAAGCTAGACTTGTGTGAGTCTTGTATTCTTGGTAAGTCCAAGAGACTTAAGTTTGGTAAGGGTGTTCACTCTACCAATGGGATCATGGACTATGTCCATTCTGATTTATGGGGGCCAGCGAGGAATCAGACGAGGTCTGGTGGAAAATACTTCTTGTCTATCATAGACGACTACTCAAGGAACGTATGGGTGTATATTCTGAAATCGAAGTCAGAAGCATTTGAGAAATTCAAGGAATGGCTCATTGAATGTGAAAATATCACAGGCAAGACTCTCAAACACTTGAGAATTGATAACGGTCTGGAGTACCTATCAGACGAGTTCAATGCGTTCTGCAAATCGAAAGGAATAGTAAGGCATAGGACTGTGCCAGGGACCCCTCAGCAAAACGGAGTAGCTGAGAGGATAAACCAGACACTACTTGAGAGAGTCAGGTGTATGTTGAACAACTCTTGTCTGCCAAAGGCGTTTTGGGGAGAGGCTGTGTCTACTGCAGCCTATTTGATAAACAGAAGCCCTTCCTCTGCTGTGCAATACAAAACCCCAAAGGAGTTATGGTCTGGACATGCAGCTGATTACAGTTATTTGAAGGTATTTGGATGTGCAGCTTATGCCCATGTCAAGCAAGATAAGTTTGAGCCTCGAGCATTGCGATGCGTGTTTGTTGGGTATCCTTCAGGTGTGAAAGGATACAGGTTATGGTGCCTCGAAGCTGGGATGCAGAAATGTATAATCAGTAGAGATGTTACTTTTGATGAGAGACGGATGCCTCTATCAGAACAGACTAGTACGAGTACTAGTGCAGCTGATAACCAACCAGACGAGACACAAGTCGAGGTGGAGCAAGTTGACACCACAAGACCAGTTGAAGAACATATTGATCCAGATGAGGAGGGCGATCCTCATAGTGAGAATGACCTTCAACATTATCAGCTGGCACGGGACAGAACCAGACGAGAAGTCCACCCACCTCAGAGGTATGGACAAGCTGACATTGTCTCATTTGCATTATGTGCAACTCTTGAGGTGGAGTCTCTGGAGCCGAAGTCTTATTCAGAAGCCATCAGCTGCCACGACAAGGAAAAATGGATAGTTGCTATGGAGGAGGAGCTGCTTTCTCTGAACAAGAACCAGACATGGGAAATTGTTCAGAGGTCCAAGAACAAGAAGTTGGTTGGGTGTAAGTGGATCTATAAAAAGAAGGTGGAGGCTCAGAGGGGTGGCAAGCTTAGATACAAGGCGAGGCTTGTAGCTAAGGGTTTTACGCAGAAAGAAGGTATTGATTTCAATGAAATCTTCTCACCTGTTGTGAAGCATTGTAGCATCAGAATCTTGTTAGCTATGGTTGCTCAATATGAATTGGAGCTACATCAGATGGATGTGACCACAAATTTCTTACATGGATCTCTAGACGAGAGGATCTATATGAAGCTACCAGAAGGGTTGGACATAGAAAAAGGGGAAGACAAGGTTTGTTTATTGAAAAAGTCCCTCTATGGTCTCAATCAAAGCCCTCGACAATGGTACTTGAGATTTGATGAGTACATTTGCTCAGCTGGTTTTACAAGGAGCTTGTACGACAGCTGTGTCTATTTCAGACGGGTTGAGACTGCTACTACCTATCTTCTGTTGTATGTTGATGACATGTTAATAGCAGGCGAGTCTATTGACAATGTTAATCAAGTTAAGGAGATCCTCAAATAGGAGTTTGAGATGAAAGATCTTGGTGACGCCAAAGTGATTCTTTGGATGGAGATCAGTAGACTAGACGGGTCTATTCTGCTGAGTCAGCCTACTTATCTTCAGAAGGTGTTAGAGAGGTTCAGAATGCATAAGGCAAAGACTTTCTCTACTCTTATTGGCCAACATCATCGTTTGTCCAATCAGATGAGTCCCAGGAACAGCCAAGACAGAACTCAGATGAGCAAGATACCTTATGCCAGTGCTGTAGGGAGTTTGATGTATGCTATGGTGTGTTGTAGACCAGACTTGACTCATGCTATGAGTGTGATCAGCAGATATATGAGTGATCCAGGCTTAAGCCATTGGAAAACGGTTAAGTGGGTTCTGAGATATATTCTGAGATCAGCACAGAAGGGTCTGAAATTTCAGAAGATGCCAAGTGAGGGGGATGCACTTGTGGGATACGTGGATGTAGATTACGCAGCCAATGTTGACACTCGAAAGTCCTTAACAGGATATGTGTTCACTCTATTTGGTACGGCTGTGTCTTGGAGGTCTATTCATCAATCTGTAGTTGCATTATCTACTACTGAAGCGGAGTACGTGGCCTTGACTGAAGCAGTTAAGGAAAGCATGTGGCTGAAAGGGATTCTTAAGGAATTTGGTTTATCTCAGAACAGTGTGACTGTTTTCTGTGATAATCAAAGCGCAATTCATCTCGCAAAGCATCAGGGGTATCATGAACGAACCAAGCACATTGATGTGAAACTGTACTTTGTGAGAGACATTGTGGAAAAGGGGAACGTCCAGGTGGTTAAGATAGCTACTGAGGAGAACCCTGCTGATGCATTTACTAAGGCATTACCAAAAGAGAAGTTTGGTTTATGTCTTAGGCCAGTTGATTTGCATTAGTGACCTCTGCAGAGAAGGCTACTGGTCTGGTGGCGGCAGATTAGTAGTATACTATGTCCTTTGTGAAGGATAGATCAGTGATGTTTTAGTTCAAGGTGGAGATTTTGAGCTAAAGGTGGAGAATTGTGAGGTTTATCTCAAATCTCTAAGACTAGACGGGTTCGACTCGTCTGGTAAGGATCAAGTAGATTCTAGTCTACTACTGTACTCGTTTGTTGGGCGGATCAGTCGAGGTACTTAGTCGATAGAAGTCTTCTGAAGGACTCAACTGTTGGGTGTATCAGTTGGTGGAGTCAGACAAGTTAACTTAGACCAGATCAGATGATGTGGAGGAGTCCAATCAGATGAGATGGGGTTGCGTAGAATCAGACGAGTTGGGAAGACTAGATAGGTTGGACCAGATCAGTAGAGTTCTGTTAGCAGAGTTAATTTTTTGGCTAAGTGTTGACTCGTTTTGTTTGCGAGAACAAGTGAAGGGCAGGGAGGTCATTTCAGATTGGGTCACGCTGAAGGTGTGAGTTTGTTACATGGTTGTAACAGAATCCACGTGGCAATCTTCACGCTTTCCGCACACGCTGCAATCACCATTGGCAACCTATAAATACCCAATTGCTTGTAATTGTAATCTTTGACGCGTACGAGTATTCGTTTTGAGAGTTGAGAGTTCACGAGTGAAGTGAGGATAAATTCCCTTTCCGAGTGATGAGTGTGTAAACATCTCTTGAACTAATCAAATTGAAGTCGTGTGTCCAGTGGATGTAGATCACATTGATCGAACCACTTAAATCGTTCTTGTGCTCTGTTTTCTGTTTTCGTTTATATTTGTGAATTGCCATGCTTTCGTTGGATTGAATTATTGGTCGATTATTTTACTTGTGATTGGAGACGTCTAATCGGAGTTGAATTGTCATTGACAATCGTAACATGTCGGTTACACGAAATTGAAGAAACCTTCAAAGGGAAAGGAGAACATGTTTAGAAGTATTTATAACCTAAACTGGTGCAGTGGACCGAATGGAAAAAATTAACAACATAGTGAAGTAGTGAAAAATCGAAGATTGAGATGGAAACGAAAAGAGAGAGAATAAGCCGATAAAAGCGTAAGAAAAAATAACCCAATTTAAAAAAGGCAACGCGAGGATGAAAGAAGTTGTTTGGTTGCTAGTTTTGTCGAATTTTAGGCAAATAGGAACCGATAGGTAACTCGCTCATTTTGAATTTAAGCCTCTTTATATAAATAGTACGGAGTATTCCTTCTTTTCATTTTACCAGTTACTTTTGAGATTTCTTAAAATTTAAGAAAATCATTTAAGGGCAAGTCTTGGGTTGAGACCGTCTCACAGAATGAGATCCGTGAGACGACTTTAATATATAAAAAGTGATAATGTTTGTGCAAAAAGTGATAGTGTTTAAGTAAAAATTGATAGTCAATTTTTACTTAAACATTATCACTTTTTTTATAAACTAAAATCTGGGAAAAAAATATGGGTTATTCTACCCAAAATTTTGAAATATGGGTTAAAAGGATTCGTCTCACGAAAAAAGATTCGTGAGAGGGTCTCACACAAATTTTTACCATCATTTAATACCAATTGTTATTTATATAACATGACTATTATACACTCCTACACGTAGTGTTATTAATTTTTTTTTTTATTCATATACCTTGTTAAATGAACATATGACAAAAAAATATGTCATAATTGAAAAAATGTCATTAATATTTTTTGAAAAATTAAAGATTTAGACATATTTTGTAATTTTTTTTATCTGAAAAGTGATAAATAAAGTGAAACAATCGGAGTAATAGATATACGAAAATTTAGTTGGAAAAATCATTTGCAACATTTTTTTTATATTTTATTCTATATTTTAATGCACACCAATAATTATAGCAATATGTACTAAAGATTCGGATAGTAGACACATTGTGGAATATTAAAAAAAAATGATACTCCCTGTGTATGAAATGTAGTGCATTTGTTTCATATTTTTTGTCCACCAAATGTAGTCTCATACACTTTATGGAAACCATCACCTCTCAACCATCCCTTAATTACTCAATTTTTCATCAACTTTATTCACAAACAATCACTTTATTCACAATGGACCCCACAATACCCTATAATACCCTTAATTTATCTATTTTTTTTCTTAAAACTTGTGCCAACCCACATGAGACTACATTTGGTGGATGGAGGGAGTACTTAGTAATGAAATCAAATTTAGCTACAAGACATAGCCACTGTTTGAAAACACTAATACGTACTTAAAGTTTTTTTTTAAAATAAAATCTTTTAAAAAGTTCGCAAACACAATTAAATAATTAAATTAAATACTTAAAAATAGTTTTTGTGAAGCACTCCTTTTCCAGCTTCTTCTAGATATTTCTCATTATTATACTAATTAATTTTACATTTTTATTTTTATAATATAAATAATATTTTATTTTTATCTATTATTTATTCAAGTATAATTAGAGTTTTTTTTTTTTTGGGTAAAATTGTAAAAAAAAGATTTGTTTGACATACATTACCACCGTTATTTGCCAAACACACCCATAAGCTATTGAATTAATTAATAGGGGTATGTTTACTTTTGGTTTTAAAAACCAGGTTTTGAATTTTAAGATTCAAAACTCGTATTACTTTCGGATTTAAAAATCGATTTTCAAAATTCACTCAAAACCACCCATATCAAACATATTGATTTGACATAAAGTTATATTTATATAATATTACTCCAATCATTATATTATTTCTCAACAATAATATAATAATACTATAATACTATAATAATATAATACATTTAATCATTACACAATCAACTAATCATTATAATCTCACCAAACAATAATATAATAATACAAACTCATTCAATCTTACAACTTGATTTGACATGAAATTAAATCCTCCACTATTCCAAAACCCAAAAGAAACACTCATATTACTATTCATAGGGATTTTAAAAATCAGGATTTCAAAAACCCGATTTTTAAAACCACCCAAAGCCCAAAGTAAACACCCCCTACAGGAATTCTAAAATGTGACCAAAAAAATTTAATTTAAAAAATTAAATTTGGTATTGATATTGTATCCGATATTTTTAATTTTTTTTTAATTTTTAATTTGATAATTTGATATTGCATCCGATATTTTTAATTTTTTTTACAAATATCATGAAAATATCCTTATTCACATATCGGTGACCAAAAAAATTAGAAATATCGAGGATATTTTCTTTCATGTTCAAAACTCTATCCATTATTATATTTTATTTATAAGATGGGCACACATATTAATAAATAAAATGTATTGTAATAATGAGTAGAGTTTTGAAAAGTAATTAATTTTGCAAACCGAAATATATAAAGTAAAAAAAAAAGATTTTTGTATATGTGTGGATCAAAAAATAATGGTATTTTGTATAAATTTATGAATATAGTGAAAGTGAAATTTATAAGAATTTTTCATTTTATGTGTGAAAATTATTGTGAAATAGAGAGAATAATATTTTTTTAATTAAAATGTATCCAACTTGATTTTGGAATAAATTAACATATCTATTTTAAATTTAAATTTTGATATGTGAATTTTAAAAAATTAATTAAAATGAAAACAATACCGCAAAATTGTGTCCCTTGTACCGCAAAAATTATCATGTATGCAATGTATAATTAGAGAAATACCATGTGAATCCAATTTACCCATGCCAATACCATGCATAGTATATACACATATACAAGAAAAACGCACAGGGACAGGGCATTTTTTTTTAAAAAAAGTACAATTCCATTATTCCCACTTTTCTTTTTTGTTGTCCAATTTTATTATACCCATTCTCTTTTTTAAAATAATACTATTCACACTACTTTATCTATCCCTCCAATCATCACTTATTTATTCATATTGCCACTAACTTTATTCATAAACAATCATTTTGAATTTTCGGGAATTCTCTAAACTGTTCGACGCATTCAAATTGCAAATTCTCATTCCTATAAATTCCACTTTCTCCATTCCCCAATTGCAGAAAACAAATTACAACAAAGTCATACTGAAAAGCTTTATATAATCTTCTCAGAATCAAATTTGATCAAATCTCATTAATCAATAATGTCGCTAATTCCAAGCGTTTTTGGTCGACGAAGCAGCGCCTTCGACCCATTCTCCCTGGACGCGTGGGACCCTTTCCGTGATTGGCAACTCAACACCTCCGCCGGCAACGAGACGTCGCAGTTCGCTGCCACCCGAATAGACTGGAAGGAGACGCCGGAGAGCCACGTGTTCAAGGCCGATGTTCCCGGGCTTAAGAAGGAGGAGGTAAAGGTGGAGGTTGAGGAAGGGAACGTCCTCCAAATAAGCGGCGAACGCAGATCTGAGAAAGAGGAGAAGAACGACACCTGGCACCGCGTGGAGCGGAGCTCCGGCAAGTTCTTCCGCCGCTTCCGCCTGCCGGAGAACGCGAAGATGGACCAGATCAAGGCAAGTATGGAGAATGGAGTGCTGACAGTGGCTGTTCCTAAGGAGGAAGTGAAGAAACCTCAAGCGAAGGCCATTGACATTTCCGGTTGATTGAAAATTTTCGATTTACTCTCTTGTGTTGGTTGTTTTGGATGTGTTTTGTATAATAAAACAAAGTTATGGAGTGAATTGTGAAGAGATTTATTATCATTAATAAAATAAAAATATACGTTCAAATATTTGAATTCAATCCAGCACCATATCCAAATACACATATTCATACTAAGCTTGCTTTCCCTCCATTTGTTTTTACGAACATTAATAAATATCTCTAATTTCTATGCTCATTAATCAAAATAGAGTATGATACAGAAGTAACATACTCCGAATGACATAAGTCACATAACCAAATTAATCCAACTTTCACAAAATCCAATTTCAAAACTTTTGACATGACAGGAACAATATTATTGCAAAGGCTAATAGACCTAAAATCCTTTTGATATTCAGGGGATTTCACTTTCATGATAAGGATAATAAAAATGTGATTAGGTGGGGTAGGATTTGCACTGTTATTAAAGATATTAAGACACGTATGTACAAAAGAGGGCTCAACAATATTTCAAGAAATTAGAAAAAAAAAAAAAATACAGTAACACATTGAAGTCAGAGTTGTTTGACGATTATATCTTTGTATGAGTTTTCTAATTTTCAAACAAAACGAATGTAATAATTATTCCATTGACTTAAATTTAAATATGATGTATACGTACACATAAAAATCAAGAGGAATTCAATACAATAGTCTAAATTGAGAAGATACTTTGATGAAGCATAAGTTACATCGATTTTGTGCTAGGAAAGTTATTGTTGCAGTAAAAACTCGTGAATTCGCTTTTGCAATTAAAAATCAGATTTGAAAGGGTGGAACAATAGGGTGTTTGGATCAATTGACAAAACAGTGGAACAACTTAAAGATGACATCCAAAAGCCGGACATAGTGGACGATATATTTGGATTGGAAGAGCAGGAGATTGTTGAGAGAAAGAAAGCGACTGCAGAACTCTTCAAAAATTTAAATTTGAGAAACAGCCTGTACCTGCAAAAAGCAAGGGTCCAATGGCTAAAAGAGGGGGATATGAACACGAGATACTTCCACAATGTTATTAACCGGAGGAGGAAAAAGAACGAAATCTCAGAAATCACTATCAACGGGAGTCGACTAGAGGGGGATGGCAGACATAAAAAAGGGCATCCATGGGTTCTTCAAAAACCATTTCAGCAAAACAAACATTAGGAGACCAAGGCTGTGTCCGAGCACAACATAGAGAAGGGTGTCCGATGAGGAGAATGAAAGGCTGATCGAAGGATTTTCTGAACAAGAGATAAAAGAGGCTGTGTGGGATTCCGACAGCTCGAAAAGCCCGGGACCAGACGAATTCAATTTCAGGTTTATTAAGGAGTTCTGGGACATACTTAAGGCTGATTTCATCAGGATGGTCACAGAATTCCAGCAACGGGGGAGATTGGTCAGAGGCATAAACCCCTCCTTCATCGTACTCTTGCCAAAAAAAGACGCAACTGAATCGCTAAACGACTTCCAACCCATATCGTTGATCGACTGCATTTACAATGTTCTATCCAAGCTTTTGGCAAAGAGGCTCAGCAGGGTTCTTGATAATATAATCTCAGAAAATCAAAGTGCTTTCATTGGAAAACGGTAGATACACGATGGGGTGGTAATTCTGAACGAAACGATTACATAAGCAAAGAGGAAAGGGCTTGGGAGGATATTCTTCAAAATAGATTTTACAAAGGCATATGATTCGATGGACTGGGATTTCCTCGATAATATGATGGAGAACCTAAATTTCAGCAAGACATGGAGGGATTGGATGAGAGAATGTGTGTCAACAGCTACTTCATCTGTTCTGGTCAATGGAAGCGCATCGGGAGAATTCAAGCTGGAACGGGGTTTGAGGCAGGAAGATCCTCTTTCTCCATTCTTGTATTTGATCGCGGCAGAAGGGCTGAATGTATTGATAAACACATCGGTCGAAAGGGGCATCCTAGAAGCTGCTGAAGTGGGTCAAGATAAGGTAAAAATATCACACCTGCAGTACGCCGATGACACCATATTGATAAGCACAGCGAAGGTGGAAAATGCTCAAGCCATGACGCAAATTGAAAGTGTGTGTGCGTGCGATATACAGAGATGTTATCCTTAGTGTTGGCACAAACGAGACAACAATGAGCAGCGGAATTTAAACAAACACTTTGCAAAGAGTATTTCAAAAATTGTGTAGATTAAATAATTAATCTACACGAATCACTTATATTATCTCTTAATATCAGTGAAACAAAATCAACAACCTTGTAAGGTTTTGAACAATTACAACTCTAATTGAGTTCGAAAAGTTACTAGAAAAATACGAAACTATCTCCCTTATAGATCTAACATATTTTCCTAATAAACGACTATGATTAAGTACACAAATATTCGGGCTTATAAGTGTGCACTAATCTACAAGAAAGAACAAAATGTTTTTCTAACTAGAAGCGTTGCGCATTCCATAGATAGTAATGTAGTTTAGCTTTCTCTCTTGTTGTACTTTGGAATGAAGGCAGTGTGGTCTATTTATAGGCTTCAATTCGAACTGCCTTGCAACTCCTACAACTCCCTTGATCAATCTTGGCCATTGGATCAAAGGTAGTTTCTTGTAACTTCCCTTCATACTCCACAATTGTAGGAACTTCCATACTGATGCTTAGAAACTTCTCACTCCCATGCAACTGCTTGACCTGGGTGTTGCCCACGTCTTCTACCTGCATTTGGGACATCACTAAGCAACACAAGTTAAGTAAGAGTTAGTAAAGGGAGAAAGGGCAAATTCTGATGTTGTGGTAGGTGTTGGCACATTCAGTACAATATGTAACTGAAATGTTGGATTATAAAATACAACACCTATTCCAACATCAACAATCTCCCCCAATTTGGCCTTTCTACATCAACACTCCTAATGTTCACACATTCAGAATTTTGATAAAGAAAACAATACCCATGATATTCAAAATAAACCAATATCAGTATTTAACCAAACATAATCACAGCATTTAAGTCAAAAGCAATGTACTTAGATTTAAAACCAATAAAAAACAGTAAATGTAGGGCAATGTATGTGGGACAGAAATGTGAGCAACATAAGAAAAACTTTTACAGATTGAGGAAATAACTGAAAGCAGTAAAGGGGAGGATTGGGCTGATATAATCAGCTGCATCTTCAAGAGTCTGCACGAACTCCCCCATACTCTAGACTTCCTCATTCTTCAAAGCCTTTAGAAAGCTGCATTGAGATCTCCATAGAGATCCTCAATATCTTGAGCATCTTGAGCATCAGCATCTGCATCTTGGTTTGGAATCTGAATAGCACTCTCTTGTTGAACTGGACCTGCATCTTGTTGACCTGAAATAGGAACAGTACCTACATTGTGAACATTTGAGCTTACTCCCCCTGTTGAGGTAGAGAGTAGGTTCTCCCAGAAGCGTTGGTGATTGTGCCTTGAAGAATGTCCACTTGCCTTAGAATAAAGTGTGAGGACAAATAAACCGAGGCGACACAACCTGAGGAAGGATGTGATATGGAAGTTGATGGCATATTCGGATCAGCACTGCTGTAGGCATTAGGCTTCGGTATAGGTAGGTCCACAATTCGATCACTACCACGAAGTAGGAGCTATGGTGAGATGGAGAAACTAGGAACATAGCCATCCAATCTGTTGAAAATCCTATCTGCCAGCAGCTTATACACTAAACAGGGATATGGGAGAAGACCTTTACCAGTCATATTGCAAGTGAAATTCATCATATTTTGAAATATGACATGGCCTAGATTAAATTTCTTAAGGTGTCCAATCTTGTAAAGAAGAACAGCTTGTTCCAAGGTAAGTGTGGTGGTATTCGTTGTTGGTATCCAATTGTAGCACACAATCTTATGCAAAACAGAGTATAAGCTAGTTAACTTAGATGCAAGTAATTTTGTCACCCAACGAGTAATCTTGCCTCCAGTAAGCACATTTATCATTAGATCAAGGTCTGTAACCACTGGATCTTCCATAATCCTTGTTTTCAACAGCATATTAATCTTCCTAGGTGTAACAATAATCTCAAGACCCCGGAAAGGAACACAACCATATCTTCTAGAGTTTGTATCACCGGTTTTAGAACTTACATTCGCATAAAATTCATGAATTCAATCAACAACATACGATACAGCAAATAATAAGGCATCCAAAATAGATCGTTCTCTAAACCAATCCATGAGATTTGCATCTTCAAAATCAGAAATTTTCAGGATACGTTCGCTCATAATTGTCCTATTACGAATAGTTTTATAACGGGTGCTCTTGTGATCATTATACTCAATCTCATTATCACTAAAATCGGAGTCAGACGAAAAAGGTACCTCTTCTTCGGGAGCAGAGGCGTATGAGCTCGAATCTGAAGAAGAGCTTTTGGATGTAGCCACTGGAGAGACAACTGGTGGAGTTTTTCGAGCCTTTTTGGGTGCGGACTGAGGAATGGGGTTGTCTTCATGTGCATGCTCAACGGACACAGCTTCGGGAAAGTTATCGATGATATCATCGATGTTTTGAGGCTCCCCCTCAGAGTCTGAGTTGGATACAATAATCGGTTGAGCTATGCCGCCGTCCGTTCTGGGCTTTTTCTTCCCAAAGTAGTCGACTTGTCTCCCAAGTGTTTTGTACGAAACACGACGGCCACCAGGCCATCTGCGAGTGACGGGAGCAGGGGCTTTTGCCGTGCCTTTTGCCGTTTTAGTGGGGAATTTCCTCTTTTGCCGTAACCTTGCTATCTTTGCTGCTAAAATCTCCCCATCAGACGAGGAGGCGTCTTCCATGTGCACATCTTCTCTAAACATTGCATTGTCAAGAGTTTCTCCACCCAAGATAATTTTTGGAGAGGTTGTTCTGCGAGCTAGGGCATCGTAAGCCCTTTTCAGTTTTTCGAACGGGGTTCCTAGAGGGAATGATTTTTGGGCGATTGATGATGGAGGAGGTGAGCGATTATCAGCAGCAACACTCTTTGACTCAGGAATGTTTGCATGTGCCATTTCTGATCGGATATCAAAAGGATTGTAAACAACGAGTGGAAGTGCAGAGGTTTCTGGTTCAAATGGAACAATCATGGTTCCAACAACAAAGGATGGCGAACCAGGTGCGGGAGAGCTTGGAAGTTCAGTGATAGTCACCATTTTCGGATTAATTTTGAGTTTTAGAGACGAAATTGTAGGGTAGTTGAGAATGGCTTGTTTGATTTTGAATTTTGAATTGCGAAAAGCCAGGTGCTGTTCGACCAAAGTGATAAGTACCTGCAAAAGTAGAAGTTAATTTGATTAGACCTCTTCGAATTCTGGAATGGGAGGATAATTATAAAAATTCATCCAATTATACCAATTTTTGAAGAAACACTTATGCCAAAAATTATAATCTGGAATGAGTGTTGCATAAACAGAAGTAAGCTCGATGGTATAAAATAGCATTCATATGAGATCTATTTATAGAGGATTTCAGGCGGGAGTTGAAGCACGATTCTGTATGTGAAGAAATGGAGAGAGTGGAAGAATTAACTACTCTCCATAAAAGTTCGTGTTGTTGTGGAGAATAATTACTGATAAACAAAGAAATAAAGAAAAGCGGAATAATAAATAACTAAACAGATAAAATAATTAAATTCAAATAAATATTTGCAGATAATAAAAATAATAATTATCAGAAATTAATTAATTCTATAAATAATCAAAATCATAAGTCTGAGTCAGGTGTTGAATAGATTGATGACATTTTGTACATCTCAACACAGTTTTTTCATGAATTTGCTTCATATGTGTTGCACTTTAATTTTTATTACATTTACACATTGATCCATCTTTTCAAAAGAGTGCATCGTAGCAGCGAACTCCGTGCCCCATAGTTACTCAATGGATTTGTGTTTAATTTGATACAGTATATATCACCTTTAGAAAAGAGAACATCGTAGTAGCGAGCTCCGTGTCCCTAGTTACTCAGTGATTTTTAAAGCATCTAATTTGTGATTTCCTTTGCATTTGAGAGATTGTACAAGCTTTTCTCATATTCCACATGACTCAATTTAAGACTTTTAGACTAAGATTATAAAGAATTATGTTAAATCCAATACTTACGAAATTTATACAAAGAAATAATTAAATGAACAAATCTGGTGTTGTCCCAAATGCTGCCGCATTTGGTACAACACTTTTGATACAGTGTTCAGATATTGCATAATCCAAGAGACTTCCTTAGAGAGGAAAATCTCTTATCATCTAAAGCTTTTGTGAAAATATCAGCAAGCTATTTTTCTGTAGAAATGTATTTCAACTTTACCACCTCTTTTTCAACTAGATCTCTTATGAAATGATGCCTTATACTTATGTGTTTAGTCAAAGAATGTTGCACTGGATTCTTTGATATATTTATGGCACTAGTGTTATCACAAAAAATAGTTAAAGTGTCACAGGGTAAACCATAATCACACAACATTTTCTGTAACCAAAGTAATTGTGTACAGCAACTCCCTGCTGCAATATATTCAGATTCGGCTGTGAATTTTGATACACAGTTCTGTTTCCTGCTATGCCAAGATATGAGATTATTTCCCATGTAGAAGCAGCCACCACTGGTGCTCTTTCTATCATCAGCATCTCCTGCCCATTCAGCATCACTGTAGCCAATTAGGGAACAATTTGTGTCCTTGTTGTACCATAAGCCTAGGTCACAAGTTCCTGCAGCATATCTAATTATCCTTTTTACAACATGCATATGAGATTCTTTTGGGTCAGACTGATATCTAGCACATAAACATACACTAAACATAATATCAGGCCTTGTAGAGCTCAAGTAAAGAAGACTACCTATCATTGATCTGTACAATGTTGGGTCAACATTTTGGCCAACACTGTCTTTACTCAGTTTCTGAGTTAATCCCATAGGAGTTTTCATGTGTTTAGCATTCTCTAAACCAAACTTTTTCACAAGATTTTTAGCATATTTACTCTGTGATATAAAGATACCATCATTTTGCTGTTTGATTTGCAAGCCTAGGAAATAGTTTAAGTCACCAACCATGGACATTTCAAAGGTTGATGTCATTTCATCCACAAACAGTTTTAGCATATCATCACAAGTAGATCCAAACACTATATCATCAACATAAATTTGAGCTACCATAATATCATTTTTCTCATGCTTAATGAATAGAGTTCTATCAGTTTCTCCTCTAGTAAAACCAAATTCAATCAGAAAATCAGTTAATCTTTCATACCAAGCTCTAGGTGCTTGCTTCAAGCCATAAATAGCCCTTTCTAACTTAAACACATGGTCAGGAAATTCTGGATTTTCAAAGCCTTTTGGTTGCTCAACATAAGCTTCTTCCATTAAGATTCCATTTAGAAAGACTGCTTTAACATCCATTTGATATAGTTTAATGTTGATAAAGCATGAAATAGCAAGTAAAAGTCTAATGGATTCTATTCTAGCAACTGGAGCAAATGTTTCATCAAAATCTACTCCCTCTACTTGAGTATATCCTTGAGCAACAAGCCTTGCTTTGTTTCTAATAATGTTGCCTATTTCATCAGTTTTGTTTTTGAAAATCCATTTAGTACCAATAACATTTGTATGATCTGGTCTAGGTACTAAGGTCCATACATCATTCCTAACAAATTGATTCAATTCTTCATGCATAGCTTCTACCAAATGTTCATCATTTAAAGCTTCTTTTACTGTTTTAGGTTCAATAGCAGAATGATAACACTCATGATTTACCTTATTACACACAGAAGTCATGCAAATAGATCTTACCACATCTTTTGGATTTATACCCAACCTTCTTCTAGTCTGAATTCCAGTAGATTGATCACCTATAATCAGCTCTTGTGGATGATTCTTTTGAACTCTCCTTGAAGGAGCTTTATGCAGATTGTACAGATTTTCTGTAACTTTAGCAGGTGTGTCTGTGAGTGTTCCCTCATTCTGTTCATCATCTTTGACCGGGTCTGTTCTGTCAGTCATTATTGGACTATCAGCAAGGTCTGAGACATCCTCTTCAATACTGTTTCCTGTAATACTTAAGTTATCATCAAAAACCACATTTACAGATTCTTGAACAGTATTTGTTCTGAGATTATAGATCCTATATGCTTTACTATTCCTTGAATAACCAAGGAAAAAACCTTTGTCACTCTTAGAATCAAATTTATGCAATTGTTCTCTATCATTTAGAATGTAGCAAACACAGCCAAATACATGAAAATACTTAAGATTAGGCTTTCTATTATTCAGTATTTCATATGGTGTACTATTAGAATCTGTTCTAATCAAGACTCTATTAGAAATATGACAAGCTGTATTTAGAGCTTCAGCCCAAAACCTTTTGGCTAAATTTTTAGAACATAGCATAACTCTAGCCATCTCTTGAAGAGTTCTATTTTTCCTCTCTGCTATCCCATTCTGCTGAGGTGTTTTAGGTTATGAGAACTCCTGTAATATGCCTTTAGATTCACAGAATTCAGTGAAAGCACTGTTATCAAACTCTCTTCCATGGTCTGATCTAATTCTACACACTTTAGAATTATAGACAGTCTTGAATCTTTTGCATAAAGTTTTAAAGACAGAAAAGGTTTCTAATTTTTCTTTTAGGAATTCTATCCATGTGAATCTAGAATAATCATCAACAATGACAAAAGAATACCTTTTTCCACCTATACTATCAATTTCCATAGGACCCATAAGATCCATATGAAGCAATTCAAAGCAATGTTGTGTAGAACACTGACCTAATAGTTTGTGAGGAGCTCTTACCTGTTTGCCCTTTTGACATGGTCCACAAATGTGATTGTCTGAAAATTTCAGGATTGGTAAACCTGTAACAGCTTTGAGTCTAATTAACCTATCAATCTGTCTATGATGCCATAGTGTACTTTCATCAGTTTTCACATTATTGCAGCTCACTTTGGATTCAATTAAATAGCAATTATCAGCAGATCTATTACCCATCATAATGCAATCAGAATTTTCATCTAGCACATAGCATGAATTTTTATCAAACTTTACATGCAAGTTATCATCACATAATTGGCTTATACTAATAAGGTTGGCAAGTAATCCATCAACATGTAAAACATTTGGTAATCTAGGAAATCCAGGAACATTTAAGGTTCCTTTGCCAATGATCTTCCCTTTAGATCCACCACCATAAGTAACATTACCACCATTATAAGCTTTGTAATCAGATAGATAATCAATTTGACCTGTCATATGTTTTGAGCAGCCACTGTCAAAATACCATAAACCAGGAACACATGCTTTCAAAGACATATGCACAACATTACATATAGTATTTTTGGAAATCCATTCTGTTTTCTGTGAATGTTTCTTTGTGTGAGGTGTCATTTTAGGCAATCCAGAAGCATTTGAATTCTTCTGTCTTTTTAAACAATAATAAGCATTATGTCCCTTTTTAAAACAGTAGTTACACACAAGTTCTTTCATATTGACAAGACTTTTCTTTGAAACAGTAGCATCATCAGCTTTGACAAAATCAGTAGATCCATTACTTTGAGATTTAAGAACTGTTTTACCTTTATAACCAATACCTGCTTTCCTTGTATTGTTGAGCAGTAGTGATTCATCCAATTTTACTTGTCCTTCAGAGAATTTCTTGAAGCTTAAAGACACTTCCTTCATCTTTTCTTCAAGTTTTTCAATCTCACAATCCTTCTTGGTTAGAAAACTCTCAAGTTTTAAAACAGAATTTCTTAAATCATCGTTTTCAAATGTTAAAGATTTGATAATACGATTTAATTTTTCAGTTTCAGAATATGAAATGTGTTGTTCTTCATTTGTCAAAGGATTTTTATAAGAATATTTTCTGAAATCAAGAACAGATACTTCTAGTCTATCTTTTAGATTATAAATTTCTTTATCTTTCTTTGTTAAAAGACTTTCCAGTTTGAACACAGTATTAGACAAGTCTTGAATATTAGCAGCTTTTCTGGATGTACCTGTCTCTGTAACAGAACTTGTGAAACAATTAAACTCTGGAATTTTATTACTTAGTGATTTCTCAAATGATGGCTCATTTGTCTTCACATCATAATAAAAATCATCCAGATCATCATCAAAGGTATCATCATAAATAATTCTAGCAGAAAAAGCTTGTTCAATGTCTTTTTCAGGATCATGCTCAACATCAGATTCATCACTTAAAGTAGCACTGAAATTTAGTTTCTTTTTCAAAATAGTGTTAGCACATTCATTAGCATAATGACCAAATCCAGAACATGCATCACATTTAACATTCTTCCTATAATCTTGGTCAGACTTAAACCTGTTTCCTCTTTCTAATTGTCTAGAAGGATTAAATGTGTTTTTCCTAATAAGCAATTGTTGATTATTAGTAATCTGAACCTTAGGTTGAAAGTTGTCTTTGAACTTTTTATTCTTCATGAAGGTTTTAAACTGTCTAGTCATAAAAGCCATGTAATCAGGATCATTATAGTATTCCTCAAAGTTTTCTTCATCAGAATCAATTTCAGTAACATAAGGGGATTTTCCAGAACTGGATGTTGTAGATAATGATGCATCACCTTTGAAAACAAGTACTTTCTTTTCATTATCAGCCTTTTCAGATATGTTCATTTCATATGTTTTCAAAATACCAATTAATTCATTTTGACTCAGCACATCTGTATCTTTAGCTTCCTCTATAGCACATATCTTAGGTTCAAAACGTTTAGGAACTGATCTAAGAATTTTATGTACTAACCTTGTATTAGAGATTGGATCACCAAGAGAATGAGCTTCATTTGAAATCTCAGTCAGCTTTTCATTGTAAGATGAGATGGTCTCATCTTCTTTCATCCTCAAATTTTCGAATTTTGTTCCAAGCATACGAAGTCTGGTCCTTCGTACATTGTCCGATCCTTCACAATGTTATTGTAATCGATCCCATGCATCTTTGGATGAAATGCAGCTTGAAATGATTTTGAACATTGATGCATCAGTTGAGGTGAAGATTGCATTCAACGCCTTTGAATTGTAACTAGCTGTTGTGATTTCTTCGGCTGTCCAGTCTAGCTCTCTCTTGATTTGGGCTTCATTGTCCTCATCCGCAGCAGTTCTTGGCTGAGTCCAGCCAGCAAGAATACTCCTCCATGCTCTTTCATCAATAGATTTGATGTACATCCTCATTTTAGGTTTCCAGAAGGCATAATTTGTGCCGTCCAGAATTGGAGGTTTTAGTGCGGGCGAAAGTGGATACTCCATTGCAAATAAACACACACTCTAAGCAGAATCTCTATTTAGTGTATCAAGTAGTTGGCTCTGATACTAACTGAAAGTGTGTGTGCGTGCGATATACAGAGATGTTGTCCTTAGTGTTGGCACAAACGAGACAACAATGAGCAGCGGAATTTAAACAAACACTTTGCAAAGAGTATTTCAAAAATTGTGTAGATTAAATAATTAATCTACACGAATCACTTATATTATCTCTTAATATCAGTGAAACAAAATCAACAACCTTGTAAGGTTTTGAACAATTACAACTCTAATTGAGTTCGAAAAGTTACTAGAAAAATACGAAACTATCTCCCTTATAGATCTAACATATTTTCCTAATAAACGACTATGATTGAGTACACAAATATTCGGGCTTATAAGTGTGCACTAATCTACAAGAAAGAACAAAATGTTTTTCTAACTAGAAGCGTTGCACATTCCATAGATAGTAATGTAGTTTAGCTTTCTCTCTTGTTGTACTTTGGAATGAAGGCAGTGTGGTCTATTTATAGGCTTCAATTCGAACTGCCTTGCAACTCCTACAACTCCCTTGATCAATCTTGGCCATTGGATCAAAGGTAATTTCTTGTAACTTCCCTTCACACTCCACAATTATAGGAACTTCCATAGTGATGCTTAGAAAATTCTCACTCCCATGCAACTGCTTGACCTGGGTGTTGCCCACGTCTTCTACCTGCATTTGGGACATCACTAAGCAACACAAGTTAAGTAAGAGTTAGTAAAGGGAGAAAGGGCAAATTCTGATGTTGTGGTAGGTGTTGCACATTCAGTACAATATGTAACTGAAATGTTGGATTATAAAATACAACACCTATTCCAACATCAACACAAATCCTCAGCAACTTTGAATTCCTATCAGGCTTGAAAATCAACTTCAACAAAAGCAGCATCATCGGAGTCAACGTGGGTAATGACAGCCTTGTCACAATAGCTAACATCCTGGGATGCGAAATTGGGGCAGTACCTTGCTCATACTTGGGGATGAGAGTGGGATGCAATCAACGGTTAATATCGGAGTGGTCTCATCTGATTCAGAAAATGAAGAAGAAATTACATGGGTGGAGCAATAAGAAGATATCATTTGGGGGGAGGATCACACTCCTGAAAGCAGTATTAACGTCGATTCCAATCTATCATATATCCTTTTACCTACTTCCAAAGAAAACCTTGAGTGAATTGACGGCTTTGCAACGAAGTTTTTTGTGGGGTGGGGAGAATGAGAGCAAAATCGCGTGGATTAAATGGGATAATATTTGTTCTTCTAGAGTCAAGGGGGGCTTGGGGGTGAGAGATTTAGGCAATTTTAATAGGGCCCTCATAGGGAAATGGCTGTGGCGATATTTTAGTGAGAGTGAGAGTCTTTGGGCAAGAGTAGTATCGTCGGTTAATGGCAGAATTTTCGTGGGGGAAAAGGGGTGTGAGTCGAGAGGAAGGAGCAAGATTTGGTCGGGGTGGTGGAGAGATGTGGTTAGAAACGGGACAGGTAAGAGAGGGAAATGGTGGTGGAATAATGTTGAAAAAGTAATAGGTAATGGCATGAACACTCTATTTTGAAAGGAAAAATGGACTAATTGTGAGACACTTCAAAGGCGGTTTCCTAGGTTATATAAAATCAGTTTGGTGAAGGGCAGGTTAGTTGGTAACTTGTGTAATTGTAGCAGGGGAGTGGGTGAGTGGATAGGAATTAAATGGCGTAGGGAATTGTCGATGAGGGAGAGAGAGAGGAGTTGAACCAATTACTATTTATTTTGAACAAATTTTCTTTGTAGATTAATATCAGGGACTAGTGGCGATGGAAGACAACACAAAATGGTGAATACAAGACCAAGGAGGCATACGCCGAAATCATTTCAAGCACGAGCAGTGAAGGAGACGGGGCAACAACAGGGCTGGAATTTAAAAAAAATTGGAGCAAATGGGCACCGTTGAAACTTGAAAGTTTCGGCAGCGGCGTGGCGAGTGCTAAGGGACAGGATACCAACACGAGTTAACTTACTCCGGCGGAAAGTCATACAACAAACAGGTGATACGAGTTGCGTTCTTTGTGGTAGTGACATCGAGACAACAAATCATGTTTTTCTCGAATGTCCAAACCCAAGGAAGATATGGGAAGAAAATTATAAATGGATGGGGATATCAACTGTCATGCACAACACAGTAAGAGAGCATTTCCTACAACATATAAGTTTAATACGAGGTAAACGCTATACTCACTTTACTATATGCGTATGGGTGTGCACTGTGTGGATCATTTGGAGAGGGAGGAATTTGGTGTTATTCAATAACGGGAGAATTGAGGCGGAGGCAGCAGCTGACGAGATAAAAAGCAGAATACGGGGATGGCCATCGACAAAGGGGACGACGCTACACAATGGATCTTTCGAAGAATGGAGAAGAAGTCCCACCAGTTTTTTTGAAAATTGATGTAACATGAGCATTGTACCTTTTATGTTTCCTAAGCATGTAATCCTTTTTTTGTTATAGTTTGTGACCAAAACATTCATGCAATAAAAGGTTATTTTTCACTGATCAAAAAAAAAATTACAATAAATTGAAAAAACTCACAAGAGAAAAATGAGGGAAATAAAAAATTTCACATAGTCATTTATTTTTATCGTGCGAGTGTAGGTCAAATGATGTTAGTTACCCGAAATTGAAGAAACCCTAGCTCAAAGGCAAATGTGAACACGTTTTAAAAAAAAAAAAAAGTATATATAGGGAGATGAAGACGTGCAAGGGAAGTATTCACAATCTAAACTGGTGCATTAGACTGAATGGAGAAAACAGCACAGTTTCTGAAAAATCAAAGATTGAAATGGAAATGAAAAGAGAGAGAATAAACCTATAAAATTGTAAAGAAAAATAGCCCAATTAAAAAAAGGCGACGCGAGGATGAAAGAAGTTGTTTGGCTTCTAGTTGTGTTGAATATAGGCAAACGCGAACCAATATGTAACTGATCGACTCATTTTGAATTTAAGCCTCTTTATATAAATAGTATTTCCTTAGTTTCATTTTTCAGTCACTTTTGAAATTTCATAAAATTTAAGAAAATCATTTAATGTCAATTGTTATTTGTACAACATGACTATTATACTCTCCTACCGGTAGTATTATTAAATATATTTTTTTTATTCATGTATCTTGTTAAATGAACATAAGACAAATAATTGTACAACATGACTTATTAAAAAAAAAGACATAATTGAAAAAATTATCGTTAATATATTTTGGAAAAATTAAATGTGACATATTTTGTAATTTTTTATCTTAAAAGTAACAAATAAAGTGGAACATATGGAGTAATAGATATATAAAAATTTAGTTGGAAAAATCATTTGCAACATTTTTTTTATATTTTATTCTATATTTTAAATTAGCCAAAGTCTCAAGTACACGGTGTACTTGTGTAGACTTTGATAGGTCAACTGTTGACCGTTGACATTTTTGTTGTACGTGCTGTTGGGAATAAAATGAGTTTTGATTATGATACCAAAACCCTCTTTAGACATGCCAATTAAATAAGTTAGATTACATCAACATGTTTCAGGATTGTTGGAACATGTAGCTTAAGGCTAGTTGAGAAGTTCATATGTTAGGCAGCTCTTAGAGTTATAGATGCACAAATTGAGGGGGAACACTTACTTAGAAGTTTAAAATATTATTGGTTTTATCAAAATTAAATATTATTGGTTTTATCAAAATTATAAAATGAAAATAAATTTATAATTTTTAAATATTACTTTTATTTAAATATAAAATTACGAAACACATAATGATGTAAAACGATACATGTGAGTATAATCTAATGCAACACAATTACGTTTAAAATAGACTAAATTAATTTGACCGGTTTTTTTAGCAAAACCTCTCCATCTGGATCCAACATTTCGTCGTATTAATGTATCGTTTTTATTTGTATTTGTATTTTTTTTCAGTTCGTGTTCACTTATTTTAATATGTCGGTGTTATGTGTAGCTATGTAATGCATGTATGTCCGTTTTAATATGTGGTGTATTTCATATTTAATATATAATGCATGTTTTATTGTATTTTACGTTATTTTTTTGTTGGTAATAATAATACACAAAATTTTAAATTAAATTACACAATTAAAATTATATTATAAATTAGTAATACAAAATTTAAAATATTAATAAATTATAGAATTGTAATACAGAATGATAAATATTAATAAAATATAGAGTTTTGAATAGTATCAAATCTTTAAAATAGAGTACGGTTGAAGTGGGCGAAACTCTATTTTTGAAGTTAAGCTTCATTGGGCTAGTCTTGTATGAAATATTGCATATATGCATTTCAGTTATTCACACACATGTTCTTTATAAATACACACACAAACTTAATTCACGCACACATTTTTTATAAATACACCAACACACTTAATTCACACACAAATTTTTTATAAATACACCCACTGACAGCTTAATTCGAAATTTTTAATCCGTTTATTTTACTCGTTTCTGTGATTTTTTTATCTTTTATTTTATTGTTGAACGCAGGATATTAAATATAGTAATTCAAATTGTAATATGTAGTAATACACATTATTTTATATAGTAATAACACAAACTATTTATATAATAATACAAATTCTTTTATTTAGTAACACGTTTTTTCTAGTGTTTTTATTGATGTAGTAACTAACATTATAATACGTAGTAACATATATTATCGAATGCAGTAAACACAATAATCATGTTGTAATACAAAATGTTTTATTGTAGGATGATGCAAAAAATATTAGATCATTTGATAAAGTTACATATAGTAACAAACGTCTATTCAATGTAGTAATTCAAACTGTAATATGTAGTAACATATAATTTTTTATGTAGTAATAACACAATTTTATATAGTAATACTGATTCTTTTATATTTTTATATTTTTTTATTGATTAAGTAACCCACATTATAATATATAGTAACATATATTATTGCATGTAGTGAGATATATTATTGCACGTAATACAAAATAACATTGACCCATAATAATTAGTATTAAAGAATATTTAAAGAAATATAAAATATTTAAGGATTAAGGTCATCGTAAATTGCAGCGTCCGACCGCGGCCTGAGATGACCGAAAACTGCTCGGAGATGACGACCATGTTCAATTTCTGTCAGTGGGTGCATTTATAAAAAATGTGTGTGTGAATTAAGCTTGTGTGTGTATTTATAAAAAATGTGTGTGTGAATTAAGCTTGTGGGTGTATTTATAAAAAATGTGTGTGAATTAAACTTGTGGGTGTATTTATAAAGAACATGTATGTAAATGATTGAAATGTATGTATGCAATATTGTATTGTGAACTTCATTTAACCCATACAGTTGGAGATGGTCTTAGTAATGAAATTGAATTTAGCTACCAAGATATAGTGAATATTTGCAAATAATAATATGTGCTTAAAAACATATCTTTTTAAAATAGAATTACTTTTTTGAAATGGTTGTAAACACATAAATGATTAAATTAAATTACTTAATAGCAATTTTGGTGAAGCACCGTTCTCCCAACTTCTAATCGCTTCTAAGTGCTTTTTATCTTTGAAATAACTAATTTTACAATTTTATCTTTATAATTTAAATAATATTTTATTTTTACTCATTATTTATTCAAATTTAATAAGGGTGTTTTCTGTAAATTTATAAAAAAATGATTTCTTTGACCTAAATCACAACATATAAAAAATTGATTAGAAGTCTTTAATTTTAAACCACTATCCACCTTCAATTATAATCACTTTGAATTACCTGTTCGCAAATATACTCCTAAGCTATTCAGTTAATTAATAGAGGAATTCTAAAATGTGACGTGGCTTCCTATGATTGGTCGACAGAATCCCGCCTTCTCTAGAGACTTCTTTTTCCAGGCCAAAAAAAATGTTTCTCTCGAATTCTCTTTGAATTTTCGGGAATTCTCTAAACTGTTCCACGCATTCAAATTGCAAATTCTCATTCCTATAAATTCCACTTTCTCCATTCCCCAATTGCAGAAAACAAATTACAACAAAGTCATACTGAAAAGCTTTATATAATCTTCTCAGAATCAAATTTGATCAAATCTCATTAATCAATAATGTCGCTAATTCCAAGCGTTTTTGGTCGACGAAGCAGCGCCTTCGACCCATTCTCCCTGGACGCGTGGGACCCTTTCCGTGATTGGCAACTCAACACCTCCGCCGGCAACGAGACATCGCAGTTCGCCGCCACACGAATAGACTGGAAGGAGACGCCGGAGAGCCACGTGTTCAAGGCCGATGTTCCCGGGCTTAAGAAGGAGGAGGTAAAGGTGGAGGTTGAGGAAGGGAACGTCCTCCAAATAAGCGGCGAACGCAGATCTGAGAAAGAGGAGAAGAACGACACCTGGCACCGCGTGGAGCGGAGCTCCGGCAAGTTCTTCCGCCGCTTCCGCCTGCCGGAGAACGCGAAGATGGACCAGATCAAGGCAAGTATGGAGAATGGAGTGCTGACAGTGGCTGTTCCTAAGGAGGAAGTGAAGAAACCTCAAGCGAAGGCCATTGACATTTCCGGTTGATTGAAAATTCGAATTTACTCTGTTAGTGTGTATGTGCTTGATGGAGCTTAATTTCAGCATATATATGTGTGTTTAACCCGTTGGTGTTTGTACTTTTGGATGTTATAATAAAAGAAAATTATGGAGTGAATTGTGAAGATATATAACTACTAAACAGTTTTTCATTGTGGTCTACAGACTGTTCTTCATGTTTGTGAGTGTGTTTAATGTGTTTAGTATGATTTGATATTTTAAAAGCCCAAGGTTGCAGCCAACTTTCACAAACCTGTTTTAATTTAAACGTTGTGAAAGCTGTTCTGAAATTCTGTTTTTTAGATTTTCATCTGTTAAATTGAATTTTAAGCCTATTGGAACTATCACCAAAAGAAGACTAAGGGGCTTCTTGTTCGTGGTAGTTGATGAGAAGATCCTTAGTACCAGTCATCAACCACGGTCAATGTACTAGGTCTCACCAACTGACCCATCTTTTTCTATATAAGTCGACTCAGCCCTGCATTGATGATTAATAATTTAGGTACTCTCTATACTTGAGGTTCTTGATTGTTAGTAGTATTAAGAAGAACCCAAATATACATTGAAGTTTTAAACAATTGAGACCTCTTAAGTTTTCTACCTTTTCAGTTACAGAACAAATTTGTTTGCCTTATCTGTACTATCAACTATCAGCATAGTTAATGTCTATTCGTTTGAGGTAATCTCTTCTTGGTTCGACCTCTTTGTGAGTATGGTCAATTGGTCTTTGATAGTTCGTATAGGATCTAAAAGCTTGTTTACCGTATGATTTGTAAATGCGACGTGATCTATCCTCTTGAATAATGTCATAAGATAGAGGTGGAGTATAGAGAAAAGATTGATTATGATTAGGTGGTACATACTTCCTGAGTGTTGTTGAATACAACTGAGACTACCTTATGAAAGGTGGTCGAGGCTGGTTCCAACTTAACTGTACTTGTCTAGGCCTAATCGACTGAGTGTATCTCAGCTAATTTTGCTTCGACTGTACTGATTTATCTATAAATTTATTTTTACTATTTCTAGTAGTAGTATCTTTATAATTAGATTGTACTTGTGCAATACCCTTAAGTTTCATAACCTTATCATAATCCATCGATTTCTTACCTTTATCTGGATGAGCTAGGTACATCAGTACTTAACCCAGTTTTATCAGCAGGTGACCTATATCTATCTGATAATTGTTGATTAATCTTGGAAGATTTAATCATATCAACTAGCTTAAGGTCCAAGAGAAGTACTTCAGTTTCTAAGAACCTATTACGCTCTTCAAGCTTTTCACATTTAGACTTTAAATCATTGAACTCATTGGTTGCAATAGCTCGAGTCTTGATCATACCATTGTATAAGTTATCTATCAATGTTTACTTATTTTTTAGTTGAGACAACTTTTCTGATAAACGTTCATTTAGGATAATTAATTTAGGGTTTGCTCTAGACTGAACTTCTCTGAGACCGATGATTTCTTGTTTTAAAGCAATGTTCTCGTCACTGACTTCCATGAAGGCTTTATTAGAAAGTATGAGTTCTTCTTCAGTCACTTCATTTGAGTGATGAAGATTACTCCCTATTACAATGTCAGTCGTATCACTTTCATCAATGTCAACATTATCACAAGAACAGAATGAGTTAATTAATGATACCTCAATTTCTTCTTTGGCCATGAGATCATCACCGCGATCATTGTCGTTGCTGGTGAGATAACCAGAGGAGGACGATGGTAACTCATCTGATTCCTCATCAGATTCATTGTTAGCCATCATCGCCTTCTTATCTCAAGCATAGCGGCGATCTCTTCTCGCCTTCCTTTCTTCTCGGTCTTCAGAGCTAAGATCAGGACATTCATATATGTAGTGTCCTGGCTTATCACAGTTGTAACACAAAGGATCATTAGATGATTTCTTGATAGGAGAATTATCACGTTTCATATCCTTCTTGCGATCAGAAGAGGATTTATCCCTCTTATCAGAAGAGCTCCTAACTCTCTTGTTCTCAGTTGAGACTTCATCCCTTCTTTCAGAAGAGTTTCGATCTCTTCTGGTCAAGGAAGAGTCCCTATTATTGGAACCCCTATAATCCTTGTAAAAAATTTATAACGTCCATAACGCTTATTAAGCTTGTCAAACCTTTTTATCATAAGACTCATCTGCTCTTTAAGGCTCAAGTCAGACTTCTCTAATTCATGTCTAATACTAGTGGGCTTATCACTAGAGGTTTTCGAATTTTTGGAAGAGGATGCCTTAAAAGCAACGTTCTTAACAACTGACTTATCCTGATCACTACCAACTAGGGGATCTTCCTCATTTAACTCAAACTTATGTGCTTTTAGTGTTTGGAAAAGGATTTCAGAAGTCCAAGTATATAAATCCTGAGTAGTCTTGATAATCATCTTAACCATTTTTCATCTATCATCTAGAGATTTAAGCACCCTAATGTTGATCTCCCTACAAGTATACTTATTGCCTATAACATCAAGATCATTCATAATGCTTGTAAAAGGAGTATCCAATTGGTCTATTGTTTCACCAGGTTTCATCTTAAATGACTCAAACCTTTGGACAGTAGTGGTTAAATTTACTTTTTTTTATTAGGCTTGTGCCTTCACAAAGAATGGCAAGTATGTCCCACATTTCTTTTGCAGTCTTGCACTTAAGCACTTTGCCCAGATACTCATTGGGTAAAGTATGTAAGATCAGATTTTTTTGCAATGCTATCCAAATTGTTTTGTTTCATTTCGTCAGTGGATAGATCTGACCTGGGTTTAGGGACAAGTACCCCGATGGCTTTCGAAGGATCAAGAGTTGTTGTGTTAGGAGTCTTGATGACAATTGGTCCTTCTTTTATCACAGACACCATCAAATCGTGGGTCGAGTTGAAGATGGCATCCATCCTCAACTTCCAATAGTCATAGTCTGAAACAGAGAACTTAGGCAGTTTTGTAGCATTAGTATCCATTGGAAGAAATAAAGATATCATAAAAACAACAAATCTTTACAGCAAGTGTTTGTCAAGGATCAGTTCATCGTGGACAACAAGACTTTCCCCGAAGTCTTCTGGTTATCAAGATACAACAGTCCTTTTAGAACTACTGCTCTGATACAACAGTCCTTTACCCTCAATATCTTGTAACGTTCTCACAAATATAATGAATTGATGGTAGAGTGAACTATAACACACTTCTCTAGAACCCACCGAAATAAAATGAAGAATTTGTTCGGAGTTTCCACAAAAAATGACTGATTTTCATCTAAAAGGAAAATCAGACATAGACCCACCAAGATTTTTGAATATGTCTTTTAGGCTTCGATTAAGTGCCTTAAACAATAGGATATGTTAATCCTCGATTCCTCATTCCATAATATTAGCTTTAACTTTATTATAAGTTTTGATAAATGAGTATCAAACATTATGTTGCAGATAGATGATTCAATAATATTTATTGGAATTGAAAACCTCGAATGTGCAGTACATCCCCAAGGCAATAGGAGAAAATCTATACCACTTGATGCAACGTTAAGAATTATATCTCTGTGAGATCTAATGGCTGTAGAAAGTGTTCTCCATATGAAACGTGCATGACTCTTGTATTGGAACAAACAACTTCATTACTCCCTCCATCCCACATGAATTTGCACACTTTTTTATAAATGGATGTCCCATACCAATTTGCACACCCCATAAAAGGAAATATCTTCATAACCCTCATCCTCAAAATATACTCTTATTTACCCATATGTCATTACTTTTCCACACTCAATCTATTTTTTACTTTACTTTATTCATAAAATTTTACAAAATTACCCCTCAAAACATCACTCATTACACTTTTTCTTATCCATTTCTTAAATTGTGTATCATCTCAGGTGTGCAAGTTCCTATGGGACGGAAGGAGTATTTCGTTAGCATAAATATTTCAAGTATCATCATATAATTAACTCATTATTACACATGCAATTTATATATTATTTGTTATAGATTTATTAAAAGTAGATCTGGGAGAAGTCAGCGGGCCTAGTCGAAAATCGAACACACCGATTTGCTTGGTAGGACGACTCTACACCAAAAAACCATACAACACCTTTGCCCTCATTGATGTCATGTTTAGGGCCTTCAGATCGTGCACGAAAGTGACGGCAAGGGAATGGGGAAAAAACCTACTGATATTCTCGTTCGCCAATGTTGCAGATAGGGAATGGGTCATTCGAAATCAGCTGTGGCATTTTGAGGGGTCATTACTTGCTATACGGGCATTACAGGGGTGGGAACGGTCGTCATCTATAGTCGTCAACAAGGCATCTTTCTGGATTCGAGTTTATGAACTACCGCCAGCATGCCACACGGAAGACGATCTTATATCTGTGGCAAAGAGAATCGGAAAATTGGAAGTGTACGAGGTCCCGGATCCCCTCAATATAGGGAATTATTTGCGCTTCAAAGCCGAAATAGACATAACTAAACCACTTGAGCGTGGATTAAAGATTCGATTAGGAGGAGAGGAATTGTGGATACCAATAAAATTTGAATCTCTCCCAATTTACTGCTACTGCTGTGGTGCAATAGGCCATAACTTTCGGGCTTGCGATGATTACAACAGGAATGAATGCCCGACTCCCTCGGACATGGATTTTGGCCCGAACCTAAAGGCATCCCCTCTAAAGAGAACGAAAGGGGTGAAGGTATCTTGCAGAACAGTTGATAACCCCCAAGACCAGCTTGAAACCCCACCCAACCTGCCGAAGAAAGCCAACCCAAATACCACCCGAAGCCTTACATTCACATCCCCCATTCGCACAGAACACCAAGTTGATCCCGACCCATACCATACACTCCCCAATCTCCTCACCTCCCCACGACCACAAGCCGGAGAGACTACACAAAATCTACCCACACATAGCCCGATCCTAGTAACCAAGATCTTTGACAATATCAACAATCAACTTAATGAGCCCCCTTCACTCCAAACCACCACCACACCACCACCACCAATTGAAAACATATCCTTTACTTTTGACACCGCTGTATCTGTGTCATGTCAGAAACCAACATCAAACACCACTCAGCCCACAAACCATACCAATAACCAACAATCCAGCCCAATTCACCTTACCCAAGCGGATCAACCTGGCCAGCCACCAAACACCAATACACCATTAACCAACCCCAAGAAAACCACTTGGAAACGTGATGCCAGAAACAAAGTAAAGAACACGAATACTACAGATGAGCTCACTAAATCAGCACAGGCGGGGAAGCGCTCACTAGAAGATTTAGAGGACAACATGGAGATTGATGATGAAAGGCAAACTGGAAAAAAAAAAAGGAAGACCCACTGTATGAAAGTGACACCCAAGAAGATGTAACGGCGGTGAGTGCCAAAGGGCACCACTGTCGGGACCAATGAGTTGCATCATTTGGAACTTTCGGGGGCTTGGGAACCCCCGAAAAGTTCCGGTTCTCAAACGGGAAATCCGTTCTAAACGACCCACTTTTATTTTCTTGTCAGAAACAAAGTTGTTATCAAAGGAACTCAATAGTGTTAAAGTCAAGTTAGGATTTGATTACTGTTTTGGGGTTGATTGTGAGGTCAATGGAGGTGGAAGAAGAGGGGGACTCGCGGTCATGTGGTGCAAGGAGGAGAAGATTGAAATTGTATCTTACTCCCTGCACCATATTGATCTCATAGTGGAAGGGGACGAAACATACAAGAACTGGAGATTCACTGGCGTCTACGGGTGGCCAGAGGAGAGGACTAAATGGCGAACATGGGGTATGTTGGATTACCTTGCAACAGGGAACAATATGGCATGGTTATGTGCAGGAGATTTCAACGAGATTCTGCTCCATAATGAAAAAAAAGGCGGGCTAATTCGAAGGGATGCAAGAATGGCAGAATTCAGGGAATGTTTGGACAGGAACGGGCTGATTGATTTAGGGTACACTGGGAATCCTTTCACTTGGACAAACAACCAACGTAGTCATCATAACATACAGGAACGACTGGATCGCGGGGTAGCCAACAACCAATGGCTATCACGATTCCTCAACTACTGTGTCATCCATCTACCACGTGTGTTATCAGATCATACTCCCATCCTAATCAACTGGACGACGGGCGGAAATAGTGTAGGTGATAGAAGGAAAAGGAAAAAACTACATAGGTTTGAGGAGAGATGGCTGCTAGAGGAGGACTGTGGAGGAGTGGTTCGCGGAGCCTGGAGATCATAGAATAAGGAGTCCGTATCTGGGATTCTGAATAAAATAGAAAGATGCAGCGTGTCCCTGAGATCATGGGACGAAGCCCGGTTCGGTGATATCCCGAAACAAATCGATAAAACTACCAAGGATCTGGTCAGAATTCAGGCACAAAGCCCGACAGCAGAAAATCTGATGGAAGCAAGAGCTATGGAGAATAAGTTAGCAGCGCTCCTTAGGCAGGAAGAAATATTTTGGCACCAACGCTCACGAGTCAATTGGGTAAGAGATGGAGACAAGAACACAAAGTTTTTTCACCAAATTGCTAGTGGTCGAAAGCGCAGGAATAACATTTCAGCTATATCAGATGGAAACGGGGTGACATGGACCAAAGTGGAGGATATCGAGAGGGTATTTCAGGACTATTTCATGAAACTATTCACTCGCCAAGAGGAGATTGATATGGGGGAAGCCGTGGGAGCTGTTGATCGAAAGGTTACAAGTGAGATGGAGGCGGCTCTACCACAAGAATTCACAAGGGAAGAAATTACAACGGCACTTTTCACTACAAAAAACGCGCGCTACAGGGACGGACCAATGCCGACGGATTTTAATCCGTCAGCATTTCCGACGGATATGCTGACGGAATGCTGACGGATTGAAAAGTCAACGTCAATGCTGACGGATATCCGTTCCGTCAGCATTGTCCCTCGGTAAATGCTGACGGATATCCGTTCCGTCAGCATTTACCGAGGGAAAATGCTGACGGAATTTTGAAATATGTTTGCCGACGGAAATGCCGACGGATAATCCGTCGGCATCTGACCCGTTGAATTCGCACCGCCTCATTTTCCAAAAAGGTAACGGTTCCCATTAATAGTGGACGATTACCGAGGGATATGCCGACGGAAAATCCGTCGGCAAATTTTTTTTTTATTATATAAGGGCCTCAAATCAATCAGTTCGTTTTAGAAAAAAAAAGGGGGGCGTGCGCGTGAGTGAGGATTCGGTGGGGAAGACGAAGACGAGGACGAGGCTATTGAAGCAAATTTCTTCGATTACATTGATACGGTACGTTTTCTTAATTAGTTTTATTACTTAATTTTAATACTTATATATGTTTATGCATGGATATATGTAAATATGAATAATTTAATGTTGATTTGCATGTTATATTGATTTAGTTAGTTGTTAAAATATTATGATCATGTTAGTATGTACGTTAGTTAATTTAATTTGTTGATTAAGAATAATTTTGATAGATCGAGTTGGTTTTTAAGGTTAATTAATTAATTAATTGTTATATGTATACATTAAATAATTGTAATATAGTTAATTACTAGTTTAATTTAATGGTGTAATTTTGATATAGAATATTTTTATTGTAGGTAGTGCATGTTTCAATCAATTGTTTAAATTAGAAAATTATTATTTTAATTAGTTTTAGGTTTGTTAATTTAGGAATATATATGTTCAATTTTTTATAATTGATTAAGTTAGGTAGAAAAATAATAATTAAATTAGGTTATTGTTGATTAAATTAGGAATATGTTGATTAATTAAATTAGGAATATGCTATATTAGTAAAAAAATTAAATTAGGAATATGTTCATTAAATTGATAATTAGAAAACTCCAATTAGAAAAGTATTATTTTAATTATGTTTAGATTTGTTAATTTAGGAATATGTTAATTTAGAAATATTTTTAATGTAGGTGATGCATGTTTCAATCAATTGTTTAAATTATTAGTTAATTAGATGGTTCGACGGTGGTATCACGTTGTAATTAGGTTATATATATATATTGTTTTGATTTAAATTAGGAATATGTTGATTAAATTAGGAATATGATATATTAGTAAAAATTTTAAATTAGCAATATGTTCATTAAATTGATAATTAGTAAAATTATGTATTTTTTTATTGATTGAAACAGATGAGTGAACAAGTACCGAATCAGGGTTCGGGTTCACGTCGTAGGTCGTCACTTTGGTCACGTGCAAGGAGGTCTCGGGATGAATCAGTTCCTGTGACGGCTCCTCCTCCTCCTCCTGTGGCAGTGTCGCCGCCGCCGCCGACTACGATGTCGGTTGGTTCGTCATCCTCTTCTCGTCAGCATCCTGTTCGAGACAAAAGGAAAGTCATTGACATCGTTTCAGGAGCGTAAGTCAATAATTCTAATGTTTGATGAGATTCAATAACGATTAACTTTATTTATTTATTTATAATGTGTTAGTTTATAAATTTGTTAATACTTTTACAGGTTGGTGCCCGGTAATGAGGTGTCCAGGATGTGCACAAAATCCTTTAAGGATTGCAAGATTTCTAAGGGTGCTATCACTTGGTCGAAGGTGCCACAATCTAAAAAGGATGATTATTTCGAGGAGTTCCAGGTATATAATTACAATATTTAAAGTTTATTAAATAACTAATTATTCATATTATTTGATAAATATGTTGAATATTTATTTGTATAGAAAAAGGCCCGTTGGGATACGACGATCTACTCGGACGCCGCTATTTACGAGAAGTGGTACAATCTTTGTTCTACTCGGTACACGAACACGATGTACGACTAGAGAAAGGCCTGGCGTGATGAAGACAAAAATCTTGATCTGGGGAAAGACGAGGATGGTGTTGACCTGTGGGAGTCGTTGGTTGAGAAGTGGATGGACCAGGATTACCAAGACAAGTGTGACAAAGCTCGGGCCAACCGCAGAACCGACGTTGGAGGCGGGATGGCAGTGCATCGGGGGGGAGCTCGGTCCGTCCTCGAGCAATCACTTGCTCTCGTAAGTTTTATTTAATTATTTAAAAATTAAATAATTATAGTTAATTATTTTATATTAGTTATCTAAATGAATTTGTATATGTTTATTTGATACGTAATAGGAGCGGGAGACTGGACGTCCCCACACCCACTTGGATCGGCTGAGCCTTCTTCATCCGTTTAATGCCGATACACAGACGTCCACCTACGGGCGCACTACTGACCTCCACGTAAGTTTAATTAAATTTATGTATTAATTACATTATATATATATATATATAGATAATTAAATTAATTTTGATTTTTTAATTATGTAGTTGAGCGTCCGACAGAGGATTGAAGAGGCTGAGACGCAAGCCACCGCCACGACTACTGCTGAATCCGGAAGCAGCGGTACCCCTCCGGTTGTTGACGTGGACCAGTGTTACCTTGACGTTGCCCCGACCTCCAAGGGAAGGGTCTTTGGCCTTGGTGGGATGAGCAGCGCCGTGAGGACACCAAGTGGTCGGTCGGCCCGGAGTGCATCGCAGCCGTCCGTATCCTCCACTGCCGTCCCGGATCCGAACGTCATGGCAACGTTCGAGAACTACTTCCGCCTCTGGAGTACCAATGCGGGTCGGACGTTGGGGATGTCTGCTGAGCAGATCGAGGTCATCTATCAACAGACGATGGGGCAACCACCGCCAGCTCCAGCTCCAGATCAAGCTGCAGGTCAAGATGCAGGTCAGGCCGACGGTGGCAACGTCAACTTGAATGATGGTATGGATGAATATTTTAACTTTCCCGGCACTGACAACTATCCTGGCAACTATCCTGGCAACTATCCTGGTTGAACAATTTGAACAATTTAATTTTGTGTTGAACTAATTTATTTTTTTGTTGAACTTATTTAATTTTCTGTTGAACTTATTTAATTTTTTGTTGAACTTATTTATCTTTATGTATATATTTATGTTTATGTTGAAAAATATGTTGAACTATATATTGCAGTTTATTTGTGTAGTTTATTGGTGTATAGATGAAAATAGGGTGCATTCATTTGTTTCATTGAGTACAAAATAATCTCATTTAGAGTGCATTCTAGATATAGATTTAAACCACTTGAAGAGTGCATTTTAGTACAAATTAAAATAGCCTCATATAGAGTGCATTATACATATATTTAACCAAACCACTTGAAGGTGGTAGATGCAACCATGACAACTAGCACAATCAAAATGATTTTGTTCACTTTGATTAAATCCTTGATTTCTTCAGCCAAATTCTTGATCTCTGTAACCAATTTCTTCATCTCTTGAGTCATTTTCTTCATGTCTTCAGTTTCTTGGTCACTTTGATTAGATTCTTGATTCTTGTCAACAACACACTTTTCTAGAGTGTCAGCCCATACAAAGAAACCACATCCACCGCCATCACTTTGGGAGTCAGGACAATTATGAAATATCCTCCCTTTACTTCTAGGTTGTTTAGAAGCATATGTACGACATGCCTTTCCACAATAACAAACAAGGCCTTGCTGAAATCGAATAGAAGATGAAGAAGACATGATATTTCTTTGCAAAATAGAAAAAATCGAATATGGTGTGTGTGAGCTTTGTGTTGTTGCTATATATACAAAAAATTGAATTAATTAATAAAAAAAAATAATAATAACACGCCAAATGCCGACGGAATTAAGTTTCCGTCGGAATTCACCATTTGATAAATGCCGACGGATACTCCGTCGGCATTTATCTTGACCGACGGAAATTTGGGCGGGTGAAATGCCGACGGAATTAAGTTTTCGTCGGAATTCACCATTTGATAAATGCCGACGGATAATCCGTCGGCATATATCTTGACCGACGGAAATTTGGGCGGGTGAAATGTCGACGGAAAGATAAGTCCGTCGGCATATCCGTCGGGAAATGTTTCCCTAAAACTTTCTTTTTTTCCACTTCACTTTCGTATTGCAAATTTACACCAAAACTTTCTACTGCCTAATTTTCCACTTCACGCTCGGGTATTCAGAAACATCAAATTACGGTACATTTTCTACCATTTTTAATTTACTCTATATATAAAATTCAATATAATGTAATTACATGTGTTATATATATAATAAGTTTTGTTTGAATTTATTATAAGTTTAGTTTAGTAATGTGTTGCTCCACTTAAATGTTTAGCAGATGGATTTGCCTGACCGTCGTTGGATGTATTGTACTCCTAGAATGATTAGAGGAAATGTGAATGTGGAATTTTATAATGAACTCGTGTTATTTGTTGAATTTGCAAAAAGCCAGCCACATTACATGAGTGGAAATTGCATTAGGTGTCCGTGTAATGCTAAGAAATGTCAGAATAAGCAATATAAAGAGATTGATGAGGTCCTAGTGCATATTGTGAAGAATGGTTTCGTTGATAATTATTATAATTGGACTAGTCATGGCGAAACACGTTGGCCTTATAGATTTGATGAAGTGTTTTACTATTACACTACTGGAATCTATCAACTTGAAGCAAATTTCGATCATGTTGGCACTAGTAACGAGGTAGAACAACGGTTTGGGGACGAAGAACAACATTTTGGTGACGAAGAACAACAGTTTGGGGACGAAGAACAACAGTTTGGGGACGAAGAACAACAGTTTGGGGACGAAGAACCGAATATGTATCAAACAATGATCAGGGAAGCTGGCTTTTCAAACATGGAAGAGGAGCCGACGAATGAGGCATTTCGGTTTTATGAGATGCTCAAATTAGTCGAAGAAGATTTATATCCGGGTTGTGAATCTCACTCACAGTTGTCATTTAATGCACGACTCATGAACATTAAGACCGAGAACAAGCTTTCTAACAGGGCATATGAGCAAGTGACACAGTTATGCAGTGAAATTTGTCCTCAAAATAATAAGGTGCCTACGACGTTTCATCAAAGCAAACAAATGTTGAAGAATGTTGGTTTGCCGGTTGAGAAGATTGATTGTTGTGTGAATGGTTGCATGTTATATTGGGGTGACGAAGATAGCAGTCTGAATATGTGTAGATTGTGTGGCCATCCCCGGTACAAAGAGGCACGTCGAAAGGCACCTGGTGGTCAATCGAAGAAGACAAAGAAGAAAGTTCCATATAAGAAGATGTACTACCTTCCTATCATTCCCCGTTTGATGAGATTATATCAATCAAGTGCCACTGCACAACACATGACGTGGCATGCTACAGATTCCTCTTCGGCTGAGTCGAGGGAGATGCGACATCCGGCAGACTCAGAGGCCTGGAAACATCTTGACAACGTGTTTCCAAATTTTGGTTGTGAACCGAGGAATGTGAGATTAGGTTTGTGTACTGATGGTTTTGCACCGTTTGGGATGCATGGGAAGCAGTATTCTTTGTGGCCGGTGATACTGACTCCATATAATCTTCCTCCGTGGATGTGCATGAAACCTCAAACAATGTTTCTGACTGTATTGGTGCCTGGACCAACGAATCCAAAGGACAAACTGGATGTTTATCTCCAACCTCTTATAAAAGACTTGATCTTCTTATGGGAGAATGGAGTCCAAACATACGATGTTTTTAGAAAGCAGAACTTCACGATGCGTGCTGCTCTTTTATGGACCATTAGCGACTTTCCTGCATATGGTATGTTGTCCGGGTGGAGTACGGCCGGAAAGAAAGCATGTCCGTATTGTATGGAGAATTCTGAAGCTTTCAGTCTCCCGGTGAGTAGAAAAGTTTCATGGTTCGATAATCACCGTAGGTTCTTACCTCAAGGTCACCCGTTTCGAAGAAATAAGAAGAACTTCGTAAAAAACAGAGCAGTCACAAACAATTGACCTCCACTACGAGATGGTATTTTATACATTTATTTAATAATCGAGTACTGAACGTATATTTATCTATTGCTTTTAGTGTCACTTATAATTTACTCTCCGTACAGGATGTAGGTTGTTATATGAGGTTCAAGTGACGGGGTTGAAAAAAAGTACTGAGGAAAATGCAGCGGAACACAACAGAGGAATTGAGGGTGGTTGGAACAAAAGGAGTATTTTTTGGGACTTACCATACTGGAGTTCACTATTGATACGACACAATTTGAATGTGATGCACATTGAAAATAATGTGTTTGACAATGTGTTCCACACAATCATGAACACGGAAGGCAAGACGAAAGACACTCCAAAGTCTCGGGAGGATTTGGACACTCTTTGTCGCCGTCCAGAGTTGAAAAAGGATGAGCGTACAGGTAAATTTCCAAAGGCTAGCTACACACTGGATAAGCCACAAAAACAAAGATTGTGTAGGTGGATAAAGGAGTTGAACTTTCCGGACGGCTACATGTCGAACTTGAGTCGATGCGTAGACACAACAACGGGTAAGGTTGCAAGGATGAAGAGTCATGATTGTCATGTATTTATGCAACGCTTGATACCGATTGCGTTCCGAGAACTTCTTCCTCTCAATGTGTGGAGGGCTATCACTGAATTAAGTCTATTTTTTAGAGATTTAACGGCTACAACGATCACGATCGATGATATGATTCGTTTAGATGAAGACATTCCAGTGATTTTGTGTAAGTTGGAACAAATTTTTCCACCTAGCTTCTTTAACTCGATGGAACACTTACCCGTTCACTTAGCGTATGAAGCGAGAATTTGTGGTCCGGTGCAATACAGGTGGATGTACCCATTTGAAAGGTAAAATCTTACTTTTTTTATTTCATTACAATTACACATGCATTCATATAAGTTTTATATATATATATATATATGTGTGTGTGTATATCAGGTATCTCCACAACTTGAAACGCAATGCTAAACAAAAGGCAAACGTTGAAGCATCGATTGTGAATGCTTATTTGAATGAAGAGGTTGGCATGTTTTGTTCTTATTACTTTGAAGACCACGTCAACACAAAGTTAAGAAGTGCTCCACGTAACTTCGGTGGTACATCCGCTGACGATATCAGTGAAGAGGTCGATGGAATGCTCTCCATATTCAAGTCTAAGGGACGGCCAATAGGAAAACCCACTGAACGATATTGGGAGACGAACTCGGAGGCGGAAATAGCACAAACGTATGTGTTGTTGAATTGTGATGAAGTTCAGCCATACATTGAGTAAGTATTTCATATATAAATCGTCTATTTAAATACCACTTCATTTATGTCATTTAATATTAACCAAGTTTTTGAATGTTGTGAATTAGGATGTACACTCAAGAACTACGACGAGCAGAACCAAACATCTCAGATGCATATATAGATGCTCGTATTCAACGTGAATTTTCCCGATGGTTCGAACGTTATGTGAGTACCATTTAATTAATTATGTTTTACGTAAATAAATTAATATTTATTTTAATTAATTTTAAATTGAGCCGTATAGGGACGGGATAACGCTCTAGACAGTCGATTCTTACGAGATCTCAGCAAGGGACCACTACGTCGTGTAAAGACTTACAACGGTTATATTGTGAAGGGCTACAGATTTCATACGTCTGGGTATGCATCGACAAAGGCAACTACCAACAGTGGCGTCTGCGTTAGCAGTGCGAATTACAATGCAGATGCAAGTGATTACTTTAGGGTGTTACGGGAAGTCGTCGAAGTAGAATATCCAGGATATCCAACAAAGACTGTAGTGTTGTTCAAGTGTCATTGGTTTGATTCAGGCCATCTAGGAACAAGAATTCACCCGGAGTACAAGCTCGTTGATGTTAGTTCGAAAAGGGCGTATGTTGGGGATGATCCATTTGTATTTGCCCATCAAGTATCTCAAGTATACTACTGCACATATCTGGGAGCTCCACGTGGTTATGAATGGCACGCTGTTTGCAAAGTAAAGGCAAGGTCAATGGTAGAAGTCCCTAAAAAGGACAAAAATACTGAAGATGAATCTCCATTTCAAGCAGAACAAATAGAGACTCCAACTGAAGTCTTTACGGGAGATTTCAATCTTTCTGTACCCTTGACGGTTGCAAATCCCCAATTAATCGAAATTGAAGGTGAAGAGGAGGGGGATGAAGAAGAGGATGAAGATGAGGATGAAGAGGAGAATGAAGAGGAGAATGAAGAAGATGAGGAGGAGGAGGAGGATGAGGATGAGGAAGATGATGATGAGGAGGAGGAGGAGGATAAGGACGAAGAGGAGGATGAAGACGATGAAGATGAAAATTAATTCAATTAATGTAATGTATTTATTTCTTATTTTATAAAAGTTAATTAATTATTTATCATTTAGGTACAAATTATAAAAATTAAATTTACTATAAATATAAGCCACAACCAATATATTTATTAATATATGTGGAAGAAATGAATTTCGTGATTTTTTTAAAAAATATTTTGGTAATTTAGTAAGTATATAGAAAAAATTGAATTATTTAAAAAAAAAAAAAATCGCCAAAATGCTGACGGAATTCACCTTCCGTCGGTATTTACTTTTTGAACAATACCGACGGATTATCCGTCGGTATTTACCCTTATATAAAACCTCAACCTAGGGTTTTCTTTCCGAAATTTCCTCTCTCCCACCTCGCCTCCCTCCACCACCTCGCCAAAAGCTCCACCACCTCGCCTCCCTCCACCACCTCGCCGAAATTCACATGGCCTTCTGCTCCTCCCTCGCCTTCGCCGCCGTCCGCATCTTCAAACTCGTGGAGCCCGCCGCCCTGACCCGCCGCATCTACCTCTCCTCCGTCATCCCAATCGGCGCCCTCTACTCCCTCTCCCTCTGGCTCTCCAATTCCGCCTACATCTACCTCTCCGTCTCCTTCATCCAAATGCTCAAAGCCCTAATGCCCGTCGCCGTTTACTCAATCGGAATTCTACTAAAAAAGGACGGTTACAAAACCTCCACCATGTCCAATATGCTCGCGATTTCCGTGGGAGTCGCGATTGCCGCGTACGGCGAGGCGAAATACGATTCGTGGTGGTGCTTCTTCCGCCAAAGCTGAGGTACTACTGTTCATATTAGATTAACACAGTTTTCAATTTCAAGTTACATTGATTAATTCTTGCTACTTATTGGGAATTAGGGAGAAGATAATGTTGGACTGATATTGGTGTTTTATGGATTCATCATTGTGAGAAATATTTGTTAGAGGTTTTCGAGTGCAATGTCGTAGTTGTGTTAATGATATATTTCAGTATAGGTTTAGATTTTGGTGGTCTTGATTCAGCATATTTCAATGTGGTTGTGATATTATGGTTGGCAATAATGATTAGTCCTGTTACAAACTGAATGATATGTGTTAATGATATATTATGTTTGGCAATAATGATTCAGCATATTTCAAGTAGATTTTTCTTTCAAAATAATGTATACTTTTGTTGTAGTTTTAATTCGGAAGTAGTTGTACATTAGGAGTAGGATGTTATGTGTTTTGCTTAAGTTGCTTAAGTTCAATAACTTTTGGAGATGAATTTGAAACCCGAAGTCAAATCCATGCATTATATATATATATATACTATTATATTTAATTTTAAAAAGTATTTCGACAAACCAATGCCAATTAATTGTGGTCGGAAAATGAAATTCTGGTCGGGGCCTCCCCGACCACCCATATTTTTTTTATTAATATTTCGTTTTACTGACGGATATTCCGTCGGTAAAATGCCAACGGATATTCCGTCGGTCAAATGCCGACGGATATTCCGTCGATATGTGAATTTCGAAATCATATTATTTTATTCATTTTTTTGTTTTACTGACGGATATGCCCTCGGTAAATTGCCGACGGATATTCCGTCGGTCAAATGCCGACGGCAATCTCATTTCGAAATCAATATTTATTCAAAAATTTATTTCTTTTATAATTATTTTAATTCAGTCTAATTTATTTTATAATTATTTTAATCCATTCTTTCCGACGGAGTTACCGACGGAATGTTGACCCGGTTTGTTAAACGGGTTGTCCGAAATACCGACGGAGTATCCCTCGGTATATCCGTCGGCAATTCCGACGGAATATCCGTCAGCAAATCCGTCGGAAATTCCGACGGAATTCAAAAATCCGTCGGTAATAAATACTGACGACGAAAAAGGGGACGGCCGACTTTCCGTCGGCAAATCCGTCGGTAACATCGGCGGCCGACGGAAAATCCGTCGGTAAATCCGTCTCTAAAACGCCCTTTTTTTGTAGTGTTTTCAAATGTTCCCCACTAAGTCCCCAGGCCCTGACGGTATGTGTGCTCTATTTTTTCAAAAATTCTGGAATACAATTGGATGTGATGTGATTAATTGTGCTTTGGATGTGCTTAATAAAGGTGTGTGTCCATCCCCCATTAACCATACCTACATCGTCCTAATCCCTAAAAAGAAACTCCCAAAGAATCCCGCTGATTTTCGACCCATTAGCTTGTGTAATGTTATCCTGAAAATTATTACCAAAGCCATAGCGAACCGTATCAAGCCATTCCTCCCAGAAATCATCGATCCATGCCAATCAGCCTTTGTACCTGGAAGAATCATCACTGATAATGCCCTCTTAGCCTATGAGATTTTCCACTACATGAAATCGAATAGAGCTAACACCAGAGGTACCTTTGCCTTCAAGTTAGACATGAGTAAAGCCTATGATCGTGTTGAATGGGATTTTCTAGAAGGTGTCCTCCTTAAAATTGGCTTCCCCACACACCTGGTTACTGTCATTATGCGATGCGTTAGAACGGTCTCTTTTGGGGTATTAATTAATGGCTCCCCATCGGACACCTTTTATCCATCACGGGGTATCCGACAGGGTGACCCGTTATCTCCCTACCTATTCTTATTGTGTACTGAAGCTCTTTCAGGTCTTATCCGAAAGAAGGTAAATGAAGGGTTGATTCACGGAGCGCGCATCTGCAGGCAGGCCCCACCAATATCACACCTTTTTTTGCAGATGACAGCATCATCTTTGGACGAGCGAACGAAAGGGAGATTGGTGTGATGAAACAAGTGTTACAGGTATACGAGGCTGCTTCAGGGCAGCAAATTAACCTGAACAAATCTGATATATGTTTCAGCTCTGGGATCACAGTTGAGCGTGGAAGAATGTTAGATGAGATGCTGGGAGTTAACAAAGTAGACAAACATGCAGTGTATCTGGGGATACCAACTACTGTCGGGAGATCGAAGAGCACAATATTTGGGACACTTGTACACCGGATAGAGAAAAAATTAAAGGATTGGAAGAGCAGACTCCTATCCCAAGCTGGGAAACTAACACTAATTAAAGCGGTGGCTCAATCTAAACCCACTTATTTAATGAGTGTTTTTAGTATCCCCCAGGGTGTAGTCGTTAAGATGGAGAGTGCAATTAGTAGGTTTTGGTGGGGGCAACAGGAGGATGAAAGAAGGGTGCACTGGCTGAACTGGAAAAAAATGTGCAAAACAAAACGAGAAGGTGGGCTAGGTTTTCGTGATATCACAAGCTTCAACAAAGCAATGCTAGCGAAACAGGGCTGGCGCATCCTTCACAATCCGGATGGCCTTCTAGCGAGGTGTTTGAAAGCAAGATACTTCAACAGGGGGTCTTTTATGATGGCAACAGAAGGATACAATCCAAGCTACACTTGGAGAAGTATACTAGAGGGTAGAAAGGTGCTAGAACTGGGAGTGGTGTGGAGGGTAGGGGACGGACGGAGCATAAAAGTTTGGAAGGATCCGTGGATTGATGATGGTGGTAGCCCATGGGTAACATCGCCACCGAGGGACGCCCCACTGGAAATGACGGTACGGGACCTAATCCAAAGTGATTACACATAATGGAATCAATCAGCCCTCACAAATCTGTTCAGTGAAGAGGAGGTAACCAGGATCGAAGCCCTACCGCTCCTTCGAATTGATTGCCCAGATATCCCGTGTTGGACATTCTCCTCCAACGGAATTTACAGTGTTCGAACAGGTTACCACCAATTGAGAACAAGAAACAGACCTGAAAGGGGAGGTGGGGAGAATGAGATAAGAGACTTCAGATGGATTTGGAAGCAAGAGGTCATCCCGAAGGTGCAGGTCTTCATTTGGCGGTGCATGAGAGGAATCATCCCGGTTTGCATAAATTTGGTGGGGAGGTTTGTGGATGTAGACCCGATGTGCAAGCGATGCGGACAAGACATTGAAACTATGGAACACGCCCTCCGTGACTGTGAATGGGCCGAGAAATTTTGGTCTGATTCGCCACTAAACAAGGAGTCGACACTTCAGCCTTACCCGACATTTGACGATTGGGTGAGAAATTCTATTTAGAAGAGGACCAAAGAGGAAGGAATTGTGTTTGCAGTGCTTCTCTAGAAGCTCTGGTTCGCACGAAACAAGCTGTATTTTGAAGGAAAATCGATGGAAATTGGATACTTATACAAATCGGCACTAAGCCTCATCGAAGAATTCAAGAGAGTGGCAAAAAGAAGGGGGGAAAGAGGCATTCATAGGAGGACAGTAGCAGATGGAACTTGGAAGCCACCGGAGAGGGGATGGATGAAAATAAACATGGATGGAGCATTTAAGAAAGGGGAGGCGACTGGACTGGGAGGAGTAGCTCGCGACGAGGAGGGGCGAGTGCTTTGGTGCTTCGCAGAAAAATCCCGACCAGCAAGACGGGCAAAGGAGGTCGAGGCTCTAGCTATTCTCAAAGGGGTAACCATTGCAGCAGGAATGGGGATGAGGAAGATTATACTTGAAACAGATTCCAAGATCTGCTTCGAGCTACTTAAATTGAAGGCCCCAAATTTCTCTAAAATTGGGGACATAATCAAAAAAATAAGGAAGGAGTGCACATCTTTTGAGAACGTTACCTTCTGCTGGAACAAAAGAGAAGGCAATGGTGTGGCTCATTCTTTGGCCACATATGCTATCACTATTAATAGTCCTATTTTTTCTACAACTTTGCCACTTGAGTGTATGACTGTTTTACGAAACTTTAATGATTATTAATGCTAGTTTTCCATTAAAAAAAAAACATTAATTTATATATAACCTCAATAATAAAATGTAAATTAATCAACAATCAATTGTGCTTAATTAATATCTTCAAATTCGCTACATTTGAAATCAATAATCATAATCATTATAAAATTATATTACACATCAAAATCATTATCATTAATTCACCCAAAGTTTGAAATTTTCTTTCTATTGAGATTTGCATATATATTAATAATTTAAATTAATTATAACAAATTAAAAATTACTTTAAAAGAGATAATAAATGTAAATTAATCAAAAATAAATTGTGCTTCATATCTTCAAATTTAACATTAATTTAGATATAACCCCCATAATAAAATGTAAATTAACCAACAATCAATTGTGCTTAATATCTTCAAATTTAACATTAATTTAGATATAATCTTCAAATTCACTATATTTAAAATCAATGATCATAATCTATAAAATTATATTACACATCAAAATCATCCATTCACCTAATGTTTAAAAATTTCTTTCTATTAAAATTTGCTTATTAATAATTTAAATTAATTACAATAAATTAATTTTTTTAAAAGAGGTGTTAAATGTAAATTAATCAACAATCCATTTAACTTAATATCTTCAAATTCAACATTAATTTATATATAACCCCATAATAAAATATGGTTAACTTTAAGAACTCACAATATTTAAAATAAACAATCATAATCATTATAAAATTATATTACAAATCAAAATCATTAATTCAAATTTTTTTCTTCATAAATCTATTTCTTCACTTCATGGTTTTTTTATGCATTCCAGAATCTTCGTCATTTGCTTTTCTCGAACCTCTTTCTCCATTTCACCTCCACATCACAACAATTTTTTTAACCTACACATCACAACATATTTTTTTCTTCACTTCTCCATCATTCAAACTCTCAAATCTCAAAGTCTCCCACATTCTCAAGGTAAAAGGACAGAACATCCAAGCCACCGCTGCCCTGCAAGGAGTCGTCGATGCCGCTGCAATTAATACAACTTGAGAAGGAACAAAGATATGTCTTATCTTATCAACATAAATAATACATGTAACATTTGATAGTCATGATCAAAATCAGTGTTTTCATAACCGGATCGGAGGTCAAACCGGATTAGGCACCGCGGTTGAATCGGCAGTCCAACTGGTAAAATGATTTTATATGTATTTTTTTATATTTTTATTACATAAAAAAATACATTTATAAAAATTATATTTGTTGAGTGTCAAACAATTGTCCCACATCAGATTAGCATTGAAGGATCATTGGGTATAAAGGGGGGACTAGTATCTCCATTGGTATGAGGTCTTTTGGGGAAAACTCAAAAGCAAAGCCGTGAGGGTCTCGCCAACCCAAAACGGACAATATCATACCAAGTGGAATACTATGGAGCACGCCAACCCAAAGCGGACAATATCATACCAAGTGGAATACTATGGAGGGTCCAAGTCCTGCCTAACTCTACGTGGGCTTGAGGATTCATAACTCGTAGATTTACCCAACAATATTAAATTAAAATATTTCTAGCATGAACAATTTTTTTTAGGCATTTATAATTATATATTTTGTTTAAAATATTGTTGAAATAATAGTTTTTTATTCTTTGAAATAATGGAATTCATTATTAATTTTCAATGCAAATGAAAGAAGTTATACACATGCTAGAAAAAATAATGACAAACAACGTGTCCCACATCGAATAAAGAGTAGAAAAACATGAAAGGAAAACAATATAAGAATAACAATGTTAGTAAAAAAACAAATATATGAGATTTATGTACCACATCTAATAAAAAGTAAAAGAAATATAGGAGGAAGCAAATAAACATAAGAAATTTGCATCACACATCGAAAAAGGAGTAGATAAAATAGTAACAGTAGTCGTGTTATAATTACAAACAAACATAAAACTTTATGTCCCACATCGAATAAAAAGTAAAATAAATATAGGAGGAAACAAATAAACATAAGATTTTTTTATCCCACAAATATTATAAAAGTAGTAGTGTTATAGTAACGCACAAGCTTATATTGTTTTGTCCCACATCAAATAAGTGGAAGAAGTGTGTGGAACAAATATTATAAAAGTAGTAGTGTTATATTAACACACAAGCTTAAATTGTTTTGTCCCACATCGAATAAGTGGAAGAAGTGTGTGAAACAAATATTATAAAAGTAGTAGTGTTATAGTAATCCACAAGCTTAAATTTTTTTGTCCCACATTTAATAAGTAGTGGAAGAAACATGAGAGGAAAATATTATAAAAGGGTCGAATGTGCACCTATTTAAAAAAAGTTAAAATAAAAAAAAAAAGTTGAACCGGTCAGACCGGTTTTAAACCGGTTTTCTCGATTTTGATCGATTAAACCAGTGAAACGATTTTTGGGCCTCTTCCGGACCAGTATCGTGACCGGTTCATGGTTGAACCGGTCGAACCGGCGGTCCAGTCCGGTTTTAAAATCATTGATCAAAACAATATTTACCGTGAATATATGTATGGAAAGAGTATTAAATTCGTTGTTTTACCTAAAATAGTGATACCCCATGAATTAGCCGAGAATATTTCTCATTTCTAAGGACAAATAAATATTTGAACAAATGAAATATGAGGTGATTGAAATGAGAGAAAGTTGTGGAGGTTTATATAGGAGTAAGATTAAGAATGAAGGGTGAAGATGCAAACTTAAAATGGAGGGTTAAGATTAAAAGATAAAATTGTAAATGAATGAGAGTTGAGAATCTATATATATAAAAGGAGGAAAGTTCTCTCCATAGCTTGACACGTGGCTCTCCAGCTCTTGACATGTGGATTTGATGTTGTTGCCACGTTGCCATCTTCTGCCACCTAATCTTAGTGGATTAAGAGTACATTAAACTACAAATGAATTCAGAATATTAAGAGCCAAGAAAATTAAGTTGGTTTTCCTACGACTCTTCGATCACTTGCTTTTTTATTCTGTGTTTATTTCACCGTTTTGTTCGTCGTGCGTGCCTCTCAAGTTTCTCCTACTAAATCAGCATTTTCGCTTCGGCCGTCACCTACGTCGCTCATATTTTGGGACCCGTAACTGCTGCCCTTGAGTTCTTTGATGAGTTCAGCAGCAACGCTGACGGCTTGCTGCCATGAATATTCATGCAAGAAAATCGTCGTGAATATATATTTTAGTCCTAGATTTTCTTGCAAGTTTGGGCTTAATTAGTTGATATGTATATATATATTGATGCTTGATGTATAGTTACTTCAGATTAATGCACACACTTTCCATGCTTCATATATACGACTTCTTCGTTTCTATCAATTGTTTGGCCTACACCAAGGGAAGGTTACGAATTTCGTGAATTTGATTGTCGACTATGTTAAAATTCATGTTCAATTTGATTGGATTTTAGAAGAGAGAAGCAGCTAACAAGCAGAAGAACTTGGGAGCAAAAAGAAAGACTTGTCGTGCACTTGATCAGTGACATAGGGAATATGGTTGTGAGTCTCAGTGTCAATCGACAGAAAACCCCCTACCTTAGGCTTCTCAACATATTATGAGGTATTTAACTAAACGACGTCTCTAAATTTTAATTAATTTGAATGTGTTTAAAAAGATTGAACATTGATATCCATTTTAGTCAGCTTATGGGTAGTTTCTTTGTTTTTTGATTTCATTTGAGTCATGTACGTATGTACATGTGATCTTTCACCAAATGTATACTTTGGCAATGAGGAGAAAATAAAAATAAAAGCAAGAGGAACATAATGGATAATTTTGTATATGTTGGATGAGCTTCAGAATTTGAATGTTGTAATTTAAAAGTGATGAAATTAAAGTGTTGTGGAAATAATGTTGTTAGATGGGTGTTAGTATATATAGATCCTGTTGGTAGATGTGATTTGCAAGAATAAATCAATGAGAAGTGAGAAATTCTTGAAGAGTGATAAAGTTACAATTATTGCTCTTGGCAAGGCCTTAATTTCCTCACCTGCAGCTTGAACTTTAAGAGTACATTCCGTCTCAGGGTGAAGTGTAAAATTGATCAAATATTTATTTGGTGTCAACTATTTTAGTCTATGTGAATTAATTTTTAGTCCTATACTGACAAGATTGCAGAAGTGTCACTCATGTGAAATACCTGAGTTTCATGTAGCAATCAAACTAATCACCTAACGTCGCTTTCGTGACATAATGAGAAAAACTAATTAATTACTCCAACATTCTAAAATTAAAAAAAAATAAAAAAATCCACATAGGACTTAATTGAGAAAATTGATTCCTTAATATGAGACCAATTTTGCAATTTACGTGTCCGTCGTTTGAACGAGAGAAGTTATGAATGATCACTGCCCTCTCTAATATGTTTGATTCTCTTACTATTTTGTAGGAGAGCAAAATACTCAAGTTTCTTGGATTCATGTGGAATCCTCTCTCATGGGTGATGGAAGCAGCATCTATCATAGATATAGATACACAACATGGAAAGGTAGATGGATTTTAATTTTTTTTTTTTGGTAGAAACATATATGTGTCAATTAATGAGTAGATATTTTACTCTTTTTCTCCGTTTTGTTTGCAGAAACATAGTGTCGATTACAATGACTTTATAAGGATTATATCTCTTCTTATTGTGAATTCAACTATTAGTTTTCTTGAGGAGAACAATGCTGAAAATGCAGTTGTGGTTCTCATGGCTCTGAAATCTAAGGCCGTCTAACCAAAAATTGCAATATTTTCTAATTTTTTAAGACTTAATTTGCTCAACTTCAGTTTTTATAATATATATCCGTATGATCAGGTGTGATGTGATGAGAAATGAAATGAGTAAGATGCAGCGGTTTTGATTCTGAGAGATATTTTTAGCATAAAACTTAGAGACATAATTCCTGTTGATGCAAGATTGATGCAAGGAGAGCCCTTGAAAATTGATCAGGTTCTTTTAAATACTACTCCATCAAGCTACCTTGGTTAATGCATATGTGGAGTGTTCTCAATTTTAGGATAGATGGGATGGTTCAAGCGTAACTACTTAATAAAATAGACAGATTGATTTATCTATTGAAGTGATTATTGTTCATGATTAATTTAGTACAACTATCAACCTCTTGGTTAGCACAAGAATCGTGTACGTTTAGCCGTGTCTATACAATAGTAAGACATAATTTATCGTACAATAACATTCTTCTAATTTGAAACTGGTATAAAATTGATTCAATTAGGGAATCATGATTGGAAAAGCTCATGTGAAACTGTTATTGACTATCCTACAAATTCAATCTATCCCAAAAATCAAATTATTGATGATTTATTGATTTTACTTGCTTTTGTTATGATTGTTTGAAATTATTCTATAAAAAGATTTTTTTGTGTATTTTTAATATTGTTTCCCATTAAATGTAGGTCATTCTCAACTGACTTATATTCAGCAGCTGTCCTTTGTGCTTGATGTTAATGTTCGGGAATTTGTATTTGATTTTTTTTTATTTGGAATGGTTCTCAATTAATATTTGTCGTGGGATGATTAACAAAAAAGATTACAATAGTAGCATACAAAGAGACACAGTGGACACACTAATTTTTAACTAAGTATTTAAATCATAATAAGGTTTATTAATAAATGTAACTCAGAAATATCATGCATAAGCTCACTTAGACAAAGCCACTTCCAAAATGAAAAACAAGAAAGCTGAAATTTAAACAACTCAGATACCAAAAGCTAACTTAAGCAGTAAATTGGCTCCTTAAACCAATTTTCCATTGATGACGAGCTATCCGTTTAATCTCTTCTAACAAAGGGAATTGATTTAGAAGCATACAAAGAGACACACTCAACTTAGATAACTTTCAAATAAATATTTAAACCTTAAGATATAATAATAAATGTGATAACTAAACGTACATTTCTTTCCAGGTTTTTCAAGTCACACAACACAATTAGAAAATGGAACTCAATATCATATTTTGGAAATTATATTAATAGTTTTGTATACTTTAATTTTTTAGTTATGTACTCTCTCCCTCCGTTCCAAAAATATTTACAATAAAAAGTGGACACTCTATCTGAAAAAAAAAAGTACAATTAGAGTAGTGTGAGGTAATTTTGTAAACTTTTATGAATAGAGTATAATAAATAATTGGATTGAGTGTAAAAGGAATAATATTTTGTGTAAATATGTGAATATTGTGAGTGTATAATTTATGAAAAAAGTTTTTTTTTAGTTGTCCAAATAATTGTGGAACAAACGAATAAGGAAAATGTATAATCAATTATGAGATGGAGGAAGTACATTCTAAATATGATTTCATAGTTATATGCTTATATGATGTCATTATACTTTAAATTGTACTCCCTCCGTCTTATTATTAATTGAACATTTACTGTCTGCATGAGTTTTAATGTAGAATTATTTATTAGTATTAAAGATGATAAAATTGACTTTTATGAGAGATATTATGGGTATTTCAACTTTATTGAAGAGAAAATCTTTTGTTTATGTGTAAAAAGTAGTGACATGGTAGATATTTAAGGGAGATTTTTAAAAGAGTAAGGAGTGGATGACAAATGTTTAAAAAATAATTGAACAATGATTTTTTACAAATGTTTAAATAATAATGGAGCGAGGGAGTATATAATTGATCCGTTTAAATGTGTAATACTCTGATGAAACGAATATTTATTTATAGAAATAGAATTCATGCCCATATTATTGATTTGAACAAAAGATTCAGAACACAAGGGCAAAGTGTGTTTTTTTTTTTAGAAAGGTAATAATTTGATTGTTATTTTTTGTTGATTATTTTTAAAGAAAAATTTGGTTTATTCATTTAAAAGCAACAGAAAATATTTATTAAACAAAAAAGATAATTGACAATATTTTACAGACTAAAACTAGTTTTTTAAATGAAGAGATTTTAATAAAAGAGTTTAAGGTAGAAGGAGTGTGGTGGTGACATATGGCGATGAAGAGGTTTGCAAATATATAAAATTAAGATTAATTTACATAAAGTCTCGAGCATATAATTGATTTGTTATGTTTTGTCCTCAAGTCTCAACCAATGAGATTTAATTTGCCATTGTATCTTCCTTTTATAACATATTGAGTTTCCCTCCTAAACTAGTATGTGATTGGCTAATCAGAAGAATCTTTTTTTACCGTTGTCCATCAACTCTAACATACTATGTATTCAACAACCCCAAATCCCATTATTTTCTGAAAAGTAAAACCTCAAATCTTACCTCACATTGTGTGCATACCCATACGCGCGATGGATCCCGACTACATTCAGAACCCATACCCGCGATGGATCCCGACTACATTCAGAAGAAGAAGAGAGGGATGGTCGTGATGAGGAAAATGAAACGGGTGAAATTGATGGCTTGTTTTACCCCATCTGCGCTCTGAAGCTTGGTCATGTGGTGATGATCATCATATCTGGTATGCACTTTGTATTATATATCCCAACTGGCACTTCTAAAATTTCAAAATCGATCTTGTTTGGTTAATCAAATTTACTTTCTTTATCATTTTTGGAACATGCAATTGTTTGTCATGCGGACACATATATGGGTTGTCTTGCATTAAAAAGTGGTTGAGTTGCTCAAGCAAGGTACTTAATAGTTCTTTGATCAATTCTATTATTTCTATATTATGAATTTATGTAACTTGTTTTCGTTTTATCTTTTCATGTACTGACCAATTACTGCTTATTTCTTTACTTGGATTTCTCTCTGTTTTAGTGCCCACTATGTAAAAGAGAGAATTAAGCTACTTTATGCATCTCTAATTGTTGACGCCTATGAGGAGCTTGAGAAGGTACTTTGCCAAAATTGTAAATAAATATTAAGTGTTGTGATTTTGGATTAATTGATTTGGATTTTTTGTTTTAATTCTGCAGAAGGTAAAAACATTTGAGGCAGAGTGCAATTCTCTTAAGAGAAAGGTGAGGTAAATGCAAAACATAAATATTATTGTGTGTCTTCTGGATACCTCTTTTAAACAAATTAAACTGAAACTAGTGTGGTTTTAATTAGTTACCGTGATATAAATAAATTGCAAGTCTTTAAATTGTGAACCCGAGAATGGGTTTCGAAGGGGACGCGGTTGTGCTGGATTAGGGGTGGGAATGGGCCAGGCTACCCGACAGGGGCCTACGGCTCGGCCTACTAAAGCTCGGCTCGACTCGTTTAATAAACAAGCCGGGCTCAAGCTTTTTTAAAAGCCCATTTAATTAAAGAGGCCAAACCTAAGCTTTTTTTATAGGCATTTTAGGCCCAACAGGCCGACCTATTTAAATTAATTTATATATATAATATTATTAATATATAATTTATAAAAATATAATATAATATAATACATGAGATACGCCGCTTAGAGAAACCCTAAAAGTAAAAAAAAAACTCTCTGAACACTTTTTGCACGCTAGCTGCACACTCTTTGCACGTTTGTTACACGCTCGTTGCACACTCGATCGAAGCACGCTCGCTGAACATCCGCTGCACACTTGATTCAGTTAACATTATGTGATTTATATATTTTTTTTTATTGTTTGTTCATTCTTAGTCGAATTATGAGTATTATTAGTATGCCTAAAACGAAGTATTCTCAAATTGTTGATAATTTGTAATTTTTTTATCCATTTGATGGGGTTGGGTAACTTGTTATGATAGTGATATTGAGTAAGATATGGCTAGGCATTATTCTTGATTTTTTTTTATGTTTCTCTATTTTTATTTTCGCACAGTGATTAGTGGTTGTGAAGCTGGTGCCTCTGTTTTTTTTTTTCTGGACAATCACATTTTCAATATAATTTCATTAATTTGCCTTTTCCTGATTAATTTTTTTTTATGCTTATTAAAATAAATTGAACACAGTATTCTCAAATCTCAATTATTAGTATTTCAAATCCCAATTATCATGGTTATTGATTTATGAGATTTATTTAAAATTTATGGATTTTAGTAAAATTCTGATATTTATTAATTTTGTGTTTAACGTATATTTTACAAATATGTGATGACACAACTTCATCTACTCCATCTACACCATCTGCTCCGCAAAAAATAGTAATATTGATAATACCGAATATAAAAATGACAATGATTGTGTCATTAAAAAAGGAAAGCTACTCCATCTACTCCGCAGAAAATAGTAATATTGGTAATACCAAATATAAAAATGACAATGATTGTGTCGTTAAAAAAGAAAAGGCAAAAGACATAAATTGTGTGGAATGATTTTGAGGAATTTTTTGTTCATTCATTATAAAATTTCAGCATGTTTTATAATTTTTTTTTCTTATTTATTTTAGGGGGCTCAACATGAAGATGAGATCATCTTGAAGAATTGATGTATTTTTTCGTTGTAATTGTTGAAAAGAACATTCTGTTATTATTATTTTATTTTTTTAACTTTTTTTATGATTTGGTGGTACTGATAATTCAATTGTTGTATTTTATTTTATTTTGAAATACACTTGAAAAGGCCTTTAAAAGGCTTTCAGGCCAGACTTATTTATTAATTAGGTCTTTTCACCTAGTGATTTTTTAAATAAGAACATGGTTTAAATTAGTTTCAAATTAAGATCAAAATGTAATATAAATGTACCATCATGCCCTTACTATTTAAATTTTGAATTTAATATATATAAAGTCAATTAGTTTTAAAATTTAAATGCTTGTCTATCAACTCTTCGAAAATTCCGCTAATCAATTAAGAAATCCAAAATTAAAACTTTCCTAAAGCTAACGTCAATTCCATTAATTGATCTGCAGAAAAATAATTGAGTCATCACATTTATATATATTGAGTCATTACTTTTGTATTTATTTATTTCATTATATAAGCAAAATCAAGTAATTATATTATATAATATTACTGAAAATTGAATATAATTTTAATAGGATACACATGAAATACTAAATTTAAATTATGCAACTTTATTGCATAAAAGTAAAAAATAACCTTATATTATAAATTTGACGTTTAAAAAAATAAAATATTGTTTTTATATATATTAATTCAACATAAAATAAATGTCATATAAAGAAAAATATGTAATGTGGAAAAATATGTTTATTTATTATTTCATTAGTGTAGGAAAATTTATATTATCTTGTAATAATGTTATAATATATTGAAGTTAAAATTAAATTCTCATTAATACATATGACCCATTAGATGTCACACATTCTCCACTACAAAAAAAAAAAAAAAAAACGTTTATACCTCAACTTCCCCAATACATGTAACTGTTGTTTAATGAATAACCAAAATTTACTCCACTACCCCAACTTAAATGGTTGGTTTATTTCATATTCAATTAAATCTTTGAATTGCAGTACAAAGAACTACACTACACCGAATTTATATTCATTGTTTATTATAACAAATATTTGTTTTCTTTTCTTCTGCAGAAATCATTAAAAAAATGATGCATTTTTCAAGGTTATTAGATATAATTTAAGACAATATAACTTCTGATATTTTGGTGACGGTGCCAGCAAACAACTTTCGTTTTATGCAGAACGAAATAAGTTTTTTTGCACACATAATACTATGCAGAAGGACGAACATAAATTCTGCATATTTTTTAAATAATGCAATCAGTTTCTTTATATTCTTTGCATATTATGAGTCCGATGTGCATTAATAATAAAAATTAATTAAAATAAATCAAAATTCCGTATATTGAAACATATACTATATACATTAAGTTTTTTTTTCAATTATTTTTGTTGTTTTTTTTGTTAATGAATACGAAAACAACAATAATATGACACCAAGTACTACAGAGAAAAAATATGAAAAATAAACAACAAGTATCTGCAAATAATATTAACTGTGCAGAAAAATAACATAAATTATGCAATACAAATGATTTAATGCATAAAATAAGTGTGCTAGATCTGCATATTTGCATATTATATCTTGGCATGCAGACCATATATGCATTTAAACAGATAGTAATCTATTGATAACTATAAGTATTAAAGAAATGATGCAGTATTTACATATGATTGTGGAATGTTAAGTGAAAAAAGAGATATCAATTATTATGACATAATTCTATTTAAAAAAAATCAATACATAAACCAATTAAACTTAACAACGGAAATTCTGCAAATAAATTAAAACAAACCAGTCGTAATTATTGAAATCAGAACTACATACTCAATAAGATATTTTAAAACAGTAAAAAACACACTAAAAAAAAGGTAAAAAACCTACACAATTCTAATGAGAAGTATTAGTCTTGTCGGTTCCAAAAACAGATGCACACCTCAAAGAATCGTGTTTGCCTTTTTTGCCACAAGTCTTACAAGTACTCGATTTTGTCTTCCGAAATTCTCCATATGAATAAGCATTCCTCAACAACATTATGATTGGATGTGCAATGCTTTTTTATAACACATGCTACCCACGCCTGTAAATTCAGTTGAATTGAAATATTGAGGATCCTGACTTGAATCAGTGGATACAATATTTTTGTGTTGGTTTACAGATACTTGTTGGGATGCATAGTAATTAACAATAAAATTCTCTCTTATATAATTACTTTTTACATTTCCAGAAATGTCCAGGACACTCGCTGGAAGCTTACACCGACTGTCATTATAGTCTATAGCCCTATTTTCCAAATTATCAGAATTCTGGTCCGCAATAATGCGAACAGATGAATGTTGAACATCTAAATAAACATTAACTAATTTTTCTGAAGAAAACTGGCAAAACTCAATTAATCCACCCAAATCATCGTCCGATGCCAAACAACAATTATTAATGCTACCAACTGAATACGACATTGATATAGTATTGGAAAAAAACGTATGCCACGTACCAATGATTTGATTCACAACGTCTGCATACAGTGAAGAGTGACTAACACGAACCAACTTGGTCTTCCCATTGAATTCGATTTTCAGAATCACCACAGAGTCCATCGATTAAGATTCTGCAACTTAAATGAGAAAAAATATGCAGAATCCGATTAACAAACCACAATGACGAACTCGATTGGGAAATTACGATTGGTTTAATTGAAAATTACTATCAATCGTGCAGATTGCATACGAATAAGAAAGGTAATATTATTATTTCCATAGCAGTGATATTAAACGGAAGGAATCTTTATGGATTGGAATGTGGTTGAATATATGGCAAAAAATAAGGAAGATTACGACTTGTTCCTTTAATTATTAAATTAATAAATTAATCTTCATATTTAAATATAAGGGCATAAAGGGTTATTAACATATGTCTTTGTCCTTATTTAAAAAGATTATATTAGTGGTCCTTTATTAAGAAGGTAGGTCTATGAAGGGTCTTTTTTATAAAAATTCTCTCAGGGATTTCACATATTAGGTCTTTCCACCTAGTGATTTTTTAAATAAGGACATGGTTTAAAATAATTTCAAATTAAGATCAAAATGTAACATAAATGTACCATCATGCCCTTACTATCTAATTTTTGGAATTAATCTAGAGAAAGTCAATAAGTTTTTCAAATTTAAATGCATATATATCAGCAATAGAGTAATTTACGTTAACCAAAATTAAAACCTATGTTGGTCCTAAAAGGAGTATATAACAAGTGTATGGGGGGGGGGAATACACTTGTATGCAAATCTTTTCAAACTTTGATCAAACCAGACTTCAGCAAGGTTGTCCTAGACAACTCTGCTGTTATGATTAACTATTTATAGATAATCAAACTACTAAGTACTATTGAATACTTAGTTGAATAACTATCTAAGGGAGTTATATGTGCGGAATTAGTGGTTGGCCCTTTAGTTTAAACTCCTTTTAAATTCTGAAATCACCTTAACAATTTATCCAGTTTCAGGAAACTTGTCCAAATATGTTTTGCACAATTTTAGGTAGATATCTTTGAAAGTTCAGTTTGTGTGCAGTGTTGAATGAATGTAATTGCGTGGTAGTAAATCAACACAAGAGTTTATAGTGGTTCAGAGACTCAAGCTCCTACATCCACTTTCCCTAATTTAACAAGATAATTCCTTCACTCTTGGAATTAACTTATTTTATAGTGTCAAGGTGCACTTGATCAACCACACCACTCCTTGGTGCCTTGATCCCTAGGATGTCAAGAGTCCTAGTACCCTTTCTCAACTCAGAACTGAACTGTTCTTCTCTCAACAGTCAGCTCCTTCCACTTCTACTACTACAACCTTCTAACTTTCTTTCTTGAAAGGTATACGGGTTGAAGTTTGATTCCTTGAGATATCCTTTACAATGAGGTTCAGTGTATAAGGATATGATATCTCTCTAAGCTTTGTATAGATGTACAATGAGGTTCAGCTTAGATGAAGTGTTTGAAAACTAAGAAAGTCTCTTTGAAAGCTTCAGATTTGTTTCTTGTTGTTGGATAGTTGGATAGATAATGGATGCTTTCAAATGGTCTTCAACTCCTGTATTTATAGACAAAATTGAGGATTTGCCCGTTGGAAAGACAGCCTCAATTGTCTATAAATGTCTTCTTTGAACTTTGCAACTGGAAGACAGATTCTTGATAGTGACATGTCTTTTGATTGGGAAATAAACGGCTGTAACTACCTTGTCTTCACTTTGCAGCACTCTTCCCAATGTCTGACTTCAAGATTCACTTGATCAAACATGAACATTACTTCATATGATTGATCCTTGGATAAGGACAACCTTCCTTATCACTTGGTCAATTCTGCTTATCAAGATCAGCAGACTTTTGCTTATCAGCAGTGTTGGCTTTAGCTATTCAGATGACTTGGCTCTTTCAATTTCCATGAATTCTTAGAGTAGGTCTTTGTGCATTCATGGCAATGGATAGGTCTCCTTGACCTTATCAGCATAGTTGGGATGGTCTTGTCATAAATCTGGTACAAAGTTGCTGAGACAAACTTGCTGGACAAACCTTCTGATCTTGTATGCTTCAGTAGACTAGGTCTTGATGATGCATTTAACTCACTTGTGTTTCAAATAGGTTGGTCTAATCTTTGATCAGCATAGTTGTCTTTCAGCAGTCTTAAGACAAAACTTGATTCTGATCCTTGAGAGGGACATGGTCTTGAATACTTCTAAGTATGAGTTCCCCCTCAACATGTACATCTATCATTCTAAGAGTTGCCTAACATACCAGCTTCTTCATTAATATGAACTTCATATTTCAACATTCCTGAAACATGTTCATGTAATCTGACTTATCTAATTGGCATGTCTAAGGGGGGTTTTGGTATCATAATCAAAAATCATTTTATTCCCAACAATTTCCCCCTTTTTTGATGATGTCAAAACCTATACAATCTATGCAAAGGTGACTTGACTACACTTATTACTTTTTTCTTCAGTAGAGGTGACTTAGGTCAAGTTTTCTGAAAGAAAATGTGTTAGTGTAATTACTGTTTTTATTGCATATAGGTTGTTAAGTCAGGCAAGTTGAGATCATATAATGTTGTTTCTTGATTCATAAACACGTTCAACTATCATTAATAATATCATGGATCATTACAGGCATGTTGATAGTTAAACAAACATATCAGAGCACGAATCAACAACATTACATCAGCAAACGTGGCTTCATCTTGTTGTAGGTTGCTCTTCTTCTTCTAGAAGTCAGCCCTTCTCTTATCCCTTGCTCTATTTGCTTCCTTAATCAAACCCATCTTCTCTTGGGCTCTCATCATGGCCAGCTTCTGTTGAGTTTCAGGATCCTTGCCATATCCTTCTACAAACAGCTTGGATGGATCTAGCACTGTTGTCTTCTTCTTTGGTTCAGGTCCAAAGCCTTCTTCAAATAGCATTTCAACATTTTCAGTAGCTTTGGGACCTTCAGCAGATTTGTTTCAGAAGACTTGGCAGTTTCAGCATTCTTGGCTTCTTCAGTAGTTTTGACCTGTTCAGCAGTCTTGTCCTTTTCAGCAGCTTTAGCCTTTTTGGAGAAAGGTTCTTCTTCTTCAATTCTGAATTCAAGAGGTAGATCAAGGTTGTTAGGAAAATCTGTAAAAGTTTCAATTTTCCTCTGGCTTCCTTTAGCCTTTTTGAGTTGGCCTCTTGTCTGGACTCCTTCAGTGGACTTGTCCAGTCCTGACATTTCTCCTCCAGGCCTCTGCTGAAGCCTTGCTCTTTCTTCTTGAGCTGATGCCATAGAATTTTTCATGGCTATGGCCAACTGTTCTTCTTCATCAAGCTCTTCCAGGTTCAACACTACTGCTTCTTTGCCTTTGGATTCTGGCACTTTCTCCTTGCCTTTGCCTTCACCAATGGTCAAGGCACCTTTTGCCCTTGCTCTTTCCCTTTCCCCCTTTTTGGCAGCATCAAAGCATTGGGGTTTCAGCTCACTCATTGTAGTGGCCATAAGGGATTGGGCTTGATTTAAGGACTTCATCTCCTCTAGCAGATATACATTCTCATCATGTATATTTTGCATTCTGTCACTGCTCAAGCTTAGGAAAGCTAGAACAGGCTTCATTTTCTGCCCAACAACCTCTTCCATGGTTGTTTTGAGGGATGCATCAAGGCTTGCCTTCAAGAAGTCAGTAAGATTGGCCACTGCACTTTCAGCAATTTTGGCCATCACTTCTTGTGAATTTTTTTCTGAAACAACTTTCACCATTGCTAGCCTCATCTCTTCAGCTCTCTTCTTCTGAATAGCACTTTTCTTTCCTAGTGCTTGCTTGATCACCAGTTTTAGTGCCTTCACATTGTTGTTGTGATTCTCTATCATCAACTTTTGATCCCTCTTCACACCCTTTGTGAAGGATTCCATGCTCTCATTGGCCTTCTGGACTTCAGTAGAGATGGTTTGCAACCCAGACTCTACTTCACTAATCCTTGCCTCAATTGTGGGCAGCACCACATCTTTAGAGCCAGTGAGCCTCATCTCAACAGATGCCAAGGTTCTACCTTGCTTATCCAAGGCTCCTGAAGTTTCAGCATGAGCAGTTTGGACTTGATGAGCCCAGGAGTCCAACTTTGCTGATTGTTCACCAAGAATAGCTTGGGCTGAGTTGGAATCCACCTGAATGTGTGTATCAGTGAGGAGATCATCTGCAAATATTTGGTCAAAAGATATACCTGCAATATCAGAAAAATCAAAGGGGTTAGAAAATAAACAATCATCACCCTCAGTATTTTTAGCATAAGACTCTGATACATCAGCAGTCTTCTCCTCATTTTCAACTGATTCCTTTCTCCCTTCAATATTAATTTCCTCACACAAACGGACAGGCCTCATCTCCTTAAGGGTTTCCTGAAGTTCAGACTTGACTTCAAGAATAACCTGCCCTTCCTCACTTATTCCACCCTCATTTGGTGGTACACTCACTATCTTAGTGATTACAACATCTCTCTCATCTACAGCTCCCTCTGGTTTTTCCACTAAATTTTCCTTTTCAACTCCTTCTCCTAGACCTGCAACATCTCCACCCTCAACAGGGTTCAAAGATGGCAGTTGATGGGAGATCACAGTGCTTATTTCTGCAGCCACTGAGTCATCCTAAATGATTAAGGGTTGGTCAGTGTCCAACTCTGCTGACACTGATGAGGCCTTAATCAAACCAACTTCTAAGGTAGGAGCCTCAGCATCTGGAAGTTGTGCCTTAGGTTCAGAAGAACCTTCATTGGCAGATGCATCTTTGGCTATGTCACCAGCTCTGGTCAACACTTCTGAAGATACAGAACCTTTTCTATGATAGATCAATAGAGGGGTTGAAGGCAGTTTGGTTTCAGGAGGGTTGGGATGAGAGGGTTTTGGGGGGTTTGAAGGATCATCTTTGCTATCATCATCATTTTAGCTGTTATCAGGGTGTTTGATCCCTTTAGCCAGTCTCTCTTTATCCTCAGCAATCTTGGCATCTACCAACTTTGCAAACACATCCTCATCAGTGAGGAATCTTGTCTTGTTTACACCAGCAAAGTGTAGTAATCTGCTTTCCTCTATCTGCCACCAGTTTGCACCCTTATCATGGATGACTTGAGCAATCTCCATGATTTTCTTATCCTTTAATTCTACTAATGCTCTCAAGGCATGGAACTGATCTTGCAATCTTGGAAATTCAGCAAGTTGTGGATACAAACTATCCACAGTAGCTTTGGCTCCTCCTCTGAGCATACTTTCATAAGTATACTCCTCCTCATCCTCACTTGACTGAGGACTTTGGGTTATGGGGGAGTTGGCTCTGGGTTCAGGGGAATTTGCTTGAAGAGTGGCTTTAGGAAGGTTGAGCTCGGAAGGGTTGGCTTCAGAGGGATTGGGTTCAACAATGGGTGCTTTAGTTGCTTTTGAGAGCAATGGATCTAAAGGGTCTTTGCTCAGAGGGGTTGGCTCTATAAGTACATGTTCTAAGGCTTTTGAGTACTTGAGCATTGATGAATCAAGTGGAGATAGAAGTCTTGATTCATCCACAACAATATCAGCCAGCACATCCATTGGCCCTCTTTGTGCACTCCCTTCTGGAGAATATCTCTTGTTAGGTTCAAAGGGGTGATGGGTTAGTTTTCAGGGGTTTTATGGGTATCAGGGGAATTGGGCTCATGATGTTGGGTTTCAGGGAGTTTGGACTCAGGAGTTCCAGAACCAGAAGAATTGGTTCTAGATTTGGATTTAGTTCTGCTTTCTGCCCTACTTTCCCTTAAGGCAACTTGAAGGGTCCTTTCTTCCTGAAGATCCAACATCTTCTCAGAGGGTTTGACCCTTCTCTTGCTAGCCCTGCTACTGCCACTTCCTTCCTCCTCAGGGAAAACTTCCCTGATCCTTTTATCTCCCTTTTTCTTCTGCCTTACTTCATTATACTTTTGTCTCAACTCTTCTGAATGATCAGAGGGAACTTGTACTCCTTCTTTTGCAACCTCATCAACCTCTGTTGATGCTCCTGAGGTTTGCTCTGAGGGGAGTTGAGACAACTTCTTTGTCTTCACAGCCCTTGCTTTAGTCCTCTTCTTCATTTTAGGCTTCTCCTCAACCTTTTCTTCAGCGGGTTTGGCCAGAAGCATTCTTATTTGTTCAATCTTTTTGCTCAACTTCCTGAACATTACTTTCTGGGCTGGGAGAGGCTTTGCAAATGTTTGCATCTCAGTGTAGTGAGAAAAACTCTCTATCAGTAAGCTTGCCCTTGTGCAATACTTGAGTTTACCCTCTAACACCACCTTGTTGTGGACTCTCACTTTGAATTTAGCCTTCTCCTTCATCATTTCATTCAAGATGAATTCTCTCCAGTTGAATTTGATGCCCTTATTACTGGCATCAATCACTGCAGCCATAATTTTGATTCTGGGTGGACTTACTTGCTCTAAGCTCCCAGTATTGCTTAGCAGACTCTTTGTAATTACCTCAAAGAGTTTGAGATATTCAGGCTTAAGAGTTCTTTTGTGTTGAGTGGAGGAAATAGGACCTGGTACTAGCAACCATTCTTGAGCAATCTCCTCTTTATGCCCATTTCCATAGAACTCTGGATTCCTTCCTTCAGAAGGCAATCCAAAAGCACTTTCAACATCTTCAGACGAGAACTTAACTCTGTGGAATCTCTCTTCTTCTTCACCTTCTGCAATATATGACAACCTTGTTGTCACCTCACCATCCTCTGGTTTGCCTCTCCATTTAAGGAAGGCAAAGAACTCTGCCATATAACCTTCAAGGCAAGAACTGGGCCTTTCTTGCATGAACTTTTGCAAGCCTGCTCTTCTCAACCATCTTAGGGTTGGAGTGATTTTGGGATCTTCACTCGCAAAAGAGACTATCGGTTCGAAAATAAAGTTGTTTTTGTTACTGAGGTACTCAAAATCAAGGTCAAGAGCCTTGTTTGTGAAATCAACAACCATCTCTGGTTTTGCTTTAGGAGCCATTGATGAAACAGTAAGGTTTTTGAGAGAGTTTGAGTAGATGAAAGCTAGGGTTTCAAGAGAGTTTGAATGCGTGGGGAAGAAATGAGCTTTGTGGGTTTCTTAAGACTTGTGAATATTCCAAAAGGAATGTATGTCAATGAGTAGGTGAGTCTTAAGGCAATTCAAGGGTTTACAAATGAGGAAATCAAGTTTGAACGACCAAGATTGATTTCAGGGGAGTTGGCCAGACTTGATCCAACGGTTATTAACCAATGAAACAGTAGAAAGCTGTTTTTATTCAAACGTGGGAAGGAGTTAATATTAGTTAATGGCTGGGGGGTTTTCAAGATAGATCATGGCTTGAAATGTTTAATGCAAACAAGAGTTAAATCTTGGAATTTAATGCATTGAAAACGACTTTTTGGGTAGGGGACAAATTAAATCCTTGAAAAGGTGATAGCTTTAAGAGGAATGAGACAGCTATCGAAATAGGCAATGATTACCCAAAATAGGTGCTTATCAGACCAAGATTTGGTTTGATAGCCAAGACAACTTATCTGACCCCACATGGATAAGTGTCCTGAAATATGATGGACAAGTGTCCTGAATTTCAATGGACAAGTGTCATGTTCAATTGAGGTCATCTTTTCTGAATTTCAGTAGACTTGACCAAGTCTGTTGAACATCACTTTCAGTTCCCCTTTGATTAGTTAACTCCTTTGGGCTTACTTGTTCAACTTCCCTGGATCAAGAAGTCCCAATTCTGATGATAATTCCAAGAATCTAGCTTCAGCAAGTGGCTTTATCAAAATATCAGCCTTTTGATGATCAGTGTGAATTTTCACCAACTTGATGTCTTTCTTCTCCACATGATCTCTGATGAAGTGATGCTTGATGTCCACATGCTTGCATCTTGTGTGCAAGACTGGATTTTGTGATATTGCAATGGCACTGTTGTTGTCACAGAAAATTGGCACTTCAGCAGAGTTGACATTGTAATCTTTCAGTTGTTGTCTCAACCAAAGGATCTGAGCACAACAACTTCCAGCTGCAACATACTCAGCTTCAGTAGTGGAAGTAGCCACTGTGTTTTGCTTCTTGGAAAACTAAGATATGAGTTTGTTTCCCAAGAATTGACATGTCCCTGAAGTGGACTTTCTGTCAATTCTACAGCCTCCATAATCAGCATCTGAGTAGCCAGTTAACTCTATATTGTCATCAGCAGGGTACCAAAGGCCTAGATTTTCAGTGCCTTTGAGATACCTCAAGATCCTCTTAGCAGCCTCTAGATGGCTTTTCTTAGGATTTGCTTGAAACCTTGCACAAACACCTACTACAAAGGTGATGTCAGGTCTGCTGGCAGTGAGATAGAGGAGTGAGCCAATGATTCCTCTATACTCAGTAGAATTGGTTGTAACACCACTCTCATCTGGATCCATCTTCCAATTTGTGTTCATAGGGATCCTTACTGGCTTGCTAGTGGCACACCCAAATTTCTTAATCATTTCTCTAGTGTACTTTGCTTGATTGATGAAGATTACTTCCTTTGATTGCTTGACTTGAAGACCCAAGAAGAAGTTCATCATACCCATCATTGACATCTCAAACTTGCTTTGCATGAGCTTTGAGAACTTTTCACAAAGCTTCTCATTGGGGGATCCAAATATTATGTCATCAACATATATTTGGACAAGCAAGATGTCATCTCCTTCAGTGATTCTGAAGAGAGTTTTGTCCACAGTTCCTTTGATAAATCCATGGTCCAAGAGGAACTGTGACAGTGTATCATACCAAGCTCTTGGAGCTTGCTTGAGTCCATATAGAGCTTTCTTCAGTCTGTAGACTTGGTTTCCAATCTCAAAACCAGGTGGTTGCTCTACATAGACTTCTTCCTTCAAAACTCCATTCAAGAAGGCACTTTTGACATCCATTTGGTACACTTTGAACCTCTTGTGGGCTACATAGGCTAGGAAGAGCCTTATTGCTTCTAGCCTTGCCACATGTGCAAATGTTTCATCATAGTCAATTCCTTCTAATTGACAATAGCCCTTGGCCACCAATCTGGCCTTGTTTCTGACTATCACATCATTCTCATTCTTTTTGTTCTTGAACACCCACTTGGTTCCAATAACATCTTGATGTGAAGGTCTATCCACCAGCTCCCATACATCATTTCTGGTTAATTAGTTCAGCTCTTCCTGCATTGATGTGATCCAATTTGCATCTTGAAGTGCTTCCTCAAAGTCACTTGGTTCCTGTTCAGATAGGAAACAACAAAACAAAGCACTTTCACCATGAAACCTTCTAGTTTTGACTCCTACACTTGGATCACCAAGTATCAGATCAGTAGGATGGTCAGATAACCATGTCCTTCTTTTTCTGATCCCTTCAGTAGGGTTGTCCTCTACTAAGGTTGAGTCACTAGCATCATAAAATTCAGGAAAGTTTAATTCAGGATCTAATTCAAGATCATATTCAGGGGTGTTGTCCTCAATGTCAGGGACATTGGAATTTTCAACATTAATGTTTCCCCTTTGAATATTTAATCCATTTACTACCTCAGCAGGGCCTGCTTCTTCATTGGTAGTTGTTACCTGAGTGTGAACTGGGATTGGGTTATTCAGTTCACCATTTCCTTCAGCGGGGTTTGCCTCAGGTAGATTGCCTTCAAGATTGTTGTCCAGTGTGATGTTTTCAGGAGGGTTGGCTTGGACAACATCTATGAATACAGTGTCCTTGTCTTTTAGGCTCAATCTGGTTGTTCTTTGTGTGATTTCTTCAGTATCCAGGTTCTTATTCCTGATCTCAGAAGTAGATTCATCAAACACAACATGAGGTGTTTCTTCCACAATAAGGGTTTTACAGTTGTAAGCCCTGAAAGCTCTACTGATTTGGGAATATCCAAGAAATATCCCCTCATCAGCTTTGTTGTCAAAAGCTTTCAACTACTCTTTCCCATTGTTGTGAATGAAACACTTACAACCAAATATGTGAAAATAAGACACTTTGGGCAATCTTCCTTTCCAGAGTTCATAAGGGGTTTTCCCTTGTCCCTTAGTGATCAAACATCTATTCTGAGTATAGCATGTAGTGTTTATAACTTCAGCCCAAAACCTCTTAGGTAAATTTGAATCAGCAATTAAGGTTCTAGCAGCTTCTTTCAAAGTTCTATTTCTTCTTTCTGCAACTCCATTTTGCTGAGGGGTTCTACCTGCTGAGGTTTCATGGGCAATTCCATTTTGTGTGCAATACTCATTGATGTATGAATTTATGAACTCAGTGCCTTTATTAGATCTTATTTTGATTATATTAAGGCTTTTCTCATTTGACAGTCTCTTTAACAGTTCAGGGAGTTTGAGTTGTGTTTCTTTCTTATTAAGGAGAAATACTACCCATGTGAACCTAGAGAAGTCATCTACTACAACCAATGTGTATTTTCTACCATTTATGCTTGCAAGGGTAATTGGTCCAAACAAGTCCATGTGTAATAGTTGAAGTACCCTTTTAGTAGAGATGGCTGGTTTTCCTTTGAATGAGGCTTTAATCTGTTTTCCTTCTTGGCATGGTTTACAAACATGCTCTTTTATGAAAACCTCATTAGGTAGTCCTTTTACTAATGCATTTCTAGCAAGCTTGTTCATTGATTTAAAGTTCAGGTGGTTTAGCCTTTTATGCCATAACCAGCTTTGTTCACTAGAGCTTTTGGCAATAAAACATGCAGCATCAGTAGACTTGTCCCAGTCAGCAAAATACACATTTCCTTTTCTAGTTCCAGTCAGTAGGGTTTGTTGAGTTCCATCTTTGATTAAACATTTTCCACATGAAAACTCAACATTAAAGACTTTATCACAAAACTGACTTATGCTTAAGAGATTATATTTGAGACCAGCCACATAAGATACATTGGATACCTTGATATTACCAATTATCAAGGTACCATAACCTTTTGTTGTTGCTTGTGAGCTGCCTCCAAATGTGACATTTGGGCCTTCTTTTTCAGTGAAATCAGTGAGGAGATCTTTGTTTCCAGTCATGTGCCTTGAGCATCCACTGTCAAGGTACCATGCTGATCTTTTGTTCATACTCCTCATCTTCTTGTGGCCCTTAGGTACCTGCAATTAGCAAGTTTTAGGTACCCTTTGAATTTTGGGTCCTGAGAGGTTAGTTGTACCTTTATGAACCCAAACTTGCCTAATTACCCTGATTTATTCAAGGTGGCTAAGTTGTTTTCCTCTAGCATCAACATACACTGTCTTTCCCTTAAATTCCTTTGGAAATGAGTGTGTGAAAGTATTGACTCTGTAAGTTTCAGGAGTGTTGTCAAATCTCCTGAACTTATGAGTTCTTTGTGCTACTTGAGGAAATATTTGAGGAAGGGCATATTTATGACCATTACCCTTTACCATAGGTCTGTTCAACTGAGGTTTCCTCAGAGGAGTTGGCCTAGGCTGAACATACCTTGGACACCCTCTCTGAAATTTTTTCAGATGAGTTACCCTTCCATTGGGCCTACTCTGTTGAACACCATTTCTCTTGTGTTCAGGGTCTTTGGCCTTTTCCTTAGGTTTGGGCCTAGTTCACTGAATCACTTTAGTGGGCATCTCATGCATTTTGCCCTTTCCTTTGTTCAGTGGCTGAATTATTTCATTTTCAGCTTGTTGTGCCACTGATTTAACAAAGATTTTCTTAGTGTTACTTGTAGAAGCAACACTAAGACAAGGTGAAGATTCAAATGGATCAAATCCTAATCCACTTCTCTGAGCCATATGTCTTTGGTAACTTTGAATTTCCTCTATTGCTCTAGAGGATTTCTTCAAAGCAGACATCTTTAATTTCAGGCTCTCTTCACTTGTTTTAAGAATGTCATACTCATGTGAGAGGTTTTCAAATTTTGCTTGAAGAATTTTAAGTTCAAAGTCTTTCCTCTTCTAAGTAAGTAGTTGTTCATCAAGCTGCTTTTGTTGGTTAACTATCCTGAGAGTGGCTTCATCAAGCTCTCTCAAGACTTGTTGATACAACTTAGTAGACTTGACATCAACTACCGATTCAGAAGGTTTTGCAAGTTCTATTGACAACCTTTCATTTTCTCTCACACAGTTGTCATGAAATTCTTGTAGCCTAGTAAAGTCTTCCATTAACTTTCCAAAAGAAAGTTCCAGGTTGACTTCACTAGTGTTTTGTGAAAGAAATGATGGTGAGCTAGAAGTAGAGGATACCTCATCATCCTCTAAGGCCATGTTGCACACATCATCATCATCACTGTTTGAGAATAGTCCATCATCAGAAGAGTTAAAGCTTTCAACAGTGTCAGACTCATCACCAACCATCATGGCTTTCCTATTGGTGAATTTTTTGTCTCTTTTTGCTTGCCTCTCCTTTCTCTCCTTTGAGCTGAGTTCAGGGCAGTCATATTGAAAGTGCCCCTTCTCTTTGCAGTTGAAAAACAGGTCCTCATCATCATCCTTCTTTTGGTCATCTCTCCTTCTGGATGATGAGGGTTCAGCTCTACTGGACTTTCTCCTATCAGAGTACTTGTCCTCTGATCTTCTTTCTTCAGGCTTTTTGTCCTCAGCCTGGCTTTCAGGAGAGTTGTACCTTCTCCTGAATTTGTTGTCTTGGTAGAATTTCTTGTATCTACCAAACCTTGAGTTAAGCTTGTCAAATCTTCTACCCATCAGGGCCATTTCTTCCTTCATTTCAGCCTTAGAGACTGACTTTGATGATCTAAGAGTGGGTTGAATTTCTGGTTCAGCAGCTTTGGCTTTGAATGCCACTCATTTGGTTGGTAATGAAGGTTCCTCAACAGGCTTTCTTCTGTTGAGATCAAACTCATAGGCTTTGAGTTTTGAGAAGATTTGTTGAATGGGCATGGTGGAGAGATCTTTTGTGTTCTGCATCATTACTGAGTATACATCCCACTTTTGAGTGAGACTTCTTAGAATCTTAAGAGCAACTTCTCTCCTGGAGTACACCTTGCCCAATGAGTTGATTTCATTCATGATATCTGTAAATCTACCAGCAAACTTGTCAATAGACTCCTCAGGCTCCATTGTGAATTGCTCAAACTTCTGCACAGCAACTTTGAGCTTATTCTCCTTGATTTTGGCAGTACCCTCACACATTTCAGCAAGGGTGTCCCAAATTTCTTTGGTTGTTGTGCAGTGGTAGACTCTTCCCATTATTGCATCTGAAATAGTCTGGTAAAGAGTGTTCATTGCAAGATAATTCAGATTATCTTTTCTTTTCTCCTCAGTGGTGAGATCATCTTCATCCTTGGGGATTTCTTCCCTTATGTCAGCTCTTTGTTCTTCAGTCATCCTAGGAATGATTTGAGTGAACACAAAAGGTCCTCTTGTGATCACTCTCAGCATATCATTGTGCAGGCATGCAAGATGAGCTCTCATTCTGATCTTCCAGAAGTCATAGTTCTCAATTGAGAACATGGGTAGTTTGTGATGAGATATATGGTTGATTGGATCAGTGGCCATGTTGTTGATTCCTTGAACAGCATCATGTGGAACAGCATTGTTTTTGGCCATATCTCAAGCAAGATGGGTTAGTTACAGATATGATAGATTTCAAATAAAGATCAGTTCAGTGACCACACTAAAATGTGTCTTTGAAAATTAAAATGGATTTTCAGAAGCAGTGGTCTATGAACCCCTGCTCTGATACCACTTGTTGGTCCTAAAAGGAGTATATAACAAGTGTATGGGGGGGAATACACTTGTATGCAAATCTTTTCAAACTTTGATCAAACCAGACTTCAGCAAAGTTGTCCTGGACAACTCTGCTGTTATGATTAACTCTTTATAGATAATCAAACTACTAAGTACTATTGAATACTTAGTTGAATAACTATCTAAGGGAGTTATATGTGCGGAATTAGTGGTTGGGCCTTTAGTTTAAACTCCTTTAAATTCTGAAATCACCTTAACAATTTATCCAGTTTCAGGAAACTTGTCCAAATATGTTTTGAACAATCTTAGGTAGATATCTTTGAAAGTTCAGTTTGTGTACAGTGTTGTATGAATGTAAGTGCGTGGTAGTAAATCAACACAAGAGTTTATAGTGGTTCAGAGACTCAAGCTCCTACATCCAATTTCCCTAATTTAACAAGATAATTCCTTCACTCTTGGAATTAACTTGTTTTATAGTGCTAAGGTGCACTTGATCAACCACACCACTCCTTGGTGCCTTGATCCCTAGGATGTCAAGAGTCCTAGTACCCTTTCTCAACTCAAAACTGAACTGTTCTTCTCTCAACAGTCAGATCCTTCCAATTCTACTACTACAACCTTCTAACTTTCTTTCTTGAAAGGTATAGGGGTTGAAGTTTGGTTCCAACTATGAGATATCCTTTACAATGAGGTTCAGTGTATAAGGATAGGATATCTCTCTAAGCTTTGTATGGATGTACAATGAGGTTCAACTTAAATGAAGTGTTTGAAGACTAAGAAAGTCTCTTTGAAAGCTTCAGATTTGTTGCTTGTTGTTGGATAGTTGGATAGATAATGGATGCTTTCAAATGGTCTTCACACTCCTGTATTTATAGACAAAATTGAGGATTTGCCCGTTGGAAAGACAGCCTCAATTGTCTATAAATGTCTTCTTTGAACTTTGCAACTGGAAGACAGATTCTTAATAGTGACATGTCCTTTTATTGGGAAATAAACGGCTGTAACTACCTTGTCTTCACTTTGCAGCACTCTTCCCAATGTCTGACTTCAAGATTCACTTGATCAAACATGGACATTACTTCAGATGATTGATCCTTGGATAAGGACAACCTTCCTTATCACTTGGTCAATTCTACTTATCAAGATCAGTAGACTTTTGCTTATCAGCAGTGTTGGCTTTAGCTCTTCAGATGACTTGGCTCTTTCAATTTCCATGAATTCTTAGAGTAGGTCTTTGTGCATTCATGGCAATGGATAGGTCTCCTTTACCTTATCAGCATAGTTGGGATGGTCTTGTCACAAATCTGGTACAAAGTTGCTGAGACAAACTTGCTGGAAAAACCTTCTGATCTTGTATGCTTCAGTAGACTAGGTCTTGATGATGCATTTAACTCACTTGTGTTTCAAATAGGCTAGTCTAATCTTTGATCAGCATAGTTGTCTTTCAGCAGTCTTAAGACAAAACTTGATTCTGAGCCTTGAGAGGGACATGGTCTTGAATACTTCTAAGTATGAGTTCCCCCTCAACTTGTACATCTATCATTCTAAGAGCTGCCTAACATACCAGCTTCTTCACTAATATGAACTTCATGTTCCAACATTCCCAACATTCCTGAAACATGTTCATGTAATCTGACTTATCTAATTGGCATGTCTAAGGGGGGTTTTGGTATCATAATCAAAACTCATTTTATTCCCAACAACCTACCAAAAGCTCTCGTCAATCAATTAATTGAGTTGCAGAATTAAAATTGTATCCCCAATTTTAGAACTTTTTTCAAAGCTCTGATATTCAAATCTTTGCCAAATCTCTATAACACCAATAAATCATAAAACCGTACATATATGTTTCAATACATCTAAAAAATAGAGTATAGCATTATCAATAACTAATTCGCAGATATTGTATGGAGATTTATAGTTCACCAAAAAAAAAATTGGTAAAATCATCATCACTACAGATAATATATTCATATTTCATTCGACATATAACAAAAAATTGAAATATGCTCTTCATTTAATACAATACACAAACTAATATGAAATGCCATTGATGCATGTTCGATTCTAGGATTTCTTCATCCCAGACATAATCAAAAAAACTTTGATCGACCCAAAAGGTTTGAATCATTCAGAAAATCAGAAACCTATAAGGAATGGTAGAATTAATTAATGCAATTTAATCTATACTTCATTTATTAATTTGTTACTTAAAATTCTATACTTCAAACCTCTCAACAGGAGAAATGTTGGCAATACAAGAAGTTACCAGAATTAGAGGACATGTTTGAAGATCTTTTTGTCAGAATTACTCGAATATTTATTCGGTTGTAAATTGCATAAGATTTCATGTGTTTTAGTGATAAAATTTGAGGGGTTTTCATTCATTTTCACACTAATATGCTTGATTTGATTGAGAAAGGTGTTTGAGCTCGTTTTGTAGGAATACGATGTGAATTAGACATTAAAATCGCAAAAACGAGTGTTCAATCATTATTTTCACTCACTGGACTGAAGAGATGATTGCACCACTGGATTCGTCTCGAAAAATGGAGTGGAATGAAAAAACGAATCAAGTCAATCGGAGGTCGGAAGCTCGAGATATGAAGGGATGAAGACGGAGGATGGAAGTTGGGCCGAAGTATCCGCCCGACCGGGCCGACCCACCCGCCCGACCGGGCCACATTATCTGCACCCAATTTTTTGTTAAGTTCACCCACTGCGCATATTTTTGCAAATTTCAACTTACGAAAGTTCCGCCCCGAGCGGGCCACTTTTCCCACCCGGCCAGGCCACATGCTTCCAGCCCATTTTGCGCACCCACATTTTTGATAAGTTCACCCCCGCGCGTATTTTTGGCCCAAATCAACTTACGAAGTTTTGTCCCGGCCGGGCCACCTGTTTCCAACTCATTTTCGGGGGTTTTGCCCAAATTTATCCATATTTCAAGGGCCTAATTGCAAAATTAATTCAAGACTTCTACCCCAACTATAAATAGACCAAATTTGAGTTTTAAAAGGGAGTCTTACTCCTTTTACAAGCAATTCCACACACACATTCACATAGTTGTAGGTGTTCTTCATTTTTAGTTTAGATTCTTCATTAGATTAGATAGAATAGTGGTTTTTACTTAGAATCAAGCTACGATTATCATCGGGCATCGTCTATTACCTTGTTTTGTAGCTACAATTCCATGATCAAGGTGATATTACTCTATTTTGCAATTCAATTTGGTATTTTCTTAAATTCTCATTTCTATTGCTATTATACTATGAGTTTGATGATAATTGTTGTTGTAGCCATGGGATTCTCTTCTAGAACCATGGGATAAGCTCTTATTGCCTTGGGTGTGAATGTTTTGATGGATGTTTAGTGTAATTATGGATTAATTGCATGATTAGCTTAGGATTTGGGTGTTTATGTTTCTAGTGTTGTAATTTTGATGATTCATTTGGTTGATCAACCCTATTAGCAAGCATGTTCGATTATGTTTATTGCAACGAGAGTTGGGTAGCATGATTGGGAGTGTGAGTGTGAGCTTTGATCAATTGAATAGAAGTTAATTAGTAATTAGCTCACCCGAGAGGGGGGTTAATGGCTAGACCGACAACCTTAGACACTAAACGAGTAGAGGTCGTCTAGGAGTTTGGTGAGAGGGCGTTTCATAAGCATTAGTAACCGTGTTGAAAGTGCTTATGCAACACTATCTTAGGAGCTTATGATATTTGGTTAGATCCTATAATTGCTAATCAATGCACGATGTTTACCTATGCCTTTCGAGGGGGTTCGCACACATTTGTGATAGCCTTTAGCTTGACCCAAATTTGTAGCAAAATCATGTAATTGGTTCACTAGTTCACTTAATTGCTCACAAAACGGAAACACCCGAGGCAATACTCTTCTCTTGCACTTTCCAACGAAAGTTAGATAGCTTGTTATTTCTTGTTACTAGTTCTCAATACCTTAGTTAATCTAGTTAATATTTTTGTGTTTATTCCCGAAAATCCAAACAACATCATTTAGTTATTACAATAGCATGATAACTTGGAACTTTAGGGACTCATTTTCACTCAATTAAGTCCTTGGAACGAAATTCTACTTGGGACACTTATCTTACTATTAACGAACCCATACGCTTGTGGGTATGTTCGTTTTTACATTTTCTATTGACACCAATGTGTACTCTTGTGTATATGTGCAATTTGAGCTTTAATGATCATTGAGACACATTTGATGGTGATTTGTTGTGAATTTGATTCCTTGAATGTGTACATAATTGGAATGAATCATCTTGTTTGTGTTGTTGTCATCTTGTTGCCTATGGATGTTTTGCATGCACAATGAGTTATGTGTGGTGATGATTGATGAATATTTGAGTCTTGAATGAACCGGTGAGAGTTGAGCTTTGAACCGATACATTAATCCGGTTTATTTCATTTTTGAGTGGATCAATTCATTGCTTGCTTTTCTAGAACTTGCCCAAGTTCTTGCTTGAGATCATACTTGTGTAATACTTTGAGATATGATGTAGGCCATCTTTCGTACTACAAGTCACTTAGCCATATTTTTCCCAATAACCAAAGAAATCTTCTGTAGTTAGACCGTTTGAGCTTGAGTTCCCATTCTCTTGGCAACCTACCATGTTTAACCATTTAGCTTTTTGAGCCTTTGATGTCCAATTCTAGTGGAGAACAAAAAGAAAGTGGGAAAACATATGCTTAAGTGCCTTTGGTTTGAAGAGAAAAATTGGCAAGGTTGTGAAAAGAAAGAAAAATATGGAAGTGATGAGAAAATGAGAAAATTAAAAAAATTTGAGAGAGAAAAGAGGGACAATGAGCCCCAAGTGCTTAAGAAGAAAATAAATTGGCTACAAAAAGATGAGGAGATGATTGCTTGTGAGAAATTTGAATGAAAAGTGAGAATGAAGGTTTGTAAACCTTATGAGCATAAGCTTGATGTGTTGAAAAAACAACTTTCGTTCTCCACTAGACGAGTCACTTCTTCCATATTCATCATACCCCGTTCAAAGAGCCAATGTTACGTCCTTGGTTAAGACCTATTGATCTCATAGTTGAACATGTTTGTGGTGGGAAAATGGTAGAGCTTGGGCAAGTTTATGGCAATTGCAATGCATGATTTGATTAATGAGTGTTTATTGTCCTTAATTTGTTTGAGTGTTTGAGAGAAACACTATATCTTGTGAGTTGAACTTGAACATTTTGATATTGTCATCACCATCACTTGTTGTTGTATGTTGAGCATGTGTGGGGTAATTACATTGATTTTCAATAATGAACTTGTGATCATTTTGAGAATGTATCTTGAGGAAGAAGAATTCATTCCATTCATTGGATACGTGGGATCTTTCATTGATCATCTATTTGCAATCGTACAACCTCATGTTTTAATTCTTTCGTTACTCGGGGACGAGCAACAGTGTAAGTTTGGGGGGTGATTCGGTTGTAAATTGCATAAGATTTCATGTGTTTTAGTGATAAAATTTGAGGGGTTTTCATTCATTTTCACACTAATATGCTTGATTTGATTGAGAAAGGTGTTTGAGCTCGTTTTGTAGGAATACGATGTGAATTAGACATTAAAATCGCAAAAACGAGTGTTCAATCATTATTTTCACTCACTGGACTGCAGAGATGATTGCACCATTGGATTCGTCTCGAAAAATGGAGTGGAATGAAAAAAAGAATCAAGTCAATCGGAGGTCGGAAGCTCGAGATATGAAGGGATGAAGACGGAGGATGGAAGTTGGGCCGAAGTATCCGCCCGACCGGGCCGACCCACCCGCCCGACCGGGCCACATTATCTGCACCCAACTTTTTGTTAAGTTCACCCACTGCGCATATTTTTGCAAATTTCAACTTACGAAAGTTCCGCCCGGGTGGGCCACTTTTTCCACCCGGCCGGGCCACCTGCTTCCAGCCCATTTTGCGCACCCACATTTTTGATAAGTTCACCCCCGCGCGTATTTTTGGCCCAAATCAACTTACGAAGTTTTGGCCCGGCCGGGCCACCTGTTTCCAACTCATTTTCGGGGGTTTTGTCCATATTTCTCCATATTTCAAGGGCCTAATTGCAAAATTAATTCAAGACTTCTACCCCAACTATAAATAGACCAAATTTGAGTTTTAAAAGGGAGTCTTACTCCTTTTACAAGCAATTCCACACACACATTCACATAGTTGTAGGTGTTCTTCACTTTTAGTTTAGATTCTTCATTAGATTAGATAGAATAGTGGTTTTTACTTAGAATCAAGCTACGATTATCATCGGGCATCGTCTATTACCTCGTTTTGTAGCTACAATTTCATGATCAAGGTGATATTACTCTATTTTGCAATTCAATTTGGTATTTTCTTAAATTCTCATTTCTATTGCTATTATACTATGAGTTTGATGATAATTGTTGTTGTAGCCATGGGATTCTCTTCTAGAACCATGGGCTAAGCTCTTATTGCCTTGGGTGTGAATGTTTTGATGGGTGTTTAGTGTAATTATGGATTAATTGCATGATTAGCTTAGGATTTGGGTGTTTATGTTTCTAGTGTTGTAATTTTGATGATTTATTTGGTTGATCAACCCTATTAGCAAGCATGTTCGATTATGTTTATTGCAACGAGAGTTGGGTAGCATGATTGGGAGTGTGAGTGTGAGCTTTGATCAATTGAATAGAAGTTAATTAGTAATTAGCTCACCCGAGAGGGGGGTTAATGGCTAGACCGACAACCTTAGACACTAAACGAGTAGAGGTCGTCTAAGAGTTTGGTGAGAGGGCGTTTCATAAGCATTAGTAACCGTGTTGAAAGTGCTTATGCAACACTATCTTAGGAGCTTATGGTATTTGGTTAGATCATATAATTGCTAATCAATGCACGATGTTTACCTATGCCTTTCGAGGGGGTTTGCACACATTTGTGATAGCCTTTAGCTTGACCCAAATTTGTAGCAAAATCATGTAATTGGTTCACTAGTTCACTTAATTGCTCACAAAATGGAAACACCCGAGGCAATACTCTTCTCTTGCACTTTCCAACGAAAGTTAGATAGCTTGTTATTTCTTGTTACTAGTTCTCAATACCTTAGTTAATCTAGTTAATATTTTTGTGCTTATTCCCGAAAATCCAAACAACATCATTTAGTTATTACAATAGCATGATAACTTGGAACTTTAGGGACTCATTTTCACTCAATTAAGTCCTTGGAACGAAATTCTACTTGGGACACTTATCTTACTACTAACGAACCCATACGTTTGTGGGGATCGTATAGTTGTAAAAAGTGCAAAATACGAACCAAGTCAAATATCACCATTTTCCCCTCCAAACAAGCAGATCAAAACACAACTCTAGAGGTTCCAACACCTTGAGGACCCAATTCAGTGGTGGAATCATGGATTCTTGAACCTTTGAAGTTGTTACAGCCATCGGGTTTGTAGTTGCACAGTCTTTCTGCTACTTCTACCATGGTTTCCGATTTCCTGGAAAATTCTTACGACACATATTTTAATCTTTTCGAATTGAGATGAATTAATTATCTCTCGTCAAAATTCTTCTACATTTTGGGAAAAATGCAATTGAATTTCTGAGTTTTGGGGAAGAAGTATCACAGCTTTGGGGAAAGTCCTAAAATTAGGAATACAGAATAATCAACGGGATTTTCGAGTGAGAGGAAGATATGAATTTCAAAATTTAAAATTATTGACTAATTAATATATTAAAACTCAATTTTCAAATTTTAAAATCGTAGGATTACACAAGCGTATTATGTAGAAAAAAAAAATTTGCATAATAGTATTAATAATGTAGAAATAGACAGTATACTATTTGCATATTCAAATTTTGTTATTCATAAAAATTATATTTATGCAGATCGGATCTGCATTCCCAAATATCAACATTCTTAATAAATTTTAATAGTGAAACATAAGTAAAACTTTATATATAATTATGGAGATATTAAAAAAAAACTGAAAATTATATATTGTACGGAATTCTTGTTAAAAAATAGTATATAAATAAGAACCATTCAACTTAGAAAAAAATGCATGAAATAAATTACATAAAGATGTCGTCTAATTATAAACTCGTACCAATACAATTTATGAACAACGCTCGAACTAAACTGATGTTTAGAATTGATCCGAGCGAAACCTTTTTGTCGTATGATTTCGTGAACAAAGAAATATTTCATTTGGAATAAGTTGATAGGGTATATCGAATTCAACATACATATAAGTATGTCGAAAATACCAAGTTTAGATATGTAAATAAATTTTTTTTATGGTATTTGATTATATAGTAACTTTTTTTGTCGTTGTTGATGGTTTTGGTGTTCTGAATATAAATATGTAATACACAATCGTAGTATGCAGAAAAAATAAAAAAAATATTTGCATAATAATATTAATAATGTAGAAATAGACAATATACTATTTGCATTTCAAAGTTTGTTATGCATAAAAACTATATTTATGCATTCTGGAAAAGGTTCGCCTTTACAATATACACTCTGCACAAAAGAATAAAAAATAACCAAAATTAAATAATTCCAGCACAAAATCGAATGAAGAGTGTCATTTTCATGGCAGCGAGATCCAACACCAAAATGCGTTCAACTCGATACATACAGAAAAAATTGACCAAAGCACAAACCTTCAACTTTAATTGAAATTGAACAAATTATACACACTCTAATTAAAAACCCCATGATGATCAGCGCCATATCCAGAGTTTAAACCACAATTCAGCCTTTAAAAAAAACCTCTAGCTCGAAATTTCACCAAACACCTTAAATCTCCCACAAGAGAAAACAAAAACAATACAACATCAATATACTCTCTAAATAAACAAATGATTAAAAATCATTACTCACTATTATAAACAATAAGAAATAATGTACAAAAGGTCAAAACGACTTATATTAAGAATAGGAGGGAGTATGTTCTTTTTTTATGAAATGTAAAATCATTAATTAAGGGTAACCTGATAAATAATTTATTTTCTTAATATATGTGTACGAGTTTATACATATATTTTGGATAGGAGGGAGTATAGCTTTTCGGTCACAATTATTTCCACATAATCGGTGTTGGCTTTTAACATACCTTATATTATGCATTTATGTAACTACTTAAAATAAAAAAATTAATTAACGTTGAATAATAAAAATGTTAAAATTTAAAATATAAGGATTTTCTCAATTCTTCCTCGAATAAAATTCTAGCTTTACTGGCTGATAAAGTTAGAATTTTGTCGGCTTGGGATTTGGTCAGAACGGCTGAGGCCGGTCCAAAACTCACCTCAATCCATCATTTTGCGGGTTTTGACGGGTCGGTCCACGTCGGGGACGGGTTGATAAATAGTCAACCCAACACAATTCATGGCGGATGCCCACGGACTTTTTCATTAAATATTTATTTTTTTACATATATTATTATTATTATATTTTAAATACAATATAAACAATTAATAAAAATAAAAAACAAAGTTTACATAAACTTAAAATTCAAGCAATAATGTCAATAAAATAGTGCAAATAAATAAAACGTATATATAAAAGTTCATCAACATAAACATAAAGTTCTGAAATAGCATTCAAAGTTGGGCAATTCTTACCGTAGTCAAATTTTACAAAGTGACTACATAGTCACTTTGTCGAATCGCGCCACGTGGTGTCGTAAACGTCGTAACGACCTGCTACCTGTTATACAGGTTTAAGTTATTTATATCATTTTTTAAATTGTATTTTGTTATTTACTATATTACTATTTTTAATACAAATTATATTTTTAAAATAAATAGATAAAATTACTCTCCTCCTTCTTTTCCATACAAATTACATTATTTTAAAAATTAAATAAATAAATTATGAGCCTAGTTAATTAAAAGAGGAATTGGGGTTCATCTTCCTCATTCATTCCCAATTCCTTTGAACGGCGACAACATTCTCAACCACTGTTTCCTCAATTCTCCCTCCCCCGTCTGCAATTCCCCTATACTCGTGCCATTCTCCGATTCGTCGACTGCCCGCTCACTACTCCGCTCACCGGTCGCTACTTGCAAGAAGCTTTTCGGTAGCCGTACTACTGTCTCCTTCGCCGCCCCGCCCCGCCTAGGCTTTCTCCTCTAACAACTGATTATTTGACTAAAATGTCATAAAATTAAATTGATTATTGCTGTGTAATTCCCCTCTGCTTCTTAGCGGGGGAAAATGGTATATTCGAATATCTTCTTCTCATGTTTAGCTCTTAATTTTCTGAATTTGTTTTAACCAATTTACAAGCTTAGTTGTTGGTAAAAAAATTCAGAAAATAAAGATTAAGAACTAGGGTTTAAATGAAATTACAAAAGGTTTGAGGATCAGGATGCTTTGTCCTCTGCCCCAACACTCCCTCCACGCCTACGTTTCCAAACATCTAGTTGGTTCCGCCAGTCAATCTCTAATTCTTTGATCAACGAAGAGGCGATCGACGTCTGGGCGGCAGAGGCGATAGCGGCGTTTGTGCAGCGGTGGCGATAGCGGCGGTGGTGGTGAAGTGTGGGCAGCGACGGCGGTGGAATTGCAAACACGGAAATAATGTAGTTTTATGTTTTAGGTTTAACTTGATTTGTTTAATTTAATTTCTTTTTTTTTAATAAATTGGTTTAATTTGATTTTTTTTAATAAGGTTTAATTTGATTTATTTTTTGTTATAATTGTATTAATAACCTAAGGTTAAGTATGTAATTTTAATTATAATTAATAAATATAATAAATTATTTTATTGTATAAAGATAAAAATGTAATTTTACAATAATATATTTTAATTAATTTAATTTAATAGAAAATACAAATTTATGACACATTACGACACATACGATGAATACATATCGTAAAATATACAAAAGATAACAGGTCATCAAGTTTAAACCTTTAGATTGGATTTTTAATGGCTTAAATTAACTGACTAAGGTAGTCATTACGACACCTTACGACACCCTGACTACATGTAAAAGATCCCTTCAAAGTTCATCAACATAAAACATAAGATATTAAAATAGTTATTTAAGTTCAAATAGACAAACATTTTCTAAATTAAAAATCATCTTCCATATCATCGTCAAAGTCCTCTTCATTTCATTCTCGTTCATCCTCACAATTTTCAACAGCATTAGATAAAAATTCCACATTCAACAAAGTTGTTTCTGTACGTGCACAATCCTCATCTACATATAAAATATAATAGTTAAATAGTTGAATATGAAAAATAAACACAAAATATGGCTTAAAATCAACACTTAACAAACATTTGCCCTACATCATGAAATTTTATTTGTTTACATACTTCCATGTGACGCTTCAAAGTAAAAGTCCCATAAAATCTCCCCCCTCCTTTATAGATTTTTTTGCAGCATTTTCATTCATAAACACAATCTTTTTCAGTCCCTTTTTTTATAAAATAATTTCAAACATCAGAAAATTGTCTAGACTTTAACTTGGAATTTTCTCTTAAATTATTAGGAGTATTGTCTAAGTTAATACCGTCCAAGACTTTGTTTGTCTTAAAATACAATTAATATGAATACAGGCTAAATAAATTCTCATGGAAACGTATATACAACGTGTAATAAAAGAAATTACTAATAAATCAAGGTAGCAATTTATAAACAAAAATATAAGTATATGTCTAATCAATTTATAAGTGAAATTTAATTAATAATTAATACTCCCTCCGTCCAATTTCATTATTCTCACTTTCCTTTTTTGGTTGTTCAATTTTATTATGCTCATTCCCTTTTTGGAAATAATACTATTCACACTACTTTATCTTAACCCTCCAACAATCACTTATTTACTCAAATTGCCACTAACTTTATTCATAAACAATCACTTTACTTATAAATGGACCCCACAACATCCCATCATATCCCCAACCCGCTAAAACCCGCAACTCATACGGTCTAGACCGTACGGACCGATTCCTAAACGGGTTTTTAAATACGCGGTTCAACTTACCATATTATTAAGTGGGGGCGGGCCGGCCCAACGGACCCAGCCCATTTTGACAGCTTTATGTACGGGTTTGGGGCCAACCTTGGTTAGCAGATCCTGGGAATTTTTGGATTGAGTCTCCATTAATATTTCACGCTTATTTTTATATGTTAAAATTTTTTAAATATATATATATATATATTATTGATGAAAAGAAAGGGAAAAAATAGAGAGGTCACAACCTGATCCTCGTTAATGGTGTTTGTTTTGGAATTTTAAAATATATTGAATTTTGAAATTTTAATTATTTGTATGCTTTGTGTTTTAAGTAAAATAAGATTTAACTTTATAGTATAATCGTATAAAATTATACTTCCTACGTTCACTAAAAGTGTATTCAGTTCTATTTTTAAGTCCATAAAGAATATGTTTATCTATTTAAATAGTTAACTTTTAAGTATATTTTTTACTTTATTAACAAGATTGAGTATATATCAACAATATTTACTGGGTGAATCTTGTGTACACTCAAGTTCCTATAAGAACTTGAGTTGACCGTTGACTTTTTAAAAAAAAAAAAAAAAAATTTATATGGTGTTGTATTTTTCAATTGTAGTGACTTACACTTTTCAATAATATTTTCAGTTATATTGACTTATAATTTTTGGTAATGTTATATTGTACCTTTTAGTTATATGGTGTTGTATTTTTCAATTGCAATGTCTTACATTTTACAATAATATTTTCATTTATAATAACTACATTTTTTTATTAGTATTGTGTTGCACTTTTTAATTATAATGACTTACATTTTTTATTAAAAAATTGTGATACTCATTACTTGCACTTTTTAGTAATATTGTGTTGCACTTTTTAATTATAATAGCTTACACTTTTCATTAATAATTTAATACTATGTTGCACTTTTCAATTATAGTGACTTGCACTTTTTAATAATATTGTGTTGCACTTTTTAGTTATAATGACTTACACTTTTCACTAATATTGTGTTGCACTTTTCAATTATAGTGACTTACACTTTTTAATAAAATATTGTGTTGTATAATGACTTACACTTTTCATTAATACTATGTTGCATTTTTCAATTATAGTGACTTACACGTTTTTTTTTTTAATTAACAAAAAAAAATCAAAGGGTCAACTCGAGTTCTTATAAGAACTCGAGTCTATTTGAGATCAACCTCCTTACTTAAGAACAAAAAAAAAATCAAAGGGAGTAGGTGTTTATATGGGAGAATTACACTATAGACCATTTCACCCTAAGTTTTTGTAATTCAAGGAAATTTTTATTACAGTTACAAATCAAGTCAAATTAACAAATTAAAGTAAAATTCTACCCTTACTGTTTTGATAAGAATTTCAATTTTGAAATAAGAAGATTTAATTAATTTAAGCAAAGAAAAGTCAACTAAATCCAAAACCTTTAATAAAAATTTGAAATATTTCTTTGCTCGATAATCACGCCCAATTCTTAATTCAAATAACTTTCCTAACAACTCATCCAACATTAATTCTTAAAACATTTTTTATTCTCTCTCCATTGAAGCTGGAAGAAGAAAACGAAAAGCAAGAACGACGCTTGTGTAGAGAATCGTTCAAGGTATTGAGTGGAAAAATCATCTCCTGCATATTATTGTTGTTCGATTCTCTGAATAAATGATATTGGGTTTATGGAAAAAATCTGATTTTTAGGGCTTTGCATATACTGGGTTTTTCGTTGATTTTAGGGATGATTAAAAAAAAATTCTACTACATGCATTTTATAAGATGTTTCCTTCGTTGATTATACTGGCTTTGCATAAGATGTTTCCTTCTCTGTTTTCTTAGTTCTAACGGTCTCTGTTTTTTGCATTTTAGAGAAACATAATAAATAGCATATGAGGTATATATATAAAATCATAGAAACGTATTTTACCACTCCCTTCATCCATGAAAAGTAGTCCCATGGGAGTGGGGCACATGTTTTAAGAAAAAGGTAGATAAAGTAGATAAAGTAAGGGTATTGTGGGGTCCATTGTGAATAAAGTGATTGTTTGTGAATAAAGTTGATGGCAATTTGAGTAATTAAGTGATGGTTGAAGGGTGATAGTTTTCATCAATGGTATGGGACTACATTTTGTGTAATTTTTCTGTATTTATAAGAAAATCTATGTATTTAGTATGGATGGGGCATATTCGTTTAAGATGTGTTTGCATGTGGCTAAAGATTTTAATTTCCATACAATTTGGTAATATATTTTTTGCAGATGACTATACGGAAGAGATCCGACATTTAGATTAATGAAGGAGGAAGAAAAATTATGAAAAAACGTCTAAAGAAAATAGATAGCAGACTTAGTGAGTAATGAAAGATGCATACATATACACTACAAGAAAACTGCAATTTAGCCGCGAAAAAATTTGTCGCTAATTCTAATATTTTTGTCGCTAACGTGAGTTAGCGATGAAATAATTTTGTCGCAGGATTTGTTGCTATACGCCCGTCGCTAACGTGTTTGCGACAAAAAAAATTAATTTTGTCGCAAATGTTTGCGATGAAAATTTAAGTTTCATCGCAAAATATTAGCGACGAAAATTTGAGTTTCATTGCAAAATATTAGCGACGAAAATATAAGTTTCATCGCAAAATGTTAGCGACGAAAATATGAGTTTCATCACAAAATGTTTGCGAGAAAAATCAAACATTTGTCGCAAACACGTTAGCGACGGGTGTATAGCAACAAATCCCGCGATAAAATTATTTCATCGCTAACTCACATTAGCGACAAAAATATTAGAATTTTTGTTGCTAATATTTGGCTATGATATCCGATTTACGAATCATTCTCTAAACCCACTTCCGTACTCGACCAACCCAGCCCGCACCCACACCCGACCAACCCCAACCGAACAAATTCAATCGTTCTCTAAACCCACTTCTGCACTCGACCTGCCCCGCCCCAACCGACCCCAACCCGACCCGCACCCACATACCCCCTCTCCCATTTTATTTAAATAAATATTTTATTTGGTCTCGGTGGGAATTGATCCCGGGTGGATGGGCGCCCATAGCTGGGCGCCTACCATTCGGGCAGACAGCTCTTTGGTTCAGTTTTTAACATTAATTATATATGTATTAAATTGTTACTAAATTAGTTATTTTTACTCATTTAATAATTTATTTCACATTTATTAATTGATTAATTTTTAACTTGTAACAACTATATATGTATATATACATGTGTATATATATTAATTTTTAAAACAATTCCAATTGTAAAAAATCAATGTTACTTTAACAATTTAAAAAAAATAATAAATAGTACAATCAATCTTCATTCTCCCGTCTTTAATTATGTCCATCTTCATTTGAATCATCATATTTATAAATATTTTTATAAACATTCATACTAATTTATAAGTCATAAAATTTGGAGAATTATTAAACATCTAATTATATAAATCGATTTTCTTGATTTAATATTACCCACGAAATATAATTTTCATTGTTGTTCTTATTATTAACAACAAAATCAAATAATTTGATAAAAGTGTAGTGATAAAATATTTTAATTTTATTGCAAATATTAATTCCAAGAAATTAGCCACAAACAATATATTTCATCGCAAAATAAGAGCGACTAAATATAATTTTCATTGTTATCCTAATTATTAACAACAAAATAAAAGAATTTGTTGCTAGTTTAACGATGAAATATTTTTATTTCATCGCAAAAAGTAATTTCAATAAATTAGCCACAAAAAATTATATTTCATCGCAAAATATTAGCGACAAAATATAATTTTCATTGTTGTTCTGATTATTAACAACAAAATGCAGCAATACGTTGCTAGTATAGCGATGAAATATTTTAATTTCATCGCAAAAATTAATTTCAATAAATTAGCCACAAAAATTTCTATTTCATCGTAAAATTAATATTAGTGACGAAATATAATTTTCATTGTTGTTCTGATTATTAACAACAAAATGAAGCAATTTGTTGCTAATATAGCAATGAAATATATAAATTTTGTTGCAAAAATTAATTTCAAGAAATTAGCCACAAAATTTTCAATTTCATCGCAAAATATTAGCAAGAAAATATAATTGTCATTGTTACTCTGATTATTAAAAATAAAATGATGCAGTTTGTTGCTAATAAAGTGATGAAATATATAAATTTTGTTGCAAAAATTAATTTCAAGAAATTAACCACAAAAATTTATATTTCATCGCAAAATATTAGCAACGAAATATAATTTTCATTTTTGTTCTGATTATTAACAACAAAATGAAGCAATTTGCTGCTAATATAGCGATGAAATATATAAATTTTGTTGCAAAAATTAATTTCAAAAAATTAGCCACGAAAATTTCTATTTCATCGCAAAATATTAGCAACGAAATATAATTTTCATAGTTTTTATGGTTATTAACAACAAAATGAAGCAAATTGTTGCTAATATAGCGATGAAATATATAAATTTTGTTGTAAAAAATAATTTCAAAAAATTAGCCACGAAAATTTCTATTTCATCGCAAAATATTAGCGACGAAATATAATTTTCATTGTTGTTTTGATTATTAACAACAAAATGAAACAATTTGTTGCTAATATAGCGATGAAATATATATATTTTGTTGCAAATATTAAATCTAACAATTTAGCAGCGAAAATTTATATTTCGTTGCTAAACATTGATTTTAGCGATGAAATTTAGATTTGTCGCAAAATTTTCGTCACTATTTCCCCCCATTTCTTGTAGTGATAGTGTTATTCTGTTCAAGTAGTACATATTGACATGTTGTTTGGGTAAAGTTTTTAATTTATCATATGACACTGAGAAAGCATGATCTGCATTTGATTACATTCGGTTTCATCATATGATACAATACATATAAATTACATTTTATTGGTTTGTTTGGTTTGTTTTATCCTTGGTTTTTGCTTGTGGTTGAATTAGAGGTATTTGTTAATAATCATATGCATAAAATAAATCATATAGTAAAGAACATGCACAAATATAATACATATAATATAGTATATGCATACATCAATACATATAAATTATATAATACATAAATTATTCATATTAATATTCAGTATACACAATCATACGGATAAATACATAAATTATTATTCGGATTGAAATTCATATATAGTTCTCTTTTAGTTCAAAAGTTTTCGTTTATTTGAATATATATTTCTTTTAATTAAAAATTAATTAGAAACATAAAAAGGAACCTACAAAAAGGTATAAACACTATTATTTTTTTAATATAATTACTATACAACAAATATGCATAGCAAACTAAATGTAGTATAATATATGCACAAAGTATTTCATATATAAGTTAATATGCAAAAATTTAATACATATAATAGCATATATGCATTAAAAATACATATAACATATAATATGCATAACTATAATACATAACAAGATCGAATATATATCCTTTAATTTAATAATTTCATTATTGTTATTTGGAAATATAAACAATAATAATATAGATGTTATAATAAAGGATATTTGACTATTTTGAAAATTAATATATTAAGTTATATGACAAAAATGTATTAGAATTTATTTATAAAATGATACAAAATTATTAGAGATATATGTCAAAATTATTAAAAATAATATATATTAAAAATTATTTGTTTAATATTTTATAGATACTGAGGTTATTTTATTAAATTACGTGTAATTGTTGTTAGAAGCTTTGAAAAATTAATTAATTGAATAAGAATAAATAAAATATTAAAAACACATTTATAACTATTAAAAGAGAATTTATAATTAATTTATTCGAACAACATTGCAGTTAAAAAGCTTTTAAATATGATAAATGTTATTTAATTATATAATTAATGTTGAATAATTTAAAGAGATGTTGCATTAATTGAGGGAGTAATGAAAACAATGAATTGAATGAGTAAATTCGGTTTCAACCGTAAATGGAAAGGTCAACTACAAATAAGGGAAACTTATTCAAATTGTAACCTTCAGAATTGAGTTGAGGGCATATTAGGAATGTAAAATATAGATTTGTCTTAAACTGTAATATCCAGAATTTTTGCCTTGAATTAAAAGATGGGCTTGGATCTTGGTCTATATTGTTAATAAACTCGACAACTACTCGTGTTTATATAGGTTTTATAGGTATTTATATAGGATTTGTAGATATTTATAGGTCGTTGACTTTTGAAAAGTTTATAGTCATTTGTATGATAAGATTTTAAAATCTTGAATTTAAATTTTAAACTAGAACATAGATGTAATTTTAAATTTTCAAATCCGTATTTTTCATCCAAATAAAATCCCCAAAAGAAAATTTTGGTGGGAAAAATTTAGTAGAAAAATAAAGTACCTGAAAGAAAAAGAAAAAAGATAGAATCAGTCCTTTGTATGAAGAAAAAACAATAGTAGATTAATAATTTTAAAGGTAAAAATGATAGTACTTTAAAAACAAACAGTATAAGAAAATATTTTATGAGTAAAACATGAGTATCATCTTTTACTTGGTAAAGTCTAGTATGCACTCGAGTGCATGTTGTGCACCCTAGTGCATGTTGCACTTTTCAGTTTTACTGACTTACACTTTTTGGTAAATGGTGTTGCACTTTTCAATTATTACTAAAAATATTATTATACAGTTTAATAATTGAAAAGTGCAACACCATTTACCAAAAAGTGTAAGTCAGTAAAACTGAAAAGTGCAACATGGACTAGGGTGCACAACATGCACTCGAGTCCATAGCAGACCAACCCCTTTTACTTTCAATTTTTTTTTTGTTTGTTGAAAATGCTACGGAGTACTCTCCCATCCCACAAAGATAGCTACATATTCATTTTTTTGGATGTCCAAAATTATAGCTACATTTCTTCTTTTACTTTAGGATTTTTTTTGATCCAAGGCCTGAAAGATGAGTTAACTATTGATTTAAAGCCTAAAAGAAAATTTCTATCGATATAAGGCTCGATTAATGTTAAACTATCAATGGAAGGCTTAAAATTTTAACACCGTTAATAATCCATTTAACGGTTTTAACGGAAGCTGACGAGTCAATTAATTGACACATAATATATCCATGTGACATTTAATTCAATTAAAAAATACTTCCTCCTATTCAAAATATAAGTCATCCTAAGCTCATGCACACATATTAAGAAAACAATTGACTTCTCATTTTACCCTTAATCAATGCTTGTAATTTTCATTTTAAAAAAAATATTTATGTAAATAGTTATGGATCATAAGGATAAATTTGGAATAAATGCAATTAATTTGCATTGAAAAGTGTAAAACGACTTATATTTTGCAAAGAAAACGAAAGGTCAAAACGACTTATATTTTAAATAGGAGGGAGTAAGATTTTGTTTTCTTCTTACTCTTCTATGGACGCTGATGCTCTGTTTCTCTCCCCAATGCTACGGTAGTTATTTACTACTGGCTCAGCCACTGCCATTAGAAACAATTGAAGATAGCAATGAATATTATTTAAATTAAAGCTTTTTCAGCCATGAATACTTGCATATACACAGAAAATAACACGATTGTTCTTCTCAATAAATTTCAAATCAATGAAGCTCAATCAATATGAATTCTTAATTATATAAATAATTATATATTGTATATTAGCTAATAGAAATGCAGAATAAGTCTATGACTTATTCTAATCTCATCTTTGTAAATATTATTTGTGATAAGATTTGGTTGTTAGATATTCCTTGTATATCTCATGTAATCTCAGCATATAAATACAAGTTTCTTTAATCACCATAATTCAACGGTGATCAAATATTCATTCTTATATGGTATCAGTAATATTCACCAAAACCCTAATTTTTCACTAAAAGCCTCACGCTTCACATTTCTGGTCGGTCCTCTCATCTCTATTCACCATGGCCGACAACTCATTTTCCTCTTCTTCTCTCCCCCTCAATACACTTGTTCATATGTTGACGATCAAACTCACATCGTCCAACTATCTCGTTTGGAAGAATCAAATTACCCCCGTTCTTACCAATCATGACCTGATATCCTACGTCGACGGCACCTCTCTTGCCCCTGCTAAAAACATCACAGCAAATGGATCTACCTTTAAAAATTCTGATTATGTGATCTGGTTTGCTATGGACCAGAAAGTTCCCAGCCTCATTCTTTCTTCTCTTTCTGAAGAGACCATGGCGGAAGTTATTGGCCTTACCTCCTCCCGTGCTGTTTGGTTGGCTATTGAAGAAGCCTTCAGTCACTCATCTCTCTCCCGTATAAATCAGCTTCGTAGTGAATTGTTTAATCTCCGTCGCGGCTCCTCGTCGGTCGAAGATTACAGCCGAAAATTTCGCCTGTTATGCCATCAATTGGCTTCTGTTGGTCGTCCGGTGGATTCACTTGATAAAAGTCATTGGTTTCTCAATGGTCTTGGTTCTCAATTTCTAAGCTTCTCGGATACCCGAATGTCCATGTCTCCAATGCCCTCTTTCCGTGATTTAGTTCATCAAGCCGTAAATTTTGACTTGTTGCAGCGCCAAATGAATCCACCATCTGCTGTCGTTCCAGCCTTCACTGCTGATCGTCTTCTAGCAACCTCTCAGCGACGTAACCAGCAGCGACCTCGTGATCCGCATGATAACTCGCAAGCTCCTCGACACTCGTTCAATTCTTCTTGTTCGTCAACCTTCAAGGGTAAGAAACCATATGTGCCTAATTGCCAGATTTGTCGTCAACCAGGACATTACGCCAACCGTTGTTTCGATCGTTATGCTCGCCCTTCCCAACAGTCTGTTAATTTGGCTCAGGCCTTTCAATCCCAGTGTTCTGTTTCGCCTACACAGACTTCCGATTGGTTTCTCGACACCGGGGCGTCTGCCCACATGACTCCTAGTGCTTCGAATATGGATACTCTTGCCCCTTACAATGGTAACGACAGTGTTGTTATTGCAAACGGTACATCTATCCCTATTAATCATGTTGGTTCTTATCGTGTTAATAATAATGTTCGATTGTTGGATGTTTTAGTTGTACCTCATATAACTAAGAATTTACTCTCCATCAGCAAGTTGACATCAGATTATCCCGTTGATGTGTTATTCATTGATCAGTCGTTTGTGATTCAGAATCGGTTGACCAAGGAGCCACTGGCTCGCGGCAAACGTAGTCAGGGACTCTACGTTTTGGAGCACGGAACTCAGGCTTTAGTTGCTGCTTTACACTCTGCTTCGTTGAAGGCATCTTTTGAAATTTGGCATAATAGAATAGGCCATGTTTCCATTTCAGTTATTAATTCTTTAAAAGAACCTTGGGCATTTATCATTTACATATATTCTGCCTAAACCAACTTTATGTACTCCTTGTCAGTTATCCAAGAGTAAACATCTTCCTTTTCGATTAAATGATAAACGTGTTTCTTGTGTTTTGGAGTTAATTCATTGTGACTTGTGGGGACCTGCCCCAGTTTGTTCTAACGATGGCTATCGTTATTATGTCATATTTATTGATGATTTTTCTCGGTTTACGTGGCTTTATCCTATGCATGCAAAGTCTGAATTTTTCGATGTTCTAGTTCGATTTCATGCTTTTGTCTCAAATCAATTCAACAGTAATGTTAAGGTATTTCAAAGTGATGGTGGCACTGAATTTGTAAACACTCGCGTTCGAGAATTTTTTACTACTAAGGGAATTCATCATCGTTTATCGTGTCCTTACACTCCTCAGCAAAATGGGCATGCTGAGCGTAAACATAGGCATATTACTGAGACGGGTCTGTCTCTTATGTTTCTAGACAGTGTTCCGACTCAGTTTTGGGTTGATGCCTTTGCTTCGGCAGTATATATTATAAATCGCCTGCCTTCGTCTGTCTTGGATGATAAGTCTCCTTTTGAATTGTTATTTCATCAACCACCGTCTTATGTAAATTTCAAGACCTTTGGTTGCAGGGTATTTCCGTATCTCAGAAATTATGCTCCTCATAAACTTGCTCCTCGCAGTACTCCGTGCATTTTTTTGGGATACAGCTCTTCTCACAAAGGGTTTCGGTGTTACGATCCTGTTGCTTCCCGATTTTATATTACCCGTCATGCGCAATTTGATGAATCATCGTTTCCTTTATCAAATAAGCATGCTCCTCTTAATTCCAGCAATCTGGAATTCAGCTCATTCCTTGAGCCTGACACTATTATTAATTCAGCATTGCCCCCCTTCGGTCCAGAATTGGCGTCCCAGCCTGTCCCTTCTACTGGGCCTTGCACTCTTTGCCCAGGCCCACAAACATTAATTCCAGCCCACTTTGATGAACAGGTTAATGTCCCATCATCTATCCAGGCGCAGGCTGCTCCCCATAAGCCTATTCATCCTCTAGATCCACCGCCTACCTCACCAGCACCTATTCAACACTTGGTCCAGCCGCCTGACCAACAGCCTGGCCCACGTCCTTCTGCCTCTGTTCATCCAATGACCAGAAGGGCAAAATCCGGTATCTCTAAACCCCGTTATTTCGCTGATATTGCTACCACTAAATTATTATCTGCATTATTTGTCACTAATGAACCTAAGGGATTTAAATATGCGGTTAAGCATCCACATTGGATGGCTGTTATGCGTACTGAACTTGATGCTCTCTCCGCCAATGGTACTTGGGATTTAATACCTCGTCCTCCGAACACGAACATTGTTGGTTCAAAATGGGTATTTCGTACGAAATTTCTCAGTGATGGTTCCAATGACAGATACAAAGCTCGCCTCGTTGCACAGGGTTTTTCCCAAATTCCTGGTTTTGATTTCTCACACACCTTCAGTCTAGTTGTTAAAGCTACTACGATTCGTATCATTTTATCTCTTGCTGTCCAGAACCGCTGGTCGTTGCATCAGTTGGATGTTAACAATGCTTTTCTGCATGGTATTTTGACTAAACCCGTATTCATGACCCAACTAACTGGTTTCGTGGACCCTCGTTTTCCAGATCATGTCTGCAAGCTTAAAAAAGCTCTTTACGGTCTTCGACAAGCTCCCCGTGCTTGGTTTGTTCGCTTCAGTACATTTCTTCTTAGTTTCGGCTTTTAGTGTAGTAGGGCTGACACCTCTCTATTTTATTTCTCCAGTAGTTCCATTACAATATATTTTCTATTGTATGTTGATGACATCATTATCACAGGAAACAATCCAACATACCTCAGGCGGTTTATCGCTCGTGTTCACAAAGAATTTACTGTTAAAGATTTGGGTCCTCTTAGTTATTTTTTGGGTCTTGAGGTGAGTCACTCGTCTAATGGACTTTTCTTGAGTCAAGCAAAGTATGCTCACGACATTCTTGCTCGGGCTGATCTTGTGGAGTCTAAGCCCGTTTCGACTCCTCTTGTAGCGGGTGAATCCCTTGTTAGCACTGGTCCGACATTTGACAACCCCACACTTTATCGCTCTCTTGTTGGGGCTCTTCAATATCTCACCATCACACGTCCTGACTTATCCTATGCAGTTAACCATGTCAGTCAGTTTCTTCAGTCTCCTATTGTGGATCATTTTTTAGTTGTTAAGCGTATATTGCGTTATGTGGCTGGCACCATCAAGTTTGGTCTATCATTCACACGTGGCACTGATTACTCCATTATTGGTTACTCGAATGCCGACTGGGCTCGATGTGTTGAGACACGTCGATCTACCTATGGTTATTCTATTTTTTTAGGTGGTAATTTGGTTTCTTGGAGTGCTAAGAAACAACCTACTGTGGCCCGCTCCAGCTGTGAATCAGAATATCGGGCCTTAGCAAACACGACCCAAGAAATTATTTGGGTTACTCATTTACTTCGTGAATTAGGTGCGCTGCCAACTCGTCGTCCCTTGCTTCTATGCGACAACAAGAGTGCTCTATTTCTTTCTCAAAATCCGGTTGCTCACAAGCGAGCTAAGCACATTGACATCGATTGTCACTTTGTACGAGAACTTGTCTCTTCCGGACGATTGGATACTCAATTCGTCCTTACGACTCTTCAGATTGCTGACATTTTTACCAAGAGTCTTCCTCGTCCGAGCTTTGAGTTACTTCGTTCCAAGCTCTGTGTTTCTTTACATCCACAACATCGCTTGAGGGGGGATAATAGGAATGCAGAATAAGTCTATGACTTATTCTAATCTCATCTTTGTAAATATTATTAGACTTATTCTAATCTCATCTTTGTAAATATTATTTGTGATAAGATTTGGTTGTTAGATATTCCTTGTATATCTCATGTAATCTCAGCATATAAATACAAGTTTCTTTAATCACCATAATTCAACGGTGATCAAATATTCATTCTTATATTAGCTCTACGAAAAAATTCCAAGAACCAAAATCCACAAATTATATCACCAAGAGAAAACTCAATTTATAACTTGAGAAATAAACAGAACAGATAGTGTTACAATCAATCTAAAACAGAAACACCAATGAATATGTCAAATGATTAAGCAAATTGATTAATTGCTAATGCCCTCTTGAATTAATTGTTATTCGTATCTTTGAGAGAATCTGTAAAATAGATAAAATATAGTATCAACTGATAATCTGCATCCAAGGAAAGAAGAAGAGAGGGTGGATATTGTAGATGACAACTGGGAAGAGAATCAGGGATGGAAAGGTCAGCCGTGGCCCGTGGAGGAAAAAGAAGGAAACAAAATATTATTTTTTTTTAAATTGAAATTATATGTCATATGAAAATATTATGTGGCTGTTAAGTGAATTGTTAACGGTGTTAAAATCTTAGGTCTTCAATTGATAGTTTTATATGAATCGAGTCTTATATCGATAGAAATTTTCTTTTAGGCTTTAAATTAATAATTAATATGAGTAATTAATACTTAACAGACTTTAGAGTATGAGATTTCAAAAATAAAATTGGTACATTAGCTAAGCTAAACTTGACTACATTTATTGATTTTTTTTAATTTGTGTGTAAAGTCAAATGTACTATTTTTATGTTTTTATGGGAAGAAGGGAGTATTTAACAATTTCATATAAATTTTTGTGTAGCATTATGACGAATTTTATATAATTGTACCAATAAATATTGAGGGTCACATAAGACCACCTTGTATTCTATAAATTGTTTTATGAATGTGCGTATATTTAATCAACATTTTATAATAATATGAAAATTGTACCAATAAATGTTGAGGGTCACATAAGACCACCTTGTATTCTATAAATTGTTTTATGAATGTGCGTATATTTAATCAACATTTTATAATAATATGAATGTGTATTAAAGATTCAGCAGAACGGAACACCAAGTGAAATACAAAAAGTGAAATCGAAGAATTGAATTAGAATCAAAAAGTGTATTTGGAATTATATTAACTTGTGGATTAGACATACGATACATACATGTTCGGTTTTTTTTTTTTTTTTTTCTTCTAACTAGAGAAACTCATAACTTTAATTTGTGTAGGTGATGCACTTTGAATAAACTTTATCATTGTACAATAATCAACAAATTACACGAGAAAATAGAAATCACATTAAACAAATTAAATTATGTGAGACTACTCTCACAACCAATAAAAAATTAAAAAGAAAAAAAAAACTAAAAGGATATTTTAGAAATTAATTATATTAAAAATACATAAAACATACAGTGTATTCAGAAAAATATGTAAATCATGTCGGATAAAACTACTCACGGACTTCTGCATATAATTGATGATTCATAATCAGAAATTAATACTCTTTCATATTTATTTATTTTTTTAACCCCACCCTTTTGTGAATTGAGAAAACAAAAAATGAACCATACTCAATTTATATTCTTGTGATTAAATATTGCATGCTTTATATATTCCTCAAAAATGTCTAATCAACATACAATGTATTTGTAAGAAAATAGGATAGTGGAGACTACAGTCTCGTTGATTTTATTGTAGTAACATGCTCCTTGCTCTTTTGCACTTGAAACATATATCTATGGTCTTGAAGGAAACTTGCAAATTCCATAAGCTACAAACAAAATATAATAATTTCATTAGTATTGATAGAGATTTAATACTCCTTCTGTCCCTTCGAAATGTTTACACTTATTTTTGACACATTAATTAAAAAATATAGTATTAAATGTGTATTGAGTAGTTGAAATAGAAAGTTGCATAAAAAAGAAAAGATAGAAAGAGATAATGAATTTTATCAAATGTGAAAATGTAAAATTTATGTTGGAAAAAACCAAAAAGAAAAAATGTAAACCTTTCAAAGGGATGAAGGGAGTACGTATAAATTAATAAGTGTAACAAGTGATGGAGAGTAGTTACAAACTTACAAGGGTCTATTGTGACAACATGGCCAACATCGGGCCAGCATATTCCCCTTTCTTTGTAGATCATATTGAGGCAATAATTTGTATGATTTGGGAGGACATCCGGTTCAAAACATGGACCGCCCGGTTGTATGGGCGTACGATCTATTTCTCCACTACACCATTCCAAGAAACTTTGCATTTTTTCCGGTCGAACATTTAACGGAGCGATACACCACGTTTTTGCCTATTATGTATACATGCACATTCATTTTTTTAAAAAAAAATTATTAAATTCAAAAACAAAATAATTCATCTTCGCGTAATTTCACTTCAATCATACGAGTGATTTGGACTAATTTTGTATGATTAAAAGACATCATATTACCATATGAATTGACTATTGAGTATAAGAATATCCAAGAGAACAGATTGAGAATAACTCTAAGCATTATAATTGATTTATTCTATAATCACATTCTCACCAAATTAAACGTAATTAGCTATATATAAATTTTATTATAGAGATAAAATGACTTACATTAACACGTGATGCAACCATCAAGAGACTACAAATAAGAAGCAAATGAAGACTGTGTTTCTCCATGAGATATTGTTGCAAAAGATATATGCTTTCTTTGAATTCTAACACTCTCTGCACATTAATTTTTTCGAATTGAAGCTAATACATTTGCAATTATACAGTATATATAGAGCCAAAATATTCTAATCGAGAGTACTTTATGACAAAGATTGCAAGGATAAAGCAAGTAATTAATTACTTTTGGCCAAAATATTCAAATAGAGAGTAATTTAGGAAAAAGATTGTAACGATAAGTAATTAAATAGCATGTGTATTTTCACTTTTTTTTTCACTTTTATATACTATAAAGTAAATAAAGTAGTTGGATTGAGTATATAGTGAGTCATAAAAATAATGACATGAAGTGTAAATGTGTGTATATTGTGAGTTTGAGGATTATGGTGATTATTTTCATTTAGAGTTATGCAAACTTTTGAGGGACAAATAAATTAAAATGAAAAGCATAAAAACTTTTGAGAAATGATATACATTTTAAAAAATGTGTAAGAAAAAGTGTAAGGAGTAATGTTTTGAGGGATAAATTTATAAATTTTTACGAATAAAGTAAAGAAAATGGTAGATTAAGTGTAAAAAGGTAATGATATATAGATAAATATATGTATATTTTAAGGATGGGGATTATGAAGATATTTCTTTTTATAAAGTGTGTAATTGATATGTGACATCTAAATATAGCACGTGTACAAATTTATGTGGAGAGGGGAAGTACCATGTATGATATGTACATTCCTTATTATAACTCCAGTACTATTTATTAGTGCACTTGATTATCCTAAAAAGATGAATACAATATTATTTATTGGATGAGTTCATATAAAAACTTGAGTAGATTGTTAAGACTTTTTTTGTGTTAATTAATTTTTTTTTATAATTTTTAATTGTAGTTTAATAATATTTTTAATTATATTTACTAGTAACACTTTTTGTAATATTATATTGCCCTTTTTAATTAAATGGTGTTACATTTTTCAATTGTAGTGTCTAACACTTTATAATAATATTTTCATTTATAGTGACTTTTACTTTTTATTAATATTGTGTTGCACTTTTCAGTTATAATAACTTGCACTTTTCATTAAAAATTGTGATAATGACTGGCACTTTTCAGTAATATTGTGTTGCACTTTTCAATTATAATAACTTACATTTTTCATTAATATTGTGTTGTACTTTTTATTTATACTAACTTGCACTTTCACTTTTTAATAATATTGTGTTGCATTTTTCAATAATATTGTGTTACACTTTTGAGTTATAATGACTTACCCTTTTCATACTGTGTTGTACTTTTCAATTACAGTGACTTACATTTTTTAATAAAATATTGGGTTCGACTTTTCACATTAACTAATACTTTTCAAATATTTTTTTATAATTCCCGGAAAAAAAAATGGCCCTGGCTATATACCCTCCAGCTTTGTTAAGTATACTCCCCTTCTTCTTTTATTAATTTAAAATTCATGTAAAATATCAAGTTTGCCCTTTTTTTATAAAATGGACACATGTTAGATACACTCCCAGCTTTCAAATCCTATTCCTAATGACAGTCGGCGCCGACGTTGCCGGCGACCGACACCAACACGGACTATCCAAACTAAATGTGAATAGAGGATGGAATCTAAAAAATCTTAAGCAATTAAAAAAAAAAATACAATCCATCACTGTTACCTTTCAATGTGCCCAAAAAAAAAACTCAGAAATCAAAGATTTACTAAACTCAGAAATTAGATTTTTTATTATAATTTTGGAAGGTCGACCATATACACTCTCGTCCACAACAATTTGTCGACGAAAATGTATACGGTCAACATGGGTGTGTCGAAAAAAAAAATCAAAATTATTTTTTAAAATCGACACACCATTGTCGACCATATATACTCCCGTCGACAACAATTTGTCAACGAGAGAGTATATAGTCGAAACTGGTGTGTCGAAAGAAAGAAAAAAAAACATACCTGCAACCTGCGTGTGTAGAGAGAGGGCTTGGGTTTGGCTTGGGGGTGGGGGTGGGAGGATAACAGAGAGAAGATGAAAAAAATAAAAGTAGAAGAATGGGAGGGAGGAGAGAAAGAGTCGGCGGGTGCAGGTGGGGGGAGGGAAGAGAGGTTTTTTTTTTCGCTTGTATTCTCCCGAAAGAGAAAGGGAAAGGGGCGGAGGCAGTGGTCGATTGGAGGGGATGGGGAGGCGATAGCGGCCGCGAGGATGAAGGGGGAGACAGCAGCGGCCGCGAGACTGAATGGGTGGTGAAGGCGGCGGCCGGCGGCGTGGGGAGGAGGCAGGCGACGTCGTGGGTGGAGGCGGGCGGCGCCGTGGGAGGGGGTCTGTAGAATGAAGAAATGAGGGAGAAAGGAGAAGAAAATTAGGGTTAGGGTTTTTTTTAGGGGGAGTGTATCTATAATATGAATTAAATGGGTAAAAGGGTATATTAGGTATTTTAAGGGGAGTATATCTAACATTTATAGCTTAAAGGGGGTACGAAAATCGGGGGAGTATATTTAACAAGACTGGAGGGGTATATAGCCAGGGCTAAAAAAATATGAAAGCCCAATTCTTACTGTTTGGGCTCACAGCCCAAACAATTCAAATTGGGGTGTAACTGAGACGTGGCTGCATATGATTGGTCGACAGAATCCCGCCTTCTCCAGAGACTTCTTTTTCCATTCTCCCGAATTCTCTTTGAATTTTCCCGAATTCTCTAAACTGTTCGCGACGCATACAAATTGCAAATTCTCATTCCTATAAATTCCAATTTCTCCATTCCCCAATTGCTGAAAACAAATTACAACAAAGTCATACTGAAAAGCTTTATATAATCTTCTCGATCAGAATCAAATTTGATCAAATCGAATTAATCAATAATGTCGCTAATTCCAAGCGTTTTTGGTCGACGAAGCAGCGCCTTTGACCCATTCTCCCTCGATGCGTGGGACCCTTTCCGTGATTGGCAACTCAACACCTCCGCCGGCAAAGAGACGTCGCAGTTCGCGGCCACACGAATCGACTGGAAGGAGACGCCGGAGAGCCACGTGTTCAAGGCCGATGTTCCCGGGCTTAAGAAGGAGGAGGTAAAGGTGGAGGTTGAGGAAGGAAATGTCCTCCAGATAAGCGGCGAACGCAGATCTGAGAAAGAGGAGAAGAACGACACCTGGCACCGCTTGGAGCGGAGCTCCGGCAAGTTCCTCCGCCGCTTCCGCCTGCCGGAGAACGCGAAGTTGGAGCAGATCAAGGCAAGCATGGAGAATGGAGTGCTGACAGTGACTGTTCCTAAGGAGGAAGCGAAGAAACCTCAAGTGAAGGCCATTGACATTTCCGGCTGATCGGGAAATCCCAATTTACTCTGTTCGATGTGCTTGAGGAAGCATATGTGTGTTTGAGTGTGTGTTTTGTTTTGTGATTATAATAAAATAAAATTTGCAGATGAGCTAATTTTGGTTGTTATAAATGATACTCCAATAACAGTTCCCATATCCTCCTCATTAAAACAAAACTAATACAAAAAAACCATTAAAACTAAACTAATAGTGTAGAAAGGTAAAAGAAAAACTGTGGTAGAGCTGATTGCAGAAGCAATCTTTGAGCACAACATTATTAACTAATTAATTCTTAAGCTGCGAAATTAATGTCTACAGAAACTTGTCATGGGGTGTTCCGATACGATCTATGGTGGCAGTGTTATGGCCAGAAGCGGGGGAAGCTCCGCCGCCGTACATGGCATCAGCCGTGTGGCCTAAACTGTGGTCCTCGTAGACGTCGAGGGTGGAGCCGTCGTGATTAAGTTTGCGCTCATGATCGGCGACCTTTTCCGCAGCTTTTTGGACATGAAGGTCCATTGCCGCCTCCGCCTCTCTCGCCATTCTCACCTCTTTAGCCACCTCAATCCTCGTTTTCGCCAACTCTTTCTCCGCCTATGCAATTGAATTTTAAGTGATTTGTATCAGAATTTCTCGATCAAAAATTTCCTATTCTCAAGTGTATGTTATTGTAAAAATCATAAATTAAGTGGAAGGCAATATATATAATTGAGTAGAAAGTGAAATAAGAATTACTACATTTTCCTCCTCTTTTGCTTCGGCTTTGGCCTTTCGCATGGCCTGCATGTCATTCAACTTGTCCTTGATGGCCTGCATTTTTCCTAACTTTAATTTCACTCTGCTTTCTGCAAATTAAAAAAATGAATTTGGGGTATTGAAGCAAAAGCAAAGTGCATGTCAGATGAATGTAATATATATTATGTGTTGATCCACATAATTTTCCTATAATTTCTACGTAACAATGGTTGAAGTTGATTGACAATTGTTGACCTTCCAATCCCAATGAAGTAAGTTGCTTTTAAAATGGATTTTTTTTCTTTTTTTACCATCTACTGTATTTTAGTACCATTTGTATATTATGGTGGGCCAGTATATTAATTTGTACTTATTTCATAATTGGAGTAGTATAGTTTTGGTCCAAATTTATGTGATATATACTATAAAAAAGAGTAAATTAACGAGTATTTGGATTAATAAGTTTTTTTTTTGCTTTATAAAATCATACAATAAGCCATCTTACACGAATTAACAATATTAATTGTAGCTAAATTGACCTTTAATCAAAATCCAACAAATAATCATGTTAACATAATACGCAATTAGACCGACCTTATTTCCAGTTGGGCAAAGAGTAGAGTATTTCGGTAAAGAAAGTCTAAAATAGTTCAAAAAGAAAGAGGATATATCTTATTATAGAATCTTAACATCCCATTGCAAACATGTTCAGCATGAAGATGTACAACATCCCATTCCAGTTTTCACTAAATTACATTTTGTTGGCACAAACATTACTACAAGCCTTTCAGGCTCGAGTTTTATTGCGAAAACTAGCTCCCACGATAGGTGGAAAACGAGAATGGAGAGAGCAGAAGAGGAACATGAAAGTGTTGCCATTTCTGGAACTCCCTCACTTCAAACACAATACACACGTACGGGAAAAACCCATCAGGGTTGTACTTCCCCGTGTCAAAACTGATCCGATACACCCCTGGATTCAGAGCGTCAACCATGTCCATCAACTGACCACTTCGCCCATCTTTATCCGTACTTGATGAACCTAGAAGCTTCCAGAACCCTGAATCTATTTCACCAAATAATGGCCGCGTTTGGTCGTTTCCCCATGACTCTAGACGCACTTCAATACCAGTAGCTGGAGACCCACGAGCTAAATCAAGAATATGGGTTGTGATAGGTGGTCGTGTACGGGAGTGCTTTGATGAATTGCCAGTCTCGTTTGCGGTAGTCAAGTGTCCTCCGATAACGCTCATCCGATCTTCTACAGTTCAACAAAGATCATAAGGCAAAGTGCATAATCATCATAAAAAATAATTTCTGGGAAATTTTAATCCAAAGAGAGTATAGGGTAATTGTGATGCTAAATGAGAATGAAAAATGATTAATTGACCTTCATCATAGCTAATGAGACTCAAAATAAGGTGATCATTAATCCATTTTGATTAACTGTCCCTCCTTCTATAATCATTTCTCCTCAATCATTCCACTATTCCTCAACAAACAATCATTCTTTAACCCTACTTATTCCTACATCAGAGCAAAAACACTAACAATTTAACCATCATATTTAGTGTACTCACTTTGTCCACAATAAGTATGCTCACACAAATTGGCACAAGTTTTAAGAAATCATAGATAAAGTAAGAATATTGTGGCATCCATTTGTGAATAAAGCTTGTGAGTAAAGTTGAATGACAATTTGAATAATTAAGTGATGATTGAAGGGTGAAGATAAAGTGATATATGAACATACTTTTGGTTTTGGTGGACGAACAAATAAGGCAAATGAGCATACTTTTAATGAACGGAGGGAGTATTTCACTATTCATGATTCTCATTCTTATTTCCCATTGAAGAATTTGTACCAAGAGCCTACTTAGAGAGATTACAAGAGTCTACGATAGTAACCTCCATAACATACAAAGTATCAGCATAGATGCATAATCATGTCTGATTCAAGACAAAAAATAATTATGATAAAAAAAATTGTATATCAACTCATAACATCAGAACCTTGCAATGGCAGTGGTAATGGTGAAACTTGATATAAATGCAGTGAATAGTCATAGTATTGGGGGGAGGGGGGGTGTTCTTGGTTTTTTCCCTTCTTTCCTTATTTTTTTCAATTTCAAATTTTTACTTTTCCTCTATTTTCCTCTATTTACAAGTGATTTGAATTCTGCAAAGTGAGATTTAAGGTGTCACAGGGGTTTGGCAAGACACATGTAAAGGTTTAATGATCACATCTAAGATATGACCAGAACATGAGAACATTAGATTTCAAGGAAACTCATTTGGCTAAAACTGTAACTTCTTCATCACACCAGGCCGTCCTCACAAAGAAGAGAAAGAACTAGGAACATTATGAGCATGCAGGAAAAGAAAACTATTGCTGGAAAGAGGGTGTCTAACACAAAACCTCCTGCTTTTGACACATCTGTAGGATGTGAGGTCTTGGTAGTTACACTAGCCACTGCATCAATTGAAAATAGCTTAGACAGACGTAATTCTGTAATCTTCATTTGTTCCTGAGCTGCATTCTCAAACTCAACTATTGGCCTATTGTTGTATCTTCTCTGCAATAAGAAAAAGATGGGTAAGATAAATTTAACCTATTCAAACTATTTTCCTTTCAAGGTGAACAAAAGTTGTCACGCAGATTCTTCAAATTAGGCTCATGCATTGCTCAAGATAGAAAATAGAATGATAACCGGACTTTTTCCTGAAAATAAATTATTGAATTTGGGACATATACACACACTAGAAAGCTCACTCCACATCAATTGCTATAGAAATGAAACGATAAAAAGGAACAATTTCAATGAATACTTCAGATTCTTTAAAAAATTCCTATAAGTTAAACTAACATGTTGCGAGAACACAGTTAAGAAGACAGTGCAAAACAAGTAACCAGCAGCAGAATCAGGGAAAAACTGGGTTGAAAAATTATTCCATGCCAATAATAAAATCCAATGTTCTCCAGATACAAACAATAAATTACCAGAGGAAATTGAGAAAAAAATTAAGCTTGAGAATCCAAATATAGTAGGAAATCATAAATCACTGGGCCTGGTGCATTTTCCCAAGAATTACAACAGCAGCATTACTAATTGTACTAAAGGAAATTCTGGAGTACTCTTTCAATGGAACTATTACCTTAATCTCTGCAAGTATCTCTGGGGTGCTTCTTCCAGATGCAAATATCAGAAAGACAAAACCAAACTTCTTTTTGTAGCGAGCATTCCAATCATATAGCTCCTGTAAAATAAAGGGACAAAACATCAAAACTAAATCCAACGGCTCGCTCTCAAAAGTATATTTTTAGACATCCAAGTTCCAACTGGTTATGAATAGGTCAAAAGATGAAACTTTAAAATTAATGTTTCTGTTCTTATTATATATAGTTGTCCACGTGTTTCTTGACATCTCAGATTTTCGTTAATTTACAAAATATTAACTGTAAAGTCTGTACTTGATTTCATTAAATAGAATAGAATGTCGAAAGAAATGAAATATCTAGAGAATTCAATTCAAGACAAATACGTCAAAATTTCTTATAGATTGCTCAACCACATATAGACAACTTATTTTAGAAGATGATCTATAAAACTATCCTGTATAAGACTATAAGGAATTATGTTTGCTGTATTCAACGTGGGTGTATCATTAGGTTCTAAAATAGTTTAAGCTTATAACAAAAACAATAGTCCTTCAAAATTTGGCTTCCAAATATGAGCAGTAAGACAAAATACAAAAAAGAAATACTGGTTTCATATAATGTTCAAACCTGTAAAGTAGAGTCATCAGCAGTAGCTAAAGCAGTAGACTGCTCTCCCTTGCTCCACCTATTATAAAAAATAAATTATCACGTTGAGCAATGCTATACAGTTGTAAGTACTTTAAATGCAAACAATAAATCACACGTAGACGTAGCGCAAACTATATAATGAAGTTTAATCACATATAAATATATTTTTATGAGACTACGAGTAACAGAATTCATGAAACAAGTTGAGGTAGAACACACAAAACAGAACATTTTATCATAAAAAGTGTAAACCAGTGAAAGGTGCAATGTTTTGCTGAAAAAATAAAAAATTAAATCATTCAGTTTATGTGAAGATAACTGCACCAGCAACAGACCATTGTACAACAATTTCAATACACAAATGCACTTTGGAAAACATGACTTAACAATTTAATTTTTTTCATGGCCCTGTTTATTGGATAAACTAGAACAATCAAAATTTGGCGATTACAATGCATGAACAAATTTATCAGAAAACACAAAGAAACACTGTAGATTTAATCTAAAAATAAAAAAGGGTGAAAAACAGAACTGAGCACTGGTTGGGCTTTTGTGAGTTTCCGAAGGGCTTTGACCTATTTGAGGATGTGCAGCAAACGCTTCCAGCCATCCATTCACATCCACCTATGCGAGATCAACGGATTTCAGAATCAAACTCATTGATTAAATCTGTATGAAAAGGGATAATAATCTGGAGGCAATTGTGGAAGAAACAGACCTTGTTAAACCAAATATCTTTGGCAGCGGCGAGGGCTTTTTCATAATCGGAAAAGGGACCGGCTAACGCCATTTCTCGAGCAAATTTGGAACTCCCACAGCATGCGAACCAATCTTTCTCGCCCAACGCCATTGATAAATCCTTGTTCTGTATCTGCCTCTTCGGAAATCCTTTAAATAAGCTGGAGACGATTATGAATGGTAAAATCGGGGGATTTCCTTTTCGTTTTGCTCACTGTTTGGACTCTCAAGTCAAGTGTGAGTATTATTTTGATTCAATATTGCAGGGATTTTATGTTCAATCGCATCACCCTAAAAACAGAAATTTCCTCTTTTTTTATTTACTCCTCCCTGTCAAACATATATTTCTAACTTTACTATTTTTTTACTTCTTCCATCTCAGATTAATAAAGGGAAAAAATAAATATCTTCATATGTTTGATAAGTTTGTATAGAGAAAATATTTATCTTCAGATTAATTAATAAAAGTAAGTTAAAGGGGAAAGCATAATTCAAATAAATAGTGTAAAAATTCTAAAACATCATTTAATTTTGTACAAAGAAAAAAGCTAAAACATCATTTATTAAAAAATGAAAAAAGTATAATTTTGAAAAGTAATTTTATAAATGTATAATGAAAAAAATGAGTTGAGTTGAGTTGATTTTTCATTTTTAGAAACTTCCTGAAAATGAGTTTTTTTTAATATAAAATAACACTATTTAATGATTGTTGAAATTTGATTATTAATATTGGTTCACTTATAAGCATTAAGGAAATAAGATAAATGTAAATGTAAAATTTATATGACCCTAATATTTTAGGCTCCGTTTGGATAGAGGGATTTGATCTATGCATTTCAAATTTATCATTCAAATTTACTCCCCTTTTGGATTAAAAATGAAATGAATGAATTTAAAATTTTAAACATATTTTTTTTTTAGATAAATTGTGTGAATTTTGTCATTTAAAATCCATCTATTTTCAAAATCTTTCATTTAAAATACCTTTTCAAATCAAATCCCTCCATCCAAACACAATATTTGTCTTAAAAAGAAAGTGGACAAGGGAATATAAGGGAAATCTCCCTAATTTGCATCTTACTGTCTGTTGTAGGTACGAATTTTAATTTAGAAGTCGATTTTTTTTTTTTTTTTTAAGTATGATCCTTTCTACTTTATTGAAGAAGGTGAATTGAATTAGAGTGGAAAAAAATATGTATAATTAAGGAAGTAACGATTGATTTGTTTCCATTTTAAAAAATACTAGCACTAAATGAGGGAATGGAGTATGTAATTACTAATTAAATTGCAAATAAATTACAAAAATAGCTTTGTCCTATTTAATAAAAGCAAATATTTGTATTTATTTGTTTCACCGTTCAACTTAAGTGTATTAATTGTATAATATTAGTTGTAGTCTATATATGAAAATAATTTTATTTCAATTTTTTAATAGGAATACTCATTCTATTTTAAATTACCTTTCCAATGAAAGGTAAGAAATGTGATTTCTAACACGGTAACACCCCATAATTTTAGGGATTGAGATTTTTTTTTTAAATAAAAATATCATAACTTATTTTTTTATTTTATAAGTATTATTTTATACTTTCAACAATAGCAACAATAATTATTAATAATAATTCTAAAGGTCAAGTAAATAATAATATTAATTATTCGAAAATTTAATTAATTTTTAATAATAATAGTAATTCAACAATAATAGTAGTACACTAGTTTTAAAATATATATATAAATAATATAATATATTTTATTATATAAATAATTCTCAACATAAAAAATGTATAATATTTTATAATAAAAATATTATTATTATTTAATACGGAGTAATAATTATAGCAAACATTATTATTTGTTTATAAAAATGTTTTATCATTTAATTATAAAAATAAAAAATCAATACAAACTAATAATATTATTAAAAATTAATAATATTTCCAATAACCAATAATAATAATAATATAAATTTATACCATACTTATATTTCATTCCTAATCCAGTAAAAGTGATTATTTTCATGTCATTATATTCAAACCTTTATAAGTTCATTTTATTAAACTGTAATTTCATTCAAAAAAATCATATTAATATCGGTAAAGTCTAGTATGCACTCGAGTGCATGCTGTGCACCCTAGTCCATGTGCACTTTTCAGTTTACTGACTTACACTTTTTGGTAATGGTGTTGCACTTTTCAATTATTACTCATTTACCAAAAAGTGTAAGTCAGTAAACTGAAAAGTGCACATGAACTAGGGTGCACAGCATGCACTCGAGTCCATAGCAGACCAACCCATTAATATCATGGTCTAATAGTTACATTTGATCTATGGATTTTAAATCCATTATCCAAATGCACTCCACTTGTTTGAATTATAAATGGATTTAAAATACTTAAATTTTTGCTTTCACACTTTTTAGTTAAAATTGAGTGGATTTTAAATCTTCACTGAAACATCTTTTCATTTGAAATACTTTCTCAAATCAAATCCTTAAATATTAATGTACAAAGTATTACTCTTTAATAAAATGTGTTATTTGCGCAATTGATCCCCTTGAAAATGTGCAATTATATGTTAAGAGTATATCACCTCAAAATCTTAGAATGTTTACTTGGTTTTTTTTTTTTTTTTATGGAAGTTTAAATACCCATCCCAGGATCTAAGGCCTAGGTAGTGGTGCTCTAACCACTTGAGCTATCCCACTTTGTCGAATGTTTACTTGGTTTGATGAAAGGAAATAAAATGAGAATAAAAATGATAGTAGTAATGAGTATGCTTATTAATTATTTTTTAATTTATAAATAGCAATGAGTATCATTATGATATACGTCGATTGATTTAATTATTAATTTAATAATAATTTCAACTTCGTTTTTTTATCTAAAAGATATATTTATAAACCAATAATGCTTAACTACAATATTAATAAATACTAATTTGAAAGCTTAAAAAAGTATATATATATAGCTAGGGGGTCACTTTCATTCTCCAAAAAAATGTAAGGAATGGGTCTATGACTTCGATTTCATAATTTTTTTAATATATATAAAATCACTATTTATACCCTTCAATCAAAACACATCACTTTCATTCCGTTCCAATTTCTTATTACTTTTTCAAGGAATTTCTAATGAATTATTAAACAACATTATCAACGGCTTTACATGTCATTGATAAAAGGTGGATTGCACGAGGAACAAATATACACTCGTTTTTTATTATCCTTTTTTGTTGTTGTTTTTCTTTAATAGAATTACACTCGTTTTTTATTATCCTTTTTTGTTGTTGTTTTTCTTTAATAGAATTAAGAAATATATACTACTACTATTTTCTAACATCTTCAATATTCTCATAATTCAGACTGAAATGTATTAAGAAAAAAAAAGTTTACAGGTACACTTCAATTATGGATTAAAAAATAACTTCATTAAGAGCATTTTATAATAATTTAATAATTTTATCGTTTTATAAACATACTTACATTTTAATATTATTAGACATTAATTTTATATACTTACACGTTAACTTATTATAAATATAAATATTATATTTAGATTTATACTATATGAGATGTCGATTTAACTAAATTTTAAGCAAAATTAATTAATCTAAAAATCTTTACAAAGTATATTTCACAGTTTTTTTCAAATATGACGTGGCTTCTTCTCATTTCCTTATTTTAAAATATTGAATTTTTATGAGTCGGTTATATTTTTAAAACTGTTTTTTTCTTTTTTCTCTCTCATTTAAACCGTTCCTTTATTTTCTCACTTTAATTTACATAGCCCCTTTCTGTTTTTCTTCCTTTCAAATTCAGCATTTCAACATTTTCTTCTCCCCCATCATGAAATTAACATTTCATTTCAATTAACAAAATTTGTCGCCTCTTTTTACAGGCATCCTCAAATTTCCACCCATATACTATGGTTGCGACCCATATAACACCATGTCTTTGGTAAACATTCAACTTTGTTTTTAGATTATATTTTCTCTGTATTTGTTCTTTTAATTCACTGTAGCAAAAAAAATCTCTTATTTAATATTTCTCTAATTTTTATTATTTATGTTACAGTTCATTTAAAAAAAAATTGTTAAGCCTTCGTTGATTCCCTATTTGTCTTTGTGTTTTTTAAAAACGAATTGAGTATATAATTTGAATGTGAGAATCATAACATTCTTTCTTCATCAATTTGCGTTACTTTGCTCCTTTATTTTCTCTCACTTTTTATTTACCATTTTTTTGTTTTTCTTCCTTACAAATTCAACTTTTCTGCATTTTCTTCTCCGTCAAATTAACATTTCAATTAACCAAATCCTTTAACTTCAATTTTCAATTTCTTAAAACATAAATTTTTTAATTTTTAATTCATATTTATTACAGTTTTCAATTTTCAATACTCTCTATCCATTATTTCAAAATTCTTAATCCTCATTAAAAGTTATTTTAAATTTTAAATTTATTTATTTTTATTTTTTAAATACCGTGAATAACATAAGTGGTTATGAAAATTTATCTTCTCATTGGATAAAAATCGTTCTAATTCTTATTTTCTCTTCGCAGCCTATTTTTTGCACGTTGGCCGTGGCTCTGCGTGTTATAGAAATTTCAGGTTGATATTGGATTCGATAAATACTGCAACAATAGTATATATTTTTTTAATTCATTTTATTTTTCATTTGTATTTTTTATATTAGCCTCTTCTGATTCTTGATTGGATATTTTCACTTGATGAAGTTCTTCATGATCCAATATATAAATTCAGCCTCTCCCCTGCGGCTCGAATTCAAATTTTTTTTACATTTACTTTTATTATTTGTATTTTAACCTTTTTGTTTCCTTAACTCAAATATTATTTTTACAAGAATTTCTTTATTAATTTTTATAAGAATTTCTTTGTATGAGTGGTTTTAGCTTATTAATATATGTTTCATAATTATAATTAGTCGAGTTTAATAGATGAAAGAAGAACACTTGCTTTAATATTCAATATGATAACTTTCATATTATTCATTCATTTTTTAATTAATAGGGAATTTCATAAGAATAATAAAAGATTTTTAGGTTAAACATAAACAACACAAAATACTTAGTCCATCTTTTATTTTTTTGAATGATTGCAGTTGTGTGACAATTAAATATTTGTGTTAAAAATAATATTGTGTCGAATCAATTCTAAAAAAATGTATTATGTTTTTTTAACAGAAATGATACGATCTATTAAACATAGGTCGACTTTACTATTTATACAAGGTCTCTGTTTACAAATTCATTTTAATTACTAATGAATTTTGTAGGCTTTTGTAAGGTTCTACAATTTTTCTTCACGGTAACTCTAAATCACATGTTATAAAAATTCATTTTAATTACTAATTACTAATGAATTATAAAAACATACTCCCTATGTCCCACAATTGTTTGCACTCTTTCCTTATTCGTCCGTTCCACAATTGTTTGCACTACCCAAAAAGGAAACTTTTTCATAAATCCCACCCTCACAATATTCACATATTTACACAAAATGCCATTACTTTTACCCTCAATCCAATCATTCACTTTACTTTATTCATAAAAGTTTACAAAATTACCCCTCAACTCTCCACTCATTACACCTTTTTCTTAGTTTGCGTGCCCCATTTTTGGTGCAAACAATCCTGGGACGGAGAGGGAGTACTAACAAAAACTGCTTCATACATCAAACGTTATGTTTATTCCCGCGTACTACGCGAGTTGTGCACTAGTATATATATATATTTGTAAAATATAAATAATTCACACAATTACCATCCTTGCAATCTACAGATCTAGATCACACTCATTTCAACATTTTTTTTTACTCTTTATATAAAAGTTTATAAAATTATTTATCAACACTCTAATTATTACATTTTTTCTTAATCTATGTGTTCAAGATTCTTCACAAACTTTTACGGGAAGAATGGAGTAATATCTCTATTAATAAATAAAAATATAGTCAAAATTACATTTTCAAGAGAATGGACTAATCTAATTACACATCTACTTAAATTATTCCTGTAAAGATACAAAAGCCAAATTAATGTAAAATTGACTGGTAACTATTTTTTTGGCCTCTTGTGAGCCTGCCCTGGCTGGCTATATTAGAAGTAGAAGTGGGTCTGTAAAGTAAAATTCCATTGAAGGAAAAATTCGCATGTGAATTCTGCATATCTTTAATTAATGCATCTTACACCTATATTTTTTTAGTACAATGCAAAAACACTACACATATCACATAATTAAACTTTTCACAACACACAAAATTCATTCTGTATTTGCCAAAATCTGTGACACAATTTTCTTAATTTCACCACAATTAATTATTTTTTCATCACTAATTTGTGACACAATTTTCTTAATTTCACCACAATTAATTATTTTTTCATCACTAATTTGCATATTTCATGCAACATTAAAAAATACGTGACAATAATATTTGGTGACGGTCAAATAAATCAATTCACGTCTCCAAATCCGTAGTCGATCTTTTACTCGAAATATTCAATTTATGTAAATTATTCAGCAATTTTTTTGTTCGAAATTGGCAATGAAATAAATTCTTCGGATCCAATTAATTTGACGGTCCAACTTTAGACTCGATTTTATTTAATCTTAATTCTCATATACTTCAGGGAAAATGTTACTCCCTCTATTCAAATTAAAAAAAAAAAAATTATCCATTTTTTTCAGACACAAATTATACTCCAATGATTATTGATTTGTTTTGAAATTAACTGGATTAAATCCTCGTTTTTGTTCTAGTTCGTAATTTAATATTCAGATTTTATCATTTCAATTGGACATGAATCCTCCTTATTTCTTTTAATAAATTTTGGAGAGAGATAGACACATCTAATAGGTCTCACATTTTTGTATTTTCACTCATTATTTTATTATTATTTATTTCTCTCAGAAATTTTCATCCAACTACATCCATCCACCCATAAAAATACATATTTTATGTATCATATTATTACGATAATACGACATCATCACTTTTACACAATGATTTGATATAAAGTTACATTTTATTCTACTCAAAATCTCAAAACAAACACACGATCACTATTTATCGGGATTTTCCCATCCAAAATTTCTTCATCCGAATTTTTCTTATCCTACATAATTTCAAATTCATCGGATTCTTAAGAAAACCTTAAATCCTTCAAACTCAAAGCAACTTATGTTTTTCTTTAAACATTTTGTTTTTTTCGGGATTAAATTTGTTTTCTTGCAGTAGGCTGTAAGCATCTAATTGATACTTTTAGAAAATTATCTTTATAATAATTGTGATGTTTTTTAATCTTTATATGTACATGTTGCTGTAAATTCCAGTTGGAAGTTTTTACAAGATAATGTAAAAATGTGCATGTCTGCAGTCGAATAATCCAAAGTAAATTGTAAATTCAGTATCTTTCCTATTATTATCCCAATGTATATTCAAATTTGAAAGGGAATATTGTCCAGCTATTAATACATTAATTATTTTTTGCTCTCTTTTATTTTAATAGGCATGTCCAACCATTTTGACAGATCTTAAAAAGCAATTGTATAGCAATCAGAAAGAGGAAATGGTCCTGGGTGGATAGGGATGACAATTTCAACCCGCCCCGCCCCGATCCGTGATATTTGGGTCGCCCCACTCCGAACCTGCATTGAAATGGGGCGGGTCCGGGTATCGCCCTCGACCCGTGACCCGTTTTTATATTTATTTTTTATATATATTATACATATAAATATAATATATGTTAAATATTTTGATGTTTAATAATATATATAACAATAATTCACCTTCATAAATGTGAAAATAAATTTATAAACATGATTCTAAGACTATTTTATTTATTTTTCAATACAAATCTAAAATTTATGTTATATGTTTTTTTTAAAAAATTATTATTTTTCATTTCTTTAAAAAAAAATAAATTATAATGGGTTGCCCCGATTTGCCCCGGCCCGCCCTGTGACCCGAACGGGTCGACCCGCAATGTGACCCGAACGGGTCAGTCCGACCCGGACCCGAATTAAAACAGGTCAGGTCCGGGTATCTAGGTACCCGGCCCAATTCGGCCCATTGCCATCCCTATGGGTGGAGGAAGTTGCAGTTGAAACGTGAAAAGCTACACTTATCAGATTTTATTTTTTTTAATTCCAAAATTTTGTTTTGTACAGAAAAACTAGACGAGTAATATTTAATTAATATGTATATTATAAGCATTATTTTTCAAATAAATTAAATTAATAAATAATTTAAATAATATATTATATACTGTAATAAAAATTACACTCAGTATAAAGGTAATTTGTTTAATAAACTAAAATGTAGGTGTAATAAATAATTTGTCAAATTTACATTTTCAACTAGTGTAATACTCATTACTTTAGTTACATGTCATTCTTAAAAGAATTAAATGAAATGAGGTAACATACGTATATGTATTTATAATATATTGTAAAATATATTTAAATTCGAGATGTAAAACAGAATGAGACGAAGAAGTTTATTGATAGAACCACTCTTAATAGAATAATATTTAAAAAAATGATAAAATTTTAAAAATAAACAATTTAAATAAGAGTTGGTCTCTTGTGCACAGTGTGCATGTGCACACTAATGCACACGGAAACCCTCTGGGCATGTTTGGTTTATTAGATTAGATAGGATATATTGTTTTATCCCTATAATTCCCATGTTTGATTTACTTGAATTTAGCCTGTGATTATAATTGGCCCGAGATTGTTATCCTTGATAATTATGCATTGGGGTGTTAATTAGTCCCAAAGAGAAGGTGAGATAATTTAACCCATCAATTCAAACACAAATCTAAATTCCAAAAATAATGCAATCCTATTTAATCCTATCATACCTTATCTATCCCAACCTGTAAAGCAAACAAGCCCTCTATGTATTAATAAAGACAGAATTACATAACAATGTGTAACTATTTTCCAAGTGGTCACATATACTTTGTATAAGTACAAGGTCATGGGCTTGAGTTTTGTGATTGTAGTTTTTATTTATTTGTTTTTTTACTGTTTTTTTTCAAATAGTTACCACTTTTCACTAAAAATAGTTACCACTTTTCGCTAACAAAATTTCCACTTTTCACTACTTTTCACTAATAATAGTTACCACTTTTCAGTAACAAAATTTTCACTTTTCACTAATAATAGTTACACTTTTCAGTAACAAAATTTCCACTTTTCACTAATAATAGTTATCATTTTTCAATAAAAAAATTTCCACTTTTCAATAATAATAGTTACCACTTTTCAATAACAAAATTTCCACTTTTCAATAATAATAGTTACCACTTTTCAATAAGAAAGACAGTGAATAAATCTAAAGTAGAAACTATTGAACACACTTTCAATAATGACTGGTCTCAATTCTTCAAGTATGAATTGATTTCAATAAACAAATATCAATTCCTAAAAATTAGTATTGCATGTTTGGAAATTGTGCTCAATTCCCAATCTCCTAATTCTACACCACATAATTCCTCTGGTATGGTGCAATTCGATCAATCATGCTTGGAATGGTTTGAAAATCAGTATTGTTCTGCCTAAGTTTTAAAGAAAGAAGAAGAAGAAAGGAGGAAAAAAAATGAGGCGGTTAAAAAAGAGTTTGCTAAGAAGAAGAATAAGGGAAGAAAAAAAAGGAGGTGGTTACAAATGATGTGCACCTACACGCGTGTGCATATAAGATTTTCCCTTTAAATAATATTAAAACAACTCTTAATAAAAGTGAGTACATATTCATTCTAAATTAAATTTCAAACAACACATAATATTTATGTCACATATATTTTTTTACACATAAAATTATCATATGTCATTTTGTTTTAAATATTCCAATACTTTAAAATCATGACACACCATATTACATTAATCCTATAAATTACACATTACCTAAACTTGCCACAAGTTGTAACATCATCATAAGTATTTAAAATCAATTGTGATGACACCTAGCTAATTCCATTCATAATGACATTTAAATAGTAACTTTATAAAAATATGACACATCATACAAAATTAAGGAAAATACGACACATCATCAAAATTAATGTAATATATATATACGATTTTAATATAAATAAGGAACCCACCATCTACATAAAATACTTGTACGTGCTAAAATATACAAGTGATTTATGTAGGTGGTGGGTTTCATAAAAAAATCATCATCGAATTTTATATCATTACTCTATAGTTTACGCCACAAAAACAGCGAGTGGAAGTCGTCGAGAGAGGACATTCAAAATATAGTTACTGATCACTATGAGCATCTCTTTACCTAAGCCTACAAGGACACAAATACACAAAGTTACGAGCTCAACAACGAAAGTGGTCATGGCGGACATGAACAAGATGTTGGAGACTAAATACACTTTAAAGAAGAGGTGAAAATTACGGTCTTCGATACCCATCCTACAAAAGCCCCAGGCCTAGATGACTTTAATGGAAGCTTCTTTCGAGAGACGTGGGTGGTGGTGGGAGAAACAGTTACAAAAGAAATTTTGGAAGTCTTGAATGAAGGAAAAAACCTCCACGATTGGAGCGAAACGTGGGTGACACTCATCACAAAGATCAAGACACCTAAATCCATCACAGACCTTAGTCCAATCAGCCTAAGCAATGTCAATTATAGGATCTTGGCAAAAGTCATTGTGAACATAATCAGGAAGGCTTTCCCGGATATCATAGATGAAAATCAAAGTGTTTTTGTGCAAGGACGACAAATTGCAGACAATATCCTTATTAACTATGAATGCATGCATTGGTTAAGACAGTCCAAGAGCAAAACTGGACATGTTCTCTAAAATTAGACATGAGCAAGGCATGTGATAAAATCAAGTGGAGTTTTCTGAAAACTCGGATGGATAAACTTGAGTTCAGCCAAGACATGATATAATTAATAATGAGGCGTCTCAAACAAGGAGACTCGTTGTCTCATTTTCTATTTGTTCTTTGTGCACAAGGACTCTCATCGAGCCTTAATGAGAAAGCGAACCAAAAACTCATTGAAGGGGTTAGAATTACTAGAGGAGCTCCGATGATCACTCATCTATTCTTTGTTGATGACAGCCCGGTCTTCTTCAAAGTCTCAAAAAGTAACCGTGAGAATATAATTAACACGCTCAAGAATTACGAGTCTTCATCTGGGCAACTGATCAACTATGATAAATCAGCTATTACTTTCAGCCCAATCACGAAGCAAAGTAGGAAAATTGAGGCAAGAAATCTTCTGAATCTACGCATGCAGCAGGGGCACGACATCTACCTAGGGTTACCCACTTTCACTTTGAGAGTAAAAATGATAAAAGTCTCTTACCTTATTAATAGAATGATGAAAAAAGCCGTCAACTAGAAAAATAAGGATTTCTCTGAGGGAGGATGAGAGGTGTCAATCAAATCTATCCTATAGGCAATGGAAACATTTGTGTAAATTTCTAGTGGGACTGTTGGAGGGGGGGGGGGGGTAATAAGATACATTGGCAGGAGTGGGGGAAATTATGTAAACCCAAGGATGAATGGGGTTTGGGTTTTAGGAAGATGGTCCAATTCAACAGAGCCCATTTGGCGAAACAAGTCTGGCGAATTATTGGAAACCCTAATTCTCTGGTAAGCCGTGTTTTCAAAGACAAATATTTCAAACATTCCGATATCATAGAAGCTGAGTTAGGAAGCAATTCGTCCTTTGTTTGGAGATCATTATGTTGGAGTCGGGAACCGTTGGAACGAGGGATGAGATGGTGCATTGGTAATGACAAGAGCATAAAAATTTTGAAGCATGCATGGGTTCATAAGGTTTACAGTGGGAGAATAACGTCCACAATAACAACCACAAGTAATAAATACACTTTTATGACAGACCAAAGGGAATGGAATGAAGATATGATTCGACAGGCTTTCCTACCATTCGAAGCAGAAGGAAATTTGAGGACACCGATCAGCGAAGCGGATAAAGAGGATAGTAGATACTGGGCGGCGGATAAGTTTTCAGTTAAATAAGGGTACAGAGAGATAATGAAATCAGAAGCACAAAGGAACAAATCCGCATGAAATGAACAACAAATGGTGGAAATTGGTATGGAACTTGAAGGTACCCCCAAAAATCTGTATCTTCGCTTGGAAAATTAGTTTGGACTTCATACCAACAAACGAAAACATGTGGAGAAGACACATATCATCAACATCTAGATGCCAACTTTGTGGGACACATTTATCAATGATTCACGTACTCTTCTTATGCAGCGCAACTAAAACAATTTGAAGCAACGTGGGTTGAGGGAGTTATTCAAGAAAGGCTCACATCTCAACACCTCTGCTTTCTTGGAACAATAAGAGCTTCGTCGACTTCTACCATGTTGAGATTAATATGTCCCTCGGTTGGGCTTTCCTCGACCATTTGCTAGTGAGGTAGCTGGCAACTTGATGCCTCGAGGCTTTTTAAGCTTCGGGCTTGTTTCCCTTCTTGATGTAATATCTCGCAGCGTTCACGTCAAATACCTCATGCAACCATAATTATCTCTTCCATTGTTGCTTCCATGTTTTCATTGCGGGCATAGTCCAAGAAAGCAGAGGTGTTGGAATTGGTGGCGCAATACTCGACAATGTAGGTAACATGCTCAAAAGCTTTGCATACAAAGTGGCACCCTAGATAAGTGCATTGGGTGTGGAGCGGAAAGCAATTGAAATGGGTATAAAAAAAAGCAAGAAGGCAAGACCTATCAATGATCTGGATAAAATCGAATGTGCAACAAACAATCCAGATAATAAAGAAAGGAGAGATCGTAAAAGGACTAGAGGGCATGTCTGCCCATAATATCCTCAAACTCATGAAAGAATTTGTAGTGTGCAAATTCTCACACATCCCTCGGTCAAAAATCAGAGAGCGCATGACTTGGCGCAATCGGCAAACAAACTCTTCCACACCTCAAGACTAATGTGGAGTAGTGCTAGTATTGACGAAACAAGAACATACGACTATAGTCGAATCACTGGAATTCTTTTGTGATAGGCTAGACCTCTTGTTTCCCACATGCGATTGCTCGGTTTTCTTGTTCTTTTAAGAGTCCAAATAGTTGGGACGAGCCTCCAAATCTTGGAAATGATCTTCTCGATTTATGTCTTATTTTCGACTTAATTTTTTTGTTCTTCAAATTTTGTTAATGTTGTTTGTTAGGTATAATAAGATGGTATTGGGTATATCTTAAGGTAGTCAAAGTGTACGACATATTACATGTAGGCAGGGTATCGAATCGCGCCACATGTCTGTATTGTCATACTACATTATACTAATCTGCTATCTATTGTACAAGTTAATATATTTAAATAATTCTTTAAATTGTATATTATTATTTAATGTATTACCCCAAAACAAATTAACTTATTTTAAAGAAATAAATCAAAATTTCAGATTAAACAAATTAAATTATTTTATTAAATAATATTAAGAAAAGGGTTTGAAGTCTTCTTCATCATTTTCGTTGATCTTCTTCCAAAAAAATCTCCTGCAGAAAACCCTCGTTCTCTCTTTATCTCTGTGCGCGAGTCTTCTCTTGTCGCCACCGCCACTTTCGCCATTGCACCAAGCCTCTGCAGCCGTTGTTGCCGTTGCACCAAGCCTTCGCTGTCGCTTCGTGCGCTGCCGCCGTCATCGGCGGGCCACCGCTGCCGCGCACCAAACGAAAATCTCAGGTTTAATATATGTTCAGGCTTTAATTTTTCTTCAATTCGAAATTTTCTGATAAGGAATATATAGGAATTTGAAAGGAACGAAAACACTAGTATCCATTTGATTCCATCTGGAAATCAAACTGCTTTTACAACAAAGATTTGCAAACTAAATAATAAGGAAAAGTCAATTTCTGCTTAAATAAGAGTTTCTCTGATAGCAACTAAATGTGTTTGAGAGTTCTGATTAAGACCAGTTTTCCTCGAAGTTGAGATATACTACGAATTTTCAGCTACTTTAGTTATCGAAGGTCCATCAAGATGATATTTCATGTCGTAGATTGTTCTTTTTCGTATTTTAGCTTTAGTCTGGCTCTTGTGCTGTGGTATGAAGATCATGACACTTATGGATGCTTTTTATTTTTTTATGTTTTCAAAACAAGAATTGAGAATACAATGATTGTTTTGCTAGACTCTTTTCTCCATAGAAACCACAGTCTTCAAAGAAGCCTTTTTCTCCATCTAAGTTTATGAATATATGAAACATTTCTCACATAACTGCATTCTGTAATTGAATAGAAATTAATTGGGTAAAGTATTATTACAAGAATAGACCAACTAAACATCTCATTTAATTTTGACCCATTGTACGACTATGTTATGGGATGGCTTATCTTAAGGATTTATTTGTGTGTGGTGAAGGGATTTATACTCATTTTATTCTGGCTTACTTCTAATTTGAACTCACAGTGTGAGCACTTAACAAACTATCCAGATGCGCAGTTGTTCCCAGAATAACACTTGCTTTGTTATTAATTTTCGAATGTAGTTCAGAAGTATAAAATATGAAGTAATATATGACTATTGTTTTGTTATCCTTCCTTAACAAGAGTGGAATATACATGTTGTCTTTATAAATTTTTATCACTTTTTATTATTTTAGCTCAAGATTTAGGGTAGCACTTTTGAGTTCTAGCCCACCGTTTATTAATGTCTCTTTTTTAAAGAGGTAATATTTGAAAAATGAATTGGAGCATGGCAGATGCAAAGTGTTTTAGTTGCTAAACATATTCTAAATAATTAATTGGATTCACTTTTCATTACATTAACTTTGAAAATATCCTTAGCAAAAAGGGGTCTTCTTTGTACCCCGTGGCACGTGCTGCCAAATTGGATGGCAAGTTTAGCATTAATATAATTAAGCATCTAGCACGTGTGAAACTGCAACTTGAGTATGTTTTTCTCTACAGTTATTCTTGAGAAATTAAATAAGGTAACTGTGATTATTATCTTTTTTGGGAAATCACCGACCAAAATTTGTTGGTGTTCGGAAAAGGGAATGTCGTTCATTGGACTTGATTTGGTGGTTGTGTTTTTATAGAGTTGTAAGTTATAATCTTAATTCTTACTGAAAGATTTGTTCATCAGATCATATAATTTGATCTGGAAATATATTATTCAACCAAGGTAAATATGATTGTTATCTTTTTTGGGAAATCACAGACCAAAATTTGTTGGTGTTCTGGAAAGGGAATGTCATTCATTGGATTTGATTTGGTGGTTGTTGTTTTATAGAGTTGTAAGTTATAATCTTATTTCTTACTGAAAGATTTCAGATTTGTTCATCAGACCATATAATTTGACTTGGAGATATATTATTCAACCAGAACCTGTAGGCTGTATGAGATGTACTAGAAACAGTCTCCACTGCTGTTTTTCTTCTTCTACTTACTGTGTGCATTGAGTGTTTGTTCCAAGTCCATTAGTAAGTCATTAATGCATGATCTCTTCCACGAGATTATTGATCTGGCATTCATGATAAAATTATTCTTGTCAAATCTGAAATTTATTTGGTCCGGGCAAATGAATGTATTTGGAACCATATTCTGTATAATGAATTAATGACCAGAAACTGGAATTAATTGATTAATGCTCCTCTGGATTTGGGATTGAAGAATGTGTGTAAAGTGACTGTGTTGGTTGTTATGTGGGTCCTATAAAGAATAAATGCAATATCCCTTACATTACATGGCTAGAAACTTGTATTTATAACTTCCTCTTTGCCATTGACATTGACGTGGACCTTGCATTAGGTCTTGAAACCTTTTTTTTTTGAGGGTGGACACTTAACTGAACTTGCATTGTAGAGTTGTATGTTAGAACACTGATTACTTTTGCAGCAATTCGTTATTGAGGTAGCAGCAGAAATGTTTTCCTAGAAATTCTTTCATAAAACATTTTCTCACCGAATGTTCTTTGCCCTTCTGCTGTAATTATTATGTATGTGAAGTTAATGGGAATCAATCCCCTACTTTCATCCCTATTGGTTTATACCGAGCAATGTTAATGGGAATGAGAAATGCCCCCTAAATTATGATCCCTTATAATTCATTTACTCCACTTATTTTCCTTCAAAGGAAGAGAAGAAGGGGTGGAGGAAATAGTATGATGAATGATTTCAAAATTTCAGCAAAGGCGTAATGCATGTTTTAAGAAGCATTGGAAAATGAATACACACAATTCTATGTTAAATATACTGAGGCTGTCTAGCTGCGTTTGGATTGAGGGATTTGGTCTTGTGTGCTTGAAATCAACTCAAATCATTTGGACTTGAAGTCCCTAAATTCAAACGCAACCAAAAGAATTTCAAATATTTTGTGTGATACAACCCTAAAATGTGGAGTTAATTTGTATACCTATAAAAGTAGGTGGAACTGTGTACTGCAATCTTTGGTTTGTAATACTTGCTTGATTATGCAGGTGCTTTGCTATTCACATTTACCGAAGGGACAATTAATATTGGGGAGATAAGCTTTCACCTACTGTCTATTTGGAGAGCTTCTATTTAAGGGTTGTTTGGCAAGCAATTGGCTCATCTTCATTGTTCGTATGCTATTCACATTTTACCGAAGGGGTAATTAATATAAAGTACTGTCCTTCCTTGAGTGTTACCTCTTGACCACAAAATCGACCAGACATACATATACATCCTTAGAGGACCTTCATAATCACATATCTATTTTGCAGCTAGATTTCGTTAATATATATTCATCACCACGAGGTATTGCACCTGTAACTAAAGGTGAAAGATGGTCGTTAATTCTGAAGAGGAACAAACGGAGGATTATCTTTTCAAGATAGTTTTGGTTGGTGATTCAGCTGTTGGTAAATCAAACTTGCTAGCAAGATTTGCTAGAGATGAGTTCTACCCTAATTCGAAATCTACAATCGGTGTAGAATTTCAGACCCAAAAGATGGAAATAAATGGGAAGGAAGTTAAAGCACAAATATGGGACACAGCTGGTCAGGAGCGGTTTAGAGCTGTTACGTCTGCTTATTACAGAGGTGCAGTTGGAGCCCTTCTCGTCTATGACATCAGCAGACGCCAGACCTTTGAAAGCGTCACCAGATGGCTTAACGAACTTCATAGTAAGAAATACAATACAACATTTTAGTGCTTTCTTTCTAATTAATGTTATATTCATCTTCCATTAATTTTATATTCCTTTTGAAACAGCTCACTCAGACATGAACGTGGTAACGATATTGGTGGGCAATAAGTCGGATTTGAAAGATGCTCGGGAAGTGACAACTGGCGAGGGCAAAGCTTTGGCTGAGGGAGAGAGTCTGTTCTTCATCGAAACTTCAGCTTTGGATTCCTCAAACGTTGCTGCTGCGTTTCAGACAGTTGTGAAGGAGATTTATAACATACTTAGTAGGAAAGTTATCCAATCTCAAGAACTGAAAGTAAAAGATCCCAACTGGATGGGTGATGGCAAAACAGTAGTTTTGCAGTCAGATGATGCGGAGCAGGAAGGGCAGAGTAAAAAAGGTGGGTGTTGTTCTTCGTGATTGATTCCCCAATAAATTGTGATTGTGTCAACCCCTTTCAATGTTCTGTTGTAGTTTCTTTTTTAACTGCAGATGTTAAAAAGCTCAGCCGTCGTTTTTCTTGTGAAATTTCTTTCTTTGTATCTGATGTTGCGGGAGAAGAATCTATGGTCGTACTAGGACCTGTAAATGACTTTGAAAGGTTTTAGAATTTTTTAATCTTGTTATTAAACTACTTTTACGAGGCTTTCTTATGCGTATATTTGATTCAATATCCCTCACACTGCGTTTATCAGATGAATTTATGATGTTCCTTCCAAATTCCAATACCAGCTCGTATTGTGGTTAGGATTTCATGTTACACTTATACTCCCTCCGCTTCACCAGAAAAGCTTTCCATCTTAATAATATTTTCTTATTCCTTCTTTAGTAAACAATAACAGTTTGTAATGGATCATATTATCCAATTGTGGGTGGATAGATTTGATTATGATGTGTGTTGCTTTGGTAAGAGAAACGTGGACCCCTGCTACGATCTGGATGTCAAATATGCTTCTGTTTTGTTTCGTTTTGTTGCTTTGGTGAAACAAAATAAATACAGGTAATTTTGCCTTTCTATTTATGGGCATTACCTTTTCAGCCAGATGCTCTTTCCATGTTTTGCTCTACCATTGCTTCTTTTGCTTTTAGAGTCAATTAAAATAGGAAAAAAAAAAAAAGTCTCAATCTCATTGTTTAAAATATTATTGAAAATCTCACTGATTAATTTTAAAATGCCAAATGATTTCACTCGTTTTTCTTTTCTCCCTAATCGGTTAATTTTTTAGGCTGACTAAAAGAGCATTTGATAATGCCTTAAATCACATACTCGTCGGTTACATTGGACAAATTTTGAAGCTTAAAAAAAATTTAACCTTGTTTTTGGTTCAATTCATTGGACTTAAGATTTTCTATTCCATTTTAATATTATATCTTTTGCTTTATTATTTTCAATATACTTAACTGTGTGTGTGTTTTTTTTTTAAAGCAACTTAATTGTGTATTATGGAACACATTTAATTGTTGATCATCACCAATTGAAAACAAATGTATATGGTATTTTTTTTTATAGAGGAAACCAAATGTATATGGTAGATACAACTCGATAGTGAAATACCAAAATTATTGAATTGAGAATCTTAGGTCATGTTTGTTTTGGATTTAAAATGATTTTAAAAATTGAAATTTAGAGGCTTTTTAAATTTGAAGAATCTTAAAATTCTTCATTGTTTTGAATTTTTAAGTAGGTTATAATTTAATTTATGAAAATTTATAGTATGTAGTACTTTTTCAGTTTCAAAATACTTTTCACATAGTGCACCCACTTTTTTTAAAAATATTATAATAAATAGAATTGTGAGGGATAATTTTGTAAAATAAATAAATAAGTGAATTGATTTGTGTGTTCTAACGGTAATGATATTAAATGTAATATTATGAATATTGTAAGGGTGAAACCGTAAAATAAAGTGTGAAAGACTCTTTGTGACGGAGGGAGTAGTATTTTTTTTAAACACTAAGTATTATAGTAGTATTATTTACTGAGTGTGATTGTTATTAGGAAATTAATATGCAATAATTGATTTTTCACCTGTATATAAGTTTGAATTTTAGATGAGATGAAATTCTTCCATGATATTAGAGCATAAGACTACACGTCTTGAGTTCGATTCCTGTTGAAAACAACTTCACCCATTTAAATTGTCAACTCAATTAGTCTCCTCATCAAAGGATAGATGTGACAATCCGACCCACGAGCAAGGGGAAGTATTAAAGAAATTAGGGCTAGTCTTATGTGAATTATTTCATACATGCATTTCGTACTAATTTGATCAGTCAAAACTCTAAACCAATTTAGTCCAAAAGTCAAATTAAGATCATTTTAAAAAATTTGCGGGTCATAGGCCCGGATCCAGGTTGCCCAGAAAATTCGCGGGTCGCAAACATGTGGTTTACTATATGACCAAAATATTGTTACTACAAGGTCAAAAAATTACCACTACAAGGCTAAAAATTTAATACTACATGTCAAAACATTCGGTAAATTCACCCAAAAAATTAACTGTCCAGAATATTTTTACATGTAGTAATACACTTTTGATCTTGTAGTGATAAAATTTTGGCCTTGTAGTAACATTGTTTTAGTCATGTAGTAGCCGAATAAGTCATAATTATTTTAGTAATTTTGCTCAAAAAAAATAAGTGTCCAGAATATTTTTGGACTTGCAGTAATACACTTTTGGTCTTGTAGTGACATAATACACTTTTGGTCTTGTAGTGACAAAATTTATGTCATGTAATAATATAGTTTTGGTCATGTATTAAGATAATATTTTAGAACGAAAATAAATATTATAATTAAAGTTGACCCGCGTTGACCCACACATTTTGACTTAATTGGTATGCAATATTGCATATAAGTTTTTGTCAATAAATTAATATACAAGATTAATTCTTTTTCAATACTCCACTCATTTAAATTATTCAATCGATATACCACTCTAAAAAGACGTGTCAAAATTATTATGAGACGAAGAGAATAATAAATTTTACTATGATTGAAAATAAAGCAAACTATTCGAAACTCAATTTGAGATTGTTTTGTAAAAGTTCATTTGAGCTTGGTTCATGTAGATATTAAACAAATTTGAATATATATGTACGTTCGACACTGTTTGAAACTTAGCGTAAAAATGTTAAACTACTTAGACTTGACTCAATTAAAACTCGCTTGAATTCGACTCATTTAATTATCTACTCTTAATTACTATTTCTGAATCTTCTCCCTCCTACATGGCTTCTCGCTTTTCTTTCTTTCTAACTTTCTAATTTTCTTAAAATTTACATTTATTTTTCTTTTACAGTTTTCTTCAGTTTTTTTTCTCTCCCCTTTTCTTTTCTCGATCTTTTACAATTTTCTTACAGTTCTTTTACAGTTTACCATTTCTTCAATTAATCTAATTTTTCTTATTTTCTTAAAACTTACCATTATTTTTTTTTCAGTTTTTTTCAATTTTCTTTCTCCCTCATCTCTCCCCTCTCTCCCCTTCCCCTTTTTTTACATTTTTCTTTAAAAAAAATCCGTTCTCTTCCTTTTTCTCTTATCTCAATTATTTTATTTTACAGTTTTTTCAATTTTCTTCAATATTCTTTAAAAAAAATTAATTCTTAAAATATTTTCAAAACGCGGTAAAAAGAAGAATTACTTTGAGATGGTAGTCACTAGTCAGTGATGAAAAGGTGATCATTTATACTCTAAATTTCTTTTGTTTACTCTTAATTTTTATTTCATTTTTTTATTCTCCATTATGTGACGTTTACAGGAAGGTTAAAGGGCACTTTACCGATCCAGTTTCAATATTTGGTTCATAGGAAATTTATTTTCAAATTCCACATCTCTCAACAATATTTTTAAATTACACATCTCTCAACAAGACTTGAAGAATAACTGGAATAACTATACAGTAGTGAAGTTATCGGATGAAAGTGAAAGTAAATTGATAACAAACGAGAGAAAATTTCATGTACTACTTGAAGATGAGGATAACACATTCATTCTAAAACGTTTACAACAAACCAACTTATCCAGGTTAAAATTGAGAAAAGTTGATTGAAAGAAGTGGTCATGTTAAATATATGTTTATATATTTTTTTTAAATGTTTCGTTTGAAAATGTATTTTTAAGATTTTGAGCTATATTTTTTATATTATGGATATTTATTATATTTATGTTCCCTTGACAATGCTTTATATTTATATTATTTTTAATGTCGATAATTTTTTGTTACGTAAATCTTAAAATCTAATTTTTATTCATTTTGTTTGCATAATTTAATATTTTAAAAAATATTCTGACCATTTCATTGTATTCTACTTCCATATAGTATAGTTGACGTTGGATTACAAAAATAATTTTGTATAGTCAATAATATTTATCACTCCATGTAATTCTCTTAATTTCTACTCCGTATTTCATTTTTTTATTCTACATTCCATGTGATGTTAATTTTGCATTTTGAAAATTAATCTTTGTCCTTATTATTCTACAAACTTCTAAAGACTACAAATTTTGATCTTCATAATTGTTCTCAATTTTGTATACTCAATAATAATTCACTACATGTAATTCTCTAAATTTCAATTTCATTGTTTTATTCTTCAATTAACATTAATTTTCTATGTCATGCTCCAAATTTCTTATATGTTTACTTTTTATAATTTTATAAGCATTTTAAAATACCAACTACAAAACATTATTAGACAAGGATTCACATACAATTGATATAATTTTAGAGCCCAACGCTCTCATATTATCTATAAAACACCTCTACAAACTAACATATTACAACCAACACAAACACATTCTCTTATTCAATCTGAATTTAGACATTCTTTTATTCAATCTGAACTTATCCATACAACTCATTCTCTTATTCAATCTAAACTTATGCAAGAGTGCCTGATTATCGATATTGTTGAAGATGACATGAATTATCAAAGGTAAAGTCTAGTATGCACTCGAGTGCATGCTGTGCACCCTAGTCCATGTGCACTTTTCAGTTTATTAACTTACACTTTTTGGTAATGGTGTTGCACTTTTCAATTATTACTCATTTACCAAAAAGTGTAAGTCAGTAAATTGAAAAGTGCACATGGACTAGGGTGCACAGCATGCACTCGAGTCCATAGCAGACTAACCCATTATCAAATACATTAGTTATCATCAAATATATTTTAAAATAATAAATTATAAAATTTTTATTAAATAATAATATAATTTTTTTTTTCAATTCGCGGGGTCTTTACACTAATTAAACAATAAGTTCAAATAAACTTGAATAATATCGGGCTCGCTGGTTTGGACTCATTCATTTATAGCATCATATACACACGCGGGGCACGTGCAAAGCCATCAGTCTGCCACTAATACACACCAGATATTAATATTACTATAATGGAAGGCAATAAGTTTAGTTAGTAGGCTTTTAAGCACCAATAAACAAGGGAAGGGAGATCATCCTTCAACCTGTGTAGCAGTATTCTCTCCGCCGCCGTCAAACCGGATATATCAAAATGAAGCTTATAATTGGAGATACTAAAGCCCTCAACTAATTACCGGCGGTCAGATCCTTCCACCGGCATTCGATTTCCATCGCCGAGTGAAGGTGCGTGTCTCCCACTCTCCTCTTGTGTGTTTCATTATTGTTACGAGTATTTGTTTTTTTGCGGGTGGGTCACTATCATTATTTATTTCATTATTTGTACTAATGTAGTATGGAATTAAAAAATATGTCAATGCAAGATTGAGAAAGATTCTCACTTATTTGTGGAGAAGAAGGTTTTTAGACCATATTCAAGTTTTTTCTTTGGAGAAAAATTGTTTCTTTAAGAAAATGTCCCTAAATTATAAAAATTTATTTATTTATTATAATAAAATTTTGGAATTATAAATGGTAAAATTAAGGAAATTCACCTTTCAAAAGTTGTTAATTTGTTTTTTTTTTTTTTCATATTGATAATGATTAAAGAACATATATTTTTCATAAAGAGATAAAAAAACAAAAAATGCATAGATAGAGAAATAGAAAAGATAAAAATAAAGAGATATGGAGCATAAAAAAAATTAACATACTTTTAGAAAGAAAAAAAAAACGCACCCTTCACATTAATATAATTCGAATTTGGACCTCCGGAGTTCGGAATAAATCTAAAGCCGGACTCGGATTCATAATCTTAATCAATAACTAGTTGAGAAAATAATTAGGGAAAATATAAATTAATGAGTATTGTGTTGTAAAATATAATAAATTTATTATGAATTACACAAATGCAGATATATAATATTTAATGATTAATTTATTTAAAAATAATATGCACCATTAATAATTTTAATTGACTCTATGAGTCACTTGAGTAATTAATGGGGACCATGCTTGTATTTTACTCGAAAAGGAGAAATATGATACACTAGTTGTCACCAACTCCCCATATATTTCTTTCTTAATATAGACATCTAAAGCTCTATCTATAATTATATACTACTCCCTCTCCCAATGCTGATAAGTATGATTCGTTTCACACAAGGAATATTAATTTTTATTTATATTTAAAGTTGATGAGTAAGGTAAAAAGTGAGGGAGTATTAGTGAATTGTAAGAATAAATATTTTCATTTATGGAAATGTGAATATTAAATTTGGACGGATAAAAAAGAAAATTAGACTTATTAGTGCTATGTTAATTGGACTCTTGAGGCCTCAGTGGTTAGATGTAGGTAGGGTGTAGATTCTGAAGCATAGTTGCCTAACCACCTCCATTTAGCTTAAACCAATCGAACTAATTATAAGTTGCTACACTTGAAGAATATCAAACAGAAACAGTGATGGGGAGTGATGAATCTGAGCATATTTTGGTGGAAGACAAATGTGGTGCAAGGATTTTTACGTTGAACAAGCCTAAGCAGCTCAATGTAGTTACTGCTGCAATGGTATGAGCTTCTTTTTAGCCTTGATTAATGTTTCTCATCTCCATTAAACTATTGTAGAGCTTATTTGAATCGTTTCTTCGTCTTATTAATTCCAGATAGCTCGCTTGTTGGACCTTTACCTTGCTTCTGCAAAGGATCCTTCTGTTAAAATAATGATTTTCAAGGTACAATTCCATTTCAATCTGCATGATATATATATATGCTTCCTTATATTGACTCCCTCTCTCTCATATTAGGGAAGAGGAAGAGCATTTTGCGTTGGAGGTGATATAGGAACGGTTGCTCGTCATGTTAAAGAAGGTACATACGAACTAGATGTCTGTTGACATTTTTAAGTTAAAAGATCATGTCTCCTAACAATAGATGATGCTTTGTATTTCCTGTAAGCTTCAGGTAATTGGAAGTTGAATATAAATGATTTCAAGACGGCGTTGACCATGATGTATGTGATAGCTACACAGAGTAAACCTCAGGTGCTAACTTAGATTAATATAACTCTTTTTAATCCATTGTTTCACATTTGAATTAGTTATGTGAATCTTGTTATTCCATTTGCAAATGCATTTAAAGGTTGCGATTCTTAATGGACTTGTCATGGGAGGAGGAGCATGTGCTTCTATACATGGCAGATTCCGCGTTGCAACTGAGAATTCGGTACCTTTTTTCTCTCCATCTCTGTTTTTTTTTTGTAATTCTGCTTCATATATTTGTCATTCAAAGGTCTGTATATTTGTCTCAACATTTCGAAAATGTTGATTGCACGAGTCTTATTCTGTAAGATGACTATGACACACATTGATACCACTGAAATTATTAAAACCAAGAATTTTGTTGCATGTTCTGATAAATCTCTACTTTCTTACAGGTTTTTGCAATGCCCGAAACAGCTGTGGGATTTTTACCTGATATGGGTTCTTCCTACTTCTTGTCAAGACTCCCTGGATTCTTTGGTAATTTCAAATATCAATCAGTTGTCTGATTCAGATCATATTGCTTTCTTGAACATTATTACAAAGAAATTCTCTGTATAAAATTAAACTGATGACCATATATAACATATGAATTTATTATAGCACCTAACATAACATTTGAGATGGGGGCGGCTGATGGTGGTACGAAGGAGATATAATGATACTTGAAAACTCTGTGTGTTCCTCTCTTAATTGTGATATTCATTACATGGCTTTATAAAGTCATTTTTAAAGTTTGATTCCATAAAAGAAACTTAATACTAGTTGTTTTCTATAAAAACGCTATATATTGCTACATTTTCACTTTTATTTTTGTGATTTTGAAGGCCTCACATATAGCATAATTTTTTGAAACACAACATTGGTTTTTCATTCCCGGGTTGCAGGAGAGTATGTTGGTTTGACAGGAGCATGGTTGGATGGTGCTGAAATGTTTGCATGCGGTCTCGCATCTCACTTTGTTCCATCACAGGTTTGCTTCCATTTTAATTGCCATTTTCAAATTATATAATATCAAAGCCTAGTCCATCATCACTAAAATTTGATGGTTTGGTTTGGTTGTTGAGCAGAGATTGGGAGAGTTGGAAGAAGCAATTGTGAAAGCAGATTCCAGTGATCCAGCTGTTATCTCTTCAGTAATTAACAAATTCTCAGAGATGCCAAATTTGAACGAGGATTGCGCTTACCGCAGGTATGTGAGATCATACATACATGTGGCCACAAACAGACGACGTTTTTATCATCGAATTATGTTGCAGGTTAGACATCATTAACAAGTGTTTTTCTGGAGCAACCGTTGAAGAGATTATTTCAGCCCTTGTAAGATTGATGACTAGTCCTATATATATTCTTCTTCATATATAGTTCTTGTTGCTGATAACTCGTTTGTAGGAGAGGGAGGCTGCTGAGAAGGAGGACGATTTGATCTCTTCTGCCATTTACTTGCTGAACAAAGCTTCCCCTACCAGTCTTAAAATTACTCTTAGATCAGTATGCATCAAGTTATTAATTCTACATCTTAATTGCCTGCCCCTCTCTCACTCTCTAATGCACTTGAAATTAACTCCACTTTTATAGATCAGACAAGCGAGAGTCGAGGGCATTGACAAATGCATTGTCCGAGACTTTAGAATGGTTTGTCATGTGTTGAAGGGAGATATTAGCAATGATTTTGTCGAGGTAACTTGTCGTCTACATTTCAATGCACACTCTTTCAAATAGATATCTAAGAGATGTGTGTCTTCCAAATGCAGGGGTGCAGAGCTGTATTGTGGGACAAGGATAGAAATCCAAAGGTACATAAGTTTTTACTTTTTACTCATCAAATCTTACACATTAGAGAACCATATAGTATCTAGTATTGAGTTCAGCTTGTTGTTGTTGATTTATTTATGCAGTGGGAGCCGTCGAAGTTAGAGGCGATCAACGACGAAATGGTGGAGCGTTACTTCGGAAGGGTAGATGAAGATGAGTGGGATGATCTCAAACTCCCCAACTTACCTACCTCAGCATTTGCTAAACTTTAAAGCCTGGTTTGGTACATCCGTACATGTACTGATGCCATAATAAAACTTGAAGAAATAAAAACGAATAATCCCTTGTAGTAGGGGCAAGGCTGTGTGTGTACCTGTGACAATAATTTATGGTACTTCATTAGATAATCATCTTATTTACTAGTATGATAATATGAGTTTATGAGAAAGTATGATCCAAATCAAAATGAAATTTTGTGTAATATGTGAAAGTGAAACCGTGTCATACAAGATGCCTTCATAAGTGTGATATGCTGTTTTAGATCAATTAAATTGTTTAATGGAAAAGGGTATAATTAAAACCTAAACTATTATGTTAGGTCCAAATAAGTTCTTTAAAAAAAAATGCATCTAAACTTCTCAACTATTTTATCAAACTCTTAAATAATTTTTTAGATGCATTTAAACTCCTCAACTATTTTATCAGGTTCACCTAAAATTATTTTGCGTGTAATAGGCCATTTTCTAAAGTGGAAATACTTCTATTAACATATTAATGTGTGTTTGTGTTTTTTTTAGTGGTTAAATAATTAATTCATTTAAATATTAAAAAAAATTGTATAAAAAACCATAGAACATAAAAAACGCATAAAAGATAAATATAAATTTATATTTTTCTTTGAAAATGTATGGAAGAATCTAAGAAAACTTTCTTACTAAATTAAAAATATAAATAAATAATGTCAAATTTAATGATAAACAATTAATAAAATGTATCACAATGTTGGGTAGTTTTTTTTTAATATATTACATTATTTAATATGAACTTCTTCTAATCTACTAGAAAGTGAAATAGTTTTAAAAAAGAACATCGGTGGGTCAAGAACCAACTCTTCATCCTCAGAGGATCAAGGATTGAGTATCCATAATAATCAAACTAAACACGAAAACTGATGAGTTAGATTTATTGCATATTTTTGTGCTTTAATTGAATATTTCTTGTAAATTAAATTGATATTTTAGTGTTTATTTCTGATTCATTATTTCGTGACTTCAATTACTTTGATATTTTTATTTTTTATTTAATTTAGGTAAAGTTGAAGTATTTTGGCGGCATCAGCTTTTTGGGAGTTTGAGAACAGCCGCCTTGAGAAAAGAATGCACAAATGGGCCTTGGAGTTGGGAAGCCCAAGACAAGAATGAATTGAAAATAAACACGAATATATCAGGGTCTGACTATTTACACCTCCATTTCGGTTTAGAACACTCCCCCGATTGATGTACACTCCCTAAAATATGTCAGGATGGATGCACCCCCTTGAATTGTCCTAAATACCCTTTTATCAATAAAAACTATGTACTAAACAACACCCCCTCTAAACCCTAATTTCTCACACTCTTCCCCCTTCTCCCTTCCCCTTTCCCTTCCTCCTTTCCTTCCCACCGCCCAGCTCCACCTGCCACCGCCCCTCCTGCCGCTTGCCTCCCGCCACCGCTCTCCCCCTTCCTCTCCCTTATGCTCTCTCTGCCCCCCATCCCTTCTCTGTAAAAAAAAAAACTCATAAGCTGCGCCGCCGCCGCCCGTCCATCGGTCGTCGCCCCTACCCATCGGCCGCCTGCCACCGCCCTCTCCAGCCCCACCTCACTGGTGCCCCGCCTTTCTCCCCTTCTCTGTTTAAAAAAAAAAAAACACAGAAGCAGCGCAGCAGCGCCACGACCGCCGCCCCCGTCCATCGCCCATCCGCCGCCGTCCTCGTCCGCCGCGACCACCTGCCACTGGCCTTCTCTTTTTATCTTTTATTCTCGTCGCCCGTCATTTTTTTCCCAGGTTTGATTTTTTATTTTTTTTTATATTTCGACCACTTTAGGTCGACCAAAATACACTCTCGTCGACAACAATGTGTCGACGAGTGTATTTTGGTCGACCTAAAGTGGTCGAAATTTTTCAATTTTTTTTTAATTTTTTTTCGTCCAACAAATGTCGACCATATTCACACTCGTCGACAACAGGGTGTCGACAAGAGTTTATATGGTCGACATTACACTATCGATTTTTTAAAGATTTTTAAAAAAAAAAATTCGACCAAACTTAGGTCGACCATATGCATTCTGGTCGACAAACCAGTGTCGACGAGAGTGAATATGGTCGACACTGGTTTGTCGAAAATTTTAATTTTTTTTTGAAATTTCTAAGTTCCTGATTTTTTTGGTTTTTGGTGGTGGTGTTGGGTTGGCGACAATGGTGGTTTGGGGTGTAAACGAGCCGAGTCGAGCCGAGTAGTGTTGAGCTTGAAACTCGACTCGATTGTTATACTCGAAGCTCGAAAGCCTAAAATTTTGAAGATCGAACTCGACTCGATAAGATACTCGATAAACTCGAGCTCGGCTCGACTCGATTACCTATATAATTTTCAAAATTAATTATAAATCATATTTTTTCTAAAATAAACTCGAGCTCGACTACTTATATATAAATATAAATTATATATTAATGGTAAAATAGTAATATTGTTCAAGCTCGATTAGGCTCGCGAGCCTTTCGAGCTGAGTATTTATGAGCTCGAACTCGAACTCGATAGCTACTCGAGTAGCTCGAAACTCGACTCGACTCGATTAACTTCGAGTCGATTTCGATCTTTTTCCGAGTCGAGCACGAGTAGCTCACGAGTTAGCTCGACTCACTTACACCCCTAATGGTGGTTGACAGGGTAAAATTAGGTTTAGAGTTTAAATGTGAACGGAGTGCATTTAGTAGTGTAATATGATTAAGAGGACATATTTGATATTTTACAGTATTATTATATTATTAAACTCAAAGGGGGAGTGTTCTAAGCCGAAATGGGGGTGTAAATAGTCCCACCCACATATCAGAATTATGGGGAGAGAAAGTCAAAGCTGGAGGTTAGAGATTTGGGTGGGACTATTTACACCTCCATTTCAGTTTAGAACACTCCCCCTCTGAGTTTAATAATAAAATAATGATGTAAAAAACCAAAAATACCCTTATATTACACTACTAAATGCACCCCTATTACTAACTGCACCCTCCTTCACCTTTAAATCCTAAACTAAGTTTTATCCGGCTACCACCACCTCTGTCAGCCGCCGCCACCAAAACCTCCGCCCGCCGACGCTGCCACCACCAAACAAAAAAAAAAACAACCAACGAACAACAACAACACAACAAAATTTCTCCCCCAAACAAAAAAATTCAAGAACTTAAAAAATTTCAATTCTTTTTTTAAAATTTCGACAAACCAGTGTCGACCATATTCAATATGGTCGAACTGATTTGTCGAAAACAAAAAAAAAAAAAAACTTTACAAATTCGATCTTCTCAGGTCGACCATATAAACTCTCGTCGACACCCCGTTGTCGACGAGAGTGAATATGGTCGACCTAAGAAGGTCGAACTTTTAAAAAAAAAAAAAACTTAAAGTTTTCAACTACGTGATGTCGACCATGTAACCTCTCGTCGATAACATGTCGTCGACGAGAGGTTACATGGTCGACATTAAGTAGTCGAAAATTTAAAAAAAAAAATTAAAAAAAAAAAAGGTTTTGTTGCAAATTGCAGAAAACCCTAAAACCTAAAACTTCAAAATTGAGGCGGCGGCGGCAATACACTTACCTGGGGTGGGGGTGGCCGGCATCTTCGATCGGGAGCACGATGGTTTGAACACAAAATAAATTGCAGAAAAACAGAGAGAGGGGGAGGGGGAGGGGATGCCGCCGCGGCCGAGGGGAGTGTGGGGAAGGCCGTCGCGGCCGCGGCTGAGGGAGGGGGAGCGGATGCCGTCGCGGCCGAAGGGAGGGAGGGGGAGCGGATGCCGTCGCGGCCGAAGGGAGGGAGGGGAAAAGCCGCCGCGGCTGAGGGAGAAGGAGGCGGCGCGCGGCTGTGGGAGAAGGAGGCGGCGCGCGGCTGAGGGAGAAGGAGGCGGGAGGAAGGGGGTGGCGACAAGGGGCGATGGGCGGCAAGGGAGCGGCGACAAGGGGCGATGGGCGGCAAGGGGGCGGCGACAAGGGGCGGTGGGCGGCGGCAAGAACAAATGGGGGAAGAGAATTAGGGATTTGAGGGAGGGTGTGTTAAGTAAAATGGTATTATATAGATAAAAATGAGAAAAGGGTAATTAAGACAATTTCGGAGGGGTGCATCTATTTTTTTTAAATTTCAGGGGGGGTGTATCAATCGTGGGGAGTGTTCTAAACCGAAATGGAGGTGTAAATAGTCAGACCCTAGAGATTTTTAAGGAGAAGGGCCATTAAATCATCTAATGTTTTTGGGCCCAATGGCCCATGAGGAGAAAGAAGGCAGCCGTTAATTTTGAGAAAAGAAAAAAGAAGGTGCGGTTATTCTGGAGAGGACACCAGATGGCGTGCAGCATGCGGATTCAAGAAAAAGACAATTATTTTGGATTTTTATTCTTTCATATTTTGGAAGTACATAATTTCTTATTTACTTTTGTTATCTAGTTTATTATGTGTAGCTAATTTCTTTTATTCTAATCGAGGATGTGAAACCTTATGACAATTATGCCTTTTTAATTACATAACTTTTGATTGATTTTGATTTATATCTCGATTTTGTTATTATTTGAGTAGATGCTATGCATGTTTGAATTAGGAGTTTAATAGGCTTGATCACCCAATTTTATTCCTATATCAATTCTAGCTATCCTATAAATTATAATCCGTAATTGTTATAATATTTTGAGAATTGTAGCAACTAAGGCAGAACACCTTAGGGAGTAGTAACATCTAGGTTGCATAAAACGAGCGTCTCATATTTATGGTATAGTTTATCCTATTGTTTTAATTCTTGAATGCGTTCCTCGAGTTGAATCTTAGATACATGTTTTAGGGTTATTCGTAGGGATAGATTAATTGGGGATCGTACCTGCTGATTAATTAAACGTAAGAAACAATTCGAGTTAGTTTGGTCGTACCACTAGCTAAGGGATACAATTTGAGATTATATTGAGATTACCAGGGTTGTTGATTAAATTGGTATAATTAATTGAGGGGAAGCTATAGATTATATTGAGATTACCAGGTTGTTGATTAAATTGGTATAATTAATTGAGGGGAAGCTATCCGAGGGCTAGATCATTCACATTATTTGAATCTCGTTATTTCTCTATTGCAATTTATTATTTCTTACTTCTTAGTAGTTATTAGTCAACCAATCAAACTTCCACATTTTTTTAATTGCTTTCATAACACGAACTGTTTAATTAAATTGTAACGTTCTCTGTAGGATCGACCCTTACTTCCCTACTACATAATGGGTATTTAAGGTAATTATTTTTGAGTGCCGGCGACATCACACCAAAAATCTTCTTTTACTAATTTTTTGCATTAGGATTCAAGTTTTTCCGCTAGGTTTAGAGTTTAAATTATAACTGAAGAAAAAAATAATTTACTTTTAATTATTAATGATATTAATATCTTAACAATTTTAAAACTGTTTCGCCTCATTTTAAGTCGGAACCAGAGATGGTGCCATGTTGGCCCAGCCCCACTACATTTCTAAAGTTTTTTTTTTATATATATATATATATTTTGATACGTTTCTCAAATGTTTCATATTTCATTTTGGCCGAGTGATTTTCAATGAAATGATCTACTCCCTTAGATTTTTTTGTGACAAGTTTCAATTTCCATCCACAGCAAAGTATCATTTCCATTTATTTCCTTTTTTCCAATGCTTTTTTTTTTTTCTGACAATACAACAAGGATGAAAAAATTACAGCTCTCAAGTAAAAGAGAAAGATAAGGACATATCCTTGTAATGTTGTGGACAATCATCTTCACACCAGTCTTGAGGTAATGAAGTGTTATAGATACTTTGAGCCAATTCATGAGCAATCCTGTTAAGCTCCTGAGGCACTTGTTGGCAGTCCCACATTAGGACATTTTGCAAAAGACTCAAAATATTGTTCACAATTTTCTTTTCCATAGTACCCACCTCTCCAGTTCCATTAATAGCGCAAAATGCATCAGAAGAATCCGAGCGCACCCCATCCATACAAATTTGCTTCTGGATGCATTTCTCCAGCCCAATTTCAATTCCTCTAAGTTCTGCCCCATATACTGTGCCTACATTCATTATCTTTTGTGCTCGTGCTATTTTAATTCTACCCTCTTTGCAGAGTACCACACAATCAATTGCAAAGAAATTTTTGTCACGATTAAAAGCCGCATCAGTATAGAGCACATTTCCAAATCTTTCTAGCGAATTAATCTCTTTTGATTTAGCAGTAAAGTCCAATAATACTCCTTCCATCTTTTTTGCATTCAAGAATTCTTGCCAGTACGATACTGCCCATCCCACCTCGTATTTAACGGACACATGCATACCAATTATATCATTATCACACAAACGTTGGTGTATGATCCTACACCTCTCCTTCCAAACAGCCCAAGCTACCATAATAATAAGGGCCATACGAGTACTTTCTAAATTGCAAACACACCAGAACACGAACTCAAAACAATTCCCATACATTGCACTTTTGATCTCATGCCACAGGCCCTGATGTTTCCAAGTATTTTTCGCAAAAGGGCATTTAAAAATACAATGCATAGAATCAGCCCAAAAGAAGCCACAAAATGCACATTTAGTATTCACTGGAACACGTTGCATAGCCAATCTACCTTCTGAAGCAATCATATTTCTAGTTAATTTCCAACAAAAAATGCGTACCTTAGGCGGCACTTTGAGCTTCCAAATCTTCCCAAATAATCGAGACTCCCCTTTCGAATTTGATGTACCTGCTATACTTATGCATTCATCCCGTCGCGCTAGATTTTGGGATAAGAGATATCCTGATGCAACCGTATATTTCCCATTTGATGACTCAGGCTAGAACATCTCATCTTTCTCATCAGCACCTAAAGTTTCCATTGCCAAAATCTTTTCTGCTTCAAACGGCAAGAAGGCCTGACGAATTAGGTGCTCATTCCAGCTACCATCATTTAACAAAAACCTGCCTACATTGGACGCACTTGCAATTCTTGAGGAAATCCGACCATCATTTAATCCATTAACCCATCTATCTTTAAAAACATGAATATCTTTGCCATCTCCTATCCTCCACCTTCCACCAGAGTCCAACAACTCCCTACTCCATAATAAAGATCTCCACACAAAGGAAGGATTTGAGCCCACACCAATCTCAGAAATTGTGGAATGCTTGAAATATCTAGCTTTAAAAATCATCCCAATAAGAGTATTGGGCATCGTAATAATTCTCCGGAGTTGTTTTGCTAACAAGGCTTTGTTAAATTGGACCATATTCCGAAAACCCATTCCACCCATTGTTTTTAACATACACAAATCATTCCATTTTTCCAGTGTATCTTCTTTTCCTTTTTACTATCACCCCACCAAAAACTAGCAATTTTTCTTTCAATGTCCAAACATACTGAAGTTGGAATTCTAAAACAAGACATGGCATAGGAGGGAATTGCCTGAAGAATGCTTTAATAAGGACCTTTTTCCCTCCTTCCGAAAAAGGTTTATGGCTCCAAGATAATACATGTTTTCTCACCATGTCCACCAAATAACTGAACTTTAACCTTTTTGCTCTAGGGATAATTGTTGGTAGTCCCAAATAAAAATCATGACCTTGTGAAGATTGAATTCCCAAAATCTTTTTCGCAGCATCCACATTGGCTTGGCAAGTGAACTGATTGAAGGTGATCGATGACTTTTCTCTATTAACCAGTTGGCCCGATGCCTTTTCATATGTATAAATCGAATTAACCATCGCTTGAACTTCTTTTCTGGATGCCTTAAAGAAAAATAAGCTGTCATCAGCAAAAAAGAGATGAGAAAGCACGAGCGCTGATCTTGCAACCTTAATGCCTGAAACCTGTTTGGAGCTTACAACCGAAGAGACAATTGAAGAGAAAACTTGAGCACACATAACAAATAAGTAGGGTGAGAGTAGGTCACCTTGACAAAGGCCACGAGAGGGAACAAAATAATCAGAAGTGGTTCCATTAGTTTTGACACTATATTCCACAGATGAGATGCACTTCCATATTAAATTGATCCACTCTTGAGAGAAGCCCATAACAGTGAGAGTTTTCATAAGAAAGGACCATTCGATCCTATCATAAGCCTTGGTCATGTCCAATTTCAATGCTACATACCCCACCTTACTCTTTGATGACTTTAAGTGATGCATTCCTTCATATGCCAACAAAATATTATCACTAATAAGTCTTCTTGGCACAAAGGCACTTTGATGTTGATCAATCAGTCTCCCCAATGTACTCTTCAACCTATTTGTTATTGTTCTAGCAAGAATTCAGTAACAAATATTACAAAGACTAATAGGCCTGAAATGTTGAGGCAAAGAGGGTTTACCAATTTTTGGAATGAGGGTGATGATTGTTTGATTCCATCTCCATTTAGAATTTCTAAAATAGCAGAAGAGACATTCTCCCCAATGACATCCCAATTGGATTGATAAAATGAAGTCGGGAAGCCATCCGGACCTGGTGCTTTCCAAGGTGAAAGATCCTTAACTGCTTTAAAAACTTCCATTTTTGTAAATGGGGAATCCAGAATATTAGCCTCCATATTTGGCAATTTACCTGTTATGAACTGAGTTGCTCTTCTTATGTCATCATTTGACGGTCTACTTGAGGTATACAGCCTTTCATAATGTTCAATGAAGATATTTTTGATCTTTCCTTCATCACACTGCCATTCCCCATTTTCATCCTGAATCTCCCTGATGTTATTTATTCTCCTGCGAAGATTGGCTCGGGAATGAAAGAATTTTGTGTTTTGATCTCCCTCTTTTAACCATGAGACACGAGCACACTGCTTCCTAAACCACTCTTCTTGCGAGGATAATCTTGCTAGCTCAGCTTCTAGTTTCTCAACTTTATCCATGTTTGGGCATGTAGCATCATTGTCCAGTATAGTATTAATTTCTCCTTAGACATGCTTAATTTTATGTGTGATTGTTCCACCCTTGCGTGTTGCCCATTCACACATAAGTTTTCCACATCTTTCTAACATTTTAGGCAGAGGTTCCTTGTGATCATATTTGTTCCATGCAATAGACATAGCTTTTCGAAAGTCAGGCTCATTCATCCAATAATTCTCAAATTTAAAGGACTTTGAGGTATTTCTTTGACCGCTCCTTTTATTAACACCAAGAGTAAGCATAATAGACCTATGATCTGAGCCGGAGAAATTCAATGCCATTGCACTATAGGTTGGAAACATCTCAAACCAGCTTTCAGTAGCCAAGAAACGATCAAACTTTTCTTTGATGTACTGGTTTCCTTTCCTTCGATTGTGCCAAGTAAATTTTGGCCTTTTCATCTTAAGACATTTCAAATCATTGTTTAACACCGCCTCTTGAAACAAATGTTTCTTGGCATTCTTACAATTTACCCCTCCCTTCTTTTCATCATTAAAAAGCACCTCATTAAAGTCCCCTCCAATAATCCAAGGATTTGGTAATGTTGGCAAATAGTTTTTAAGTCTTGTCAACAATTGCCAAGATACACTTCTATTGTTAGTATTCGGGTGTCCATAAAAACCCGTAAACCTCCAATTTCCAGACAAATCAGAGATTTTGCAATCAATATGGCCTTTTGAGTACGACAAAATAGAAACATCACATTCATTCCACAAAAGCACCAGTCCACCAGAAAAGCCACTAGCATCTACATAAAAGCCAAAAGGAAACCCTAGTCTAGTTCTTAAAACATCAGCAAAAGAAGAACTACATTTCGATTCTGAAATAAAGAAAATTAAATGGTGATGCAAGGAAACAAGCCTATTAAGCCTCCCGAACGCACTCGGGCTGCATATACCCCGTGCGTTCCAACATAGGATCTTCATTCTTCACGGCAGGGTTGAGTCACCTCAACCTCCGCCATATCAGGATAGCCAAGAGCTGTGCCATATGTTTCCAGCATGCTTTTGGATTTTTTTGACGAAAATCAAATTGTCAATTTCTGCTCTCACTCTTTCTGCCCCCTCATAGTCTGCAAGATCACCAGAATAGTCCCTCCAAATTTTCTTTTTCCCAGCCTTCATATCATTTGGTGTTATGATTTCATCATCACCTTCCACATTGCTCTCATTTGCTCCATCCTATTGCTCCCTATCCCACTAATTTTGGCCTACCTCCTCCCTGTAAGGAACATATGGCTCCTCCCCTTCATGAATTACCTCAACAAAGTCATTAAAATCAAAGGCCCTAAAATTTCTGCCAACATGATGAACCACCTTATAATCCTTCCCATTATCATTTTCAGGGCCCCAAAGAGGCTCTTTTGCCATTCTGTATTCAAAACCAGCAGGGATAGTAAAAGTTAATAGCTCCAAAATCATACCTGTTCTGGGATCCACCTTAGCTTTGCCTCGACCAGTCGCCATCTTCCCTACCTCACCCCTTGGCATTAGCTCTTGAAAGTTGTACACCACTTCCCTTTCGTTTTGACAAGCTCGAACATTAACATCAATTCTCCTCCGGATTTCTGCCTCTTCCTGCTCAGCCTCCCGCCATAGCTCTTGAACACCCTCGTCCAGAAGAATAAATTTTCCTTTTAATCTCCTTCTTTCTTCAAATTCCGTGCAAGACTGATTTCCTATTTGAAGAACAGTTTTTCCTTTCGATCTCCCCCTATTTTCCACATCAGTTTGAGTAGTTTCCCTAATTTCAAGCACACCTTTTCCTTTGATTGCCCTCCTTTCCTTAGAGTTCTCACTTGCACACAGATTCTGGTGTTGCGCAACTCCTCCACCCGAATTTCCTTCACTGTCTTCATCATTAGTGCCACCAAACACCAGATTCTTATCAACATTGATACCCAGAAGCCTGAAAAATTCCTGCATGTCACTTTTAGAGGGGTTTTTTTGCTTGTCCGCACAAAGCCATTCCGGAAAAAACTTGTGCCTTTCAAGCCAATCCTCATCTTTGTCTCTAGCTTTAAAACACACCTTGACAGAATGGTTAAGTTGTCCACAAAAGTAACAGAAATCAGATAATCTCTCGTACCTAAAAAAGATGACATACTTAACCTTTTCCACTGTTAGATATGTGAACCGACACAATGGGGCTTCAATATCCAGTAGAACACGAACCCGCAGTGATTCGCCCCATGCTTTTTCATCATCTCTCGCATCCACCTGCAACACTTTTCCAATGATGCTCCCCAACTTTTCTCCGGTGATTTTTATCATTGCATGTGCCGCTAACCCATGGATCTGAATCAAAAAAGGTACTCAATCCATTTTTATAGTAGCAAATCTTTCAAACCCGGTCAGAGGCTTGAGAACCATCAAAGACCGCCGCAAGTTCCATGGTTGCATGTCGAGCACCGCCTCCATATCTATTTTTTCTTGAAAGTCCACAACATACGGACCTTCACCCACCAGAGTAAGCTTTATGGATGAGGCAATATTCCAGGATGAGATAAGAAGTCTCTTTAACTCAGACGTGTTAAAGAACCTTCTTGCCACAAACTTCAGCACAACAGATTTTGTGGGAACAAAAAGCTCGCTGCTTCGGACCTCCGTATTAGATCCTTCTTTCTCCGAAATTTTGCATGCACTGAATTTTTCTTGAATAGCCATAGCCATAGATGAGAGAGAAAGAGATATATCGTATAAGAGAAGAAAGGGACTTGAGTGTGACTGTTTGCATTCTCCAACCCCCAAATATATAGCCCCATTTCCCACTAGAAAACCATGGGAGAAGAAAATAACCATTGGCTGAGTAAGAAAAGTAGTATCTTGTCGGATTTTTGAACAAAAAATACGGCTAACCATTGTCAAGTTCAATGTAAATCGTGGTACGCACAAGAAAGATTATCCAAAAAAATCTCGCCGTAGTAAACACGTCTAGTGCTGGAGCAAGTAACCCATACCCTCCTACTCCTAATGAGCCAACCGAGGAAATCAAATGATGATGAGTATATTTGTTTCCCCAAGATAATCTAAAAGGCAGAAAGGATGTTTTGAAAAGAGACAACAAGTATTAAATGTAAAATAAGAAGAGACAAAAGGGCAAAGAAGACGAGAAGACCTTACTGAGGATTAAATCTCAAGGATAAAAAACCAGAAAAACACATACTCAACTCTTAGAGAGAGAAGTCCAATGCTTTTTTACTTATTACAAAAAGTTATATGAAATATTTCATATATAAAATATAGATAATTAAAGTAAATTTTGGTAAAAAATTAGTGGGTCAATGCGGATTAAACTTAATTAAAATATATTTTTTCGCTCTCAAGTATTGTTTTACTACATGACCAATATTATGTTACTACATGACTAAAATATTTGTGAGATTATTTATGAATAGAGTCATTATTAGAGTCCATTAAACAAATAGGAACTACCACTTTAAAATGTTTCTAATTGAAGCGAAAAAACCAAAACTGGCCTTAGTATACATGTTTGACATAATTTTCGAAATTAAAAAATTAAATCAGATTAAAAATTCCATAAAATTCGCAGACCGTCAATTCCTGAATTTTAGGTTGATAATGTAAAAATTGTATTTATTTTATTGAGTGAGTATTGAGGTAATTACATTGTCAATATATATATACAATAGTGGGAAACTACTATGGAAAGTCATAGGATATAATTACAATCCCTAAATTAGTGGAATAATTATGACCCAAATCATCTTGATTTATTTGATACTATTATCCCCCGCAAGCAAGACGAGGGATGGGGTCCAACGCGTAGATTGTCCCGTAAGAACTCGAACAATGGTCGAGGCAGTGCCTTAGTGAAAACATCAGCAATCTGGAGATCCGAAGAGATAAATTTAGTTTGAAGGTGACCGGTCGAAACAAGCTCTCGGACAAAGTGATAGTCGATATCTATGTGTTTGGCACGTTTATGAGCACTCGGATTTTGACTGAGAAAGATGGCACTGTTATTGTCCGAGTATAATGTGGGGCAAGATGGAAGCTGTACATGAAGCTCGCGGAGAAGTTGAAGAATACAAACCAACTCCGAGGCAGTATTGGCCATAGCACGATACTCTGACTCACAGCTGGAGCGAGAGACTGTAGGTAGCTTCTTTGCGCTCCAAGAGACAAGATTTCCACCTAAAAAGATCGAGTATCCATAGGTTGAACGACGAGTTTCCACACAGCGGACCCAATCAGCATCTGAGAATGCATGGATAGAAGGAGAGGGGCCCCTCGAGAAGGAGAGTCCAAAGGAAGGAGTGTGTTTAACATAGCGGAGGATACGCTTTACGACCTGGAAGTGAGGGACAGTTGGGGCATGTAGATGCTGACTGACGAGGTTTACAACAAAGGAAATGTCTGGGCGTGTGATCGTGAGATACTAAAGTGCCCCTACTAAGGACCGGTAAAGAGTAGGGTCGTCAAAGAGGGGACTATCGATTGGCAGCTGACAACCAGCGACCAATGGAGTGGAGACGGGTTTGGCATCCTCAATAGTGGCTCATTGAAGAATGTCACGAGCATATTTAGCCTGATTCAAAAAAAGACCCGAAGAAGTGTAAGTAACCTCAAGACCTAAAAAATAACTTAACTTACCCAAATCCTTAATAACAAACTCTTTACGCAGACGAACAATAAACGAGGACACCTCTTCTGGAGAGTTCCCTGTAAGGATAAAATCATCCACATATACCAAAAGATAAAGAATAGAAGAATTACGGATAAAAATAAATAGGGAAGAGTCTGAACGACTATAAATAAACCCGATATTCAATAGAAAGTCACTAAGTCGTTGAAACCAAGCACGAGGGGCCTGCTTCAGACCATATAAAGCTTTCTTGAGACGACAGACGTGGTTGGGAAACTGAGAATTAATAAAACCAGGAGGTTGCTCCATAAAAACCGGTTTTGGCATAACACCATTTAGGAACGCATTCTTTACGTCCAACTGATGAAGGGGCCAATTTCGTAAAACAGCAAGAGAGAGAACAACCCGGACAGTAGAGGCACGAACTACAGGACTGAACGTGTGAGAGTAGTCAAAGCCAGGGAGCTGAGTGAAGCCTTGAGCAACGAGGTGAGCTTTGTGACGATTAATCGAACCGTCGGCCAAGAATTTGGTGCGGAAGACCCATTTGGAGCCCACAACATTTGTATTAGCAGGTCGAGGCACAAGATCCCACGTCCAATTTTGAGACAAAACAGAGAGTTCTTCATGCATAGCAGCAATCCATTCAGGATGCTTCAAAGCAGTCTTAACACCACGAGGTTCGCTAACTGCAACCAGAGCATGAAAAAGAAAAGAATGGGCATAATATGTAACATGTTTGAGTTTAAAAATACCAGACTTAGCACGGGTGTGCATAGGGTGCGTAGCCCGAGGGGGCGAATCAACAGGTGGTGGGAGGGCAGGTGGGATAACGACAACCTCATCAGCAGGCGCATGATCGCCCGATGAAATAACAGGCGTAGATGATGTAGGATCTATCGAAGGACACAAAGAACAAGGTAGATTAGGAGAAGACCCAACAACCGGAGGTGCAAGAGCTGGAACATCGCTCGATGACCTGAGGGGCTCAAAAAATTCTGAAATTGGCAAAGAAGAAGAGCTAGTTAATCCAGGTAATTTAGAGAAAGGAAAAAAAAGTTCATCAAACTTAGCATGACGAGAAATATAGATGCGGAAGGACGAAGGATCGTAGCAACGAAACCCTTTGTGGGAGCTGTTGTAGCCCAAGAAAATACACTTTGTACTACGGGGCTCAAATTTAGTCTTGGTATAGTCGCATAGGCATGGATAAACCCTGCAACCAAAAAGGTGAAAGTTCCCAAAATTTGGTGTGGTTGAAAATAACAATTCATACGGGGATTTACCATCAAGAGTTGTAGTTGGCAAACAATTAATTATATAGACCGCACTACTAAAAGCATCCACCCAAAAATTTATTGGAGCGTGTGAGTGAAAAAGCATGGCAAGACCGGTTTCTGTAATATGTCTATGTTTGCGTTCAGCCCTCCCATTCTGAGCAGGCGTGTAAGGACAAGAAAAAATATGACGGATGCCCTTACTTCGAAAAAATTGTTGCACTTTATTATTAGTAAATTCGGTACCCCCATCACTGTGAAAAGTTTTAATTTGACAAGAAAATTAATTCTCAACAAACTTATTAAATTGAAGGAGCACCTCAAAAAATCAGATTTATGTCGCAACGGATATAACCAAGTAAAACGGGAAAATTTATCCAAAAAAATAACGTAATAACGAAAACCAGAATCAGAACACACGGGCGCAGGGCCCCACAGATCACAATGAATAATATCTAGAATAGAAGATGCACGCTTAGTGTCCAAATTAAAAGACAAGTGTTTGCTTTTAGCTTGCTCACACGATCCACAAACCACAGGTTTAGGTAATAAAGCAGTAACAGAAATAAAACCAAGTTTTTGTAATAACGAAATTACATCAAAAGAAACATAGCCTAGTCCCATAACTCAAACGAGGCCTTAGGAGAACTAGAAGCAACCAAAGCCAATTGCATAACATCCAAAACGTAAAGACCATTTCTACGACTACCCAGAGCCAGTATAGCCTGAGTGTCCCGATGCTGAACCAAAAAACAATTATCGTTAAAAACAACAGAAACAGGCAAATTAGCAGTTAATCTACTAATAGAAAGCAAAATTTTGGTGAGGCCCAGAACAACCATAACATTAGATAAGGAAATAGAAGGATTTAAGACAAGAGAGCCAATGTGAGAAATAGGGAGAGAAGCACAATTACCAACGACGACAGAGTCCAAACCTGTATATGGAGCGGAAGAGTCCAATCGAGATGTGGAAGGAGTCATGTGAGTCGAAGCCCCAGTGTCAAAATACCAATAAGAGGGGGCATCAGAAACAGAGCAAGCAGCCTAAAAAGCCTCTGCAATATTAGCAGAGGCATCACCAAGAGAAGCCGGAGGGACTGGGATCGGACGGGCAGTTGGAGCGGGCAAAGGAGATGAGGCTGCAGATGGTTGTTTGAAACGATCCGGGCATATATTCGCAGAGTGCCCATTGGTACGACAAATCTGACAGTGAGGTGGGCGACGTTGACCTATTCCACGACCCCCTGGCTTACCATTGAACCGGACAGAATGAGCAGTGTAAGCAGCCTGGACAGGAGCAGGTGGGTCTAGTGCCTGTTGAAACATATCCCAAGCCTCGGCATTATTTTGGAGATCGGCAAAAGTGGGAAGAGGTGACAGAGCCATTTGTGTAGCAGAGAAACTCGAGAAAGCAGGACCAAGACCCTTGAGAAATAGATGTATTTTATCAGTGTCATCCACACGACTACCAATAGCCGATAATTGATCGCAAATAAGCTTGAAATCACGACCAAAATAGGCTACCGATTTTTCTCCCTTTTTGATCGTTTGAAGTTGTCCCTTGAGACGGAACTCACGAGCCTTTGAGTAGTGGCTGAATGAATTTTCGAGAGCAAGCCACACCTTCCGAGCAGAAGAACAACCCACAACAACGGACATAGCCTCCTCAGTCAAAGAAGAGAAGAGTAGACTTACAAGTCTCTGGTCTGCAACACACCAGGTGGCGTAGGCCGGATTAGGGATGGTCTTTCCGGCGGACTCTGTTTCAGACGACAGTGGTGGTTGCGTACCGTCGACAAGGCCGATGAGACCCTGTCCAATTAAGAGAGGAGAAACTTGACTACGCCAAAGAAGGTAGTTTGTAGAGGAGAGTTTAATCGTGAACATATGTATTAAAGTGTTGTATGGTAGTGCTGCAGATGAATCGGTTTGGGCTGCCATGGTAATTCAAAGAATTAAAAAATGAGATGGATACTGTATACGCGTGTGAGAGGGAGAAGAGATATTGGACAAATGATTAATAAAAAGGCAAGAGAAAAAAGTGGAATTGTGGAGGGTGGGTAGAAAATTGACGGTGAATTGAAGAGAGAGAAAGGGAATAGTGGGCGGTTTGAAGAGAGAGAGAGAGAATAGTAGGCGGTGGTGTGCAGAAGAAAAATAAAGGAGAAGTGTGCCTATCAAAGAGGGTAGCTAGCGAAAAGAGAGAAGAGTTTCGGTGCCCTAATTAGGCTGTTACCATGATAATGTAAAAATTGTATTTATTTTATTGAGTGAGTATTGAGGTAATTATATTGTCAATATATATACAAGCGTGCGAAACTACTATGGAAAGTCATAGGATATAATTACAATCCCTAAATTAGTGGAATAATTATAACCCAAATCATCTTGATTTATTTGATACTATTATAAGTCAAATTCCATAAAATTCGCAGATCATCAATTCTTGAATTTTAGGTCATATATCGAAAATCTCTGACTTTCCAAATTTCGTTTTTGAAAAATAATTTTGCAGATTCTATCATAACTGAATTCAAAATAGCAAAATTAAGCCTTGAAATTCAATCCAATTCCAATTCACAGTACGTATCTACCATTTTATGTTCTCCATTATTGTAAGTTTATTGTTCATATCATCAATTACACCATAGATTTCATGTGCATATTTCTTCCTAAATTTGATCTGTTATATATCAAGTATTTATTTTTGAATCTATATTAATTCCACAGGCATCCTAAATCGTGTAGGTTTCAGATGGAGTATATTGTATTCTGCAAGGTTGATTTCAATGGAAAAAATAAGCTTATTCTGGTAATTGAGCTTAGGTACTCAGCTTTCATCAGTATAATCATTGCACTTGTGAATGCACTTATCGCGTCATAATGGATAGCATAGGTTCATGCATACTGAAGTGCACATACTAATTAAATGTCATATAATATGCATATCCACACACTTTTTTATCTAGACCCCAATTGTTTATCCTGCACTTATTCATCCACGTGTCTATGCATACCCCAATGCACATCCTGATTAAATGTGTTGGAATATTCATATCTAGAACCTTTTCCTTCCAGTATACAATTGTTTACCATGCACTTCTTCATGCATATAATTAGTATGTGCATACTGAAAAATGCACATTCTGTGCATATGATCGGCGTACCTGTTACAGTAGGTTATCTTCTTCGTCGCCGGTGAATGTAGAGTCGCTTGCCAGAATCGGTAGAATGAAATGCAGATAGCTAGAATCCCTCAGCTTAACAAAATTAGACGAATTAATTGGAAAGACCTATCTTTTAGGAAAGATTTAAACTTTTGAAGGTGATAAAATTACGGGATTTTCGAGATTCTGCAATTAATTGTTGATTAGACATTTAAGTTGACTTAAATATATTAATGAAATAATTAAAAAAATTTCAAAAGTAAGCAGAAGAGCATAATTGTCTCAAAAAATTGAAATTGAACCTATTAGATAAAAAAAAATTAAGCTAGGATCTATTAGAGAAAAGTGGGGCTGAAATAACTCTAATAGCTATTTACTCAAATATTGTCACTACAATGTCAAAAGTGTACTACTACAAGTCCAAAAATATTTTGGACACTTAATTTTTTGGGTGAGTTCTCCAAAATATTTTTTTACATGTAGTAATACATTTTTTATCTTGTAGTGTTTTAATATTTTGGCCTTGTAGTAAGAATACATATAGTAAACCACCTGTTTGCGACCCACAATTTTTTTGGGCGACTCGGTTCCAGACTTTTGACCCGCAATTTTTTTTTTTTAAATGTCTTAATTAGACAAATTTCATAGGTGAAATATTTGACACAAATATTGCTCTTTACTTATAGTTTTAATATTTATTCTAGTAGTTAATTATTTGTCATGAGATTTCATTGTATTACCATTTCATAATACAAATATTTAAACGTAATTAATAAATAATACTCCATTCGTCCAATTTCATTATTCACACTTTTATTTTTTTATTGTCTAATTTTATTATGTCCATTCCCTTTTTGGAAATAATACTATTCACACTACTTTATCTTCACCTTCCAACCATTATTTATTTACTCAAATTGCCACTAACTTTATTCATAAACAATCACTTTATCTATAAATGAACCCCACAACATCCCATCATACCCTCAACTTATCTACTTTATACATAAACTAATCAATATTTATTAAAACTCGTGCCCAGAGAAATTGACATAATAAAATTGGACGGAAGGAGTATTTTATTGAATCAAATTATCATTTGTTTACTTTATTAATATAATTTCAAATATGTTAAACAAATTTATCATGAGATTTGAATATTTAGTAGTGAAATATCTCAAAGTTATATTTTGAATCATTCAAGATAATAATTATTTAATTATATCAATTCGATTTTTGTCATGAGAATTGAATATTTAGTGGTGAAACAATATTTCAATGTTGTATTTTGGTCTTTTCAAGATTTTGCACGTTTATATACTCCATAAAAATGCATTTACTGTATTTTATAAATTATAATTTTAATATAGTTTGAGATGTTTGAACTATAGTGAAAAAAAAGTTATTATTTTGATATTATTTAAGTGTCAGAGCAATGTTAATTGGACCCTCGATTCTATACAAATTTTCTGGTTCCGTCACTGACCGGAACAATTAAAATTTCTTACGAATCATAATGAAAGTCAACTTGTTCAATTTAATTTAATGGAATAAAATGTATTAAAAATTTTATCATGATAAATTTTGATGTATATATTAAATATATATTATTTCATCTTTATAGTAATATTAATCGGTGCCCTACCGAAAGTTTCTGACTCTGTCACTGTATATAAACGAGAAAAATTCATTTTACATCCTGTAACTTAGGCCTAATCCAATTTATATCCTTTAAGTTTTCACTTTTTCGATTTACGTCATTTTTGGTCCAATTTACGTCCTTTTCGCCGGAAAATTTTCAAACTCACCGGAATGTGAGGAATAAATTGGGATTCCGGCCAAATAGTCCAACTTACGTCCTTTAAGTTTGAAATTTATTAAATTTTAATAAATATTTTTTCTAAAAATATCTTTAAATTTTTAAAATATTATTAAAAATCCGAAAACATCATTAAAATTAAAAAATATAAAATGTGTAAAATAAAATTCGAAATATCTTATTTAATTTTTTAAAAATCTCATTAAAAATTATAAAATGTATAAAATAAAAAAAAAAAAATTTTACAATTGAAAAAATAAAAAATGTTTAACTTAAAATTAAGAAATTCAAAAATCTCATTAAAAATTCCAAAATTTTCATTATAAATTCTAAAAATCTCTTTAATTTTTAAAAAATGTGTAGATTAAATATTAAAAATTCTAAAAACCCAATAATAATAATAAAAATCAGACTTGATTCGAACTCATCCGCCATTTAAGTTTTACTCGAATTTCTAATTTTTTTTTGATTCCACGCCTTGATTTATTGTAGAACCGTGTCAAATTCATTTTAAAGAGATTTTTAGAATTGTATAATATTTAATTTTATTTTTAAAATTTTAATTTATAGATTTTTTTTATTTAGAATTTTATGTTTTTATGAGATTTTTAGAAATTTTTTATTTTTAATTTACAAATTTTTCAAATTTTTAGAATTGTAGATTTTTTAATTTTTTAAAGAATTTTTTATTTTTATTTTACATAGTTTATAAATTTTAATGATATTTTTAATTTTTTTCAGAATTTTTTAATTATTAATTTCTAATTTTCAAACTTAAAGGACATAAATTGGACTATTTAACAGGAATTCCAATTTTCCGGCGAAGAGGACATAAATTGGACCTAAAAGGACATAAATTGGACACCCTAGGACATAAATTGAAAAAGTGAAAACTTAAAGGATATAAACTGGATTAGGCCTAAATTACAGGACGTAAAATGAAATTTTCTCTATATAAACATTATGACTGCTTGTACATGATTGGAAGCAGTTAGTTACCACCATCGCAAGGAAGCCTGCAGGCTGCTTAATGTTGAGACCCATATAATTATTAATTTGATCCGTCTATGTTAATTGATAGTCTAATATAATTGCAATTAGCATGCATGGTGCAGAAGATTAATTAATTAATTTTATGCTTAGCTTGAAGATGCGATTTAATTTTCTACTATTATTTATATGATCTTGAAATATTCTAAGACGTGCTGATAGTATTGTTAATTATAAAAAGGTGAGTCTCTTGTGCACTCAAGTACACGGTGTACTTGAGTTGATCTTGTCTGGTCAACGGTCAATTTTTATTTCAATTTTTTTTTTCCAGAAAATTTACACTTTTCAATAATATTTTCAGCTATATATATTAACATACAATTTTCAATTATAATATCATACACTTTTTAGTTATAATAACATACAATTTTCATTAATATATAACTTACATTTTTCATTAATAGAACATGCACTTTTTAGTTATAATTACATACACTTTTCATTAATAGATCATACACTTTTCAGTTATAATAACATACATTTTTCAGTTATAATAACTTACACTTTTCATTAATATATAACTTAACACTTTTCATTAATATTTCATACACTTTTCAGTTATAATAACATACATTTTTCAGTTATAATAACATACATTTTTCATTAATATAAAATACACTTTTCAGTTATAATAACATACATTTTTCAGTTATAATAACATACATTTTTCATTAAAAACAATGTTGCACTTTTCAATATAGTAACATACACTTTTCATTAAAAAATGAAGATGCACTTTTCAATATAATAACATACACTTAAAAAAATAAAAATTGAAACCGGCCAATTGAAAAAGAAAAAAAAAAGGTTAAGAGATCTAAATTGTCCCTTTTTGATCTGGTTTAGTGGCCTGGTCATGCATGATTTAAATACTACTCCATAAAAAGTGGTTTATTAACTATTACTACTATTATATCAAGAATATATAATAAAAATTTGTTACGTACTGGGAATTAAACAAGCAAATCCCTCCTCATGAATATTTTCACTGGGAATTAATTAATTAATCTAATTTCTTCTTGTTATTTATTTCAGTAGAATTTAAGCAGCAGCTGCTGCAGAAAAGCATGGGAGATCATGAGTATTTAAAAATAATATGCATCGATCCCAACGTAATTCTTCTTTTATACGTATGTAGTTGACTAACCACATCCATTTAGCTTAAACCAATGCAAATGAATTTAAAGTTGCTAATTTTATTGAAGAAGAAACATTAATACAGTGATGGGGAGTGATGAATGTGAGCATATTTTGGTGGAGGACAAATGCAGTGCAAGGATTTTTACGTTGAACAAGCCTAAGCAGCTCAATGTATTTACTACTGCAATGGTATGACCGTATGACTTGGTCATTATATATTAATTATATGAATTAAGTTTCTTCATCTTCCAGATAGCTCGCTTGTTGGACCTTTACCTTGCTTCTGCAAAGGATCCTTCTGTTAAAATAATGATTTTTAAGGTACAAATTCCCTTTCAATCTGCATCATATGTATATGTGCTGACTCCCTCTCTCAAATTAGGGAAGAGGAAGAGCATTTTCCACTGGAGGTGATATAGCAACGGTTGCTCGTAATGTGAAACAAGGTACATACGAACTAGATGTTAATTTGTTCACATTTTTAACTTAGAAAATCCTGTCGATGATGATGATGATGCTTCGTATTTGCTCAGGTAATTGGAAGTTGAGTATAATTAATTTCAAAATTGGGTTAACCATTATGTATGTGGTAGCTGCACAGACCAAACCTCAGGTAGATTTATATGCATATGCCTATTTTTTAATCCCTTGAATTAGTTATGATTATTCCATTTTCAAATGCATTCAAAGGTTGCCATTCTTAATGGACTTGCAATGGGAGCAGGAGCTTGTGTTTCTATACATGGCAGATTCCGCGTTGCAACTGAGAATTCGGTACCTTTTCTGCTTCATCAACTTTATTTGTCATTCAAATGTCTCTGTCTATTTGTCACAAGAATTTTGATTCATGTTCTGATAAACCTCCCTTTTCCAACAGGTTTTTGCAATGCCTGAAACAGCTGTGGGATTTTTTCCAGATATGGCTTCTTCTTACTTCTTGTCAAGACTCCCTGGATTCTTTGGTAATTTCAAATATCTGATTCAGATCATATTACTTTCTTGAACATCATTACAAAGGAATTCTCTGTACCAAGGAGATATAATGATACTTGGGAACTCTGTGTGCTCCTCTCTTAATTGTGATTTACACTATATGGGCTTTATATCTGTTTTTAAAGTTTGATTCCATTAAAGAAACATAATATTAGCTGTTCTCTATAAAATATATTGTTACATTTTCACTTTTATTTTTGTGATCTTGAAGGCCTTACATATAGTATGGTTTTTCATTCCCCGGTTTCAGGGGAGTATGTTGGTTTGACAGGAGCATGGTTGGATGGTGCTGAAATGTTTGCATGCGGTCTCGCATCTCACTTTGTTCCATCTGAGGTTTAGAGCTTGTTTCCTCCCATTTCAATTGCCATTTTCAAATTATATAATACCAAAGCCTAGTCGATCATTACTAAAATTTGATGGTTTGGTTTGGTTGTTGAGCAGAGATTGGAAGAGTTGGAAGAAGCAATTGTGAAAGCAGATTCGAGTGATCCAGCTGTTATCTCTTCACTAATCAACAAATTCTCAGAGATGCCAAATTTGAATGAGGATTGCGCTTACCGTAGGTATGTGAGATCATACATACACGTGGCCACAAACAGACGACGTTTTTAAATAAGAATTATATTGCAGGTTAGACATCATTAACAAGTGTTTTTCTGGAGCAACCGTTGAAGAGATTGTTTCAGCCCTTGTAAGATTGATGACTAGTCCTATATATATTCTTCTTCATATATAGTTCTTGTTGCTGATAATTCGTTTGTAGGAGAGGGAGGCTGCTGAGAAGGACGACGATTTGATCTCTTCTGCCATTTACTTGCTGAACAAAGCTTCCCCTACCAGTCTTAAAATTACTCTTAGATCAGTATGCATCAACTTATTAATTCTACATCTTATTTGCCTGCCCCTCTCTCACTCTCTAATGCACTTGAAATTTTATTCCACTTTTACAGATCAGACAAGCGAGAGTTGAGGGCATTGACAAATGCATTGTTCGAGACTTTAGAATGGTTTGTCATGTGTTGAAGGGAGATATTAGCAATGATTTTGTCGAGGTAACTTGTCGTCTACATTTCAATGCACACTCTTTCAAATAGATATCTAAGAGATGTGTGTGTCTTTCCAAATGCAGGGGTGCAGAGCTGTATTGTGGGACAAGGATAGAAATCCAAAGGTACATAAGTTTTTACTTTTTACTCATCAAATCTTACACATTAGAGAACCATATAGTATCTAGTATTGAGTTCAGCTTGTTGTTGTTGATTTATTTATGCAGTGGGAGCCGTCGAAGTTAGAGGCGATCAACGACGAAATGGTGGAGCGTTACTTCGGAAGGGTAGATGAAGATGAGTGGGATGATCTCAAACTCCCCAACTTACCTACCTCAGCATTTGCTAAACTTTAAGGTCTGGTTTGGTACATGTACTGATGCCATAATAAAACTTGAAGAAATAAAAGAATAATATATCCCTTGTAGTAGGGGCAAGGCTGTGACAAAAAATTATACTCCATTAGATAATCATCTCATTTACTATGATAATATGAATTTATGAGAATGTATGATCCAAATCAAAATGAAATTTTGTGTTATATGTGAAACCGTGTCATACAAGATGCCTTCATAACTCATAAGTGTGATATGTTGTTTCAGATCAATTAAATTGTTTAATGGAGAATGGTATAATTAAAAGTTAAAACCTAAACTATTATCTTAGGTCTCTTAAAAAAAACACAAATATTGCATACATGCAAGAGAATTTTACCTATTAGAGTCATTTCTATTTCTATGACACCTTAAGCTAATAGAAACTACAACTTTTAAAATTATCTAATAGGGTCATTTTAGAGTTAAAAAACCATAACTACCCTTAATATACATATCTTACATTATTTTCGAAAATAAAAAATTAAATCAAATTTTAAATTCCAAAATTTCAAATTCAAAATAGACATATATATATATATATATATATATAGATGTAACCCTAATTTTTTTCCACCACCATGGCCGTCCGCCTTGAACTCCCCTCCCCAAGCCATCGTAGTCGGAGGTCGAAAATGATGCTCCATGGCCACCATCCCCTGCCGCCGTCGATCTAAAGGTTTGTGTAAGTCTTTGGTGTCGATCTGTCTTGACCGCCGCCACTGCCATAGCCTAGCCCTACCGCCGCCACCGCCCTAGCCTAGCCCTACCGCCGCCGTTCGTGAAGACGAAGACACCCAAGCCGACCGCTATCTGTTCTATCGTAGTGGTGGTCGTCGACGACTCCATTAACCCCCAGATCTAAAGACGAAGTTGTCGCCCCCGTCGTTCTATCTGTCCGCCGCCCTAGTTGTCGCCGTCGTTCGTGAAGACGAAGGGACGACCACAACTGCCCGCCGCTGCCGAATGAGAAGAGTAGCCCGGATTTATGACCGTCGCCGTCAATTTCCTTTTATCGTTTTTTTCTGAATCATAATGTTTTCCTTACTGATGTTTTATGCCTGTTTCTTGTTTCCTTGTCTGGATTTCCATTTTGTTAAATTTTTCTTGTTTTTTCTTCTTTCTTTTTTATTTTCAAAATCCTGGGCCTCATGGTGGATGGAGAATGGAGTGAAGAAGTTGCAGGAGTGAAAAATGGGGTTTTCGAGCATTTTCAGAACCATTTCAAAAACCAAAGGAGGACTAGACCAATCCCTACAGAAGGTTTTGCACGGAGACAGATATCAGCCACAGAAAATGACATGCTTACAGCCCCCTTCTCGAAGGAAGAAATTCGAGAAGCCGTTAATGAGTGCGACAGCACAAAAAGCCCCGGACCAGATGGCTTCAACTTTGGTTTCTTAAAAAAGTTCTGGCATCTACTGGAAACAGATTTCATCCAACTCATGGAGGAGTTCTATACACACGGACGATTGGTGAAAGAGTTCAACCCAACTTTCATCGTGCTCATCCCCAAAAAGGAGGTTAGTACAGATTTGAACGATTTCAGGCCAATATCCCTAGTGGGGGGAATATACAAGGTCATATCAAAGATCCTGGCAAAAAGACTCGGATCTGTACTACCATCTATAATTTCTGTAGCACAATCTGCGTTCATCGGAAACAGGAACATTTTGGATAGTGTGGTCGTCCTAAACGAAGCGATCGATGTAGCAAAACGGGAAAGGTTAGCACGAGCCTTCTTCAAAATTGATTTCGCAAAAGCCTACGACTCGGTCGACTGGGGTTATCTAGAAATCATGATGGAAAGTCTCAATTTCCACGCCAAATGGAGAAAGTGGGTTATGGAGTGTGTAACGACAGCAACAACAACAGTCCTAGTTAATGGTAGCCCTCTGGAGAATTCAAAATGGAGAGAGGATTAAGACAAGGGGACCCCCTATCCCCTTTCCTATTCCTAATCGCGGCAGAAGGATTGAGTATCCTAATGGAAAGGGCAACAGAAGAAGGACTGTACAAAGCGACTGAACTCGGACGAGAAAACATTAGAGTGTCACATCTACAGTTCGCGGATGACACAATACTCATGGGGGACGCAAGTCTGGAGAACGCTTGGACTATGAGGCGGGTGCTTAGAAACATGGAGCTGATGTCAGGCCTAAAAATCAATTTTGGGAAGTGCGCAGTCATAGGGGTAAACGTGGAAGAAAATATCCTTAGTGACATGGCGGAGATCTTAGGATGCAGAGTTGACAACATCCCTTTCACATACCTGGGAATGAGAGTAGGATCGAACCACAGGAAAGCGGAGGAGTGGGTTCCGATCGTGAATAAAATAAAAAACAGGCTAGCAAGATGGGACGATAAGAAGATTTCGATGGGTGGCAGGATCACGTTATTAAATTCGGTTATCTCTTCTCTTCCGACATACTATCTGTCTCTATACCACATACCAAAGAAAACCATGAGTGAGATTGTGAGATTACAACGCAACTTCCTTTGGGGGGGGGGGGGAGCAATGGGAAGAGAGTGGCATGGATAGATTGGAAAAAAGTTTGCAATACAAAACATCTAGGAGGACTAGGGGTTAGAGACATTGAGATTTTTAACAAAACTCTATTGGGGAAATGGGGATGGAGGTATCTAAATGAAAAAAACAGTTTGTGGGCAAGGGTACTTAGGTCTATGTACGGGAATCTAGGGGACAACGGATTTAGTCTTTTCCCAACAGGGAGGGTAGGGAGGGTCTCATTGTGGTGGAAGAATGTTATAAAGGTGATAGGTGAGGGAGATGGGGGTTGGTTCCATGAAAACCTATCTAAGGTACTAGGGGATGGGAAAGATTCTTTTTTTTGGGAGGAAAACTGGACGGGGGAGGGAACTCTTAAGGATAGGTTTAGGAGACTATACCAGATTAGCATAGATAAGGATAAGAGAGTGGGGGACATGGGTGTATGGGAGGGAAACACCTGGAGATGGGAATGGAGATGGAGAAGGGCACTTTTTGATAGGGAACTAGCACTGCTTAACGATCTGATATCTGTGATGGACAGGTTTCCACCAAAAGAAGGACTCGAAGACACGTGGAAATGGAGAGCATCGAACACAGGGAAGTTCTCCACGAAGTAAACGTACTCGATCCTGTTCAACCAAAGCCAAGGCTCTCGACCGGACGATGGAATGATACAAGGATTCACAAGCATTTGGAAGAATTTTGCACCACCAAAAGTCAAGGCCCACGCTTGGAGACTCTTATGGGGAAGGCTGCCAACACGATCCAACCTAAGAAGAAGGAACATCCTGAACCAAAACGACGACCTAAGGTGTGTACTATGTGGTGAGAGTGAAGAAACCGAGAAACACTTCTTTTTGGAATGTGCTCAAGCATACCAAGTGTGGATGGAATGTCTCAAATGGCTCAACCTACCGTCACCACTACCGCCGGACTTGCTAAGTAACTTCTTAGGGTTTGGAGGCCTCATCAAAGGAAGAAATGGGAAGAAGATCGCCACATGTATATGGATGTGTGTGGTGTGGCTTATACGAAAAGGGAGAAACGCAGTCCTATTCAGGAATGAGAACTTCACAATCACAAAGATCAAGGAAGAGCTAAGGGCAAGACTATGGAGCTGGTTCACAGTCAAATATCCTACTCAAAACACTTTTCCGTTCAAGACCTGGGTGACAGACCCACTCAAGTGCATGGTTTGAGATTCATATAGCATTAGATTTACTGTTTTCCCAAATAATAAGAATTGTACACTGAACTTCGGGTATCTCTTGTACCCAGTATTAATACAATAACTTTTTACCGATAAAAAAAAAAATTCTGGGGGTGAATTGAATTTCATGATGTCCCGTTTTGTAGAGTATTGTACAGAAAACTTTGGGCCCATGTTAAAGCATCTTGAATCTATGCATCCCTATGCAAATGTAGGTTAAATCTGCTTCTGTTTGCTTATAATGTACTAAACTAGATGAAGACGAAGGGTCTGTTCTTTTGTGGAATATATATTGTGCAAGTGAAGGAATGGGAAAAAATGTTCATCTCCACTCAGTATTTCATCACCGTATTTCTCATCTTGGGATTTTGACATATTTTATGAATGATTTTACTATGAACTTGTTAAGTAATTGAGAACTTTTTTGGTAGTATATGTAATAAAACTCTTCATTTTTTTCTTCTTTCTGTTGTTGAGGGGACAATGGGTTATATGAATTTGTTTTGTGCATTTGTGTAAACCTAGTGACAATGATTTGAATTATGCATAACGTGTAATATGCAAAATAATCTAGTTTTAGGAAATGATTTGAATGAAAACTAATCTAGTTTTAGGAAATGATTTGAATGATGCATAATGATATGCAAAATAGTCATCATATTTCAATTTAATCATCATATTTAAATTATGCATTATGCATATTTTGATATGCGAAATAGTCATCATATTTCAATTGAATGCATTATGTGTTATGGAATATTTAATTAAATGCAGATAAATAACCTAAGGAATATTAATTATGAAATTGGTTTAATTAAATACAGATAAATAACCTAATTAATTAATTATGAAATTTGGAAGGTGGTAAAATTAAGTCATAACACACTTTTTTTTGGAATATGCATTCTACATATGCACTATGAAATTTGGAAGGTGGTAAAATTAAGTCAAAACACACTTTTTTTTGGAATATGCATTCTACATATGCACATATGTCTTCATAACCCATTTCTACATACCAAAATTCATTTCATTGTTCATATTAAAATTCATAATCTATTTCATATATATATATATGCATATTCAACATATGGGGCAAAAATTAGATAAAAGCACGCATGCAAGTGATCGGAATACCTTTTCTTACAGTGTTGATTTTCTTGAATGAACTTTTTGCCAGAAATAATGAGTTTTCTTTTCTTGAAATCTCTCCGACGATGTTTGCAGAATATTTGGTAAAGAAATCCTTCGAGCTAATTAATTCGAGGTTGCTTAAATTTAGGAACAAATTGGAAGGTGATAGGAATAGCGCGTATAACGAGGAACTGCATTAATTCAAAAGATTTGATGTAAATTTAATTAATATTTCTTAATTTCAAATTATTTAAATTGGTAAGGGCAACTATGTCTTATTAGGTGCCATTTTGACTCTAATAGATTTAAATCAATAACCTATTCCCAATTAGATAAATCTTTTAGTGAAATGACCTTAACAATAATTTACCCTACATGCAATATTGACCAACTAAGTCAATTGAGCTGAAAATATTGACTTATTAAGTTAATGAACTGAAAATATATATTATTAGGTCACCATTAATTCATTTGGGTTAAATCTTAATTTATTTGTCAACTGGTTCGCTCGTGTTCTAATTTTGACCAAAAATTTTAACCCGTTTATCTAATTTTGAGCTGAAATTTTTTATCTTTTATTTTATTGCCGAACGCGGGATATTAAATGTAGTAATTCAAATTGTAATATGTAGTAACACACATTATTTTATGTAGTAATAACACAAACTATTTTATATAATAATACAAATTCTTTTATTTAGTAACACATTTTTTTCTAGTGTTTTTGTTAATGTAGTAACTCACATTATAATACGTAGTAACATATATTATCACATGTAGTAAACACAATAACCATGTTGTAATGCAAATCATTTGATAAAGTTACATGTAGTAACAAACACATATTTAATGTAGTAATTCAAACTGTAGTATGTAGTAACATATAATTTTTTTATTTTTTATATAGTAATACCGATTCTTTTATGTAGTATTTTTTTCTAGAATTTTTATTGATTAAGTAACTCACATTATAACATATAGTAACATATATTATTGCATGTAGTAATATAAAATAACCTTGATCCATAATAATTATTAAAGAATATTTAAAGAAATAGAAAATATTTAAAGATTAAGGCCGTCGTAAATTGCAGCGTTCGACCGCGGCCTGGGGTTGCCGAAAACTACTCGGAGAAGACGACAAATTACAATTTCTGCTAGTGGGTGTATTTATAAAAAATATGAGTGTGAATTGAACTGTCAGTGGGTGTATTTATAAAAAATGTAAATTGAGCTGTCAGTGGGTGTATTTATAAAGAACGTGAGTGTGAATGATTGAAATGCATATATCCAATATTTCACATAAGACTAGCCAAAAAAAAAAAAAAAATTCTTAACTATTTTATCAAACTCTTAAATAATTTTTTAGATGCATTTAAACTCCTCAACTATTTTATCAAGTTCACCCCTGAAGTTATTTTGCGTGTAAATAAGTCATTTGTCAAATTTTTTTATGAAATATTATACAATAATCTTATTGTGAAATATGTCCAAATAATTATTTGAAATATGTGTCCAGTTCTAGTGCGAGATTTTATATTCGAATTTCACCATTCAACTCCATCCACCCCTAAAAATACATATACTATACTCTACTATTATAATAATACAACATGATACATTTTTATACAATTGATTTGATATAAAGTCACATTATATAATACAACATCATCTAGTCTTACACTATTAGCAAAGCTTATCTTAATAATTCTATCACTTAATTTAAGGAGATTAGTTAGGTTTGATTTTTAATTAGTTCCGCTATTTCTGTAGAGAACTCTGTATATATATACCCAACATTGTAAACGTTTCACAATTGAAATACATCATCACAATTCTATATAGTATCAGCCTAGGTTACGACCTATACCTACTCTTCTTTTTTTCACCATGTCTAACAACACCACTACCTCCTCTGACACAAATGAACGAGAGCCCACTGCCCCGGCCTCGTCCCCTCCTTCCCTCGTGCCCATCTCCGCACGTCACGATCTCCCAATCAAACTCTCTCACAAAAATTATCCTTCCTGGAGAGCGCATCTCCTTGCCCTTCTCAGAGGCCATAATCTTCTTGGTTTTGTTGATGGCTCAAAACCATGCCTCGCTCGCGGTCCAAACAACGCCGCTGCCATTGCCCTTTGGACGCAACAGGATCAACTCCTGCTCGCCGCGATTTTTGGCTCTTTCGCCCCAGAGGTACTCCCCATCGTATCCTCTGCCGCTACATCGGCTGAGGCCTGGAGCATATTGACACGCCTTTTTGCTGGCAAATCCAGATCCCGTGTCAATCAACTTAAAAGCGATCTCTACCGTGTGACCATTGATGATCGCTCCATCACCGATTTCCTTCACTATGTCAAGTCGAAGGCAGATGAATTGGCTCTAATCGATCAACCCGTCTCTCAGGATGATCTCACTCTCTTCGTGATCAACGGTCTTGGTCCGGAGTACAGCACCATCGTTGGCCCCATACGTACTCGTGAAATTCCTCTTCACTTTGAGGAATTGCATGACTTACTCTTTGAACATGAATTAACCCTAAAACGCCAAGAGGCTGCCTCCAAACACCTAATTGCCACAGCGAACACTACTACCAACCGCAATGGATCTCACTCCTCGAGGCCTCGTAATTCCCAGAACTTCAGAGGCAACCGCTCACCGCATCAATCATCCCATTCCAATTACTCCCCTAATCGTGGATCACAACATCGCCCTCAGAACAACCGTGCATTATCCTCAAACTACTCTGCTGCTCCCATTGTTTGCCAACTTTGCGGCTTCAAGGGTCACTCGGCCTTAACTTGTCGTCGCCCACCACTTCAAGCCAATGTTGCCTCGTCCTCCTCTGGCCCTTCACACAATCCTTGGTTGGTCGACTCAGGGGCTTCGCACAACCTCACTGCCGATCTCTCAAATCTATCCATTCATTCGGAATACGATGACACGGATGAGGTGCACATAGCCGATGGCACAGGTCTTCCAATATCACACACTGGTAAATATGTCTTGCAATTTCCTGCCCGTAATTTTATATTATCCAATATATTATGTGTTCCGAGTGCTAAGAAGAACTTACTATCTGTAAGCAAATTTACCTGTGATAATAATGTTACAATGGAATTTTTTCCGTCTCATTTTCTTATCAAGGATCGCACCACAGGTCTCCCTCTAGTTAAAGGTGCTTGCCGTGAAGGGATCTATACGCTGCATTCTGGAGTACCAGCTGTCCCTTCCTCAAATGTGGTCGCCCACCTGGGTATCCGTGCGTCTAACTATTCTTGGCATGCTCGACTAGGTCATCCATCTGTGGATACTAGTCGTTTTATTATTCGCAATTTTCAATTACCTGTTATGGACAAGTCCCAAGTTTTGGGCGATAATTGTGTTTCATGCCTTTTGAGCAAATCTAGTCGTTTACCATTCACATCTACCTCGTTTAAAGCTATGCATCCACTTCATTATGTTTATGCCGACGTTTGGGGCCCTGCTCCCTCCACTGCCTGTGATGGCTCGAAATATTTTCTCCTGCTTGTGGATTTATTTTCTAGATATTGTTAGCTATTCCCTATGAATGCAAAATCACAGGTCCATTCAATCTTCATGCAATTTTTGCCTGTTGTTCAACGACAATTTGCTTGCACGCTTCGAAATTTCTATTCCGACAATGGTGGGGAATTCTTAGCTCTTCGCCCGACACTTCTTAAACTCGGAATCACATGGCTAACAACTGCACCTCACACGCCACAACAAAATGGGATTTCTGAACGCCGTAATCGCCATATCTTAGAAGTAGGTCGTGCCCTTTTAAGCCATGTAAATTTGCCGAATTCCTTTTGGGTCTTTGCTCTCCAAACTGCTGTGTATCTCATCAACCGCATGCCTACTCCAAATTTGGGTCGTCGGTGCCCGTTTGAGATGCTATTTCACACTATACCAAATTATCGCAAGCTTCGTATATTTGGGTGTCTATGTTTTCCGTGGCTGCGTCCGTATATTCCGGGAAAGCTGAACTCACCATCTAAGCCGTGTTTATTTGTGGGTTATTGCACATCTCAAAGCGCATATCGCTGCCTTGATATTGACACAGGTCGTGTGTTTATCTCTCGCCATGTTCGGTTCAATGAAAATGTCTTTCCAGGTTACTCGCCTCCACCTATTTCATGCTCGTCTGATTTTCAGACCAGTATTACACTGCCCCTTCTGCAAAATTTCGAAACAACACAACCTCCACAAGCTCATACACCTACTTCAGATCCACCGCCTGCTCCTGCGACCGCTTCGCCTATTCGAGCACCAACTCCTCCTGTTCGCACGTTACCAAACCTAGAACGCACACATAAAATGCGTACTCGCAGCCAAAACAATATTCACAAACCCAAACACGTGCATTCCGCAACCAGGCACCCCCTTCCGGCCGACGTCGAACCCTCCACTGTTCACCAGGCGCTTTCTATTCCCCAATGGCGACGTGCGATGGATGATGAATTTACGGCGTTACAACGTCATGGAACTTGGGAGCTCGTTCCTCCTCCCAATAACGTCAATCTAATCGGTTGTAAATGGGTGTTTCGTATTAAACGCAAACCGGATGGCTCCATTGATAAATATAAGGTTCGCCTCGTGGCAAAGGGATTCCACCAACGTCCCGGAATCGATTTCAAAGATACTTTCAGCCCGGTTGTTAAACCTGCCACTATAAGAACAGTTCTTACTCTTGCCATCTCATCTAATTGGTCTCTTCGTCAATTAGATGTGAGTAATGCCTTTTTACATGGTAACCTTGACTTGCCAGTTTATATGCACCAGCCTCCAGGGTTCAAAGATCCCTCACAGCCATCTCATGTTTGCTTGCTTCGTCGCTCTCTCTACGGTCTTCGACAAGCCCCGCGTGCGTGGTATGATGCTCTATGTTCGACCCTCACTACATTTGGTCTTAGTCGTTCTAAAGCCGACTCATCTCTTTTCACTCTCCATAAGGGACATGATCGTCTCTTTGTTCTAGCCTATGTCGATGATCTGATAGTTACTGGTTGTTCTCCCTCAATGATCGCCTCGGTTACACAGCACCTTCAGTCCGCATTTGCTGTTAAGGACCTCGACCCCTTATCATACTTTCTAGGTGTCGAGGTTGCAAACTGCAAGGAAGGCATGTTTCTCTCTCAACATAAATATTTAGTCGATCTTCTTCGTCGCCATAAGATGGATGGGGTCAAGGCTGTAAGCACCCCTGCTGCCACTAAGCCACCTCTCGACTCTGGCCAAGTTGATGCTACAGATTATCGAAGTGCCATCGGTGGGTTACAATACCTAACGATCACTCGTCCGGACATCTCCTTCACGGTCAACCGCCTCGCCCAACATATGTCGGCCCCAACTCCCGCTGCATGACATGCTGTTAAGCGTCTCTTCCGATATCTCAAAGGCTCACTTCATCATGGAATCCTTCTTCGTCGAGCTGACCAACTCACCATAACCGCTTACTCCGACTCTGACTTTGGGGGTGATCTGTCCGATTGCAAATCTACCTCAGCGTACATTGTTTTTCTCGGCGGCTCTCCTATATCTTGGCGTTCCCGGAAACAGCGAGGTGTAGCTCGCTCCTCGACCGAGGCCGAGTATCGAGCTCTAGCGACTGTTGCTTCTGAAATTTGCTGGATTCAGCACCTGCTACGTGATCTGGGAATCACTCTTGCTGCCCCACCACGTGTTCTTTACGACAATATGGGCGCTACCCGACTTGCACTTAATCCAGTCGATCACTCCCGAATGAAGCATATAGCCATCGATCTTCATTTTGTCCGTGACCTAGTGTCGAAGGGGATCCTTTCTGTCCACTATGTCAACACAATGGATCAACTTGCTGATCTCCTCACCAAGCCCCTTGCTCGGGCCCGGTTTCAATCACTTCGGTCCAAAATCTCCGTGGCGGATGGCTCGTCGATTTTGCGGGGGCGTATTAGCAAAGCTTATCTTAATAATTCTATCACTTAATTTAAGGAGATTAGTTAGGTTTGATTTTTAATTAGTTCCGCTATTTCTGTAGAGAACTCTGTATATATATACCCAACATTGTAAACGTTTCACAATTGAAATACATCATCACAATTCTATATACACAATTGATTTGACATAAATTAAGTTACATCGTATCCTACTCAAAATTTCAAAACAAATACAACATAATCAATATTCATTAGGATTTCTCCATAAAAAATTTATTCATTCGAATTTCCTCCGTTCTACATAATTCCAAAATAAACATACCCATACAGTTCCAATTTAATACAATCATTGGTTCCAACCGGTACAATTAGTTTGCCACTCTTCCACTTCCTGTCATCATCTCGGACAGTCTTGTCATTTCACATATACTTGCATGCCCGTTTCTTCATAAATTACATCCTCTGAAATCACGCTCATCATATTCCTTTCAAAATCATGGTATCCATAATAATCAAACGAAAACCTTCTCTTACTAATTTTTTACATTAGGATTCAACTTGAAGTTGCATATTTTTTCCATTTCAAGTTCAATTTTATTAAGAATTTTAGTAATTAGTTTTAAGTACGCATTTACTTCTGCAACAAATTTCAAAATACTTATTTTGTAACATAGTTTTTGTGCTTTCAGTTTTCACTTTTATATATATATATATATATATATATATATATATATATATATATATTGATTCTTTTTCATCGATCTTGACGGGTAAAATCTTATTACAATATTTTCGTGGAGTAAGGTATAAATTTATCATTATTATGATAAAATAGAAATAACAAGGTTCTTATGTTAAATATTGCATGCATGCCTTTTAACCCAATTTAATTATATCTAAATAACTTTAAGATTCAATTACAAATATACAATGCATACCCTTACACACACATATAGATATATAAAACGCAAAGTTAATGTCCAAAAGTTTTATCGGGCAACTAAAAACTTTAACTCCATTAAACCTTTATAACTTTTAATTGTGACGTACTCTAAATCGTACTCATTATTTTGAAGAGGAAAATTCACCTTTGGTCCCACCATTCACGGTCCCTCATACACTACAAAAACGCTTGTTTTTGCCGACGGATGTATACCGACAGATTTCCTTTCCGACGGCCGTACCGACGGATTACCGAAGGAATTCAAAGTCAGAAGACTCTGCCGACGGAATTCAATTTCCGTCGGCTTTTCCGACGGGATACCGACGGATATGCCGACGGACACTCAGAACTCTCTACACGGTGTCGTTTTTGGGTCACCGGCCGACGGATCGTTCCGTCGGTATTGTAAATATTCCGTCGGTAACCGACCCGCATTAACTAACCGCCTTCTTGATCGACTCCCAAAATTAAATGTGGTCATTACCGACGGAAATATCCGTCGGTAACCGACCCGCAATAACTACCATAATTAATCTGGTCATTACCGACGGAAATATCCGTCGGTAAAGGCAATTTTTTTTTGTATATAAACTGAAGAACAGATTACAGAAACCCTCCCTCCTCCCTCCCCACTCTTTCCTTCTTCATCTTCATCGCGCGAAGAAGAGGCTCGGCCGAGGTGATCTCTCGACTCGATTAGAAAATCTATACGGTACGCTTTCTTAATTTGTTAGTAATTAATTTTTAAGTTATATATGTATTGCCTATAATTATGAATTAAATTGCATGTGTTAATTTAAATTGTTATATAGATTAATATGAAATTAATTGTTTGTAGTTGATGTATATAGTTAATTATTTTGAATGTATGTAGTTGATATATCTAATTAATTAGTTGATATTGTAAGTGGATAATTGCCTATATGTATAGCTAGCTAGTTGATGTATATAGTTATTTATAATAAATTGATGTGATTTGTTAAGATCGATATTGCATGTTTTGCATAATTGATGTTATATATATAATTGATATTATTGTTGAATTTGCATATACGTTGGAGTGGAGTTAATTACATAATTAAATTATGATATTGTACGTTATAATTAGCTAGATTAATATTGTTGATTTACTAATTATGAAATTATTGATTAAATTAGGGGCTTTGTTAATTATATTAGGAAATTGTTATTTTAAAGTTAGAAAAAATTGTTACTAAATTTATTAGGTTATAGATTGTTAATTAAAATAGAAAATTGTTAATTAAAGTTGAAAATTATTGAATAAATTAGTTATTGTTGAATAAAATAGGAAATTAGTTATTTTTGAATAAAATAGGAAATTGTTTATTAAAATAGGTTATTATTGATTAAATTAGGTTTTTATTAAATTTTAATTTATTAGATTTTTTTTTTTATTAAATTAAGAAATTTATTATTAATTAATTAGTATTATATATATAATTTATTAATTTAAATGTTTAAATTAAATAGATGACTGGAAATGGTGCTGGTGCCTCTGGTGGCTCGGGATCTCACGGGGCCTCCGGGTCACGTAGCCGATCGAGGAAGAGTCGATCCAAACTTAGACCCGAGGCGCCTACACTGTCACGAACACCATTATCGTCGCCTCCGCCACCCATTCCACACCCGTCGCCTGATCAGTCGTCGTCTCATTCGTCTGTCCGGGACCATCCTGCTGTTCCTGCTCAGGATGGCCGGGAGCGCGTTTGGGCTACAAGTGGAGGAGTGTAAGTAATTAAATACTTTTATTGTTTAATAATTAATAATTAATTAATTTCACATTCGTTTTAATTTATAATGTGTTTTGTTTGTTAATTAATGTCACAGATTGTTACCTGGTAACGAGGTCTCCAGGGCATGCACGATTGCTTTTGGCTCTTTACCGATCTCTGCGGGTGCATATACCTGGTCGAAGGTCCCAAAATCAAAAAATTTGGCGTACTTCGAGGAATTTCAGGTAGTAATTAATTACTTAATTATTTAATTAATGTTTGTTAATTTGTTCAATAATAAACAATTTATTATATGTGCAGAAACAAACCACTTGGGATCGGAATATGTACTCAGACCAGGCTATGTTCAGGTATTTCTGTAAATTGGCGCAACAGCGGTATAAGGATTTAATGTACGAATGGAGAATGACATGGCGGCGCGATGGGACGACGCAGAGCTTGGGTAAGGATGATAATGATGTTGTGTTGTGGGATTCATTGACGAGGGAGTGGCTGGATCCGGAGTACATCAGGAAGTGTGAGATTGCTAAGGCCAACCGGAGATCCGACGATGGGGGTGGGATGTCCAGGCATCGGACTGGAGCCCGGTCCATCCTTGAGCAGTCGATGGTCATTGTAAGTGTTTATTAATTTTTTAATTAATTTCAATAAATTTAATTATATATTTAATATATATAATACATAAATTAAATTATTAGGAACGGGATACGGGGCGTGTACCCACTCACTTGGACCGGATGAGCATTGCTCATCCGTTTAATGCTGATACACAGCAATCCACATACGGGCGCACAACTAACCTCCACGTAAGTAATAAAATTGTTTAATTAAATACATTTTTTATAATTTATTCTATTAATTTAAAATTATTAATTATGTAGTTGGAGATGAACCGGAGGATTGCCGAGATCGGAACTCAAGTCGACCCTACTCAACCCGGAACCAGCAGTGCCCCTACAGTCGAGGAGGTGGACCGGGCTTATTTGGAAGTTGCCCCCACCACCCGCGGACGAGTTCTGGGCCTTGGTCGTATGAGCGCTGATGTCATTTCCGGCGCTGGTCCGTCCCAGACGGCATCGCAGGGTTCCGTATCTTCCACCCCAACTCCTGATGTGACGATGGCACAATTCAACCATTACATGCATGTGATGCATGTGAATATGGGTCGAGAGATGGGGTGGTCGGACGAGAGGATCGAGGAGGTTTATCGGAGAACCATGCAAGCTCCTCCACCGACGGCCAACGTGAACGTGTCTGTTCCCCCAGGCCCCTCAGCCCCCCCAGCCCAATCAGCCTATGTCCCGACCATGCAGCAGGATGATGAGATCATGGGTCAACAGTTCGGTGTTGGCGCCGACGTTGATGTTGATTTGTGGGACTTTGGTCCATGAGTGACTTTGAATAATTTTTTTTTTATGTGTTTAACAATTTTATTTTTATGTCTCGTAGAACTATTTACTTTTATGTCTCGTAGAACTATTTATTTTTTATCTGCATTTTTGTTGAACTATTTACTTTTATGTTTAAGTATCAGTTGTTTAATTTTAGTTATGTGTGTTTTATGTGTTAAGAATGTGTATATTTAAATTTGGATGTTTTATGTGATAGATAAACAACATTTTCATTGAAAATTGCCTTGAAGAAAGGCTGTTGTTGTGGTTACATTACATGCATACACTTAACATTACATAAACTTAGCAATACATATTAGAGACATAAACTTAGGATTACATCCAACCTATAAACTTGAACACATAGGGTAGAACACAGAATACTATGGCCACAACAAGAAAGTTCCTCTGCTTCTTTAGCTCTTCAACTTTTCCAGCTTCAAATCCTAATTCTGAGGTTAGTTGGTCAGATGTATCCTTATACATATCCCCAACTAGTTGCGCATGATTCAACTTGTTGTTGAGCTCTTGATTTTCAAGCAAAAGTGAGTCAATTCTCCTCACCATGCCCGGAAACATTCCGTGTGAACTCGTTCCTTGTCCGTGAATTTCGTGTTAATCGGCCCAAACAAAAAACGAGCATCCATTACCATTTAGTGAATCTGGGCAAGTATAAAATAGTCTACCTCTGCTTCTTTCTTGCTTCGACATGCACACACGAGCTTCTTTTCCACAATGGCATACCACAATTTTCATGGATGTCGAAGATGAAGACATGAGTTTCTGTATTTTTTTAAATTTTGATGTTTGTGAAGAAGTAGGTTGTTTTGAGTGTGGTTGGAGTGTTAAGAATACGTAGTTAAATTTTTTTTATACGCGTTTTTACCGACGGAAAGTGATTCCGTCGGTATTGAACATGTGTCAATACCGACGGAATTTCCGTCGGTAATGTAAATACCGACTGAAAATTGGTCAACGGAATCTGACTGATTTGACATACATTTGAAATATGTGTTACCGACTGAAATTATCCGTCGGTATTGCCAATACCGACGGAATTTCGGCGCGTGATATACCGACGGACTGACATTTCCGTCGGCATGTAGTATTGAAAAACATTCCAGAACCTCAAAACACGCGAAAATTTTTAGTGTGGAGCAAAAAATTTGGATTGGAGCGAAAATTTAAGGTATGTTTTTTAGTGTGTAATTTTAATTTGGTGTTTAGTTTTTTAGTGTGTAATTTTACTACATAATTTTTACTTTTAATGTTTAATTTTTAGTGTGTAATTTTATTTTGGTCAAATTGTTTAACAGATGGAATTGCCGGATCGTCGGTGGATGTATTGTACTCCTAGGCTCGTTTTAGGAAATGTGAATGTTGAATTTTATGATAAACTCGTGTCATTTGTTGAATTTGCAAAGCTACACCCACATTACATGTCTGAGGATTGTATTAGGTGTCCGTGTAATGCTAAGAAATGTAAGAATAGATCATTTAAAAGCATTGATGAAGTCTTATGCCACGTTGTTATGAATGGGTTCGTTGATAATTACTATAATTGGACAAGTCATGGCGAACAACGGTGGCCTTATAATTTTGATCAAGTCTTGTACTATTACACTACTGCAATTTATGAACAACCCGTACACGTTGAGCATGTCGGCACCAGTAACGATCAAGAGTTTGGGGTGGAAGAACCCGATATGTATCAAACAATGGTGATGGAAGCCGGTATGTCAAATATAGAGGAGGAACCAACGGATGAAGCATTTCAGTTTTATGAGATGCTCAAATTAGTCGATCAAGATTTGTACCCAGGGTGTGATTCTCATTCTCAGTTGTCATTTAATGCTCGACTTATGGCTATCAAGACGGAGAACAAGCTATCTAACAGAGCATATGAGCAAATGACACAATTATGCAGTGAGATTTGTCCTGTCGATAATAAAGTACCTACGACGTTTCATCAGAGCAAACAACTGATGAAGAATATGGGTTTGCCGGTTGAGAAGATTGATTGTTGTGTGAATGGTTGCATGTTATATTGGGGTGATGACGATAGCGATCTTCTTATGTGTAGAATGTGTGGCCATCCCCGGTACAAAGAGGCACGACGGAAGGGACCAGGTGGTCAATCGAGCAAGACAAAAAAGAAAGTGCCACACAAGAGGATGTATTATCTTCCTATCATTCCTCGTTTAATGAGATTGTTTCAATCTAGTGCTACAGCTCAACACATGACGTGGCATGCAAGAAATTCTGAAGATACTGAGGCTGGGGATATGAGACATCCGTCCGACTCTGAAGCCTGGAAACACCTTGATAATGTGTTTCCAGGATTTGCTTGTGAACCGAGGAATGTGAGATTAGGCTTGAGTACTGATGGTTTTGCACCGTTTGGGAGTTATGGAAAGAAGTATTCTTTGTGGCCGGTGATACTGACTCCGTATAATCTACCTCCATGGATGTGCATGAAACCTCAAACAATGTTTCTGACTGTATTGGTGCCTGGTCCGTCGAATCCAAAGCATAAACTTGATGTTTATCTCCAGCCTCTTATTAAAGACTTGATCTTCCTATGGGATAACGGAGTCCAAACGTATGATGTTTCTAGGAAACAGAACTTCACGATGCGTGCTGCTTTATTGTGGACCATTAGCGACTTTCCTGCATATGCTATGTTGTCCAGGTGGAGTACAGCCGGAAAGCAAGCTTGTCCGTATTGTATGGAATATTCTGAAGCTTTCAGTCTCCTGAAGAGTAGAAAAGTTTCATGGTTCGATAATCACCGAAGGTTTTTACCTCGAGATCATCCATTTCGAAGGAATAAGGTGGACTTCACGAAGAATAGAACAGTCACAAACAATCGACCGCCCCTTCGAAATGGTATTTTATACATTTATTTTAACATGTTTTTTTGGGTTACATTTATTCTAACATTTATTAATCGTACAGGACAAAGTCTGTTACATGAGATTGAGTGGACGGGTTTGAAAAAAACTACGGAGGAAAATGCAGAAGAACACAACAAAGGAATCCCAGGTAACTGGAAGAAAAAGAGTATTTTTTGGGACTTGCCATATTGGAGTTCACTATTGCTCCGACACAATTTGGATGTCATGCACATTGAGAAGAATGTGTTTGACAACGTGTTTCACACAATCATGAACACAGAAGGCAAGACGAAAGATACTCCAAAGTCCAGGGAAGAGTTGAACACTATCTGTCGCCGTGATGAGTTAGAACAGGATACCCGTACAGGTAAATATCCAAAGGCTTGCTACACACTAGATAAGGCACAAAAACAGGAATTGTGTAGGTGGATTAAAGAGTTAAGATTTCCAGACGGCTACGTGTCAAACATGAGTCGATGCGTAGACACAACAAAAGGTAAAGTTGCAGGGATGAAGAGTCATGATTGTCATGTTTTTATGCAGCGCTTGATACCTATTGCGTTTCGAGAATTTCTTCCTCTGAATGTGTGGAGGGCTGTCACTGAATTAAGTCTCTTTTTTAGAGATTTAACGTCTACAACAATCAAGGTTGATGATATGAATCGTTTGGAACGAGACATTCCAGTTATTTTGTGTAAGTTGGAACGTTTTTTCCCACCTAGCTTCTTTGACTCGATGGAACACTTACCTGTTCACTTAGCGTATGAAGCTAGGATTTGTGGTCCAGTGCAGTACAGGTGGATGTACCCATTTGAGAGGTGAACAATTCTATTTCTCTCATTTAATTAGTTTTTAGTATATGGAGCCTTATTTTAATTTGTTAACTATTATAATTTTAGGTATCTCCACAACTTGAAGCGCAATGCTAAACAGAAGGCAAACGTCGAAGCATCGATTGTTAATGCGTATTTGAATGAAGAGGTTGGCATGTTTTGTTCATATTATTTTGAAGACCATGTCAACACGAGGATCAGGAATGAACCACGTAACTTCGATGGTAGAGGTACGCAACAAGAAGTCGATGGCATGCTCTCTGTATTCAAGTCTAAGGGGCGACCTATAGGAAAAGCCACTGAACGATATTGGTCAACACACACAGAGGCTGAAATAGCACAAACGTACGTGTTATTGAATTGTGATGAAGTTCAGCCTTACATTGAGTAAGTATTTCATATATTTATCATCTAATTAAATAGCACTAAACGTGCGTCATTTATCATCTAATTGTGTTGTGAATTATTAGGATGTATACACAAGAACTACGACATGCAGATCAAAACATCTCAGATAGAGACATAGATACTAGTCTTCAACGTCAATTTGCCCGATGGTTCCAACGTTATGTGAGTATCATTAATTGAATTTTACGTGAACAAATAATTGTTTTGATTAATGTTAATTTTAACTGTACGTATAGGGACAATCGCACGATTTTCAGAGCCGGTTCTTACAGGATCTCAGCAAAGGACCACTACGGCGTGTGAGGACTTACAACGGCTATATTGTGAAAGGCTACAGGTTTCATACATCAGAGTATGCATCAACAAGAACGACTAACAACAGTGGTGTTTGTCTTAGGGGTGCGAATTATAATGCAGATGCAAGTGATTACTTTGGGGTGTTGCACGAAGTCGTTGAAATTGAATATCCGGGATATCCAGTGAAAACCGTAATGTTGTTCAAGTGCCATTGGTTTGACACATCCCCTTTAGGAACCAAAATTCATCCGGAGTACAAGCTTGTGGATGTTAATTCGAAAAGGAAGTATAGCGGGGATGATCCGTTTGTATTTGCCTCTCAGGTATCTCAAGTCTACTACTGCACGTATCCAGGAGCTGGAAAACGTAATAGATCAGAATGGCACGCTGTTTGCAAAGTGAAGGCAAGGTCAATGGTGGAGGTCCCCAAAAAGGAAAACAACGATGAAGATGAACCTCCGTTTCAAATGGAACAAATAGAGAATCAAACTGAAGTGTTTGCGGGAGATTTTAATCTTTCGGTAGACTTGACGGCTGCAAATCCACAATTGATTGTTATTGAAAACGATAGTGGACATGAGGAGGAGGATGAACATGACGAGGGGGAGGATGAAGAAGATGAGGATGAAGAAGATGAGGAGGAAAAGGAAGATGTGGCAAATAATGAAAATGAAGACGAAGATGAATATTAAATTAATGTAACCTAGCTATTTTATTTTGTACAATTTATAAGATTTCATTATTTATCATTTGGTTATAACTTATAATTTAATTATTTATCATTTGGTTATTTTATTAATTAACTTATAATTTAATTTAATTATTTATCATTTGGTTATAAAAATCCAATGGCGACGGAACATATCCGTCGCCATTTCCGTCGCTAACGGCAACGAGCCAAAGCCGACCGAAATATCCGTCGCCATTTCCGTCGCTAACGGCAACGAGCCAAAGCCGACCGAAATATCCGTCGCCATTTCCGTCGCTAACGGCAACGAGCCAAAGCCGACCGAAATATCCGTCGCCATTTCCGTCGCTAACGGCAACGAGCCAAAGCCGACCGAATTATCAGTCGCCAATTCCGTCGGCATTTCCGATTATAAATGTAACTTTCTCTCATTTCACGCGTATTTTCCCTCTCCCTCTCCCCCACTCCGATCGTCTCCTCCTTTAGGCTTCGCCACATGCTGCCCCTTGCCCACGTTCGCAGCGGCGCCACCCCCTTTTCCGGCCGGAGTCCGCCCATCCCACCGTCCGCGTCGCAGTCCCTCCGCGTCGCAGTCCGGCGACACCCTACCGTCCCTCCCCGACACGCCGCCGTCCACATCTACGAATTACGTTTTGATGGTTAGTGTGCTGCTTTTCTTGAATTCTTCACGAATTGTTTTGATTATTCTCGTATTGTTGAGCATGACCTGTGACCGTTCGAGAATTTCGCCCCAATTTTTTGTGGAGTAGTAATGTTTTTGACTTGATTAATGTGCCTCTATCTGTCAAGAATCTAATTTCATAAGATCTCAGTTCGTGCTTTTGATTGTCGTGTTATCTTTGTTGAATTGAATTGTGATTTTCATTAGGGCTGTCATGTAATATTCAATTATTGAAATGTTATTGATAGTTTACTTTGCGAAATTTGATTTCATATTCTGATTCCGAGGGACAAACCTGTTGAGAAAACCGTGTTATGAATTCCTTAAACAAAAGATAGAACAGGGTTTTTGTTTTTTGTTTTTGAGTGAGCCACAACTTCTGTTTTTCAGTTTATCTTCTTTAATGGTTAAGGTGTAATTGTAGTAATATATCAGGTAATGCTCTATGAAATGAGTCTGCAAGAAAAAGATTAGATTTCTGCTTTTTTTTGTTCCTGCATTAAGAGTATTTTTCAAGCATTGTGTCCAAAATTGAATTTTATTTGACTGAAGATAGAGTGAATGGATTTTTAATTCATGATGTTGTAGTAATGAAGTTTGCTGAGACCGACAGAAACTATGCGAGCCTAATGAAGTTACTTGATTTCTGTTGAGGTATGTTCAATTTTTATGATAATTTAATTTATGTTTAAATATATAAAATGACAATTGAATCTTGATTCTTTGGAATTGATTTTGAAATGGCAGGGATGGAGTCGAGTCAGCGAAGGACAATTTAATATACTCCACGGTACGTATTAATATACTCACATTCTTGTTAAATTATTTCTCATATAAGTTTTTGTTAATGTTTACTATGTTGTTTTAATATTTCACAGAGCTTTTTCAAGCATTCTAGTGAGGGGTATAGTTGTCATAATCCGGAGCAAAATTCTATTTGCTTCTTACTTGATCGATCCTCTGTCAATTTCGGAACACCATTCGATGCCTTAGCACGATTTTGTTTATTCGGTTGGATGTAATGTAGATTTGTGTATTGAATTATTTAAGCAATTTTGATCGTGTATTGAATTTTAAGCAATTATGTAAGCAATCGGGATCGGGTCGGATCCCGATTGCAAATAATTTTTTTTAAAAATTTTTTTGGTACTTACCGACGGACTAATCCGTCGGTGTAGCGTCGGTAATACCGACGGGCGAGCCGACGGAATTCCATTTTTTTAAAAAACATTTAATACTTACCGACGGAAAATTCCGTCGGTAAATTAAAATAATAAAATTTAAGTCCAACATATACCGACGGATCTACCGACGAAAAATTGATTTGGGATCCGTCGGTAAAGGCGACCCGGTTTGAAAACTTGGTTTGAAAATGGGTTGGCTTGACTGCCGACGGAATTGAATCCGTCGGTATAGGCGACCCGGTTTGAAAACGGGTTGGTTTGAATCCGTCGGGAATCCGTCGGCATATACCGACGGACGCATATTTTCCGTCGGTAACCACTACCGACCAATTCATTGACGACGGATAAAATCCGTCGGTAATTCCGTCGGTAAGAGCCAATACCGACTGAATATCCGTCGGTATAACCGTCGGTAAAACACCTCTTTTTTGTAGTGATACTTTCGGTCTCAACATTCAAATTTTTTGTCTCAAAGATGAAAAATTTGATACATTTGGTCCCAAAATTATTCAACCGTTAGCAATATTGATCCCAATAATTATTTTTCCATTTTGGCGCAGAAATTGATGCCTAAAACATAATCTGACCTATTTGGAGGGAAATTTCTTACATGTTGAAGGGAAAATCAACTACCTCTTAATATACACACTCCAACCCTGCATTTTCAATTCATTTCCACAAACACCAAAAAACACAGAAACTCATGTCTTCATCCTCCACATCCATGATGAAAAGTGTGGTATGCCATTGTGGAAAAGAAGCTCGTACGTGCATTTCAAAGCAAGAAAAAAGTAGAGGTAGACTTTTTTATACATGTTCCGATTCAATGAGTGGTGTTTGATGCTCTTTCTTTGTTTGGGCTAATGAACATGAAATTATCGGACAAGGAATGTATCCACACGGAATGTTTCCAAGCATGGTGAGGAGAATCGACTCACTCTTGGTTGAAAACCAAGGCCTCCTGAACAAGTTGAATCAAGCAAAACAAGTTGTAGAAATGTTGAAGGATACATCTGACCAACAAAAAAAAAAAAAAGGAGAAAAAGGATAATTTTTTTCTTATCATGGCCTTAATATTCTGTGTTCTACCCATGATGTTCAAGTTCATAGGGTGAATGTAATCCTCTACGTTTCTGCTTGTAGTATGTATTCCTAAGTTTGTGCTTCTGTGCATGTAATGTAATGTAACAACAGCCTTACTTCAAAACAATTTCCAATGAAATATTGTTTATCTTTCAAATAGAGTCTCACATCACATACACATAAACATGAAGAAACATTCAAACAACAATCCAAATAAAAAAACAGAGTATCTAAAAACATAAATGTAGATCCAACCCAGATAACATCCAGAATAACAATCCAAAACACAGTATCACAAAACATGGTTCAACACATCAATCCTAAACATAAAAATATCAAATAACAACATAGTCTCATAAAAGCAAAACACCAATCCAACTAACAGAAACAAAATAAACATAGTCTCATAAAACATACTCCACTAAAACCAAATTCCAATACCAAATATCAATCCCTTAAACATTAATTCTTCCTCTTCTTCCCATTTCATTTAACCATTTTCTCTTTAGCAGCATCCACTAAACTAGACATTGTGACATATTTATTAATTACCTCCTGAAATTGTCACCCTCGTTCCATCCTTAATAGTTGTTGAACCACCAATGCCTCCCACATTCACATTACATCCAATAAATGTGTTTGGACTGAAAGTCATTCTGTTAGATGGTGGAGGTGTCCTACTTGTGTCTCCACCAGAAGACACTTGTTGGGATATGAATCTGTGAAACAATGTTCTAGTTGATGATTATATGTTTTGATGGCCAAAAGCAACTTGAAGTTAATGATATATGTGATTATATGTTGATATAATTGTGATATAGGAAATAAATTTACTGATCTTAAGAGATATTTGAAATCTGAGTTACTGATCTTATATATGTTTACTGATCTTATTGTGTTTACTGATCTGATATAAGAACTGTTAAGAACTAAGCTGATGTTTTGTATTGTATAGACAACTTATAGTATAGGACTTAGATGTACTCATCTGTATGTAGTTCAGTTGATGTATATATAGGTTTTATATATGTAAGTTTGTATTTTATTGTAATCAGCATTGTAAAAGTTCAGAACAGTAGTTTAGAACACTAGTTTTGAAGAAGATCAGAAGATTATTGAAGACTCAGAAGACTACTTCAGAATAAGAAGACTTCAAGAAGAGTTGAAGAGAAGCTTAGAAGAATTCTGGAGAAGTGCAAAACAGTTTTGAGAACTGTGCTGACTAACTAAGAACAGTAAAACTAAGAAGAGTAGTTTACTGTGCTGAGTTGGTAAGTTTGAAGAATAAGTTTGGAAAACTTATTTAAGGTGTAACTGAAGATATATTTGAAGATATGCTAACTTGGAATAAGAAGGAAGTTACAAAGTCGGTTACAAAAGAAGAAGTTACAAAAACAGTTTTAGAGTTAGTTGAGAGTTAGTTCACAAACTGCTAACTGTCATACTAATGTCTATAAATACTGTGTGATCTCATACTGCTAAGACTACTGAACAATTACTGATCTTAAAGCATTCAAGAGCAAGTCTACAAAGCATTTGAAGAACTCACAGAGTTGAAGAGATCAAGAAATCTGAGAAGAGCCACAAAATTGAAGAGAAGAAATCAGAGGTTATTCAAGAGAAGTTTTACTTTTCATTTTAAAGTTTGTATTGTTGTAAACAAGTGTGCTAGTTACTTGTAGAATTACTAGTCGATCGAAGATACACTTGGGAGTGTAATCGAGAAAAGATCACAGCAGAGCAGTAGTTCTTTGGACTGCTGTTTCTTGATAACCTTGTAGATCTTGAGGGAAATCTCACTGATCTTGCTACTATTCCTTGATATTTTGTCACTATCTGAATACTTGAAAAATTATCTGCTATACTACTGATCTTATCTATCTGATCAAACATGGATGACACTAATGTGAACAAACTTCCTAAGTTCAAGATTGCATATTATGACTACTGGAAGCTTAGGATGGAGGCCATCTTTAGCTCAACCCATGATCTGATGGTTTCTGTGGTCAAAGAATGACCAATCACAACCATGGTGGAAAACACTGCAACTCTGGATCCTTCTGAACCTGTTGGAGCACTAGTCCCTAAACCAAGGTGAGAACTGACTTCTGAAGAAATACGACAAAACAATTTGGATAGTCTTGCTAAGAACTATATTTTACATACCTTGCCAAATGAGTATCTTGGCAAAGTGTTAAAATGTAAGACTGCTAAGAAAATGTGGGACAAATTAGCTATTCTTTGTGAAGGTACTACACTGATCAAAGAAAGCAAATTGTCCACAGCTGTCCAAAGGTTTGAAACATTTAAGATGAAGCCAGGTGAAACAATTGATGAATTGGATACTCGATTTACAAAGATTATGAATGATCTTGATGTGTTAGGAAAGACTTATACTGAAAGAGAGATTAACTTGAGAATCTTGAAAGCTTTGGATGAAAGGTGGAAAATGGTCAAGATGATCATTAAAACCACACAAGACATTGACTCTTGGCCTGCAGAAACTATGTTCCAGACCCTTAAGGCACATGAGTTTGAGTTAGATGAAGAAGATCCTATTACTGTCAGTCATAAGGATAAGGATGCCTCTAAGGACATAGCTTTTAAAGCCTCTACCTCTAAGGGGTCTAGATCATCTAAGTCTAAGGCCTCAAGCATAAAAGATGAACTAGATAGTTCTGATCTTAGTCTGAAAGATCAGATGATCCTTATGATCAAAAGATTTGATAGACTAAATAAGAGGTATGGTAGATATAAGAGATTCTATAAGGAAACCAAGGGTTCTAGTAACAGGGACTCTTCTGTGAACAGAAGGGATCAAAACTCTTCTGAAAGAAGGGATGAGATCTGTAATGAGAACAGGAGAGATAGGAACTCATCTGATAAGAGGGATAGAAAGTCTTCTGATAAGAAAGATAGGAACTCTATTGACAAGCATGACAGGAATCGAAATCGTTCACCACCTAAGAGATCTTCTAACAGTCCTGTTTGCTATAACTGTGATAAGCCAGGTCATTATGCATATGAATGTCCTGATCTGAGTTCTGAAGATCGAGAAGAAAGGAAAGCCAGAAGAGATCGAAAATATGCCAAGGGTAAGAAGGCAATGATGGCATACAATGAATCTGATTCGGATTCAGAAGAGTTACCATCGTCTTCATCTGAATACCCCTCTAGCAATGAGAATGAAGCTTTCATCGCGGATGATGGACTGGCAATGATGGCCAAAATAAATGATGAGGTATCATCTGCTAATTCTTTTCAATCTTGCAAAAATTCTGACACTGATGAAAGTGATGCTGCTGATAGTAGTGTAGGAAGTAGTCTTCATCATTCCCAAGGAGTGACTGAAGAAGACCTTCTACAATCTAACAAAGCATTCATTGAAATCAGTGATGAGAATATATCTTTAAAACAATAAATCATTAATCTGAAAGAAGCTCAGTTGAAAGTGGATCCTAATATAGTTGTCATAAATGCACGACTATCAGAAGAGTTGTCCCAACTCCAAGAAAAGTATGCATCCATTGATAAACTATATCAGGGTATGCTTAAAATTCAAGCCAAAGAGACTAATGAATTCAATGATTTAAAGATTAAATGTGAAAAACTTGAAGAGCGCAATAGATTCTTAGAATCTGAAGTAGTGAGCCTAGATCGAAAGCTATCTGGGATGATTAACTCTACCAAGATTAATCAAACAATCTCAGACAGATATAGAGCTCCAAATGATAAAAGTGGGATAGGTACTGATCTGCCTAGTTCCTCTACTTCAGGACCTAAGAACACTAATGAAGCTAGTTCAAGTTCTTTGCAACTAGATAAAGGAAAAGAACCCATGACTTATGATAATGATCCAAAACCTAAAGTACAGTCAAAGTACATTCCTCCTACTACCAAGAATGGTAAAATGAAGAATGTATTAAGACCAGTACAGTCAAGACCATACCAGAAGAGTTATACTCCTCTGACCAGAGCAGATCAGTCCTGGTATCAGAAGAGACAAACTCTGAACAGTAGGTCAAGACAAGCACATGCAAGTTGGGAACAGCCTAGACCTCCTTTTATAAGGCAGTCTCAGCTGTATTCAACTAAACCTAGGAAATTTGTGCCTCATTATCTTAACAAACCTGTTCTTTATCCTCCACCTTTATCTTATGATGTTATTGGAGAGGAAAGACCAAAACGCATTTATAAGCCGTATGGTCCACATGCTTTTAGGCCCTATTCAAACTATCACAGACATACTGATCTTACTGAAAAAGGGATAGAACCAAGGAAAGGCTATCTCAGAAAAATAGATCCTAAGTCTGCTGATAATTCTGAATTGGTTAATAAAGTACTGTTTTGTGATAAATATGGAAGAAAACTGAAGAGGTCCCATCTATTCAAATCCTCAATGTTTATCTGGGTACCTCTCACTGCTAACCCCCAAGGACCCCAATAAACTAGGGTACCTAAATTATTAAGATCACTACCTTGCAGGATCGACTGGACTTATACAAGAAATGTGGTTCAGTGGGTGAGACCTGGTACATAGACAGTGGGTGTTCACACCACATGACTGGTACCAAGGCCTTGCTTACCAACTATCATGAGCAGGAAGGACCAAAAGTAATCTTTGGTGATAGCTCCATGGCAATCACAAAAGGATTCGGATTCATCAAGAATGGAGATGTTGAAATCCAAGATGTCTCCTATGTCGAAGGTTTGAAATATAATTTGCTATCTGTATCTCAATTTTGTGACAGGGGATACAAAGTTCAGTTCAAGACCAGAAGATGTGAAATAATAGACAAAAGGACTCACAATGTGTTACTTGTTGGCACAAGACAAGGAAGTTTATACATTGTGAATTGGAATAGTTGTCCTAAGAATGCTTGTCTTATCACTAAGAGTCCTAAAGAAAACAGTTGGCTCTGGCATAAACACCTCTGCCACCTGAACTTTAAGATAATCAACAAGATTGCTAGAGAACATCTTGTTAAGGGCATTCCAAATGAAATCTATTCCAAATCACAAATGTGTGACTCCTGTAAAAAAGGTAAACAGGTAAAGGTTTCATTTAAGTCCATTCCAACTCTTTCAACCAGCAGAGTCTTAGAACTCTTGCATATGGATCTTCATGGTCCTATCAAACCTCCTACATTGAATGGAAGAAGGTATACTCTGGTTGTAGTAGATGACTATTCTAAGTTTACTTGGGTAGTCTTTTTACACAAAAAGAGTGATACACAAACACTTCTTCCAGATCTATTGAAGAGGTTACAGGTTGAAAAGGGTCAACCCATTGTCAAAATAAGGAGTGACAAGGGGACTGAGTTTATTAACTGTTACATTTCTGACTACTGTTCTAAGTCTGGCATACAACATCTAACAAGTGCAGCCAGAACCCCTCAACAAAATGGTGTTGCAGAAAGGAGAAACAGAACTTTAAAAGAAGCTTGCAGAGCAATGATTGCAGAATTCAACACACCTCAGAAGTTTTGGGCTGAAGCCATTAACACAGCTTGCCACTCCTAAAACCGAAGTGCTCTTAATAAGGTACATGGTAAAACACCTTATGAGGTATGGAAAGGCAGAAGACCTAGAGTTTCTTATTTTCATATCTTTGGATGTAAATGTTTCATCCATAACAATGGAAAAAGTAAATTAAATGCTTTTGATGCAAAAGCTGATGAAGGGATATTCTTGGGATACCCTTCAGTAAATTAGAGTATTTAATTACTCAACCCTATGTGTGGAATGTAGGTCCCTAAGTTGAGTTTAATAACGAGTAAGCTAGTGAAAATGTCTAGAGGAGGGTGAATAGACTTTTCAAAAATCTTTCGAAATATCAAAGTACGATATGCGGAAATCAGAATATAACAATGAGCCCAATTAAAGTTTATACTCAACTTATTTCGAGAACTCTGTTTCAGTGTTTACTCAACTTGTCTTGTTTAGTTATGTATGTTTAACAAGTAAACGATTAATCAATTAAACAACAAAACAGTAAAGTAAATCAAACACGAGATTTATAGTGGTTCGACAACTTGTCTACATCCACTCTCACAACCCAGTTGTGATATTCTTATTAACTCGTCCAATGGAGTAATATGTTCTTGTAGCTTTAAGTCCCAAGAAATAAGACTTAGATCTTCTCGACAACACTACCAAGTGCCTCTTCGATCTAACTAGCTATTTTACAAGTAACTAGCAACTTGAAACAGTAAACAAAAATAAAACTTCTCTTCGTTCAGTAGTAGCCTTCTTCGATCTTCACTTGTCTTGCGTAGCTTCACTTTCTGAACTTCAATTTCTGAGAGAAACTTCGAACAATTCTTCAGTATGTAGCTTTAGTATATGTGTTTTTCAGTAGTCCTTGAATGATAAACACCTTGAGGTATTTATAGACTCTAGAAATCAAGAACTCAGTTAGTTGTAACCAACTTTTCTTGAAAACTAACTTCTAACTGAATCTTCTTATCCTTCCACGCGTTTCTTGTTTAAGTAGTTATTTCTAACTAACTTTGCAATCATATCTTCATACGCGCTTCTCCTTTAAGTATCTCCAAGTTGACTTCTAAATAACTTGTCTTGTGTAGTCATGTAAGCACTTGTCTTGTAGTCCACCTGTCTTGTGTAGTAAACTTCAACTCTTCTTGTCTTCTCTTGCAATCTTCAACAGTAGACTATTCTATCTTAACAAGATTATTACATTACTTTAAGCTTATAGCTTAGTCAACTTAAAACTATACAAACAATCTATCTATTACATTTAAAATTATGAGCTCTATACAATGATTATTCATAGCTCAATAACAATCTAAACAGTTAATATAAACACATTTGAAGTAATAATACGATATCAATCATAAGTACTTGTCTTTTCATATGTTAACTCATGTGAACTAGTACTTGTCTTGTGAACTCTACTGATCTTGTTCAAGATGATTTCAACTTAACTAGACTAGATTAGTCAACACTTAGAAAAATTCAAACTTCTTTTGGCTTATCAAAACTTTATCTTTTATATTTCAATCATCATTTAGGACTTGTTTTAGGATTCATATCCCAACAATTTCCCCCTTTTTGATGAAGCCAAAACTACTTGAATTTTTTCATAATAGTAGACTAGTTAAGTAGTTATCTTGTATTTAAACATCAAATAGTACTTTATCTTTTCATTCATTCAAAATATGATCAGTAGAAATTACACATACTAAATCAAAATAAAACTTAATCAGAGCATATAGTCTAATCTGAAAGAGTACCTCCTTCTGGGTTTGGAACACAGAATGCATCAAGGAGTCTCCTGTGAATAACTCTGATATGGTCTTCATCACCAATCTTCTCTTTATCTAGCAGCTCCTCTTCGAATTTCTTGATCTGGTTAAGATCAACTCTTTTTCCTGAGCTGGTCATAGGAGTCTTCCATTTCGGAAAGGTCGGTATCAGAATGTTGAAATTTGCGGCGGCTGATATCCTCATAACCAAATTCCAAAGCAATTTGTACTGACCTTCCATGAATTTGTCAAACATGGCATACAACTCATCTGGACTTTCAGACTCACCATATTTTCGAATAATCCAATGATCCAGTTCCCATTGCCTCTTCACTTTGAGCCATTCTTGACGATGCTCTTTGTCAATGAAGTAGTCAATGAACTGATCTTCCATTTCTTCTTCATCAGCCTTCAGCTTCTGCAATCTTTCAATATGTTTTTCCACTTTCTTCTTGCTTGCATAATGACTTTCATCATTAGGATCAACAATCTTTTGTTTCTTCTCAACTGCAGCAACTCCTTCAGTTTCTTCAAAAACTATTTTCGTCTTAGACCTTCTGGTCTGAATCTCAGCTTCTGGAGATGCAACATTCTTGCCCTTCTCCAATCTTTTGAGCTCATCAGCTTCAGCTTGCTCCAGCTCTGCAGTTTTAACTAGCCTCCTTTTAGGCCTCCTTAGCTCTTGCATAGCAGTAGCAGCATCCTTCTCTTCTGGTTCAGCACTTAGCTTAGATAAGCTAACTTGTTCCACTCTACTTGCCTCTTCCCCCTTTTTGGCTTCATCATTTGCCTGAAGAGTGAAAAGACTTGTAAAGCGAGTCATTTCTTCCTTTACTGCTTCCTTCATTGCTTCAGCAGCTAGCTCTATTTGTCGTTGATGGGTTTGATCACGACTCATCTTATCTAGTCGATCAGCAGTAGACTCTAACTTCTTTGAATTAATGGCCAACTCGTCTTTGAAATGAGTAGCTGTCTGACGTAGAAGAGTGTTCTGCTTTGTTAGCTCGGAGAGAATAGCTTGAGAGCGTACCAACTGAGCTTGTGCCTCCCTCCTCTGCTCATCTGCTATCTCAATCTTAACACGGTAAAGACGTTCCATCTTGCCAGATTCTTCAGCCAACGATCTAGCAAATAAGATAGACCTTTTCTCAGAAACTTCAACTTGTGTCTGTAAGAACCTTTCAACTTCTGCATACATCTCTGTTTGAAAAGTTGAGTCCATCTTGTTGACTTCTCCAACAATCAATTCTCTTGAGCTGTCAACAAGTGATTGATTCTGTTCTACCAACACATCCTTCACTTTCGAGTGTAAGAACTCTTCTATCGCAGAATGAACAACTTCTTTCAAGTCTGACTTCAGCTCGGCAAGATAGCCTATAGGGAATCCTTGAGTAGATGACTGGGCTTCAACAACCACATCTTCCTGAACTTTCTCTACAAGTTCCTCTTCATTAAACATGACAGCGTCCAGGAATTCATCATCTTCTTTTCCAAATTCAAAAGAATCAACTTCTTCTGAACTGTCAGCCTCATCTTCAGAAGGTTCCGAGGTTTGAACAGCAACATCAACAAGTTCTGCCTTCTCTTCTTCCACTAGCTCAGTCTGAGTTCCAATATCAGACGAGAACTCTTCAACCAGAATTCCATCAGGAATATTCAATAGCCTCTTTACAAGATCAACTAAGGCTTTTGGGGGGAATAATTCGGAATGATCTTTAACACCACTATTTTCTTTCTGTTCCATCTCCCAATCCATAAAGTTGGAGATTCCTCCCATGCCTTGAATAACCTCGAAAAGATCGTCGGTTGAGGATTTCTTAAGTGCAAACCAGGTGCATATCCTAAGAAGAATCTCAAACTGCTCTGACGCGTAGTCTACTTCGAGAGTTGAGAGCGTTCTCTTCAAATTCTTGGTCACCCGGGCACGAATTCGCTTTTCCCTCAAACACATAGGATAATATACCAGGGAATTAAATCTAACATCAGACGGGGTCTGAGCAGGTGGGGTCCCTGTCTCAGTTGTTGCAGTGGCAACTGGCGTCTTGTCTGAAGTAGATGGGTTGGAGGGTTCAACATTTTCTGTTGAGGTAGAAGGAATATGGACTGTGGTTTCTAGGGGCTGTAAAGTGTCTTGGTTTGGTGTGACAACTGTCGGAGTATCAGTTGTGTCGATTATGGGAGTGTTTAGGGGATGACTGGCTCTCAGCGGTCGTGCTGCCAATACTTGTGAGGTTGGGGGTACAGGTCGAGGCCTAGATCGATGTGACCTAGCCTTGGTTCGAATAGAAGGAAGAGAGAGAGGAATTGAAACAGATTGAGTAGAGGTACCAACCTGTGAACTCGACTCGACTGGACCAGTAGGCGATCCAACTCTTACGAGAGTGTACATTTCAGGAATTTGTTCACTCGACTCCTTCTCTTGTTGCGACTCTTCATCTGCACTGGACTCTGCTTTCATAACCTCTTCCGATTCTTCATCATTTGACTCGTCTCCTGAAGAACTAGACGAAACAGCATACGGCATCAAATCCATCGGATTCATCTCAACTTGCCTAGGAGCAGCTGGTCTAGCGGCGACTTGCTTCATCATGGCCTCCTTCTTCAAATAGAACTTCAAGGGATGAAATGGTTTTCCTTTACTCCATTCCGTCTTGTTTAACAAGGGAAGTAGAATGCTTAACTTGTTTCCATATCCAACAACATTTGACACCACCCAATTTTGAGTATCAGTATCAACTCGAACACTTTTCTCAAAGTACATGATTCGATCTGCAATCAGCTTGAACCAATTTCCTTCCGTAATTCCATAAAAAATAGCAGCCATCACCCTTGCTTTAACAAGAGTAACAGAATCATGAGAACCAGTGGCACATAGCAGAATTTTGCTGGCTATGTCCAGTAGAGTTCGATACTTTTCCAGAAGATCCATCTTCTTGACTGCGTGGAGCTTGCCATCCGGTTTTAACCTCAACTTCCTTCCACAAAATATACCTAGATATCTTGCTTCTTGACCAGCTGCGTAATTTTCCACATCAATAGTTCCAATGGGCAACTTCAGATGCTCAAACATGGCTTCTCGAGTGATTTCCACCCGATTTCTTCCAAGAAATGATTCAATCACATCTCCTTGTCTGGTGGCGTTGGCAAAGAACTCAAGAACCTCTTCCTCCAAGACGACTTGAGGAAACGCCTCCAAGTAAGGTTTCAAGCCACATCTACTGCATTTGGTCAAGATCTCCAAATTTCCATCAGTGTGCTTGCCTTTGAAGAACACTGAAGGTTCAACATGCACTTTGTTTTCTGATATGAATCTGCCGAGGTCGAACCTAGCTTGCATGTTAGTCCTTACATCAAAAATAGAGATGATCGTCATAGTGATAGTTTGAGTAAGAATCAAAGATTGAGAATCACAAGGAATTGTGAAAGCTAGAATTGGAGAATTAAGAAAACGTGGGATGAGTAGTGTGTAAGTGTTGAGTTTTGTTAACACTCGAATTTTTGAATCAATGGTGAAGATTGAAACCAAATGATCCAACGGTTGGGACTCTTGGTATTCAGTTACGGAATCGAGACAATAATGTGTTTTAATATTGTAAAATTTGGAATCCACCTTTCTTATTGGTTAAGACAGAAGAGTGAACTCATCTGACCTAGGATAGTAGAGTTTTGGCGCGAACTGGGTGTATACACCTTATTAAAATAGGAGTGTATAAATCGAGTTCTAGGGTTTTCCAAAAAAATATCAAAATACTATAATATTCTTAATTCACATTTTATTAAACACTTAGAGTATTTCAGGTTCAAGTGAGCACTTATCTTGTCTGTTCGAGTCTATCCAGAACAGACGAGTAGACTTAAGCACACAAGACGAGTTCCCCCTACGGCTGTGCTTGTCTATTTTGGACATCGAACGCTTATACAAACCTGTCTTATCTTGTGCGACAGATAGTCGAGTAGAATAAATAAGATGACTAACAATTTAGCTTAATGGTCAAGGATCAAACAAGATGACTATTAACAAACTTAAGAGTCAACATAAGGTTCTTTAAGAAATCAAAGATTCCCCCTTAAATGTTTATTCCCTTAGTATTACCCTCAGCTTTACCAGCTTCCTCATCGGGTTGTTTGGTCATCTTATCTGACCTTGTATACCTGTCTTATGAGTGAGTAGACGAGTGCTCTGTTCTTTATAGGTAACTTGTCTGTTTCCCCTTTCTTCTTAGGAATGTACCTGTCTGGTTAGTACATTGCTACATACTAGTAGGGTCAAGATCTATTAGTCCTAGACTAATGCATAATTCACGAAAACGTGCTTCAGCCAATGGTTTTGTGAAAATATCAGCTCTTTGAAAATCAGTGTGAATCTTTTCCATGCGAATATCCTTCTTTTCTACATGATCACGTATGAAATGGTGTTTTACATCGACATGCTTACAACGTGTGTGCAGAACAGGATTTTGTGTAATGGCAATTGCACTATTACTATCACAGAATATAGGAACATTTGATTCACAAATATTATAATCTCTAAGCTGTTGAATAAGCCATAATAATTGACTACAACAACTACCATCAGCCATGTACTCGGCTTCAGTAGTAGAGGTAGCAACACTTGTCTGCTTTTTCGAAAACCATGAAATGAGTTTTGTGCCTAAGAATTGACAAGAACCAGATGTAGATTTCCTATCTATTCTACAACCACCAAAATCAGAATTAGAGTAGCCACTTAGAGATAGATCATCATTTGAGGGATACCATATACCACGATTGATGGTTCCTTTCAAATATTTCAATATCCTTTTAGTGGTTTCCATATGACTCTCTTTTGGATTAGCTTGAAAACGAGCACATACACCAACAGAGAATGCAATATCAGGTCTACTAGCAGTCAAATACAGTAATGAACCAATAAGACCACGGTAATGAGTTTGATCAGCACACTTACCATTCTCGTCTGGATCCATCCTGTAGGTAGGTTGCATAGGTACTCCAGAAGATTTACATGTCTTAATACCATACTTGTCTAGTAGATTACGAGTATACTTTGCTTGATTTATGAAAATCCCTTCTGGGGTCTGTTTTACTTGAAGTCCAAGAAAGTAGTTCATTTCACCCATCATAGACATCTCAAATTTACTTTGCATGAGTGGTGAAAAACTTTCACTCAGCTTTTTGTTAGGTGAACCAAAAATGATGTCATCTACGTAAATTTGGACGAGTAAAATGTCTTTCCCTTCTTGTCTTCTGAACAAGGTTCTATCGACCTTGCCCTTAGTAAAACCATTTTCTAATAGAAAGAGAGAGAGAGAGAGTATCATACCAGGCTCTTGGAGCTTGCTTTAGTCCATATAAGGCCTTCTTTAATCTGTAAACTTGGTCACCTTTGACTTCGAAACCTGGAGGTTGTTCAACATACACTTCTTCCGCAAGAATACCGTTAAGAAATGCACTTTTAACATCCATTTGATATACGGTAAATTTCATGTGAGCAGCATATGCAAGGAACAATCGAATGGCTTCTAGTCTAGCAACAGGAGCATAGGTTTCATCATAGTCTATGCCTTCAGCTTGTGAATAGCCTTGGGCGACTAGTCTAGCCTTATTCCTAACGACTAAATCATTCTCATCTTTCTTATTCTTGAAAATCCATCGAGTGCCAACTACATTATGCTGTTTCGGTCTATCGACAAGTTCCCAGACGTCGTTTCGAACAAACTGATTCAACTCGTCTTGCATAGCAATGATCCAATTACTATCAGCCAATGCCTCATTAATGGTCTTAGGTTCGATAGATGAGAGGAAACAACACCAGCAAAACAGAGATGGACTAGATTGTTCTTGCGACTCAAAGAGTTGTCGTCTAGTCTTCACACCAACAGTAGAGTCACCAATGATATTTTCAGTATTATGCGCAGATTTCCATGTATTTCTATTTTTAACAGTAGCACTATCATCTATATCATGTACAGCATCATGCATGTCAACATCATCAACAGATTTACCTGGAGTAGATGAGTCAACTAGAGCAGGCATGTCTACTGGTCTAGTAGACTTACCTTGAGCACTTACCTTCTCCTTGTCATCAGATTCGAGAGCTTTCATGAATGGATTGTATGCTTGAACGGATTCATATACCTCTGAATCTTTGTCAGATTCGATAGTTAGCTCAGTAACTTTCTCACTGATCTTGTTGGCAGACGAGTCCTGTTGAGATTCATCGAAAACCACATGTGGTGTTTCTTCCACACATAGGGTAGAGTAGTTGAATACTCTGAATGCTTTGCTAGTTGAGGAGTATCCTAAGAATATCCCCTCGTCTGCTTTAGCATCGAATGCATTCAACTTGCTTTTCCCATTGTTATGGATAAAACACTTACAGCCAAATATATGAAAATATGAAACTCTGGGTTTTCGACCTTTCCATACCTCATAGGGCGTCTTACCTAGTGCTTTATTGATAGCACTTCTGTTTTGGGAATGGCATGCAGTATTGATCGCTTCTGCCCAAAACTTCTGAGGGGTATTATACTCTGTCAGCATGGTCCTGCAGGCCTCCTTAAGAGTTCTGTTCCTTCGCTCTGCTACTCCATTTTGTTGTGGTGTCCTTGCTGCACTAGTAAGGTGCTGGATGCCACGCTTAGAACAAAATTCTTTAATATAGCAGTTAATGAATTCAGTACCCTTGTCACTACGGATCTTGACAATGGACTGATTCTTCTCAACTTGTAATTTCTTCAACAGATCAGGCAAAAGTGTTTGTGTATCACTCTTCTTGTGTAAGAAGACTACCCAAGTGAACTTAGAATAGTCGTCTACCACAACAAGTGTGTACCTTCTACCGTTCAAAGTTGGAGGAGTTATTGGGCTATGTAGGTCCATATGTAGGAGTTCGAGAACTCTACTTGTTGAGAGGGATGGAATAGATTTAAAGGAACCTTTTACCTGTTTACCTTTCTGACAGGACGTGCATACATGTGACTTGTAGTAGACTTCATTGGGAATACCTTCCACAAGGTAGTTTCTGGCTATCTTATTAAGAACCTTAAAGTTTAGATGACAGAGGCGTCTATGCCAGAGCCAGCCAAGTTCTTTAGGATTCTTAGTAAGTAGGCAGGTGTCCCTCGGACAACTGTTCCAGTTTACTATGTACACACTTCCTTGTCTTATGCCGACCAGTAGTACGGTATGAGTCCTCTTGTCTATGATTTCGCACTTGTAACTTTTGAACTGCACTTTGTAACCTCGATCACAAAATTGTGAAACAGAGAGTAAATTGTATTTCAAGCCTTCAACATATGAGACATCTTGGATCTCTATGTCTCCATTCCGAATGTAACCAAATCCTTTAGTAACAGCAGTGGAGCTATCACCAAATATCACCTTTGGTCCTTCTTGCTCATGATAGCTTGATAGAAGTGTCTTAGTACCAGTCATGTGGTGCGAACAACCACTGTCTATGTACCAAGTTTCTCCTATTGAGCCACCCTTCTTGTATAGATCGAGTCGACCCTGCATTAGATGGTATTTCATAATTTAGGTACCCTCCTTGTTTATTGGGGTCCTGGGGGGTTAGTCGAGTTCAATGGAATCCAAATGTACATTGGAGTCCTGAACAAGTTTGATCTTCTGAGCTTTCGACCATATTTGTTGTAAAATAAGACCTTGTTGTCCTTATCTGGCCTATCAGTCGAGTTCGGGTCTACTCTTTGGAGATAGCCTTTCGACTTGATCTCTACTTGAGCAGGCACTTGTCTATGATAGTCAGAGTAGGGTTTATATGCATTAGGTCCATACGGTTTATAGACATGTTTAGGTCTTTCTTCTCCTTCGATATCATATGACAAAGGTGGAGGATATAGGACCGCTTGTGTACGATATTTTGGACCTTCCTATCTAGGTCTAGACGAGTAGAGTTGAGACTGCCTTATGAAAGGAGGTCTAGACTCTTGTCGTTTAGTCTGTACTTGTCTAGTACTCGTCTCCTCGGGATACCAATCCTCGTATCTGACCTGGTTGGGTCGTCTACGATTAGTGGTCCTTAGAAGATTAGTTCTAGGTTGAACAGACTTGTTGTTACCATTCTTTTTACCTCCTTTGGTAATTGGAATGTTAACTCGAGCTTGTTTTGGTACAGTACCTTTAGATGGAGTATCAACATCGTATATAATTGGTCCTTTTCCTTTATCATTAGTCAAAGAGCTTGAGATGAAAATAGTAGGGTTCTTAGGAGCTTGAGTAGACGAGCTTGATGTCTCAGCACCTATGCCTGTCTTGTCAGCAGGAGCCCTATACCTATCTGACAGTTCAAGGTTAACCTTGGAAGAGTTAACCAGGTCAGTAAGTTTAAGGTCTACAGTGACAACCTCAGTTTCTAAGAACTTATTACGTTCTTCAAGCTTTTTGCACTTGCTTTTTAAAACATTGAATTCATGTTTCTCAGTAGCATGTGTCTTAAGTAGGTCTTGATACAACTTGTCTGTTAATGCACACTTGACTTTGAGTTGTCTCAACTCTTCTTGCAAGCGTTCATTTAGGACTGTTATATTAGGATCTACTTTAGACTGAGCTTCCTTAAGATCAATGATTTCTTGTCTTAAAATGATGTTTTCGTCACTGACTTCAATGATTGCCTTGTTGGCAAGTAGGAGGTCGTCTTCAACTGCACTAGTAGAGTGCTGAAGGCTACTCCCTACTTTGCTACTGGCAGTATCACTTTCATCAGAATCTGATTCATCACAAGATTGAAAAGAAGTAGCAGATGATACCTCTTGGTCGATTTTAGCCATGCAGCATAGACCATCATCTACTATGAAAGCTTCATCGTGATCTGGTTCAGACGGGTAGCTAGATGAGGATGATGGCAACTCGTCTGAGTCAGAATCTGAGTCATCATTGGCCATCATTGCCTTCTTGCCACGGTTGTATCTTCTTTCCCTTCGTGCTTTGCGTTCTTCACGATCATCAGTACTCAGGTCTGGACATTCATATATGTAGTGACCTGGTTTCTCACAGTTATAGCACAAGAGATCATTAGTAGCCTTTTTAATAGGAGAGTTATTCCTTCGTTTATCACGTCTATCAGAACGAGTAATCTTCCTACCATCAGACTCTCTATCTTGTCTGTTACCTTTCGAGACTTCGTCTCTCCTTTCGGACGAGTTTCGGTCTCGTCTGGTCTCAGACGAGTTCTTAGAAGCAGACCCTCTATGCTCTCTATAGAACTTCTTATATCTTCCAAAACGTTTATTCAGCCTATCAAACTTTCTAACCATGAGGCTTACCTGATCCTTCAGACTAAGATCAGTATCTAACTCGTCTTTCACAGAAGTAGACCTAGTCTTAGACTTCGACCTATCTACCTTAGACGAACTAGTCTTAAAAGCAACGTTCTTAGATACAGCATGTTCTCTGTCACTACTTACTATGGGTTCATCTTCGTCTAGATCAAACTCATGGGCCTTTAGAGTTTGAAACATGGTCTCTGCTGTCCACACGTCTATATCTTGGGTATTCTTAACAAGCATTTTTACCATTTTCCATCTACTATCAAGGCTTTTGAGAATCCTAAGATTGATTTCACGTGGAGTATAAGATTTACCAAGGACTTCCAAGTCATTCATGATTTTGGTAAAACGAGTATCCAACTGGTCTATTGTTTCACCAGCTTTCATATGAAATGATTCAAATCTTTGGACTGCTGTAGAAAGCTTGCTTTCTTTGATTAGGGATGTCCCTTCACAAATGATAGCTAAGCGATCCCACATTTCTTTGGCAGTTTTACATTTTAACACTTTTCCCAGATACTCGTTAGGAAGAGTGTGTAAGATGTAATTCTTAGCCAAGCTATCTAAATTATTCTGTCTCATTTCTTCTGAGGTTAGTTCTGACCTTGGTTTCTTGACTAGAGTACCCACGGGTTGGTCTTTGTCGAGGGCAGCAGTATTGGGGACCATGGTCACAATTGGACCTTCAGTGATGACGGAGATCATTAAGTCGTGAGTGGAACTGAAGATGGCTTCCATCCTTAGTTTCCAATAGTCATAGTCCTGAACCTGGAACTTAGGTAACTTGTTAGCGCTGATTTTTAGTGACATGATTTAAGAAGATATGTATTAAGCAGGTTTATGATCAAGAAGCAGTCAGTTCAAGAACAGGGAACAAGAAACAGATATATCAAGAATATTGATCAAGAACACGTAAGCAAGTATGATTAAGAACCACAACTTCACCCTAAGTCTTAAGTCGGTTATCAAGAAACAGAAGTTCGTAAACTACTGCTCTGATACCACTTGTAGGTCCCTAAGTTGAGTTTAATAACGAGTAAGCTAGTGAAAATGTCTAGAGGGGGGTGAATAGACTTTTCAAAAATCTTTCGAAATATCAAAGTACGATATGCGGAAATTAGAATATAACAATGAGCCCAATTAAAGTTTATACTCAACTTATTTCGAGAACTCTGTTTCAGTGTTTACTCAACTTGTCTTGTTTAGTTATGTATGTTTAACAAGTAAACGATTAATCAATTAAACAACAAAACAGTAAAGTAAATCAAACACGAGATTTATAGTGGTTCGACAACTTGTCTACATCCACTCTCACAACCCAGTTGTGATATTCTTATTAACTCGTCCAATGGAGTAATATGTTCTTGTAGCTTTAAGTCCCAAGAAATAAGACTTAGATCTTCTCGACAACACTACCAAGTGCCTCTTCGATCTAACTAGCTATTTTACAAGTAACTAGCAACTTGAAACAGTAAACAAAAATAAAACTTCTCTTCGTTCAGTAGTAGCCTTCTTCGATCTTCACTTGTCTTGCGTAGCTTCACTTTCTGAACTTCAATTTCTGAGAGAAACTTCGAACAATTCTTCAGTATGTAGCTTTAGTATATGTGTTTTTCAGTAGTCCTTGAATGATAAACACCTTGAGGTATTTATAGACTCTAGAAATCAAGAACTCAGTTAGTTGTAACCAACTTTTCTTGAAAACTAACTTCTAACTGAATCTTCTTATCCTTCCACGCGTTTCTTGTTTAAGTAGTTATTTCTAACTAACTTTGCAATCATATCTTCATACGCGCTTCTCCTTTAAGTATCTCCAAGTTGACTTCTAAATAACTTGTCTTGTGTAGTCATGTTTGCACTTGTCTTGTAGTCCACCTGTCTTGTGTAGTAAACTTCAACTCTTCTTGTCTTCTCTTGCAATCTTCAACAGTAGACTATTCTATCTTAACAAGATTATTACATTACTTTAAGCTTATAGCTTAGTCAACTTAAAACTATACAAACAATCTATCTATTACATTTAAAATTATGAGCTCTATACAATGATTATTCATAGCTCAATAACAATCTAAACAGTTAATATAAACACATTTGAAGTAATAATACGATATCAATCATAAGTACTTGTCTTTTCATATGTTAACTCATGTGAACTAGTACTTGTCTTGTGAACTCTACTGATCTTGTTCAAGATGATTTCAACTTAACTAGACTAGATTAGTCAACACTTAGAAAAATTCAAACTTCTTTTGGCTTATCAAAACTTTATCTTTTATATTTCAATCATCATTTAGGACTTGTTTTAGGATTCATATCCCAACATGGAAGAAACACCCCATGTAGTTTTTGATGAGACTGTGCAGGACTCTGCTGATCATCAGCTCAGTAAGAAAATTGACAATCTAAAGCTCCAAACCAACAATGATGATGATGATACAGAAATATATGAATCTGTACAAGCATATAATCCTTTCCTGAATGTCCTAGATCAAGATTCTGATAAAGAAAAGGTAAGAGACAAAGGTAAGTCATCTAAAACTTCTGATATGCCAGAATTGAATGACTGCTCTCCTATGAACAAATCTGCTGATTTAACTCAAAACTATGATACTGATCTGCATGATGATTTGCATGATATGAATGATGATAGTATTCCTATTAAGAATAGAAGGACATGGAAGTCTGCTCATTCCACTGATCTGATTCTAGGTGATTCTAGTAAAGGTGTTAAAACTAGAAAACAATTGTTTGACTCCCAGGAAGAACCTAGTAAGTCCTTATTTTGCTGGTGTTGTTTTCTATCCTCCATTGAGCCTAAAACTGTGAATGAAGCTTTAAGTGATAGTAACTGGATTATAGCCATACAAGAAGAACTTAATCAGTTCACTAGAAATGAAGTTTGGGAACTTGTGGATAGACCTAGTGATCATAATGTTGTAGGCACTAAGTGGATTTTTAAGAATAAAAATGATGAAAATGATCTTGTAGTTAGAAACAAAGTTAGATTAGTTGCTCAGGGCTACTCTCAAGCTGAGGGTATTGATTATGATGAAACTTTTGCTCCTGTAGCTAGACTAGAAGCTATAAGATTGTTCCTTGCTTATACTGCACATATGAAATTCACTGTTTATCAAATGGATGTGAAAAGTGCACTTTTGAATGGTATGTTGGGATGTAAATTCACCCTAAGCCCCACTTGATGTTAGAATAGTTTTGATGGCCAAAACACTTAGAGTTTATAAATGTAATAGGATCAGCTGACTTTGTATAGATCAACTTAGACTAGTCTTGTGTGATCAACTGTATAGATATCAGCTGATTAGCACAGTCCCGGCTTACATGCGCTCCCTCAAGATGATAAGAGTAGAAGACATGAAGACTAGAAGATCCTTAAATGCCAGTTAAGTAAGGTGCTTGTATACCTACTTGACTGATGGAGTCAAAGATTGAAGATGGCCTAAAGCAGCACAAATTATTCACAGATCAGACGAGTGTTACTCGACTGATATCAGAAGACAGAAGACCTAAGGCCAGAAGAGTAGTCAGAAGACTAGTAGTACAGATCAGAAGACTATGTTCTCTTCCAAGACTCGGCTGATTCCCAAAGTCATCTTGCAATTCAAATGAAGACCTACCTTATTTAGAAGATTGACATGATCCCAGGATTGGAGCAATCAAGCAGCTGGAATCAAGGAATCAAGCTGCATATGGAAAGATTGTCCCAACGGCTAGTCAACTCCAACGGCTAGTTGCAAGCAATCACCATTATAAATACAAGAGGATTAGAAATCACAAGCAAGAGATCACATTGAGAGAATTCAACAAGCCAAGCAAGCAATCAAGCAAAAGCCATACTGTTCTAAGAATTCTCCAAGAGCCCAGAAAGCATTAGAATACTTTTAGCTCTTAAGTGATTTCTATCCAACCCATAAGAACCTGAAACCTGTTCAGATTGTATATCAATTGTTTTAGGCATAGTGGTTAAGCAATTTATAAGTTTGAACCATTAGTTGGATACACTTCAAAAACCCCAAACCCTCTCCGAAAGGTTAAAGTTTTTGAAACCCTCAAAGTGCAAGTGCTTACAATCACTTGTGGAGACCGTAGCTGTTAGGACGGCTCAGATCTCAAAGTCCTATCCTTGGGACTATAAAGGTCAAGACCCTTGTAATTTGTGGTAAATTAAAGGGATTAAACATCACGTTAGGACGTGAGAGTTGACGTAGGATCGTATATCCGAACCACTATAAACCTGGTGTTATTTACTTACTGCACTTTACATTCTGTCATTTCATTAACTATTATATAGTGCATACTGTGATTTCAACATTCTTCAAAACAAGGCCACAACTTTCAAACCAGCATCAGCTGAGTACTTTCATTAAAGAAAACAAGTTAACACTTTCTTAAGAAACTATAAGAACGAGTCTAATCAAGGCCTACCATAATTCCGCATACAACCTCTTCATTCAGATCATTATAGTCATCTGGACCAGCAGACTTGCAGTCCAGTTGACATAGCAATCAGAAGAGGTTCCCCAACTCTCTTGAAAAAAAAAGTTTTAAAGTCTATTCACCCCTCCCCTCTAGACTTTAATCCCATTCACTACTCGTTCAGGGACCAACAAAAGAGGTAAGTCTTCTGACCAACCTCATTATCGTGCTTTAATTGGCTCTCTACTCTATCTGACTGCCAGCAGACCTGATATTGCTTTTTATGTTGGTGTATGTGCAAGATTTCAAGCAAACCCCAAAGAAAGTCATCTGGAAGCTGCCAAAAGGATATTGAAATATCTAAAGGGGACCATTAATCGAGGATTATGGTATCCTGCAGATGATGATATATCCTTAAGTGGTTATTCAGACTTTGACTTTGGAGGATGTAAAATAGATAGAAAATCTACTTCTGGTTCATGTCAATTCTTAGGAACTAAGCTCATTTCCTGGTTTTCAAAGAAACAAACTAGTGTGGCAACTTCTACTACTGAAGCAGAATATATGGCTGCAGGTAGTTGTTATAGTCACCTTCTTTGGCTAATACAACAACTCAGAGACTACAATATTGTAGAATCTAATGTACCTATATATTGTGACAGTAATAGTGCCATTGCCATCACACAAAATCCCATATTACATACTAGATGCAAGCATGTTGATATTAGACATCATTTTATTAGGGATCATGTGGAAAAGAAAAATATTAGGATGGAAAAGATTCATACTGATATTCAAAGAGCTGACATTTTTACAAAACCATTGGCTGAAGTAAGGTTTAGAGAGTTATGCATTAGCCTAGGATTGATAGACATGGATTCTATATGTATATAGAACTGCACTAACATTTCAGGTACTGATCTTATACCAAAGGAAGTCAAAGCAGAAACTAAGAGCAGTACATCAAAAGCCTAAACTCAGAAGAGACAATCCTATGTCAGACCACTACATGTATCAAAACAGGTAACAAGGTTACTCAAGTGACCTAAATCCCGATGAGGAAGCTGGTAAAGCTGAGGGACACTGAGAACACACATTAAGGGGGAATCTGTGATTTCTTAAAGATCCTTTTGTTGACTCAGAACACTAAGTCACTTTAGTATATACCTTGATGTGATCATTGATTTAATTATACTTTTACTACTCTGTACTGTTTTACATTTATATCTCATGAACTAACACTTCTACCAAGGTGAAACAGGAACAGAAGAGGAGTTCTCCACTGAAGGGGGAACTGATCTAATCTGATTACAGTCTTTATCAGTCTACAGAATTATTCTGATTAATGAATTGACTTGTCTACAGAACTAATCTGACTACAAATTCAATTCTTCTACAGAACTAATCTGACTACTGATTAAAACTGTCTACAGAATTGATCTGACACACAGTACTGATCTGAGGATTACTGTGCTGATATCAAAAAGGTGAAATCAGAAAAGTTGGGGTACTACTGTGCTGACCCCAACTACTGATCTGATGTTCAAAAAGGTTACTCAGCTGATCACAATACTCACCTGATCCAGATAAGTAAATTTCTTTAATATAAAAGTAAGAAAATGAAGTGAAATGTTTTTGGAAACTACTGTGCTGATATGCATCAGAACAGTACTTTGCCTTAGAATACCCTAAGTAAAAAACCTGCTCGATTTTTAGATTACTAATAGAGAAGATTAGTACACTCCTCAATTTTTGACCTAATTGCTATGGTGTATTTATCAAACACAAATTGGCTCCAAGAAATAGAATGGTTCTAGAATATGGAAAGTTTTTTTTTAATCACGGATTTCGAGACTCAATCTCAACCATTCATCGTGGGAAATAAACTCAATCCAAGCCCTAGATTGGTTTTGAATTTATCAAACACGATCACTGTCAACTTCATCTTCCTTACGAGTACAATTCTGGAAACTCACAACACGAAATTGCTTCAAGTCTGAATTCTATATCTTCTACATTTCTACAAATGGCAATTATTAATGTTCTGAGCGAATCTAATGAATTTGTAGGTACGTTTGATTCGGAATTTTGGATGCGAGAAAAGGGCATTTTTGTAGAAAATGCAGTCTACTTCAATGGTCGTCATAGCCTAGAAAATCAAGCTATATTGACGATGTGTGAAGAGAGCGGGCTCAGGAAATATCTGGAATCATACCCACTCAATGTGTATGAACCTGAAGCAATGGAATTCTTTTTACAACTCGAAGGTGACAACAATGGCGTTCGATCAATGCTGTCAGGGCACAAGGTTGCAATAACTCGAGAGATTCTTGAGATTATGCTGGATTTACCCCAAGGCCCCGTTGATATTCTAAACTACAAAGCCGGAGAAGAAAAAGAATGTGTAGGTAGATGGACGAATGAGGAACCAGAAACTCTACACAATCTGAAGAAGGTTGTGCTACCTCCTGGTCTTCAATTTTTGATGGATATTGCTGTAAAGTGTTTGTTAGGGAAACATCACAGTCAAGATGCTCTATCAAATTTGAAAATTAGAGTCATGGCAGCAATCATTGACCGTGTTCGAGGTGATTGACAAGGTTTCTTCCTTAACAGACTGCTAAGTGAAAAGGAAAAGGTTCTGTTCGATGAGGATTCCGAAGAGTTTTCAATCAAATCGAAATTAGGGTTCGGAAACAAGCTGAGCATCTTGTTGCCTCAAATAGTCATCAAGAAAGCTTACTGGAGTAATCCTAAGAAGTTCCATCAAGGAAAAATTTTGATGAAAAAGGAATCTGTTCGATATGAGCAAGAGAATCCTTTAGCTCTGACTCTCCCAGAACAAGAAGCTCAAGAGTCTGGTGCTTCTATGTATCGATCGGATGATGATCAACCTGAAAGAAGGACCAAAGCAAGGCATGATCCAAGCAGTACTGGATTAAGAAGAGGAAGGTCTGCTAAATCCTCAGCAGAGCACACAGTTAGATTTATTGAAACTGTGGTGAGAGACAGCTCGGAGGATCAAGAGGTTAGTACTTCTAGACCTAGGAGAATTCTTATTGAGTCTACTCCTACTCCTTCAAACTCCGTTCCAATCCAAATCCAACCCATTGATTGAGAACCCACCTGTTCTGAGGAGTCAGTACACTACTCTCCTATTAGATAGAACACTCTTCCCTCACCAACTCAGAACACTTCTTTTCATACCACTCCCCATTCGAGTCCTCAACATTTTTCCACTCCTCATTTTCCCCCTGAACCAGTTCATGATCACTTTACTGAGCATGAACATATACCTGCTTCTGAACCTATTGAAATCTCCTCATCACCAGAAACTGAGATTATTCAACCGAATTCAGTGTTTTTGATGGATTATCCTGTGTGTGATAAGGAAGAAAGGATTAGGTTTAAACTAAGAAATGCACTTCTGAAAAGTTTTTATGGTTTAGATGACAACTCTATGGTTTTTGAGAAACTTCTAAGGATAGGTACTTGGGTGTATCTTAGAAGGATTGGCCTAAATGAGTTATTAGTTGTAGTAGAAGGCATGGGTGGTTTATCTGTTTTTCATGATTGGGAACAAGAGCAGAGAAAAGCTGCAGGTGTTCAATCTTTTACAGAATTAGCCACATTAGATTCAGTTATTCAGTTGATTGAGAGGTTAACTGGATGTAAGTATTCTATGGTTAAATCTGCTAATGAAAATGTTGATACTGATGTCAACATGGAAGCTGAGGATGTTGGTGCTGAAGATTTTGATAATCAAGCTAATTTGGAAGCTGACTATGAAGTTGATACCAATGCAACTGAGGTGTTTGAGAACACAGTTGTTATTGAAGATACTGAAGTCATAGAGGAACCAACTTTGGGTGCTGATGAGTTGGAAAGCACACCAATTGAAGTTGCTGAGAATACTGTGCTTGATGATGTTTAAGAGACAGTAAAAACTGTTCCTACTGACACAGCTCCAGAAAGTTCTAGCTTTGAAATGTTGAAAAAGCATAATGAAGAGTTACAAAGCAAGCTGGAAGCTACTTTGAAACAATTTCAACAGGCTACTGAGAAATTGGAGAGATTGACTGCTACTAGTTCATATGAGCAAGTAATGGAACACACAATGTCTAAGATCTATGATCTACATAGATTACAAGAAAAGAGATTGTCTGCTGAACTGCAAAAGAAAGTTGAACTGCTTATGACACCCTTGAAGGAATGGCAGGATTAAGCCAAAAAGGGGGAAGATAAGGTCATGAGAGTGATGGAGCAGACTCAAACTCAGCAAGCTCAGTTAGTTGTAAGCCAAGATGAGTTGAAAGAAAGTCAGGATGATATGAGAGAAGAGATCATTAGTTTGAAGATGAGAATCAATCTCAGAAAACAGCAAAAGGCTTCTGAAGATGTAACTCAAGCTGAAACTCAAGTTGTAGCAACAATTGAGAAGAACATTGCTGAATCTTCATCTGGAAAGAGAAAGAGGAAATTGGTTTTAAGTGATGAAGAAGAAGCTGAAGAGACTGGAAGGGTTACCAGGTCTAGGAGTAAGCTGAAGCATGTAGTTGCTAGCAGTCAGCCAAGTGATGAGAAGATGGTTGAAGCTGTTGAGAAACACAATGAGTTGTTAGCAAAGAAGAAAGTTGAATTGTTTGAGAAGAGAAAAGCTGATGAACATATTAGAAAGCAGAAATTGAAAGATGCAGAAACTGCAAGGAAAAAGTTTGATAATCGAGTTGCTGCATTAAAAAGGAAAATGAAATCTAAGTCTGTTGGTGGAGTTCTTTATGAGAACTACATAGAATTTATTGTTGATGATGTTAATTTGGAATATTGGAATGATCTGTAGAAGAAATGGCAGATTGCAAATTTCATAGTGAAGAAATTTGGTGATCATTCAAGCAAAGAGGATGAGTATGCTGATTTTGAAGATTTTATGATGAATGTTGCAAGGATCTTCTGGGAAGATATGTTGTTATTAGCTGCTGGTGCGAATATCCAGATCCTTTGCCCAGAAGAACCTGTGTGGGAACCTCCAAGATTAGAAAATGGAGAACTTGATCTGAAAGAAATTGGAAATGTTATTGCTAATATCATTAAGGATGAAGGTATTACTGATCACAAGCACATGATGGAAATCAAGAACAGAATGTACTTGGCATTCAGAATTCCTAATGAAGATTGAAGATGAAGGACTAAGCTCAAGAGATAACATTTCTTAACCTTATCTTTATTTTCTTTATTTTGATAGTTTTGTGATTATGTGAAGTATGTGTAATATCTGATCTTATGTGAATACTAATCTGATGTTTGAATTGATGAATTGATATGATCAACTATATATCTTAACTACTGATCTGATTATATTTAAGTAGTTTTGGCTTCATCAAAAAGGGGGAAATTGTTGGGATATGAATCTGTGAAACAATGTTCTAGTTGATAATTATATGTTTTGATGGCCAAAAGCAACTTGAAGTTAATGATATATGTGATTATATGTTGATATAATTGTGATATAGGAAATAAGTTTACTGATCTTATTGTGTTTACTGATCTGATATAAGAACTGTTAGGAACTAAGCTGATGTTTTGTATTGTATAGACAGCTTATAGTATAGGACTTAGATGTACTCATCTGTATGTAGTTCAGTTGATGTATAGATAGGTTTTATATATGTAAGTTTGTATTTTATTGTAATCAGCATTGTAAAAGTTCAGAACAGTAGTTTAGAACACTAGTTTTGAAGAAGATCAGAAGATTATTGAAGACTCAGAAGACTACTTCAGAATAAGAAGACTTCAAGAAGAGTTGAAGAGAAGCTTAGAAGAATTCTAGAGAAGTGCAGAACAGTTTTGAGAACTGTGCTGACTGACTAAGAACAGTAAAACTAAGAAGAGTAGTTTACTGTGCTGAGTTGGTAAGTTTGAAGAATAAGTTTGGAAAGCTTATTTAAGGTGTAACTGAAGATATATTTGAAGATATGCTGACTTGGAATAAGAAGGAAGTTACAAAGTCGGTTACAAAAGAAGAAGTTACAAAAACAGTTTTAGAGTTAGTTGAGAGTTAGTTCACAAACTGCTAACTGTCATACTAATGTCTATAAATACTGTGTGATCTCATACTGCTAAGACTACTGAACAATTACTGATCTTAAAGCATTCAAGAGCAAGTCTACAAAGCATTTGAAGAACTCACAGAGTTGAAGAGATCAAGAAATCTGAGAAGAGCCACAAAATTGAAGAGAAGAAATCAGAGGTTATTCAAGAGAAGTTTTACTTTTCATTTTAAAGTTTGTATTGTTGTAAACAAGTGTGCTAGTTACTTGTAGAATTACTAGTCGATCGAAGATACACTTGGGAGTGTAATCGAAAAGATCACAGTCTTAATCTTGGGACTTTAAGCCACAAGAAACTCAAGAAGGAAGAGTTAATAAAACATCACAACTGGGATTGTGAGAGTGGATGTAGACTTTTTGGTCGAACCACTATAAAATTCTGTGTTCTTTACTTTTCTGTTTGGTATTTGTTTGATATTTGTTTAACCAAGAACAGTAGAATTTACTAAGTAAAGATCTAAATAAAAGTTGAGTATAAAACTGAAACTGGAAGTACTGATCTGACCCAGTAAGAACAGTACTATTCAGAACACATTTCCGCATTATAAACTCTGATATTTTGAAAGATTTTGAAAAGTCTATTCACCCCTCCCCTCTAGACTTTCTTAGCTTAATCAATCTTAACTCAACTTGGGACCAACAACACTAATCCTGAACCAATGAAATTTTGAGAATCAAAACTCTTGGGTGCAGGTGTCCTGATTTTAACCCCAGAACTCCTACTTGAATTGCTTGTGATTTCAACATCTTCACCATTCCCTTTCTGCACCTATTATGCATAATGTTAAAACTACACATGATTGAATGAAATAATTATGCATATATGTGTACTTAATAGAGATCATACCTTGCTAACTCTTCCCTTTGAAGAAGAAGATGATAAATCTTTATCTTTTCCTAAATAAACAGATTAAATGATATACATACATTCTCATAAAATCAAACATCAATTTTTCTCTTACCATTATCTTTCTCCCTTCCCTAGTGCTTGGCCTAATATTCCTTATCACATCACCAAACTCTTCTGGCACTAGTGCCTAATAAATAATCAGTGACAAAATTATTCAAATGCCAAAATAGTTGTGAAATAAATACAAGAAATAGTATAGAAATAAATACTTACATTATCTTCATGGTCTTTTTGTGTGTCAATTGGAGGCATATTATGTGTCTGTGTCATCTCTGCAGGCACTTCAAGAGATGTCCCATCTCTAGGTACTTCAGGAATTACCCTCTCTTCCATGCTTGTTGTAGCACCCCTTGCCCTTTCTTCTACCTCAACATCTTCCAAAAAGTCTTTAGCAAATTGCTTCCACTCACATGTTTTTGTTGTGTAGCATTCTTGTTTACAAAACTTGCAAAAAAATATTTATTTTCTGCTTTGGACTGTTCTGTCCACCTTTACTCTCTCTCTCTCTCTCTCTCTCTCTCTCTCTTCTGTCTCTTATGTTTTGGCATTATTTGGACACCTTTTCTCTTTGTCCTATTTCCACCTTCATTTGCCCTATTTCTTCTTTTCATGTTAGGCCTACCTCTTTTTTTTTTTTTTACCAAAGTTTGGAGGCAATGGTGGCATGTACCCTGTTTTTTACCACAATTCGTCTCCATTCATGGGGCTAATTGAATGTTGATACACAACTTGATATGTAGCAACATAATAACATTGGTTCACATAATCCTCAATATCATGGTTCTGAGCTAGGATTACTCTTGCAGCATGCTTGCAAGGTATCCCAGACAATTCCCATCTTCTGCAATCACAAGTGTGGGCCCTCAAATCCACTGCAAATCTTGAACCATCAAACACTGGAATCTCATACTTGAAGTCATTTGCTTTCATTGGGATATAATCCTTTGCAACATCAATTTCTTTATAAATAAGAGAAGTTATCATTCCACAAGTTTTTTGGCCTTTCCAGATTCTCTCACATTTATCTCTATACTTCTAAGGCATTGTCATCATATATTCTCTGATCCATTCTAACATAGTCAGTATAGGCTTGCTTCTTGCTTCTAAGATTGAAGAGTTGAATATTTCACACATGTTGTTCACCAAAGTATCACATCTTGCAAATGTTGTGAAATGTGATCTTGACCACTGAGCAGCTGGCTTCTCTTGAAGCCATTGAAAGCACCAGAGGCGGACCCAAGCAAGTGACATGGGAGTAAAACTGTACCCCAATGTCAAAAAAAAAATTCAGTATTTTTTTTTATTTTTAAATCACAACTTTTAAATTCTCCTTTGGACCATTCCTTTCTTTCTCTCCATTCTGGCCCATTCATAATATTAACACACCCATCAATTACAATCTAAACAGCATATGGTATATGTAAATTCTTAATTTGTTTTTTCAATTTATAAACACATATTTAATGTTTTACTGTTAATTAGGGTATTATGTTAATTGATAGTATGGGTTTATACTTGTTGATAGATTTGTATATTTTCTAATATGTATATTTAGTAAATTAAGTGTCCTAAATCCTTATATACTGATTAATTATATATATCATTACATATGTGACATAATATTTTTGGGAATACACTATATAAAAATAGGTTGTGAAAAAGTATAGATGATCAGTTTCATCAAATTGTTTGACCGTTTCCATTGAAAAATGACTTGTTTCGACAAATTTTTGATGACAATACTCCATAATACTTCCTCTGTCCCTGAAAAGCTTGCACATTCACTTTCACAATATACATAAATTTACCATTCATGTCATTACTTTTTGGGGTCCATCATACACTCAATTCAACTACTTTATTTACTCTCTATATAAAAGTTTACAAAATTACCTACAATATTCTAATCATTACACTTTTTCTCTTAACTATGTACCATAAAATGTAAGCTTTTCAGGGACGAAGGCTTCCAAAATTTGAAGACCCGACATACACAATTGTAGTTGTATCTCTAATTTTATTTAAACTCTGAAATATCTTATTTATTTTCACATTTAATTTGATTGTGTGTATTTTAAATAATTATGTATAAATAGTTTAAAATTATGAATTAATCGTACCCCCAGATTTAAAATCCTGGGCCCGCCACTAGAAAACACCTATAATCTATATTTCTTAATTTTCTCATAGATCTGTCAAAAGCTGGGATTGTTGTTGTTGTGGCTACAAACCATAAATCATTCTTCAATGCACCACATTTGAATCCAACCTTCTTCATATTTCCATGCAAGTGCCTAACACATAATCTATTCGCTACACTAGGTAACACCTTGTCAAAAGCTGGGATTAGACCCTTTTTCTTATTTGACATGAAGGTGTATCCCTCTTCCCTTCCTACGATTAGGTCTTTCTTCACCAAGCTTAAGAACCATGAATATCCCTCTTCCCTTCCTACGATTAGGTGTATCCCTCCATGAATATTTTGACTGACTGTTCCTCCATGTTGCAATGACAATGTGTAATATTGTCTTTTTCCAATGGCAACTACAAACATTTACCAAAAAAATAATAATTATTAACTGTAGAAAACAAAAAATTTCCAATTAAAGAAGAGCAGAAGAAATCAACAATAGAAGTCAACTAAACCCTAAACCCATTAACACCCATTAACAATTAATGAGAAATAGGCGGAAACCAGCTAAAATGCTTCTAAAATTGACCAAGTACGAGCTAAAGGAACACCCATTCAATGAATTTGTAAACAAATACAACTTAGTAAGCAAATGCATTCGTTTGTAAACAAGAGCAAACAAATTTGTTCGCAAAATACATAAAATAAAAATGTAATAAATAAACTTACGATATGGGGGTACTCCCAACTTCATCTTGCACCTTTGTTGAGAATCCTCACTACACCATCATACGTCTTCAATTGAATTGTACCATCACCCTTAACCTTGCAAGTGTGATAGTTTCCTAGCAACGCATAACCTCCATTCTGATGCTTAAAATCATGAAACCAATCTCTTCTTGGAGTCATATCAAAAGAACACCCTGAATCCAAGATCCATGCTTGTTGTTCTCCAGAGGATGTGATGGTTAGTGCCTGAGCAGACTTATAGCCTTCTTGCTCCTTATCTTCTTGGGTCAAATTAACTTGATTTTTATCAGCAGGGTTCTTGGCACCAAATTTCCTCAAGAACTGCTTATACTTATAACAAACATTCTTATAATGTCCGGGCTTATGGCAGTGGTGGCACAATCCATCCCCTTGATTGGACACATCTGATTTTCCCTTATCAGCTCCCTTGGGTTAACTAGACCACTTCTTGGAGACAGACTTCTTCTGACCTCCCTTGATTGCCAATCCCTCACCATTGCTGCTTTTATCTCCTTGAGATGTCTTGTTATGCAACAACTTGGACTTGACAGCCAACATCACATCTTCCAGTGTGATACTCTCCTTTCTACCATACACGATGGTGTCCTTTAGGATTTCAAAGAACTTAGGAAGAGCACTCAACAAGATCATAGGATCTTGTTGCAATGACAATGTGTAATATTGTCTTTTTCCAATGACAATTACAAACATTTAACAAAAAAAATTAATTACTAATTGTAGAAAACAAAAAATTTCCAATTAAAGATGAGAAGAAGAAATCAACAAGAGAAGTCAACTAAGCCCTAAACCCATTAATACCCATTAACAATTAATGAGAAATAGGCGGAAACCAGCTAAAATGCTTCTGAAATTGACCAAGTACGAGCTAAAGGAACACCCATTCAATGAATTTGTAAACAAATGTGTTCGTTTGTAAGCAAGAGCAAACAAATTCGTCCGCAAAATACAGAAAATAAAAATTAAATAAACAAACTTACGATATGGGGGTACACCCAACTTCATCTTGCGCTTATATCGCAACATTTCTCCGCCGATTAATCGGAAATGTAGTGTTTCGGATTTGGAGATTTTGTGAGCTGTGGGTTTTTTTCAATTTGGGGGAGTTTTAGTGTTTAGGTCACGATTTGGTGTTTAGGGAGGGTATACATTCGTTTGGGCAAAAGTTAACGACTAACGTCCATATGACACGCACGTGTGTCTTTACGTCAACATTTAACGTAGGTGAGACCAAATTTCTCAGCTTTTTCGAATTTGAAATCAAATGAATCAAGTTTTTCACCTTTGGGACCAAAATTCAGAGTGTTGGGACAAAAACATGAGCAGCCGTAGATGGTGGGATCATAAGTGAATTTTTCTCTTATTTTGGAGTACGTATTAGATTGTACATATACGGTAAAGTGATAGTAAAAAATGAATCAATTGAACCTAAAATTGTTTTACATGCATATGACGATTCAAACCTGCTCAAAACAGGCACGGTACTAATATGAGGCCAAAGATTCAAGCCTAAAAATATTTTAATTTTTTTGAAGCCTATTTTATATAAGACGCATAACTAAAATCTCAAAAGTCACAAGACGACATATACTAAAGAGAAATAGAGTTAATTATTTTCTCTTTATAATTGATCTAGCTCGTGATTTTATAGAACCTTGATTTAAACAGTTTAAAAAATACTCTCTCCATCCATCAAATGTAGTTCCATTGGGGTTGGGCACAAGTTTTAAGGAAAATATATGCAATAGATAAAGTAGATAAAATAAGACTATTATAGGGTATTGTGGGATCCATTGTGAATAAGTAATTATTTGTGAATAAAGTTGATGGCAAATTGAGTAATTAAGTGATGGTTGAAGGGTGATAGTTTCCATAAAGTGTATGAGACTACATTTGGTGGACAAAAAATATAAGGCAAATGGGACTACATTTCTTGGACGAAGGGAGTATGAAGATATTTTTAAATTTTTGTTCAATTTGAAGAAGTTGTGAAGTGCTGATGATGAAAGATTGTTGAGATTTTGTAAGAATCTTTAAAACTCTTTGACACATAATGGTGCTTACCACAATATTGAGCTATTTTTGAAGTTATTATTTTTAATTGATTTTTATTATAAGGAATTATCGAGCAATTTGATTAGACAAAGGACAACTATATATATATGCTGATTTAGTAGGTTGATTTGGAAATTATACTCGTATAAATATAATAAGAGAATATTAAAACTAAAAAAAAGAAAAAAAAAGTCGAATGTAGATCGTGCTTTGTATTAGGCATATATAAATATATTAAGTGATATTATATATATCTTGTATAATATATTATATATATCTTGTAAATCTTTATTTTCCTTAATTAAAGATATAAGATAGATATGTTTTGTATCTATAAATATTTCATTCATGTATTCTTTACATTCATTCAATGAAATTATAATTTCGTAATTCATTGTTTCTCTTTATGGTATCTGTGACAAGGCCTAACTCTACACTTAAAATCAAGGTTTTAAGTGAGAGGATTGCCCAGACTTATAAGCCCACCCAAGACTATCTCTCTATCCGATGTGGGATACCTTAATACCCTCCCTCACGTGAGACGGGGACCAGGTCGACACGTGGTTCCACATATATCGAAGTAGAGAGTTGGCTCTGATACCATGTGAGAAGGCCTAACTCTACACTTAAAACCCAGGTGTTAAGTGAGAGGATTGTCCAGGCTTATAAGCCCACCCAAGACCATCTCTCTATCCGATGTGGGATACCTTAATACCCTCCCTCACGTGAGACGAGGACCAGGTCGACACGTGGTTCCACAGGTGGATAGAGAGATGGTCTTGGGTGGGCTTATAAGCCTAGGTAATCCTCTCACTTAAAACCTTGGTTTTAAAGTGTAGAGTTAGGCCTTGTCACATGGTATCAGAGCCAACTCTCTACTTCGATGTGTGGATCCACCTGTGGAACCACGTGTCGACCTGGTCCCCGTCTCACGTGAGGGAGGGTATTAAGGTATGTGGATTAAGGTATCCCACATCCGATAGAGAGATGGTCTTGGGTGGGCTTATAATCCTGGGAAATCCTCTCACTTAACACCTTGGTTTTAAGTGTAGAGTTAGGCCTTGTCATAGTATCAGAGCTTTTACAGGCTAACGCCTTTTTTTTCGATCCTCACGATCATGACTTCGTCTCCGAAATTTAGGAACAATTCTTATTTCCCAATACCCTCCACCTCGGTAACCATCACGGTTACACCCACCGAGCACTTCTTCCATCAATCACCCCTTCCCCAAGATAACCCACTGCCGTGAGCTTCCCAAGCCTTTTTTTTTTCCACCATATACCTGCACTACACCCCCTAAACAGGTAAATACACCCAACACACCCACTGATCTAATAAATCCACCCAATACACCCACCGATCTGATAAATCAACGCACCCAAATGCCCACTCTCAAATCTCACTCCACCACCTGTAGTAGTCCCTGCGCCTACTCGACTCCCACTCCTCTCTTCGTAGTCGTTGTTCGGCATTTTTTGTTATACAAAATCCACGATTACCCCAATCTCAAGAAGACGAGTTTCTTCTTTCGCGTAATCGTTGTTCGACATTCTTGTCATACAAAACTCACGATTACCCCAACCTCAAGAAGACAAGTTTCTTCTTCCCCGTAATCGTTGTTCGACGTTCTTGTCGTACAAAACTCTCGATTACCCTTAATTTCAAGAAGACAGGTTTCTTCTTCTCCGTAATCGTTGTTCGACGTTCTTGTCATACAAAACTCAGGTTTACCCTTAACTTCAAGAAGACAAGTTTCTTCTTCCCCGTAATCGTTGTTCGACGTTCTTATCGTACAAAACCCACGATTACCCCAACCTCAAGAAGACAAGTCTCTTTTTCCCCGTAATCGTTGTTCGACGTTCTTGTCGTACAAAACCCACGATTACACCACAAAAAATACCAAAATGGCGACGGGGAAGGCAACGGATTCCCCCTCACTAATCAAGAAGGCAACGGCAAAGGCAACGGCACTCCGCCGTTGCCAATATGGGCGTTGCTATTTTATAGGCAACGAACTTTGGGAAAACCGTTGCCTTTTGGCAACGGTATATGGCCGTCGCCTTTTGGCAAGGGCGTGGAGGTCGTCGCCTTTTCGCAACGGGGCCCAGCCGTCGCCTTTTGGCAACGGGCCCACTGCCGTTGCCTTTTCGCAATGGGCCCACTGCCGTTGCCGAGGCCGTCGCCTTTTTGTTAACTTTTAAAAAATGAGAACCTGGGTTTCGAACCCAGGTCTCTAAGGCAACCAACACACCCCCCACCACTAGGCCACCAATATTCGCGATTTTTCGCTCTATCTGGGTTTCGAGCACGGGACCTCTCGGTCCTGTAGAGTTTTGGGCGCCCCCTGTGTGTCGTTTAGGCTAGGAGCTTTAGTCGTTATGTTGTGAACACAATTAATATATATTCAATTTAATTTTAGTTTCAATTCTTTATTTCAATCCATTTTAAGTTTAATTGTTGCTTATTAAATTGTCAAAGCATATCATATTTATTTCTAAACGAGAATTAACTAAATTATAATGTGTTTCAAATTAAATAATTTAATTACGGTATCATTAATTAATTTACACTATTTAAATTTATTCTAATCTTCAATATACAACATTTAAATTCATTCTAATTTTCAATTCACAACATTATAATTACATACAACATTGAGTATAATTATTTTCGATTATACATGTAAATTTATTCTAATCACATCATTTAAATTCATTTTAATTTTCAATTCACAACATTATAATTACATACAACATTGAGTATAATTATTTTCGATCATACATGTAAATTTATTCTAATCACATCATTTAAATTCATTCTAATTTTCAATTCACTTATCCATTTAAAAATATCAATTCACTTATCCATTTAATTAAAATAGCATCACACACAACATTAAAATAAAAATTAATCCTCAACGACAATGTAATAAAGTAATATAAAAATGTATCACTCCTCATCACCACCATCATCCTCAGTATCATCCTGATCCCGATCAACCTGACTACGATCATGAACGTTGTGCGACGCCCCCGACAGCCTCGGCGCCCTCGGCGCCCCACCCATCCCACCCATCTGACCCATCACACCCATCTGACCCATCACACCCATCCCACCTATCACACCCATCCCACCCATCGTCTGACCTGTCATCTGACCCATCATCGCTGCCAACTGATCCTGAAAAGTCTTGACTATGCGCTCCTCCGTCTGCTGCATTTGTAGGAGTAAGCGCTGCTCTCTCTCCTCATTGATTCTCCGTTCTTCGGCAAAAGCATTGTCCATGTCTTCCTGGGAGAATCGTCCATAAGCCGTACCACGTGACGTCTCGCCAGGACCGGAGGAGACCCGTCTGTTCTTGCCTACTTGTCCAAGGCCCCTAACACGTCCATGAGACCTACCGACCTTCTTCACGAACAAATCAGACATGTCGGGTATAGTTGGGCCCTGGGAACCATCCTCTGAAGTAGGTTCATCTGACGGATCTCCTGATTGATTGGTCAACTCCTCCTGTACCTGGTCCTATACGTGCACATTTAAAAGTTGGTTAATACATTTTCAAGTAAAATTAAATATATATTTGTTATATAATGTAATGTATATATATATATGTACACACTTACAAGTATATCACCCATATAACCATAGATGTATGTGCCGTTTTCGTAACGATGGTAATATTCAGCTATCTCCCAGTCGTGGGCAGGGCGTCCCATCTTCTCCTACTGTATTTTGAATTGAAGACATATACGTATAATTAACTAAATAATTAACTAATTAAAATGAATTATAATTGACCACAAATACTTACAATGCGCCGTGCGACCTCTGCTGCTCCACGAGCTCCGCCTTTATGAGTACCACAGCCAGTACCCGGACCTCCAGGCTCGGATAAGCGGTTCTTACGAGCCTGCTCGCTCTTCTTAATTGTTTCAGGATCACTCCAGTGACGAACTAAGTCGTTCCAAACATTGACATTCCACCTCGGCCTCTTCTTTTCCTTCACCCACGCTTTCTTGACGTTTGATAACATGCCAGTGTACCGACCTGCTGCTCTTTGAAGAAAGAGCATGTACACCTCTTCAGTAGTTGTGATTCGAGGGTCCCACCTGACCTCGGTCTGCAAAAAAAATGAATTAATGAATTAATACAAAAAAAATAACAAAATGTTAATGTAAAGTGATTTTATACCTGGAATGTCTCCCACCACCGCTGTATCGTGCCGGGTGATACCTTGGCAAAGGAGTGTGCACCAAGCTCCATATTCCTATACATAATCGACCTGATCGTCCTCGAAATCAAATTTGAAGGCATCAACCTGTTACACGTATTTTATAATAATAAAAAAAATTATTAATAAACACGTTATACATACGTCTAATGAAAATTAAATAAGGAATATACTTACGCATCAAGGTAGATCCACAGTAAAATGCGACTCTCGGGTGCATCATAAGACATGCTGGCCTGTGTCCCGACAGACGGAGGTCTAACTGGCGAATGTATCGGTGGAGGGGATGGTTGCTGTGCATGTGGAACCATATGAGGCACTTGAGTGTAATAGGAATCTAGGTTTGTTGGTCCTGAAAGGAGTATATAACAAGTGTATGGGGGGGGGGGGGGAATACACTTGTATGCAAATTCTTTTCAACTTTGATCAAACCAGAGTTCAGCAAGATTGTCTTGGACAACTCTGCTGAGGATGTATAACCTTTTCAAAGATAACCAAGCTACTAGGTACTATTGAGTACTTAGCTGAATGACTATCTAAGTTGGTTATAAGTGAGGAAATAGTGGCTAGCCCTTTAGTTTAAACTCCTTTAAGTTCTGAAATCACTTTAAGCAAAACAATCCAGTTTTCAGGGAACTTGTCCAATACATTTTTTGCATAGTCTTTTAATATATGTCCTTTGAAAGATTAGTTTTGTGTGCAGTGTTGAATGTATGAAAGTACTTTGAAAGTAAATCAACACAAGAGTTTATAGTGGTTCAGAGACTCAAGCTCCTACATCCACTTTCCCTGATTTAACAGGATAATTCCTTCACTCTTGGAATTAACTTGTTTTATAGTGCCAAGGTGCACTTAATCAAGAACACCACTCCTTGGTGATTTGATCCCTAGGATGTCTAGAGTCCTAGTACCCTCTTCTCAACTCAGAACTGAACTGTTCTTCTCTCAACAGTCAGCTCCTACCACTTCTACTACTACAACCTTCTCACTTTCACTCTTGAAAGGGGTAAGGATTGAAGTAATGTTCCAACTAATGAGATATCCTTTACAATGGAGGTCAGTGTATAAGGATTAGGATATCTCTCTAAGTTTTGTATGAATATACAATGAGTTCAGCTTAGAAGAAGTGTTTCAAGACTAAGACAGTCTTTTGAAAGCTTGAATGTTCTATGAGCTTTAGAATACTTGTGTAGTTGGATTCTGTTGAGGTTTTGGTTGGTTGGTGCTTTCAAAATGGTCTTCACACTTCTGTATTTATAGACAAATTTGAGGATTTGCCCGTTGGAGAGGCAGTCCCAAATTGCTATAAATGTCTTCCTTGAGTTCTTCAAACTGGAAGACAGATTCTTGATAGTGACATGTCCTCATTTGGGTAATAAACGGCTGTTAAGACTTTGTCTTCATTCTGCAACACTTTTCCCAATTTCTGACTTTAAGATTCATTTGTTAGGACTTGGACATGGCTTCTGAAGGTTGATCCAATGATAGGACAACATTCCTTATCAAATGGACAACTCTGCTTGTCACTATCAGCATACTTGCTTATCAGCATAGTTGGCTTGCTCTCTTCAGATGACTTGGCTCTTTACCCTTTGCTTCACTTGGAATTGATCTTAGCATCATTCTTTGAAGTCTTTTAGGGTGTAGTTGTCTCCATTTCTTCAGCATAGTTGACCTTTAAGCTTCAGAACACTTGTTCTGGTTCAATTGCACTAAGACAACTCTTCTGGACAACTCTCCTGATCAGCATACTTGGCCTTCAATAGCTTTAGTGATTGTTCCAGAATTTGAGCCTTAAGGGGACTTGTTCTTGATAGTCTTCAAAGCATATATTCCCCCTCAAATTGTGCATCTAATCATCTAAGAGCTGCCTAACATATCAGCTTCTCATCTAGCCTTATTCTATATGTTCTAACATGCTTAGAACATAATCATCTTAAGCCTAGGCATGTCTCAGGGGGTTTTGGTATTGAATCAAAACATATCTCATTTTATTCCCAACAATTTCCCCCTTTTTGATGATGCCAAAACCTATACATTTTATGCAAAAGTCACTTGACTACACCTATTACATTTATCTTCAGAAGACATGACTAGAGTCAATTTTCCTGAAAAAGAATGTGTTAGTGTACTCACCATTCATGTTGCAAAGAGGTTTCAAAGATAGGCATAGAGAGATTTCTGTAACAATGTTTCTAGATTCAAAAGGTGTTCAACTATCATTCATTCAAGAGTACATTACAAGGATGTTGATAGTTGAAGTTGACATATCAGAGCATGAATCCAAAACACTATTACAATAGAGCATATACTAAATACTTAAAAGCATCTAGATCTTCAAGTATCAGAGCTTAAACTTATATTAGAGCAATCATAGCATATCAGAGCAAAACAGATTATCAGAGCACATCAGCATTCTTGGCCAAACTTCAGCATAAATGACCGATTAAACATATCTTCAGATAAGATAAGTTTTCAACCATCAAAAAGGTCAGAAGACTTAGCCATTTTTAGAGGTCATCCTCAGGAGGTGGCACCATCCCATATTGTGCCCACACTCTTCTTTTCAGTTCCATGACCTCTTGATTAGTGCCCTTAGGTCCAAGAACCATCTTGTTTAGCTTCACAATTTCTAGAAATTCTTGGAGAATCCTAGATTGATCAATCCATCCTTCCAGCTTAGGAGGCATATAGATGATTGGCTTGGGAGCAGTGAGTTCAATCCTTGCAAGGTCAGCAGCTGCAAGAAGTTGTTGATAAAGGTCTCTGAAGTATTCAATCATGAACTCAACAAAGGTGGTGTTGACTTCCCTTCCATTCCACATATCAATGACATAGTAGTCATAGACAAATTCCCTTTTGGCTTCCTCCCATGAGTCATTCAGTTGGACTGGCACCCATTTATCCAAATGTTGATATTTGGTGTCCATGGGAATCAGTAGTTGTGGCTTCATCTTGCTGTAAGTTGCTCTCCTTCTTCTTGGCTTTTGAAAATTTGCTCTTCTTTTGTCTCTTGCTCTTTGTGCTTCATCCATCAGGTCTATTTTCTCTTGGGCCCTCATCATGGCCAATTTCTGTTGAGTTTCAGGGTCTTTGCCATACCCTTCATGAAACAACTTTGATGGATCATTCAGCAACACAACTTTCTTCTTCTTTAGTCCTGGTCCAAATGCTTCCAACTTAACGAGTCTGCTGGGTGACGCATAACACCAGAGTCATCAGAAGCGCACGAGGCATGCCATGTCATATCCTTCGTAGTGGCCTTGGACATGTACAATCTTTGCAAACGAGGAATTATCGGAAAGTAGAACATCTCCTTAATCGGGCGTTTCTTTTTCAACCGACCATCTGCATCAACCCTACTCGGCTTATACCGTGATCGACCACAAATCTTACAAAAATCTAGTTCGTTGTCTGCACCCCAGAATAACATGCAATTTTGTGCACAACAATCAATCATTTCTACCGGAAGACCCATCCCACTCATCAAATGTTTGGTGTCGTTAAATTTCTTGGGAACCTTATTTTCGGGAGGACAAATCTCACGAATCAACTCAACGACCTGATTGTATCCCCTTTCAGACAATCTGTTTTCCGTTTTAATGTTCAACAATCTGGAATTGAATGACAACTGCGAATGAGATTCACAACCAGGATACAAGTCTTGGTCCGCTGCACGAAGCATGCCGTAAAATTGTGCCGCATTCTCGTTAGGGGGTTCTTCATTAAGTGCCTCATCTTCCACGTCTATTCCAAATCAATGTTTGGGCCACCCATTAACTCTTCTACCATAGTGTGGTACGAACTAGGTCCCGCTGGGTCAACGTCGTTTGAAGTTGACGCAAATTCATTAGTGTTTTGAAATGGACGTGGACCCCTACTCTCTTCCCCGTGATAAATCCAATTATAATAATTAAGTGTAAAACCATTTCGATATAAATGAGATTTCACTTCATTAGGATCTCTATAAGTTTGATTTCGACATCTAGCTTTCGAACAAGGACACCTAATTTTTCCTTCCCAAATCGAATTCGGATTACCAATGGCAGCTTCAATAAATCCATTTACTCCACTAATAAATTCGGGGTTCATAATCCCATTCACTAATCTTGGACTATACATCCAACTACGACTTGAATAATTCATCATGTCAATCGACGTACGTCTACAACACACAAATTAACAACCAACGTCTCATTCCTCCAACTCTATTAAAATTAATTAATATAATTCCAAATATATTCTAATAATTATTCTAACACCCTAATTAACAAATAAATTCGTATATAGACATAACACAATTATATATATAATTCTAACACCCTAATTAACAAATAAATTCATATAACTTAATTAATTAATTAAAACATACATACATATAAAATACATGCCTAACACAATATATATAATTCTAACAATTACCACATGCATGCATAAAAATTAACAATTCTAACAATTTTATATATACATACAACATATATGCATATATATACATATATATACTAAACTATATATATACATATAACTTCAAATTTAACCGATTAAAACGAAAAAAATTACCGTAGAAATGCTCCCGTCGAAGTGTAGAACACAAATGGCCAAGAACCGAGTCCGATCTGCAAACGAACGTGGATGTTGAGTTTGGAGGTTTGTGTAATGGAGGTGTGTGTGCGCCGCTGAATGAGCTTCTGGACGGCTGGGGAGGGAGGACTTTTAATTGAATTAGGGCGACGGCAAAGGCAACGGGCCCACTGCCGTTGCCTTTTAGCGAGTGGGGGCCCGTTACCAAATGGCAACGGGGCCCACTACCGTCGCCTTTTGGCAACGGGCCTTATATGCCGTCGCCTTTTTGCAACGGGGCCCACTCCCGTTGCCTTATCCGTTGCCTTAAGGCAACGGCACCCGCCCCCGTGGCCTTTTTTCTTCCCGTTATCAATGTCGTTGCCAATTGCCGTTGCCTTCTGGCCATTATTTTGTAGTGAGAACAATAATTTTACTTAATATATATATATATTAAAAATAATTTAAATAAAAGAAGGGTAATATAGTAAATAATAAAATACAATTAAAAAAATGATATAAATAACTTAAACATGTATAACAGGTAGCAGATCGTTACGACATTTACGACACCACATGACGCAATTCGACAAAGTGACTATGTAGTCACTTTGTAAAATTTGACTACAGTAAGAATTACCCTACTCACTTACACATTAATATTTTTTATAGTTTTCACAAATTATAAAATTTCTCACTCCTATCCATGGAATAAATGTTGATCAAACATGAAACTCATTTAATAATAATATCACTGAACATCAAAAAATACAAAAAAAAAAAAAATCAGAATTGTATCTTCAAGATGACAAGATTTTCTCATCTCTCTCACGCGGGGACAAAAATTGAAAGCTCTACTCTAAAAACATATTGAAATAAAATTGACGATGAAGATGAGATTTTTGTAAACATCTAGTTAGAAATTTTAACTTTTCACGATTGGAGCACAATTTTCATTTCATAAGACAGTTTGAAGTTTTCAATACCTTGAAAAAGTAATTAATTAAAAGGTTCAAGTAACAAAAAGGTAGATTGTTTCTATTAGATTAGTAGATTATTCCAATTCATTATACTCCTCCGTCCGCCTATAAGCTTCCCGTTATTTTTTTGCACAGAAATTAAGAAAAGTGATTAAATAATAGCTAGATAAAATACAAGTGATGTGATTGAAAGAAGGAGAGAAATAGAAAGAAAAAGTAAGATATAAAGGGATGTGTAAGAAAAAGTATTTACCAAAAAGGGTATGGAAAGCTTATAGGCGGACGAACTAAAATGGTAAAATGAGAAGCTTATAGGCGGACGAGGGAGTAATTAACAACATAAGATACATTTGGAAGAAATATTTTTGATTTTGTGTCAGAATTGATGATTCTACTATCAATTGATATAATGAATTATCAAATATTTCGTTTTCAGGCTAAACGCATAAAAGAGATTTTTATAGAGAAAACTGAAATTAAATTTGGAGTTTTGGAATAGCTACCCATGCAACACATTCAGTGTCTCCTTGCACATTTGTTATATAAATTAAATTCACTAGTTTCAACATCAAAGTGGTCGTGCCGGAGTGGTTATCGGGCATGACTAGAAATCATGTGGGCTTTGCCCGCGCAGGTTCGAATCCTGCCGACCACGCTTTTTTAAACTTTTGTTAAAAATACAAAACAATTTCATTTTTTTGGAAAAACTCATAAATGTGGTTGAGGGTCGAAAGGCTCCTAGGTCGGCGACTGATGGGCGTAGGTAATGCATGGCATGACACTGACCGTTGACTGGAATTTCTAAAATTAATGTCGATGCATGCGGTAGTTTTTCAAGATACTTTGCAGACGGGTATTGGCAAGATTATAAGGGACGACTTCGGGTCATTTGTGGAAGGTTGTTCGATGGTAGTGAATGGGTGTTGGGATGTGGAGGTAGGTGAGGCGATGGGTTTTCTCGAGGCTTTATCATGGGTTAAGGAAAGAGGGAATGGTGACATTGTCATTGAAGGTGATGCAAAAATCGTGGTGGATGCTATTAATGTTGATACGGATATTAATTCGATTTTTGGCGACTACATAAAGCCTTGCAAGAAGCTCAAGGATGATTTTCGGAATATATCTATTTCTTTTGTAAGAAGAAGTGTCAACCAAGGAGTCACGTAATTTTGAGAGTTCATATATTTGGGTGGATCTGCCAACGTTTGTGATTGGATTGTCCCTTATTCATTGTTGTTGCTATAATGGAAAATAAGTCTTTTTGGACTCGAAAAAATATATATATATATATATCTTGTTCGTTGAAAAGTCAATGATGGTTAATCTTGTTGTTAGAATATTTTAAAAAAATCTAACATCATTAAGTTATCGATAGCTCTTGTTCTTGTATTTCTACATTTTATTTTGTTTTTTAAACACGGGGAGAGTGCTATAAAGATGATATTTTCGTCTCGAGTATGTCTTTCGAATTTTATTAAACATGTCCATTTTACATGTTGGATTTTTGTAGCTTATGTATTCATTTTTATGTTATCGGTATTATTTATTTGCGTCATATAATATTTACTTTTTTGCTTTAACATATAATTATATTTTTTAAATCACAGTGCTTATAAATTATAATCAAGCATTTAATAAATAATAGTATACTGTAAAATAATTAATAAATATATAAATAGAGTAGATTATTCGATTGAAATATTAATAATTACTCCCTCCGTCCACCATCTGTCCACCAAAAGTGTGCTCACTAGGGGTGGGAATGGGCTAGGCCTAGGTAGGCTTTACGATAAAAAGTCTGGCCTGTTAAATATTTTTTAGGCCCGAGCCTGGCCCATGGCCTGATATAGGCTTTTTTTTTAGGCTTGGCCTGGCCTTTTTAATAAATAGGCCGGACTCGAAAGCCTTTTAAAGGCCTTTTTAGTTCTATTAGTGCATTTAAAAAAAATCCTCCAACACTTGTATTTCATCAAATCATAAAAAAACCACGAATTGTATTGCTTAATGCTTACTAGTTAGAAATTATACTCCCTCCGTCCAATTTTATTATGCCCACTTCTCCGGGCACGGGTTTTAATGAATATTGATTAGTTTATTCATAAAGTAGATAAATTGAGGGTATGATAGGGTATTGTGGGGTCCACTTGTAAATAAATGATTGTTTATGAATAATGTGAATGGCAAAGTGGGTAAATAAGTGATGGTAAGAGGGTGGAGATAAAGTAATATGAATAGTATTGTTTCAAAAAAGGGTATGGGCATAATAAAATTGGACAACCAAAAAAGGAAAGTGGGAATAATAAAATTGGACGGAGGGAGTATATATTAGACACTCTTATTTAAAATGTTTCTATATTTAAGTATAAGTATTAGGTATTTATTATAATTTTATATTATATATATATATATTATATATTAAATTAATTAAATAGGCCGGCCTGTTGGGCTTGAAAGGCCTACGAAAAAGCTCAAGCCCGACCTATTTAACTAAATAGGCTTTCAAAAAAGCTTGAGCCCGGCTTGTTTATTAAACGAGCCAAGCCGAGCCGAGCTTTAATAGGCCGAGCCGTAGGCCCCTGTCGGGTAGCCTGGCCCATTCCCACCCCTAGTGCTCACTTGTTTTTTTAGTTCCACAAAAAATGCGTTTTTTCTATTTAAATAGTTCACTTTTAAATATATTTTTTTACTTTAATAACAAGATTGAGTATCTACCGAATATATTCTTTACTCGTTATCCCAAATATATAAGTGGACAGGGGGAGTATTAGGTTACACTTCAGCTTTACATAGCGGGCCATATATCAATTTTTTTTAAGGGTTACAAGAAAATAGACCCACACTAAGGTATATCTGTATCAAGAAATATAGAGAAAAAAAAAAGATATAGGTCCACTAAAAGCACCAAAGGCAAGACCAATCCAAAACACAAAATCCAGAGAACAAAAAAGGCAAGACCAATCCAAAACACAAAATCCAGAGAACAAAAAAGGACACATGCAGGGAGGAAAAAACGCACTAGACGAGGAGAGACCACACGAAGTGGAGGAACAAAAACTAAAAACTGAACAAGCTAAAATACTAGAAATTAAACTGCTAAAAAAACTAGAAAAAAACAATAAATTGGGATCGATGTGTGACTCACCCAATCGGCCACCGTGACACCGTCGGGGAGGAACACCCATTGATCCCACCTAAACCTTAAAGAGACTCCTTGAGCTTGTAGATTTGAGGAGACGAAACTGGTTAACTGGCGAACGAACGCGGTGATTCGGTGGAGTAACTTATCGACACGGACTTGTGCAGGCTATTATGACCTCTAAACTCTTACACCGTAAACCAACGACGGCTGAGGGCGACGTGCATAGCAGCGCAGATGTATGGTGATAGGCAGTGCACGACAGCGCAAATGTACGTATGGTGATAGGCGGTGGTGGATTGATGGTTTATTTTCTAAGCTATTATTCTAGAGATAGGGGGAGCATTTTTTTAGAGAGAGACTTCTTGTAGGCGTAGATTTATATGAATGCCATATATCAATATTCATATATCAATATTCAATAGAATAGATTTTAGTTGTTTAAAAAAAAAAAAAAGATTTTAGTTCTCCAAAATTTAATAACATATTAAACCTATAATTATCATTTTCCAACCAAATTGATAACCACATTTGTCATGTCATTCATTAATCTTACCATTTAATTTCGAACTACATTATGAGCATGGCCCTTATTAAAATCTACTTAAAATCCCAAATGAATTTTGATGCGGCCTAAAAATGTCATTCGATAAGAGGACGACACGTGTATAGAGGATAAGATAAAAGAGGAGATACAGGATTAAGGAATACTCTCTGGATAAATAATCTCTTCCGGAGGTCCCTCCGGAGGGAGCTTCACCTAGGAGAAATATCAAGAAGACCTAGTCTGGATAAAAATTAGTAGTCCGAAGATCTCGGAGGAACCCCGTACGAAACGGCCTGGGACTGGGTAAAGGGAGACTCATTCTTCCTTTATCCCAGCGAGCGAAGTCCACTAGGGGGAGTGCTTCCGATTCTCCAGGAAGTAAGAGAGTGGAAGACCTTGTCAACATGGCAGGGCTGAGTCCAAAGTGCAGCTCCGAAATAGAAGGAAACCCTAACTTCCTCTTAGGTGAGGACTTTCTATAAATAGGTAAATCGAGGTACATTTTCAGGTTACAATCTCTAACTTTACTTGATTCACTACGCTGCTTACGAATAACATCTTGATTTTCTGTGAGAACTCCATTGATAATAAAAGGACTCTTTAGTCCTTGCCATACACTAAATCACCGAGACTGACTTGAGCGTCAGAGTGTCCGCGCCGGAGTCCCCTCCGGTGTGTCTTTTGCAGGTTCTTGGAGAATCATTCCAGCAGAAGTAGTGTACCTGAAGCATTCGTAGGCGTTCGGGAATTCGGATATCCAACCCCAAGGATATCTAATCCACTCGTGCAATTTTTGGCACATCAACTGGCGCCGTCTGTAGGAACGATTTGAGAGATCTTCTCACGAATTTCTATTTGTTCGAGCAATGGGCGGAGGAAGCAACACGATTACGCCTACTTTGGGGAAGAAAACCCCTCCAAGGGAAAATCCCCCTTTACCGACTGATCCCACACTGAAGGGAGGCCGAGGGAAGGATCCAATTCATGCCCCTTCCGGTTCAAATCCGCCACTGACACCAACTCCAAACTTGGGCGACGAGAATCATCCCTTGTCAATCGGAGAGGGGGTAACAGCGGTTGGGGAAGCCACAGTGATCCGAACTTCAAATCCCCAGCCGGGAGACACCCTAACCTCGGGACCATGCCTGGTCACTCCAGATCAATTGAATGGCGTTATCAAGCAGGCTGTAGAAAGAGCCTTCGCGGCTCACGAAAGTCGAATCCCTAGAACTACACCAACGAATGCGGAGAAACCCACTCCGAGACTCCAGGAGGAGGCGCTAGGGGCTTCCCAAGCGCTATCCAAGGGGGAGGGAATGCGGGTAGAAGGAGATCAAAAAACGCCTTCCCGAGTAGAAAGAAGCATCCCCCCTCGGAACACAAGGAGGAATGCAGACTTGGCGTCCCGGGAGATGGAGCTCCCCGAAGTAGAAGAAAGTACAGATGATACCTACCCGGGTCCAGTCAGCGACCAACTACAGGCCCTACAGAAGGAAATGAGGGATATGAGAAAGCAGATGACTAGCCGAGCAAGCAGATCTGCTTATGTTTCTGAATGTCAGTTCTCTCCTAACATACTGCAGGACGAACTACCGTTCAACTTCAAGCCCCTCAATTTTGAGTATGATGGTACGGCGGATCCGTACGAACACCTAGTAAGATTCGAGAACGCTGCGCTATTACATCGGTATGGAGAAGGAATCAAGTGTAGAGTGTTTTTGACTACCTTGGCGAAAGCAGCACAGCAATGGTTCACCCAACTGGAACCCAATACTATTCGATCCTGGGAGGAATTCAGCGAGTTATTTCTCCATCAATTTGCCAGTGCCCGAAGGCAACCGCGGGCCACTTTGACCCTCTTCAATCTAAGGCAAGGGGAGAACGAGAGTTTGAGAGCTTTTCTTCAAAGGTTCAATCAGGCAGCCCTGGAGGTCCCTACAACCTCCCCGGAGGTGAAGATTAATGCTCTTACTAATGGATTGCGTGATGGGGACTTCTTCTCCTCCTTGGCTAAAAAGCCAGTCAAGAATTTTGATGAGTTATTACACAGAGCACAGAAATACCTCACCCTGGAGGAGGTTCATAAAGCCAAGAGACTGGAAGCTAGACCACAAGATCGAGAGAAAAGAAGAGAGGGCCCCTCCAGACGTTCTAGCCCAGGGGTCCCTCGAACCCCCGGTTCAACAAGAGACAACAATCCATCTAGAGGTTCCCGGTCCGGCCCTCGCGGAAGGTTTGAGAAGTACACACCCTTGAGAATAGAACATGTCGAAGTACTGGAGGTAGCAGGAGACCATCCCGACTTGAAATTCCCTTATTCCAGGAATCGGGGTCCTCAGAAGCCCAAGTCCGATCGATTTTGCAGATTCCACAATGAGTATGGACATAACACAAACCAATGTTATCACTTGAAGGACGAGATTGAAAGGATGATCTAGGCGGGGCATCTGAAGGAATTTATATTTAGAGACAAGTAGGGCCCTCGGGGGCAGAAGCGAAAGGAACATGAAAGGAAGCCGGAAGAAAAAGAATCCAAGGAGGTGACCGAAGATATACCTCCTCCGCCGCAGAAAAGAGGAGTAATCCACATAATTGTGGGGGGACCAGCAAATGGAGATTCCTTCCGAAAGAGAAAGCAGAGTGTTCGAACTCTAAAAGCCGAACAGGGGAGTCAACTGAAAGAAGTAGGACGCATGACAGAGATGCCCAATATCAAATTCGGGCCGGAGGATAGGAAGGAAATTAAGGAAGATCATAATGACGCTCTGGTGATCAGTACGAACATGGCTGGGTTTGATGTCGCTCGAATCTTTGTAGACACGGGAAGCTCGGCTGATATTATGTTTTTCGAGTGTTTCAAAAGGATGGAGTTGAGTGTGAAGCTGCGGCCTGTAGATACCTCCTTATATGGTTTCTCCGGAGGGGCCATCCAACCCTTAGGATCTGTGATGTTACAGGTAGGATTGGGGGACGCTCCAGTTCGAAAGGTTCACCTGGTGGAGTTCCTCATTGTGGATATTCCCTCATCCTACAATGTAGTAATGGGGAGACCCAGCCTGAATCTCTTTCAAGCGGTCATCTCCACGTTTCATATGAAAATGAAATTCCCTACGACTGGAGGAGTGGGAGAAGTGAGAGGAGATCAATATCAAGCACGGAAGTGCTACGCGGAGTCTGTAAAGATGGCGGACAGAGCTTTAACCAAGGGCCCGGAGAGGACGAGAGGAGCCGACCCTGAGTTAAAGAAAAAGAAAGTAGAAGGAGTAACACATGAACAGGTAAATGTTAAAACAGATGAGGAGCTGAAGAACGTGGAGCTCTTCCCAGGGAAACTCGGCTTTGCCACTAAGATAGGCACCCAACTGGGACCTGAACTTACAGAGAAGGTAATCTCTACATTACGTCGAAATTCTGATATATTTGCATTTTCTCCAGCTGACATGACAGGTGTCCCTCCGGAGATAGCCATACATTGTCTTAACGTTGACCCGAAGGCAAAGCCGGTGAAACAAAAGTTACGAAACTTCAGAGTTGAGAAGAATAGTATTGTGAAGGAGGAAGTGGAGAAATTATTAAAGGCAGGACACGTGGTGAAAGTGCAATTCCCAGAATGGCTCTCCAATGCAGTGTTAGTGCCTAAGGGGGGAGGGAAATGGAGAATGTGCATCGACTTCAGAGACCTCAACAAGGCCTGCCCTAAAGATCACTATCCACTGCCAAGGATAGACCAGTTGGTGGACGCGACCTCTGGATTCGAGCTATTGAGTATGATGGATGCATATCAAGGATATCACCAGATCCAGCTAAACCCCTCAGATGTTCCCAAAGTATGCTTTATAGCAGCATGCGGAACGTTTGGCTATGTCCGAATGCCATTCGGGTTAATCAATGCTGGCGCAACATACCAAAGAATGGTCGACGCCGTCTTTCGAAGGCAAATAGGGAGAAATATGGAGATTTATGTGGACGATATGCTGGCCAAGAGTGTGAAAGCAGATCAGCACGTGGAGGACCTAGAGGAGATTTTCCAGGTAATCCGAGAAAATGGTATCAAATTAAACCCGGCCAAGTGCTCTTTTGGAGTGAAGTCGGGGAAGTTCCTTGGTTACATAGTTACTCAAAGAGGGATAGAAGTTAACCCAGCTAAAGTGAAGGCTGTACTGGACATGCAGCCGCCGAGGAACGTGAAAGAGCTCCAGACGCTCAATGGAAAGATTACAGCGTTGAGTAGATTCATAGCCAGGTCCGCCGAGAAAAGCCACCCCTTCTTCAAGATTCTCAAGAAAGGGGCCAAGTTCGAATGGAATGAAACATGTCAGAAGGCCTTTGAGGACCTGAAACGCCACTTGTCCCAGCTGCCGAAACTGATTAAACCCTCCCCAGGAGATACCCTCATTCTGTAACTCTCTGTAGGGGAATTCTCACTGAGCTCAGCCTTAGTTAAAGAAGAAGGACCGATCCAACACCCTATTTACTACGTCAGTAAAGTCATTCAAGGAGCTGAAGCTCGATACTTGGAAATTGAAAAGGCCGCTCTGGCCGTGGTATTTACGGCGCGAAGATTGCGTCCATATTTCCTCTCTTATAAAATATTGGTTCGCACTAATTACTTGCTGAAACAGGTTATTGGCCGAGCAGACCTCTCGGGAAGGATGGTGAGATGGGCAATAGAGCTTCAAGAGTTTGATGTGGATTTCGAGCCACGGAGGGCCATAAAAGCCCAAGCTTTGTCTGATTTCATCCAGGAATCTACCAAACCAGAAGAAGCAGAGGGATGGAAGATATATGTGGATGGCTCAGTGACTCTGAGTGGATGTGGAGCTGGGATAGTGTTAGTGAGTCCCCAGGGGAGGACCTACAATTTGCAGTGAGGTTTCAATTCATAACCTCAAACAATGGAGCAGAATATGAAGCTCTGATCCGAGGAATGGAGATGGCGGTTGAATTGGGAGCTTTGAAGGTAATCCTATACTCCGATTCCCAATTAGTTGTTCAACAAGTAAATGGAGAGTATGCAACCAAAGACAGCAGAATGGCTGCTTACTTGGAACAGGCTAAAGAAGTGATGAGCAAGTTCCAAGATTGTAAGGTGATTCAAGTACCTCGAGAGGAGAACATGCAGGCTGATGGCCTTTCCAAACTCGCCAGCTCCACAGAGTTTGATGGACAAGGAACAGTGACCTTGGTAGTAGCCGAAAGAGAGACCCTCGGAAACCCCATTGGTTCCATCGAAGGAGGAGATGATTGGAGGAAAGATATTTGGACGGAACTCACCAAGGAAGCAGATGCCCCTACCACTCGAGAGGCCCTAGCTCTTAGGGTCAAATATTGTATTATTGGAGGGCACTTATACAAAAGGTCATTTACCCAACCATACTTGAGGTGCATATCGATCCGAGAAGCAATGTACACATTCAAGGAAATTCATGAAGGAGATGCGGTCAGTCATGAAAGATACAAGACAGTGGTGAAGAAAGCCTTAAGGGCCGGATTATATTGGCCCTCCATGACGAAGGATGCCAAAGAATTTGTAAGGAAATGTGTTAAATGTCAGAAAAACGGTCCCTTGATAAGGGTGCCAGCAGAAGAGATGGGAGTTATGCGCTCCCCATGTCCTTTCGCTAAATGGGGAGTCGATTTGGTAGGGCCCTTCCCCCCAGCCTCGGGAGGAAGAATTTTTTTGATAGTGGCAGTAGATTATTTTAGTAAATGGGTTGAACCTGCCCCTCTAGCTACGATAGATGAGGAGAACGTAATCAAGTTCCTGGGAAAACAAATTTGCTGCAGGTTCGGAGTACCCAGGATATTGGTCTCTGACAATGGGACACAGTTTAATGGAGAAAATGTACGAGGATGGTGCGCAAGACTAAACATAATACAAAGATTTACCTCCGTAGCCCATCCTCAAGCTAACGGACAGGTATAAGTTACGAATCGAATGATAGTAGATGGTATTCGGACGAGGTTGACAAAGATAGGTGGAGGATGGGTGAATGAATTAGATAATGTGTTATGGTCCTACAGAACTAGCCCAAAGACAGCAACTGGGGAGTCCCCTTTCCAGCTGGTCTACGGAGCTGCGGCGGTGATACCTCCAGAAGCTGTGTTGCAATCCCACCGAATTGCCCAATTTGAAGAACATCAGAATGAGAGGTTGATGAGAGAAGCCCTGGATCTAATGGAATAAGAAAGAGAGATGGTTCGGGTGCGTGCGGAAAGATACAAGAGCAGAATTAAAGCTGCATATGACCGAAAGGTGATCCCGAGGTCCTTCAGAGTGGGGGATTTGGTATTAAGGAGAGCCGACGCTCTAAAGAATACCGGAAAACTGGAGCCTAACTGGGAGGGACCTTATACAATCACACAGGTACTAAAGGGAGGAGCCTATAGGCTGCAAAGCATGGAAGGAGTCGATATAGCCAGACCTTGGAATGTTTGCCATTTGAAGAGGTTCTTTGTTTGAAGAAAATGTAAGGTCTTGAGACCATTTGTGATTTTTTGCATTAATTCGTATTTTGTTTAATGTATTTAGTAGCTTCACCGGAGCTCTTTTTCCCTCTTTATGGGTTTCCCCCTTTGGGGGTTTTTCCGTAAAGAGGTTTTTAATGAGGCCGGCGTAGGTTATCTATGGCCTATGTTGAAAACTGATACTAATCAATGAAGTTTTATCCCTTTTTGAAAAAGAATTATACAGAATTACCACATGTCGATTATCTTTCCCTTATTGGAATATTTGGTGCATGAATATAATAAAATGAGAGTGAAAGGCACTCAGAGGCCTAAAGGCCGAGGAGCTCAGGAGAGCCCTCACTATACTTGAGACTCAAGAGGGTTACTAACTTGGTTCGTATTTTGCACTTTTTACGGCTACACGATCCCCACAAGCGTATGGGTTCGCTAGTAGTAAGATAAGTGTCCCAAGTAGATTTTCGTTCCAAGGACTTAATTGAGTGAAAATGAGTCCCTAAAGTTGCAAGTTATCATGCTATTGTAGTAACTAAATGATGTTGTTTGGATTTTTGGGAATAATAACAAAGGTAAGCTATCTAACTTTCGTTGGAAAGTGCAAGAGAAGAGTATTGCCTCGGGTGTTTCCGTTTTGTGAGCAATTAAGTGAACTAGTGAACCAATTACATGATTTTGCTACAAATTTGGGTCAAGCTAAAGGCTATCACAAATATGTGCAAACCCCCTCGAAAGGCATAGGTAAACATCGTGCATTGATTAACAATTATAGGATCTAACCAAATACCATAAGCTCCTAAGATAGTGTTGCATAAGCACTTTCAACACGGTTACTAATGCTTATGAAACGCCCTCTCACCAAACTCCTAGACGACCTCTACTCGTTTAGTGTCTAAGGTTGTCGGTCTAGCCATTAACCCCCCTCTCGGGTGAGCTAATTACTAATTAACTTCTATTCAATTGATCAAAGCTCACACTCACACTCCCAATCATGCTACCCAACTCTCGTTGCAATAAACATAATCGAACATGTTTGCTAATAGGGTTGATCAACCAAATGAATCATCAAAATTACAACACTAGAAACATAAACACCCAAATCCTAAGCTAATCATGCAATTAATCCATAATTACACTAAACACCCATCAAAACATTCACACCCAAGGCAATAAGAGCTTAGCACATGGTTCTAGAAGAGAATCTCATGGCTACAACAACAATTATCATCAAACTCATAGTATAATAGCAATAGAAATGAGAATTTAAGAAAATACCAAATTGAATTGCAAAATAGAGTAATATCACCTTGATCATGGAATTGTAGCTACAAAACGAGGTAATAGACGATGCCCGATGATAATCGTAGCTTGATTCTAAGTAAAAACCACTATTCTATCTAATCTAATGAAGAATCTAAACTAAAAATGAAGAACACCTACAACTATGTGAATGTGTGTGTGGGATTGCTTGTAAAAGGAGTAAGACTCCCCTTTAAAACTCAAATTTGGTCTATTTATAGTTGGGGTAAAAGTCTTGAATTAATTTTGCAATTAGGCCCTTGAAATATGGAGAAAATAGGCCAAAAACCCCGAAAATGGGTCCACCCGGCCGGGTGGGTAAGTGGCGTGGCCGGGCGGACAAGTTGGGTGCGCGAAATGGGCTGGAACAGGTGGCCCGGCCGAGCGGGAAAAGTGGCCCGGCCGGGCCAAAACTTCGTAAGTTTATTTTGGCCAAAAATACGCGCAGGGGGTGAACTTATCAAAAAGATGGGTGCAGATCACTGGCCGGTCGGGTCGGCCCGGTCGGGCGGATTCTTCGGCCCAGATTTCGTCCTCTGTCTTCGTCCCTTCATATCTTGAGCTTTCGAACTCCGATTGACTTGATTCTTTTTTTCATTCCACTCCATTTTTCGAGAAGAATCCAATGGTGCAATCCTCTCTTCAGTACAGTGTAGTATGGTCGGTGTTTTGCTTTCAAAATACATCGTTTTTCCTACAAAATCGACAAAACACTACCTTTCTCTTATTTTGACCAAAACAATGATAAACAACCAATAAGTCAATGAAATCAACATCAAATGAGCTTCAAATATGCATCTAAATCGTGTAAATTCCACCCGAATCAGTTACCCAATGAAAAGAAAGATTTTATGAATCGAAATCTTTTGAGAATGAGAGTGAGAGACATTCAGAGACCTAAAGGCCGAGGAGCTCCGGAAAGCCCTCACTATACTTGAGACCCAAGAGGGTTACCCAATGAAAAGAAAGATTTTATGAATCGAAATCTTTTGAGAATGAGAGTGAGAGACACTCAGAGGCCTAAAGGCCGAGGAGCTCCGGAGAGCCCTCACTACACTTGAGACCCAAGAGGGTTACCCACCAAAAAAGAAAGATTTTATGAATCGAAATCTTTTGAGAATGAGAGTGAGAGACACTCAGAGGCCTAGAAGCCGAGGAGCTCCGGAGAGCCCTCACTATACTTGAGACCCAAGAGGGTTACCCAATGAAAAGAAAGATTTTATGAATCGAAATCTTTTGGGAATGAGAGTGAGAGACACTCAGAGGCCTAAAGGCCGAGGAGCTCCGGAGAGCCCTCACTATACTTGAGACCCAAGAGGGTTACCCAATGAAAAGAAAGATTTTATGAATCGAAATCTTTTGAGAATGAGAGTGAGAGACACTCAGAGGCCTAAAGGCCGAGGAGCTCCGGAGAGCCCTCACTATACTTAAGACCCAAGAGAGTTACCCAATGAAAAGAAAGATTTTATGGATCGAAATCTTTTGAGAATGAGAGTGAGAGACACTCAGAGGCCTAGAGGCCGAGGAGCTCCGGAGAGCCCTCACTACACTTGAGACCCAAGCAAAAAAGAAAGGTTTTATGGATTAAAATCTTTTAAACAAGAGTAAGAGACAAGTAGAGGCGCTGAGCCAAGGAAAATGGGGAAGCATCTCCCCATAACCAAGACCCAAGGCGGGTACTTAGAAAACAAAGATTGAGGAAAACTTCCTCAAGTCATTTGAAACCAGAAGTGATCCCTGAAGTTTTTGAGAAAATTCTTTGGAGGTTATAAAACCTAGAGACGTTTATAGTGCAACCTACAAGACCAATAAGAGGGGTAGAAAAAGAGCACACCTCTAGAAGCTCACTACCAATATATTCTTTACTGGTCTTATAAGTCGCCCATGTAAGCAAAAAAGAAAAGACACGCCAACAGACAAGTAATATGAAGTTAGAACAATTACTACAAAAAGCCCCCACATATCCAGGAGTGTGGGGTCCCCTACAAGTATGATTGAGCGAATACCATGAGCAGAAATTAAAAGAGTGTAGCAAAACAAAAGAAAGGTAAAATGTTTGTTATGACCATGGAAATACGAACATTAAACTGCTTTTTCAACAGCAGCCTCCTCAGCAGTTGCTCCCTCGACCACAGCTCCTTCGATGGTAGCCTCCCCTACAGCAATATGGTTGCTAGATCCTCCGCCCTCCTCTGGGCCCTCTTCCTCTCCTAAGCTAGCCTCAGCATCTTTTTTTCCATCTGCTTCTATCATAGCTTTTGGAACCGAAGCATAAGGATAAACCAACTGCTCGTGAGGCTTTAACTCAGCCATACCCACCTTGGCTGCCTGTAATTTGACAATGACCTGATTCATTCCGGGAAGCCATCAAGGACTATCGGCGCTCTCCGCCGGATCCCCTAAGAATTTAGGAGGAGTAGCAAGCTGGTCCAGGCGGAAAGCACGAGAGTAGGTCCCATCAAACCCTGGGGCTGAGTGCTCGGCCACGACATTGTTGAAGCCATGGTCGATGAAATGAGGAATGTGTGGACCCATGGCGCACAGGAAGCTTGAACTCTTTAAAAAGCTGGACAGCCACTGAGTGTGAAGAGTCCCCAAGAATTCCTGACCCAAGGAAGAGGTGAACAGGGATTTGATGCAGGCTTGCACTCCAACATCCGGTAGTTCGCGCTCCATCTGCCTCATCTCTATTCCCATCCGGTCTATCTCTTCCTCTAGATGCTTAATCTTGGCCGTCTCCTGCCTGCTTTGAGCTCGGAGAAGAGGCAATTCCTCAGCCATAGCCTGAGCCCGCTTTTGAGCTTTGTCTTTTTCTGCGGCGACACCCTTGAGGGTTGACTGGAAGGAGGATACCTCAGCTCGAAGAAGTTCAATCTCAGCAGCCATTTCAATACCTTGGTCGAATATTTTGGCATAGACAAGACCGAACTGCATGATGAAAAGAAGCAATGTTTAAGAAAAAGAGGAATTAGATGTCATAAAGATAAGGGGAAATACCTCAGAAAAAAGATGAGCGTCGTGAAGCAATTGATCTTCAGGAAGAGGCTTGTCGGAGAGCTCGATGTGAGAAGGAGGAGGACATTGGTTGATAAGACGCTGAAGAGGCTCGTAGGAGGTGGAAGGGGGAACTCCTTTCTCGGACGGAGCTCGAGCAGTCTTTCCCTTCTTCTTCCTAGAAGTGCCGCTGTCAGAAAAGAAAGCATTGGTGGCTGAGCGAGTCCTCCTAGAGACAGAGCCGGGAACTTGAGTAGAGGAGCCCGGGAGAGGAGGAACCTTTGTAGAACTTTCTGGAGCTGGGGTCTTTTCCAAGATTTCTAGAGCCGGAGCAGGAGATTGAGGAGCTTGTGGAGGGTCTTCAGGAGCAGCCAATGCAGGGGTCTTCACTATTCCGAGAGCAGGAGTATCCCGCGAGATATGAGTCAACCAACTCATTGCTGCAAATAACCAAGGGATTTTCAGAACAAACATATAATAGACGCATACGAAAAGCGAAAGACAAAAACAGGAAATTCTTTACCATCTCGAGGTTCTAAGGGGAAATCTTGAGGACAGAATCCAAAGTGGGAGAGGATGCGAAGATTTTTGCAGATACCAAGAACATCAAAAAAATCATGCTGGCGGACATGAGTATTGAGATTGGTCATGACAGTGTGGTTCAAAACGGAGTAGGTTTTCAGAGGAGGAGGAAGTATCCCTGGATTATGATATATCCAACTCTCGTGGGGAAACGGCCAATCAGTGGGGTTGGTTACAAAAAAATAATACTCCCTCCAAGATGACTCTTCTTCATGAAGTTTTGTTATGAATTTGCAAACACGAGACCTTCTCCCACAAACATAGAAGAAGCCGTCGTTCAGCTTGCAAGAGTGTTGACTCAGAAATAGTTCAGCAGAAGGCTCATCGCCATTCCCCTTCACCAGGATATAAAACCCTATCATAGTGCGGATAGCATTTGGGGTGAATTGATTGAGAGGGATCTGCATGCGAGTAGATATGGAGGCCAAATAGGGGTGAACTGGAAATCGAAGACCTGCCCTAATTTGAGCTTCGAAAAAAGCTAGGGTTCGAGGCCTAGAAATATCAGGGCGTTCGGTCGAGCGAGGAATGCGGAGGGTGTACTCCGGTGGAAATACTTGGGCTTGAACGAGACTGGCTAGATGAGTATCGTCGTGTAAGGAAGAGGTTGAAATCCTATTCTCAGGGCTTCCCATCGGAAACGGGATGGACTCAGAAGGGTTTTGACCGGGAAATCTAAGTAGAGAGGAAAGATGGGACATTAACTAAGTAGTGTTAATAAAAGAAGAAAAGATAGCCAGGTTACCTTGTTGGGAGAAAAACGAAGTCGGACAGGGAGACCGGCGACGGCGAGACTTGGAGAGGAAGACGCCTGAGAAGTGGACACAGCGAAGCAAAGGAACTTTCGAGAAAATGAAATTCAGAAGGGGATTGCGTAAAGTGAATGAAGAAAAGTGGGTTAGAATCGAGGTTTTTCCTCGGGAAGCTAGCAAGAGAGAGAAAGTTGCGTCTGTGTGGGACCCAGGCAAGAAAGTTGAAACGTTTTCGGAATTGTGGGCGGGAAGAATTCGTGAAATTGGAACCCTCTCGAAGTTCCCCTCCAGAGTAAGAATAAAACACGTCACTCCAGAAATGCTCCTAAGTTGGACTCACTTGAATTTTCTACTCTCACAAAAAAAAAATAAAAAAATACATTCCTTTTATGAGAGTAGGGGGAGTAGATGATGCGGCCTAAAAATGTCATTCGATAAGAGGACGACACGTGTATAGAGGATAAGATAAAAGAGGAGATACAAGATTAAGGAATACTCTCTGGATAAAGAATCTCTTCCGGAGGTCCCTCCGGAGGGAGCTTCACCTGGGAGAAATATCAGGAAGACCTAGTCTGGATAAGAATTAGTAGTCCGAAGATCTCGGAGGAACCCCGTACGAAACGGCCTGGGACTGGGTAAAGGGAGACTCATTCTTCCTTTATCCCAGCGAGCGAAGTCCATTAGGGGGAGTGCTTCCGATTCTCCAGGAAGTAAGAGAGTGGAAGACCTTGTCAACATGGCAGGGCTGAGTCCAAAGTGCAGCTCCGAAATAGAAGGAAACCCTAACTTCCTCTTAGGTGAGGACTTTCTATAAATAGGTAAACCGAGGTACATTTTCAGGTTACAATCTCTAACTTTACTTGATTCACTACGCTGCTTACGAATAACATCTTGATTTTCTGTGAGAACTCCATTGATAATAAAAGGACTCTTTAGTCCTTGCCATACACTAAATCACCGAGACTGACTTGAGCGTCGGAGTGTCCGCGCCGGAGTCCCCTCCGGTGTGTCTTTTGCAGGTTCTTGGAGGATCATTCCAGCGGAAGCAGTGTACCCGAAGCATTCGTAGGCGTTCGGGAATTCGGATATCTAACCCCAAGGATATCTAATCCACTCGTGCAATTTTTGGCACATCAAAATTCATCACTATACACATAGCCTATATAAAATGTAGAAAATATCAAAAAAAAATTTAATGTCTTGGTATTCGAGACAATGACCGACTAATTTGGGAGATAAATCACATCGTTCACTATCGGAGGTCCCGTTTAAAGTTGGAACTAAGCTCTCTGTATGGACTGATCTGATATGAATTATTTATCAGAGGTCCTGTTTAAAGCTAGAGCTAACCTCTGTATGAAGTATGAACTATCAGAGGTCCCGTTTAAAACTAGAGTTAACCTCTCTATGAACTTGACCCCATATGAATTGTTTGCATCTTGAAAGTTTCAAAACTGAGACCTAAAAAAGAAACATACTCTTAAGTCCAAATTCTACATCACTAGATCAACTCATTTAGGCCCATTACCGATCAGTAGGTTGTTTCAGTGATATGAGAGAATCACGTCTCGAAAATCTTAAGAATCCTTTTAGTTTACTAAAATAGAGATGTTACAGAAATTGTGAACCTCTCATGAGCTGTTTTGAGCCCAAGTTCACAAGAGATGGCTTCTCGTCCCTCATCTGATGTATTAGAGGCGAGACCATGCTTGACTGAACAAGTATGTGAACTCATTATTTGATTATAATTCATAAGTGTCGAGTTGAAATCTGTCACTGGAGCATAACTACTTAGACCTTAGATGGGAAGAGAGCATTCCCTAAGAACACTTCTTGACCAAAAGAGCATTACAGATTAGAGATTCAGAGTAGGGAATATACAGACCCCCTCCTCCAAGACATAGTTTGAGTAGATTCTCTGGGAACAACTTTTCATCTCTCTTTTGAACTGCCAGAGAAGAGATGATCAATATGTGATCTCGAGCTCTCGTCGAAGGAGATAATGTCCTTGGTACGAAAAATGAAACCACACAATATCGGTATGTTAGAAGATCTCTACAAATATGATATGGCATAATCCGATAATAAACCCTAGAGAACGAAGTTACTATTCTACCCCTCAAGGAGAAAGGTATACAAGACACCTTTTTTTTCAAAGGTTAAGTTCATTTTTACTATACATTTCCTCTCTACATTTATACTGTTCATCGTCTTCATCATTCCCAACTGACTTGAGCGTCGGTGTAGATTTTCAGTTCATGTTCCTATCAACGGTGCTCGTCTATATTGAAGAATTTCTCAAGAGGCTAATTAGGTACCTCAAATCATTTTTTATTCTTACCCACTTCTTAAGTTCACTTGATGAGGTCTCAGTCTCATCAATAAGATTGTCATTTTAAATGGCCTCCTAGCCCCTAGGTCTTCGCCAACAATAAATATGGGCCAAATCCAAGTTTTGCAAATTTTGAGGGGCTCTTTTTTGTAGTTATGCGTTTGAACTTGGAAGGGCGTGCATCAAACAAATGAGGTTTTAAGTTTTAACACGACAAAAACGATCTCACTTGTACCTTGTTCCTTTTAAATTGTACCTTTACTTGGCAAAACACAAACCGTTCTGTCAACAGCATAAATAATTAAATTTAATTGGTTCTGTGGTTTTGCTAATTGCTATCCTTTGAATTTAGAAGCAACCGAAGCAAACCGGTTCTCAAAGTGCAATGGCTTCTATCAGTGGAGAAACCGACCAGGTATGTGAATTTTTGTACTCTTTTCACATGATTGTAGGTTAAAACTTTAATTCTAATTCCAAATTAAGTAGGGCGATTAAATCATTCTAAGAGTTTTAAGGAATTTCACATGGGTTTCTTTTTGTTGCACTGATCAACTAAATTATATGAATTGTTTTGCTGGAATTTTCAATTTATGTTCCTAATATTTGGTGGGTTTGTTTCGTAGTCTAGTTTGGTTATGTTTAATCTCATCAATTTGGGCAGGTTTTGGTGGAAGAGAAATCATCTGTGAAGATTCTGACGTTGAACAGGCCTAAGCAGCTCAATGCACTTTCATATGCAATGGTATGTATTCATCAATTGGTTGCTTCTATACACTGCCCGGGATTTGTGATTCCATAGCAGAAGTTTTGTGATGCTTGTTGGTCATTCAACTGTCTGAGGTTATTTTTCTTTAATATGAAAGACACTTTTCTGATATTTGACCAGAATATTTGTACATGAAGCCGTTCTTCATGTTGTATTTATAGTAAATAGGACCGAGGACTGAACAATAGAAGTTTTATATGTGTTCGGGGACTCTGATTGTTATATATGTTTAGCTAAATGTATGTGTGCAATGTCTTGCGATTTTTTGGTATCATACGATGGTTAAAGGTTATCAATCATAAGCAATGGCTAAATGTTCTAAGAATAAAGTTGCTTTGTTTGCTTTGGAATTTGTAGACAACTCTCGTTTAAGGAAATCTTTTTCCCTTTCTTAATGGCCGTGTTGTATTTTCTCCACACATATGCCCATTTTGAAACTGCTTTATTCTGACAACACCCTAGCATGTACATCTTTTGCCCTGTCTCTTTATTATCATATGAGGTGACCCATAACTGAAAATAATTAATTGATGGTGTACACAATGTTAATTCTTTGTAGAGACTAACATAAATGGTTATATTTGGTATTAACTGTTTTCTTTACCTAAAATATATGCACATATGGGGTGGTACCTGATTGAGCATAATTCAATCACATGCTGAAATGGTTCTTCATCATACTGTAGGTGTCTCGTTTGTTGGAGCTTTTTCTTTCCTGTGAGGAAGACTCTTCTGTCAAATTGATAATTGTAAAGGTAAATTTCCATCAGATTTACGGCAAATTTCATCTGGCTTCGTAATCTAGCCAAGTGATGACCACTAGTGTTAAAATATGTGAGAACCTTCAGTGTGATGAGCGTACTGTGATGCATTATTTATTTATTTATTTATTTTTATCTCTCTATTTGTGTATGTCCATAAACAATAGGGAAAAGGAAGAGCATTTTGTGCTGGAGGCGATGTAGCAGCAGTTGTTCGTGAAATTAATCAAGGTAGAAAGCAGAACTTTGGATGGTTATTCCTTATGACTTCATCCTTCAGTCTATTCAACAACGACTTTAGGTTGCATTTTTTTTTTTTTGATGCCTCAACTTTAGGTTTGCATTTAAACCCTGTAAATTATGTTTGAAATTTATCGAGGTTGATGCATGCAAGTCGATTTCAATAAAGGTCAATTTTTGGTGGCTTGTGTTGGCATACTAGAATATTAAGAATTTGGTAAAGTTATAAACTCTCCATCTCATTAATAAAAGAAAAAGAAAAGTCTAATTTTTTTTATTAGAATTTCAATAATGCCCTCATGACATATGTTACTTGACTCTTTTTTGATGAATAAATGGAGGGGTATAAGTGTGGCTTAAGGTTGTACCTTCATTCTGTTGACCAAAATCAAAAGTTGTCCTTTGGAGGAACATGAGTTTTTTTTTTTTGAGACGGAGGGAACATTTGAATTTTTTAATCAAGATACGTACAATGGATATATGAGTTGTGAAATGTCTCATATTTACATTTGAAGGTCAAGATTGTGTAACCTTTTAAGATGTTGGTTTCTGATCATTAAAATTTAATTACTTTTTGTATTTGAACAATTCCTTTGAGTTTGCCTCCACCATGTTTATCATGCTTTGTTTTTCTCAAATATTAGGCTTTTCTAAACCATTTTTTCTGTTTACATTCGACTAGTCATAATCAAAATTGGTCCTCTTCTTCCCTGAACTTTTTCTATTTCTTTCTTTCTATTTGTTTGTACTTAGCCATTCTTGTGCAAAACAATGCTATTAGCATCTTTAAGTTAATAAATAATGGCTCTCCTTACAGTACATGATGCTTAATATTTTCCATGAGCATCAGGCAATTGGAAGTCAGGTGCAAATTATTTCAGAAAGGAGTTTACAATGAACTATGTCATAGCTACATACAGTAAACCCCAGGTGCTAATTTAGAAAAAGACTCATGCTTTTTATTTCCTGTTAAATTCATCTGTGGTTTGCTGGCTGCCTTTCTCGTTTTCAGATATACTGTGAATCCTAATATTTGTTTGCAAATGTGTTCAAAGGTTTCAATTCTTAACGGAATTGTCATGGGGGGAGGAGCAGGTGTTTCTATACATGGTAGATTCCGCATTGCTACAGAGAATTCGGTATTTATCTTCTTCTTTCTTTATGTTATATGAATTTAGATCTTTGCTTGATACACTTTAATCATCTCTGGCGCTAAACCTCTCAAGTTAGTTGCTGTTATTCCTAAAACAATATAACTGAAACTAGTAAATACATTGATATGTTATATATTAGTATTTGTGTCATTCAATTGGGAACTGTATAATTCTGATGGCAATAGTGCCCTTTGTCATTCTCACGTTGAAATTGGATCCCTAAACTCCATGAAGGATCAAGTGGTTGCGTGTATGTGCATTTCTGCTCTCTGTATTGACCTAGGAAAAGAAGATAATATACAAGGTATATTCTTAGGTGCGAGCTATGGATCAACTAAGGGCTAAAAGGTGAAATATGTTTAAGGTGATATCTGTTTATTTCCACTACGACTGCTGAGTAGTGTGAGCACTTGAAAAATTATTGCTGATTATGAAGCTGTGACTTTAATCTTTTCTTGTGGAGAATATGCTTAGTGGCTTAACTAGATGTTATACTTTACTGCTTGATAATGCTGCTCTTTCATAGTGTAATATAGTGCATTTAGAGGACAAGTATTTGCTGATCTTCCCCTTTTGATATATATAGTATTAAATATGAAAAAATATAATTGTTCTTTTAGGTAGAAAAGATGGGATGAGGCCGATTTAACTGAACTGCATGGTTTTTATGTATATCCAAACGTCTTTGTTCATAAATTTGTTTGTATTTGGTAAATATATTGGTTTAGCATCTGAAGTATAGGTATGGTCTATATTTTGATTGAATGATGTTTTATGATAGTGCCGTCTGATGTGGAAAGGCCATTAAGTTATTTGTACTTTTCTTTTTCATTGGAAATGATATACCAGTTAATCAAGAACAATGGCACATTCTAATAATGGCCCACATATATAAACCTTCTTGCAGCTTTTTGCTATGCCTGAAACAGCATTGGGACTCTTTCCAGATATAGGCGCTTCTTACTTTTTGTCAAGACTCCCTGGATTCTTCGGTAATTTTTGTATGCCCTTGTGTTTTTCCACTAAATGTTTTGAGTTAGATGTGCAGCATCTTCCCGATAATTTTGCAGTATAATCTAGCCTTTATATACTGCTTAGATCTATCAGAAAAGGAACTAGTATTTGGATTCTGTGTATGCATGTCTGTTGTACCTCAAATGTCTATTTGTTGATCTCCAGTTTCACCGTACATCTGATCTGTATCATATTACCTTCTTGAAAAATATAGTATATTCTTATATCTCCATTCTCCACATTTTCTCTACGGTTTTATGATCTTGATAGTTTTTTTTTTTTTATTGATTCCCCTATTTTTTGTTTTATTTGGAAAGCTCCATGCTTGTGCAATAATATTAACTAGACTCATTTCTCAGAAATTACACTTTTCTTGCAGGAGAGTATGCTGGTCTAACAGGTGCAAGGTTGAATGGTGCTGAAATGCTTGCATGTGGTCTAGCAACTCACTTTGTTCCATCAGAGGTATAATTTTTTTATGCTTTTTTTTTGTTGGGTTTGGGTGGGGTATTGCTATTCAGTTGGATATTTGGGTATTTTTTTTTTTTTTTTTTAAAAGTTCAATTTTTCTAATCAGACTTATGTTACTGCTGAGGTGGAGGGGTGGGATAGGGGCTGATGTTGGGGAGGTTTGAGGAATTGGAAGTTCTCTATGATGCTATTTTTGGTATCTTTAATTTTAATAAAAAAATGTGATTTTATATACTAATTCACTGTTTGGTGAAAGATCTTGAAGAGTAGTTGCTTTGTTATATATTTACTAATTCTCAACTACCCAATATTTTATAAAGATTAAAAATAAATTCTCATGATTCTTGTACAAGGCATACTGATGCGCTAAGTCCAGCATAAGGGTTGGTTCAGTTTGATTCCCATTCCCATTCTCATCTATAAGCCATAAAAAACTTACATGCTTATTGAATGTAATCATAGTTGATTATTAATTAATCAGCTTCCATGGTTGGACAGAGATTACCATTGTTGGAAGAAGCACTTATTAAAGCAGATTCCAGTGCTCCAGAGGTTATCTCTTCTATAATCAGTCAGTACTCAGAGATGCCAAATTTGAAGACGAATAGCGCTTACCTCAGGTTTGATTATTATTATTTAAGCATGATAAATTATTTCAGCAGAGGTTTAGAAATTAGGTAGAGCAACTTTATTTGTCAATAAATTGGTTAGGTTAGAGAACTGTATTCTTCGTTAGTGTTTGTACTGTCCACTGTTCCTTGTGAATTTTGTCGCTATGATAGAAACAGACAATTAGTCTCCACTAGCTTCATTAGAGTGGTAAGATACAAAACTGATATTTAGCCTCAGTTACTAATCTTACTGCATCTAATACATAATTAAATGAACGGATTGTTGGTATTCTTTTATTAACATATCCACAAGAAAATTATCATTAATTAGTCTTGTCGAATACTAGCATTCAGCATGTAGATAATTAAATGTTTCAGAACTTGTGTTGGGTTTGCTTGTTTGTTTTGTTTTGTTTAATTTCTTGTGTTGGGTTTCAGCTTGTAATCAATGTTCCTGTGGCTATACCTGCAGGTTGGATATCATAAACAAATGTTTTTCTCCAAGAACAGTTGAAGAAATTATAGGAGCCCTTGTAAGATAATAAGAAGTGACATTTCCACCTCCAATTTACAATTTCTGATCGTCTATCTCTTGATGATTTGTAGGAGAGGGAGAAGAAGGATGATTGGATCTCTTCCACCATTCACTCATTAAAGTCAGCTTCCCCTACCAGCCTTAAAATTTCTCTGAGATCGGTAAGCATTCTTAGTTTGCTTTCTTCGGACGGAATCTCAGAAGTCAAAAGTGTCGGAAGTTTAAGAAGTCACATTTTTGCACGTTATCTCCTGCAGATTAGAGAAGGGAGACTACAGGGCATTGGTAAATGCCTCGTTAGAGAATTCAGAATGGTTTGCCATGTGATGCGTGGAGAAATTAGCAAGGATTTTGTCGAGGTACTATTCAAACTCAAAAGAACCCTCTCTATATTCTCAATCTCAAATATTGCCTGATTAATTTGTGTATTCTAAATCCAGGGTTGCAGAGCTATACTGTTTGACAAGGATAAAAATCCAAAGGTGCATCATCATTTTTGCCATCTAGTCTAGTCTTGCGTTTGTAATATGAAACAAGTATCATCAGAGTGTTTATTCTTGCCAATGTATATCTTTGTTATGATTTTGCAGTGGGAGCCCTCCAAGTTAGAGTCCATCAGTGGTGAAATGGTCGACCGTTACTTCTCAACGGTAAATGAGAATGATTGGGAAGATTTGAAACTCCTGACGAGGCCCAACTTGCCTACATATGCCATTGCTAAACTTTAAATCTAGTTGTTGATGGCTTTTAATAATAAAATTTACTGTACAAAAAGTGGGAGCTTTAAGCCAAGAACGTGAGGATTCCTCAGGTAATGTCTTTAATAATTATAGCCAAATAAATGCAATAAATTTGAGCAGAAAGTTGTGTGATTGTAGACACTGCACGTTTTTACTTGAGCAACATTTTAGATTCTGGAAAGTTTAATTGAAATTCAATCTTGAAATTTTGCATTACAGGAGAGGATCTCATTCCTAACAAAAGGGTAAATTCAAGACCAAAAATGATTATAAGAATAAAAGTGCAATTCTTATAAAACTTTTGTTTGTATAACTCCACTTATTGTACATATTAAAACAATTTCTACTTATTTTTTTATAACACTCCACATCACCAACACCAATTCACCATGAGCACATGATCTCTTCATAGATACCATCTAATGAATAACATTAATTTTGTTATAAACCATTAATGGAGATGGAGTATAGATACCATCTAACATTAATTTTGTTATAAACCATTAATGGAGATGGATTAATTTTGTTATAAACCATTAATGGAGATGGAGTATAGATACCATCTAACATTAATTTTGTTATAAACCATTAATGGAGATGGAGTACTTGTTTGAGAGGTGTAGATGTGTTAGAAATGAATGAGTTATCATTTTCAACTTTTAATTTTCAATTCATTTCTTATTCGGAGTGGTATGAGTTTGGGAAAATTTTAGTTTTAGTCCTATAAGTTTGATACATTCCAAAATAAATCCTTTTAAGTTTCAACTTTACAAAATACGTCCTTTACCTTTCAATTTAATCCTTTTTTACATCAATTTTAATCCTTTATCTTTCTAATGAATTAAAGCTACCTGAATATTCTCCTTTTGATTTATGCGGTTAAATTATTTGGAATTCCGGTGGAATGTGCTGATTTGGTACGACATTTATTTAAAAAACCCATCATCCTATCTTTAATTTTTTTTCATGTCTATTTAAATTTTTCTTTTATTAATAATATGGCCACTGTCTAGTTTTGTTGTGATATATATTTTTACATGTCTATTTAAATCAATTGACTAGAGGTATATTTTAAAAAGTTCTAAAAAGTTTTCAATATTTTAAAAAGTTCTCAATAAAATTTACATATAATTTTATTTTAAGAATGTGTATAAATAATACAGTTCTGAGCAATATTCAAGTTTAATTACCATTTTTTCATGGACTTATCTCAACAGAGAGAGTAATATCACGAAGAAGAGAAACAAAAAATTGTGAACTTTGTTTACTTTGGTTATTTTAGTGGATAATTTGGCTAGATGAACTTGGTGTTTTATTTTTTGTTTTTTTACTGGAAGAATGTTAGTTTTTGGAAAGATTGAAATACAACTTTATTATATTGTAAGCATCAATTGATACGAACAACTTCATATATTTTAAATTGTTATGTTTTAATTTAGTTGTAAATTTTATTTTTAATTATCCTGTCAAAAAAATAAAATTATTTTTAATTATAGAATTGTTTTATCAATGGTACATATTTCAATTTTGTTTTTAATTGAACTTGGGAGAATATTTCAATTTTGTTTTTAATTGAACTTGAGAGTTTACATGAATGGCATTTTTTAAATAAATGTGGTACCAAGTCAGCCCTTAATTTATTAAAAAGATAAAGAATTAGGAATCCGGAAGCATTTAATTCATTAGAAAGATAAAGGATTAAAATTGATGTAAAAAAGGATTAAATTGAAAGGTAAAAGACTTATTTTGTAAAGTTGAAACTTAAAGGATTTATTTTGAAATATATCAAACTTATAGGACTAAAACTAAAATTTTCCCTATGAGTTTTATTCCTACTTAACTACATAAATCAAATTATTTTTTTACTTTCTCTTTAAAAGAATTTAAAAATTATGTACAATATTTTTTATTTAGGCAAGAAGTCAATAATGTATTATACAAAAGAGAAAAAAAGTCAAATTTAATTCATTGCTTAAATAAATTGGATAAACCAAACAGACAATATCTATGGTTATGATAGTCATTTTTCGTTATTAACAAAACAATACAATTATCAGGGACGGTGACACGTTGGGGCAGTTGGCACCCCTCCAATTTTATATATATATATATATATATATGATAATTATTTTATAATAATTATATACTCCGTATATTATGTGATAATAATTATTCTCATCCTATTTATCTTAATCTGGTGTGCTGTCGCCGGCACCCAAAAATAAATACCTTAAATACCCACTATGTAGTAGGGAAGTAAGGGTCGATCCCACAGAGAACGGTGTAGTTCGATTGAATAAATTCGTGTTATGAAAGCAGTAAAAAGGGGGGAGTTTGATTGGTGTTAACTAACAAACTACTAGAAAGTATGAAAAATAAAAGTAAGCAATAAAAATAAACAGGAATCAAATATTAAAAACGATCTAGCCCTCGGATTGCTTCCCCTTGAATAATTTAACCAATTTAATTAGTGAACCCGGTAATCTCAATCTAATCTCAAATCTTATCCCTAAACCAGTGGTACGACCAAACTAGTTCGAATTGTTTCTTGAGTTTAATTAATTAGAAAGTACGACCCCCAATTAATCTATCCCTACGAATAACCCTAAAACATGTATTTAAGGTTCAACTCGAGGAACGCATTAAAGAGCTAAAACAATAGAATAAACTAGACCATGAATACGAGACGCTCGTTTCATGCAACCTAGACGTTATTATCCCCTAAGGTGTTCTGCCTTAGTTGTTACGGATATCCACAATAATATAACAATTACGGATTATAAATTGTGAATTAACTAGAATCGATAACAAATAAATTCGGATGGCCAGTCCTAATAAATCTATTGATCAAAACATGCTTCGCATAAAATCAAATAATAACGAAATCGAAATAGGGATTGAGATAAACCGTGAATCATAAAATCAAAAAGGCATAATTAAATCCAGGTTTCACATCCTTGGGCTAGAATACAATCTACCTACTAAACATAATTAAAAGAAGAATAAACGATAAAATCAAACTCATCACGGCGTCTGTCCAATTCCAGATGCTCACGGCCGATCGCCTCCTGCCTCCAATCCCAGATCAATTCACAGCCGCCTCCTGCCTACTTCCTCCTTTATTAAACTCGGCTGAGTAATATATATATATATGGTTGTTGCTTGCTTTTCTAACACCAAAAGCCCAAATAAAAAACATTCACGGCCCAACTAAAAACAAAGCATAATCCTCTTTTCCTTAATTGGACTTTCTTAAGTTGCGGTCCAATATCTTTGGGGGCCCACTTTATGCCAAACGAGCTCATCTATATATTCTTAAAATGCTCCAAATTTACCTGAATTAAATAAGAAAATTAAATATCAAGGTAATTGAAGGACATGTAATAATAAATCGAGAAACACAATAAAATCTCAAATTAATTCTCAAATAATATCTAATTAAACCACAAAAATATGCAATAATCTCGACTCATCAAATCCCCCCACACTTAAACATTTGCTTGTCCTCAAGCAAAGAGAATTAAAGCACACAAGAGATAATTTCAATGGACAACCAACTCAAGAAAACCATCATGAAAATTGCATGTACTTGAGAATTCAAAGCAAGAAATTAGATTACTTTCTATGATTCTCAAAACTAGATTTCTGAGCCAAATTCATAAGTTGCTTGCCTATCTCAATAAACCACAAATTTCAATTCACACTTAACCACAAAATCTCATCAACTCTAGGTTACTCACACCACATTCATGATCCCCTAAAAACTTTAACTTCAGATCACTCGACTCAATTCTCCTTCGAAGTTCAAATCCTATGGTATCCTTCTCCAAATTTATTTTTTTAAGAGCTGCATTTTTTTTTTCTTGCAACTTTAATTCCACCTTGGAATTTTTCAACTTTTTTTTTTTTTTTTTCAAGAGGTCTGCAGCTTCTCTCCACTTTTCGGGTTTTAGCTAAGTTTATTCATTTTTGAACACTTAAGCCCCCTGAAGTAGGTAGTTGTTTCTGCCTTTTTTTTTTTTTTCAAATGAGGTCCGCAGCTCCTCTCTACTTTTCGGATTTTAGCTAAGTTTATTCGTTTACGAACACTTGAGCCCCCTACAGTAGGCAGCTGTTTCAGCCCCTCATTTTTCTCATTACTTTTTTTTCAACTTAGGATACCAAATAAGATTCTTCACTTCTCAAGAAAACCAATACAAGTTCACCAAAATCAAACAATCAAGTACATCATTTCAGGGCATGAATAGACGAAGAACCAATTTAATTTCAAGGCATAAGATATGAATATCAATCGGGCTACTAATCAAGACTCACAACTCATGATTTTAGCAATTTAACAAAAATCCAACAACCAAGAATATAGTCAAGTAACCAATTAAACATGCTTCAAACAACAAACACATCACATAATTCTAATTCCCACATAAAATCCTCTAACAATAAATCATACCCCCACACTTAAATAGGTGCTAGTCCCTAGCACTGAAGCAAGATGTACAAATAACAAACACCATATAGAAATAAAAATAGAGTGGAACGGGGGTACCAGATTTTACGGTGGATCCACCGGAGGTAATTCGGGCTCCATCAAATCTGTACGAACTAGGCTCGAAAGGATGAGCCCTACTGCCCTTTTGCAAACGGAGAGGCATCGGAAATCTGCTACTGGAGGCGACGGCAATCGGTCCTATTAAGCTTGATGTGCAGTCCTGCCTTCGAATTAGGGCAAAAAAAAAAAATTTGGGAGGGTGGCGTCCTCAACAGCGGGTCTGGAATTGGGCACGTCGGTAGCGCAGCGGAGGAGTCGCGCGGCGCTGGGCATCACGCCGCTGCTATTCCTGCGAGAGAGAGTGGGACAGGCCGCTGCAATTCCGACGGAATGGAGTGGTGTCGGTCCTTTGTGTCCAGGTGGTCGGCGCTGCGATGTGGTGGTCCGACGTCAAGAGAGTGTTGGAACAGCGATTTATGGCCGAATTCAGGCCGCGCAGGTGCGACGTGGCGAAGCAGATGGGCTCAGTGGTGGCGCCGTTGGACTGGTCAAGTAGTGGCCGTTGCGATTCCGGCGATAGAGAGGGCGGAACGGCGAGTGTGAGAGAGACGTGGGGTAGGGTTTGCAACTGGGCTTCTCAAATGGTGTATTGGGCTTCTAGAATAGGTCTGCTTGCAAGGAAGAAGTGAATAGAAAATAAAATAAATAAATAAACAATCAAACCAATAAATAATGCGTAAGATTCCAGGAGAGGTGTTGTCTTAAGGCGTGCCCACGCCTTATCTGAAATCTTCTCCTGAAACACAAACACACAAAAACGAAATTAAAAGCAAAAATAGCAAAATAAAAACTAAATAAACATTGGGTTGCCTCCCAATAAACGCCTTTTCTTAACGTCGTTGGCTCGACAATCGACTTCTCTTTCACGTAATCGGAGTAAAATAATCCTCTCTATGTAGTGGCATTTTACATTGCGAAACAATGTTCTCTCCAATCAAGTTCTCATTCCAAAATATCCTTTGCTTGTCAGGGTAAAGCTCGTTCAATACTTTGGCATATCTAGGATTTTGCTCTATCAGCTCAACTAGTGGTATGTTGTTCTCAACCCTTCGAAAGACATCGACTAGTTGCTGCTCCTTAGCATCTTTCTCCACCTTTTTGAGCCTGGAGGAAAAGAGAACTACATTAGTAATAACAGGAATTGATGCACAAGATTTTGCCTTACTTTTTTGTTCTGGTACGCTGACACTGAGGGGGTCAGTGTCTGCTTTTGCGTCCAGATTTTTCTCTACTGATTTTTCAGTAACAACATGCTCGTCTTGTGTCTCAATCTGCTCACTAAGTTCCTCGAGACTTTCCTCTATGTCGATTTGGGTAAGCTCAACAACATCTTCCACTAGATTTTCACCCAATTGTGATTGCAATTGGCTTATGACATTCGTCATTTGGCTCAGTTGCACTTCCATACGCTTTTGGCTAGACTCCATATTCTTTTGTTCATCAGCCATGATCTTAAATTTTAACTGGAGAGTCTCCTGATAACTCAATATGCTCGAAGCCAAAGATTTCACCATATCTTTCAATGCGGATTCAGACTTTTGCTCTGAGGCAGTCCATCCACCATTATCATAAGTCCTCTCATAATTTCTGAATGGTCGAGGCCTATAATCATGGTATTGCTGTCCTATTGCATCATTTAAAATCTGACAGTCATCAGTGGTGTGATCAGTGGTGGAGCAAATTCGGCATGGTCGGATTTCTGGAGTCTTTCCCTTCATCATCATTAGCATCATACTTGCAATTTTCTCCAATGGATCATCCTTTGACTTATGAACCGAATAAGTGCTTTGATAGTCCTCATACCTGAAATTGTACATAGCAGAAAGAATGGAGAGAATAAACCTGCAAACAATTTCTAGAACTTGAACAAGAAGACACTGAAGGGGTCAGTGTTAGTACTAATTGCAGAAGAGCACAAAACAGCAGTAACGTGAAATATTTTTTTTTTTTTGGATTTTTTTTTTCAGAATTTTTTTTTTTTTTTTTGATTTTTTAGAATTTTTTGACAGAAATTAAAAACACAAAAAATTCAATCAAATTTACAACCATTCCCCGGCAGCGGTGCCAAAATTTAGTGTGCTGTCGCCGGCACCCAAAAATAAATACCTTAAATACCCACTATGTAGTAGGGAAGTAAGGGTCGATCCCACAGAGAACGGTGTAGTTCGATTGAATAAATTCGTGTTATGAAAGCAGTAAAAAGGGGGGAGTTTGATTGGTGTTAACTAACAAACTACTAGAAAGTATGAAAAATAAAAGTAAGCAATAAAAATAAACAGGAATCAAATATTAAAAACGATCTAGCCCTCGGATTGCTTCCCCTTGAATAATTTAACCAATTTAATTAGTGAACCCGGTAATCTCAATCTAATCTCAAATCTTATCCCTAAACCAGTGGTACGACCAAACTAGTTCGAATTGTTTCTTGAGTTTAATTAATTAGAAAGTACGACCCCCAATTAATCTATCCCTACGAATAACCCTAAAACATGTATTTAAGGTTCAACTCGAGGAACGCATTAAAGAGCTAAAACAATAGAATAAACTAGACCATGAATACGAGACGCTCGTTTCATGCAACCTAGACGTTATTATCCCCTAAGGTGTTCTGCCTTAGTTGCTACGGATATCCACAATAATATAACAATTACGGATTATAAATTGTGAATTAACTAGAATCGATAACAAATAAATTCGGATGGCCAGTCCTAATAAATCTATTGATCAAAACATGCTTCGCATAAAATCAAATAATAACGAAATCGAAATAGGGATTGAGATAAACCGTGAATCATAAAATCAAAAAGGCATAATTAAATCCAGGTTTCACATCCTCGGGCTAGAATACAATCTACCTACTAAACATAATTAAAAGAAGAATAAACGATAAAATCAAACTCATCACGGCGTCTGTCCAATTCCAGATGCTCACGGCCGATCGCCTCCTGCCTCCAATCCCAGATCAATTCACAGCCGCCTCCTGCCTGCTTCCTCCTTTATTAAACTCGGCTGAGTAATATATATATATATGGTTGTTGCTTGCTTTTCTAACACCAAAAGCCCAAATAAAAACATTCACGGCCCAACTAAAAACAAAGCCTAATCCTCTTTTCCTTAATTGGACTTTCTTAAGTTGCGGTCCAATATCTTTGGGGGCCCACTTTATGCCAAACGAGCTCATCTATATATTCTTAAAATGCTCCAAATTTACCTGAATTAAATAAGAAAATTAAATATCAAGGTAATTGAAGGACATGTAATAATAAATCGAGAAACACAATAAAATCTCAAATTAATTCTCAAATAATATCTAATTAAACCACAAAAATATGCAATAATCTCGACTCATCAAATCCCCCCACACTTAAACATTTGCTTGTCCTCAAGCAAAGAGAATTAAAGCACACAAGAGATAATTTCAATGGACAACCAACTCAAGAAAACCATCATGAAAATTGCATGTACTTGAGAATTCAAAGCAAGAAATTAGATTACTTTCTATGATTCTCAAAACTAGATTTCTGAGCCAAATTCATAAGTTGCTTGCCTATCTCAATAAACCACAAATTTCAATTCACACTTAACCACAAAATCTCATCAACTCTAGGTTACTCACACCACATTCATGATCCCCTAAAAACTTTAACTTCAGATCACTCGACTCAATTCTCCTTCGAAGTTCAAATCCTATGGTATCCTTCTCCAAATTTATTTTTTTAAGAGCTGCATTTTTTTTTTCTTGCAACTTTAATTCCACCTTGGAATTTTTCAACTTTTTTTTTTTTTTTTTTCAAGAGGTCTGCAGCTTCTCTCCACTTTTCGGGTTTTAGCTAAGTTTATTCATTTTTGAACACTTAAGCCCCCTGAAGTAGGTAGTTGTTTCTGCCTTTTTTTTTTTTTTTCAAATGAGGTCCGCAGCTCCTCTCTACTTTTCGGGTTTTAGCTAAGTTTATTCGTTTACGAACACTTGAGCCCCCAACAGTAGGCAGCTGTTTCAGCCCCTCATTTTTCTCATTACTTTTTTTTCAACTTAGGATACCAAATAAGATTCTTCACTTCTCAAGAAAACCAATACAAGTTCACCAAAATCAAACAATCAAGTACATCATTTCAGGGCATGAATAGACGAAGAACCAATTTAATTTCAAGGCATAAGATATGAATATCAATCGGGCTACTAATCAAGACTCACAACTCATGATTTTAGCAATTTAACAAAAATCCAACAACCAAGAATATAGTCAAGTAACCAATTAAACATGCTTCAAACAACAAACACATCACATAATTCTAATTCCCACATAAAATCCTCTAACAATAAATCATACCCCCACACTTAAATAGGTGCTAGTCCCTAGCACTGAAGCAAGATGTACAAATAACAAACACCATATAGAAATAAAAATAGAGTGGAACGGGGGTACCAGATTTTACGGTGGATCCACCGGAGGTAATTCGGGCTCCATCAAATCTGTACGAACTAGGCTCGAAAGGATGAGCCCTACTGCCCTTTTGCAAACGGAGAGGCATCGGAAATCTGCTACTGGAGGCGACGGCAATCGGTCCTATTAAGCTTGATGTGCAGTCCTGCCTTCGAATTAGGGCAAAAAAAAAAATTTGGGAGGTTGGCGTCCTCAACAGCGGGTCTGGAATTGGGCACGTCGGTAGCGCAGCGGAGGAGTCGCGCGGCGCTGGGCATCACGCCGCTGCTATTCCTGCGAGAGAGAGTGGGACAGGCCGCTGCAATTCCGGCGGAATGGAGTGGTGTCGGTCCTTTGTGTCCAGGTGGTCGGCGCTGCGATGTGGTGGTCCGACGTCAAGAGAGTGTTGGAACAGCGATTTATGGCCGAATTCAGGCCGCGCAGGTGCGACGTGGCGAAGCAGATGGGCTCAGTGGTGGCGCCGTTGGACTGGTCAAGTAGTGGCCGTTGCGATTCCGGCGATAGAGAGGGCGGAACGGCGAGTGTGAGAGAGACGTGGGGTAGGGTTTGCAACTGGGCTTCTCAAATGATGTATTGGGCTTCTAGAATAGGTCTGCTTGCAAGGAAGAAGTGAATAGAAAATAAAATAAATAAATAAACAATCAAACCAATAAATAATGCGTAAGATTCCAGGAGAGGTGTTGTCTTAAGGCGTGCCCACGCCTTATCTGAAATCTTCTCCTGAAACACAAACACACAAAAACGAAATTAAAAGAAAAAATAGCAAAATAAAAACTAAATAAACATTGGGTTGCCTCCCAATAAACGCCTTTTCTTAACGTCGTTGGCTCGACAATCGACTTCTCTTTCACGTAATCGGAGTAAAATAATCCTCTCTATGTAGTGGCATTTTACATTGCGAAACAATGTTCTCTCCAATCAAGTTCTCATTCCAAAATATCCTTTGCTTGTCAGGGTAAAGCTCGTTCAATACTTTGGCATATCTAGGATTTTGCTCTATCAGCTCAACTAGTGGTATGTTGTTCTCAACCCTTCGAAAGACATCGACTAGTTGCTGCTCCTTAGCATCTTTCTCCACCTTTTTGAGCCTGGAGGAAAAGAGAACTACATTAGTAATAACAGGAATTGATGCACAAGATTTTGCCTTACTTTTTTGTTCTGGTACGCTGACACTGAGGGGGTCAGTGTCTGCTTTTGCGTCCAGATTTTTCTCTACTGATTTTTCAGTAACAACATGCTCGTCTTGTGTCTCAATCTGCTCACTAAGTTCCTCGAGACTTTCCTCTATGTCGATTTGGGTAAGCTCAACAACATCTTCCACTAGATTTTCACCCAATTGTGATTGCAATTGGCTTATGACATTCGTCATTTGGCTCAGTTGCACTTCCATACGCTTTTGGCTAGACTCCATATTCTTTTGTTCATCAGCCATGATCTTAAATTTTAACTGGAGAGTCTCCTGATAACTCAATATGCTCGAAGCCAAAGATTTCACCATATCTTTCAATGCGGATTCAGACTTTTGCTCTGAGGCAGTCCATCCACCATTATCATAAGTCCTCTCATAATTTCTGAATGGTCGAGGCCTATAATCATGGTATTGCTGTCCTATTGCATCATTTAAAATCTGACAGTCATCAGTGGTGTGATCAGTGGTGGAGCAAATTCGGCATGGTCGGATTTCTGGAGTCTTTCCCTTCATCATCATTAGCATCATACTTGCAATTTTCTCCAATGGATCATCCTTTGACTTATGAACCGAATAAGTGCTTTGATAGTCCTCATACCTGAAATTGTACATAGCAGAAAGAATGGAGAGAATAAACCTGCAAACAATTTCTAGAACTTGAACAAGAAGACACTGAAGGGGTCAGTGTTAGTACTAATTGCAGAAGAGCACAAAACAGCAGTAACGTGAAATATTTTTTTTTTTTGGATTTTTTTTTTCAGAATTTTTTTTTCAGAATTTTTTTTTGATTTTTTAGAATTTTTTGACAGAAATTAAAAACACAAAAAATTCAATCAAATTTACAACCATTCCCCGGCAGCGGTGCCAAAATTTAGTGTGCTGTCGCCGGCACCCAAAAATAAATACCTTAAATACCCACTATGTAGTAGGGAAGTAAGGGTCGATCCCACAGAGAACGGTGTAGTTCGATTGAATAAATTCGTGTTATGAAAGCAGTAAAAAGGGGGGAGTTTGATTGGTGTTAACTAACAAACTACTAGAAAGTATGAAAAATAAAAGTAAGCAATAAAAATAAACAGGAATCAAATATTAAAAACGATCTAGCCCTCGGATTGCTTCCCCTTGAATAATTTAACCAATTTAATTAGTGAACCCGGTAATCTCAATCTAATCTCAAATCTTATCCCTAAACCAGTGGTACGACCAAACTAGTTCGAATTGTTTCTTGAGTTTAATTAATTAGAAAGTACGACCCCCAATTAATCTATCCCTACGAATAACCCTAAAACATGTATTTAAGGTTCAACTCGAGGAACGCATTAAAGAGCTAAAACAATAGAATAAACTAGACCATGAATACGAGACGCTCGTTTCATGCAACCTAGACGTTATTATCCCCTAAGGTGTTCTGCCTTAGTTGCTACGGATATCCACAATAATATAACAATTACGGATTATAAATTGTGAATTAACTAGAATCGATAACAAATAAATTCGGATGGCCAGTCCTAATAAATCTATTGATCAAAACATGCTTCGCATAAAATCAAATAATAACGAAATCGAAATAGGGATTGAGATAAACCGTGAATCATAAAATCAAAAAGGCATAATTAAATCCAGGTTTCACATTCTCGGGCTAGAATACAATCTACCTACTAAACATAATTAAAAGAAGAATAAACGATAAAATCAAACTCATCACGGCGTCTGTCCAATTCCAGATGCTCACGGCCGATCGCCTCCTGCCTCCAATCCCAGATCAATTCACAGCCGCCTCCTGCCTGCTTCCTCCTTTATTAAACTCGGCTGAGTAATATATATATATATATGGTTGTTGCTTGCTTTTCTAACACCAAAAGCCCAAATAAAAACATTCACGGCCCAACTAAAAACAAAGCCTAATCCTCTTTTCCTTAATTGGACTTTCTTAAGTTGCGGTCCAATATCTTTGGGGGCCCACTTTATGCCAAACGAGCTCATCTATATATTCTTAAAATGCTCCAAATTTACCTGAATTAAATAAGAAAATTAAATATCAAGGTAATTGAAGGACATGTAATAATAAATCGAGAAACACAATAAAATCTCAAATTAATTCTCAAATAATATCTAATTAAACCACAAAAATATGCAATAATCTCGACTCATCATAATCTTATCTTAATTATTATATATTTACAAACATTTTAGTGCCACGTGTCACAAAATGATTGGTCTAGTCTATTTTTTCTCAAATCACTTTAGTTCAAAGGTAAAGTCTAGTATGCACTCGAGTGCATGTTGTGCACCCTAGTCCATGTGCACTTTTACTGACTTACACTTTTTGTGGTAAATGGTGTTGCACTTTTCAATTATTACTAAAAATATTATTATACAGTTTAATAATTGAAAAGTGCAACACCATTTACCAAAAAGTGTAAGTCAGTAAACTGAAAAGTGCAACATGGACTAGGGTGCACAACATGCACTCAAGTCCATAGCAGACCGACCCTAGTTCAAAATCTATTTTTTCTTATTAATTTCACCTTTATTAATTTTTTTATTAATCTTTAATCGTGTGTCTATTTTTTAATCTTATCTTTTGAATATTAAAATTTAAATGAAACTCTTTGATATATGAAAATAAAAATATTATTTTTATTTTTTGACACATACATATTAAGTATAGACGAATAAAAAATAAATGCTTGCATGCATACAAAGTTTGAAAGGAGTAATATATTTTTTCATGTGTTTTTTACTTAAAATTATTTCTTCAATAGAGTCAATAATATAGATTGATGGTATATTTGAGAATTATTGTCTAAGTTTTTACTAAGGGTAAAGTCTAGTATGCACTCGAGTGCATGTTGTGCACCCTAGTTCACGTGCACTTTTTAGTTTACTGATTTACACTTTTTGGTAAATGGTGTTGCACTTTTCAATTATTACTAAAAATATTATTATACAGTTTAATAATTGAAAAGTGCAACACCGTTTACCAAAAAGTGCAACATGGACTAGGGTGCACAACATGCACTCGAGTTTAAATTGTTTCGCTTCATTTTGAATCGAACTATCAAAATTTCAAAATAAAATGAAAGACAGCTTGTTCAATTTAATTTAATGAAATGTATTGACAATTTTATCATGTAAAATTTCAATTAATATAATAAGTACATATTATTTTATTTTTAAAGTAATGTTAATCGTAGGGTTGACAACGGGGCAGGTATGAGACGGGTTTGGCCTATCCCAGGACCCGCCCCGCCAAATTTTTTTAGACCCGTTACCCGCCCCGCCTCAATACCCGCCTGAACCCGCCCCGTCCCATCCCACGAACCCGGCAGGTAAATCTGCCCCGCCATCACAAATCTATTTTTTTTATTTGTTATTTTAATAAAATAAAACATAAAAACTACTTTGAACTACAAAAAAATATATATATATAATATACTGTATATACTTTTTTTTAAGCCAATGTATATACTTTTATATATATATATATATATATATATATATATATTTTTAACATAGATATACAATTATTAACATACATATATATATACTGATATACATATATAACTATTAACATACATATATATATATATACTGATATATTTATATATTTTTTAATATACATATACATATAATATATATATATATTAAATATATATGTCTATACGGGTTGGGGTTGGGGTCGGGGTCGGGTCGGGTATATATAAAATCATTACCCGTTCTATACTCGTCGGGTATTATTTGATTGGGTATTTACCCAACCCGGGACCCGTTTGACCGGGTATTTATCCGTCCTGTGCGGGCCGATTTCATGCGGGTCCGAGTTTTTACCCTTCCCATTGCCATCCCTAGTTAATCGGGTCCCCCTATCGAGATTTCCTGGCTCCGTCACTGGCAATTACTATATAGTACTATCATTATTATTCAGTTTTTTGTTTGCAAACCAAGCTCCTCCTAAATTATTTGTGTCCCTCACCTATGCAAGAAAAAAGGGTGTCTAATTGTTTCGCGACCACATATCTTGAAATAATACACTGCAAATGTACGGTGTTTGTAAAAGAAAATATATATGAATTTATTAAAATATTAATCGACAAGTATATATAATTAGTTAAATATTTAAGACAAAAATATTATACTACTTAATTCCGTTTTGAATTAAATGTCTTCTCTAATTTATGTTCATAAATATTTATCTTTTTAGCTATTTTTCTCAATTTATTTCCAATTTATCCCACCTAAAATATCTTTAGTATTTTTTAATTAAGAAATTATTCTATATATTCTGTTAACTTTTAAATAATCAATCATGGTAAGGTAGGGGATGCTACCTAAAGATTCATTAGTAAAGCATATGATCGGGTGAATTGGCAGTATTTGAAATGTGTGTAGACATGATTGAGTTTTTCTTAAATGTGATCAGGTGAATGTTATTTTGTGTCAGATCAGTCCAATATTCATTTAGGGTCAATGAGAATATGGTGGGAGTGTGAGACTGATTGAACCGGGTCGGGCGGGGTCTATGGCCGGAAAACCCGGCCTCTATAGCCCTATCTTCCATCCTTCGTGTGGAAGGGTTGTCAGCATTAATTAAGTGAGCCAACGACCAAGGTAGATTGCATGGCCACAAGGTATGTAGGGGTGCACCTACAATAGCTTGTTATTTTTGGTGTCACCTTACCTCTTAATACGGGGGAGATACCTTGGTTTACCGTCTTTGGTGGGAAGCAATAAATGAGACATTTTTGGGTATCTCAAGAATCGACTTTGGAACAAACTTTAAGGTTGACAAAATAGAAAAAATTTAAAGGTGGGAAAAGAGGTGTTGATTAAAGTTATATATACTACAACTCTTTTGCATGCTAGTTGGAGTTTGAATTAATGCTTGTTTATAGAAATTGTGGGAGAGAAAGGTTTTCAATAACTCCTGATAAATCGATTATTCTGAGAGTGGGCACTGCACATGGCTGCGGCCTACTTTGTATCTACATAGCCTACGCTATCATTGCAGGACCTCAAGTAGTACTGTACTAATGGCGTGCATAGACAGATGATCAAGTTTTATTTGTCACAACAAAGATGATCTGACTTGAAAAACACAAACAATTCTGTCTAAATAAGTTCAATTGGCTAATTGCTCTCCTCTGTATTTAGGTAGCATAAATTGTTTCTCAAAGTGCAATGGCTTTTACCACTGGAGAAACCGAGCAGGTATCATATGTCAACTTTAACTCTTTTCGCATGCATGATTCTAGGCTCTAATTCCAAATGAAGTGATTAAATCATTTTAAGGAATTTTTCGCATGAATTTGGGGTGCAGCAGGTTTTGGTGGAAGAGAAATCATGTGTGAGGATTTTGACGTTGAACAGACCTAAGTTGCTCAATGCACTTTCGGTTGGAATGGTATATATGTATTGTTCAATTGACAATGTCAAGGATTTGTGATTCAATAACACAAGTTTTGTGATACTTTTCTAATATTTGAGCAGAGTATTTGTACAAAATGGTGTCCTTTAGAATTTCAAAAGACTTAGGCAGTGCGCTCAACAAGGTCAGAGCCTGACTTGGATGTATTTTTGCACACTTTTTACAACTATACGATCCCCACAAGCGTAGGGGTTCGTTAGTAGTACGATAAGTATACCAAGTAAAATTTCGTTCCAAGGACTTAATTGAGTGCTAGTGAATCCCTAAAGTTACAAGTAGGCATGCTATTGTAGTAACTAAATGATGTTGTTTGGATTTTCGGGAATAAGCACAAAAATAGTAAACTATATTAACTAAAGTAATAAGAACTAGTGACAAGAAATGACAATCTATCTAACTTTCTTTTGGAAAGTGCAAGGGAAGGGTATTGCCTCGGGTGTTTCCGTTTCATGAGCTATTAAGTGAACTAGTGAACCAATTACATGATTTTGCTACAAATTTTGGTTAAGTTAAAGGCATAGGTAAACATCGTGCATTGATTAGCAATTATAGGATCTAACCAAATACCATAATCCCCTAAGATAGTGTTTCATAAGCACTTTCAACACGGTTACTAATGCTTATGAAACGCCCTCTCACCAAACTCCTAGACGACTTCTACTGGTTTAGTGTCTAAGGTTGTCGGTCTAGCCATTAACACCCCTCTCGGGTGAGCTAATTACTAATTAACTTCTATTCAATTGATCAAAGCTCACACTCACACTCCCAATCATGCTACCCAACTCTCGTTGCAATAATCATAATCGAACATGCTTGCTAATAGGGTTGATCAACCAAATGAATCAATCAAAGTACAACTCTAGAAACATAAAAACCCAAATTATAAGCTAATCATGCAATTAATCCACAATTACACTAAATTCTCATCAAAACATCCACACCCAAGACAATTGAGGATTAGCCCATGGTTCTAGAAGAGAATCCCATGGCTACAACAACAAATAACATCAAACTCATAATAAAATAACAAGAGATTGAAGAAATTAAGAAAATACCAAATTGAATTGCAAAATAGAGTAATATCACCTTGATCATACGAATTTAGCTACAAAACGAGGTAATAGACAATGCCCGATGATAATCGTAGCTTGATTTGAAGTAAAAACCACTATTCTATCTAATCTATTGAAGAAATTGAACTAAAAATGAAGAACACCTACAACTATGTGAATGTGTGTGTGGAAAAATGCTTCTAAAAGGGGTTCTTCTCTGGATTTTAAGAAAGGGAGTTTGTATAGTGTTTGGGAAGGGTTTGAATGGCATAATTGCAAGTTGATCCCTCAAAAATGGAGAAAATACGAGTTTGGCACCGAAATTGGGGTGACTCGACCGAGTTGGGGTCACTCGGCCGAGTGGAACACTTAAGAAGCGTGTAGCAACTCTTTCCAGCCGAAACTCGGCCGAGTGAGGGTCACTCGGCCGAGTGGTCTTCAATTCCAGGAGCTACGACATTCAACCTTACTCGACCGAGTTGGCTCACTCGGCCGAGTGCGCAGTAAAATGCAAAATTGCAGATTCGGCCGAGTAACCTTACTCGGTCGAGTGATGTCCGATTCCAGGAGCTACGCATTCAACCTTACTCGGCCGAGTTGGCTCACTCGGCCGAGTGCGCAGTGAAGTTCAAAGTTGCAGATTCGGCCGAGTAACCTTACTCGGTCGAGTGCCTCTTCCCCTTCTCGTTCCATGCATAACTTTCGCCTCGGATGTCGGATTGACTCGATTCCTTTGGCTAATCCACTCCGTTTTTCGAGACGAATCCAATCGTGCACTCCTCTTTCCGGTCCGATCACTTGTGGTATGTGTTTTGCTCTGATTTCCATCGTATTTCCTACACAATCGACAAAACACAACCTTTCTCTCATTTCGGCTTAAACAATCATATTCACTGTATAATTCAATGAAATCAACATCAAATGAGCTTCAAATATGCATCTAAATCGTGTAAATTCCACCCGAATCAACTCCCCCAAACTTAAAGTGTTGCTCGTGCTCGAGCAACGAAAGAATTACAACATGAGGGTGAAATTTACAACTAGATGATCAATGAAAGATCCCACGTATCAAATGACATGAAATGAATTCTTCTTCCTCAAGATACATTCTTAAAATGATCACAAGTTCAATATTGAAGATCCAACTCATTACTCACACATGCTCTACACACAACAACAAGTGATGGTGATGACAATATCAAGATGTTCAAGTTTATCTCACAAGAAATAGTATTTCACTCAAACAAATTAAGGACAATAAGCACTCATCAATCAAATCATGCATTGCAATTGCCATAAGCTTGCCCAAGCTCTACCATCTTTCCACCACAAACATGTTCAACAATGAGATCAATAGGGCTTAACCAAGGACGTAACATTGGCTCTTTGGAAACGGTGGGAAGAATTTGGGGAATGTGACTCGACTAGTGGAGGACAACGAACCATTTTTTTTTTCTTTTCATTTTTCTCATTTCATTCAAAACAAACCATCCATCATCCTCACTTTTCTTTTCATTCTCAAGAATTTTCTTCCTTTGTTTCTTTCAAGAGTCTACTTTTTGCTCTTAAGCACATGTTTTTGGGAGATCCCCTCTTCTCTCTTTTTATTTTATTTTTCACTCTCTTTTCTAGGGGCTCCCATTTTTTATCCCTTTCTTTTGTTTCTCATCTTTTCTTTCTTTTTTTTCTTTGCTCAAACACCCCACACACATTTCAATCAAAATTCATGTTTTTCCACTTTTCACTTGTCCTCCACTAGTAAAGGGCAAAGGCTTAATAAGTTCAAGAGGTTAAACATTGTAGGTTGCCAAAAGATCAAGTTTTAAGGCTCAAATTGGCTAACTACGGAAACTTCTTTTTGGTATGGGAATATTTGGCTAAGTGACTATTAATAACAAAAGATGGCCTAAATCATATCCCATTATTTCACACACTTGTGGTTTCAAGCAAGAACTTGGGCAAGTTCTAGAAAAACAAGCAATGAATTGATTCACTCACAAATGAAATAAACCGGATTAATGCTCGGTTCAAAGCTCAACTCTCACCGGTTCATTAAAGACTCAAACATTCATCAATCACCACCACACATAACTCATTGTGCATGCAAAACATCCATAGGCAACAAGATGACAACAACACAAACAAAATGATTTATTACAATCATGTACACATTCAAGGAATCAAATTCACAACAAATCACTATAAAATGTGTCTCAATGATCATTAAAGCTCAAATTACACACATACACAAGAGTACACATTGGTGTCAATAGAAAATGTAAAAACGAACATACCCCCCCAAACTTTTTCATTGCAAAGCAATTAAAAGTTTGGAAAAATAGTGTTGCATTGATATTGACACCAAGTGCTAACCATACAATTCTACACACATGGGCCACTATCCCAACAATTAACCTAAGAGTAGCTAAGCAATCAATATTATGAACAAGAATATAAATTCCACTACCCCCCCAAACATAGTAATTGCTATGCAATTCCTAAGTTTGGAGTGGCGTACCTCTCACGATTGCTATAGCTACACCTTCTTCGAAGCTCAAAGTTCCACTTTCGATCTCCAATCGTCCATTCGATCCAAGCTTCTCCAACTAACATCAAAACTCACAAACACATCAAACTAAACTAACAAAGCAAATAAAATGAGCAAGAAATGAAATAAAGCAAGTAAAAATGGGTTGCCTCCCATTTAGCGCTAGGTTTAACGTCCTATGCCGGACGGAACTTAACAAGTTCATACTTCTCTTTCTTTGAATGGAGGATGATAGTACTTGACATTGTGCTCATCGGTGATGAACACTTCATCCTCCTCACTTTCCAACGCAATGCCTCCTCCATAGACCAATTTCTTCATGACAAACATTTTCCTTTCCTTGATCTTCATCTTTCCAAGGACTTCCATCACTCCCAAGGTGCCCCATACCACCTTATCTCCAATTTCAAAACCCTTTTCGATCTTCCTCTCCCTTAAACTCTTCCTTTTCCTTTCTTCATCTTCACTATCCTCAAGGAACTTATCAAAACTCTTCTCCTTATAAAACTCCCCCAAACTTGAGTTTTGCTCAAGTTTGGGAGTTTGCCTCAATTTGTTATCATCTCCCGGATCTTTAAATGGGACTTTTGGTAATGACTCTTTCACATAAATGTCACATTCTTGGATGGAGGGGGATTCCTTCTTTCTTGGGGAACTCTCAATTGAGCCATACTTGGAGAAAATCACTTTCTCTCCATTCACCTCCAATGTTACCTCCCCTTTTCTCAAATCGATGTTTGCTCCTCCCGTGGCAAGAAATGGCCTCCCAAGAATCAATGGGATATTTACATCTTCTTTCATATCTAACACCACGAAGTCGGCCGGAATGATGAACTTGTCAATCTTCACCAATACATCTTCAATGATCCCTTTAGGATGGGTGATGGAACGATCCGCTAATTGGAGAGTAATTGATGTGGGCACTACTTCTCCAAGTCCCAAACGCTTGAAGATTGAAAGTGGCATCAAATTGATGCTAGCTCCCAAATCACAAAGGGCTTTCATCATGGGACCATCACCAATTTCACATGGGAGAGTGAAACTACCGGGATCCTTGAGCTTTTCGGGAGGAGTTCGTTGAAGGATAGCACTACACTCTTCGGTCAACTTGATCTTCTCATCATCCACTAGTTTCTTTTTGTTTGCTATTGCATCCTTTAGAAACTTCATGTAATGAGGTATTTGCTCTAAAGCATCCGACAGTGGAAGATCAATGTGGATTTTCTTGAAGATATCCAAAAACTTCCCGAACTTCTCATCCATTTTCTTCATGTATCTTCCCGGGTATGGAAGTGGCTCATATGTAATGGGCACCCCCCATCTATCACAAGGTACCTCAAGCTTCTTCTTTTTCAAATCTTTGGCAATTCTCCACTTTGGAATTCTTGGAGCAACCTTTCCACTTCCAACTTTTTCTATCCTCTTCTTTTCCTCTTCCTCCCTTTCTTTTGCCTTCAACACTTCACCCTCTTCCAATTCAATTGAAGAAACTCCATAATGTTCACCACTTGAAATTGTAATAGCATTACAATGCTCACGTGGGTTTACCTCGGTGTTTGAGGGCAATTTACCCTTTGTATGTTGAGATCCAATGGAAGTTGCCAATTGTCCCATTTGAAATTTCATCGATTTTTGATTACTCATGAGTTGGGCAAGCATTGAGTCGGTGGACTTTTGGTTACTCATGAGTTGAGCAAGCATTGAGTCGGTAGATTTTTGGTTACTCATGAGTTGGGCAAGGATGGAGTCGGATGCTTCGGATTTCTTCTCACTTGTCTCCATTCTCTTCATGAGGAGTGCAAGAAGCTCATCCGTGGAGGACTTCCCTTCTCCACTTGGAAGTTTTGCACCGGGATCAAATCCGGGAGGATATTGAATAGCACCTTTAGGATTGGAATATGACAAGTTCTCATTCCTCCGAAAATTCGAGTTTTGAGGAGCTTGGTATTGAGGGGATGGTCCCCATTGTCCTTGAGATGATGAAGATTGCCCTTGGAATCGGTTTTGAGGAGGAGCTTGATATCCTTGACCGCGATTTTGATATGGTGGTTGACCTTGATATTGTCGATTCCCTTGAAAATTTTGTGGGTATCCTTGTTGACCCATGTATTGCAAGAAATTAAGAAATACCAAATTGAATTGCAAAATAGAGTAATATCACCTTGATCATACGAATTTAGCTACAAAACGAGGTAATAGACAATGCCCGATGATAATCGTAGCTTGATTTGAAGTAAAAACCACTATTCTATCTAATCTATTGAAGAAATTGAACTAAAAATGAAGAACACCTACAACTATGTGAATGTGTGTGTGGAAAAATGTTTCTAAAAGGGGTTCTTCTCTGGATTTTAAGAAAGGGAGTTTATATAGTGTTTGGGAAGGGTTTGAATGTCATAATTGCAAGTTGATCCCTAAAAAATGGAGAAAATACGAGTTTGGCACCGAAATTGGGGTGACTCGGCCGAGTTGGGGTCACTCTGCCCCGGCAGGTAAATCTGCCCCGCCATCACAAATCTATTTTTTTTATTTGTTATTTTAATAAAATAAAACATAAAAACTACTTTAAACTACAAAATATATATATATATATATAAAATATACTGTATATACTTTTTTTTAAGCCAATGTATATACTTTTATATAATATATATATATATATATTTTTAACATAGATATACAATTATTAACATACATATATATACTGATATACATATATAACTATTAACATACATATATATATATATATACTGATATATTTATATATTTTTTAATATACATATAATATATATATATATATTAAATATATATGTCTATACGGGTTGGGGTTGGGGTCGGGGTCGGGTCGGGTATATATAAAATCATTACCCGTTCTATACTCGTCGGGTATTATTTGATTGGGTATTTACCCGACCCGGGACCCTTTTGACCGGGTATTTATCCGTCCTGTGCGGGCCGATTTCATGCGGGTCCGAATTTTTACCCTTCCCATTGCCATCCCTAGTTAATCGGGTCCCCCTATCGAGATTTCCTGGCTCCGTCACTGGCAATTACTATATAGTACTATCATTATTATTCAGTTTTTTGTTTGCAAACCAAGCTCCTCCTAAATTATTTGTGTCCCTCCCCTATGCAAGAAAAAAGGGTGTCTAATTGTTTCGCGACCACATATCTTGAAATAATACACTGCAAATGTACGGTGTTTGTAAAAGAAAATATATATGAATTTATTAAAATATTAATCGACAAGTATATATAATTAGTTAAATATTTAAGACAAAAATATTATACTACTTAATTCCGTTTTGAATTAAATGTCTTCTCTAATTTATGTTCATAAATATTTATCTTTTTAGCTATTTTTCTCAATTTATTTCCAATTTATCCCACCTAAAATATCTTTAGTATTTTTTAATTAAGAAATTATTCTATATATTCTGTTAACTTTTAAATAATCAATCATGGTAAGGTAGGGGATGCTACCTAAAGATTCATTAGTAAAGCATATGATCGGGTGAATTGGCAGTATTTGAAATGTGTGTAGACATGATTGAGTTTTTCTTAAATGTGATCAGGTGAATGTTATTTTGTGTCAGATCAGTCCAATATTCATTTAGGGTCAATGAGAATATGGTGGGAGTGTGAGACTGATTGAACCGGGTCGGGCGGGGTCTATGGCCGGAAAACCCGGCCTCTATAGCCCTATCTTCCATCCTTCGTGTGGAAGGGTTGTCAGCATTAATTAAGTGAGCCAACGACCAAGGTAGATTGCATGGCCACAAGGTATGTAGGGGTGCACCTACAATAGCTTGTTATTTTTGGTGTCACCTTACCTCTTCTTAATACGGGGGAGATACCTTGGTTTACCGTCTTTGGTGGGAAGCAATAAATGAGACATTTTTGGGTATCTCAAGAATCGACTTTGGAACAAACTTTAAGGTTGACAAAATAGAAAAAATTTAAAGGTGGGAAAAGAGGTGTTGATTAAAGTTATATATACTACAACTCTTTTGCATGCTAGTTGGAGTTTGAATTAATGCTTGTTTATAGAAATTGTGGGAGAGAAAGGTTTTCAATAACTCCTGATAAATCGATTATTCTGAGAGTGGGCACTGCACATGGCTGCGGCCTACTTTGTATCTACATAGCCTACGCTATCATTGCAGGACCTCAAGTAGTACTGTACTAATGGCGTGCATAGACAGATGATCAAGTTTTATTTGTCACAACAAAGATGATCTGACTTGAAAAACACAAACAATTCTGTCTAAATAAGTTCAATTGGCTAATTGCTCTCCTCTGTATTTAGGTAGCATAAATTGTTTCTCAAAGTGCAATGGCTTTTACCACTGGAGAAACCGAGCAGGTATCATATGTCAACTTTAACTCTTTTCGCATGCATGATTCTAGGCTCTAATTCCAAATGAAGTGATTAAATCATTTTAAGGAATTTTTCGCATGAATTTGGGGTGCAGCAGGTTTTGGTGGAAGAGAAATCATGTGTGAGGATTTTGACGTTGAACAGACCTAAGTTGCTCAATGCACTTTCGGTTGGAATGGTATATATGTATTGTTCAATTGACAATGTCAAGGATTTGTGATTCAATAACACAAGTTTTGTGATACTTTTCTAATATTTGAGCAGAGTATTTGTACAAAATGGTGTCCTTTAGAATTTCAAAGGACTTAGACAGTGCGCTCAACAAGATCAGAGTCTTATCAAAATCTTCCTCTAACTTGACATCTAAATTTTCTAGATCATCAAGGATCCTGTTGAACTCATCCAGCTGATCCGGAATAGGCTTGTCATCACCCATTCTGAAGGCATACAACTTCTACTTCGAATAGAGACGTTTAGCTAAGGTTTTAACCATGTAGATTTTACCCAGCTTGTCCCAAACCTCTTTCGCGGATTTCTCTTTAATTAGTCACTTCTCTCAAAACCTTATCACCAAGGCAGAGCAGAATAGTGCTTCGAGCATTCTTGAGAAACTTGCTCCTTTCAGTAGCAGCTGAGGCAGATTCCCCGGCTGGAGCTGTAGGTTCTTCGAGCGCATCGAACAAACCTTGATGTTCTAGAAGAGCCTGCATCTTGACTCTCCAAAGCCCAAAGTCTAAGGTGCCTGAGAACTTCTCAATATTATACTTGGTCAAATTCTCCATCTCCGATCTGGAAATTGCTTCAAGGACGACTCTCGATTCCCACAGACGGCGCCAATTGTTGAGTAATCCGTAAGATTAGACGTCTCTAAACATTACAGAAAACGATCCCGATAACAATCTAACAAAGATAGCAATTCACAAATATAAACAGACGAGAATAGAAAACAAAGCACACAAGAATTTAAGTGGTTCGATCAACTTGATCTACATCAATTAGACACACGACTTCAATCTTGATTGATAAAAGAAATGTTTACACACTCAACACTCGGAAAGAGATTTCTCCTCACTTCACTCATGAACTCACAACTCAAGACGAATGCTCGTAAGCGTCAAACTTTACAATTACAAGCTATGGGATATTTATAGGTATCAAGATTGATTGCATCGTGTGTTGATTGCGTGATCATTGTCAGGCTAGAGTTTGTTGTAACCGCCTAACAAACTCACGTGTTCAGCATTTCCCAATCTGAATTGACAACCTTACCCTTCACTTGTTCTCTTAATAGATGACACAATCAGAAGACTACTAGAAGACCTCCCTCTTCTGTTTGACTCTTCTGATATCCAACACTTAGCCAAAAAGACTAATTCTGCAAACAGACATCATATATGACATCTTCTAATCTTAACAACTTAGCTGATTCTAATCATCACCTTCTCTTCTGACTGGAATCCTCCACTCATCTGATCAGGCCTAAGTTAGCTTGCCTGACTCCACCAACTGATACGTTCAACAACTGAGTCAATCAACAGACTACTATCAGCTGAGTACACCAACTGATACTTCCAACAAGCTGAGTACACTATTAGACTAAAACTCTGTTGATTTCACCAGACGAGTACAACTCATCTGATTTGAGATTATGAGATAAACCTCACAAAGGTGAAGGGTCCTTTGGTAATAACCCTGAGCATCTCATCATGTTGGCAATCTAGGTGTGCCCTCATTCTGATTTTCAAAAAATCATAGTTCTCAATTGAGAACATTAGTTGTTTATGATGAGAAATATGGTTGACAATATTAGGACCAATGTTGTTGAAGTTATCTACTGCATCCCCTTCAACTGCATTGTTAGGCATACTTGCAAATGTATAATATTAAGCACAAAGTATGTATGCATGAGTTTTTCAGAAAGATCAGTTCAGTGATCACACTAAATTGGTTCTGAAAATCAAAATGAATTTTCAGAAGTAGTGGTCTTTGAACCCCTGCTCTAATACCATTTGTTTGTTCTGAAAGGAGTCCGATACAAGTGTATCGGGGGAATACACTTGTGTATGCAAATTCTTTTCTTTTAAAAAAATCAGCTATAAGGAGAGTTGTCTGAACAAATTCTCTGAGTATGTATAACTTTGATTAGATAATCAAACTATTGAGAACTATGAAGTAATCAATTGAATTGCGGAATTATGCTTGAACCTATATATTTAAACTCCTTTAAGTTTTGAAAAACTTCTTACACATAAACTGGTTTTTAGGGAACTTGGCCCAAAATAGTTTTGCACAGTTTATAGTATGTATTTTTGGAAGATCAAGTTTGCGTGCAGTGTATGAATATGTTACTTATATGAAAAGTGCAGTAAGTAAATAACACAATGGTTTATAGTGGTTCAGAGACTCAAGCTCGTACATCCACTTCCCTGATTGAACAGATAATTCCTTCACTCTTGTAATTATCTTATTTTATAGTGTGCACTGAACAACCACACTACTCCTTAGTGCCTTGATCCCTAGAAATTCTGAGTCATAGTACTCAATCTATTCGAACTATTTAAATGTTTTGAAAACTAAGAATGATATATTCTTATGAGCTTGAAGACTTGTATGCTTGAGAGCTTGTAGTTTTCTTGACTTGTTGGATTGTAGATTGGTTCCTTGAATTGTTTCCAACCTACAATATTTATAGAGTAAAGTGAGGATATGAGACAATCTCAAATTGTTTATTTCCAGCATTCAGGAACTGTGAAAGTGACATGTCTTCAGTTTGGGGAAGAAACGCTAAACATTTTTGTCTTGACTTGAGTGGCTCTTCTCCCAATGTTTGACTTGACTTCTTAACGGGTCAACTTGAAGACATTCTCCTTAAAAGTTGATTCTTGTCTAAAAGACAACATTCCTTATGATCAACAAGACAAATTTGTGCTCTTCCTTATCTCATCGAGTTGGCTTATGAGCAGTGTTCTTCAGTTTAGTTGGCTTCCCATCTTTACCGATTGTTACTTGAATCAATCTTGATGAACATTTCCTCTCATATAAGTGAGATTGGCTTGATCAACATTGTTGTCCCTTGGCTTAAAATATATTTTATCTTGATCTTCTCTTCTGATCAACTCTTCTGATCTTTTGAGCAATCAACGTAAGGTTGGCTCTTTTGATCTAGTCTTTTGATCTTGAGTCATCAGCAGGGTTGTCTTTTACTAATCTTGAGCGTAAGTGAACTTGATTTATATGATTTACTAAGCTTATGTTCTCCCTCAACTAATGCTTTCTAGCATCTATAGCTTCTAACACATTAGTTGTTCAATTAACTAACTGAACTATATGTTCCAATAGTGCTGAAACATACCTAATCAAATTGACTTTTGTATTGAATTAGGAGTAAAAACAAAATTTAGGATCTTAAAACCTCAAAATGATCCCTATATTGTGGATGCTCTAACTCGTGATGAGGACTTCTCAGAGTGGGCACATGGCCATGCCCTCCTTTGTATTGTACTCCGTACTTCTTTTTGTAGTTATGCGTGCATAAATGAAACTTCTATTTAACACGACATAAATTATAATTAAATTGTACATGCATTTACTTGGCAAAACATAATTGCAATTCTGTTGAATCCGTACGTTGTCGAAGTACTGCAATGGGTTGTACCAGTGGAGAATTAACCGACCCGGTATGTATGTGAATTTTAACTCTTTTCACATCATTCTACGTACCTTCAAATTTAAGGAATTTTTCAGATGGGTTTATTCTTTAACTCTAATTCTAAGTATTGTTTTGCTGGATTTTTCAATTTATGTTGCGTTTAAAGTGATGGAATTTGGGGTGCAGCAGGTTTTGGTGGAAGAGAAATCATGTGTGAGGATTTTGACCTTGAACAGGCCTAAGCAGCTTAATGCACTTTCGGTTGAAATGGTATATATGTATTGTTCAATTGGTTGCTCCTCCTAGTCAATGTCGAGGATTTGTGATTCAATAGCACAAGTTTTGTGATCTTGTTTTTTGTTTAATATGAAAGATACACTTGTGATATTTGAGCAGAGTATTTGTACATGAAGCGGTTCTTGATGTTGTATTTATTTATAGGACTGACTGAAGAAAACAAGTTTTATATGTGTGGGGGGAGTCTGATTGTTATGTATGTGTTGTGATTTGTTGGTATTAACCTAAAATATACTGTATGCACATATTTTGAGCATATGTGCTGAAATTGTTGTTGATGATCATACTGTAGGCGCCTTTGTTGGAGCTTTTTCTTGCCTTTGAACAAGACTCTTGTGTCAAGTTGATAATTCTAAAGGTAAATAAATTCCCATCACATTTAGGCCAAATTTCAACTACAGCAACAGAACAACGAATTCGACCTTGAAACCAGCTGACATTGGAACATTCATTTGTAGATTTCTCATCGTCTTTCAATATCTATGTTTATACATTTGTGAGAGCCTTCAGAGCATATATGTACTGTGATGCATTATTTTAATCTCTGTAGCTGTTTGTGTAACAATAATAATAATAGGGAAAAGGAAGAGCATTCTGTGCTGGAGGCGATGCAGCAGTCATTGCTCGTGACATTAATCAAGGTAGAAAGCAGCACTTGGATGGTTATACCTTCTGAACAATGACTTTAGGTTGCCCTGTAAATTATGTTTGGAATTTTATCGAGGTTTGTGCATGCAAGTCGATTTCAATAAAGTTACATTTTTGCTAAAATTACATATTTATTTAGGATTTATATAATAATTTTCATATTTTATTTGGTTGAATTTTTAATAATTTTATTTAATAAGGCTTTTCTAAACTATTTTTTCTGGTTACATTCTGACTTGTCATAATCAAAATTGGTCTACTCCTTTCCTGAACTTTTCTATTTCTTTGTACATGTGTGTAGCCATTCTTTGTACATTATATGCTTAATATTTTCCATGATCATGATCAGGTAATTGGAAGTCAGGTGCAAATAAATTCAGAAGGCACTTAACACTGGACTATGTGATAGCTACATACAGTAAATCCCAGGTGCTAATTTTGCTTCTTTTTTTTTTCCAGTTAAATTCCTCTGTGGTTTGCTGGCTCATTTCAAATATACTATTTGTTGAAAGGTTTCAATTCTTAATGGAATTGTCATGGGGGGAGGAGCTGGTATTTCTATACATGGCAGATTCCGCATTGCTACAGAGAATACGGTATTTATCTTTTTCTTTCTTTCTTTATGTTATACTATGAATTTACATCTTTGTTTTGATCATCTGACTCTGGCGCTAAACCTCTCAAGTTAGTTGTTGTTATTCCTAAAACTGTATAACTTAAACTAGTAAATACATTGATATGTTAATATAGTGCATTTGGAGGAAAATCATTCCCTTTTGATATATACTTTGATTGAATGATGTTTTATGATATTAGCATGTAAATCTTGTTGCAGCTTTTTGCTATGCCTGAAACAGCGTTGGGACTCTTTCCAGATGCAGGTGCTTCTTACTTTTTGTCTAGACTCCCTGGATTTTTTGGTAATTTCTTTATGCCCTCTCGTGTTTTTCCACTTCCGCCTGTTTTGAGGTATAGATGTGTAGCTTTTGTATCCTGCTTAGATCTATCAGAAAAGGAACTAGTATTTGGATTCTGTGTATGCATGTCTGATACTAGGGGTATGCAAAGTATGGTCCAGACCGACCAAACCAAACCATTAAATATGGTTCGGTTTTTGGTTTACGGTTCGATTTTCGGATTTGAGCATTGAATTTTTTTTAGTATGGTTTTCAATATTGAAAAACTGCAAAAACCAAACCAATTCGAACTAATATTATATATATATATATATTATAATATTATATATTAGTATATACTTATTTATAATTTTATTTTGATAGTATTACTACTCCAATTCGCAAATACTTGATTAATAATGTTATGTATAGAAGCAAATTTTTTATTTTGTCTATTGAGATTGCGTTTTACATGTTTATTAAATATTTTGTAGGAAAAAAATGAGAAAAAATTTGGTTCGTTCAAAACCGACCAAAATATTATGGTTTCAAACCGAACGATTTTTATAAATACGGTTTGGTTTACGATATACCGACCAAACCGCCAGTTGCACACCCCTATGGCCCTATCTGATACACCTCAAATGTCTATTAGTCGATTCTCTTATTTTTGCTTATATTTGTATGCTTGTGCAATAATATTAACTAGTATCATTTCTCAGAAATTAGACTTTCCTTGCAGGAGAGTATGTTGGTCTAATAGGTGCAAGGTTGAATGGCGCCGAAATGCTTGCATGTGGTCTAGCAACTCACTTTCTTCCATCACAGGTAACAATTATTGAATGTAATCAATCTGCATAGTTGATATATTATTAATGAATCAACTAATTCCATGGTTGGACAGAGATTACCATTGCTGGAAGAAGCACTTATTAAAGCAGATTCCACTGCTCCAGAGCTTATCTCTTCTATAATTGACAGATTCTCAGAGATGCCAAATTTGAAGAAGAATAGCGCTTACCACAGGTCTCATTATTATTATCAATTCAAGCATCATAAATTACTTCGTACTATCTACTGTTCCTTGTGAATTTTGTCACTGTAATTGAAATAGATAGTTAGTCTCCCCTTGCTTCATTAAATGTTTCAGAACTTGTGTAATCTTAAATAAAAATATTAATATTAAAGGCTCAGTTTGTTTGTTTTGTTTAATTCCTTATGTTGTTAGGTTTCAGCTAGTAATCAATTTTTTTGTGACTATACTCTGCAGGTTGGATATCATAAACAAATGCTTTTCTCCAACCACTGTTGAACAAATTATAGCTGCCCTTGTAAGATAACAACAAATTATGTCTGTTTCCACCTCCAATTTACGTACAGTTTCTTCTGATTGTTTGTGTTGATGATTTGTAGGAGAAGGAGAAGGAGAAGAAGGATGATTGGATCTCTTCCACCATTCACTCATTAAACACAGCTTCCCCTACCAGCCTTAAAATTTCTCTAAGATCGGTGAGCATTCTTAGTTTGTTTTGATCGGACGAAATCTCTCAGAAGTCACATTTTTGGACATTATCTCCTGCAGATTAGAGAAGGGAGACTACAGGACATTGGTAAATGCCTCGTTAGAGAATTTAGAATGGCTTGCCATGTGATGCGCGGAGAAATTAGCAAGGATTTTGTCGAGGTACTATTCAAATTAACTCAAACGAACCCTCACTATATTCCCAAACTTAAATATTGCCTAATTAATTTGTGTATTTTAAAACCAGGGATGCAGAGCAATACTGTTTGACAAGGATAATAATCCAAAGGTGCATCATCATTTTTCCTCTAGTCTAGCATTTGTAATATGAAACAAGTATCATCAGAGTGTTTATTCTTGCCAATGTATATCTTAGTCTAGTCTAGAGTTTGTAATATGAAACAAGTATCATCAGAGTGTTTTTTTCTTGCCAATAATATATATATCTTTGTTGTGATTTTGCAGTGGAAGCCCTCCAAGTTAGAGTCCATCAGTGCTGAAATGGTCGACCGTTGCTTCTCAAAGGTGAATGAGGATGATTGGGAAGATTTGAAACTCCCGGCGAGGCACAACTTGCCTACATATGTCATTGCTAAACTTTAAATTCAGTTGTTGATGGCTTTAAGTCAAGAATGTGAGGATTCCCCAGATAATGTCTTTATAATAATTATAGCCAAATAAATGCAATAAATTTGAACAGTGAGTTGTAGACACTGCACGTTTTTACTTGAGCAATAGAGATTACATTCTGGAAACTCTGATTGAAATTCCAATGCTTTAAATTTTACATTACAGGATAGGAGAAAATTGATTACAAGAATAAAAATGCAATTCTTATAAAAACTTTTGTTTGTATAACTCCACTTATTGTACATCTTAAAACAATTTCAACTTATTTTTTTGTGAACACTCCATCACCAATTAATTCACCATGAACACATGATCTTGTCATAGATATATACCATCTAATGAGTAACATTAATTTTGTTATAAACCATTCATTAATGGAGTTCTTGTTTGAGAGGTGTAGAGGTGTTAGAAATGAATGAGAAATCATTTTCAACTTTTAATGTGATACCTCAGTAACCCCGAAAAAAATGGCGCTAGAGAGAGAAAGAGAGTTAGAGAGAGAAAGAGGGAGAGAGTATGAGAGTAGGGAGGAGAGAGTGTCTCCGGTTCATCAGCTCCACTGGAATCGCCAGAACCCCCAGCCTTATCCCAAACACACATTCAATTCCGCAACCCAAAACGCCCATACCAACCATTCGAGCCGAGCCAGAGCAACCTACCCTTACTGGAACCTACCCTTACCCCACACCATTAACCCATCTGTTCGGCTCAACCCCAATAACACCACACGAAGAAACCCTAACCCAAACCCAATCCCTAATGGTAAGCACCATCAACCCCAGATTGCAAGAGAGAGTAGAAGGTTCCAAAACTTCAGCCTTGACCGCCGAGTGTTCGTCTCCAACTTTCCGGAGGATTGGAAGGAGAGAGATCTGTTTGAATGTCTCCGCAGGTTTGGAAAGATAGTGGATGTATTCATTCCTACTGGAAGGACGAGAGTAGGCAGAAGATTCGCATTTATCAGGTTCCTAGGCAATGGTAGCATAGAAGTAATCGCAGAAGAGATTGATAAAATGTGGATAGGAACAAGAAAGGTTAGAGCGGCGGTTGCTCATCAGTCCAGATCGAGGAGGCACATTCAGGAATCCAGAGCCCGCCCGAAGAGCTATCCGGTGGAGGGGGGTTTCAGGGATGAACGCAGTTTTGCAGAGGTCTCAGGAGGGAGAGGGAGGTGGCCCAAACCTCCGAGAGGCAATATTATCCATCCTGAAGAGATTGTGGTGGAAGGTTACGCCAGGGAGGAAGATGTTAAGTGGGCAAGTGCTTGTGTGGTGGGAGAAGTAACAAATGAGGAACTCCTAAACACCATTGAGGATGTGTTAGCAGAAGGGGGATACGAAAACTACAATACGTTCCATATGGGAGGGCTAAAGGTTCTCCTCACCCCATATCAAAATGCGGAGGGAGGGAACATCTTAAAGGAGGATGAAGCCTGGATCCGAGATCGGTTCAAAAGCTTGAGGAGTTGGACCCCGGAAGACGTGGTGAGAATCAGAACAGTTTGGGTCTCGTTATATGGAGTTCCTCTACACTCATGGAATGAGGAGACATTCACAGCGATAGGGTCATTGTTTGGAAAAGTCCATGAGATTGATCAGTACACAAGCCTCAAGAAGGATCTATCCCACGGTAAGATCAGAATTGCTACGAATCGGTGGTTACCGATAAATGATGACATTCAAGTGGTGGTAAAAGGATCCATATTTAAGGTGTGGGCGACGGAGGTGGTGGAAACCACCTTTAAGAAGTGGCAAAGCAGGAGCAAAGTTGATCGGGAGTCAGAGTCAGAAGTGGAGTCTTCCTCTTTCGACTCATCGTCGGAAGTGGCGAGTTCAGATTTTGAATCCGACAATTTGGAGGAGCAGTCAGCCGGCGACGGAACCCTAGAAAAGATCGAGAAGATGAACTGGCAGCCCAATACCCGAGAAGACGCATGCAAACTATTAATTCCTGGGGCCCACTCGGATCATCAAGTACCATCCCCGATTTCCCAGATCAAAGGCGGTTCGAATCCTGCGAAGGTAGGCGATTCGGTTCGCTTGTGGGCCACAGAAGCTGAAACTGCAGTTAGTGAAAGTGGGACCTCCCCACTTTTGGGCCCTGGACTCAATATGGACCCTGAAAATGGCAATCACTATTCAGAAAATATTGGGCCAAACCCCGATGAATTAGAGGCCCAAATCCCAATTATAGACACTGAGGCCCAGCACCCAGTTGAGCCATCGGAATCAGACCCATTTAACCTAGGCCCCCTCATCAATAATGAGACCGACTTAATAAAAGAAAAGTCGTGTAAGGAATTAATTGCAAAAAGGAAGGCCCAAAAGTGTAAGGACCCTCATGCAAGATGGCCCATTTTCATAAAGGATATCGATACAGGGCACAAAGAAGAAAACCCTAAGAGAAGAACAAAGAAGAAGGGGTCGAAGAAATTAAAGCAATCAATTGTTGACAGCACCGATAAGAAGGAAGGAGAAATTGCACAAAGGGACCCCTTCGACTCTGAAACAAGAACGCTAAGGGAGGTGTGCGAGATGATGGGTTTCTGCAAATCTAAGGATCATTCCATCATTTCGGAGAAGCTTAAGGAGTTCGAGGACAGGGACAGGAAGGCGAGCATTCCTCGCACTTAGTGGGTGTTCTTGTGTGGCATCTGGGACAGTGTCAGAAGTTTTACTATGAAGATTTTAAGTCTTAATTCCAGAGGAATAGGCAGCAAGAGAAAACGAAGTCTGATTAGGGACCTCGTGAGGCAAGAGAAGGTTGATGCGATCTGTATTCAAGAAACTAAAATGGAGATGGTGGGAGTGGAGCATTGCAGGGAAATTTGGGGAGAGGATGATTTCGATTGGTATTACAAAGGATCTGAGGGGTTTTCTGGAGGTATGTTGAGCATTTGGAGAAAATCAAAATTCACTAAGCTGGAAGGTTGGGATGAAATAGATGCCTTGGGGATCTCAGGTCTGTGGGGACAGGAAAACCTCGAGGTAAAAATTGTTAACATTTATGCCCCATGCGATTCTAAAAGAAGAGCGTAGTTATGGGATAATCTTAAAGCCAGAATTGCTCAGAATCCGACGGGAAGGTGGTGTCTCTGTGGAGACTTCAATGCTATCCTGCATCACTCCGAGAGGAAGTCGACGGGAACTCCTAAACATAGAAAGCACGATAAGATGTTCAAACAATTTGTGACTGAGGCAGGGCTCTACGACCTTCCCCTCTTGCGACGTAAGTACACCTGGTTCAAGGAGAATGGAGAGTGTTGCAGCAGACTTGATAGGTTTCTTGTATCGAAAGAGTGGCTTGACACGTGGCCTAATCTCAAACAAGTCGGCCATAAGAGAAACATTTCAGATCACGCTCCAATATCCTTGAGTTTGGACCATGACCCGGATTGGGGACCGAAACCATTTAGAGTGTTAAATTGGTGGCTTGAGGACGAGGCATTCAAGAGGCTGATCCCGTTGACTTGGAACTCCAGCACTATCGAGGGATGGGGTTCGTATGTCGTCAAAGAAAAATTGAAGAGGCTCAAACAGACGATTAAATGCTGGAAAGAAGCAGGGGGAAACAACTTGGAAAAAAACATCAAGGAGGCGGAAAGTACTATCCATGAGCTTGACCTAAAACTTGAAGCAGGAGGATGGAGTGAAGGAGAGGCGACGACCAGAGCTAACGTCTTCCAGCAGCTCGAGGATTTCAGAGACAAGAAGGCCAGAACGAATTTTCAAAAAGCAAGACTCAAATGGATTAGAGAAGGGGACTCAAATTCAAGCTTCTTTCATTCAATGGCCAAAAGAAAACAAATGAGGGATGAAATAAAAGGACTAAAAATACAGGGAGTTTGGGTGGAAGGTGTTGAGGAGGTTAAATCTGGTATGTTCAAGTACTTTAAGGAGTATTTCTCAAAACAAGACTGGATAAGACCAAGGGTGGCTGGTATTACTTGCAAGACTATTGGGGAGGTTGAGAATACTTATCTGAGCAGCGAATTTTCCAAGGAGGAACTGGTAACAGCAGTGAAAAGTTGTGGTTCTGACAAGAGTCCGGGCCCGGATGGATTCAACTTCAAGTTCATCAAAGCTTTCTGGAACGTCATTGAGGATGACTTCTTCAGGGCCATTTCGGAATTTCATTCGAACGCGAAGCTGGTTAAAGGTCTAAATGCCTCCTTCATCACACTCATACCCAAAGTGAGAAACCCTACGGCAATCAAAGAGTTCAGGCCAATATCCTTAATCGGTTGCCTCTACAAAGTCCTCTCAAAGATTCTAGCGAATAGACTAGCTAAAGTTCTGGAACCGACAATCTCACAGAATCAGTCCGCTTTTATTAAGGATAGATCAATTCTGGACAGTGTTGTAATTGCAAACGAAGTGGTCGGGGAAGCAGTGCAAAAAAAGAAGGAGATGTTCTTATTCAAATTGGATTTCGAAAAGGCCTATGACTCGGTAGACCACACTTTCCTCTTAGACATGTTATCTCTACTGGGTCTCAATGAGAAGTGGATTACGTGGGTTAAAGAGTGCATCGGGTCGGCTTCTGTCTCTATCCTGGTCAACGGAAGCCCGACTAAAGAATTTGCTATGGAAAAGGGTCTGAGGCAAGGAGACCCGCTGTCCCCGTTCTTGTTCACTGTGATTGGCGAGTGTCTAAGTTTGATGTTAAAGTCAGCAGTGGAAAGAGGGCTGTATAGGCCTGTGATAGTCGGGAAGAACAAGGTGAAGGTATCACACCTCCAGTTCGCTGACGACACATTATTCTTCGGAGAGGCTGATACCAGGAATATTGTGGTGCTAAAAGGAATACTCAGAATGTTCGAGGTGTGGTCCGGGTTGAAGATAAATTTTCACAAAAGCACATTGTCCGGTATAAATATTGGCGAAGCAAACCTCACAAGTTGGGCGGATATCATGAATTGCAATACAACAACATTCCCACTTGACTACCTGGGCCTAAAAATTGGAGCTAATCCTAACAATCTGTCCAGTTGGAAGGAGATCGTGCGCAAGGTGGAAAACCGCTTGAACTTTTGGAACGTCAACTCCTTGTCATTCGGAGGTAGAATGGTGCTTACCAACTCTGTCCTATCAAACCTACCCACCTATGCCCTTTCACTCAACAAAGCCCCGTCCGGAACCATCAAAGCTATCCAAAAAACACAAAGGCGATTCCTGTGGAGCGGTGGTGACCCGAAGGTACGTAAAATTGCTTGGGTTAATTGGGATATTTTATGTAGGGACAGAGAGAGAGGTGGGCTGGGCTTTAAAAATTTAGAGATTTTTAACATCGCTCTTTTGGGTAAGTGGGGTTGGAAGTTACTAGTAGAGGGTGAGAGTTTATGGAGGGATGTTATTGAGTCAAAATACGGGGAGCTGGTTGAGTGTGTTGAGAGGTTTAAAACTACAGGGAGGTGCCCGAATTTTTGGACACCTTGGTGGAAATCAATAGTGAGGAACATTGGGGCTAGTGAGTGGTTTAGAGAAAATTGTTGCAAGAGAGTAGGTAATGGTAAAAAGACTAAGTTTTGGGATGATGTCTGGGCAGGGGAGGAAAGGCTTAGGGACCTCTTTCCTAGACTACATAGGCTGGATAAGGATGGTCAGTGTACAGTGGCGGACAGAGTGGGATGGGTAGATGGCAACCGCACGGTTAGTTGGGAGTGGAATCGAAATCTGAGGGAGAGAGAGGAAAATACTACTAATGATCTTTGCGAATTGATAAGCAGGTTTATATCGAGTTCAGAAGAGGAAGATGCGTGGAGCTGGAAACTGGAGAAAAACGGGAGATACTCGGTGAAATCGGCATATAAGTTCTTATTGGAGAGAAGCACGGAGGAAAAGCAGGAGATTGATGACTTGCGGAAAATTTGGGTCAAAGGAATGCCCCTAAAAGTGAATTGTTTCGCATGGAGGATGATCCAAGACAAGATCCCAACTATTATGAACCTAAGAAGACGGGGAGCCTATAACCCAAACTTTGACACAAAATGCAAACTGTGTGGAGCTTACGACGAAGAAACTACACACCTATTCTTCTCATGTGAAAAAACGACGAAGGTATGGAGATCGATATACAGGTGGTTTGGCTTCGATTTTGCAGCAGGAGAGCATGGCCTAATGCATTATCAAAATCACAGCAACAAAGTCGACGCAAAACTGAAAATTGCTTGGAAGACGATTTGGCACGGCACGGTTTGGCTAATTTGGATAAGTAGAAACGAGTTAGCTTTTAGAGGACAGGATTTCGAAATAGAGTCAGTGGTGGATAGAATTAGAGTATCAACATATAGATGGCTAAAAGCGAGATGGCACATCTTTAGTTGGAGCACCGTTGAGGACTGGTTGAGAGAGCCAATGTGTTGTATTAGGCACTAAATCTGTTTGGCTCTGTAGATCACTCTTGTAATTCGTTTTTGATGGGGTATTCCTGATACCCTTTTCCCATAATAAAATTTTGCCTTTTCCAAAAAATGTGATACCTCAAAACTAATGAATCATTCAATTCATTTCTTATTCGAGTGGTATGAGTTTTATTCACTTAACTACATAAATCAAATTATTTTTTACTTTCTCTTTAAAAGAATTTAATTACTGTATGTACGTACAATATTTTTTATTTAGGCAAGAAGTCAATAATGTATTATACAAAAGAGAAAAAAAGTCAAATTTAATTCAATTGCTTAAATAAATTGGACAAACCAAACAATATCTATCTATGATTATGAATTATGATAGTCATTTTTCGTTATTAACAAAACAAAACAATACAATTACTACAGTACTATCATTATTATTCAGTTTTTTGTTTGCAAACCAAGCTCCACCTAAATTATTTGTGCCCACCCCCCCCCCCCCCCTATGCAATGATAATGCAAGAAAAAAGGGTGTCTAATTGAAATAATAAACTGCAAATGTATGTTGTTTCTAAAAGAAAATATTATATGAATTTATTAAAATATTAGTCCACTAGTATATATAATTGAGAGCATATTAGTTAAATATTTAAGACAAAAATATTATACTACTTCCATTTTGAATTAAATGTCTTCTCTAATTTTTGTTCATAAATATTTATCTTTTTAGCTAAGTTCCTCAATTTATTTCCAATTTATCCCTCCTAAAATATCTTTAGTATTTTTTAATTAAGAAACTATTCTACTCAGTTAACTCTTATAAATATTCAATCATGATAAGGTAGGGGATGTTGTCCTAAAGATTGACATTAGTAAAACATATGATTGGATCGATTGATAGTATTTGAAATGTGTAAGTTTTTCTTAAACGTGGATCAGGTGAATGTTACTTTGTGTACGTCAGATCAGTTCAATATTCGTTTAGGGTCAATGAGAATATGGTGAGACTGGTTGAACCGGGTTGGGCGGGGTCTATGGCAGGAAAACCCGGCCTCTATAGCCCTATCTTCCATCCTTTGTGCGGAAGGGTTGTCTGCATTAATTAAGTAAGCCAACGATCAAGGTAGATTGCATGGCCATAAGGTATGTCGGGGTGCACCTACAACAACTTGCTATTTTGTCGTGCCACTTGTGAGGAAGCGACGAATCTTAAATTTATGTTGGATGAATATGATTGTGTTTCTAGGCAAGTATCTGTTTTAGTAACAATGTTGGTGGGGAAGCTTGAACGAGTGTGGGGAATATTTTTGGTGTCACCTTACCTCTTAATACGGGGAGATACCTTGGTTGGTGGGAAGCTAAGAAATGAGACATTTTTGAAACTCCTGATAGATAGGGATTGATGGAGGATTTCTGAGAGTGGGCACTGCACATGGCTGCGGCCTACTTAATTTGTATCTACACAGACTAGGATATTATTGCAGGACCTCAAGTAGTGTACTAATTGCGTGCATAGATGATCAAGTTTTATTTATTTAACACGACAAAATAAGTTCAATTGGCTAATTGCTCTCTTCTCCTCTCCTCTGTATTTAGGTAGCATAAATTGGTTGTCAAAGTGCAATGGCTTTTACCAGTGGAGAAACCGACCAGGTATCATATGGCAACTTTAACTCTAATTCCAATTAAATGAAGTAGCTATAGGCCGATTTAGGGCTGTCAAATGGGCCGGGCCGGGCTAGTCCGGCACCAGCCCACCGGGCCACACATTTTTATCGGGCCGGGCCGGCCTGGCCCGATTTCTACCGGGCCTGTATTTGTGAGGCCCAGCCTGGCCCTGGTCAGGCTGCCGGGCCGTCGGGCCAAAACAGCCCGTTTCTATTTTATAATTTATTTTTTAAAAAATTCAATATTTGAGTGTTAAACTAAATTTATAAGCTGAATATGATTGAAATATACAAATCTAATGTGTACAAGTTCAAAAAAATTACATAATAAAATGCTAAAAAATAAAAAAGGATTTTCAAAAGCAAAAAGTTTTCAACAGAAACTAATTAAAATCCACACAGCTTATTTTAAACGAGTTAAACATATTCCAGTTTGCCCAAATTCATAAAAACTCGTCACAAATTTCATTTAAAACCCTAAATCCCTTTATTCTAAAAATCACCGATTAACACAAAAAGAAAAACCATCTCCCAAAGACCAGAACACACGTAATTATAAATTACCTGATATTTAGAAAAAAATATATAAATTGATAGTGGGTTCAGAGATGTTATCAATGAGTTACAAAAGTGTTTGAGTGTGCTTGGTAATATACATGGAGGCTGAGCCATAGAGATCGGAGGCGAGGACGGAGGGTAGAGATGGAGGTGTTGTGCGCCGCGCCGGTATGCGATTGCAAGACTGCGTCAGCGTGCGTAGGGGCGTGCTGCGCGAGCTGCTGCGTGGGCCGTGGAGGTGTGCCGTCCGACCGGTGAATGTGTGTAAGGCGCCGCTAATGTTTCTTTCCTACGCTGTAGGGTTTTTAATTTGGGGAAGAATTGGGTTGGGCCGTTTAGGACTAACGCCTGGGTTTCTGTCTCTCTAATATATAGGTTTAGAAAATTATATATAAAAAAAAAAAAAAGAGAGAGAACCGGGCCAGCCCGAAAATCCGGGCCAAGCCCAGCCTGGGCCCGGTCGGCCCGACAGGCCATTTGGGCCGGGCCAAATCGGCCCGATTTTTTTTGGGCCGCTATAAATCAGGCCCAGCCTGGCCTGTTTGTCGGGTAGGCCGGGCCGGCCGGGCTGATTTTGACACCCCTAGGCCGATTAAATCATTTTAAGGATTTTTTTGCATGATTGTTATGTTTAAAGTGATGGAATTTGTGGTGCAGCAGGTTTTAGTGGAAGAGAAATCATGTGTGAGGATTTTGACGTTGAACAGGCCTAAGCAGCTCAATGCACTTTCAGTTGCAATGGTATTTGTGATTCAATTGCACAAGTTTAGTGATGCTTGTTGCTCATTCAACTGTTTGAGGTTTTTTTTGTTTAATGTGAAAGATACAATGAATTCTGATATATGAGCAGAGTATTTGTACATGAAGCTATTCTTCATGTTGTATTTATAGTAAATAGGACTCAAGACTGAAGAAAACAAGTTTTATATATATATAGGAGTTCAGATATCATCAGGTGCTGAAATAGTTGTTCATGAATATCATATTGTAGGTGCCTCGTTTGTTGGAGCTTTTTCTTGCCTTTGAGGAAGACCCTTGTGTCAAATTCATAATTCTAAAGGTAAATTAATTATTTTAATCTCTCTCTGTGTTTATTCATTCATTCATATAAACATTATTAATAGGGAAAAGGAAGAGCATTTTGTGCTGGTGGCGATGTAGCAGCAGGTGCTCGTGAAATTATTAAAGGTACTTTGGATGCTTATCCTTCAATCTATTCAACAATGACTTGTTTCAAATTTATCGAGGTTTATGCATGTTAGTCTATTTCATTTTTTATTTTCTGACAAATGTCCAATTTTTTTGTACCTTTAAAAATATTAAAATTTGAAATAAAAACCAACTTAAGGGGTTGTATTCAATTAGGATTCTATTGATTTTTTTTTTTTAACTTTTAAAAAGTACGTGAATTTATAAAATCAATAGAGTGCATATAGAGTTTGACTGACTTTTATTTATTGATTTATATAGATTTTGATAAACTTAACATGATTGTGTAATATACTTTTTTTATTAATTTAAATAGATTTTTATAAACTCTGCCGCTGGAACTAGTGGTGTGAAGAGTTTTTTTTTAAAAAATTAATATTATATATATATAAAGTTTATATATTAATTTAGAATATTCACGGGTCGGACATAAGACCCAAACCCAACTCATTCTCAATACAGGACAAATTCGACCTGACCTAAAACTCGTGGGGTGGGGCGGGTACTGCGGGTTGGGTCGGGTCAATATTGACATTCGTACTTCTGACCTTTCGTCTTCAGAGTTTTCTGAGAGAATCCGTTGAAATCTCTGGTTTTTAGAAGAGATTTTGGATAGTGAAATTTATTTATATTTTTTAAAGAGAATCCAACAAAATCCATTGAGTATTAAAATTCATAGACGGTTGAATACCTAAAGATTTTTAAAGACTCTTTAAATGATTGGTCTTATATAGAATCAATTCCTTATAAGGAATTGAGTTGACTTGGTCAACTTAAATCTTAAATATTCAAGAATATTGTAAACCCTAAATATTCAAGAATATTGTGAATAAATTTTTTGACTTGGTTAATTTTTTTTTTGTAATTTTTTTTTATTGATAATTTTTTTTCGAAATTGTGTGTTGAAAAGTGTAAGTCAATATTACTAAAAAGTGTAATTCACTATAATTGAAAAGTGCAACACAACTTTTAATTAAAAGTATAAATCATTATAACTAGAAAATGCAAGTTAGTATAACTAGAAAGTGCAACACAATATTATTAAAAAGTGCATGTCAATATACTTGAAAAGTGCAACACAATATTTTAATGAAAAGTGTAAGTTATTATAACTGAAAAGGGGACGGGATCTCCTGTTACACAACGGTGTTACATCTTCTGTTACATACATAGCTTAGATGAATGACATGTGTTTTAATTACCAATTTAGTTACTAACTAATTTAGGTTAATTACTAGCTCTCAAATCTAACTAAATCTTTCAAAATTTAAATTAAAAAAAGAAAAGAAAAAGATACGTAATTTTTTTTGTACAATTATAGAAAAATAATTTTTATTCAAATTGTTTTAAAAATTTCATTCATTAAAATTTTAAACTATATCAAAAAAAATTTACAACCAGTTTATTTAAATATAAATGAATATTTTTAAGTGATTTAATAATTTTTTACATTTTATTTAAATATAATTACATCAATATAAAAGAATTAAAAAAATATATAATTTTTTTTTAATTTTATTGAAATATAATTAAATACAAAACTGAATTTTTTCATTAAATTTTTCTTATATTCAGTTTAACATTTATATTAAATAAAAGTGTTGAATAAATATAATTAAATACAAAATCAATTTATTTAAAGATTTTACGATCAATTTATATTAAATGTAAAAAAAATGATTATAGAACTTTTATTCAATTTTAAAAAAAATATTTTTCAGTTTTATATTTAATTATATTTTTCTATGATTTTTCAATTTTATATTTAATTATATTCTTTAATTTTATATTTCACACAAAATTATTTAAGAAATTCATATCGATTTTGTTGTTTTATATTTTGTATTTATAATTTTTATCACAATAATTTTTATATTGTTGTTTCATATATCTCAATATTACTTTAAAAAAAATTATATTTTAAAAATGTTTTTCAAATTTTATATTTAGACAGAGTGGATCAATTTTTTTCAATTTTAGCTTCATAAAATTAAATTCAATTAAATTTCTTTCTTTTTATTTACGTAAAAAAAATTTAAAAAATAAATTTAGTGAGATTTAGTTAGATTTGAAAAGTGAATATGAAAAATTTATTTTGTTCTTAATTAACCAAAATTAACTATTAACTAAATTAGTAATTAAGACACATGACATTCATCTAACTAACTATTAACTAAATTAGTAATTAACTAAAAATTGTAAGTCAATGTGTAAAAAATTGTAAATTGTTAGATGTAAGAGTTGAACACTAGACCTCAACATAAAAAATACTATTCTCAACCGTTTAAGCTACATAAATTATTATACATGTGTTTCCCGTATTTAATTTTATTATCAATCCTACCCCTTTTTAAAATTTGTATTGAATACCTCAGAATTTTTAAAAACTTTTGAATATCCCCAAACTTTGAAAGTCCAAAAAAATCCTATAGAATCCAAAACCAATACACCCCCTAAATCTGAAAAATATAAAACTTATATATTAATATTCGTTTGTTCCACAATAGTTTGCACATTTCAAAAAAAAAAATTCCTACATAAACTCTACCCTCACAATATTTACATAATATGTCATTACTTTTACGTTCAATTAAATTACTTTAGTTATAAAAGTTTATAAAATTGCCCTTCAACATTCCACTCATTACACTTTTTTATTAATTTGTGTGATAAAAATTTAACATTCCACTTATTAAACTTTTTTATTAATTTGTGTGATACAAATTTGGTGTAAACAATTGTGGGATGGAGGGATTGTGAGAATCAGATTTGATCACATAGGAATGATTGAATATATATAGGGGAGTAATTACATCGTAGTCAAAGATTACAAATACAGTAGAAACTCTATAAATTAGTACTCCATTAATTAATAAACTCTCTAAGATAATATTTTTGGCCGGTCCCGACTCGGGGATAGGGTGTTAAATTAATAAACTCGCTAATATTATAAGATAATACATTTTTTATAATTTCTATAGACCCCATATAAATTATAAATTAATAATTCCTTATATACTCTCTATTACATGAATAATTTATGAAGGTTTCTTGAAAAATGACTAAATTATCTTTTATTTTTTGTTGAAATCAATTTCACCTTGAATCTCGTCTCTAATTATCCTTATCATTGTAAGAACTTCTGGTGTCGTTTTCTCATAGCTCAACAAGAAATTATTCAAGTGAGGTCATTGTTATTTTTTCCACATCTGTAAGATAAGAAGTCATGTTGTGTGTATGATTTTATTTGTGTTAGCATATTTTGATCACATATATTTATATAGAAAATATTTTGTATTGTCCATAAAGTGATACAATGAACACAAGAAATATAATAATGTGGAAGATTGAATGATTCTTTCAAATTAGACCATTCATTTGATATACAATAATTAAATATATATGAAAGTTTGAAAGGATGTTTATAAATTGAGCATTTTATTATTCCATAAATTAATAAAATATTAATTAATATATAAATTATTAATTATTAATTTATAGATAAATTAATAACTCTTTAAATTGATAAATTTTGGTGGTCCCAACATTATTAATTTATAGAGTTTCTACTTGTATACAGATGACAAGATAAGGACAGACTAAGAGGGGTGTATTCAATTGAGATTTTATTGAATTTTTTAGAATTTTAAAAAGTACGTGGATTTATAAAATTTATAGTGTCTATGTAGAGTCTGACTGACTTTTTTTTATTGATTTATATGGATTTTCATAGACTTGATAGGATTGTGGAATATTTTATTTTTATTGTTTTACATAGATTTTCATAAACTTCGGTATTGATGCGATTAGTTTTTTTATTTTTAATGTGAAGTATTTTTAAAAAAATTATTATTATATATATAATATAAAGTATTTTACCAATAAAAAAAATATATATAAAAAGTTTATACTCCTATATTAATTCGGGGCGGGTCAGATACCCGCTGGTCGGACATAAGATTCAGACCCGATCCATACTCAATACGGGGCAGATCCGACCTGATCCAAAGCTCGCGGGTACAACCCTGATCCAAAGCTCGCGGGTGGGGTGGGTACCCGCGGGTCGGGTCAATATTGCCATCCCTACTTCTGATCTTTCGTCTTTAGAGTTTTTTGAGAGAATCCGTTGAAATCTCTGGTTTTTAGAAGAGATTTTGGATAGTGAAATTTATTTATATTTTTGGAAAAGAAACCAACAAAATCCATAGAGTATTAAAATTCATAGACTTTTGAATACCTAAAGATTTTTAAAGACTTTTTAAAATCCGTATTGAATACCTCAAAATTTTGAAAGACTTTTTAAAATCCGAATTGAATACCCCCAAACTTTGAAAGTCCAAAAAAATCCTACAAAATCCACAACCAATACACCCCCCCTAAATCTAAGGAAATAAAGATATATACAAATTCCTATAAATATGGTAACAATATAATGAGGGTACCCCCGACAAGCATTGCGTGGGATGAGGAACAACGCAAAGCTTGGAGAAAAGAAACTCAAAAGCCGACCTCAAAAGACTTTTGGTGAAGATGTCCGTGAGCTAAAGATGAGAAGGCACAAAGTCGGCGAGGAGCTTGCCAGAAGTCACAATTTCTCGAACGAAATGACAATCGATGTCAATGTGTTTCGCCCTCTTATGGGCGACTGGATTTTGGCTCAGAAACAAACAACTCTGATTGTCAGTAAGAAGCACCGGGCGAGCAGGAGGAAGCTGACGAAGTTCACGGAGAAGGTTGGTTAGCCAGATCATCTTTGCAGCCGAGTTAGCCAAAACCCTATATTCAGATTCACATCTCGAGCGAGCAACCGTGGGCTGTTTCTTAGAACTCCAGGAGACGATTTTGCCACCCAAAAAGATAGAGTAACAATAATTGGAACGATGGGTCTCAAAGCATTGAGTCCAATCCGCATCAAAATAGCCAACAATAGCACGGTCAAAGCGGCAAGCAAAGGAGATACCGTAGTTGAGGGTCCCCTTGACATAGCGGATGATGTGCTTGACCGCAGAAAAGTGGTCGACAGAAGGGGCCTGAAGAAATTGGTTGACATGATTGACGACAAAGGATAGATCAGGCCGCGTGATCGTCAAAATAGAGAGTCGGATCCGGGAAGAGACCGCCAGTGCTTGCCAGGGACTCACCAGCGACCAGAGGAGTATCAATGGGACGAGAATCAGTTAAGAAAGCCCGGTCCAAAATATCCCGAGCATATTTGGACTAGCCAATAAAGAGACCATTAAGAGTATACGATATCTCAAGCCCCAAAAATAGTTAAGGCGACCCAAATCCTTTAAGGTAAATTCCTTGTGCGCCTGAGAGATGAAGCAAGCAAGAAGAGAAGGGTCATTACCCGTCACAATTATATCATCCACATAAAGTAAGAGAAAAATGACAGACGAGCCCTTGTGCAAGTAGAATAGCGAGGAGTCAGACTTGCACGCAAAGAAGCCAAGGCCGAATAGAAATGTACTAAACCTTTGGAACCAAGCAAGAGGTGCTTGCCACAGGCCATAGAGAGCCTTTTTCAAGCGACAAACATAATTCGGAAAATGAGCATCAACGTATCCTGGTGGTTGAGCTATGAAGACAGGTTTGTCCAAAACACCATTAAGAAATGCATTCTTAACGTCAAGTTGATGAAGAGGCCAACTGAACTGAACAACAATGGCAAGAACAACGTCTACAAAAAATGCCTCGAATAGAGACCAAAGTTTTGAGACCGACATAAATCAGTCTCTATTTGAGACTGATTTGAGACCGATCCGAAAAACATTCGAGTTTTGAGACTGTTTTCAGTTCGGTATTTAATATTATGTTTTCAGACCGCTTAGAGACGATATTTTTGTCTCTGAATATCAGGTACCAAGCGAATAAGGACCACCATAAGACAGTCTCAAATCGGTCTCTAACGTGTGTTGAGATCGCCTTTACGGTCTCAAAATCGGTCTCTAATCGAGGCATTTTTTGTAGTTAACTCGAACAGTCGTAGCCTTAACCACTGGGCTGAATGTGTGAGAGAAATCATCACCTGGAATTTGAGTGAAATCCTGGGCGACCAGAGGAACCTTGTGGCGCTCAATTGAGCCATTAGAATGAAACTTCGTCCGAAAGACCCATTTGGCACCGACAATGTTGACACTAGAGAGGCGAGGAACCAAATCCCATGAATCATTGTTGCGGAGTGCATCAATTTCTTCCTACATAGCGGCTAGCCAAAGGGGAGATTTGAAAGCAGACTTAAACCCTCGACGTTCAGAGAATAGAGCCAGAGTAGAGAGCAATGCCGATGAGGCCATGTTAATCGTATACTTAGGCTTAAATATCCTTGTCTTGCCTCGAGTAACTATGGGATGTGAAGGAGGCGGAGGCAAGGGGCGAGCAGGGGGCTGCAGATTGACCACTAGAGCATCGGCATCAGGGACCGGGTCAGAATCAGAAGAGCACATCGAGCACGTACGGTCTCAGCGGCTCTAGAGGAGTCTGGTCGATAGGGCGAGCAGACATGGATGAACATACAGGCTCTAGGAAAACATAAACATTTATCATATCAGGCGGGGAAGAGCGAGCAGAGTCAGAGAATGGAAAATAGTGCTCGTCAAACTTAGCATGGCGGGAGTATTAAATAAAAATATAAAAAAATATAAAAAATTATATTACTAATTCATAAAATAAAAAAAAGCCCCACCCCAGTCGTTTTTTCAAAATAAAATTTAAATTTAAAATTTTTTTTAGATTTGAATTTCATGAATTATAAATTAAATATTAAAACAATAACCGAAAAAATTACATAATCTAAAAAAAAATGTATTAATAAGTTATAAAATGTGGAAAGAATATTAATAAATTCTAAATTGCATAGATAAATCAAGAAAAATCATAAAAATGTATTTAAAATAGAAAACAATAAAAAAATAGGCCTCACCCCAATTGTCTTCTTATACTCTTAATAGTAGATGATGCTTAATATTTTTCATGAGCATATATCAGGTAATTGGAAATCAGGAGCAAATTATTTCAGAAAGCAGTATACAATGGACTATGTGATAGCTACATACAGTAAACCCCAGGTGCTCATTTAGAAAAAGACTCATGCTTTTAGATATATATAGTGTGAATCTAACTAGCTCCAATATTTGTTTGCAAATGAATATGTTGAAAGGTTTCAATTCTTGATGGAATTGTGATGGGGGCAGGAGCTGGTATTTCTATACATGGCAGATTCCGTATTGCTACAGAGAATACGGTATTTTATCTTTTTCTTTCTTTCTTTATGTTATACTCCCTCCATTCTATATTTTTTAATACACTTTGATCATCTCTGGAGCTAAACTTCTCAACTTAGTTGCTGTTATTCTTAAAATTAATTGGTTTGTTTGTACGTATTTGGTAAGTACTTTGATTGAATGATGTTTTATGTATTCTACTTTTCCGTTGGAAATGATAGATGAAGAACGTTGTTGCAGGTTTTTGCTATGCCTGAAACAGCGTTGGGACACTTTCCTGATGTAGGCGCTTCTTACTTTTTGTCAAGACTCCCTGGATTCTTCGGTACTTTCTTTATGCCCCTTCCTTCCTCAAATCTCTATTACTTTTTCACTCTACATCTAGTTCTCTATCATACTGCCTTATTGAAAAATAAATATTCTAATTATATCTCAATTCTCCACATACTGTTTTATGATTTTGATAGTTTTATTTTTACTCATCTCTCCTTGCAGGAGAATATGTTGGTCTTACGGGTGCAAGGTTTAATGGCGCTGAAATGCTTGCATGCGGTCTAGCAACTCACTTTGTTCCATCACAGGTAATAATTATTGAATGTAATCAATCTGCATAGTTGATTATTAATAAATCAGCTAATTCCATGGTTGGACAGAGATTACCATTGCTGGAAGAAGCACTTATTAAAGCAGATTCCACTGCTCCAGAGCTTATCTCTTCTATAATTGACAGATTCTCAGAGATGCCAAATTTGAAGAAGAATAGCGCTTACCACAGGTCTCATTATTATTATCAATTCAAGCATCATAAATTACTTCGTACTATCTACTGTTCCTTGTGAATTTTGTCACTGTAATTGAAATAGATAGTTAGTCTCCCCTTGCTTCATTAAATGTTTCAGAACTTGTGTAATCTTAAATAAAAATATTAATATTAAAGGCTCAGTTTGTTTGTTTTGTTTAATTCCTTATGTTGTTAGGTTTCAGCTAGTAATCAATTTTTTTGTGACTATACTCTGCAGGTTGGATATCATAAACAAATGTTTTTCTCCAACAACTGTTGAACAAATTATAGCTGCCCTTGTAAGTTAACAACAAATTATTTCTGTTTCCACCTCCAATTTACGTACAGTTTCTGATTGTTTGTGTTGATGGTTTGTAGGAGAGGGAGAAGAAGGATGATTGGATCTCTTCCACCATTCACTCACTAAACACAGCTTCCCCTACCAGCCTTAAAATTTCTCAAGATCGGTGAGCATTCTTAGTTTGTTTTTTCTCAGAAGTCTAAAGTGGCACAAGTTAAAGAAGTCACATTATCTCCTGCAGATTAGAGAAGGGAGGCTACAGGGCATTGGTAAATGCCTCGTTAGAGAATTTAGAATGGCTTGCCATGTGATGCGTGGAGAAATTAGCAAGGATTTTGTCGAGGTACTATTCAAACTCAAAAGAACCCTCTCTATATTCTCAATCTCAAATATTGCCTGATTAATTTGTGTATTCTAATCCAGGGTTGCAGAGCTATACTGTTTGACAAGGATAAAAATCCAAAGGTGCATCATCATCTTTCCTCTAGTCTAGCGTTTGTAATACGAAACAAGTATCGATCATCATCAGAGTGTTTTTTCTTGCCAATAATATATATATATATCTTTGTTGTGATTTTGCAGTGGGAACCCTCCGAGTTAGAGTCCATCAGTGGTGAAATGGTCGACCGTTGCTTCTCAAAGGTGAATGACGATGATTGGGAAGATTTGAAACTCCCGGGGAGGCCCAATTTGCCTACATTTGCCATTGCTAAACTTTAAATTTAGTTGTTGATGGCTTTAAACCAACAATGTGACGATTCCCCAGATAATGTCCTTAATAATTATAGCTAAATAAATGCAATAAATTTGAGCAGTAAGTTGTATGATTGTAGACACTGCACGTTTTTACTTGAGCAATAGATAGAGATTACATTCTGAAAACTTTGATTGAAATTTTGCATTGCAGGAGAGGTGAGAATCTCATTCCTAACATAAGGGTAAATTGAACCTTTTTCTTTGTTGTTGTTGTTACATTTTTTGTCTCATGTCATGTTTGCATTTTATAATTACAAGACTTTATATAATTAGAAGAATAAAAGTGCAATTCTTATAAAAAAACTTTTGTGTGTATTAGTATATAGTGGGATGGCCGGATGGGAAGCATATTAGATCAATATTTAATACAAAAATATTATACTAATTCCGTTTCGAATTAAATGTCTTTTTTTTAACCTATAATTTTTGTTCGCATTTGCCTTTTTAGCTAATGCCTTCATTTCTTTCCAATTTTCCCACCCAAAAAAAACTTTAATATTTCTTAATTAAGAAATTATTCAATTCTTTAACTCTTTTAATTATTCAATCATTAACACTATCAAATGCATAACACGTTTTGTGCTTATGTGGCAAATCCACAATCAATCTGACGTAGCAGAAGGATAAAACAAAAGAGATATACACCTTGATACTACGTATATTAGGCGATGATCTCACTTTATTTCAGTTTTTATTCAAAATTCAACAACCCGTACAATGAAGAAAGCAACAACTATAAATAGGAAAGCCGAAAAACCCTAGTCTAAGGCCCAACACTATCGTGGGCTTGTAGTGCAGAAATTAAATAATAACAATCAGACTTAAATGTTCCTCCAATCATGCCATTCAATTTCCCGTCATTCCATTTGTTTAGCGATTCGGTCATGAATTTCCATAAAGTCTAATGCCACATCATTCACCCGTGCCGAGAAAAGGTTCGCCCTCGAACCTAAAGGTGTGGAGTGCTCGTCGTCGTAATCATCATTATCCCCTGAGTACGGAATGAAGTGCTTCACATTAAAGACATCCGAAGTGCGGAGATGAGAAGGGAGCTTCACACGGTAGGCGTTTGGGTTGATTTTGGCGAGCACCTCGACGGGGCCAATTTTTCGAGCAGCGAGCTTGTTGTACTCGTGGGCGGTATATCTATCTCGCGTGAGGACTGCCCAGACGAAGTCCCCAGGCTCGAAATCGAGCAGGCGACGAGTTTTGTCAGCAGCTGTCTTATAATCAGCGTTGGAGACGAGGAGCTGATCATAAGTCGCCATGTGAGTAGCGCGCAGTGCCTCAATGAGGTCGGCGGCGCGAGCATCAGCCCGGATTGGCGAGGGTAGGGCAATGAGGTCCGAAGGGCCGCGAGGTAGGACTGCGTAGACGACTTGGAATGGAGCGAGGCCGGTGCTGCGATTCACTACCGAGTTATGGGCAAATTCAGCCTGATTGAGGTGCGTATCCCAAGTGCGCACATGCTCGCCCACCAAGCAGCGCAAGAGGTTGCCCAGCGACTTGTTCACCACCTCCGTCTGACCGTCAGTCTGTGGATGATAAGCGCTGCTGAACTCAAGGCGAGTGTTCGCCATGCGCCACAAACTTTTCCAAAAGAAGCTTAAGAATCGCGTGTCTCTGTCCGACACGATCGAGGAGGGCAAACCGTGCAAACGGTAAATCTCTCTAAAGAAAAGCTTGGCAATGTAAAGGGCATCAGATGTCTTCTTGCACGGGACAAAGTGCACCATCTTAGAGAAGCGATCCATCACCACAAAGATAGAGTCAAATCCTCGTTGGGTCCGGGGTAAGCCCAACACGAAGTCCATACTGATAGCCGTCCAAGGGGCCCGGGGCACTGGTAAAGGTCGGTATAGTCCGGCGTTAGTGGCCGTCCCTTTCGAGGTCTGGCAAATACGACACCGCTCAACGTACCGGGTTACATCTCTTCCTAGAGTTGGCCAAAAATAAGAGCGACGAACTAGATCGATTGAGCGATCACGTCCCACATGACCCGCACTATGTAGCTCGCTAATGAGGCGGAGGCGGAGGCGGAGGCTGGTGTCCGGTACACATAAACGCGTGCCTTTGAATAAAAACCCATCGACGATTACATAGTCCTCATGGTCGCCAGATGCCAGTTTGGCGACCACCTGGCCGAAGAAGGAATCCGTCGCGTACTGTTCGCCCATAATGTCCAATCCCTGGACCTGTATCCGAAGGTCCGAAATTAAAAGAGCTCGTCGGCTCAACGCGTCGGCCACTTTGTTCGATGCGCCCGAACGATGTTTAAGCACGAAACTAAACTGTTGAAGGAACGCGACCCAGGTCGCATGGCGAGCAGAGAGATTGGATTGAGTGGCGAGGTGGCGCAAGGCTTCGTGATCTGAGTAAAGCACAAACTCCGTGTGGAATAAGTAGTGGCGCCAGTGTCGGACAGCTCGGACCACGGCGTAGGACTCGGCATCGTAGACACTGTAGCGAGCACGAGCCCCCGTAAGCTTTTCACTGAAATAAGCCACCGGTCGACCATTCTGGCTTAGGACCGCACCAATACTAGTCTTTGATGCATCACAAGATAATTCAAAAGGCTGGTCGAAGTCCGGGAGGAGTAGAATCGGGGCTTGGATCAACTTGCTTTTGATAGTGGAAAATGCTTGTGTCGCCGCCGGCGTCCATACAAACGGCTTGCGCCCAATACAGTCCGTGATCGGTGCGGTGATTGCACTGAAGTGGGCAATGAATCTGCGGTAGAAAGAGGCTAGGCCCAGAAAACTCCTCGCCTCAGTGATGGTCATCGGGGAAGCCCATTCCCGAATGGCCGTAATTTTGGAGTCATCTACCTGAATGCCTTTGGAGGAGATGATGTAGCCCAAGAATAACACAGAAGTCACCCCAAAAATGCATTTCGATGGAGAGGCATAAAACTGCTCGGTACGTAAAATGAGGAGTACTGCCTGCAGGTGCCCTAGGTGGTCGGTCATGGTCTTGCTGTATATCAGGATGTCGTCGAAGTACACCACCACACATTGTCCAATCAAGGACCTTAATGCCTGATTCATAACCCTCATGAAAGTGCTCGGGGCGTTGGAGAGGCCAAATGGCATAACTAACCATTCGAAAAGGCCTTCTCTAGTTTTGAAAGCCGTTTTCCACTCATCACCCGGGCGAATACGGATCTGGTGATACCCGCTTCGCAGATCGAGCTTGCTGAAGTAAGAAGCACCACTCAGTTGGTCCAGAAGATCATCTAATCTGGGGATGGGAAACCGGTAACGAACAGTGATCTTGTTGATCGCGCGACTGTCCACACACATTCTCCACGATGCGTCCTTTTTGGGAATAAGGAGGGCGGGGACTGCACATGGGCTTAAGCTCTGACGGACTGTGCCTCTCCATATGAGGTCCTCGACCTGTCTACGAAGTTCCTCGTGCTCCGTAGGGCTCATCCGATAGTGAGGGCGGTTCGGGAGAGAGGCGCCCGGGACCAGATCGATGTGATGTTGTATGTCCCGAAGGGGTGGTAAGCCATGTGGTAGTTCCGAAGGGAATACGTCTGCGAATTCTGCAAGCAGGGCAGTCACCGAAGGGGGAATGGTTGCTTGGTGTTCGGCCTTTTCCACCCCGACGAGCAATAGTAACCAAGGTGCAGCGACCAGTTCCCGTAGGAACTCCGTCTTGTCCAGCAACAAGACTGTCGTGCTCGGCGATGAAGGAGGGAGCGTCGACGAATGTAGTACAATTCGGGCTCCGTCGAAGGCAAAGCTGTAAGTGTTCAGGTGACCATCATGTATGACCGATCTATCAAACTGCCAAGGCCGTCCCAACAAGAGGTGACACGCGTCCATCGGTACGACGTCGCACCAAATCGAATCCTTGTACTTATTGCCAATGGAAAAGGGGACCAATACACGCTGATCGACCGTGATGGAGTTGCCCCGTTGAGTCCAAGCCAAAGTATACGGGGAGGGATGTGGAGTGGTCGTTAGGTTCAATTTACTAACGGCATCGACAACAATAACATTTTCACAAGAACTAGAATCAATAATGAAGCGACAAACTTTACCGGCAATGGTGCAGGTAGAAGTAAAAATATGATTACGCTGCTCGTCATTCGGCGAGGAACTCTTCGGCGTGAGACAAGCGCGGCGGATGACGAGGAGTTGGCCAACGTCCCCATCCACATGTTCTTCCGGTAGGTCACTCGACATTTAAGTATCGAACACAGGAGGACCGTTGTAACCCGAGGTCTCCCAATCGTCAATGAGTAGAGCGCGTTGGCGAGCCCGCGGGCAGGCCGAACGGCAATGGCCGGTTTCACCACAACCAAAACAGCGAAACGACGAAGAGGTAGCGTCGGTCGCTGCCGCTACTGCCACTGGATGGGGTGCTCGCGGCGGTGGCGCCGATGAGGGCGTAGGATACGTTGGGCGAGTAGAAAATCCTCCCGCTCCGGAAGGGCGACGAGACTGCTGCTGTTCCAAAAGGAGGGCACGTTGATGAGCCTCCGAGACAGAAAGTGGGGCGAGCAGGGTTAGGGTTTCTTGGATGGCCGGTTTGAGACCCCCTTAATACCGGGAAACCAACTGCGGCTGCGAGTCGCGGACATCGATCCTGGACAAATACTGGTAAAACTCCTCTGTATAGGCATCGACGGTGCGTGAACCCTGACGGAGAGAGTGCAGTCGCTGATATAGTGTGCTGGCATAGTTGTGGGGCAAAAACTCGCGTTCCATGTGCTTGCGAAATTTTCCCCACGAGAGAATGCGCGGCTTGCCTTCGCGCATACGTTTTTGTTTGACATGTTGCCACCACGAAGACGCCCTCTGGCGAAATCTGGTCGCCACCAAAGCAACGCGGTGGTTATCAGGGACACCCTTGAAATCCAAGATGTCCTCCACCGTGGTGATCCAATCCAAGAAGTCACACGGGTCGAGACCGCCGGTGAATTCAGGGATCTCTAGTTTGAAACCATTCTCCCAACGTCGATCATCGTCTCCTCGCGGCCTGGGCTCGCGGGCGAGGGGGGCGAAGGGGTTGATGTCCAACATAGTTTCATCATCGTCCTCCAGATCCGAAGGGGGATGTACCGGTGAGCGGGCCCTCGGGGGCTGGCGGCGCTGACGGGGTCCTTCGGGATGGTGTCCGGGCGGATGATGGTCGTTCTGTCCAGCCGGGACGTTGTTGGCAAAAGCTTGGCGAAGCTCCTCGAGGCCCGCCGTGAGGGCGGTCACTTGACGACCCAAATCCGCAACGGCATCGCGTTGAGCATCGACGGCGGCGTCAAAGGGGGGTTGGCGGCGGGGAGGCATCGTACCTGTCTCTTGATACCAACTGACGTAGCGGAAGGATAAAACAAAAGAGATATACACCTTGATACTACATATACTAGGCGATGATCTCACTTTATTTCAGTTTTTATTCAAAATTCAACAACCCGTACAATGAAGAAAGCAACAACTATAAATAGGAAAGCCGAAAAACCCTAGTCTAAGGCCCAACACTATCGTGGGCTTGTAGTGCAGAAATTAAAGACTAACAATAAGACTTAAATGTTCCTCCAATCATGCCATTCAATTTCCCGTCATTCCCTTTGTTTAGCGATTCGGTCATGAATTTCCGTAAAGTCTAATGCCACATCACAATCTCACATAATCTCTACCATCCTATTATCTCACATTCTAATATTTAATAAATCATCCTCAATTCTATAAGGAGTTTTGGGGAACGATGGATGGGTATAAACGTGTTTTCATCATCAGTATTTTGGTTGCAAAGGGGCCATTTTCCTATGGGCTTGAACGATACTCGTACCGAATTCTAGGAAGGATTTAGGCCTTATATTCTTTGTGTAATGTTATTTATAAAATTCTCTCGAAAGTATTGTGCAGTCGACTTAAAGAGGTGTTGTCTGTGTCTTGTTGATAAGACACAATTAATCGACTTTTGTGAGTAGATGGGTGACACATATTTTTCAATACTCACCTCTTAATTGCATGTAAGAGTGTTTTCGTAATAATGATAAATGACCGGTTAAATATCAATCCACAGAAGGAGTTGAGTAAAATGGACCTAGGACCATGACGTTGAACTTACGGCTAGTGGCATAAAAAAGGTGTGGGTTAATTGTCCCTCCAAGTATGTTAGATACACTTCACCTGACTATTTATTAATTTAATAGTCATGTAAAATGTCTAAACTGTCCTTTTAGTAAATAGAACCTTAGTAAATACACTACCCCTCCAAATTCTAACTCTAATTGAAACAATACTTCAAAAGAAAAAAAAAAAAAACTCTAATTGAAACAACAGCAGCAGTCGCCGCCATCCCTGGCAGCCGAAAAATTTAAGTGTTCAAAAATTCCTCTCATCACATGAAATGCTCAGATTCACAACCAACATTAATTCATAAAAAAAACCCAAGTGTCGAAAAATTCTTCTCATCACATAAATCCTCCAAATTCACGACATCAACTTTTTTTTACATATTATAGACACTGGTTTGTCTTAAAAAATAAAAAAAATTAAGGTTTTAGAGAGTTTATTTGTTGGGGGGAGTTTTTTTTTTTTTTTTTTATAGGTTTACAAGATCAAAATATAATACAACTTTTCAAGCACAAAACTAATGATCTTCATCAATCCAATGTCATGGTCGCTGCCCCATCCAATCGTGAGAAAGAGGAAAACGAGTGTACCCTCTGTTCTACATGAAAATTCAGACCTCCATTCTCAATACGAGTCAACCCCACACTAAGGTCTTCTCATATCAATAATAAGGAAATAGAAAAAAAGAACAAAGCTCCACCAAATACCATGGTACAACCAAACCAGCAAAATCTCTCAAAACAAGTTCCACCCAGGGGAAAAGGCTCACATCAAGAAAACGAAAACAAAATCTAGAACACAACCAACTAAAAACAAAACAGTAAATTGAATTAAGGATAAATTCTCGAACGGTCACCGTGGCTTCGTTAAGGAAAATTCATCCATTGATCCCAACAACACCAGAGAATAGATCTACATATCACGAAAAACGCGGAAGAGAGAAAACAAAAAAAGTACGGCGGGCGGACGGCGGTGGCAGACGATGGCGAAAGGCGACGGCGAATAGTGACGGTTCAAATCGGAACTATAACTCACAGATTTACAATGGAACGAGCAGATCTACATGGAGGAAAGCTAGATCTACAAGATTTATAAAAGAAAGAGAAGGAGACGGGACTGTGTGCGAATCACACCTGAAGTGTGAAAATCGCATCTCTAGTGTGTGAAAATCGCACACACATGAAATTCTTGAGATTGGTTGAATGTAATTTTTAAAAAAGAAAAAGGGTAATTTAGGTAATATATGGGGAATGCATCTATAAAACACCATTTTTAGGGGAAGTGAATGTACTGAGGGAGTGTATCTAACTTTCATAGAAGGGCAAAAAACTCACGCCCATAAAAATAACTGGACATGCTTTCTTTCTTTTGGGCTTCTCAGGCTACTGTTAAGTGGGCCAAAATATGAGTGAATTATTAAGGGGTCTGACTATATGCACCTCCATTTCAGTTTGATGCACTCCCCCTTTCAGTATTTTAATAAAATAATAGGGTAAAAAACCCAAAATACCCTTCATTAAATATACAGTACTATCCCCTACTGAATGCACCCCCCTTCATTTCTTTCACATTTTTCTAACCCACAACTTCCGGTCGCCGGCGACACCATTTCCGGCGACCATCAAGCTAAAAAAAAAATACAGAAATCAACCATACACTCAAAAAAATCACAATTTTTTTTTACTAATTTTCGACCAACCAGTGTCGACCACATACACTCCCGTCGATAACGAGTTATCGACGGGAGTGTATGTGGTCGACACTGGTTGGTCGAAAATTATTAAAAAAAAAAATAAATTCATTTTCGACTACGTAATGTCGATCAAATACACCCTCGTCGACAACAATTTGCCGATGAGAGTGTATTTAATCGACATTATATAGTCGAAAATGAAAAAAAAAATAAAAAAAATTAGGGTTTTCTGCATTTTTGTAGAAAACCCTGACATTGGAATAGGGAGTTGGGCAAATCTGGGCTGGGGGTGGATCGGCGTCGGAGAGGGGGTGGGGAGGGAGCGGCTGCGGCGGCCGTTAGAAGGGAGCGGCCGCGCGGCCGCAGATCTTCTGTTTTTTTTTTTTTGCAAAAAACGGGTTTTTGCAGAAAACCCTTGGGAGGAGGGGCAAATCTAGGTTGGGCTGGGGGTGGATCGGCGTCGGAGAGGGGGTGGGGAGGGAGCGGCCGCGGCGGCCGATAGAAGGGAGCGGCCGCGCGGCCGCAGATCTTCTGTTTTTTTTTTTCAGATGGGAGGAAGGGGGCAAACCTGGGGGTCGGCGTCGGCGTCGGACGGGAGGGGGATGGGGCGGCCGCGGCGGCCGACGGACGGGAGCGGCCACGCGAGTGCAAAGCTTCAGTTTTTTTTTTTAAACGGAGGGGAGGGGGCGGCCGGCGGCCGCGGCGAGGGTGGGTGTGGTGGACAGCGTCTCCGGCGATGACGGGGGTGGGGTGGGCGTCGCCGGCGACTGGTGGGTGGTGGTGAGGAGGGGGTGGGTTGGGGGAAATGGGGAGGAAGAAGATGAAGGATGAAGAAGAAGAAGGGTTGGGGGGGTGTGTGTAGTAAATTGGTTTTTATGAAGGGAGGGGTATTTATGACATTTGAGGGGAGGTGTGACCTAAAATTCGAGGAGTGTATAAATCGGGGGAGTGATGGGGGAGTGCATCAAACTGAAATGGAGGTGCATATAGTCAGACCCATTATTAAGTCCATATACTTCTCAGTTATTTACCCCCTCTTTCACTGTGTTCACCCTCCAAAATTTTTAAAAAAAATTACATTTATAGATACAATATTACCCTAATTTAAACATTTACAATCTACAATCGAGTCACCGTCGAGTCTATGTTTCAAAAAAAAATTGAAAAAACAATTTCAGAAAAGATATTCGAAAAATTAGCAAATTTTTGAAAATTATTTACCAAAAAAAAGGAGAAAAAATTATGTAAAAAAATGAAGAACATATATCCATCTTCTATCACAAATCCAAAGAGAAATTCAAATGGGTAATAACATAGATCTTCTATTATGGTTTAGGGTATAGATTCAACAACAAAATAATAGGAAATAAATATTCAAATTATTATTTACCATATCTTGTAAATATTTCCTTTTATTTGTTTGTTATTATTTCCTTGTAAATCTCTTCTACCTTGACTATATATATTGGATCTTCCTAATCACCTCATTAACGGTGATCTCATACATATTCTCACATGGTATCAGTCAAACTCACCTAAACCCTAGCCGTCACTCATAGCCTCACGCTAAATTCTTCCTCTCCCTCTCCTGCTACCGCCTCGCCCGTTCCTCCTCTTCCGGCGCCATGGCGGACTCTTCCTCCTCCTCCTCTCTTCCCCCTAACACTCTCGTGCACATGCTTACCGTGAAGCTTTCTGCATCAAACTATCTTGTTTGGCGTAATCAGATCGTTCCTGTTCTCACCAACCACGATCTATTCTCCCACGTTGACGGTTCTTGCCCGGAACCGCCCAAAACCGTCAAGTCCGATGGCAAGGATATCCCAAACCCGGATTATACTGCCTGGTTTGCGTTGGATTAGAAGATTTTGAGCCTTATTCTCTCTTCTCTCTAAAGACACCATGGCCGAAGTCATCGGCCTCACCTCATCTCGATCTGTCTGGACAGCCATCGAGGAGGCCTTTAGTCATTCCTCTACCTCTCGCCTCAACCAATTACGTGGTGAATTGTTCAACCTCCGCCGTGGCACCTCCTCGGTTGATGAATATAGCAAGAATTTTCGACTTCTCTGTGACCAGTTGACCTCTATTGAAAAGGGTTTTTCCAACCTGGGTAATATGAAAGGTTTTTGTACTAGATTTTTGTATGGAAATCTTGTTTTCTGAAAATTTCTAAATTACCTTGGGAACAGGTAAACGAAAGGGAAGAAAGAATGATCATGTACGAAATAGGAAAAAAGGTTTGTAGAAAAATATTTCAGTTCAAATTTAAAATTTAGTTTTTTCATTAATCATTTATCTTATTTTTGTTAGGAAAAGGACCTCCAGTGAATTATTCATCATCGAGCAGCTCAGAATCAGGTGAAAATAAATTTTTTCATGTTCAACAACATTTTACATGATAAACAATCGTATTTTTATAGGGTTTTAAAAAGGAAAAAGTGTTGGATATTCATAGCATTTTTCATGTTCAATATGATTCCATATAGAGATGTTTATCCGGACCGGGCTAACCGGGTTGGCCCGTTTAACCCTGAAAAATACAGGGTTAGGGTTCATGAATTATAAGCTCGTTTAAAACCGGACTTTTTTGACCCGGACCAGTTAGCCCGTGGGCTAAACCGGGCCAGCCCGCTAGCCCGAGTTGTTACATTTTTTTCTTTTTTTTTAAATAAATAACCTAAAACAAATTTTGGGTCATTTGACCAATAACCATAACTATAAACATTAAGAAGTTCATTACCATCCATTAGTCATTATTATTATTGTTTTATTAGATTATGATATTTGTTTAGGTTTATTTGGTCATATTAAGGACCAATGAGTTCTAGAATTGTGTTTAAATTATACTTTTGTTTTCTCATTTACTGATCATTAACTAATTATGTATTTTTCTATTTTATTTGCTTATTGGACATGCCAATTGAGACCTTTAATTTTAAAAGAAAAAATTATTATTGTTGCCCGTTAGTAGTCCGTTAGTGGCCCGTTTAGCCCGTGGCCCGCTAGGGTTAGGTCCCAACAATTTTAGGCCCGTTAAATATGAACCGGTTAAGGCCCTAACCCGTTTAGCCCGTAACCCTATAGGGCTGGCCCTATAGGGCTAGGGCCAGCCCGATAGACATTTCTAATTCCATAGTGCCTTTTTTTACACCATTTTTTTGGATGTTGTAGATAGTGCAAAATCTGAAAATGTTTTCAAAAAGCACAAGAAATGCGAGGAGCTTGAGAATTCTACCTCTAATGAATCTTCAACTGGTACATGCTTACAGTTATTATTAGGACCTTACATAAGTTCACCGTAGAATTTTCTTAATAACGGTATATTGACATATCATTTGTGTGAACTCGCATAACAAAAAATGATTCGTTATCTACGGATAGACAAAATAAGGACGTCCTTAGCGAGTCTGCAACTGATACAAACAGTGAAGAAGATTGTACGATGATGAGTAAAAAAGTGAAGCCGAATAATTGTTTTGGTTAGTCAAAAGATTACGAATTGTATTTTTGGATACTTACTATAGCACTGGTATAAATTGATATGCGGGGGTTGATTTGCAGGTCGGATACAGGTTAACAAAAGAGAAACTTATTATCGATCAAATCTCCGAACTTTGATTAAGGAAGTGAATGGCCTGAAACTTAATGAAAATCACAAAAAATATATTAAAAAGACTCTGTTTTGGCTGTTTTTTGAAAGTATATATGTGGAGAATTTTGAAAGCTTGTTAAAGAGGTCGAGGAAACATGAGAGCGCAATTAGACAAATAATCAAATGTTTTGATGTTGATTCTGAATCTTTCTTTATTGGTGGAGAAGTTCTTCAATTGAATAGGAGGGATGCCCAACTTATATTTGGTATTAGCTGTGGGAGCAAACCTATATCTTTGAAGGAAAAAGATTACAAAATTCCAGTTTGGGTTCGTAGATGTTTCTCAGCGGATCTAGAAAATGTTTCAGATTCTAATTTTGTGATGTATAAGAAACTCATACTGTCAAAGTTGATTGTTGTTTCGAGCAAGCATGACCATGATAGCTATAAGGACGTTGCTCGTTTGTTATGTTGTTACATGATGGCTATTCTATTTTGTACCAATAAAAATTGTTCAGTCTCTACGCATATAAGTTGCTATTTAGAGAATTTCAATGAAATTTGCCTACATGATTGGTCAATGTTAATTGTTGAGATGTTGAGTAAGCAATTGGGAACAACCAAGAATCTTAAAGTTGGAGGGTGTACTGTCATGCTTCCTGTAAGCCTCGAAAAACTCTATATTTAATATCGTCACATATATATATATATATATTTTTTCTAATCATTACAATTTATCTTGATTTGACTATACGACAATTCTGGTTATGTGAGCATGCAGCCTTGTTGAAGCCCGTGTGTAAATCTGCATTCCCACGATTTCTAAAATGGGATTTAAACAAGATGAATTCGGTGGTTAAGAAGTTGAAGCTATCTCGAGATATTCAGGTAATCAATTTAAACTTTAGTTTGTTAAACTGAAATTTAATCTCCCCCAATCCAAGAACATTTAACTCGGTTTCATTTGGCAATATAATAATGTTAGGTTCGAAAGATATTGTTGAAAGCAACGTCGGAGGAGAAGACAAAACTTAGGGCAGTTTCTGAGTTTAGGGAAATTGAAGATGATCCTGAAGATGTTACTGAAGCTGATTATGTTGTTGATATTGGATCAGATAAGGATGTTGAAAAGGATACCGATAAGATGGATGGAACAGGGCAATCAAATCAATCTGGTATTGGATCAGACAAGGATGTTGAAAAGGATACCGATAAGATGGATGGAACAGGGCAATCAAATCAATCTTCGTTTAATAGGGATGCTTTTAGTACAATGCGAGATTCTGGAGAGGGATGCAGTGGAGAAAAGGAGAGTGAAACTGCTCCTGGTTTGTGTACAATGGGAGATGTTGATGGAGCATTCAGTGGCGGAAAGTCGACTTTCAGAGCTCTTAATGGACCATCATTCAGTATTGGTATGAGCCAGTATCATACACCCCAAAGAGTTGCTACGGTTCAGATCGCTCAAGTTATGATGGATCTCAAATCAGGAGGAGTTGGGTTTGTTGAAAATATTATCAGGGGGGCATGCACTGGAAAGCCAAACGAAGTTTCTAGGAGCCTTATTAGGCAAGTTGATGAAGTTTTCCCCATGGATAATGAATCCCTCCCTACAGACAACAGTGACATGGATAAGCTTTCCAGTGAAATGCAGAGTGCATCCAGTGGATTTCAGATTGAAATGCAGAAGTACGAAGCTGAGTTGAAGAATAAGGAAAAGATAATTGAGCGACTGAAATTGGAAAAAGCTGAGTTGGAAAGACGTATAGAAGAATTTTATGTTCCAACACCAACTCAGATTTTCAGCAATCCAAATAACTTAGCCCAAATAGAAAATCTTGAGAAGTTGTGTATTGCATAATCAAATAGAGAGCGGTTGACGAGGGAAAATGAAGAGCTGAGGAAGTTGATCGAAGTACAGCGGACTGAAATGGATGGAATAAAAAAATAACCGGTTGATGTAAAAGGGGACTATAACACAACGTCGATTCATAAACAATCAAATCCAGAAGATGGATCCCCTATTTAGAAGGAGAGGAAATTGAATAATCATCCAGATCCAAGTACTATAACTAGAGCAGTTAAAAAGAGGACTGTGAATGAAGAGAGAAAAGTGAAGGACATTACACCACAGCCTAGTACAACAAAGCTCATTCAAATTGCGGAGGAAGAAGGACAATGTTTAGGTAAGAAGAAAGGTCGGGTTCAGAGTCAAAGGACGTGCAAGCTTGACGAAAAACTTCTTACAGTAAAAAACTGTCCTACCTATATTAGGGAAAGGATCGCGGATCTGTGGGAATTTAACACGAAGGAGTAAGTAGGGGGTCGGTCTTCTTAATATCAGTAAATGCGCTTGTTTGAATGTAACATGCCACCTCTATTTACTCGTTGCAGGTATCCAGTTTGGACAGGAAATTCACCATTTGCAACTGTCTTTATTGATCATATTATAGATATTCTACACCACTTAATGATCCCGTCTTCGGTAAAAACAGTTCATTCTGCCTTTTCTTTACGTTTCATATATTTACCCAATAATTTCTAGCCACTTATTTAGGAACAATTGCAGGTGATTGATTCTTGGGGTGAGATTTTAAGGGCTACTCACTTTAAGCAGAAGCCATGTGTTAAAAGGATTGTGCTGATTACTTCCATGTGCTGGGTATATTAATATAATTGCAACTTTATTATATACAAATAATTTTTATTATCTGAGTTGTGATATCTTTGTGAATGTTATAAAACTCTCAGAATTTGATTACGAACTATGGTCACACCCGAAATCAGACATTGGTTAATTTGATCGACACAAGAATGGAAGAAGTTGTAGATGCTGATTACATACTTTTCCCCGTTAACGGAGGAAACCATTGGACTCTGCTGAGGTTAAATATGAAGAAGGGCGAGTGGCGTTTTTTTTAACTCTATGCTTCCAAGAACTGCTGGACGCGTAGATCCACACTTGAAATCAGCCTTAGTTGTTGTAAGTTTGTATACTTTTGTCTTTTTTTTTTTTTTAATTATATTAATGAAAATCAATTATTTCCAAAATCAATCATACATGTTAAGTATGCGTGGGGGAGACTGCGAGACGCTTTCAAACGGCTTAAATCAGGTCACATCTTTTTAACAAAAGCTTTACGAAATCCTGTTTCAGAAGATTGCGTGCAACATCTTTCAGGTTCGTTGGATTGTGGAATTATCATATGTTACCACATTGAGAACCTAATGTTAGGAAAACAGAGTAAGAAAGGGGAGTACGGTACAGTGTCTGCAAGTAACTACCGGAAACAAATGGTTGAATGGTTTATGGATCCTAAAGTAGCCAAGTGTTAGGAAGTTGACTGAGAGAATTTAACATATGGCATGCTAAGAATATGTAATTTGAATGAGTTTGATAAGTTCGGGTACTTTATTTCAAGAATATGTAATTTGAATTTTCCATGTGACATGTTAACGTATGGATGACGCTTATTATACAATATGCATTATGAAGGTTATGAATTGGGTTATCTAACATTGTTTTGGTTTGACTATCACCTTTATGCATGTCAACTAGTGAACCTACTCGATGATTGATTTTGTGTTTGTATTGTTTTGGATGTCATTTGGGTGATGTCAACATATTTATCTCCATTTCAAAACCTTGGATCCGGTAATTTCGGTTTTGAACAGTTTAAAAACAATTTGAAAAAATTACATTTTATTGTTGAACTGTTCACATTTTGTTGTTGAACTGTTCAGATTACATGTTGAACTGTTCAATTTATTGTTGAACATGACAAAAAACTTATCTGGAAAAGGCGAATTTTAATTTGGTATACCTTTGATTGATTTTATATACCTGGAAAACATGACAAAAAACTTGGATCTGTTCAAATTTATATACCTTTGATTGATTTTATCATATCACAGAATGTCAGAATGTATCTTGGGCTTGAAAAAGGCGAATTTTAATTTGGTCATATGTTTTTATCTTTTTTTTCCTTTGAAACTTTGTAAATTGGGCACAACTGACTTTGTTGGATTTATAATATGTATTTAACATATATATTTGAATTTACTTTAGTTAACTTATGTAAAGTTGGTCAAATATACGATTTAATTTTGAAGAACAATGACTACGATCAAAATTAACAACATTTCGTTTTTTATAAAATAGTGATCAACTTTACATGGCCATGTTATAAAACAAACTTTACATCGTCTGCTAATTTGAAAATAGTTGAAATTAATCAAATCTTCGAACATTTTTTATGGGCAAATTGCTATTTAACTATTGTATCGGTCACGTCTATGCTCAAAAGCTAACATAATGCCATTGAATTACATCTTCAATGATAAGGGTAAATCAATTGAAGCTATTGTCACTGAGACTGTTTTGAACGTATTTTATGGTCAAATATACGATTCAATTTTTGAAGAACAATGACTACGATCAAATTTTGCTCAACTTTACATGGTTGCTAATTTGAACATTAATTAAAAGTATGGGACTTAGGAGGACTACAAATTACATTCTAATGTAACTGTTATATTGAAACATGCACGTTTTTTACTCTACGTATATACCTTCTTAGTGACGGAAAATACATTTTTTACAAATTTTAATGTACCCAACTGCATTTTTTGTTAATATTCTAGTAGTATATTATTGGACCAGTCAGCTCTTAAGGTTTATTCTTCAATAAGCCGTATTTTGTTTATAATGTAGGCAGTTATATTGAAAGGAGCACGTTTTTAAAAAATTTAGAGGGACTTAGGAGGACTACAAGTTACATTCTAATGAAACAGTTATATTGAAAGGAGCACGTTTTTTAAAAATTTACATTTTATACTGGCTTAGTAACAAAATTACATTTTTTTACAGATTTTAATGACACATTTATATTTTACTTTGCACTTTTTGTTAATATTCTAGTAGGATCTTCTTGAACCAGTCAGCTCTGAAGGGTCATTCTTCAATTAAGTCGTATTTTGTAATGAAGTTATGTAGATGCAGTAGACTTATTTAGCTATATTTCTAGTTAAATATTCTTGTACTATATTCTTGAAACCCTAAACCCTATTTGTTTATAACACTTTCTGTATGTTTTATTCTACAGTGAGCCGTATTTGTTTATATCACTTTCTGTGACTGTCCTTCCTCCTTTTTAACATGTAACATGATTCATATGATAACGTTTAGTTCAATATCATAACTTTAAATTGTTTCAAAAAATTACAATTTTGCACTGTTTGTTAATATTCTAGTAGTATATTCTTGAACCAGTCAGGTCTGAAGGGTTATTCTTCAATTAAGCCGTATTTTATAATGAAGTTATGTAGTTGCAGTAGACTTATTTAGCTATGTTTCTAGTTAAATATTCTTGTACTATATTCTTGAAACCCCAAACCTATTTGTTTATAACACTTTCTGTATGTTTTGTTCTACAGTGAGCCGTATTTGTTTATAACACTTTCTGTGACTGTACTTCCTCCTTTTTAACATGTAACATGATTCATATGATAACGTTTAGATCAATATCATAACATTGTTCAATTAGATTTGCTATTAACTTTTTATATTCAAGGATGTTAAAAAGTTGAATGGCGGGCAGAACTTTACAATTAGTTAACTTGTCCCGTCTAAAATTTGAACAAAAATGGAACTAAACATTCATAACATTTACTATTACATTTTAGGCCAATTTGTTCGACTTTGGATTTTTTTAGTTCAATATATAAATTTACATTTAGGCCACTTGTAGGACCAGAAAAATTGTTCAATCAGATAAATTGCACAAATTATATGATATTTTTAAAATTGAACAATGTTGTTAAATTTAATAAATTATATGATATCCACAAAAATCGAACAGGTTTTGGTAATGCTATGAGGTAATGTGTCATTTCAAAATCAAAAAAGTTAGATTTTGTAAACCAAAACATCTGTTTATGCCCACTGGAAGTCCCCAAAACCTGTTCAACAGTATTATTTGGACGTTTCAGCCCATAGGTCTACAAATTTGTAATGATTTCTTTACTTGGGGAGTGGGGATTTGGCTCTAAATTCAGATGGGTCAAGTCGCATTTAATGCTATGGCATCCTTACTTTCCCTCCAAACACACGCTCCCCAATACTCTGATGTGAAACTCCAAATTATATCTACGTATATGTATCAATATCAAATGAAAACTTTCTTTGCATTCTTTTTATCAATATCAAATGAAAACTTTCTTTGCATTCTTTCTCTCATCTAGGTTCGAAAATGAGTAATCCCACATTACCTCCAGACCTCATCCACGAAATTACATCTCGCATATCACCACCCGAATGAACTCTTTTCAAAATCACCAGCAAATCCTGGAATGCTCTAATATCCTCTCCCCTGTTCATCAATGATTGCTACCTCCATGCGCACAACAATAATGAGAGATTGTTTCTCTTTGATGAACAGATCTTCTTTGCTCCCATAAGTTACGAACTTTCTGATCCATTAACCAGGTCATTCTGTAGGAATGTAATCGATGATGACCCGCCAAAGGAACTAGTTGCACACTGCAGGGGGCTGGTGTGTGAAGCAACTCAAGATGATAGGTACTTTATCAACAACCCGCTGAGCGGAAAAGAGATCCAAGTACTTGCTGCTCATATCGAATGGGACCCGAAGGCCGACTGGTGTTCTTCCTTTTTTGGGATGGGGTTCCAGAAGATCACAAACTCTTATCACCTGTTAAGAGTTCTGTAGATGTTGTTAACTCTTAAATGCTTTAACATTATCAACAACATCTTAATTTGACCTTCCTTGATTTATTCTAAGTTCTTTCTGAAATGTTACATTAAATGTTGTACTAAATGCTCTCACATTCAGGTACGATTCCAGAAGGTTCTACAAGAGTCTGGAACATGGAAGATTCCAGAATGTTGGAGAACGTGATAGAAGAGCCTGGAGCAGTTTAGAACAACCTGGAAGATGGAAGAAAGATCTAGAGAGATCATGGAAGTTGAGGTCCTAAAAAATAGGATCTCATAATGGAAGGATCTAGAATTCGGCTATTGCTCTATAAATACCGCTGAAGCCTTTCATTTCAAAGTATGCACTATTCGAGTAACACCTTCTTGAGCGTTCAACCCTAGTTAGGAGTTATGGTCAGTAGTTGTATCTTTTAACGTACGCCGAGGGATACCACACCTTCCAGTGTACTTAGTTCTAGTCTTGTATCGAGTGAGAGTGAATCATAGATCAAATTAGTTCTTTAGAAAATGTTCTTACACTTCAGTCTATTTGCGGATTCAGACACCTGCCTCGATTGTAGTTTCGGTTTGTGGAATGTTGAAGTAATTGATGAGACATTTCACACGACATTTTCATAACTTAGGAACTAAGTTATTGTTTTCGCCGTAAGGCTTAGCATAGGTTTTGTTATTAATAAAATCTATGTTAAAAATTATTCCATTGTGTTCTTATTGTGTTTTAGTGTTTTAGTCTTCCGCTGTGTATTGTGTTTACTTTCTGTATTCTGTTAGAGTTAATGCTACACTAATTGTCTCAACATTCAGTGTAACATTGTTCTGTTTTTTACTTAAACACTAGACACTACCCCACGTACACTTTCAAGTTCTCTTCTTCCAATCTGGCAATTTGAAGAGGCAGGTTGATGTCTATTCCACTCGGACAAATATGTGGACTCGTCTTTCACCATTCCGTGATCAAATGCCTTCAGATAAGTTTGCTGTGTGGGTTAGGTGTCTCATTTTCTTTCAGGTTTGCAAACCTCATAGTGTGTCAACCAAACTGGTTACTTTTAACCTGGAAGATTATTCATGGGGAAGTATTGATTTACCTACTGCCGTTGCGGATTCTGGGTTTTCTTGGGAAATAGGGGCTTTAGATGATCACACATTAGTCGCATATCCTATATCCCCTGTTTACAACAGGTATGGAGTGTTCAACTTATGGCTGCTTGAAGGTTATGGGGAGAATCAGGAGTGAAAATTGGTTCATATAGCACTTAACCCGCTTCATCACAGGCCTCATTGGTTCACAATCTGTCACATCCCGATTTTAGGGCCTAGATGAAAACATACTTTGAGTGCTAATGAAATTCGAATTTATGAGTTTATAAAAAGATTTGCAGCGGAATATTTAATAAAACTCAAATTTCTTAAAGAAAATTATTACCAAACTTCAATTCAATTCAAGTAAGGCTCAAAAGCTGGTTTCAAAGAAATCAAATAGTGCATTAGTGAACAATAAGTCTAACTCGAGATGCAACTAACTAATTAAAAGCAAAAATAATATAAGGAAAAACATTGCATGGTTAGACATCCACTTCCACCGTCCCTCCACCACAACTCCGTCAATCTGTAAAATATTAAATTAATTGGGATGAGCAAAACAACTAGCTCAGTGGAATTAACTTTGTCACAGTTAAATATAACATATGAATAAAATCATAACTCACAAACATGCATACAGTTTCATAAGCTTGTTGGCAAAGCCAACCATAATAACATAGGTTTGTTGGAGCTTGTTGGATAAACCAACCATAATAACATAAGCTTGTTGGATAAAACAACCATACGTTTGTTGGATAAACCAACCATAATAACATAGGCTTGTTGGATAAACCAACCATAAGTTTGTTGGATAAACCAACCATAAGATGTAAGATGCAGCAAGAAATAAAATCACTCATACGAAATACTTAAAAATGACAAAGTAGCCAATCAAGAAAATCCCACCTTAAAACTTGAGTAGTCTCGTAAGTTCGTAACTTTAATGCAAGAGATTCTCGTCACTTATAATAAATATTATTTTAGAATTATTATTAATACATTAATGAAGATGAGATATTAAGCTACTGTTTTGATAATTTAATCGATAGTTAATTAAATAATAATTAATATATATATATATATATATAGTTTAGAATTATTATGATTAATAAATTAATGGGTAATTAATATATATTATCATTTAATTGATAATTACTAATTAGCCAAAGTCTTGTATGTACTCAAGTACACCATGTACTTGAGTAGACTTTTACTAGTCAAATGTTGACCGTTGACCACTGTTGACCGGTCAACGGTCAAACTTTGACTTCTTTTCTTTTATTTTATTTTTTTTCGATTTTTTTTTCAATTTTTTTTTTTCGATTTTTTTTTTCGATTTTTTTTTTTTGAAAAAGTGTATGTTATTATGACTAAAAAGTGTATCTTTGTTTTTTTAATGAAAAGTGTATGTTATTATATTGAAAAGTGCAACATTATTTTTAATGAAAAGTGTATGTTATTATAACTGAAAAGTTTATGATATTATAATTGAAAAGTGTAAGTTATATATTAATGAAAATTGTATGTTATTATAACTGCAAAGTGTATGATCTATTAATGAAAAGTGTATGTTTATTTAATGAAAATTGTCTGTTATTATAACTGCAAAGTGTATGATCTATTTAATGAAAAGTGTATGTTATTATAACTAAAAAGTGTATGTTATATTAATGAAAAGTGTAAGTTATATATTAATGAAAAGTGTAAGTTATATATTAATGAAAAGTGTATAATATTATAACTGAAAAGTGTATGCTAATGATACACCTTTTGTTTATTTATATTTGCACTTTCATAATTTAGAAAAACTGGTGCTAAATTTTTTTAAAAAAATTTATTATTAATTTTACACGTTTTATTGTTATTATAACTGCAAAGTGTATGATCTATTTAATGAAAAGTGTATGTTATATTAATGAAAAGTGTAAGTTATATATTAATGAAAAGTGTATGGTATTATAATTGAAAAGTGTATGATATTATAACTGAAAAGTGTATGTTAACGATAAACCTTTTGAAGTGTATGTTAACGATAAACCTTTTGTTTATTTGTATTTGCACTTTCATAATCTAGAAAAACTGGTGCTAATTTTTTTTTTTAAAATTATTATTAATTTTACACGTTTTATTATTTTTTTACTTGCACTTTTTATTAATTATATTATTAGTAAGTGCAATTAATGATATTACTAGTACTTGCACTTTTTTTATAATATATAAAAAAATCTGTTGCTAAATATTTTTTTTAAAATTATTATTAATTTTACAAATTTTATTATTTATTAATTGCACTTTTAAAATTATTATTAATTTTACAAATTTTATGTATAAAAAAACTGTTGCTATTTATTTTAAAAATTTATTAATTGCACTTTTATTAATATTAAACAAAAACTGTTGCTATTTAATTTACAAATTTTATGAAAAAACTGTTGCTAAAATAAAATGTTGAAAATTGTGTTAAAGGTGGGAATCGAACCTGGGACTTAAACAAAAACTGTTGCTAAAATAAAATGTTGAAAATTGTGTTAAAAGTGGGAATCGAACCTGAGACTTGATGCAATGGAAATCCAAAGACAACCACTAGGCTACAATAGGTTTTATTAAATATTTTATTATTTATCCTATATATAATATATATTTTCTATATAGCTGGACTCAAGTACACCGTGTACTTAGTACACAGCAGCCTTACCCTACTAATTAATATACTTGGTTAAACGATAACCCAGTGAATACTGCAACTAAAAATTAATAAGAACACCATTGAAAAGTTTTAAATAATTAATAATAATATTATTATTATTAAGGAATTTACTTCACAATTTATAATAATTCGAAACAGTCGCCGACTTTTATACCTTGAATGGCACTATCCAAAGGTAAATAAATTGAATTCTTAAGGTTTTAGGAGGATCTGCAATAATCTATATATATAAAAGGAGGGTGAGAACTCTCCAACTTTCGACAAGTGTGCATTTTAGACCACTCCTCCTTCTGACATGTGTCTGCCATGTCATAGATTTCTATTGCCATGATGTCATACAGTTGGCTCTCCATCTTAAAAAAAAATTCACCTTTTCATATTCTCCCTATGTAAAAGAAAAAACGCTTTTCTCTCAACTATTCAATCTCTACCGCTCCCTTTCGTCCGCTTTTGCCACTTCCGGCGGCCCTGCCTTCACACCTAACCAAGGCGCTGTTCAGGTAATAATATTTTTCTCATTTAAGTTGCCGTAACTTATTTTCCATGCGTAATTGAAAGCAGCGTGCCCCTTTGTGTATGCAGTTCCAGATTCTAACAGCATAGTTTAGTGTATGTATTTATTAAGATTATATGAATCTATTGGATACTCTGTTTTTGTTCGAATTGTTATCCAAGTATACTAATGCGGTAATGCCTATTTCAGTTTAGCTGTGTTTTGTTATTGAATCAATATTTGAATGCGTTTTCCATGTTTGTTTTTATTAGGCAACTTTTCTGTTCTCTCCTTTCATCATCTCCAACTGATATATCATCATTTCTGATTTTAAGATATTAAGGATTACTTTTCCCAATTTCACACAGAGTAGGGAAATTCAAGAAATTCATTAAATTCGATAGAATCGTTGGAATGAGAGTGGTGGAGGCTTCATCTCCTTCCCAATTTGCAGGTATTCCATGTATATACTACTCGAGCTCCACTTTTTTCGACATTTCTATTTTCTATATATAGCTTCATTTGGGCACAGTTGCTGATTGCGTTACGGAAACTCGATCGGAAAATCGGCAATTAATTTTATTATTAGAATCTGTGTTTTAATGGTTCTGCTTATTTCAATGGAGACAAAGGAAATTGAAGTTTCCTTGATTTTTTTATTTATTTAGATCCATGCCCAGCCCTATCAAGTGCATGAAATAAGCATATATGAGTGTTTGCCATCTTCTGTTTCGATAACATGTGCTCAATTTGGCTCTATGGTATAGAAAGTTACAGTTTGAATTTTAACTAGAACAATTAGCTATGCAGGAGCTTAAATTATGCTATCAAGAGTGTCATTTTCATGATTGAAACAAAAAATAGAAGCAAACTATTTGCCACTCCTCGACAATAATATTTCAGTCATAACTTATTCTCAAGTATAATAAACTGTGTCGTGTTGTAAAGCTAAGTCAATTATAAAAAAAAAAACTTTTATGTTTTGCCCCCTGCTTCTGCTACATGTTGTTTTGCAAATAAATCTTCTTTTATTTGATTCACCCGTTGATTATTAATTGTTTCACCTTTCTTTCATCCATCTGCAGCTCTCTTTTAACAAATAAATCACCTCATCCACGTGCCTCTACATCTCCCGAGTCCCGAGCACTTTGAAACGTTTTTTTCCAAAGGAAGTGTATATGGATCAATTAGATTAACGATATTCGCTTATGCCGTTTTTAGATAAAGGTTTGATTTCTTGATTAAGTACACATGTTCTTTTACTGTTTTTCTTTTTTAAAGTTGATTGTGTTTTGCTTGAACTCTTTTGAGTGTCAATTGTTTTGGATGTTATTTTTGGTGAATAAATGAGGAACTGTAGTAGCATGAAAGCAATCATTGTGTTAGTTGTTTTTATGTGATTTGGGCCTTTCTGGATTCGAGAGAGTTTATTTTCTTTTATGAAGTTTCCTCATGAAAGAATGTAGCAGAACTTGGTCCATTTTCTTTTGGATAATGAATGTAGCATGGAGATATGTTCTTAGTCACGTCCCTCCTTTTTTTTTTTTATTGATATTGTGCAATTTTGTATATGCCACCGGTAATAACAAGTTTCGAACCCAACAATCTCAATAATAACCTAGCAAATTGCCTGAAATAATTTTAAGATAAGATTGACTTCATTGATATTCTGGCCAGCTTAGAACTTTTGATGCTACTTCAGTTCCTCATTTAAATTTCTGTAGCAGCTGATTCTGGTGTTTTTCGTCAAAATTCTGTAGTAGCTTTCCACCCCTCTCTGCCCTCTCTTTCAATTCGCTGATTGCTTTGTTTTGATTTTGATAGATTTATGAAATTAACTATCATTATGACTCTGTGTATAGTTTATGTGTGGTGGTTATGGACTATTCTGGTCCTTCTGGAGACAGTGAGACGCATAACAACAGAATTGGAAAAAAAAAATTATGGTGAAGAATCATATTTCATAAGGTAGTCCTAAGTGTGACATGTCTTGATTTCAGGTCCAGAACCAGTCAAATGTACCACGTGAAAACAACTTCATGATGCACGACTTATGGGAGGTGCTTGGAGGAATGAACCTAATCCCAAGTGTTGTAAAATATGTTTATTTAATAAGGTAAAAAAATATTATAATGTTTTGAGCCATCTATTTTCGTGTTCCATTAACTACGTTCTTCCTACTGATGATTGGCCAAGGCTGATAGCGCTATTGCAGTAGTATTAGATATTCATTTTACCATCATAATTTTATTTTGCAATTGATTGTAGTTCATTTCATTTCTTTTATATACGTAACGCTTAAGTTTAGTAGTTTTATTACAAAAGGATTTCTCTATTATATTTATTTGTGTTTGTTTGTTTAAGAGAGTAGCAAGGGAATCTTGTTAGGTCTCTTCATGAAACTTTTCTTGGTGAGTATATTCCATTAATGTTTGGAAAACAAAAATAAATTTATGTGATTTAATAAGTGTCTTCTAAGAATGAAAAATGGATGTGATTTGTCTGCTCAAATACATATTTTTATATATTATCATCTAATCATCTTTGTTGATTCCTGACTTGGATCGAATTTTTGCACTTTTACAACTATACGATCCCCATAAGCGTATGGGTTCGTTAGTAGTAAGATAAGTGTCCCAAGTAGAATTTCGTTCCAAGGACTTAATTGAGTGAAAATGAGTCCCTAAAGTTGCAAGTTATCATGCTATTGTAGTAACTAAATGATGTTGTTTGGATTTTTGGGAATAAGCACAAAAAATATTAAACTAAATTAACTAAAGTGATGAGAACTAGTGATAAGAAATAACTAGCTATCTAACTTTCGTTGGAAAGTGCAAGAGAAGTGTATTGCCTCGGGTGTTTCCGTTTTGTGAGCAATTAAGTGAACTAGTGAACCAATTACATGATTTTACGACAAATTTGGGTCAAGCTAAAGGCTATCACATAAGTGTGCAAACCCCCTCAAAAGGCCAAACATCGTGCATTGATTAGCAATTATAGGATCTAACCAAATACCATAAGCTCCTAAGATAGTGTTGCATAAGCACTTTCAACACGGTTACTAATGCTTATGAAACGCCCTCTCACCAAACTCCTAGACGACCTCTATTCGTTTAGTGTCTAAGGTTGTCGGTCTAGCCATTAACACCCCTCTCGGGTGAGCTAATTACTAATTAACTTCTATTCAATTGACCAAAGCTCACACTCACACCCCAATCATGCAAACCCAACTCTCGTTGCAATTAACATAATCGAAAATGCTTGCTAATAGGGTTGATCAATCAAATGAATCAAACAAACTACAACTCTAGAAACATAAACACCAAAATTATAAGCTAATCATGCAATTAATCCACAATTACACTAAATTCTCATCAAAACATCCACACCCAAGGCAATTGAGGATTAGCCCATGGTTCTAGAAGAGAATCCCATGGCTACAACAACAAATAACTTCAAACTCATAATGAAATAACAAGAGATTGAAGAAATTAAGAAAATACCAAATTGAATTGCAAAATGGAGTAATATCACCTTGATCATGCGAATTTAGCTACAAAACGATGTAATAGACGATGCCCGATGATAATCGTAGCTTGATTTGAAGTAAAAACCACTATTCTATCTAATCTATTGAAGAAATTAAACTAAAAATGAAGAACACTACTAACTATGTGTTTGTGTGTGAGAAAATGCTTGGAAAAGGAGTAAGACTCCCTTTTAAAACTCAAATTTGGTCTATTTATAGTTGGGGTGGAAGTCTTGAATTAATTTTGCAATTAGGCCCTTGAAATATGTAGAAAATTGGCTAAAAATCCCGAAAATGGGTCCACCCGGCCGGGTGGGTAAGTGGCGTGGCCGGGCGGACAAGTTGTTTGCGCGAAATGGGCTGGAACAGGTGGCCCGGCCGGGCGGGAAAAGTGGCCCGGCCGGGCCAAAACTTCGTAAGTTGATTTTGGCCAAAAATACGCGCAGGGGGTGAACTTATCAAAAATGTGGGTGCAGATCACTGGCCGGGCGGGTCGGCCCGGTCGGGTCGCCCGGTCGGGCGGATACTTCGGCCCAGATTTCGTCCTCTGTCTTCATCCCTTCATATCTCGAGCTTCCGAACTCCGATTGACTTGATTCTTTTTTTCATTCCACTCCATTTTGCGAGACGAATATAATGGTGCAATCCTCTCTTCAGTACATTGTAGTATGGTCAGTGTTTTGCTTTCAAAATACATCGTTTTTCCTACAAAATCGACAAAACACTACCTTTCTCTTATTTTGACCAAAACAATGATAAACAACCAATAAGTCAATGAAATCAACATCAAATGAGCTTCAAATATGCATCTAAATCGTGTAAATTTCACCCGAATCAATTCCCCTGGCTGATGATTAGTCGCCCTGGAAATATAATTTGCGTCTGCAGGAATTCTTTAGGTGCCTAGCAATATGCCATAATGTGCTCCGCGAAGAGAAGAGTCTCCCTTAACGAGTCTTCTTTGGTTACTGCTTTAAAAAAATTGGTTTCTTTTCTATGTTTGACATGTGGCTCTCCAGCTCTTGTCATGTGTCCCTACTCATGCCACTGACTGCCACATCATTTCACATGTGTTCAATACTCTTCTGCCATGTCTCTATAGTGTTTTGCGAAGTGTCGTTTTGAAACCAGTGTAAACGTTTCAGAGGCTAATGAAAACGTTTCTCTACCAACATTCACAGCTCATTATTTGTTAGTTGTACCTGTCGAGCTCCTCCGCTGACAAGATCCCTACGTTTGTCTCGAATACGCGAGTTCAAAGTTTCGTACACGTACTTGCACTGGTATGAAGTTTCTAGATTTGCGATTAATTTGATGTTGTTGAAGAAACTTAATCTAGATTTTGTGAAATTGGTGTAGATGGAGGGAAAGACCCTATTTTCAAGAGAAATATGTGTTTAACTTGACAGAAGGGTTGTGAGAGTTATATGATGTAGTCTGGAACAACAATACACTCACATTCGACGATTTCATTGGCAGCGAAAAGTAATATACTCATCTCTTTCTGAATTTGTATATGTACAATTGAATAATTATGTATTTTTCTTTTTTGGAGTCTTGATATTGAATTTGGTTTGTTCAGGATTCAATTGTAGAAAGTTTTATCCCAGAATTACGATGATAGCCCATGGCCCCTTCAGGACAAAATGGGAAGGTATGAAATCGAGCTGTATTACTGGCTTTGTGAGTTGTATAATTATCTCTGTATTTTTTTGATTGTCAATTGCTAAGTGATTTGTCTTCCTACTTTAGATATGAGCTTTCTATGGTTATATATATGATGAGGCTTATGAAGGAAGAAACTTACAATAGATTTTTTATGAACTTTGAAGTCAATGGCCTTACTTTTTCTTTACATTCATAAGCTGACCTTTTTTATGTTAGGCTGGAAAGATGGTATTGTGTGTGTCAATTATAGAATTAGTCTATTGCCCCCTATCTATTACAGAACATTTGCAGACCTTGCTTTAGTGGCATTCTGAGATGGTGGTGAAAGATAACCTTTATATAAAAGGAGGAAAGTTTGTTGGGAATAAAATGAGATATGTTTTGATCTAATACCAAAACCCCCTGAGACATGCCTAAGTCAAGTTGATAGTGTTCTAAAAATGTTAGAACACATAGTATAAGGCTAGATGAGAAGCTGAAATGTTAGGTAGCTCTTAGACAATTAGATGCACAATTTGAGGGGGAACCTATGCTTTGAAGATGATCAAGATCAAGTCCCCTCAAGGCTCAAATTCTGGAACAATCACTTAAGAGCAAGGACACTCTATGAAATCTAAGATGCTCTTATGCAAGAACAAGATTGTAAAGCTCAAAAGGACAAGTCCAATGAAGATGCTCTGATTAGGAGAGTTGTCCAGAGAAAATATTCATATGCTCTGATCAGGAGAGTTGTCCAAAGAAGCTAGCCATATGCAAGAACAAGCTTACCTAGCTCAAAAGGACAAGACTACTCAAAGATCTTTATCAGGAGAGTTGTCCAGAGAAGTCAACTCTATGCACAAAGTGCTCTGATGCAAAAAGATTAAATATACTGATCAGGAGAGTTGTCCAGAGGAACTGTCTCAGCTAAATTGATCAAGATCAAGTGCTCTGAAAGCCTGAGATCAACTGTGCTGAAGAGTTTGAGACAACCAGTCCCTAAAGGTCCTCAAAGAAATGAGCTAAGACCATACTCAAGTGAAATAAATGGAAAGAGCCAAGTCATCTGAAGAAGAGCAAGCCAACCATGCTGAAAAGCAAAACTGCTGATAGTGATAAGGAGAGTTATCCAGATGTTAAGGAATGTTGTCCTACCATTGGATCAACCTTCAGAAGCCATGTCCAAGTCCTAACAAGAAGTCAAACATTGGGAAAAGTGCTGCAGAATGAAGACAAAACTGTTACAGCCGTTTATTACCCAAATGAGGACATGTCACTATCAAGAATCTGTCTTCCAGTTTGAAGAACTCAAGGAAGACATTTATAGCAATTTGGGGCTGCCTCTCCAACGGGCAAATCCTCCATTTTGTCTATAAATACAGAAGTGTGAAGACCATTTGAAGCACCTCAACCTTGACAAGAATATCCAACCATCCTACAAGCTAGAGTGCTTTCAAAGCTTTCAAAGACTATCTTAGTCTTCAAACACTTCATCTAAGCTGAACCCAATTGTATATCCTTACACAAGCTTAGAGAGATATCCTATTCTTATACACTGATCTTCATTGTAAAGGATATCTCATTAGTTGGAACCTTACTTCAACCCTTACACCTTTCAAGAGTGAAAGTGAGAAGGTTGTAGTAGTAGAAGTGGTAGGAGCTGACTGTTGAGAGAAGAACAGTTCAGTTCTGAGTTGAGAAGAGGGTACTAGGACTCTAGACATCCTAGGGATCAATTCACCAAGGAGTGGTGTTCTTGATCAAGTGCACCTTGGCACTATAAAACAAGTTAATTCCAAGAGTGAAGGAATTATCCTGTTAAATCAGGGAAAGTGGATGTAGGAGCTTGAGTCTCTGAACCACTATAAACTCTTGTGTTGATTTGCTTTACAAAGACTTACATTCATTCAACACTGCACACAAAACTGATCTTTCAAAGATACATATTCAAAGACTGTGCAAAACTGATTTGGACAAGTTCCCTGAAGCTAAACTGAACTGTGTTGCATTGACTAAGTGATTTCAGAAATTAAAGGAGTCTAAACTTAAAGGGCCAACCATTATTCCGCACATATAACTCCCCTAGATAGTCAATCAACTAAGTACTCAATAGTACTTAGTAGTCTGATTATCTTAGAAGGGTTAATCTTCTTCAGTAGAGTTGTCCAAGACAACTTTACTGAACTCTGGTTTGATCAATTAGCAAAAGAATTGCATACAAGTGTATTCCCCCCCCATACACTTGTTATATACTCTTTCAGGACCAACAAGTGGTATCAGAGCAGGGATTCAAAGACCACTGCTTCTGAAAATCCATCTTGATTTTCAAAACTCTCATATTTGTGTGGTCACTGAACTGATCTCTATCTGAAATCCATCACTTGTTGACTAACTGATTATTTGTGAGATATGGCCAACAACAATGCTGTTCCTCCACCTGCTGTTCAAGGATTAGACAACATGGCCACAAATCCAGTCAATCACATTTCTCATCACAAACTGCCCATGTTTTCAATAGACAATTATGATTTCTGGAAGATTAGAATGAGGGCTCATCTTGCATCTCTCCATACTGATATGCTAAGAGTAATCACAAGAGGACCTTTTGTGTTTACTCAAACTAACCCCAGAGTGACAGCTGAGCAAAAAGCAGATGTAAGGGAACTGATTCCCAAAGATGAGGATGACTTCACTGCTGATGAAAAGAGGAAAGATAATTTGAATTATCTTGCCATGAACACTCTTTATCAAACAATTCCAGATGCAGTTATGGGAAGAGTCTACCACTGCACAACAGCTAAAGAAATTTGGGATACTCTTGCTGAAATGTGTGAGGGCACTGAAAAGATCAAGGAGAACAAGCTCCAAGTTGCTGTGCAGAAGTTTGAACAATTCTCAATGGAGTCTGATGAGTCCATTGACAAATTTGCTGGTAGATTCACTGATGTGATGAATGAGATTAACTCATTGGGCAAGGTCTACACCAAGAGAGAGGTTGGACTGAAAATCCTAAGGAGTCTCACTCAAAAGTGGGATGTCTATGTTGTAATGATGCAGAATACCAAAGATCTCTCCACCATGCCCATGCAACAAATATTCTCAGAACTTAAAGCCTATGAGTTTGACCTCAATAGAAGAAAGCCTGTTGAGGAACCTTCAAATCCTACTAAGGGAGTGGCATTCAAAGCCAAAGTTGCTGAACCAGAAATGCAACCCACTCCCAGATCATCAAAGACAGTCTCTAAGACTGAAATGAAGGAAGAACTAGCCTTGATGGCTAGAAGGTTTGACAAGCTCAACACAAGGTTTGGTAGATACAAGAAATTCTACCAAGACAACAAATTCAGGAGAAGATACAACTCCCCTGAAGATCAGGCTGAGGACAAAAAGCCTGAAGAGAAAAGATCAGAGGACAAGTCCTCTGATAGGAGAAGATCCAGTAGAGCTGATCCTTCTTCATCTAAGAGAAGAGAAGAATCCAAGAAGGATGATGATGAAGATCTGTGCTATAACTGTAAAAAGAAAGGGCACTTCCAGTATGACTGCCCTGAATTGAGCTCTAAAGAAAGAAGAGAGAGACAAGCTAAAAGAGACAGAAAGTTCACCAATAGAAAGGCCATGATGGCTGGTGAAGAATCTGATAGTGATGAAAGCTTCAACTCTTCTGATGGATTATTCTCCAACAGTGATGATGATGATGATGTCTGCAACATGGCTCTTGAGGATGATGAGGTATCCTCTACTTCTAGTTCACCATCATTCACCTCACAAAACACTAGTGAGGTTAACCTGAAACTTTCCTTGGGAAAGTTGATGGAAGATTTCACTAGATTACAAGAATTTCATGATAATTGTGTGAAAGAAAATGAAAGATTGGCTATTGAACTTTCCAAAAACTCTGAGGTAGCTGTTGATGTCAAGTCTACTGAGTTGTATCAACAAGTCTTGAGAAAGCTTGAGGAAGCAAATCTCAGGATAGTTGACCAACAAAAGGAGATTGATGATCAACTTCTCTCTCAGAAGAGAAAAGAATTTGAACTTAAAATTCTAAATGCCAAATTTGAAAATCTCTCACATGAGTATGATATTCTTAAATCAAGTGAAGAGAGCCTGAAATTAAAGATGTCTGCTTTGAACAAATTCTCTAGAGCAATAGAGGAAATTCAAAGTTATCAAAGACCTATGGCTCAAAGAAGTGGATTGGGTTTTGATCCATTTGAATCTTCACCTTGTCTTAGTGTTGCATCCACAAGTAACACTAAGAGAATCTTTGTTAAGTCAGTGGCACAACAAGCTGAAAATGAAGTAATTCAGCCACTGAACAAAGGAAAGGGCAAATTGAATAAAATGCCTACTCAAGTGATTCAGGAGAAAAGGCCAAAACCTAAGGAAATGGCCAAAGCTCCTGAGCACAAGAGGAATGTTGGTCAGCAGAGTAGACCCAATGGAAGGGCAACTCTCCTGAACAATGTTCAGAGGAATTATCCAAGGTATAATCAGCCTAGGCCAACTCATCTGAGAAAGCCTCAGCTGAATAGACCCAAGGACAACCACCCTCACAGGCAGAATAAAATGAGACAACCAAAACCCTTCATGCCAAAGGGTAATGGTCATAAAAAGGCCTTTCCTCAAAGATTTCATCAAGCTGCACAAAGAACTCATAAGTTCAGAAGAGTGGTCAACTCCTCTAAAACTTACAGAGTTAACACAATCACACATACTTTCCCAAAGGCATTTAAGGGAAAGACAGTGTATGTTGATACACTAGGAAATCAACTTAGCCACCTTGAATCAATCAGGGTTATCAGGCAAGTTTGGGTTCCCAAAGGTACAGCTAACCTCTCAGGACCCAAAACTCAAAGGGTACCTAAACCTATCTAATTGCAGGTACCATTGGGCCACAAGAAGAGGAGCATGAACAAAAAGACAGCATGGTACCTTGACAGTGGATGCTCAAGGCACATGACTGGAAACAAGGAACTCCTCTCTGATTTTATTGAAAAAGAAGGCCCAAATGTCACCTTTGGAGACAGCTCACAAGCAACAACAAAAGGTTATGGTACTTTGATGATTGGTAACATCAAAGTAACCAATGTATCTTATGTAGCTGGTCTCAAATATAACCTCCTGAGTATCAGTCAATTCTGTGATAAAGATTTTAATGTTGAGTTCTCAAGTGGAAAGTGTCTAATTAAGGATAAAACTCAACAAACCCTATTGACTGGAACTAGGAAGGGAAATGTATATTTTGCAGACTGGGACAAGTCTACTGATGCTGCATGTTTTATTGCTAAAAGTTCTAGTGAACAAAGTTGGCTATGGCACAAGAGGCTAAACCACCTGAACTTCAAATCTATGAATAAACTTGCTAGAAATGCATTAGTTAAAGGACTACCTAATGAGGTTTTCATTAAAGAACATGTGTGTAAGCCATGTCAAGAAGGAAAACAGATTAAAGCCTCATTTAAGGGGAAACCAGTCATCTCCACTGGAAGGGTACTTGAACTTCTACATATGGATCTGTTTGGACCAATTACCCCTTCAAGCATAAATGGTAGAAAATACACATTAGTGGTAGTAGATGACTTCTCTAGGTTCACATGGGTAGTATTTCTCCTTAATAAGAAGGAAACACAAGTCAAACTACCTGAACTTCTCAAGAGATTGTCAAATGAGAAAAGCCTTAGCATTATCAAGATAAGATCTGATAAAGGCACTGAGTTCATTAATTCATACATCAATGAGTACTGCACATCAAATGGAATAGCTCATGAAACCTCACCAGCTAGAACTCCCCAACAAAATGGAGTTGCAGAAAGAAGGAATAGAACTTTAAAAGAAGCTGCTAGAACTCTAATTGCTGACTCAAATTTACCTAAGAGGTTTTGGGCTGAAGCTATAAACACTGCATGCCATACTCAAAATAGATGTTTGATCACTAAGGGGCAAGGCAAAACCCCCTATGAACTCTGGAAAGGAAGAATGCCTAAAGTGTCATACTTTCATATATTTGGGTGTAAATGTTTCATTCACAATAATGGGAAAGAACAGTTGAAAGCCTTTGACAGCAAAGCTGATAAGGGAGTATTTCTTGGATACTCTCAAATCAGTAGAGCTTTCAGAGTCTACAACAAGAAAAACCTTATAGTGGAAGAAACACCTCATGTTGTGTTTGATGAGTCTATCTTTGAGATCAGGAATGATCATTTGGAACCTGAAGAAATCACACAGAGGACAACCAGATTAAGCCTAAAAGACAAAGACACTGAATTCATAGATGTTGTTCAAGCCAATCTGCCTGAAAAACCCACATTGGACAACAATCCTGAAGGCAACCTTCCTGAGACAAATCCTACAGATGGAAATGATGAACTGAATGAACCAATCCCAGTTCACATCCAGGTAACAACTACCAATGAAGAAGCAGTTCCTGCTGAGGTAGTTAATGGGTCAAATAATCAAGGGGGAACTCAAAATGTTGAAAATGCCAATGTCCCTGACATTGAGGACAACACCCCTGATTATGATCCTGAATTAGATCCTGCATTAAATTATCCTGAATTCTATGATCAAAATGACTCACCTTCAGTAGAGGACAACTCTACTGAAGAGATCAGGAAAAGAAGGACCTGGTTATCTGACCATCCTACTGATCTGATACTTGGTGATCCAAGTATAGGAGTCAGAACCAGAAAGTTTCATGGTGAAAGTGCTATGTTCTGTTGTTTCTTGTCAGAGCAAGAACCAAGTGATATTGAGGAAGCACTTCAAGATGCCAATTGGATCACAGCCATGCAGGAAGAACTGAACCAATTCACCAGAAATGAAGTATGGGAGCTGGTGGACAGGCCTTCACATCAAGATGTTATTGGAACAAAGTGGGTGTTCAAGAACAAGAAAAATGAAAATGATGTGATTGTCAGAAACAAAGCAAGACTTGTGGCAAAAGGGTATTGCCAACATGAAGGCATTGACTATGATGAGACATTTGCACCTGTGGCAAGGCTAGAAGCAATAAGGCTCTTTCTAGCCTATGCAGCCCACAAGAGGTTCAAAGTATACCAAATGGATGTCAAGAGTGCCTTTCTGAATGGAGTCTTGAAAGAAGAAGTCTATGTGGAGCAACCACCAGGTTTTGAAATTGGAAACCAAGTTTACAGACTCAAGAAAGCTCTATATGGACTCTAACAAGCCCCTAGGGCTTGGTATGATACACTGTCACAATTCCTCTTGGATCATGGATTCACCAAGGGAACTGTGGACAGAACTCTCTTCAGAATCTCTGAAGGAGAGGACATCTTGCTTGTCCAAATTTATGTGGATGACATAATTTTTGGATCCCCTAATGAGAAGCTGTGTGAGAAATTCTCCAAGCTCATGCAAAGCAAGTTTGAGATGTCAATGATGGGGTTGATGAACTTCTTTTTGGGTCTACAAGTCAAGCAATCTAAAGAAGGGATCTTCATCAACCAAGCTAAGTACACCAGAGAAATGATCAAAAAGTTTGGGTGTACAACTAGCAAGCCAGTAAGGATCCCAATGAACACAAATTGGAAGATGGATCCTGATGAGAGTGGTATTCCAACCAACTCTACTGAGTATAGAGGAATAATTGGCTCACTCCTCTATCTCACTGCCAGCAGACCTGATATCACCTTTGCAGTAGGTGTTTGTGCAAGATTTCAAGCAAATCCTAAGAAAAGCCACCTTGAGGCTGCAAAAAGGATTTTGAGGTATCTCAAAGGCACTGAGAATCTAGGCCTTTGGTACCCTGCTGATGACAATATTGAGCTAACTGGCTACTCAGATGCTGATTATGGAGGATGTAGGATTGATAGAAAGTCCACTTCAGGGACTTGTCAATTCTTGGGCAACAAGCTTATTTCATGGTTCTCCAAGAAGCAGAACACAGTGGCCACCTCCACCACTGAAGCTGAATATGTTGTTGCTGGAAGTTGTTGTGCTCAAATTCTTTGGCTAAGACAACAACTCAGAGACTACAAAGTCAACTCTACTGAAGTGCCAATTTTCTGTGATAACAATAGTGCCATTGCTATATCACAAAATCCTGTCTTGCACACAAGATGCAAGCATGTGGACATCAAGCACCACTTCATTAGAGATCATGTGGAGAAGAAGGATATCAAGCTAGTGAAAATTCACACAGACCATCAAAAAGCTGATATATTAACCAAGCCACTTGCAGAGGCAAGATTTCTGGAGCTATCAGCAGAGTTGGGATTACTTGATCCAGGGAAGTTGGACAAATAAGTCCAAAGAAGCTCATTGATTAAGGGGGAAACAAACTCAAACTTCAGCAGACTTGGTCAAGTCTACTGAAATCCAGAAACATGACCTTACCTCTTCAGGACACTTGTCCACAGTTCTTCAGGACACTTGTCCGTGTAGGGTCAGATAAGTTGTCCTAGCTATCAAACCAAATCTTGGTATGATAAGCACCTATTTTTGGTGATCAATACCTATCTCGAAATCTGTCCCTTGAAATACAGTTTTCACCTTTCTGGGATTTAATTTGTCTCCCACCCAAAAGGTCACTTTCCATGCATTAAATGCCAAGATTTAACTCTTGTTTGCATTACACTTTTTGGGACATGATCTATCTCGAAAAATCCCCAGCCTTAAACAAACATTAAAAACCACCCACGTTTTGAATAAAACAGTTATTTCACTGTTACATTGGTTTTTGACCATTGGATCAAAAATGCACAACTCCCCTGAAATCAATCCTAGCCGTCCATTTTGGATTTCCATTTTTGTTCACCTTTGAATTATCTCAAGACCTTACCAACTCATTGACAAACATTCTTTTTAGAATATTCACAAGTCTTAAGATACCCACAAACACTTCTTCCCCAAGTATTCGAAACCCTAACTCAAAAGTTCTTCAAACTCTCTCATTCTTCATCAAACCTTTCTCTGCAACTTTCAATGGCCCCCAAGGTTAGACCTGAGATGCTTGTTGATTTCTCCAACAAGGATCTAGACCTAGATTTTGCCTATCTTAGCAACAAAAACAATCTTCACTTTGAACCCATAATTTCATTTGAAAGTGAAGATCCTGAGATAACTCAAACCCTAAGGTGGTTGAGAAGGGCTGGTCTCCAAAAGTTCTTGGAAGAAAGACCAAGCTCTTGCTTGGAGAGTTACATGGCAGAATTCTTTGCCTTCCTAAAGTGGAGAGGCAAACCTGAAGAAGGAGAAGTCTCAACCAGGTTAGCTTACACTGCAGAAGGGGAGGAGGAGGAGAGATTCCACAGAGTGAAATTCTCCTCAGAGGATCTGGAAGGAGCCTTTGGATTGCCTTATGAGGGAAGGAATCCAGAAGTGTATGGCACTGGACATGAAGAGGAAATAGCCCAAGAGTGGTTATTAGTTCCAGGCCCTCTCTCCTCAACTCAAAACAAGAAAACTCTCAAGCCAGAGTTTCTCAATCTTTTTGAGGTAGTTGCTAAGAGCCTCCTAAGCAACACTGGAAGCTTAGAGCAGGTCAGCCATCCTAGGATCAGAATCATGGCTGCCATTATTGATGCCAGTGATAAGGGCATCAAGTTTGATTGGAGGACCTTCATCATGTCTGAAATGATGAAGGAGAAGGCTAAATTTAAGGTGAAAGCCCACAATAAAGTGGTGCTAGAAGGGAAAATCAAGTATTGCACCAGGGCAAGCTTGTTGATTGAGAGGTTTTCCCACTATTCCCAGATGCAGACCTTTGCAAAACCCCTCCCAGCCCAAAAGATCCTATTCAGAAAGCTCAGCAAGAAAACTGAGAAAAGAAGGATGTTACTGGCCAAGCCTGCTGAAGAACAGGAGGAAGAGAAGCCTAAAATGAAAAAGAGAACAAAGGCCAGGGCTGTCAAAACAAGAAAGATGTCTCAATTGTCTTCAAAAGAAGCCTCAGGAGCATCAGCTGAGGTTGATGCAGTGGCAGAAGAAGGAGTGAGTGTGCCTTCTGACCACTCAGAAGAGTTGAGGAGGAAGTACAATGAGACTAGGCAAAAGAAGAAGGGTGATAAGAGAATCAGGGAAATTGTCCCTGAGAAGGAAGGAAGAGGAAGCAGTAGGGCCAGCAAGAGAAGGGCCAAACCTACTGAGAAGGTGTTGGAGTTTCAAGAAGAAAGGTCTCTTCAATTGGCTCTAAGGGAGAGCAGAGCTGAAAGCAGGGCCAAATCCATGTCTAGGACTAACTCATCTGGTTCTGGAACTCCAGAATCCAAAGTCCCTGAAGGTCAACCCATAGAGGCCAACCTCCCTGAAATTCAATATCTTGAGCCCAACTCCCCTGAAACCCATATTACCCCTTCCAACCAACCCATTACCCCTGTAAATCTCACTAAGAGATATTCTCCTGAAGGGAATGAACAAAGAAGTGGCATAGATGTGCTTGCTGATTTAGCAGTAGATGAGACAAGACTCCTGTCTCCCCTTGACTCATCCATGCTCAACTATTCAAAGCTCTTAGAGCATACACTTCATGATCCAACCCCCCTGAGTAAAGCCCCTTCAGATTCATTGCTCTCTAAAGCACCTGAAGATCCTTCTACTGTACCCAACCCATCTGAAGCCAAGATCCCTGAACTTAATCTACCTGAAGCCACATTAGGAGAACCCAGAGCCAACTCCCCTATAACCCAAAGTCCCCATTCAAGTGGAGATGAGGAGGAGTATACTTTTGAAAGTATGCTCAGAGGAGGAGCCAAGGCTACTGTGGACAGTTTGTATCCACAACTTGCTGAATTTCCAAGAATTCAGAAGGCCTTTCATGATCTAAGGATGCTTGTTGATGTGAAAGACAAATCTATGATGGAGATATCACAAGTCATCCAAGATAAGGGTGCAAACTGGTGGCAAATAGAGGAGAACAGATTGCTACACTTTGCTGGAGTTTCAAAGACAAGATTCCTCATTGATGAGGAGATTTTTGCAAAGCTGGTGGCTGATAAGATTAAGGAGGAGAAAGAGAGAATAGCCAAGGGAATCAAACACCCTGACAGTGGCTCTAATGATGATGATTCCCCTGATGATCCCTCAAACCCTTCAAATCCCAACCCTCCTGAAACCCCTCAAGCCAACCTCCCTGAACCCCTTCAACCCAAGTCTTCTGTAGCAGATAGACTTTCCAATCCTCCTAAAACCTATCATAGGAAAGGCTCTGTAACTTCAGAGGTGTTGACCAAGGGTGGTAACACAACCAAAGACACATCTGCCAATGAAGGTTCCTCTGAACCCAAGGCACAGCCTAAAGATGTTGAGGTTCCTGTACTAGAGGCTAGTTTGATTAAGGCCTATTCAGTGTCAGAGGTGTTGGACATTGATCAGCCCTTAATCATTCAGGATGACTCAGTGGCTGCTGATATAAGCACTGTGATCTCCCCACAACTGCCATCTTTGAACCTTGTTGAAGGTGGAGATGCTGCAGGATTAGGAGAAGGAGTTGAAAAGGAGAGATTAGTTGAAAAATCAGAGGGAGTTGTGGATGAAGGAGAGGTAGTCATCACTAAGATAGTGAGTGTACCACCAAATGAGGGTGGAATAAGTGAGGAAGGACAGGTTATTCTTGAAGTCAAATCTGAACTTCAAGAATCCCTTGATGAGAGGAGGCCTGATTCCTTGAGTGAGACCATCAATTATGAAGGGAGAAAAGAACAAGTTGAAAATGAGAAGAAGACTGCTGATGTATCAGAGTCTTATGCAAAAGAAATTGAGGGTGATGAGTGCTTATTTCCTAACTTGTTTGATCTATCTGATGTTGCAGGTATTTCTCTTGACCAAATTTTTGCAGATGAGTTCCTCACAGATGCACCTATCCAAGTTGATACAGGCTCAGCTCAGGCCTTACTTGGAATGCAATCAGAGAAGTTGGACTCCTTGGCTCATTAAGTCCAATCTGCTCATGCTGAAACTTCAGGAGCATTGAATGAGCAAGGAAGGACTCTAGCATCTGTAGAAATGAGGCTCACTGGCTCTGAAGATGTTGTGCTACCAACTCTTGAGGCAAGGATCAGTGGTGTGGAATCTGGTCTCCAAACCATCTCCACTGAAGTTCAAAGTGCAAAATCAACCATGAAAGCCATCTCAGAGGAGGTCAAGAAAGAACAAAAGCTGCTGAGAGACAATCACAATGCTAATGTCAAAGCTCTCAGGCTAACTGTCAAACAAGCAATTGGAAAGAAGACTGCACTGCAGAAGAGAAGAGCTGAAGAGCAAAGGCTAGCTATGGTCAAAGCTGCCTCAGAAAATTTTTCCCAAGAAGTGTTGGCCAACATTGCTGAAGGTGCAGTGGCCAACCTCACTGAGCTCTTAAAAGCCCAACTGGATGCATCTCTGAAAACAGCCATGGAAGAGGTTGTCCAACAAAAGATGAAGCCTGTTCTAGCTTTCCTTAGCTTGAGCAGTGATAGAATGCAGAATATACATGATGAGAATGTATATTTGTTGGAAGAGATGAAGTCCCTAAACCAGGCCCAATCCCTGATGGCCTCAACAATGAGTGACCTCAAGCCCCAGTGTTTTGATGCTGCCAAAAAGGGGGAAAGGGAAAGAGCAAGGGCAAAAGGTGCCTTAGTAATTGGGAGTCCAGTGAAAGGAAAGGACAAAGTCCCTGAAGGAAAGGGAAAAGAGCCAGAAATGCTAAATTTGGAAGATTTGGATGAAGAGGAGCAGTTAGCATTGGCATTGAAGAACTCAATGGCCTCAGCTCAAGAGGAAAGAGTAAGGCTACAACAAAGACCAGGTGGTGAAGTGTCAGGTTTGGACAAAGATGCTGAAGGTGTCCAAACCAGAGGAAAGATCAAAAAGGCCCAAGGAAAGAAGAGACAAATTGAGAAATTCACTGACTTTCCTAGCAGTCTTGATCTTCCACCTGAATTCAGAATTGATGAAGATGAGCCTACATCAAAGAAAGCCAAAGCTGCTGAAAAGGACAAATCCTCTGAATCTGGCAAAACTGCTGAAGGAACCAAGTCCTCTGAAGACACTGAAGAGTTATTTGCTGAAGGATTTGGATCTGAACCTAAGAAGAAGACAACAGTTCTAGCCCATGATCCATCAAAGCTGTTTCATGAAGGGTATGGCAAAGACCCTGAAACACAACAGAAACTGGCTATGATGAGGGCCCATGAGAAAATGGATCTGATGGAAGAAGCCAACAGAGCAAGAGATGAAAGGAGAGCAAACTTTCAGAAACCAAGAAGGAGAAGAGCAACTTACAGCAAGATGAAGCCTCAGCTTCTAATCCCAATGGACACCAAATATCCACACTTGGATAAATGGGTGCCAATTCAACTGAATGACACATGGGAAGAAGCCAAAAGGGAGTTTGTCTATGACTATTATGTCATTGACAGATGGAATGGAGGAGATGCAAACTCTGCCTTCACTGAGTTCATGCTAGAATACTACAGAGAGTTGTATCAACAACTACTTGCAGCTGCTGACATTGCAAGATTTGAACTCACAGCTCCCAAGCCAATCATATACATGCCTCCAAAGCTTGAAGGATGGATTGACCAAGCAAGAATTCTGAGGGAATTCACTGAGATCCTTAAGCTGAACAAGATGGTTCTTGGACCTAAGGGAACCAACCAAGAAGCCATGGCACTGAAAAGAAGAGTGTGGGCACAGTATGGAATGCTGCCACCTCCTGAGGATGATCTTTGAAATGGCTAAGTCTTCTGACCTTACTTGAATGATCAACTATGCTGAAATATGGTCAAGATTGCTGATGTGTTAATCTGTTTGCTCTGGTTTGCTATGAATTGCTCTGATACAAGTTCTGTGCTCTGATGCTGAAAATATTATTTTGAATTATTGTAATGAATTGCTCTGATGTATTGATTCATGCTCTGATATGTTAATTTCAACTATCAACATGCCTGTAATGATTTTTTAATGAATGATAGTTGAACTTATTTTGAATCAAGAAACACAAATCTCTCTATGCCTATCTTGAACCTACTTGCAACAGAAACAGTGAATACACTAACACATTACTTTTTCAGGAATATTGACCTTAGTCATGTCTTCTGAAGATACATGTAATAGGTGTAGACAAGTCACTTTTGCTTAAATAGTATAGGTTTTGGCATCATCAAAAAGGGGGAAATTGTTGGGAATAAAATGAGATATGTTTTGATCTAATACCAAAACCCCCTGAGACATGCCTAAGTCAAGTTGATAGTGTTCTAAAAATGTTAGAACACATAGTATAAGGCTAGATGAGAAGCTGAAATGTTAGGTAGCTCTTAGACAATTAGATGCACAATTTGAGGGGGAACCTATGCTTTGAAGATGATCAAGATCAAGTCCCCTCAAGGCTCAAATTCTGGAACAATCACTTAAGAGCAAGGACACTCTATGAAATCTAAGATGCTCTTATGCAAGAACAAGATTGTAAAGCTCAAAAGGACAAGTCCAATGAAGATGCTCTGATTAGGAGAGTTGTCCAGAGAAAATATTCATATGCTCTGATCAGGAGAGTTGTCCAAAGAAGCTAGCCATATGCAAGAACAAGCTTACCTAGCTCAAAAGGACAAGACTACTCAAAGATCTTTATCAGGAGAGTTGTCCAGAGAAGTCAACTCTATGCACAAAGTGCTCTGATGCAAAAAGATTAAATATACTGATCAGGAGAGTTGTCCAGAGGAACTGTCTCAGCTAAATTGATCAAGATCAAGTGCTCTGAAAGCCTGAGATCAACTGTGCTGAAGAGTTTGAGACAACCAGTCCCTAAAGGTCCTCAAAGAAATGAGCTAAGACCATACTCAAGTGAAATAAATGGAAAGAGCCAAGTCATCTGAAGAAGAGCAAGCCAACCATGCTGAAAAGCAAAACTGCTGATAGTGATAAGGAGAGTTATCCAGATGTTAAGGAATGTTGTCCTACCATTGGATCAACCTTCAGAAGCCATGTCCAAGTCCTAACAAGAAGTCAAACATTGGGAAAAGTGCTGCAGAATGAAGACAAAACTGTTACAGCCGTTTATTACCCAAATGAGGACATGTCACTATCAAGAATCTGTCTTCCAGTTTGAAGAACTCAAGGAAGACATTTATAGCAATTTGGGGCTGCCTCTCCAACGGGCAAATCCTCCATTTTGTCTATAAATACAGAAGTGTGAAGACCATTTGAAGCACCTCAACCTTGACAAGAATATCCAACCATCCTACAAGCTAGAGTGCTTTCAAAGCTTTCAAAGACTATCTTAGTCTTCAAACACTTCATCTAAGCTGAACCCAATTGTATATCCTTACACAAGCTTAGAGAGATATCCTATTCTTATACACTGATCTTCATTGTAAAGGATATCTCATTAGTTGGAACCTTACTTCAACCCTTACACCTTTCAAGAGTGAAAGTGAGAAGGTTGTAGTAGTAGAAGTGGTAGGAGCTGACTGTTGAGAGAAGAACAGTTCAGTTCTGAGTTGAGAAGAGGGTACTAGGACTCTAGACATCCTAGGGATCAATTCACCAAGGAGTGGTGTTCTTGATCAAGTGCACCTACTATAAAACAAGTTAATTCCAAGAGTGAAGGAATTATCCTGTTAAATCAGGGAAAGTGGATGTAGGAGCTTGAGTCTCTGAACCACTATAAACTCTTGTGTTGATTTGCTTTACAAGTACTTACATTCATTCAACACTGCACACAAAACTGATCTTTCAAAGATACATATTCAAAGACTGTGCAAAACTGATTTGGACAAGTTCCCTGAAGCTAAACTGAACTGTGTTGCATTGACTAAGTGATTTCAGAAATTAAAGGAGTCTAAACTTAAAGGGCCAACCATTATTCCGCACATATAACTCCCCTAGATAGTCAATCAACTAAGTACTCAATAGTACTTAGTAGTCTGATTATCTTAGAAGGGTTAATCTTCTTCAGCAGAGTTGTCCAAGACAACTTTACTGAACTCTGGTTTGATCAATTAGCAAAAGAATTGCATACAAGTGTATTCCCCCCCCCATACACTTGTTATATACTCTTTCAGGACCAACAAAGTTCTTTCCTATTTTTGACATGTGCCTCTCGAGCTCCTCCGCTTAATAAATCGTCATTCGCTTCGGCCGCCACCTCTTTTTCGACGAATTTCTCCGTCCTCGCCCACCACTCATGGTACACCCTCACGCTCGGCCTCGGGATGAAGATAAATGAAGGTAGTGGTGTTCGTTTTCGAGTTTTCATTTTCGTCTGAACCAAACCCTTACCAACTAATTGCGTTCGATCAACCTATATTTTCACCCAATTTGAAATCACGAAATTGAAGGGTTTTGTTCAGACGAGAGTTCCATAAGTAGGGTATGTATCATCTATAGTGATAATAGACTTTGGCAAAATCAGTGATTGTAGGATTTTTTATGATGGATTGAAGGGGTAAAGTTTTGTGGTTGTTATATGCCAGCCTCCTATTGTTTTCCTATGTATGGTAAATTCGAATAAAGGTTGATTAAGTTTTGATGTTATTGTAAGCATGTTGTTGACTTTGTACGACATGCTTGATTTATAGATTGAATTAAGTGTAAATTTCATAATAACATCAATTGATCTACATATCTGATGTAGTTATTCCACTATAAATTATATCAGAACAAATAACAAGCTTTTACGCTGTATGAAGAAACGGGAATTTACAACTTCTTGCGCACCTTAAAGTTGCTGATACTCCTGAAGAAACGGGAATTTACAACTTCTTGCGCACCTTAAAGTTGTTGATACTCCTGCAGGTATTGTAATCTGATAAATTGATGATGATATGGTATTTATAATTTGATTCGGATTATTAGTCCCATAAAATTACAGTAAGTTAAATAATAATATTGGTATGGGTGGGGCTAATAACACCCCATAAAATGTTATACAAACCCCATAATTTTAAATACAAAAATAGATAAATATAAAATGACTAAGTAACCCTTGCATAAAGAAGGAGTAAAGTAATTAAAAAAAATTGAAAATAAATGTAATTAAAATATAAAAATATTTTTAAAAAATCGACTAAATCTTTAAAAAAAGTAATTTACGTAAATCAGTTAATTTTTTTGAAAAAATTCTGAGAAAATAAAACAGATAATTAAAAAATATAAAAAAATCATCAAAAAAATATTTAATAAATTGTTAAAAAATAATTAAATTAAAAAATCAATAAAAAAAATTTTATTTAATTTTTTAATTAGATATTTATTTATGATCGAGTTAATTTTTCTTTCACTTTTTATTTTATTTAGTTTTTTTTTTTAATTGAAACGTTAACTGATAATTTAAATTTATTTATTTTATAAATTTTATTTGATTTATTTAATATTTTTCAGATTTTATTTAGATTTAATTGATTTTTCCATTTAAATATTTTTTAGTATTTAGTTGATTTTTTTTAAATATTTTCAAGTTTTATTTAGTTTTTTCGTATTATAGAAAAAAATTAATTAATTTTTTTAATTTATATATACTTTGGAAGATTTATTTGAATTTTATAATATTTTTAAATATTTTATTCAATTTGTATTTGTTTTGAAGGATGAAGGGTAAATAGGAAAGAATTGGGGTATGTTTAGTAATAAATTTTGATTTTTAAATTTTAATGGGGTGTGTATAACATTTGGGGTTTGTATAACATTTTATGGGGTGTTAATAGCCCCACCCTATTGGTATTTATAATGATGCAGAAACCTCATTCTTCATGCGTTGCTCCTACATGTGATATATGCAATTGGTGAAGAAGGCATACTGGAGCTTTCTGGTTTTATAAAAATAAAAAAGAAAGGATAGAGGAACAATTAGACCACAGGCATACTGGAGCTTTCTGGTTTTATAAAAATAAAAAAGAAAGGATAGAGGAACAATTAGACCACATTCCTGGTGCTATGCTTCTGTAATTAATCTTAGTGATTATTCACTCAAATCTACAAGAATAATAGGGGTATCACCCAAAACCACACAAATAAATTGGTATTACTAAAATCTACAAAATTGGGATAAAAGCTCTAATATGCCCCTATCTTACTAAATGAATTCACTCTCCAATCTCCTCTCTTTTTACGGTAGAAATTCTATCGAAACTTTTGAGATTCATTTTCAAAATCTGCTTTGAAATTTTGAAAAAATTCACAATAGGTCAAAGAGGGTAGATGAAGGGTATAATGGTCACTTTAACATCTTTGTAGATTTTAGTATTAATTTTTTTGAATTGTAGATATATGTAATGGGCTAGGGCCCATTGTAGATATATGTAATTTCCCCTTAATCTTATATGTATGTATCCATTAAAGATATGGTTATGTGGGCGACTGCTAGATTTGTTTTACTTTTCTCGGCTTTAAATAAAAAAATATATACAGATCATCAGGCTCCTTTGTGTTTTATTCTTCGAATCATGTATTGTTGTAATGTTCATCCAAATCTAGGAGAACAGTTGATTGAAGTATTTTGGGATTTAGTATATTTGCAAGAAACTGAAGTATTTTGGGATTTAGTATATTGCAAGAAATTGAAGTATTTTGGGATTTACACAACACTCAAACTATTACTTTGTAGTAAACAAGACTCAAAATACTTTTAGTGAGTGCATTTTAAAATATCTATAAATATATACTTATTTTTTTATGAGTAATTTGTTTTTTAAATCTAAAATAGACCGTGCATCGCACGGGTGAAAATCTAGTAACCAAAATGATAGTACAATAAACTCCTTACCTATAAATAATAGGTTAAACTTGAAATTTCAGAATATAACTTGATTAATAATTTAGTTGAAAACAGACCGTGTAAGATAATTTATTTAAAAATAGAAAAGAAGTTAAATAATAAAATTATTTTTGGATCATTAGCGAATCAATCATCCAAATTCTAGAATTAAAACTATACATATTAACTCAAAATGCATAATAGGTGTTTTGAAAAGTAAAATTATCGAATACTAGAGTTAATTAAGAAATAGATACCGTTCTCGGTAAACATTGAAGAGATCGAATGCGGACGCCTTCCAATTTAGAGAGACACCACGGTGTGGATGATAACAACTCAATCACTAATTGAGCTATGCTTAAAGTGTTTAGGACTAGAGATTTTCTTTTGTAGGGTTTCTTGTGAAAATTACTGTGTGATTAAATAAAAGAGGAAATATAAAATTAGTTGAGAATAATGTGGGATTAGGAGAATAATCTGGGATTTGGAGAGTTATTAGAAGAAAATTAGTCTTCCAATTTGGATCCTAATTGCCAACTGAAATGAGATACTTAAGGAATAATTTAGGAATTAGTGGGGTTTGTCCTATATTTAAATCCATTTCAATCCACCACTTAGTATTCATATAATAAAACTCTAACGAATTTGATCCTAAAATCAAGTAAACTCATTAAATATTATATCTTGTAAATATATGGAATAAATAGTGTTATATTAATAATAATTTATCTACTATTAGATATTCATGTTATATATATATAAAACATATTATATATACTAACCGTACTATCAAATATGTATATATAATATTCATATAATTATTATAATTTATTTTAAAATGGTATCTTATAAATATTTGTGATTAAAATCTAGGGTGTTACACAATCCAACCCTTACACTTCATGAAGTCAAAGGGTACCAAGATCCTGTTTAGGAAAGATCCATGTGGAACATTTGGTACCTATGATCTTATCAATCAAAGTTGGAATAATGTTGCAGTTTCTGAAAATCTCCTTATCAACGGATATTGCAGGATTCACAACATTGTTCAATCACTGGCATCTCCTATCCCATGACCTCTTCCATCAAGCCACACTTCTTTTGGAGACTTTTTGTTATAATGTTGGATGCAGTTAGTATACTATGCTAAACTTGCTAATTTTATTATGTTTTCATCTAGTATTTTTGCTATGGATGTTTCTATCTTTTGTCTTTGTATAATGTACTAATGACAAACTAGTATTTTGTAGTGGAGGAGATGTCTCCACCTTTTGTGATGATATCGATATTAGACTATTGATCTAATTACCGCCATGATATAAATGAATGTGAGATTAAACGGAAATATGATTCATAAATATACTTTGAGTTGAATATACTAGAAATATATTCTCGAAACAGCGAGTAATGAATGTTACATGTTAAAATAAGTTGTTCATTTAATTCAACTATTACATGCCTTACACGTTACAATAGTTTATTCCAATATGTACGTAAACTCTGTGATGTTAGAGCTATGTTGTATAAACCTTCTCTGACAATCTATAATTTTTCAAAGTTCCACTAAATAGCTTATATGTTTGATACTATGTCTACTATAATGAAGTGAATAAGATGTAAATTCAGATATTCCATGAAGTGAACACCATCATCACTTTACAATATTTATTCACACTTTCAATCGGGATGCAAAATATTTCTCTCGTTTTGGATATATAGTTTATGAGCTGATGTTAAAACACATAATTCCATTTTAACTATCAATGTTTGTTAATGTAATGTCATTCTATTTACCTTCAGGAAAAGTTGAACAATATACCTAAAATATGAACATTTTTCAGATATGTTGAACTTTCTCTGTTTTTCCAGCATTTCAAACAATGTATCTGTTATTCTGCCCTCATTAAATAATGTTACCGTTATATTACCGTTATTTGACCATTTTTGCACTATAAAACATCCAACTGAACCTCTTTGTTTCCATTACACTTCACAAGCTCACACAAGCAAAGTAAACCATGTCTCAAAATAGTCATTCTCCATCTAGTGATTGGTATTTAAGGTATGGCAGGGCTGACTGCAGGAAATGTGGTTTACAAACAGCCATTAGGATGTCAAAGTCTGATGCTAACCCTGGAAGGATGTACTACAGATGTGAGGCTCATGGCTTTTTCCATTGGTGTCGTGAAGCTAACACCTGTGAGGATGCCCCACTTGTTTCGAATAATGAGAGAATGGATGCTGCTGAAACCTCACGAAGCATGCATACAAGTCCACACCATACCCCTAAAAGTTTCACTAAGAAGGGGGTTCCAAAATATTCGCACACCAATCAAACTATTATACTGATAAACTCAAGGATGCCTTTTTTTTTTTTTTGAATTACATTAAATACCCATCCATTTTCTCCCTCCCCATGACTTGAACCCAGGATCTAAAGCCTAGGTAGTGGTGCTCTAACCACTTGAGCTATCCAACTTCGTCATCAGGGATGCCTTTCTGTGTGTTAATGTTGTGCGTGTTCATTGCATTCAAGGTTGTGTAGTTATTTCAATCAGAAGAATATGAAATTTAGTATGTTGAATGTTTGATAAGATTTTGTTTATCAGCTGATGATTTACATGGTTAATGGCAGTATATTTTCCCCATTTTGTAAGCTGCCAATTGTAATATTTTCCAGCCTTGTTAAATATTGTAATATGTTTCTACATATGAATAGCATTATAAAAGTTGAACCATATTAAACAACAATGCAGTTTACATTTCCCCAACATTATAACAAATTCTTGATATTGGTTTTAATGATAAGCATTCCAAAAATTTGAAGGGACTAAGTAAAAAGCCTTGCAAAATAAACTAGAAAGATATCCAAAATAATAAGTCTACTATTCTGGGGAGAGCAAGCATGAAAACATGTCATGCCTTCCCATCTGTCCACACCTGCCACATAATCTCAATTCATTTCTTCGGAACTCCCCAAATGAAGCAACTCTCTTCTTTTTTGGACGACCCGGGGGACGTTTTAAATCAGGTGGGAGAACCTTCTGTTTGGATAGCAGATGTTGCCATTCAAACCTTTCTGTTTCAGGAATTGGATGAATATCGAACATGTAACATTTTTGATAATTAGTGGTGAAGAAACACTCTTCCACGTATCTGAAAACTGAAGGAAAATTCTTTCGTATTACAGCGACAGCATGGGAACAGGGGAACCCTCTAACCTTCCATTGGTGACACGAACATGATTTCGAATGCAAATCAACACGAACAGATGGGGTGGAATCCACCTCAAACTCGTCGCCAGGACAAGGTACAACGCTTCAAGTTCGCCCTTTGTTGGTAAGATGATTCCACCATTTTTCTTTGGTGGGACACAATGCACCAGTCCAAGACTGACTTTCCTTCCTCCTTTCAAGATGCCACCGACTAATACCTATAACATAAAGGATTATACTATGTGATAAATGTGTTACGAGGAATTATCAACATTAGAGAAGATTAAAAATGTTTGGTACTTATGGACAAAAAACTTACCACTACGTATCGATTCTAACATATACGTGATAGGCAATGACCTATGGTTGGATATCCATGCATTGAATGATTCAGCAGCATTGGATGTCATTTCACCGTATCTGTAAATTTGGGGAGAATGAGCAACAACCCACTTATCGTACGGGAGATCTTCAAGCCAATGTTCTGCAATCTCACCACCAACTTGTTTAAAAATAGCCAGCTTTTCTTCAAATAACCGTAAGCTTGGAGCATATGCAACCTCCCTGAAATGGTCAGCCATATTTGCTCTTTGGGAATTGTTCCAGCCCTTCCCAAATTTACCTTTCAGATTAGTTATCAAATGAAACAAGCAAAAGAAATGCACAGGCTCTGTAAATACTTTGGGGAATGCGGTCATTATGCCAGGATTCCTATCAGATATATACACGAGTTGTTTGTCGTGTTTTATATAGTTCCTACAAATCTCTAGAAACCATACCCAATTTTCCAAGTTCTCAGAAGATACAACTGCAAATGCAACGGGGAAAAGGCCTACAAGAAAATAACTAAATTAGATCAACGCAAGCTCTACAACATAACTGCAACAATGTGAAAGTCCATGAAATTTAGAAACTTACCGTTATCGCCATCTTTAGCAGTCGCAGACAGTAAAATTCCCTTAGACCGACCTTTCATGAAAGTTCCGTCTATGAATAACATGGACCTACACCTCTTGAATCCATCGAGGCACGCTTTGAATGAAATGAACAAACGTTCAAAACGGTTTGACATTTGATTACATTAAAAAACAACAGCACTTCCCGGGTTGGTCCGTTGAATGGCAGCACAATACCATCTCAGCTGGTCATATGACTCTTCAAATGAACCAAAAATTTGATCCCTCGCAGCTTCAACAGTTCTCCATGCCTTCCAGTAGGGGATTGTAAAATCGTAATCATCATTCAAGAGTTGGATGATATATTTACCACCCATGTTAGGTTTGGTTCTAACGTTTTGCATTATGAGCTCAGACATGATCTTAGGGCTCAACATCTTTGTATCGTCTTTTATTAACAACCCAACACACTTGTGAATGAAGTTAGCTTGGGTTATTACAAAATATTTTGTAACTGATTGACATCTACCCTTTACAAACCAATCACAGTCACAATTGTGGAGCTCATTACAAACGACGTGTATATATTTAAGGTCATTCCTCACATATTTAAACCTAAATCCAATTTGAGTTGAATACTTTATAATTGATTTCCTAAATTCAACAGCACCGCCCCTAAATTCTACACCAATTCCACTTTTCATATTTTCAGCCCAAGAATCAGACATCAGAGCCTTTCTGGGAACAGAGGGGCATATATCATAAGATGGAACATTATTAATTTGATCAAAATCATTCCTTTCCTTAGAGGTTGTAGACTTAGCTTTCTTGACGCATCTAAACGGTATTTTGTTAGATGTTTTTGCAATACATGGACTCTGAGGGATACTAAATGTCATGGAGGAATGCATTAATGGATCATCACCAATTGGAGATTGTGGCGAAGAAGACATTGAAACATCGCATAAATTGGGGGCACATACACATACTTCAACTACTTTCTCGGAAGCTATTTGAGAGTACGAAACCAAAATTTGCAAGTCATTAGCACAACCCAAAATGCATTTATTTATACTGCCTACAGACCAACAAAATGATATATTTTCTGAATTACCTTGATGTTGATGCCAAGAATGAACAACAGATCGACGAAAATGGTCGAAAGATGTGTTCCGATTAACGGAAATCAATTTGCACTCCCCATTGAATTTAACATTAAGGATAACTTCAAATTCCATTAATAAGCGTCGAATGCAGTCGCTCAAACAGACGAAAAAAGTGTTAACTCTCAAAACAGAGCATGATATTTTTTGAAATGATTTTGGGATGAATTTTGAATTTGAAAACGAGAGGGAATTTGAAAGTCACCATAGAAATTGGGAATTAGGTATGCTCTGGCCAAAGGAAGTAGGCATGTTATAGATACTGATATGACGGAAATGATCAGAGAAGTACAGTCCCAGCTGAAAGGGTATTTGAGGGGTAAAGGAGTAATTTAAGTATTCAATTGCAATTTTTAATGAGGTGGTGAGTTACTTGCTATAAATTGGCAAAATGGGTACCCAAATATAAATAAACTCAAGAAAAAACAACAAACTATACTCATATTATTTTAAAGAAATATAATTATTGTAAAATATTGTTAATTGATTGTATATTTTGATTATATAAATATAAATATTTTTAATGGAATCGTGTGATTATTACTTTACATTTTTGTTGGACCTTAATATTTTTTAAAAATTTTATTACCTAATGCATTTAGTGAGATTATTACTTTAGTACACTGACTTGAGTCGAGATCGAAAAAATTATTATATTATCGAGGTTATTACTTTATCGAATATTATTTTATCGAAGTTTAACTGTATATATTAGTAGATGTGTATTGTTAATTTGAATTATTTGTATAAATATATATTATATGTGGTTAGTTCGATTCAATTTCTTTGTTCTACTTTTCGTGTTTCACTGATATTTTACTTTACTGAATTTTTAATACGTGTCGCCCCAATATTATATTATAGGACGTTGATTATTATAGTGAAGTGAAATAAAATGTGGAATACTAAAATTGAAACTAAGTGATCTCATTCGAATAAAGATTATGAATACTCTATCCATCTGTGTGTGAATTGTAAAAATAAAAGTTTAAAAAATATTAATATGAGAAGTTTATGGACATGATTGATTATAAATATTTGAAAAATTAAAGTTGTGCTTGAAGTTTGCCGCCGTGAGGGTGAGGAGGATTTGAGAGATTTCGAAGTTGTAGAGATGGTGAAAAGTGTAACTCTTTTAAAGTAGATTGCAGATGAGGAATTGAGTTAATATCATGACCTGAGAGGGATTGATGGAGGATTTCATCGGTTATTATCAGAGTGGGCACATGGGCTTTTCACGGCCTAATTTGTATTGTACTTGTTTTTATAGTTATGCATTGGAGTGGCGTGCATAGATCAAGTAATTGACTGAATTTAAAATTTAGGGAATTTAGGGGATTAAAATCAAGGTAAAATCTAGTCCATGTTGCATTTTTCAATTTTACTGACTTACACTTTTTGGTAAATGGTGTTGCACTTTTCAATTATTACTAAAAGAGATTATTAACTAATAAGGTCATTTCTATAGTGTTTTAAGCAACTAAAAACTACAACTTTTAAAATTCTATAATAAGGTCAAATTAGTGTCAAAAAACCTTAAATGCCCTTAATATTCATATACTCCTTTAATTTATATATTTGAAATGTAATTCGAAATTTAAAATCATAATTAATTGTTATCAATTAATTCCCAAATTATAGGACACATTCAACAAATTCCTCACCTTCCAAAATCGATATCTGAATATTCATTTCATCAAATCGCTCATTGCAGAAACCAACCATGGCCACCGTTCGCCGACGAGTCACCCCCATCGACTCTTGACCGTTCAAGCTCAGATCTGCGAAATCGAGAGCGAGCCAAGGAAGATGGAGGCCGCGAACCCATGGTCGTCGTTCTAAGAAGCCGTCCCTCGAAGCTCCATGGCCACCGCCCATCATCGTCTGCAAACCTACGAAGACGAAGATGAGGCTTCCATGTTGCCGGCTCCGTGGAAGAGCGTGCAGGGGCCATCGCCGACGAGTCACCCCCTTCGACTTTTGACCGTTCAACCTCAGATATGCGAAATCGGGAGCGGGCATACTAGGCTTGGAAGGGTAGTAATGTAACCTCGATTCACTTTATCTGCTTTTATTGAGATTAATTTATCTGTTGTTTGAGATTGATTAGTGATTGCATTTGAGGTTTGAGATTTTCAATTACGGTTTTTAATTTAGGCTTTTGTTCTTTCTCTGATCAATTTTACTAATCTTGTACTTGAATTAGGGAAGAGTATAATTTCTGAAAGTTTATTCTGGGATTTGGATTGGTGTGAAATATGATCAAATTTATGCTTTCTGTAGGAAGTTTTTGTCAACCAAATGATCTTTTCGATGTTTTCTGAAGCTTTTTTTTCTCAGCTTTGTTCTAAGAAAATGAAAAATTCAAGTCAGAAAGGAGTAAAAGTCTTGCCTGGTTTGATTTCTGGTGATCACAGTGATTTGAAATTAAGTGGAAAGGAATATTAGCTTGTTAGTTTGTCTGTAAAGTATACTTTTCGTCAATTATTGGAGTAAGATATTATAGTTTTGCTTAAAGGTTTTTGAGAGTTAGAATTGATTTCTTTTGATGCATTACTGAACATTTGAATGTTATATTAATTATGTTAAAGAAATATTATCCTTCCAGGAGATTATGATGTTCTTACCCCAAGCACAAGTCTTATTGCTCTTTACAAGATTGGTGATCTTTCTATTTCTTGCAGAAATTCTGTTTTGGGGGTAGGCTAATATTCAGACCTGATGTGAGACCAGTACTTCTTATAGTTGTTCCTGCTGCTGTTTTCTGCGTCTTTGTTGCAAGAAAAGATGGAGGTTGCGAACCCACCATCTATTTTTCGTGGCGGCCTATCTGTGCGGCGGCGGTCAATTTTGTTAAATGCACAGGCTTTCATATCGTGAGTTATTGAAATGGATTATAGTGTATTTGGCAAGCTTAATTTTATTGAAATGGATTATAGTGTGCCCCGATATACTTCTCGGTTTATCAATTTGTCTCATATCTTATTGTTATCTTTCTACGACTATTTTTATCAGTTTATGGATAAAAAAATTGTTTATTCACATGTTGTTTGGTTTACAATCAGCTTTTTCAGCTTGAATTTCGATAAACTGATTATTCAATTGCTATTCGCAGTGCATCTGAAAGGTGCATATACTACTCCTACAACTTCATATCAAAATGAACTTTCAATATGAAACATGGATACCGATGTAGGCATTATCATTTTATGTCTTCGTCTTATTATTCTGAACAATTCTTTTCAGTGATATTAACAGAATTAAGTATGAAATCCCTACATCACAACAAACCGCTGTTTGAATATGCCATTTACAAATGTGCACATCTATTTTGCATATTGATATGCATGTCACTCCATGCACATTGTTTCATGTTATTTTATGCATACCAAAAAATTCAGTCCTGTATGCCGTTTTAAACTTCATATTGAAATGAACATATGTCTTCATAACCCATTTCTACATACCAAAATTCATTTCACTGTTCATATTAAAATTCATAATCTATTTCATATATATATGCATATTCAACATATGGGGAATTGTATACTCTATGACACGCTTATTTCTGGATCATAAAATGCAGATTTTTTAACTTTATTTGTTTGGATAATTAACAATTAATTCGAATTGCTTAATTTTAGGAATATTTGAATAATTGGAAGGTGCTGGATCATAAAATGCAGATTTTTTAACTTTATTTATTTGGATAATTAACAATTAATTCGAATTGCTTAATTTTAGAAATAATTGAATAATTGGAAAGTGATAGAACATCGCATATAACGAGGAACTACATTAATTCAAAAGATTTGATGTAAATCTACTTAATATTTATTAATTTCAAATTATTTAAATTGGTAAAGGGCAACTATGTCTTATTAGGTGCCATTTTGACTCTAATAGATTTAAATTAATAACCTATTCCCTATTAGATAAAACTCTTGGTGAAATGGCCTTAACAATAATTTCCCCTTACTAAAAATATTATTATACATTTTAATAATTGAAAAGTGCAACACCATTTACCAAAAAGTGTAAGTCAGTAAAACTGAAAAGTGCAACATGGACTAGGGTGCACAATATGCACTCGAGTCCATAGCAGACCAACCCTAAAATCAAAATGTGTATTTCATCATGATCAAATTTAAAATCAATCCATTTTAAAGGACTACAAAAACTTTAATTCTTATATAATTTCTAATTCACCTTAAATTTGATTTTGAGAAATCAAATCAACTAAATTCATTTATACAAAATGAATTATAAAATTGTTACTTACTATTTAATAAAATATGATCAAAACCAACATTTTCCAAAAATTTATAAGAGAGAGATTTTTAATAATGATTTCTCAAAGTGGACAAATGGCTATGGCCTACTTTGTATCCGTTGGATTCAGCTAGGTAAGCTACATTGTTTTAACGAAAATCGATAGACTAAAGTCGAGTCAAAATAAACATTTTTTCGTAAGACAAATACGTAAGACTAGAAGGCTGTGGAATTTTTGTGTGGCTATTAAGGAAGAGTTTGATATTTATAGACAAACCCTCACTCGGAAGTTGAGGTCAACAGTCTTGAAGCCCACACTAAATGCCAAATCCGGGTCCGTGCCGAGTCGGGCGGGTGGCTGCGGCATGCGCATGTGGTGTTTGAGGGTGTATAGCCATTTATCATAGTAGTTGACCTCAATGTACACTTTTATGTTTAAAAACTTTTCAAAACTTTTGTAAATTTTTCATGTGGAAAAAGGTGAGACATTTATTTATTGAGCGATTAGATTGACAATATCACATTTAATTTTTTTGATAATTAAAGTTTACTCCCTCAAATAATTTTTGTCATTGAAAACCCATAATGATATATATCTACCTTACCTAGCCTAGGCTATTATTGCAGGACCTAAAGTAGTGTACTGATGGCGTGCATAGATAGATGATCAAGTTTTATTTAAACACGACAAAGAATTGCATAACACAAACAATTCTGTCTAAATAAGTTAGTTGAATTGGTTTTGCTAATTGCTGTCCTCTGTATTTAGGTAGCATAAATTGGTTGTCAAAGTGTAATGGCTTTTACCAGTGGAGAAACCGAGCAGGTATCATATATATGTCAACTTTAACTCTTTTCGCATGCATGATTCTAGGCTCTAATTCCAATTGAAGTAGCTAGGCCAATTAAATCATTTTAAGAATTTAAGGATTTTTTCACATGATTGTTATGTTTAAAAGTGATGGAATTTGGGCATGCAGGTTTTAGTGGAAGAGAAATCATGTGTGAGGATTGTGACCTTGAACAGGCCTAAGCAGCTCAATGCACTTTCGTATACAATGGTATGTATGCATTCATCATGAATTGACAATGTCAAGGATTTGTGATTCAATAGCACAAGTTTTGTGATGCTTGTTGCTCATTCAACTGTTTGAAGTTATTTTTCATTAATATGAAAGATACTTTTCTGATATTTGAGCAGAGTATTTGTACATGAAGCTGTTCTTCATGTTGTATTTGTACATCAAGACTGAACAAAATAAGTTTTATATATAGGAGTTCAGATATCATCGCGTGCTGAAATAGTTGTTCATGAATATCATATTGTAGGTGCCTCGTTTGTTGGAGCTTTTTCTTGCCTTTGAGAAAGACTCTTGTGTCAAATTGATAATTCTAAAGGTAAATAAATTTCCATCAGATTTAGTGCAAATTTCAACTAAAACAACATAGCAACGAATTCGACGTTGTCTCTGTGTGGATGCCTTGAGACACTCATTTGTAGATTTCACTTCGTCTTTCAATCTCTATGTTTATACATGCATTTGTTAAGACTTTACCATAGCCGACAGAGGCCTCTTTTACGCACGTTCACACCATATTGTGCGCTCACTAGTGTTAAAATATGTGAGAGGCTTCAGTGTGATGCATTATTTATTTATTTATTTTAATCTCTCTGTTTGTTTGTGTATGGCCATTCATTAACAATAGGGAAAAGGAAGAGCATTCTGTGCTGGAGGCGATGTAGCAGTCATTGCTCGTGACATTATTCAAGGTACAATTAAAACGATGGTTATACCTTAATAATGAACTACTGCATCCTTCAGTCTATTCAACAATGTGATGGAGTGAAGGAAGAACACAAATATAATAATTGAAGATAGCAAGTAACTGGGAGCTACTCCCGTTCCAGCCAAAGCGGCAATAATAATATTTTTCAACAATCCCTATATCAATCTTAACAAAGTATTCTAATAAAGAAAATACACTGAAATAAAGGAAACACAATAATATAATTAAAATAAGTATATTCTCATCCTTTCGGTTTTGCACGACGCTGGTACATAATTGGTGCATCAATTCCCTCCCTCTCAAAATACGCCTTGTCCTCAATGCGAAAATCTGGGAACTGTGTCTGAAATTCAGCTGCGTCCACCCACGTTGCCTCGTCGGCCACTCGATTCTGCCACAAGACGAGTACCTGAGAAACCCGATCGTCACCCCTCCAAACCTCTCGATACCGCAACACCTTATCTCGGATAAATTCTGCTACCTCTTCAAAACAATCAGCCGGCAATGCAGCCTCCACAACATGATCCCCCACAAAAGCTTTCAATTGGGAGACATGGAAGATCGGTTGGAGACGCGTTCAAGGAGGCAACAACAACTTGTAGGCGACAGCCCCCACACGCTGAATAATTTCGGACGGGCCAAAGAACCTCGGAGCTAGTTTCACATTCAACTTTTTGAACAAAGTCAGTTGTCGATAGGGACGGAACTTCAGAAATACACGATCACCCACCTCAAATAAAACCTCTCGGCGGTGACTGCTGGCTGCCCGACGCATACGTTGTTGGGCCCGTTCCAGGTGATAACGGAGATGTCGAAGGGCTGCATCTCTCTCATTTAGATCGTCCGCGACCGCTTTAACCTTAATTTCTCCCGGAAGCCACTGTGTCAAGGTGGGCGCCTTCCGCCCGTAGACAATCTCAAATGGGGTTCTACCCAAAGCCGAATGAAAGCTGGTGTTGAAACAATATTCAGCCCACGGAAGCCAACGAGCCCAGTGTTTCAGCCTCTCAGAAATAAAACAACGAAGATACGTTTCCAAACATCGATTCATTACCTCCGTTTGACCATCTGTCTCATGATGGTAAGCGGAACTCATGCTCAACTGAGTACCCGTGGCAGCAAACAATTCCTTCCAGAAATTACTGAGAAAAATTGGGTCCCTATCGGACACAATCGAGTGAGGCACCCCATGTAGGCGTACTATTTCACGGGTGAAGGCTACTGCAACCCCCCGGGCTGTAAACGGATGGCTGAGGCCAATGAAATGAGTTGTCTTCGAAAGGCGATCAACCACGACGAGGACGACGTCCCATTGCTGTGATCGAGGCAAACCCGTGATGAAATCCATACTCACGTCCTCCCATATGTCTGTGGGAATTGGAAGGGGCTGTAGCAGCCCGACTGGAGCTCTCGTATCGGCCTTACTCCGCTGGCATATAAGGCACTCAACCAAAAATCGTGTGACCGTCTTCATCATGCCCGGCCAATAAACTGTTGAAGCTAGACGACGATAAGTACAGTATGCACCGGCATGACCCCCAGTTGGGGTCGAATGAAATTCTGCAAAGAAACGAGCTGCCCAAGGTGATGCAGAAGGAACGACCAAGCGGTGGCGGAAATATAAAATGTCGTTCACAAGTACAAATGGCTGTCGGACCACCTCTCCATTTTCCAAGGCTGTCACAATTGGTCCATAAACAGCGTCGTTTCGAACATCCTGGGTTAAGGCAGCCCACTCAACCCATTGAGGCACCGAGATAGCCGTGCAATGAAGGTCAGCATCACGGCGGGATAAGGCATCGGCTGCAACATTAGAAGCCCCCGAAAGATATTCAACCTCAAAATCGAACCCGATTAACTTGGTGATCCAATATTGTTGGGCAGGAGATGCAATTTTATGCTGTAATAAATTATTGAGGCTATGGTGATCAGTTCGGACGACAAAACGACGACCCAAGAGATAAGGACGACAATGCAATACTGATAAGACAAGTGCCATTAATTCTTTCTCGTAAGTTGATTTCAACGCAATCCGTGCAGACAAGGCTTTGCTGAAAAATGCAACCAGACGGCGATTCTGCATCAACACCGCCCCCAAACCACGACCCGGTGCATCACACTCAATGCAAAAGGGGCCTGAGAAATCTGGAACAGCCAACACCGGGGCTGATGTGAGTGCTTACTGCAAGGTCTCAAAGGCAATCTGGGCCTCGGGATTCCACTGAAAACGTGCATCGTCTCCCTTCTTCAATAAATTAGTAAGTGGAAGAGCAATCTTCCCATAGTCCCGAATGAACCGACGATAATACCCGGTCAAAACAAGAAATCCCCGAACACCTTTCAAGGACCGTGGAGTTGGCCACTGAAGAACTGCCATGAACTTCGTAGGATCCATCTGGACACCCTCCGCAGAAACGACATGCCCGAGGTAATCTATTGAGGAACGCACCCATGAACACTTCATCAGATTAACAACGAAGGAGGAACTGGCCAACAAACCCAGAACTTATCGAAGATGTGTAATATGGAAATTCCAATCTGGACTGTATACCAAGATATCGTCAAAGAAAACCAGGACGAAACGACGAAGCAAAGGCTGAAATAAATCATTCATGACAGCTTGAAAAGTGGACGGCGCGTTCCGCAGCCCAAAAGGCATAACCAAGAACTCGTAATGCCCCGAGTGAGTACGGAAACCAGTCTTTGGAATGTCCTCCGGTGCCACCCGAATCTGATGGTAGCCTGCTCGTAGGTCTAGACGAGTGAACCACCTCGCCCCATGTAACTCGTCCAATAGCTCTTGAATTACAGGAATATGATACTTATCGGGAACCGTTAATTTGTTGAGCTCTCGATAGTCAACACAAAACCTCCAACTACCATCTTTCTTGTGGACCAGCAGAACCGGGCTCGAATAAGGCCAGTGCTCAGTTGAATGATTCCCGCTGTCAACATGTCCTCAACTAAACGCTCGATTTCAGTTTTTTTAGTGGCGAAATATTTGTAGGGTCTCACGGATACTGGGCCTGCCCCGGGCTGTAAAGGAATGTGATGATCACACGAACGAGACGGAGGCAGGCCGGGCAAGGGTCTGAGAACTTGGGAAAATTCTGCCCAAATCGACTGAATATCTGGTGCAACTGTGTCCTCCTCACTGGTTTGTTCTAACGTCTTCTCCAAAGAACACAATAAATAACAAGCCTCAACCGCCTCCAATTTAAAAAGACTAGCAACCGAGATCTGACGACATTCGAGGCCAGGTTCCCCGTGGAGACAAACCCGCTGCCCTCGAAACTTAAATGCCATAGTTAACAAGGCCCAATTAGCCCTTACCTCGCCCAAAGTAGACAACCAAGACAAACCCAAAATAGTATCAACCCCACTAACAGGAAACACAAAAGCAGCGATCTCAAAAGTAACGGACCCCAAAATCACAGAAATTGAAGGACAAATACCTGTTGTATTGGTATCCTTACCATCGCCCAGCCGTACCGGAAGAGTGGAAGAGGTATCAACCGAGATCTTGAGGCGATCCACCGCACGAGGAGATATAAAACAATGGGTTGCACCACTATCAATCATAATTACCACGGATTGTCCATTGATCTAGCCCCGAAGCTTCATGGTTTGTAAACCATCAAACTCACTGGCTGAGGTGTGGGACAAGGATAGTGTCCGCAGATCGAGGGACTCATCAACGTCTCCACTCAGGATTGGATCGTTGGTGCCTAGATCAAGATCATCGTTATCATCAAGGACCACCATGACACGTAACGAACGATTAGCACACACATGGAGAGGACTGTACGGTTCACGACATCGGAAACACAGTCCCTTGGCGCGTAGATCGCGATACTCGAACTGTGAGAATTGCCAATATTGACGTGTCGGTGGGGCTGCCGAGGAGGCTGATGACCCAGTTGGTCGTTGGGGCCCGGTGGAGCCTGCAGACGTGCGGGGTGGATCAGGTGGGCAGCCTCTCAACCCAGTCTGATTTTGGGGCAAATACCCCTGTGGAACGAGTGTAGCCCGAGACACTGAAAAAGGGTGTGTCGACAGCGCTGGTTTGTAATGATTCCCGGATGAGGCTGCCAGTTCCCGCTCGATGTGGCGAGCGATATGCATAGCCGAACTGAGATTTTCTGCATCTCTCGGGCGAATCCGGACACGAATATCATCACGCAGGCCACTGAGGAAAAACCCGAGAGCGTCTGGCTTGGTGAGGGTGGGTACTGCGGCCAGGCGAGAAATAAAAAGATCCACATATTCGTCCACAGATCCGTTTTGACGAGTGAGGCCTAAAGCTTCAGAGGGGTTCGCACGGGGATCATCCCCGTAATGACAGAGCAATTCAAGAGTGAACTTTTTCCAACTGATCGTCGGGGCATCAGCCAATGGAGGGCCGGACCCACCATTGCAATAAGGGCATACTCCAACCGCATGTCATCCGGAGTATTGTCAATGCGAAAAAATTGTTCAGCCTGAGCAATCCATCCGGATGGATCCTCACCCGAAAACGAAGTTTCAATTTCGCGACTGACGTTTTGATGCCAGGAGTGTGTGATCGTGTGGGAGTAACAATGGGATCCAGGGGTCGAACATCATCCCCTGCTGAGGAAGATCCCTCACCAACATGAGTTTTTCCTCGAGAAAGACCTTGTGGCGCGCCCTGCGCCTCATCAAGCCGTGTGGCAATCCCAGCAACTGAAGTGGTGAGGGCTGCTAGTGCAGTCTGGATTGACTCTATCCCAGAAGACAGAGATCGGACTTCCTTCTCCATCGCCGAGACGGTGGTCTCCAAAGTATTAATCCGCGCTTCGCTTCGAGTCATGGTCGGAGGTCGGACCAATTGATGGAGTGAAGGAAGAACACAAATATGATGATTGAAGATAGCAAATAACTGGGAGCTACTCCCGTTCCAGCCAAAGCGACAATAATAATATTTTTCAATAATCCCTAATCAATCTTAACAAAGTATTTATACTCTCCTCTCATTGCAAGTCGATTTCAATAAAGGTCCATTTCAATAATGGCTCTCCTTACAGTACATGATGCTTCATATTTTCCTTGAGCATCAGGTAATTGGAAGTCAGGTGCAAATTATATGAGAAAGCAGTATACAATGAACTATGTGATAGCTACATACAGTAAACCCCAGGTGCTCATTTAGGAAAAGACTCATGCTTTCAGATATATATAGTGTGAATCTAACTAGCTCCAATATTTGTTTGCAAATGAATATGTTAAAGGTTTCAATTCTTGATGGAATTGTGATGGGGGGAGGAGCTGGTGTTTCTAAACATGGTACATTCCGCATTGCTACAGAGAATACGGTATTTATCTTTTTCTTTCTTTATTATGTTATACTATGAATTTACATCTCTGCTTAATTTGATCATCTCTGGCGCTAAACCTCTCAAGTTAGTTGTTATTTTTAAAACAGTATAACTGAGACTTGTAAATACATTGAGGTTGTGTTTGGATGGAGGAATTTGATTTGAGGAAGTATTTCAAATGAAAGGATTTAAAAATAAGTGGATTTCAAATGACAAATCCTCTCAATTTTAACTAAAAAATGTGTGGACACAAATCTAAGTATTTCAATTTCATTCATAATCCAAACAAATTGAATGAATTTGGATTGTGGATTTTAAATCCATACACTAAATCCCTCCATCCAAATGGAGCCTGATATGTTAATATAGTGCATTTAGTAATCATAATTTCCCTAGAAACATAATAATGATATACCAGTAAATCAAGAACAATGGTTTGCAGATTTTTGCTATGCCTGAAACAGCGTTGGGACACTTTCCAGATGTAGGTGCTACTTTCTTTTTGTCAAGACTCCCTGGATTCTTCGGTAATTTCTTTATGCCGCCCCTTCCTTGTGTTACTTTTTCACTCTACATTTGTTTGTATCATATTGCCTTGTTGAAAAATGCATATTCTAATTATATCTCCATTCTTCACATATTGTTTTATGATCTTGATGATTCTCCTATTTTTTGTTTTATTTGGAAAGCTCCATGCTTGTGCAACAATATTAACTAGCCTCATTTCTCTGAAATTACTGATCTCTCCTTGCAGGAGAATATGTTGGTCTTACAGGTGCAAGGTTGAATGGTCCCGAAATGCTTGCATGTGGTCTAGCAACTCACTTTCTTCCATCACAGGTAACAATTACGTGCTTAATTATTGAATGTAATCATAATCGATTAATGAGCTTCCATGGTTGGACAGAGATTACCATTGCTAGAAGAAGCACTTATTAAAGCAGATTCCAGTGCTCCAGAAGTTATCTCTTCTATAATCAGTCAGTTCTCAGAGGTGCCAATTTTGAAGAAGAATAGCGCTTACCACAGGTTTCATTATTATTATTATTCGAGTATGATAAATTATTTCAGCAGAGGTTTGGAAATTAGGTAGAGCAACTTTATCTTCGTTAGTGTTTGCATTGTCCACTGTTCTTTGTGAATTTTGTCACTATGATTGAAATAGAGTGGTAAGATACAAAACTCATGATATTTAGCCTCAAATACTAATCTTACTGCATATAGAACAGATTGTTGGTGTACTTTTATTAACATGTCCACAAGAAAACTATCATTAGTTAGTCCTGTTGGATACTAGCATTCATCATGTAGATCATTAAATGTTTCATAACTTGTGTTGGTTTTGTTTTGTTTAATTCCTACTCCTAGTGTTGGGTTTCAACTTTCAGCTAGTAATCAATATTCATGTGGTTATACATACTCTGCAGGTTGGATATCATAAACAAATGTTTTTCTCCAACAACTGTTGAACAAATTATAGCTGCCCTTGTAAGTTAACAACAAATTATGTCAGTTTCCACCTCCAATTTACGTACAGTTTCTTCTGATTGTTTGTGTTGATGATTTTTAGGAGAGGCAGAAGAAGGATGATTGGATCTCTTCCACCATTCACTCACTAAACACAGCTTCCCCTACCAGCCTTAAAATTTCTCTAAGATCGGTGAGCATTCTTAGTTTGTTTTTTCTGAGAAGTCTAAAGTGGCACAAGTTAAAGAAGTCACATTATCTCCTGCAGATTAGAGAAGGGAGACTACAGGGCATTGGTAAATGCCTCGTTAGAGAATTTAGAATGGCTTGCCATGTGATGCGTGGAGAAATTAGCAAGGATTTTGTCGAGGTACTATTCAAACTCAAAAGAACCCTCTCTATATTCTCAATCTCAAATATTGCCTGATTAATTTGTGTATTCTAATCCAGGGTTGCAGAGCTATACTGTTTGACAAGGATAAAAATCCAAAGGTGCATTGTCATCTAGTCTTGTGTTTGTAATATGAAACAAGTATCATCAGAGTGTTTTTTTCTTGCCAATAATATATATATCTTTGTTGTGATTTTGCAGTGGGAGCCCTCCAAGTTAGAGTCCATCAGTGCTGAAATGGTCGACCGTTGCTTCTCAAAGGTGAATGAGGATGATTGGGAAGATTTGAAACTCCCTGCGAGGCCCGACTTGCCTACATATGCTATTGCTAAACTTTAAATTTAGTTGTTGATGCCTTTAAGCCAAGAATGCGAGGATTCCTCAGATAATGTCTTTAATAATTGTAACCAAATAAATTTGGGTATAAGTTGACACTGCACGTTCTGGAAACTTAGATTGAAATTCCAATGCCTGGAATTTTGCATTACAGGAGAGAAGAGGAGATGATCCCATTCCTAACAAAAGGGTAAATTGAACCTTTTTTTTTGTTGCATTTTTTGTCTCATGTCATAAGACCAAAATTGATTACAAGAATAAAAGTGCAATTCTTGCAAAAACTTATGTTTGTATTACACTATTACTCCACTTATTTTACATATATATTAAAATAATTTCCATTTATTTTGGGAAGCATATTAGCTCAATATTTAAGACAAGAGTATTATATACTTTCGAATTATATGCCTTTTTAACCTCTATTTTTTGTTCATAACTATTTTCCTTCATTTCTTTCCAATTTACCCCACCTAAAATATCTTTAGTATTTTTTAATTAAGAAATTATTTTATTCTTTAACTGTTTTAATTATTCAATCAATTGCATACACTATCCAATGCACAACATATTTTGTGCTTATGTGGCAAAGCGACAATCAATATCACATAATTGTTAGAAATTAATATACAAGAATTAATTTCCACCCTCTCTACAAATTCAGACTTTTAGATGAGACGGAATTCTTTCATATATGGTATCAGAGCAAACCGGGCAAAACGACCTGGGTTCGAGGTGTTTTTTTTTTTTTTTTGAAAAAATGAAATTTTATTGCTAACGAGTACACAGGGTACTCAATCCGTAATGTTACACTCTAAATTTCTAAATTTCTCGAGAACACTTTCTTAGTATCTACAATCACCTTTTCTCAATCATACATATAAATGGATCACAACACCAAGCTAAAATAGATGAGTTTGGAGCAATTAATTTCTCCCCTCCCAACCATGTCCACAGGTTAATTTTGACGTTTTCCATAGCCTTCTTCACATTATGTCTCTCACTTGAAAAGTGCATATTGTTTCTACCTCTCCAGATTTCTGCAACCACAGCAACCCACAAACTTGCTGCTGTTTTCCTGAGTTTCTTGCTATTTCCGAAAAACTCCCCATATTGTAAGAAATGAGTAGCAATGGAGTTATGAGGTTGTTGGGTCTAATCGTCGTCTCCGTTGAGATAAGATAGACACAGGCTCAGACACCTGGGATTGGGATACGTAGAGAGGGAACCAAGTTCATACGGTAACTCTCCACACTCAAGACTTTCACACTTAACTCTTTGTTATACTTCACAAAGAGAGAGAAGAAAGAATGACTCCAATAAGACTTGAGTGGGAGGCTGCCTAAGATATAAACAACTAGGGCAACAAGTTGGCTACAGGCCTTTTTGTTAAGGCCTTGGGCCAAAACACTTGGGCCTAAGCCCAACAAATTCTCTACCTTTTTAGCCATCCCCTCTACAATCCAAACAATCCACATGTCATCATCATCGCCTTAACACACACACCCACACATAGCGCACACAACGCACACATAGCACACATAACACCTATTGCACGCACATTGCACCTGCAAAAGCAACAAACACAAAGTTTATACAAGGCATTAATAGCAAATGCAAAGTAAGCTATCAAGGGAAACACAAACAAACACGTTGGACACAAAGTACACAAACAATAACAGTTTAGACACACAAGTCACAAACAAAAACATAAAACATAATAAACATAGAGGCTGCAAAAACAATCTTAATCAATAGAATCAAAATTCAAAGTTCTCATGCAAGACCTATGTTTTTCAACAGAAAGGAACTTGGTGCCCATATCAGCAGGGTTAAACTCAGAAGCAATTTTCTCAAGATCAATAATGCCCTTTTCAATTATATCACGTACAAAATGGTATTTAACATCAACATGTTTAGTTCTTTCATGATATACAGGATTCTTACACAATTGGATAGCAGATTGACTATCAGAAAATACAACCACTTCACCTTCAAGTAAACCAATTTCAGAAATAAGACCTTTCAACCAAATGGCCTCTTTAGCAGCCTCAGTTATAGCAATATATTCAGATTCAGTTGTAGATAAAGCAACTACATGTTGTAACTGAGATTTCCAGCTAATACAAGAACCACATAGGGTGAACACATAAGAAGTGGTAGATTTCCTATTATCTCTATCATTAACATAGTTAGAATCCACATACCCAACAAGTCTCACACCATTTGCACATTTAGAAAATTTAAGACATACCTCCATCGTACCCTTAAGGTACTTAAGTAGCCACTTCAAAGCCTCCCAATGAGGCATACCTGGATTAGACATATATCTACTCAAGCAACTAACAGAATATGCAATATCAGGTCTTCGATCCAATGGCATTGGAGTAAGGCACACTTTTCATCTCATCACTTTCAGACTTCGTCATGGGAGACTAAGTCTTACTGAACACAAAATGGGCAGCAAGAGGAACATTCACAGATTTAGTAGATGACATAGAGAATTTACTCAAAACCTTATCAACATATGAAATCTGACCAAGCAACAGAATATGCTTTTCCCTATCTCTTTCTATATGCATGCCTAAGATCTTCTTAGCATCACCAAGGTCTTTCATGTCAAATTTATCATAAAGGCACTTTTGAACATGCTCAACAGTTTTAACACAAGGACTAACAAGAAGCATGTCATCCACATATATGAGCAATAAAAAAGGCACAGAAGCACTTTCCTTAAAGTACAAGCAAGGATCAAAAGAGCTTCTCTTAAATTTCAAAGACATCATGCACTCATCAAATTTCTTATTCCACTGCCTAGGAGATTGTTTCAATCCATACAAAGACTTACGAAGGAGACACACATGTTCAGGGTTCTTAGGATCAACAAATCCTTCAGGTTGTCTCATGTAAATCTTTTTATCCAAATCACCATGCAAGAATGCTGTTTTCACATCCATTTGTTTAAGTTCCCAATTAAAATGAGCAATAAGAGCAAGCATTATGCGAACAATGGTAAATTTGACAACAGGAGCAAAGATTTCAGTGTAATCTATCCCCTCTTTTTTAGTAAAACCCTTAGCCACTAATCTAGCCTTAAATCTAACATGTTCAGTTTTATCTTTAACCTTAAATAACCACTTACAATCCACAACAGAACAATGCATAGGTTTAGGTACAAGATTCCAAGTTTGGTTAACATGCAAGGATTTCATCTCTTCTTTCATAGCATTTAACCATTTAACTGAATTTTTAGACTTTAAAGCTTGATCATACGATTTAGGCTCATCATGGCAAGACTCAAAAGCATTAAAAGCATGCATATCAATGTGAAAACTATCAAATCTAGTAGGTTGCCTAATATTTCTCCTAGGTCTATCCCTAGCAAGTTGATAATCAGTCAGATCAGCATTTTCAGGCACATTTTCCACATATTCAGCACCATTTTCATGCATTTCAGCAGGTAAATCAGTGTTTTCAGCAAGTAAAACATCATTTTCAGCATGTAAAACATCATTTTCAGCATCAATATCAGCGTGATCAATATTAATTTGCACGTTATTAGGTCTAGATAAATAGGGCAGCAGCTCCACCTCACTTGGAGCAGCCTCATTTTCAGGTAAAGACACAGAAGCATGCAAACACGGAAAATCAGATTCATTAAAGACAACATCTCTACTGATTACAACCTTAAATCCATGTTCATCTTTACACCACAGTCTATAACCTTTAACACCATCAGGGTAACCCAAGAAAACACATTTCCTAGACCTAGGTTCAAGTTTATCAGCTTTTTGATGAACAAACGCAGCACAACCAAATACACGCAAGTTAGAATAATCAATGCTTTTACCAAAAAACACATTTTCAGGACATTTACCTTTTAGGGGCACGGAAGGAGACCTATTGATTAGGTATGCAGCAGTGTGAACTGCTTCGCCCCAAAATTTCTTAGCAAGCCCGGAGGCAGCCAACATGCATCTAACTTTATCCATCAAAGTCCTATTCATCCTTTCAGCAACCCCATTTTGTTGAGGTGTGTAAGGAACAGATTTATGCCTTCTAATACCAGAATTAGCACACAAATTATCCATCAAATTGTTGCAAAATTCTAAACCATTATCAGTTCTAAGGCTTTTAATCTTTTTACCAGTTTGATTTTCAATAAGAATTTTCCAATCCTTAAACTTTGCAAAAACATCAGATTTGTTTTTCAACAAGAAAACCCAAACTTTCCTAGAAAAATCATCAATCACAGATAGAAAGTACACATTTCCACCATGGGTGGGCACACTAGCAGGACCCCAAACATCAGCATGCAAGTACTCAAGAATATCAGTGCAAGAGGAGGTATTAGGGTAGGGGTTTACAGGAAATTTCACTTTATGTTGCTTTCCTAACACACAAGAATCACAAAATGGAATGCAAGACAGTTTTTCATCACCGAATGCACCAGATTTATGCAGAATTTCAAGCCCTTTGTTACTCATGTGTCCTAATCTCTTATGCCACAATTCAGTCTTATCAGTTTTGACAACATTCACAGAATCCACATAAGAATCAGATTTGGTAAAGCAAACATACAAATTGTTTCTTTTAACAGCTTTGAAAAGCACCAAAGAACCCCTCAAAATTTTCATGCAACCTTTCCCCCATTTTCCCTCATAACCATCATCTTCTAATGCAGCACAAGAAATCAAATTATTGCTCAAGTCAGGAACATGCCTCACATTTTTCAAAGTAAATGAAACACCAGAGTCCAGTTTTAAGCATACATCACCAATTCCAGCAATATGACACTTTTTCTCATTAGCCATAGACACATAACCATGCTTAACCTCTTCATACGAAGAAAACAGATTTTTAAATGGGGACATATGAAACGTGCAACCAGAATCAACAAGCCATTCATTTTCACACATAGAAGTAGAATGCACAGAATTCACACATTGTTCATCATATATTTCAGTCACCATATAAACATCACCATCATGATTAGAGCAGGAAGCCATGTTAGCATGCTCTTTATGCTGTTTCCTCTTAGGCTTACTACATTCCTTGTAATAATGACCAGTTTCACCACAGTTATAGCACTTACGATTCCTAGACTTAGACCGATTGTTATCATAAGACTTCTTCTTAGCAACAAATTCATGATTATCATGCTTTTTCTTGTTATGAAATCTAGTAGAAGATCTACCCCTAACATGCATAACTTCACCAGAATTTTTACTACTCTTCCCATGGTATTTTAATTCATGTTCTTTGCTTTTTAGGCCATTAACCACAGTGTCAAGAGTAATAATATTTCTACCATACTTAATAGCAGACTTCATATCACTATAAGAATTAGGAATAGCATTCAACAACACAACGGGGGTATACTCATCAATGCCTTTATCACCAGTAAGCATAATATCTTGAATAAGTTTATTAAACACATCCAGATTTCCATCAACCTCTTTATTCAAGTCAAGTTTAAACTGGAAAAAAATTTCGAGCAAGAAAGTTCTACTAGGCAAAGATTTCTCAGTGTACAACTCTTCTAACCTTTCCCATAACTTTTTAGCATCTTTTATCACACCAACATTTCTAAGCACACAGTCAGACAAGTGCAAGATTATGGAAGACACGGCTTGTTTATTCATTACTTTTTTCTGTTTATCAGTTTCATCATCCTCATAACAGTGGTCAACGGCTGCGTAAACATTTTGCTGGATTAGGATGCATTCCATTTTCTGTTGCCAGATACTGAAATCACCTTTTCCATTAAAGGGTGCCAACACATACGTAGGAGTATGATTGGCCATTTGTTTACACAGCTTTGAGTCGAATGGAAAAAAAAACCACAAAAAATATGCAAGGGAGAAACTGTAAATGGCAAGCGGAAGCAGGCACACACAGGTCACCAAAATCAAGACCACAAAACAGAGATAACAAATATCAATCACAAAGTCTTAAATCTACAGCACAAAAATCCCAAGCAAATAATCCCCGGCCAGGGGCTACGCTACGAAATTAATAAACGAGAGGTCAAAGTCAATTTACCAGAGCGAGACCCTAGGTAAGAGTCTCAAAACACCAAACGAATCTTTAAGGCAATCCCGGGATCAAGCAAACGTGCTGCCTAATTCCCGTCAATGACGGGGGCAAATCCCACGAGTGACGCAGAAAATACTATTTCACCAAGTCAAAAATTCACAACTGCTCTGAAAAATACTCAAGACACAATAGTCTATCTAAAACTTTGAAATACAGGTTAAATAAACACAATAATTAAATATTAATCTATTTAAGTGTAAAAGTACTACCTAAATAAATAAATATAAATTAATATGAAAAAAGTAATCTACTGCATACAATCAAAAGTTTTAATAAATTAAAAACTTACCAAACCTTTACCTTTCCAGCAGCAGTGACGGCGGGAGCAGAAATAAGTTAAAAAACTTAACTCCAGGAACCTGGAAAAATAATGCTTACCTCAAAAAACTTACCCAAGCGAAGCGGCGGCGGCTGCAACTTCAGGACAGCAGCAGGCGGCGCGACGGGGAAGACGGCGGCAGCGGCGATGGCGCTTCTGCAGGGCGATCGGCGACAGCGGCGGCGGATGTCGGACAGTAGGCGATGGCAGTGGCTTCAGGACAGCAAGCAGCGACGGTGGCTTCAAGAAGCGAGTCCAGGCGGCGGCGCTAATGTTGCAGGGACGGACGGCGGAGGCCACCGCTAGGGTTCCGCCACGGAGGCGGCGGCGGCGGCTAGGGTTCCGCCACGGAGGCGGCGGCTAAGGTTCTGCCACGGAGGCGGCGGCGGCTAGGGTTCCGCCACGGAGGCGGCGGCTAGGGTTCCGCCACGGAGGCGGCGGCAGCGGCTAAGGTTCTGCCACGGAGGTGGCGGCGGCTAGGGTTCCGCCACGGAGGCGGCAGCAGCGGCTAGGTTTCCGCCACAGAGGAGGTGGCGTCACAGAGACGGCGGCAGACGACGACCCGTGGCTCTGATACCACTGTTGGGTCTAATCGTCGTCTCCGTTGAGATAAGATAGACAAGATAGACACAGGCTCAGGCACCTGGGATTGGGATACGTAGAGAGGGAACCAAGTTCATACGGTAACTCTCCAAACTCAAGACTTTCACACTTAACTCTTTGTTATACTTCACAAAGAGAGAGAAGAAAGAATGACTCCAATAAGACTTGAGTGGGAGGCTGCCTAAGATATAAACAACTAGGGCAACAAGTTGGCTACGGGCCTTTTGTGTTAAGGCCTTGGGCCAAAACACTTGGGCCTAAGCCCAACAGAGGTGTTGTTTGTATCTTTAACCATCTATTGCACTCCCACCAGAGTTCACACGCGAACTTACAATTTAAGATCAGATGTGAATTACTCTCTTCCACTTCGTTGCACAATTTACATTTCGCTTCGTCCTCGGATAATGTTAAGCCTCGCTTCTTCAGATTGTCGGCGGTGGCTAGTCTGTATCTCAGAGCCTTCCAAACGATCGTCTTCGTTCTTATCCGTGCCCAACAACCCCAAAGAGCAGCGAACTCAGCTCCCACCTCTTCAGTCCTCGGCTCAGACGATGTCTCCTGCTTAATTTTGTTGTAATCCCTTTTAACCGAATATATCCCATGCGGTGCCAGGTCCCAGTTCCACATATCCTCTTGGCCAAGCTTAATGTTATACATGCTAAGATCCAATTTCAGTAGGTTAAAAGAGTTTAAATCCCTAATTCCTTTGTCCACACCCAGGCCCACTCCCACTCCTTCACCCCCCACCTCCCCATCTCACAAATCTTTGCTTCCTTTTGTGAACTGCATGAAAACAGACTAGGATACCTATCACTTAAACATTCCTCTCTTTCTCCCAACCACCTATCTCTCCAAAACTTAGTTTTTCCACCATCTCCCACCACTCGCCTAATCTCTTTTTTTAAAACCGTCCCTATTCACACCCTCGTATAATTTCTTTATTTCACTCCACCAACCAGACCCCTTTTTTATTCTCCCTCTCCTTTGCCCCCCGCCCCTATCCTCCTCAAGCCCCCCATATTTCGATTTCAAAACTTTCACCCATAAGCTATCCTCCTCATCCAAAAATCTCCACACCCATTTTCCCAACAGTGCTTTATTGCTAACGAGTACACGGGGTACTCAGTCCGTTTGAACTAAGGTTACTCTTCCTCTCCCATTGATATTTGCGGTTCCACCATCACTCTAATCGACCTCGGATTTTTTAAATTAAATCCTTCCATGGTGCCGCACGCTGGTGATTAATACTGATATTTATACCCAAGAATGCCATGGGCAATTTCCCCACACCACACCCCAAAGCTTCTGCCATTTCATTTAAGGTCTCTTCTCTCATATGAACACCTGAAAGGGCTGCATTTATTAAAATTTACTTTTAGCCCAGAGATCATCTCAAACAATCTAAGTGTATACTTGATTGTTCTTATGTCATCCCACCTTCCATTACACATAAACAAGATATCATCGGCATATTGCAGAATAGACACCTTAATTTTGAAACTGTCGATACTTGTAGGTTCCAATGCCCCAATTTCAGTTACTCTTCTGGTGAGTCTTGTGTGTACTCAGATCCTTAACCATACAAAAACCAGAGTGAAACTCAATATAAGCATGATTATCCTTTAAAAACTGAGAGATGCTGAGGAGATTCTTAGTTATTGCAGGCACATGAAGAATATTTGACATTAGAATAGAATTATTACTATTCTTAATAGGCACAGACATAGATCCAAAATTTTGAATAGCAACAGGAGCTCCATTACCAACAATAACAGATGATGTACCTTGATAAAGAGAAAAAATATGCAGATTCTCAATGGATGGAGTAATGTGATGAGTTGCTCCACTATCCATAATCCAAGGAGGGGAGACAGGGTGCTGAGTAGATGAGGAAGCAGGGTTAGAGTTACCATAAAAGGTAGAGTGTGATGCATTACTAGATGATGTAGAAGGCATGGAGTAATGAGCTGAATATGCCTAAATAGGAGCAGTGAAATGAACATGATTCACTTGAGAATCCATGGAAAGAGAAGGAGCATGAGCATGAGGCCTTGGAGCATGATTTGGAACAGGTGGTTGTGCATTTTCCAGACCTTGAAAAGCTTGATCAAATCTCTTGAAACATTTTGATACAATATGACCAGCCTTCCCATAGAGTTGACAAATCAGCCTAGGCTTAGAGGTGAATCTGGAACGACCTCTAAAACTACCACCACCTCTGAATCTGTGCAGCATATTAGCCATTGGTAAACCAGATGGAGGAGCAATGGCTTGAGAGACATTTAACTGCCGCATACGCATTTCATGAATTTGAAGAATGGAATGCACTTCTGAGATAGATGGTAGAGCACCTCTGGTGGTTAGATTCACCACCACAGCATCAAATTCAGGTCCAGCTACAGCAAGCAAATGCAAAATGAAATCATCATCAGATATAGGATGTCCAGCTGCCTTCAATCCATCGGCAATATTTTGAAGAGAAAGAAAATACTCATCGACAGTAGAGCCATTTCTACGAGCAGTTTGAAGAAGATACTTAAGGTGCATCACCTTAGCTTGAGACTGAGAACGAAATAATTCCTCAAATGTGTTCCAAACCTCAAATGCATGTTCGCATTGAGATACATAGCTAAGCATTGAATCAGTAACAGAGCTCAACATCCATCCGAGTAGAAATTGATCGCGACGATGCCAATCTTCATCGTCTTCCGCCGGAATTGCTTGAGCATCACAAAGCAACACAACATCAAAACCATGAGCTTTAACACTGGCCAGAATCTGAGTACGCCAGAAGCAGTAATTCTCTCGATCTAATCGAAGAGAAAGAGTGATGAATCGAGGCAGAGCATCAGGAGATTGAGGCATGATTAATCACAGAAACAAGAATAAGCGGATAGAATCAGAAGATAGAAAGTAGAGAAACGAGAAAGACGAAAGGAAACTGAAAAAAAAAAAACGGTTTTAGATCAATGAATGTGGCTGCATGATACCCTGTTGAACAAGCTAAGTAATTTAAAATGTGTTTTCATTGATGATGAAAATATCACAAGCTCTTGGCTTATATACATGATAGTAAATGTTTCTAGAATTGCTATCTTGTGTGATAAGTTAGCCTAACAACTTTTCTAACTAATTATACATACAGAGAATTATAAGCATGCTTACAAGTATGCGTTGCATTCATGCACCAGGAGGGGTGAATCTATCAAAGTAATGTGTGTGTACAGTCAGGAGTGTATTTATTAATGAGTAGTTTGCATGAGTAGTTTAACAGTTACGACCCCCTCTCAAACGGCGTTGGACCTAAAAAAAATGCCATTCTTTTCTTATCTATTGATGGACCTAAAAAATCTACAAATCCAATCAACATTATCAGATTTCTTCTGACCAATTTTAAAGGAGTTTTCTTCATTTGTTAGATTTCTTCAACCTCTCTCTCTTTATTGAGGACGTCAAATGGGAGGGAATAAGATGTATGGGGACTAGCGTAGTAGCATTCTTGGGGAAGATAAAAAAGTACTCCCTCCGTCCCGGTATAAATTTTCCCTTTTTTTGTGTGTGTTTTGATTAAGGAATATGATAAAATAATAGATGCAATACAAGATGTGATGGTGAGAGAGAAAATAATATATTAGTATGAAATGAAGTATGATAAAATTATAAATAAAGTATAAGTGATTATAGATAAAGTATAAGTCATGTGATTGGGAGAAAGAAAATAATTTGTCAAAAAATAAAATGAAAAATTTATTGTGGAACATTCAGAAAAGGAAAGTGGTAAACTTATAGTGGAAAGGAAGGAGTATTTTTTTCAATGGTGAAATTGACATTTACATCATATGGAAAGTTAAGATCATTTTAGTCATTTCGTCAACTATTTTTTATCTAGTTAGCAATTTTTTGTTTCCCTCTCTATATCTAGTTGCAACTTTCCCTCCCACTTTGTATGTTATAGTGATTCCAAAAAAAAAAAGCAATAATTAATTATAGTGGAAGGGAGGTAGAGGTAGTAACGGGATTTTGGAGCAACAATATTGGGTTAGCTTATAGCTAGCGTGTATGTTTTTAGTTTTACGATGCATGCATATATATATATATACACTAGTGTAAGACCCGCGTTTTACGCGGGATTTTTTTAATTTATTAATTAAACAAATAATCTTCAAATGTGTATAGATTGATAAATTTGTTATTTTATTATAATATAAAAAATAATTGTGGCAATTAAAATAGATTATATATATATATATATATAATTTTATTGATAAAAAAATCAATATAAAAATTATAAATTACGAAAAAAAATTGTTGTACATTTACATTTTTTTTAATTGAACTCATGCAAAAAAATTCAATCCACTCTTGCTCTTGACTTTAAAAGCTGCAACATATATACAATTGTCTGTGTGTAAACACGGATTTTGAAAGGTATACAACTACTGTGGAAAGGGACTGACATTGACTTTTATTTATTGTCATTCATTTAATAAAATCATTCAAAAATAAAAATATAATTCGTACCCGATAAATTCAACAATCAACTTCTTTTTAAAAGTACATCATTTTACATTGTCTCGCATGTCTTTTGAAAAATCTAGTTCGGACAATTCATACTTCATGATGATATAAGTAAAATTGAAAATAAATTTATCAAATAATGAATTGATGCCCAAAAACTTTGACGCCCAAAAATTTGCCTCCATTGTTGCATCAACATATCACCTAAAAATCTCATTGCATAGCAAAAATCTTTGAATTAAGGGCATACTACATTTTCAATCGTTCTAATATTTTCGTGTGTCTTTGAGCCCTTATTGTGAGGTATTAAAAAATCTAAGTAATGTTGTTCATCAGCTCCTAGTGGAACATAATTCAATCTTCCCAATGAAAATCTACTGCCCTTTCTAGGAACCTACCTACAACCTTAATTATTTCAAACATGCCTAAAGGAAAATTCAATGTACATAAGATCTTTTGCATATTCATTTCCCCTATTGAATTATATCCAGGCTGAAAACATTAAATGTTGTGTAAAAGGTCTTTCTACAACATTCTCGATGTATTCCTATAAAAAAATTATATCGCAAAAGAAAAATATAAAAAACAATAATAGGTGTCCTTCCACGTTTTTTCAAAAGTATCAATCTTCTAACCATTCTAGCATGCTTAGAAGTATTTACTGAAAATTCAGTCGAGATTTAAAACTCATATATATATATATATATAAAAAATTAAACGAATGTGTGCATCTTTAGCTAATTGAAGATAAAAAAATACCAAAAAAAAAAAAAAAGAAAATATAAATTTACATATATAGTTAAATAAAATATATGGTACCATGACTAACCCTTTCATATTACACTATAAATTAATTAAAATGATAGCAATTAATACATAATTAAATATAATTATGGAATAAAATAAATTTATAATAATATGTCCATACATATAATCATCTTTTACCTATCCATTACTAACCATAGTTCTGAAAGCTCTATTAGAACATTTGTTGATATACTTGAATAGATATTTGATTTATTTGTGTTTGTTGCACTACTCGACTTTTATATGGACTTGATACCTACCCAATAAGTTGTTCAAATTCAAACCCCCTATACTAATTGTACCATCGTCGTTTCTTATTCTAAAAAAAGGTATTCGTCCTCATCAAATGTAGTTGCTTATTTGTATTTATTTGAGAATCTTTTACTACAACTGTTATTTACTATGCAAGAATTGTTCCGATTGACAACTCTGCAACTAAATCATGTAATTTAAAATCAATGTCATTGCCTAGTATTTATACAAATATGATACGAGGCAATATTCCCATTGCCTAGTCAAGTAGTCATTGCCTAGTATCAATGTCATTGCCTAGTATTTATACAAATATGAATCAATGTCATTGCATAGTATTTATACAAATATGATACGGGCAATATTCCCAAGGACAATAAAATGGTGGCATGGTATAGTCATCTCTTTCGAAATTCAATTATGTGAAATTATTAAAATTAAACTAAGTTAAAGATTGCAATATAAATAATAATAAAAAATTATTTGCATTCTTCAATTTTACCAAAAAAATATATTTTCCTTAAAACTCTTCCTAATTCATAACTCTATCAAGCTTTAACTATAAAACTAAATAATAGGGAGTAACATTTGATATTATTTACAAATAATTTAGTAATTAGTATATATTTATAAAAAATGATTAATAACAATGGATATGAACGTAATTGTTGGGTCGAAATTATAGGTCAACATATTTCATAAAACTACAAATATTATACATTAATTAAGACATGCTATAATTATATATAAATAGTAGTAACATGTTTGAAGTATAATCAAACCATTTTTAATAATGAAAAAAACATATGAGACATTCTCATACATTAGACGAATCTCATTTATTCTAAAATGGAGCGTCATGTCACGTATTAGACCGTCTCATGAAAGACCCACTCTTGAGATTAATTAAAACTTTTATAAAGTTAACATTTTATCATTAATTAGTGTTATTCGAAATATAAATTAATAAACTTAATTTAAAAAAAGAATGATCGTAACATTGCTTTAGGAGGAAAAATAAAGATGTGTACAATTGTTAATTAGATTTTTTTTAAAGGAAAGCTTATATAGCAAATACATATTTTTCTTTATCAATAACAATTATAATACATATAATTTAAGTTTTATTTAAATATAAAACATACCAAAACAATTAAATAGATATGAGTTTTATAAGAAAGATTTACACAATAATCTTGCCTTCTAATCTTTTTACTCCTACATCATTCAACATAATTGAAAAAAATTATGTTTAAAAAATATAATTCTTATCTTACTATTTAAAATATTTGACTAATTTTTAATGAAATGATATTGGCATGCTATGTGTTTTAGGAAAAAAGTAAATACATTTTGAATTGTATGGTAAAATCATAATGATATATTTTATTATCTTCCTTAAATTTTGCTAATTTATTATTAATCAACAACTATTTCCTTAACCTGTAAAATTAAGTATTGATTTGGTCAACATAAATTAATTATTTTCTTGTGCATTCTTTAATTCCACTATGTAAAATTATACACCACAATTTCTTGTATTGATACAGTGGTACTTACAAATAATTATATTACACGGCTATGAGTCATTCTAATGATTTTTATTTTAGTAGGTTTAATATTATATTCATTGAAAATTTGGAATACAATAATTAGAAATAAATCAAACTCAAAATTAAAGGGAATTCAAGAAGTAATGCAAAAAAAAAATCTCGCCAACCATGATAAAATAATAAAAATGATTTATCATTCAATCTAATAAAATTCTATTCTTCTTGTCAATGTGATCAATGAAGAAGCAAGAGAAAGATACATAATATACACGAAAATGGTTGACTAAATTCTTGACATGGTACATTAGAAGCAAGAAAAGAATATATAATATATTATATCATATATATGGCCGAAATTGATGGCCGAGTTTTTTTGTCTGATCGGAAAAATTTCGAAGAGGACATATTGAAAAGATTAAAACTTGAGTGGTTGAGATGAGTAAAAATGAGTTGAGAATTGAGATTTTATAGGAGAAAAAATAAGGATGAAGGGTTGAGATTAAAAGTTAAAACTAAGGGTTGAGATTAAAAGTTGAAATGTTAGAATGAAGGAGAATGAAGAGATTTTAAATTGGAGAGAATTGAGAAGAAAGAGATTGAGATAAGTAAATGAGGTGGTGACATGTGTCCTCTAATAGGTTTGCAAATATATATATATAGATAGATGTTTCATTAAGAATAATTTATTGACGTTGTTGATCCCATTCCCATTAATGAATCCGACGGAGGCTATTAGTTAGCTAGTTTTTGAAGTTATACGTTGGAATGGCGTGCATAAATCCTTGTACTAACAAACATACATATATTTAATAGGGTTTACGTGAGTGTTTTTATGTATTTAATATGATCAAATTAAAGATGATGATCCGGTGAAGAAATTTCTTGAGAAAGTTTGAGAGAGTATTTAGATTGGAGAGAGAAAGTGTCTTGGAATTCGTGGGGAAATTTCAACTTGTCTCCTATGCTCTATGGTCGTTGATCACCCATTTCCCTAGTTCGAATAGGGAGACTTGTCTTCTCATGGGAGAAGTTTCTTTCTTCTCGTGCTCGCCAAGACTTCGTTCATCTCTTCTCGTCGACGAGCCCAAAAACTATTTTTGTTGGCTAGTCGTCGCATGACTATTCTCTTGGTCGTCTAAAAGGTTGATGACTAGGACTTTGACTTTTCAACGGTTGACTATTTTGACCGCGTATAACATAAATGATAAAGATTATCTCACTTGTAATTTGTAATTCCCTTTAAATTGTATATTTACACAAATTAACAATTCTGTCAATAAGTGCAATGGCTTCTAGCTACCATTGGAGAAACCGTCAACCCAGTATGTGAATTTTAACTCTTTTGTATTGCTTAATTTACTGGAATTTTCAATTTATGTTCTTAATATTTAATTGGTCTAGTTTGTTTAATTTTCAATATTCTGAAGTTGAACAGGCCTAGGCAGCTCAATGCGCTTTCGGATGCAATGGTCATGAATTGAGCATAGTTCAGATATCACGTGCTGAAACTGTTATTTCATCATACTGTCTGTATGAGTCTCGTTTGTTGGAGCTTTTTCTTTCCTATGAGAAAGAAGACTCTTGTGTCAAATTCATAATTCTAAAGGTAAATTAATTTCCATCAGATAATTTCAATAACTCCTGAGAGGGATTGATGGAGGATTTGTCAGAGTGGCCACATGGTTACGGTTAGATCTATCTAAGGTTTCAATGTGCATTTTAATGTTTTTTTTAAACTTTTGTAAACTTTCCATGTTGGATAAGGCGAGACATTTAACCTTCCCATTCAAACTATCATTTATTTCAAAAGAGATGTTTAACCACTCATCGTAATAAAGAAATTCAATTTTGAGACTTTAAATATACCATGTTCATTTACTTTGCGAGTAGATCACGTTTAATTTTTTGATAATTAACGTTTAGTCCATCAAATAATTTTTGTCAAACATGGGTGGCAAAATCCATAATATCCAACAGTATCTATCAAGCTTAGGCTATTATTGTAGGACCTCAAGTATTGTACTAATGGCGTGCATAGATGATCAAGTTTTATTTAATACGACAAAGATGATCTGACTTGCAAAACACAAACAATTCTGTCTAAATAAGTTGAATTGGTTTTGCTAATTGCTGTCCTCTGTATTTAGGTAGCATAAATTGGTTGTCAAAGTGCAATGGTTTTTACCAGTGGAGAAACCGAGCAGGTATCATATGTCAACTTTTAACTCTAATTCCAAATGAAGTAACTAGGCCGATTAAATCATTTTAAGGAATTTTTCGCATGATTGTTATGTTTAATGTCATCATGAATTTGGGGTGCAGCAGGTTTTGGTGGAAGAGAAATCATGTGTGAGAATTCTGACGTTGAACAGGCCCAAGCAGCTCAATGCACTTTCGTATGCAATGGTATATATATGTTTTGATCATGAATTCACAATGTCAAGGATTTGTGACTCAATAGCACAAGTTTTGTGATGCTTGTTGCTCATTCAACGGTTTTATTGTTTAATATGAAATATACAATTCTGATATATCTAGTAGAAAATGATGAATGGAAAAGATGTTTATTATAATATGGGATTACAAAGATACAAAAGAATTAGAGCAATACGATGTGGGACAATTATATACAAAAGTGAATACTCTCTCAAGATGGAGTACGTATAACTCCAATCTTATGAAAGATACAATTCTGATATATATAGGACTCAACGTGCTGAAATTGTTGTTGATGATCATACTGTAGGCGTCTCGTTTGTTGGAGCTTTTTCTTGCCTTTGAACAAGACTCTTGTGTCAAGTTGATAATTCTAAAGGTAAATAAATTCCCATCACATTTAGGCCAAATTTCAACTACAGCAACAGAACAACGAATTCGATGTTTTCTCTGTGTTGTAGATTTCTAGCTAGCTCATCGTCTTTCAATCTCTATGTTTATCCAATCTACACTTTGTCATCATGCTCACATTTTAAGACTTTACCATATAGATATAGATATAGATGCATGTACTATTTTAATCTGTGTAGCTGTTTGTGTAACAATAATAATAATAGGGAAAAGGAAGAGCATTCTGTGCTGGAGGCGATGTAGCAGTCATTGCTCGTGACATTATTCAAGGTACTTTGGATCATTATTATCCTTCAGTCTATTCAACAATGAGTTTAGTGAACTTTCCTTTCGTCATAATCAAAATTGGTCTACTCCTTTCCTTTCCTCAACTTTTCAATTTCGCCATTCTTGTAACAAACAATAATTAAATTAAATAATGGACAGTAGATCATGATGCTTAATTATATAGTAATATTTTCCATTAGATTCTGGCAATTGGAAGTCAGGTGCAAATCAGTTCAGAAGGCACTTAACAATGGACTATGTGATAGCTACAAACAGTAAACCCCAGGTGCTAATTTAGAAAAAGACTCATGCTTTCAGATATATAGTAGTGTGAATCTAGCTAACTAGCTCCAATATTTGTTTGTTGAAAGGTTTCAATTCTTAATGGAATTGTCATGGGAGGAGGAGTTGGTGTTTCAATGCATGGTAGATTCCGCATTGTTACAGAGAATACGGTATTTATCTTTTTCTTTCTTTATGAATTTACATCTTTACTTTGATCATCTAACCTCATATTTGTATATTACTCTCCTTGTTTTCACACTTTGTTTTTTATATTTGTCTCACATTAATTTTCACTATAAATAAAAAAGAAGCTCTTACCCTCAAAATTCTCACTTATTTACAACATTACTTTTCTTATGCACTTCATCACATTTTCTTAGTTTTCGTATCTGGGACGGAGGAAGTAGTATTTGTGTCATTAAAATTTTAAGATTTGGATCCATGAAGGATCAAGTGGTTAATTGCTGCTCGTTGTATTGACCTAGCTAGCCAGTTTAACTAACATTCAACCACATAAACATTAAAGAAACTTGCCTCAACTTTAGAAATACCTTATCCCCAGCCTCAGTGGACATCTCGATGGCCTAAACAATATGACCCAAATAATGGATTGATTGTTTAACCCAAGTACACTTGTTGGGAATCACAACAAATGAGTTGGCTGAATACCAAAATCTCTCGTCTAAGAACACCAAGATTGGCCTGTATCTGCGTCGTCGGTCATTGTCCAACATGACCATCACACCAAGGGAACGCTGTGAGCAAACATGGCATGGGTTGGGGAATAAGGTTAATTCTTCACACTTGAAACAGAGCAAATCCAACTAATCTGAATGGTTCGTCCAAGGCACTAAGTTGGCCTGAACGTGTGATTCCTACATGATCTGCTTATTTCCACTACTTGAAAAATTATTGTTGATTGTGAAGAATATGCTTAACTAGATGTTATGCTTTATTTATTGCTTCATAATGCTGCTCTTTCATAGTGGCCCGTAATATAGATCGAGGACAAGCGTTGACTAGCTCATGTGAAATAAACATAATTTGTTTGTTTGTATTTCGTAAATACATTGGTTTACCATGCATCTGATGTGACATGGAAATTAATGATATACCCGTTAATCAACAACAATGGTGCATTCTAATAATGGCCCACCTTCTTGCAGCTTTTTGCTATGCCTGAAACTGCGTTGGGACACTTTCCAGATGCAGGTGCTTCTTATTATTTGTCAAGACTCCCTCGATTTTTCGGTAATTCCTGTTTTTCCACTTCATGTTTTGAGGTAGTATAGATGTGTAGCTTTTATCCTGCTTAGGTCTATCAGAAAAGGAACTAGTAGTATTTGGATTCTGTCTGTGTATGCATGTCTGATGTACCTCAAATGTCTATTACTTGATTCTACTATTTTTGGTTTTATTAGGAAAGCTCCATGATTGTGCACTAGTATTAACTAGTCTCATTTCTCAGAAATTACACTTTCTTTGCAGGAGAGTATGTTGGTGTTACAGGTGCAAGGTTGAATGGTGCCGAAATGCTTGCATGTGGTCTAGCAACTCACTTTCTTCCATCACAGGTATACCTTTTTTTATGTTGCTATTTAGTTGTTTTGTAAACTTATGTGCTTCTTGAATGTAATCAATCTGCATAGTTGATTATTAATGAATCAACTTCCATGGCTGGACAGAGATTACCATTGCTGGAAGAAGCACTTATTAAAGCAGATTCCACTGCTCCGGAGGTTATCTCTTCTATAATTGATAGCTTCTCGGAGATGCCAAATTTGAAGAAGAATAGCGCTTACCACAGGTCTCATTATTATTATTATTCAAGCATCATAAATCATTTCAGCAGAGGATTAGAAATTATGTAGAGAAACTTTATCTGGCAATAAATTGGTTAGTGTGTGTACACTAGGATTGAAATAGACAGTTATTCTCCACTAGCTTCATTAGAAAATTTAGTCTCTGATAATAATCTTGCTGCATCTTATATAGTACAACATGTCCACAACAAAATTATCATTAGTTAGTCCTCTCGGATACTAGCCAGCATTCATCATGTAGATTCAGTTTGTTTAATTCCTTGTGTTGGGTTTCAACTTCAGCTATTAATCAATGTTCCTGTGGCTATGCATATATACTCTGCAGGTTGGATATCATAAACAAATGCTTTTCTCCAACAACTGTTGAACAAATTATAGCTGCCCTTGTAAGATAACAACAAATTATGTCTGTTTCCACCTCCAATTTACGTACAGTTTCTTCTGATTTATATGTCATTGATGATTTGTAGGAGAGGGAGAAGAAGGATGATTGGATCTCTTCCACCATTCACTCATTAAACACAGCTTCCCCTACCAGTCTTAAAATTTCTCTGAGATCGGTGAGCATTCTTAGTTTGTTTTGATTGGACGAAATCTCTCAAAAGTCACATTTTTGGGCATTATCTCCTGCAGATTAGAGAAGGGAGACTACAGGGCATTGGTAAATGCCTCGTTAGAGAATTCAGAATGGCATGTCATGTGATGCGCGGAGAAATTAGCAAGGATTTTGTCGAGGTACTATTCAAACTCTATATTCCCAATCATAAATATTGCCTAATTAATTTGTGTATTCTAAATCCAGGGGTGCAGAGCTATACTGTTGGACAAGGATAAAAATCCAAAGGTGCATTCTCATCTAGTCTTGTGTTTGTAATATGAAACAAGTATCATCAGAGTCTTTTTTCTTGCCAATAATATATATATCTTTGTTGTGATTTTGCAGTGGGAGCCCTCCAAGTTAGAGTCAATCAGTGGTGAAATGGTGGACCGTTGCTTCTCAAAGGTGAATGACGACGATTGGGAAGATTTGAAACTCCCGGAAAGGCCCAACTTGCCTACATATGTCATTGCTAAACTTTAAATTTAGTTGTTGATGGCTTTAAGCCAACAATGTGACGATTCCCAATTATAGTCAAATAAATGCAATAAATTTTAGCAGTAAGTTGTGAGATTATTGTACACTTACATTCTGGAAACTTTGATTAAAATTCCGATGCTTGAAATTTTGCATTACAAAAGGGTAAATTGCTCACTCTTCTTCTGCTTCTCAGCCCAGTTATAAGCTCACAAAAAAAAAAAAAAAAAAAAACATACTAAGAATTATTTCAAAGCAGTATGATTAATATTGAATTTCAGATCGTTGAATAATGTAGGTGGATATTGACTAGAGATATAGGTTTTTAAATAAATTAATATCTGTTGCAAGATCTTGATCTTTGTTGTTTGAGGCATGCATAATTCATTAGTTTGCATGTATTTATAGGGAGATCAGATTCTACTAGAGATGTTTTTTGCGTGGGCCTTATAGGAACGCAGGCTACTAGTTAGGACTTTATTCAATGGGCGCGTTTATACACACCAGACTTACTGAGTACACCCACTGACCGTGTACACACACCACAAGATGAGGACACCCACATGAAAATGTCTACATTACCCTTATTATTTCCCTTAAACCTAATTAGAGGTATACCCACCCTCACTCTCTCTCCAACCCAAAATTTCTTCAGCCCTCTCCAATCTCCTCTCCATCGCCTCCGCCTCCATATTCACCCGCCTCCACATCCAGTTGTCGTGCGCGTCCGCCCCCGCCTCTCTCGAGACTCGACGCCGCCGCTCGCGTCCGCTTCTCGCCCACCCTTGCCGCCCGCATCTGCCCCTCGAGACATTTCACATGCACATTAGGATGAAAAATATGTTTGGTGGGTGTACTCAATAGATTAGTGTGTATAACCATGCCCTTATTCAATTCAGTTTTAACAATTCAATAAAAGTCAGGACTTTATCCTAACTTAACGGGCCACTAATGGACCATGAACAAAAAATTCAAAATAAAATATGGGGTCTGACTATTTATACTTCCATTTCGGTTTAGAACACTCCCCCGATTGATGCACCCCCTAAAATCGGCTTCAGATAGATGCACACCCCCTTAATTGTCATAAATGTTCTTCTTTCATAAAATTCCAATTACTACTCACACCCCCCTGAACCCTAGTTTCTCCTCTATCTTTCATCTCCTTCTTCTCTCCCCCTCCTCAAACCACTCCACCCACCAGCCCCCGTCATCGTTGTCGGCGACACCGGCCCTCGGCCCCACCGTCGCCGCCGGAGACACCCACCCTCGCGACCGCCCTTGCCCCACCCTTTCGCCACCCTCGCCGCTCTATAAATATATATATATATATATATATCCAGTGGTCGCGTGGCCGTCCCGTCCATCCTTCCGCCACTCTCCCCCTCCCTCTCCCTTCTCCTCTCACGATCTGTAAAAAAAAAAAAAAAACAGCAATCGCCGCCACTGCCCATCTGCCGCCGCCCCCGCTCCCGTCCATCGGCCAAATCCCAGGTTAGTTTTTTTTTTTTTCTTCTTTTTTCTTAATTTCGACCACTCTAGGTCGATCCAAATACACCCCGTCGACAACAGGGTGTCGACGAGTGTATTTTTAGTCGACCTAAAGTTGTCGACGAGTTTTTTATTATTATTTTTTTTTTCGATCAATAAATGTCGACCATATACAATCTCGTCGACAAACCAGTGTCGACGAGAGTGAATATGGTCGACACTGGTTTGTCGAAATTTAAAAACAAAATTTGAAATTTTTCTAATTTTTGTTGTTGTTTGTTGTTTGGAAGCGGAGGTGGTGGCGGCGACGGTGGTGGCGGCAGCGGCTGGATAAAACTTAGATTTAGGGTTTAAAAGGTAAAGGAGGAGTGCAGTTAGTAATAGGGGTGCATTTAGTAGTGTAATATGACTTAAATGGTATTTTTGGTTTTTTACATCATTATTTTATTATTAAACTCATAGGGAGACTGTTCTAAACCGAAATGGAGGTGTAAATAGTCCCACCCTAAAATATGAATTTCCCCAATACATAATTTAGTGCTTTATAAATCAGCTGCGTAAAAGCCCCCGTATCAACAAATGATTTTATGTTCTCACAAATGAGAGCATCTTTGTGAAAGATTGTGATGAAAATCAAGAAATATAGGTCAGCTGAAATTTGACATGCCTATATATATAAATCAATAAAAGTTGAGAAATTCACATTGTATATAAATTCATTTTTCCAGAGATTTTTCAATCTTGTCTCGTTGTTGTTACGCTGGAGCCTGTCATAGTTTTTTTTGTGGCTTTCCACTTCCGTGTTGAGGTGAAAGACAAAATCAAGTGATATTTTCACTACAAGAAAACTGGTTTTTAGTCACAAAATCCTCTCACTATTGCTTCTCTAGCTAAAGGTCTATAGTGACAGGAAATTGAGAATTAATGACAAGACCTGTCACTAAAAGTCAATTCCTGTCATTAAAAGTTTTTAGTTAGAGAAGCTATAATGACAGGATTTCTATCACTAAAAGTAATTTTTCTTGTAGTGTTTTTAATTATGCCATAATTCTCTAAATTCTGAAATAATTAAAATTAATATAACTAATACTCGAACTGATCAATCTGAAGTGTAAATTGTAATTATTAAAAATTCATCATTTCATGTTATTGCAATTTAATACACATTTTTTCATCCAACGTGACAAGTATACACGAGTTTCGACAAGCTACGTCATCAACTGTCGATCGAAGGAAAAAAAAAAGTGTATCGAATTGCAAATTGCAACAATATGAAAATTGAGATTTTTTATAATAATTTCGAAAGTGGTAATTAAATTGATATTGCAGGTTGATGTGATGAATTTATTTGAAATTAACACTATAAATGATGATATTCCTAATAAGCTAAAAGTGCAATTTCCCTAGTAACAATACAATAGGGCTACATATGTTAGGTGCTCATGATATCCCAAGTGGAGATCCTCATTCACCATAACAAAAAGAAACAAACGGTGAGTGTATAATTAAATTATACACAAAACCTCGCATGAAATATGTAAAAATTTACCGATCAAGTTTAACTAAAATAGATTTTTTCACTCCTCATTTTAACTAATAATTTACTGCTCAACGTATTTTTCTAAAAATAGGAAATAAAAGTGGCACAATTTTCCGAATTTATCAACTTACAACCACCAACCAACCTCTGCGGCCCACTAAGCCAGCGTTGTGCATTTATTTCAAAATGGCCTTCAACGCAATTCTTATTTATTTTTTCAAAATAGTACTATGACGTTATAGTATATGACATATATGACATATATGGGTCGTTATATTTATTTATTTATAATTCCACTTATTGTACATATTAAAATAATTTCACTTATTTTTTGTGAATACTCCATCACCAATTCACCATGAAATCATGATCTTGTCATAGTTATACCATCTATTTAATTAGTAACATTAATTTTGTTATACATCATTAAAGGAGTGGTTGGTTGAGAGTTGTAGAGTTAAGAAATGAGAAATTAATGTGAAAGATGTTTTTTTTTAAAAGATAAATATGGTATAAATTCTTGAGTAAAAGGGGTACTAAAAAAACTCGATACGTAGATATATATAGAAACATCCAAGATAAATATGAAAATAGGATAAGTTACATCAGATTTGAAAAACATTTTAATGGGCAACACTCTAAATCATTAACAAAATATTTGAAGCTTATAGAAAAGTGGTGAATTAAATTTAATGTCATCAATGATATATTAATTGTAATTTTTGATAAGGACTTCTTTTTTAATCTTAGAAAGTTTTTTGTTCCTCCACCCTTTTAGTTTATTCCACAATCGTTCCTTAATATAACCAAAAACTTATCGTTTCCTTCGACCAATTAGCGAGGGAAGGCCAAGATATCTTCCTGTGTTAATAGAATTGTGAATCTCCAGCCATGATGTTCATAATATCAGTCCTACGCCTTGTTGCCACATTCTTACTAAAATAAACCCCAGATTTCGAGTAGTTAATCGCTTGGTCAAACGTACGTTCATAAACATCCAAAATATTTTTCAATTCTTGACTCTCCTCCAATGTTGCCTTATAGAATAAAAGGTTGTCATCTGCAAATAGCAAGTGGTGAGTAACTTGGGATGCCAAACGACACTCTTTTTCCATGTAGCAAGCCGATCAAGTTAGCATGATTAAGCTGTCGATAATCCTTCAGAATAAACAGATAGGGCGATAGAGGGTCGCCCTGGCGGAAACCCCTACTCGAATTTATGGAACCAATCTCTTCATTATTCACCAAAATTGAGTAACATATTGTTTTAACACACATGAGCATTCACGCTACCCATTGATCCGCAAACCCAAGCTTCAAGAGAATCACTTCACGAAATGATCAATCTACACGGTCATAAGCTTTTTATCGATTGTAAACTTCAAATGCTATAATAAGGACATTATCCTGAATAGCCCTTCCGGAAACAAAAGTAGATTGTGCTTTATCTACTAGACCAGGGAGAACCTCCTTCAAGCGATTACACAAAACCTTCGAGATAGTCTTATACACAACATTACATAATGAAATGGGTCGTAGATCATGTACCGGTTGGGGGAATCAATTTTCAGAATGAGGAGCACGTTGGTATTATTCAGTCCACTTGGGAACACACCCCGTTGGAGCCGCTCGGTAGCTGCAGTGAATATGTCCTCTCCCATCAGCCCCCAATGGTGTTTATAAAACGATGGATTGAATCCATCAGGCCCCGGAGCAGTATCTCCTTTCATCTGATTTATCGCCATATCAAACTCCACCCTCGAGAACTCTATGGTTAAAGAATAATTCGGAATATCAGTAATAACACGGTCAACGGGTTGTAAGAATATTTTACCATCCTCCCTATAAGGATACTATCGAAATATCTCTACAAAATAGTCCCTGATCACACCACATATATCCTCTCGTGACTGAACCCAATCACCATTGTTATTTTAGAGTCACCATATTTTATTTTTCTTCTTTTGAGTAGAGACCGTTTGATGAAAAAATCTTGTATTAATATCTCTGTCGCAAAGCCAATGAATCTTGGCTCTTTGGCGCCAATACACTTCTTCCTGTCTCAGAATGGTCCCTAATTTAGACTGGGCCTCTCGATAATATTGTCGACCAGAGGCACTTATGTCGCCTTAAAGCTTAGAAATTTGTTGTTCCAAATTCAATTTAATGTGTCTGAATTTCGCATCAACAGTGTTTCCCCATTGGAGTAGGATTTTGCTAATCGCAAGAAGACGGTCTGTGATACCTAAATCCTTGAAACCAGCCCAGCAGGTATTTATTATCCCCTTGAGTTTCGGCTCCGCGAGCCAGAGGTTCTCAAAATTGAATGATTTTTGTTTTAGACGAACTAAAGTAGGATTTGTGTTAAGTAGGATGGACGAGTGATTTGAAACTGTGGCAATGAGGTTCAATAACTCCGCATTGGGATAACGGCCATGCCAATCGGGATTATCCATGGCCCTATCTAATCGTTCCTCAATAGCAGTGTTTGGGCTACTCCCCCAACTCCACGTGAACTAATAACCTTGAAGCGGTATAACCGGGGATAAAAGTTCATTGAAGTCGCAATGCATACCTATGGGCAAGAGTTAGCCTGGGCGATCGTGCGAAGTAAACTCCAAGATAGGTGTCGGCGATTTCGTTCCGGTAAACTATAAAAAATTGTTACTCCTCATTCTCCATCAACCTCCGAAATAGATAAGTTAATATGATTCTGCGAGTAATTTCAAATCGAGCAATTATTATTATTCCAAAATATAGCCAAGTCGCCACTACGGCCAATACAATCAACTAAGAAACAAGAGGTGAAATTCAATTTAACACGAATAACTTCTAAACGAACTGTGAAAGATAAAGTTTCTGCTAGAAAAATAATATTGGAACGACGAACTCGAACGAGTTCACACAATGTTGGAACCGCAGCCGTGTGACCCAGACCCCTATAGTTCCAACTTAAGATTTTCATTGATCCCGATTGGCCTCCGAGTCGGGACCAGCCGATAAAAAATACTCATCATCATCATGCATCTGGACATGAGACATGCTATGCATAATGTTCTGCATTTTCCTCTTCTTCAATTCCAACAGAGTAATATCCTCATTATACATGTCATCATTATTAATGTGGCCCCCAAGATATATGGGATTTTTTTATAGCATTATTCGTATTGAAATCCCTTGCCATGCCATTCGCTATTTCCAAATTTGTGGTAATTAATGTGTCTATAGACTTGTCGTTACTCCCACCATGCATGGGATCGTCACAACTATGGTTAGTTCCTTGGAAAGCGTCATCACCATCATTAGTATTAACTCCATCTCCCATCGGACTTGCTGACGTAGACTCCACTCCTACATATTTCTGCAGTCATTTATCTCCGGCCAAGATAGGACGTCGACGATCCGGTGCAATAAGCGAAGGCCCCTAGTCGTAAACCTTCGGCTCAATTTCCAATTCAAAACCGTTCGTACAGAAATGAACTACGTGTTCAAGTAAGCCACAATAAAAACGAAAAAATCTCAATCTTTCATACTTGAATGACACAGCCGTAGAATTGCCATTTTCAAGCTTGATTTTTTTTAGCCTCTTCAATGGGACTGTCACATTGATCTTCACATGGATACGCATAAAACGCATCCACACCGCTTTTTTGTTAGTGGCGTCGTACTCCCAGAATCGTTCAAATAAAATTATCGAGCACTCGACCCACATTTTAGAGAAATACCCCATCGGAATCTCATAAATCTGAACCCAAAAAAGGACAATCTTTAAGGGCATGTTTGGTTTAATTGATTAAACAGGATAGATTTTTTTATCCCAATTATTCCTATGTTTGGTTTACAGGAATTAAACCCGTGATTAAAATAGGCCCGGAATTATTATCCCTCCTAATCATTTATTTGAGTGTTTATTAGTCCCAAAGAGAAGGTGGAATAATTTAATCCATCAATCCAAACACAAATCTCAATTCAAAAAATAATGCAATCCCATCTAATCCTATCCTACCTTATTTATCCCAACCTGTAAACCAAACATGCCCTAAGGGGATTTGAGAGGGAATGACCCCCATTTGCAAATGATGCAGTATAAGCATATGGTTACCACATGCCAAGGGCCTCCCTAGGTCACTCTTGAAAGGTCCATCGTGTGGTTGAAATGGCATAGGAACAATCTTTCCCCAACTTCTCGTATCATCATTCCCCGGACCGGCCTCCATAAAGTAGCAATACGGATCTTGGTCAGGTTAAAGGATAAGATCGGTCCGTAAGGAAACGGCCCAACAAACTTTGACCAGCCACATTGGCCGTCGAACCACTCCCACCATGCCCATCCAATAGAATCTCTTTTATAAACTTCACCTTTACAATATCCACAATTTTACATAAAATGTCATTACTTTTGGGTTCACACATACACACAAGTTAACTCATGATTTATTTACTTTATACATAAGGGTTTACAAAACTACCAGGATGGTCCCTTACTTCGGGGGTATATATCAGACGGGTGTTTGATAAGTGTAATAAAATAAACTAACTCTACTAGATGACTTGGTCAGTTGATGTCACTAGGGGCCTAGGACTAGTTAGTTTGCTGATTTACTCATCTGTTAGAGTTACGTGCGGAATTTATAGTGTGCTCATTTAAAGATTATATGCGTCTATTGCTTATAAATAAAATTTATCTAACTTCATGCATAAACAGTTTTGGGATATCAGTTGACTTGATGTCAGCTGATCATGACAGTTCGAATAGCAAAGACATTATGCAGTATCAGCTGATACAAAACCTTTTCTCTTAAAGCATATGTTTATGAAAGTATGCATGTATGATGGCAGTTAAATAATAAAGCAAGTAAACAACACACCATCATTTATAGTGGTTCGGACCTCCTTGTCCTACATCCACTCTGTTGGGATATTCAGGTCAGCTGATATCCCTATGTATTGTTTTGATCAACCAAATCAACTTGTAATAGGATAAAGTTGTATTGTATAGACAACTTGATTATTCATCTTGTAATAGATTAGTTATGGTCAACATCAGCCGAGGGGAAACCCGTGTGATCTGATGGAGTGACACGTGTATGCTAAAAAAATAAGAGAAGACCTAGACTAGAAGAGGAGAATTAGTCGAGGGGGAACTCGACTGATCCAATTGAGTATGATTAGCTGAGTATCACTATCAGCTGAGGAACCAAACACAGTTGAGGACCAAGCTGGTTATTAGATAGACGAGGTCCATACAGTTGGGGAAACAATCAGAAGCCTAAGTGTCAAGATCAGAAGAGCAGAACTCAAGATCAGTTGAGGCAAATGTCATTTGTTCTTATGTATTGAAGAGTTTAATCAGAGCTGACGTGGACCAATAGGAAGACGACAACAGACATCTAAAAGCTGACACAGCACAAGGCTCAAGAATAGAAAATCAATAATACATTAAATGTTACGTGGCAACGGTAACATTTAATTGAATCAATCAAGGAAGATTGTGATTCTCGAAATAGTGGGATTTAATTGTCATCATCCAACGGTAACATTCATAATCCACACTACATGTATGAATTAAAGTTCATACATCACGTATGAGTGAGGGGATGCCAAGGTCGAGCAATGTTCTTAAATGTTCTTAAATGCATACCCATGGGTAAGAGTTAGCATGGGCGATCGTGCGAAGTAAACTCCAAGATAGGTGTCGGCGATTTCGTTCCGGTAAACCATAAAATCTTGTTACTCTCCATTCTCCATCAGCCTCCGAAACAGATAAGTTAATATGATTCTGCGATTAATTCCAAATCGAGCAATTATTATTATACCAAAACATAGCCAAGTTACCATTGTGGCCAATACAATCAACTGAGAAACAAGAGGTGAAATTCAATTTAACACGAATAACTTCTAAATGAACTGTGAAAGATAAAGTTTATGCTAGAAAAATAATATCGGGACGACGAACTCGAACGAGTTCACACAATGTTGGAACCGTAGTCGGGTGACCCGGACCCCTATAGTTTCAACTTAAGATTTTCATTGGTCCCAACTGGCCTCCGAGTCGGTACCAGCCGATAAAAAATACTCATCATCATCATGCACTTGAACATGAGACATGCCATGCATAATATTCTGCATTTTGTCATCATTATTAATGTGGCCCCCAAGATACATGGATTTTTTTATAGCATTATTCGTATTAAAATCCCTTGCCATATCATCTGCTCTTTCCAAATTTGTGGTAATTAATGTGTTTGTAGACTTGCCGTTACTCCCACCATGCATGCGATAGTCACAATTATGATTAGTTCATTTGGAAAGCGTCATCACCATCATTAGCATTAACTCCATCTCCCATCGGACTTGCTAACGCAGACTCCACTCCGACATCTTTTTGCAGTCATTTGTCTCCGACCAAGATAGGACGTCGACGATCCGGAGAAATAAGTGAAAGCCCCCAGTCGTAAACCTCCATGACGTGTCCTTGAGTTAGCCATAGAATATCGGAGCTAAACGATTGGTAGAAAAGATAGTTGAATATTTGCATGATAAAGATACCCTTTGACTATTCAGATTTGCGGGAGATCCCCCAGCTCTCGGGAAATTCGGGATAAGTGGTTAAATGAAGATAAATGGGGAGATGTTTATCCTTCCCCTGGGTTACATCTATATAATTTGATTGATGATTATTTATACGTTTTTAGATGAACTAAGAAGAGAACACACACTACACGATTGAAACACACACATTTCTCTCGCGCACACCTTATTTTCCAAGCATTCATCGCATTGAAGGAGAACATTTTCACTTGTGATCGAGTGTTCTCCGAATAATATCCTTGAGGTCACCGATTTCTGACTTGAGCGTCGGAGTCTTCGACTCCCCGCGTCGAAAAATCTCTTCGACGTGTTTTGTGGGTCTGTGGAGCAGCGTTAGCTACGTGCATGGTAGCTTCACGAAAGGTCGTTTGATCACCAGTTGCTTAAGGTTAGTTTCGTAACTTCGTTGTGTGTTCAAATCTGACGCATCAATGAGGATACAATCGTTTAAATATTAAAAAAATTGTTTATTTTTAAATCACTAAAAAGACATTAACTATGAAATAGATATAATACTTTTTAAGTCTCGGTATCCGTTCCGAGGACCAACTAATACGGAAGACCAATCCCACCATCCACTTCCATTTCAGATTAAATGTTTTTTAGATTCCAAATTTTATTCTTAATTATTTGTCTTTCTAATTATTTTGCCCCAATTTCTTTCCACTCTACCCCAATAAAGTTATGTAGAATTTTTTATTCTTCATCACGTACTTTTAATTCTTCAATTATCTTTTATATTTTTCACATACTGTTATTTTTTCATTTAATTGATTAAGGATAAAAATGTCTTAATTTTTTTAAAACGCTAAAAAAAAAAAAAAAAAAATTAATGTGAAAGGGGTATGGTGTAGTATTATTTATGTTGCTCTATTAATTATACTTTATACATGTAACAAAATACTACAACATTTAGTAAAAGTTGGATTGCTTTGAAAGGATCGCTACCATACTTTTCACTTTTATTTTGTTTTAGATAAAGAAATTCCATGCCATGTGTATCAACTATCACAAACCCAAATTCTTAAGCTCAGTCGGAAAACAAGGGTGCCGCCGCCACGTTCCGCCGTGCAACTTCAACATCCTAACCACCCTATCCCTAGTGCTCCCTCCGCCGCCAATGTGCAGCAGCGCCACCAGCTTTTTCACCACCCCAACCGCCACCATTTCCTCCACCACCCTCTCCGCAGGGTGAAAACTCCCAATCAACCACAATATTTTCACCCCAATTTTCGTAACCTCATTTGAAACATTCATCAATTTCTTAGACACGGCTGCAATCCCTAATGCGTGCTCCAGAATCTCCCATCAGCACACTCACACAGCAGCTTCATCAATTGCATGATTCTCTCACATCTTCCTTTGTTATTCGAATCTGGAAGAAGCTCAATCAACGTGCACATTGCTCCGGCCTCGATCGCTTTCAATCTCGATCTCTTCGAACCGTTGAGGATCTCGATCAGAAGTTTAAGCGCCAACGAACTCGTTTTTGTGCAGAGTTCATCCGACGCCGTTTCGAGCAACGATTTGAAGAGATCAACGCCTTGATCCTGTGCGATGTACCTCCATTGATCGTTATCAGCCTTCGCGATCTTGCGAAACATCGAAATCGCTAGGAATTTCGCCTCTGAATTTCCCCTTTGAAGCAGGACGGCCATGGATTTCACGCAATTAGGGTTCGTCAAAACCTGGAAAATTTCCTCATCTTCATCTGAAAATTGAACGAGGTGAAGAACTCCCAAGGCCTCTTCACAAGCTCTAATCGTCGTATAATTGACATTTTCGACTAGAATCTCCGTCATTGCCCTTGCAACAACCTCCACGCCTCCTGATTTTTTGAAATCATCCCTGTTTACATCCCCTGTTTCAACAATAGACCTCAATTTTCTCAAACAATTTACCTTAAACGGCGTCGTGTCGATCGTTCCAAGTATCGTCGCCAGCTCATCGGAAGGCGGTGGCTCCGCCTCCGCCGCCGCCTTGGTATCGTTGCGCCAGGCAACAATCAATCTCTTGAGAGTGTGATTGGGAGTCATTTCCAATCTGTGAATGGGTTGCATTGTTGCAGGGCATGTTTTTTTGTTGTAGGTATGAAACCATTTTTGGATGCTTTTTCGATCATATGTGATCCCTGTAGATATTGTTACAGGATCTTTCATGACCTCCATGGAAATAGGGCACCTGAAATGTTGAGGAAAGTCGAAGGAAATATTTCCTTCATTGTTTTTCTCCATTTTTTTCAATCTTAATTTGGAGCTGAAAAGTGAAGAATATTGAGGCTGCTTTTTATAAAGGGTTTTGAGAGTTGTGTAGAAGTGTAAAGAATACTAATAATAAATCAAAGTCAAAAGAGTGATGTAACTTGCCTTCACAACATGGGTAAATACACCTCTTGAATTTTCTCGATATATGCTCTTTGCCCCTATATTTCATGGTATTTGCTATTTGTCCCCTAAGATGGCAGTACAATTGTTTTGTTTTATACAAAAGTTGTTCATTTACCAAAAAAAAAATTAAATGAGTAATTATTTTTGTTATAATAAAATTGATAACTTTTAAATAGATGGGGGATAAAGTATATAATTATGAAATTCTCATTTTAAATTATTAATTGTCACATTTTTTTTTTTATATATAAATCTCCTTTTTTGGGAAGTTTGCAAATACCATAAATTAGATTTTTCCAAATTCAATCTATATAAATATATAATCCACCGATAAGTTATAAAAGGAGTAATAACATTTTCTTCCTCATCAAAAAGGTTGTAGCATTTCATTTTATATCTTTGTCCAAAGTTATATACCTTTTCTAGGTTACATACTAACTTTCACATTTTCTCTCAATTTTATAACAATTTTATAATATTTATAATTTTACACAAAATAATACTCCCTCCGTCCCACAAAGATAGCCACATTTGACTTTACACACAGATTAAGAAAAATCAATAAATGTAGTCAACTTTAGCTAATGTGTCCATTTTACCCTTGAAATGTCATACTCCAAAACCTGTTATGCATTAATTACTCTTATTAATTAGGGGTAAAATTGACAATAAAGCATTTAATGCTAAAGTAAAAGAGGAAATGTGGCTATAATTTGGGACATCCAAAAAAGGAATATGTGGCTATCTTTGTGGGACGGAGGGAGTATTACTTTTGAATCCACACATGCATACAAGCAATGACGGATCCAGTGCAGTACATGGAGTACGGCTGTACCCAAAAAATATCAGTATATATTTTTTTATCTTAGCTAAAAAAAAATTAATTAATTGTGACACAAATTATTTTAGTTGCATCCTCATTTCATTTTTCAACTCAAATTAAAAAGGCCCAACAACAACTTTTTGCTCTTAGCAAAGTGAATGACTCAGATTCAATATTTTAAAACTGCTTCAATTCTTTCACGGTCTCAAAAGTTAACATACAATACTCCTTAATTCTCACTGTTAAATGACGTTATGCGTTTTTTTTTTATACATATATTTAAGTTGCACCAAATTGTATTATTTTTATTATTAAATACTTCATCTGCATGTGTCAGTGAAAACTAATAAAAAAATTTGTTCGTCCAATGAAAGATACCCATTATTTTTTTGACAAATAACTCTCTCTCATATTTCAATATATTTTTTTCTCTCAATGGCCAAAGATAACGGGTAGTTTTCGTCAGGACGTAGGGAGTAGTATTTTACTTAATATCTTTTGCACCTCAAATTTTAAAATTTGGATCTGTCACTACATGCAAGTCCAGGGGCGGACCCAGAAGGAGTAGTTGAGGGGGGCCAAAAATAAAATTATTAAGTAATCAAATTTAAATTATACACTTACAAGCTTATATATAATACTCTCTTTGTCCTTTATTTGAAGACACATAATTTTTGAACACGAGTTTTAATGTATTAATTATTTATTAATATTATAAGTGATAAAAATGAGGGCAGTAAAGACTTTTCAACTTAATAAATAATAAAGATATTTTTTAGTGTAGATAAAATGATACATTTGATGTAATGTTTAGATGTTTTGAGGGAATAAGTAAGGAACATCTAAAATGATGAAATAGGTCATCAAATAGGGAACAAATGGAGTATATTAATCATTTAAAATATAACATTAATTTAAAATCGATTAGAATTTAGAACGTATTTGCTGAACCTATAAAATAAATTCTAAAAATACATCATTTTTTTTTATAGGTAAAAATACATCAATTAGTCATTTGAGAATTAATCATAAATAAAATGTTTAAGGAATAAAAAATTAACAAATAACAAAATAAATAATATATAATATATAAATACAAATTAAATTACAAACCAAGTGAATGGGAAGGACCAGTTATTTAAAAAAGGTAAAAGCCCAGCTAGCATAAACTAATTAAGGGGGGCCAAGGACAAAGTAAAAAAAAAATCTACACTAATATACACATACAAACGGCTTCATGCCCCCCCCCATTCAACGTGTGTCCGCCCGTGTGCAAGTCTAACTCTTTTTTTTACTTTATATATAAAAAATTGTAAAATTATCCCTCAAAAATTAAAATCATACTAATTATTACACTTTATTAATTATATGCATGTCACCAACCTATGAAAATTATTGTGGAAGGGTGGTCGTTTTTAAGCAAGATAATAATGCATATATAATTTTATTTATTCATTTAAGGCGATAAAGAAATTGTGCAGCTGTAGAAATAAGGCAAAGATAAGGGGCAAAAATGAGAAAGTATTGCGTCATTGAGTTGAACGGACAGGTTGACTTTAATTAATGTGAATTAATATTCCAAACAACTGTACACCGAACGAGTTTCAGATCTTACGTTTGGGCACGACCACTGCATTATTAATTCAATTCAAAAATGTCAAAATATTTATTTATTTATTTTATATATGCTACTACCAAGTAATATTTGGAAATTAAATTAAATTAAATTAATTGGGTGGATACATATTGGCGGCACGAACTGCGATTCTTTCTTGCACAGGCTGTTGAGCTGCCTCATTGACTCTCCATTTCTATCTCAAACCAACAATATTAGTCAATTATATAATCAAACAGATAATAATAATAGGAACTAATTTGTTGTGGTAATTGGTAAGACTAAGGACCAGATTATGTTTTTCTAAAATATTGATTTACGCGTGTGACATTAAATCATCTTTAATACTTATATTTCATTTTGTAAATGAATGACAAATGTAGTAATAAAATTCAATATATGATATGTGTTGATATTCCTAACTGATGTGGGAAGATTCAGCTCACATATAATAAAGGATGAATGAATGGTTTGAAATTAAGTAGGGGTGGTTCGGTACGGTATACCGACCATACCGAATCATATCGTTATCATATCGAAAATTTTGATATTGAAAAAATTCATACCGTTACCGTACCGAAATTTCGGTATACCGTAATCTCGGTATACCAAAATTTTCGGTATGTAAAAATTCATACCGATACTGTACCGTAGTTTCGGTATACCGAATTTTCAGTACGGTATATCGGTATACCGTACGTATATCGATTCATATCGAAAATATTGAAGCATTATTTTATACCGAAATTAATTATTTAAGGTTTATTTTATTTATTTTTTAATAATTAAAGTTATTTTAATTTAAAAATAATATAAAACTATTATTTTATTAAGATTTCGGTATTTCGGTATCTCGATATATCGTTTCATACCGAATATCAAAAAAATTTCGGTATACCGAAATACCGCGATATGTCATTTTCCATACCGTTACCGTATCGAAAATTTCGATATTTTTCGGTATGAAAAGCTCGGTATACCGAAATTTCGGTATATTTACCCACCCCTAGTTTGAACTAATTGAGAGGTAAAAGAATTACCTAGATACTTAAAAAAATACTTCAATAATATGGAAAGGATCAAATGATTTTGAAATTAGATGACCTATACAAAAATTAGATCGGAGAGGGTTTTAATGATGGTCCTGCGACGTTCAAGTCAATTGGATTGTTCTAAGAGAGATAAGTATTAAGAATGGCGAGTAAAAATATGCATTGAGTGAATTAAATGTTAATTACATTTATAGAATGAATGGGGTCGAGAGAGAATTTTTTTTATCTTTCTATATGAGAATATTAATGACGTTTCTCTCCCTAGGGTTTATAACTGAATATGTCGCGTCATAGTACAATTTTGACGTCCTAAATTATCCTTCGCAGTGCGCAAGCATGATAGATGATTCTTTGACACACGATGATTTAGTCGTCGACTCTAATCCATGTCTTTCTCTCTCCTCTTTTCCTCCTAATTAATTCTCAATCCTCCATTCCACGCTCTTCATTATAGAACTGCGGCCCTTCGACCTCCCCCCTCCCCTTCCCCACCATCTTTATCCCTCTCCCTCTCAACCCCGTTATGTAGATCGGTTGTCGTTCGCTCACCCTCCTTCTCCCTCCATCAAACATTGCCCACCATCCTTGTTCATCACCCAACGCCGCCATTGATCGTCATCGTCGTCACGTTCGTCTCCATTCACATATCTGTAAGAATAACATAATCGAACTAAAGATCTAAGTAGATCTAGTAAAAAAATCGTCGCACCGCCACATTCCTGGTCCACCGATTGTGAGTCGTTGCCCCAGCACTAGTCTTTTCCTCAGATCCATATTTGGGTTTATGTAGTTTATTTTAGTAGTGTAGTTGGGATCAACAAGGAGTTCCTTTTCGACGGCGCCACGGTGGCCGATTTGGTGAGTTATCTGTGGATCCCTTTTATTATTTTTTTAATGTGTTGTGTTCCCGCTTTTATTTTCCTAGGTGCGCGATCTTTTCCTTGTTATGAGACTTTTTTTCTCCGTGTTGGGACTTTTTTTATATGGGCTTGATAGTCATTATAATCTATTATTTGGTAGAACTTTATTCTTTTTTTTTTTTGTCTCCTTTTCTTAACATGAGAACATTTTAGTGTGGGATTGTCTCGATATTTGAGAATTGAGACCTGAACGTCATTGAGTACAAAAAGTACATTCGTTTTTCCATTTCTCACGATTGGAGGGGACAACGATACTGTGGTGATATATATTGGTTTGAAAATGTTGAGCTTAAATGTGTATTTTTATTTTGTATTAATCTTGTAAATCGGGTATTATAAGTGTCCAAATGTTTCAATCGCAGATTCCAATTCTGAGCCGACAATTTCGATTGACTGTTCAATTCTAATGGTTTAATTGAGAAATCGATAGTTCAAAACCAATTTGAGCAACGCAAAAACTTATATGCAATATTGCATACATGCAATATGACTAATTAAGGTAATTAGGTCAAAATTCGTGGGTCAACGCGGGTCAACACGGGTCAAAGCGGGTCAACCTTAATTAAAATATTTATTTTCACTCTAATATATTATTATTTTACTACATGACCAAAATTATGTTACTACAAGAACTAAATTTCGTCACTACAAGGTCAAAAGTGTATTACTACAAGTCCAAAAATATTCTGGACACTTATTTTTTGGGGGCAAAATTACTAAAATAATTTTGACTTATTCGGCTACTACATGACTAAAACAATGTTACTACAAGACCAAAATTTTATCACTACAAGGTCAAAAGTGTATTACTACATGTTCAAAAATATTCTGGAGACTTTATTTTTTGGTGAATTTTTCAAAATGTTTTGACATGTAGTATTAAATTTTTGGCCTTGTAGTGGTAATATTTTGGCCTTGTAGTAACAATATTTTGGTCATGTAGTAAACCACCTGTTTGCAACCCGCGAATTTTCTGGGCAACCCGGATCCAGACCTATGACCCGCGAATTTTTTAAAATTGACTTAATTTGACTTTTGGACTTAGGGTTTTGAATTGCCTAATTGGGATGAAATGCATGTATGCAATATTTCACATAAGACTAACCCTTTGAGCAAATCTGTATACATCATAAAAAAGGGAGGGGCTATCAACACCCTCAAATAGTGTTATTCCCACCTCAATTGTTATACACACCCCACTCAAATTTAAAAATCAATTTAAAATACTAAATACACCCCAATTTATTCATTTTCTACCCTTTTTTATTTTAAAAGTTAAAAAAAAAATTCTTCTTAATTATTACTACACACACCCCATCTCATTTAACTTATCCATTCCTCTATTCCTCAAAACAACCGTGCATTTGCAAAGAGAAAAGAAAGGAAGAAAAGTTTCAAGTGTTCAACCCGTCTTGACCGAAAAATCTCATCCAAGATTTGGTAAAAACTTTATTTCATTTCAAACGTTTTTATTTCCTAAATTTCTAGGGTTTATATGGATTGTAGTGATTTTTTAAATTGATGAAAGAGTTTAGTGATTTATTGTAAAAACCCTAATAAAATGCATTGGGTATGAATGTATAACATACTTCGAGTTTGATTTTGGATTTTGTTTCTCTTGTTTTGACGTCACAGTTGGGGTCTGTCGTGTTCGCGTTCGGCCATTAACGCGGTCGCGCAGCGCACATAGTGCACGACTGATTTGGCCGCACGCAATAGAGAGTGTACGGCCGGTATTGGCCGCACACAAGAGGCTGCACGACCGGTATTGGCCGATTGAGCTCTTTGTAAATACTCATTAAGGCAAATTGCTACTGTAAAGAAAGATGTGGTTACTAAGAGTGTATATTGTGTCACCACAAAATATTGCCCAAAAGGCATCGGCAAATGGCATCGGCAGGCCGGCCGATGCGAAAAGGGGACGACATTTAATGCCCGATGCAAAATGGCATCGGCAGTGGGCCCCGATGCCATTTGGTAACGGCCCCCCGATGCAAAATGGCATCGGCAGTGGGCCCGATGCCTTCCCCGATGCCCTAATTAAATATAAAACCCCCATCTTCCCTCTTCCAGAACGTTACAGCCGTGCCCTCCTCCCCCAAATTGAAGCTTTGCGTTTTTTGGCCATCCCTACTCAAAAATCACCTTCGTTTGCGGATCGAACTCGATTTTTGGCCATTTGTGTTCTACATTTCGACGGGAGCATTTCTACGGTAATTTTTTTCGTTTTCATTGGTTAAATTTGAAGTTATATGTGTATATATAGTTTTAGTATATATATGTATATATATGCATATATGTTGTATGTATATATAAAATTGTTAGAATTGTTAATTTTTATGCATGCATGTGTTAATTGTAAGAATTTATAAATTGTTAATTAATTATGTTGTGTTTATAAGCATGTATTTATATGTACGTATGTTTTAATAATTAAGTTATATGAATTTATTTGTTAATTAGAGTGTTAGAATTATATTTGTGTTATATGTCTATATATATGAATTTATTTGTTAATTAGGGTGTTAGAATAATTATTAGAATATAATTAGAATTATATTAATTGATTTTAATAGAGTTGGAAATGAGACGTTGGTTGTTTGTGTGTTTGTAGACGTCGATTGACATGGATTATTCAATTCGTAGTTGGATGTATAGTCCAAGATTAGTGAATGGGATTATGAACCCTGGATTTGTTAGTGGAATAAATGGATTTATTGAATTTGCTACTAGTAATCCGAATTCGATGTGGGAGGGAAAAATTAGGTGTCCTTGTTCGAAAGCTAGATGTCGAAATCAAACTTATAGAGATCCTAATGAAGTTAAATCTCATTTATATCGAAATGGTTTTACACTGAATTATTATAATTGGATTTATCACGGGGAAGAGATTTGGGGTCCACGTCCGTATCAAAACACTAATGAATATGCGTCAACTTCAAACGACGTTGACCCAGCTGGACCTAGTTCGTACCACACTATGGTAGAAGAGTTAATGGGTGGCCCAAACATTGATTTTGGAATCGACGTGGAAGAGGAGGCACTTAATGAAGAACCCCCTAACGAGAATGCGGCACAGTTTTACGACATGCTTCGTGCAGCGGACCAAGACTTGTATCCTGGTTGTGAATCTCATTCGCAGTTGTCATTCAATTCCAGATTGTTGAACATTAAAACGGAAAACAGATTGTCTGAAAGGGGATACAATCAGGTTGTTGAGTTGATTCGTGAGATTTGTCCTCCCGAAAATAAGGTTCCCAAGAAATTTAACGACACCAAACATTTGATGAGTGGGATGGGTCTTCCGGTAGAAAGGATTGATTGTTGTGCACAGAATTGCATGTTATTTTGGGGTGCAGACAGCGAACTAGATTTTTGTAAGATTTGTGGTCGATCACGGTATAAGCCGAGTAGGGTTGATGTAGATGGTCGGTTGAAAAAGAAACGCCCGGTTAAGGAGATGTTCTACTTTCCGATAATTCCTCGTTTGCAAAGATTGTACATGTCCAAGGCCACTGCGAAGGATATGACATGGCATGCCTCGTGCGCTTCTGATGACTCTGGTGTTATGCGTCACCCGGCAGACTCGCTGGCTTGGAAGCATTTGGACCGTTCGTATCCTAATTTTGCATCTGAAATTAGGAATGTGAGGTTGGGCTTGAGCACAGACGGTTTTGCACCGTTTGGAATGACGGGAAAACAATATTCGTCATGGCCAGTTATACTTACTCCGTACAATCTACCCCCGTGGTTATGCATGAAGGATCAATTCATGTTTCTTTCGATTCTCGTACCCGGGCCTAAAAGTCCGAAGGACAAACTTGATGTGTTTTTGCAACCACTGATAACAGATTTGAGATTTTTATGGGAAAATGGGGTGCAAACTTACGATGTTGCTAGAAAGCAAAACTTTTTGATGCGAGCTGCACTTATCTGGACCATTAGTGACTTCCCAGCATACTCAATGTTGTCTGGTTGGAGTACAGCCGGAAGGCTTGCTTGTCCATATTGTGGAGAGTACACCGATGCATTCTATTTGAATAAAAGTCGAAAGCAGTCGTGGTTCGACAACCACCGAAAGTTCTTACCACCGAATCACACGTGGCGATCGAATAAAACTGCATTCGTGGCCGGAGTAGTAGTCACAGATGATCCACCGCCTATTCGAACGGGTGCAAGTCTCCTATACGAAATTGATCATTTGGGATATAGAAAGGTTACAGAGGATGGTGCTGAGGCTCACAACAAAAAACTTTCTGGAGGGTGGAAGTGGAAAAGCATTTTCTGGGAGTTGCCGTATTGGAGTACCTTGTTGATACGACACAATTTAGACGTGATGCATATTGAGAAAAATGTGTTTGATAACGTTTTCAACACGGTGATGAATGTGGAGGGGAAAACAAAGGACACGTCTAAATCAAGAGATGAGCTGAATGATTATTGTCGTCGTCCCTCTCTCAAGAAATGTCCACGTACATCAAAGTATCCTAAGGCTTCTTTTTCGCTTGATAAGAAGCAGAAGGATGTTGTTTGTAAGTGGATAAGTGAGTTGAAGTTTCCAGATGGATATGTGTCTAACATGTCCCGTTGCATTGACTGGTCGAAATTGAAATTGTATGGGATGAAGAGTCATGATTGTCACGTGTTTATGCAGAGACTACTACCGATTGCTTTTTACAAAATTCTGCCGCTCACTGTGTGGAAAGCAATCACTGAGCTTAGTCTATTTTTTAAGGAGTTGACTTCTACAACCATCACAGTTGACAACATGACTCGACTGGAAACAGATATCCCAATCATCTTGTGCAAGTTGGAACGTATCTTTCCACCCAGCTTCTTCAACTCTATGGAACATCTACCTGTGCACCTTGAATATGAAGCAAAAGTGTGTGGTCCAGTTCAATACAGATGGATGTATCCATACGAGAGGTAATTTAATTAATTTCTCATACGATTCTTCAAATTATATGAACTTACGATTCTTAAAATTTAATCAGGTATCTTCGCACCTTGAAATTAAGCGTGGGTAACAAAGCATGTGTTGAAGCTTCGATTGCAAATGCCTATTTAACTAGAGAGGCGTCAATGTTTTGTTCTCACTATTTCGAGGACCATGTTACGACAAGGATACACAATGTACCTCGTAATTACGATGGTCGGGATGAAGTACACGAGTATGTCGAGGGCACTTTTTCCATATTTAAGGCGCCTGGCAAACGATTTGGAAAGCCTAAGAAAAGATGGATTTTAGACGAGGAGAAAAAAGTTGCTCATACGTACGTGTTGTTGAATTGTGATGAGGTGCAGCCATATGTTCAGTAAGTCAATCCGACCAAAATGTTTGTCAATCAAATACTTAGTGTTGAAATGTCTTATTAATCTTATATCGATCGTACGTAGGCTATTCATGCAACAACTTCAAGTTCTTCAACCAAATCTCTCGGCCGCTGAATCAGATTTAAGACTACAAGATGGATTTGCGTCGTGGTTTGAAGACATTGTAAGTTATCCTAAAATAACGATCTGTGTAAAGTGTTAAGTTATAGAAATTCTCACTTTAATTCGGCTTACATATATATATATAGGTGAAGATAAATCACGTCGAGGACAGGTTTTTATCCGATCTTTCGGCTGGTCCGTCTGGTCAAGTTCTTACGTACGCAGGGTATTACGTGAACGGGTACAAATTCCACACCATGGCTTATGGTGCATCTAGAGCAACATCAAACAGTGGGGTTTGTATCAAGGGAAAAAACTATGACGCGGATGAGGAAGATTTCTATGGGAAACTCGAGGAAGTAGTCGAATTGGACTATCAGGGGTACCACGAGAAGAAAGTGGTTTTATTCAAGTGTCAGTGGTTTGATCCCTCAAACAATGGGACAAAAGTTCATCGTAACTACAAGCTCGTGGAGCTTAATCAGAGGCGATCTTACGGCCGATACGATCCATTCGTACTAGCAAGTCAAGCCACACAAGTCTACTATTGTCCATACCCCGGATCCCGTACTGATTGGATATTTGTCTGCAAAGTCAAACCGAGATACTTGGTGGATGCAAAAGATACTACTGAAGATGAAGTTCCCGCGTGGCAAGAGGATAACATAGAAACTCAAATGATTGTGCAAGTAGATGATGATCCTGTCATGTTAACTGATGACACCGGTACAATGATGGAAATGGCAGAGTATGAAGAAGATGAAGAAGAAGACGGAGAAGAAGACGGAGAAGAAGACGGAGAAGAAGACGACGAAGATGAAGCTGAAGATGAAGATGATGAAGATGAATGATGTTGTTAATTGTTAGACTATGTTATCTAAATATTAATTGTTAGACTATGTTATCTAAATATTAATTGTTAGACAATGTTATCTAAATATTAATTCCTTAATTATATTCCTTATTTATATTTTAGTGTTAATCGTTACAGTGATGTTCATATATAATGTTTTTTAATTGTTACAATGTTCAATGTTAATAATGTTTTAATGTTCATTTTGACAGATGAGTGGTCGTCGACATGGTTCTGGATATGGCTCTGGTCAGGGTTCTTCTGGACAGGGTTCTTCTGGACATGGGCGAGGTAGAGGTAGAGGTAGAGGCAGAGGAGAGCCGATGGATGAGACACCGACTGTGCAGACACCACATGGTTTGTATATGCCCGATATGACTGGGATAATGTTGCCCCAGATGCCCGGAATGAACCCTAATTCCTATTACACTCAGGTGCCTCAGTTGCCTCATATGGTTCCACATCCACAGGAACAATCCCCTCCACCGATACATTCGCCAGTTAGACATCCGTCTGTCGGGACACAGGCCAGCATGTCGACTGATGCACCCGACAGTCGCATCCGACTGTTTATCTACATGGATACGTAAGTATATTATATTTAAATTTCATTAGACGTATGTATAACATGTTTATTAATAAAATACGTGTAACAGGTTGATGCCTTCAAATTTAATTTTGAGGACGATCAGATCGATAATGTACCGGAATATGGAGCTTGGAGCACACACCTGGGCTATGGTATCACCCGCCACGGTACAGCGGTGGTGGGATACATTCCAGGTATAAAATAACTTTACATTTAGTTATTTTGTTATATTACTTCGTTAATTAATTTTTTGTTGCAGACCGAGGTCAGGTGGGACCCTGAAGCCACATCTTCTACAGAGGTGTACAGACTCTTTCTTCAAAGAGCTGCAACTCGGTACACTAACATGTTATCAAAAATCAAGAAAGTGTGGGTGAAGGATAACAAGAGGCCGTTGTGGGATGTGAATGTTTGGAACTCCTTAGTTCGTCACTGGAACAATCCCGACACAATTAAGAAGAGCGAGCAGGCTCGTAAGAACCGCTTATCCGAGCCTGGAGGTCCGGGTACTGGCCATGGTACTCATAAAGGCGGAGCTCGTGGAGCAGCAGAGGTCGCACGGCTCATTGTAAGTATTTGTGGTCAATTATATATAATTAATTTTAGTTAATTATTTAGTTTATTTATTCGTATATGTCTTCGATTCAAAATACAGGAGGAGAGGACGGGACGCCCTGCATACGACTGGGAGATAGTTGAATATTACCACCGTTACGAAAACGGGACATACACTTGTGGCTATATGGGTGATATACTTGTAAGTTATATATATATACATTACATTATATAACAAATATATATTTAATTGTACTTAAAAATGTATTAACCCACTTTTAAATGTGCACGTATAGGACCAGATACATGACGAGCTCACCAATAATACTACAAGAGATCCGTCAGATGAACCTAGTTCAGAGGATGGTTCCCAGGCCCCACCTTTACCCGATATGTCTGCACTGTACGTGAAGAAGGTCGGCAGGTCTCATGGACGTGTTAGGGGCCTTGGACAAGTAGGCAAGAACAGACGGGTCTCCTCCGGTCCTGGCGAGACGTCAACTGGTACGGCTTATGGACGATTCACCCAGGAAGACATGAACAATGCTATTGCTGAAGAACGGAGAGTCAATGAAGATAGAGAGCAGCGCTTAGTGGAACAAATGCGGCAGCAGGAGGAGCGCTTACGCAAGGAGTTTCAGGACCAGCTTGCATTGATGATGGGACAGATGGGTGGGATAGGTGGGGAGCCGAGGCCGCCGAGGCCGCCGAGGCCGTCGCACAACGTTCATTATAGTAGCCAGGTTCAGGATCGGGATGATACTGAGGATGATGGTGGTGGTGATGAGGAGTGATACATTTTTATATTACTTTGTTACGTGTGATGTTATTATATTACATTGACGTTGAGGATTAATTTTTATTTTAATTGACGTGAACATGCTAATTATGATTATAATTAATGTTGTTTGTGATATGATGTTATTTTAATTGAAAATGAACTAGAGAATAATTTTATAATAGATGATTTTTTTTTTAATTATATGTATAAGTGAATTCATATTTTTAAATGGATAAGTGAAAATAATTATATATATTTAATGTTGTGAATTGAAAACTAGAATGAATTTAAATGATGTGATTAGAATAAATTTAAATGTATAAGTGAAAATAATTATATTCAATGCTGTATGTAATTATAATGTTGTGAAATAAAAAATTAGAATGAATTTAAATGTTGTAAATTGAAGATTAGAATAAATTAAAATAGTGTGAATAATTGATACCGTAAATAAATTATTTAATTTGAAAAACATAATTTAGTTAAGGTTTTAGGGTTTAGGGTTTAGGGTTTAGGGTCCATTGAAGGATAAGTGAATTCATATTTTTAAATGGATAAGTGAAAATAATTATATATATTTAATGTTGTGAATTGAAAACTAAAATGAATTTAAATGATGTGATTAGAATAAATTTAAATAGGGTGAATAATTGATACCGTAAATAAATTATTTAATTTGAAAAACATAATTTAGTTAATTTGAAAAACATAATTTAGAAATAATATGATATGTTTTGATAAATAATTTAATAAACAACAATTAAAGTTAGAATGAATTGAATTAATTAAAGAATTTAAAACGCAAATTAAATTGAATATATATTAATTGCATTCAAAACATGTCGACTAAAAGCTCCTAGCCTAAACGGCACACAGGGGGCACTTAAAAGCCTTCGAGACCGCGAGGTCACGAGTTCGAACCCTTGAAATCGCGAAAATGGGCTGAATATGCGAAAATGGGGTGGCCCAGCGGTGGGGGGTGGGTGTTGGTGGCCTATCGACCTGGGTTCGAAACCCAGATTCGTCTTTTTTAAATTCTAATAAAAAGGCATCGGCAAAATGGCATCGGCAGTGGGCCCGATGCCATTTGGTAACGGCAGTGCCCCGATGCCATTTAGTAACGGCGCTTTCCCCGATGCGAAATGGCATCGGCTGTCCCCGATGCAAAATGGCATCGGCAGTGGGCCCCGATGCCATTTGGTAACGGCGACCTGCCGATGCCATTTCGCATCGGTTTTCCCCAAATCCGATGCCATTTAAATGGCATCGAGCATATTGGCATCGGCACACTGCCGATGCCTTTGCCGTTGCCTTCATCTTTGGGGACGGCAGATCCGATGCCTTCCCCGATGCCATTTATCAATTTTTTTGTAGTGTGTATTGAGAAGTCGAGCACGTTTCAGAAAATTAAAAACAAATTTAAGATTGTTGATGAACAATAGAGAATTTTATAACTAACTTCATGGATGAGATAATTAAAAACTAAGTTTAGAGAGCTTTCAATAGAGAAGAATTTTATTGCAATTGGTAAGGCAAATTCATTTTCTAAAGTTTAAATTTCAAATTTTGATTAGAAGCTTTCGAATAAATTCTTAAAACAAGAATCTTGATTTTGTTAGCATGCGTACTCTAAGCCCAATAAAACTATAGCAAAAAGTGACTGAACCATCAAATAAACGATACTCTTGATGCTTGTGCATTTAATATTGGACAGCTAATGTATTGCTGGTTTTTTTTTCCTATATATAGTTATAGAAGATTTAAATGTAATATAATTAACTTTATATTATTTTTCAGGGATTACATACACGGATAATAGAGTTAGACTAACAAGGTCCGAACGAAGATGTCGAGTCCAGAGATATCAACTTCTTCACATTAGCTGGTTTTTTTTTCCTATATATAGTTATAGAAGATTTAAATGTAATATAATTAACTTTATATTATTTTTCAGGGATTACATACACGGATAATAGAGTTAGACTAACAAGGTCCGAACGAAGATGTCGAGTCCAGAGATATCAACTTCTTCATTGCTTTATGAAGACTTTAAAATACAGAATATTTACAAGTGTTTACCTATTTATCGCAACATTGTCTTTTTTTTTTTATAGAAAGTTAAATACCCATCCCTTTTTTCCCCTCCCCATGACTCGAACCCAGGACCTAAGGCCTAGGTAGTGGTGCTCTAACCACTTGAGCTATCCCACTTTGTCTATCGCAACATTGTCATAATGCATGAACTTATTTGTATAAGTCAATACAAATTTGTGTTTGTAAGGTGTAAATGTGTAATCCATTGTTCCATACAATGTTCAACAACTTTTTTGGACTTTGGGTCGTTCATGTAATCATCTTGAAATCATCATAGACAATCAACAAATTCTCCTTCATTTTCAACATCAATGGCGATGTCAAATGAACGGCTAAACGGCTTCCGCTCATCCTTAGTGGAAAACCCTTTCTTGCACTTAGCCAACACATTTTTTCGAATGTGCCATTTACACAGCAAATGCGTGGTGGATGGAAACGTGGACTCTACTGCATTAATCAAGACCAACACTCTATGGGTGAGAATAATTATAGGCAAACAATATCCGTGCATCAAGTCCTTTAGAATGTCGCAAGCCCTATCCTCCCGCTCAGACTCTATGTAGGCAAATGCAACAGAAAATGTCATGCATGTTGACGTAACCAACAACAAATTAAAATATTAAAACACAATAAAAGAAATTCATTATACACACTGTACGTCCACAAATTCATGTACAGACATGGATGCGTTCGGCCAGTAACTAATGTATACCTAAGGTTGTGTTCGGCCAGAAACTCATGTACAACCTCATGTGTGTACGGCCAGAAACCCATGTACAACCTCATGTGTGTTCAGCCAAAAACCCATGTACAGCCTTATGTGTGTTCGGCCACGATTCCGACCGAACACATCGCGACTGCTAATGCTAAAAACCCGTATAAAGTGTAAAAAAATGTATGAAAAAAGTGTAAAAAAAATTAAATATACTTACATTAATTTCCTCCATCACATTTTCTTCTTCCATAAACATATTTGTTGTGATTATATCATCATATGACGGATTTATGGTGATAGGGTTTATGCATGAAGAGGAAGGGTTTTAAGAATGAAGTAAAAGTAAAAATAGTTGAATGAGGGTTAAATGGGGTAGGATTAAAAAATGGGGTGTGTATAATATGGGGTTTGTTTAAAATTATTAGGGGTGTGTTTAACATTTTTTAAAAGATTTAAAATGACATTTTAGTAAATACAATTATGTCTATTTTTGTCCAAATTATTTTAAAGTGGAAATAACACTATTTGGGGTTACTCTAAACTAGAGAAAGTCTTAAATGCATATTGTGCACCAAACTAGAATTGGTGCACACACTTTTTTTGTAACTGCTTTCTTCTTCTCCTTTCTTTCTCTCTCCCAGTAATCGCTTTTTTTTTTTTACGATTTCTTCTCTCTTTTCTTCTTCTTCCCCTTTCTCTCTCCTTTTTTTTTACCGCTTTCTTTTCTCTCTCTTTTCTTCTTCTCCTTTCTTTCTCTCTCCCACATCTGTTAAAAAAAAAAAACTGTTTTCTTTTCCCACTTCTTTCTTCTTCGTAACCATATCTTCTTTCATTGAATTAATTTCGGATTCATATGTAATTCTTATTAGAGTTTAATTAAGATTAGAGACAATTCTATAGACACAACTAGAAAAAAAGACAAAATAATATAGCATTAGGAATAAGGTCAAATTCTTAACTAAATGACCAATTATGCCCTTACTCTTTCATCACACCAATATATTAAATTAAAATAATATTCAAATTAAAGTTATAGGTATTTTTTAATTTCAAATCAATGTAAAATAAATTTATATTTTAAATGTAAAGCATTTCATGGTCCACAGTGAAACACGCCATTTTGCTGCAAATCCAATCTGCAGATCACAGCTTGAATAATCACTAAATCGATCTCCAAATCCCAATTGCGCATAATCAATAAATCGATCTCCAAATTCTAAATTTCGCTATCTTCTATAACAGAATCATTCCAATTTGGGAGGTACGAATTCTGTTCGATCTTCAAATCCATCTTCGATATTCGATCATCACCGAACCACCTCCATTTTTGCTGCAAATCCCGTCCGCAAATCACATCTTCAATAATCAATATATCGATCTGCAAATCCCAATTGCGCTATCTTCGATTCCAGAATCATTCCATTTTGGAGGTATGAATTCCGTTTTGATTCAATGAGTCCGTATTCAATTTCCAACTGTGATAATCAATAATTCGATTGGTTCATTGTTATTTCAATTTATACCCTGTCCGATTCGATATTCTATTTTTTTCTAATTCTACCCTGTTTTATTTTGTGCGATTTAGGGCTCTATTCAACCTTTTATTTGGAGAAGCTATTTTACAGTGTCAGAGATGGAGTATGCTGTGATATTAAAGTTCGAATTCGAGGAGAAAACCAAGTTGATCCGTGTTCAACAATCTTCAAAGTTCGAAGACATTGTTAATGAAGTAATCGGTATGTGGCCCATATTGTCTTCTTATAATCTAGGCATGTGTTATTCTGTTGGCTGCATAAAGAATTGTTCATTATCATCTGATTCTGATTTGGTCAGTTTAGTTGAATTTTGTCAGATTTCATCGGAAAAATTAGTTCAAGTTTTTGTTTCTTCTACACACTCTAAGAATTTACTACTTGATACCAATAATTCACAAAGTTTGGGCGTTTGTGTGTCAATCAGTGATGATCGTGTCGAAGCTTCTACATCCCAAACTCAATTGTCAAATATACCTGATAATCGTGTTGACAATGCTTTCAATCATAGACTATCAAATGATTGTTCAACAGAATTTACTGGATTGAGTAGTTTACCAAATTTTGATATATGCCCTAAGGAGAAGACTAAAGCTTATTTGTCCGATAACTGGGGTAATATAATGAAAGTGGGTGCAGTCTTTGGTGGTGCACCGGAGTTTAGGATCGAGTTGATTAAGTACTCGACCAAGCTCAATTTCAAGTTTAGATATGTTAAGAACTGCCCTAGGTACATATATGCTGAGTGCAATCAGAAAGTGTCAGCTGGTTGTGAGTGGTTTATAAAAGGAAAACACTTACCTATGAATTCAGGGTTTATCGTTTCCAAGGCTAACCTAGTACATAATTGTGTTGGCAACCTGTTAAACGAGAAAAAAAACAGGTTTGGCACAAAAATAATCAAAGATATTCTTCTGCAAAATGTGAAGTCCAATCCTACAATTACTGAAAAAAAGGTACTTGAACATATTAATGATGATTATGGATTTGAAGTCCCTTATTGGAAGGTGTGGTACGGAGTTGAGGCTGCAAGAAACGACATATTTGGAAGCTATGACGAGTCGTACGATCAATTACGATGGTATGGTGATGCAATTAAACGTACCAATCCTGGAAGCATAGTGGATATAGAGACCAACAATATCACCAACCACTTTGAAAGAATTTTCATATCATTCAATGCTTGCAAGGAAGGCTTTAAAAGTTGTAGACCAATACTTTTCATAGACGGTACATTTATGAAGGGAAGGTCAAAAGGGATATTGCTTGCTGCAACCGCAAAGGACGAGAACAACGGTAATAATTTTATAAACAGCTTGTTTAATAATTTATTCCAGAAATGATAATTATGTTGCGCTTAACATTCTTTGACTGTATATAATTTTTGGAATTTGTATGGTTTAATATTTATTCCAGATATTCTATTTTTGACCTTTAAACATACTTTGAATGTATATTATCTGTGAATTTGTATGGTTTAATATTTCTGCATCCAGGGAATGCGTGCTTATTACATTTTTTTTGTATCTTTTTTAGGATTGTTTCTTGTTGCATTTGCTATTGTATCTTCCGAGAATCGTAATAACTGGGCTTGTTTCTTAACTAAACTTCGTGATCTTATCACTCACCCCAAAAGGGTAATTTACATTTCTGATAGAAATGTAGGTTTGATGTCGGCCTTTTACGATGTATGGAATGATCCTGCCCACTTTTATTGCCTGTATCACTTGCTGTCAAACCTTAAGGGTAGGTACGGTGGTGGATGGAATACTCAACATCGTGAAAATATGGCTAGTTTGTTCAAAGAGTGTGCATATGCACCTACCATCACTATATTCAAAGAGAAACTTGAGCTGTTTACGAAAGTGGGCGGTCGAATTGCTGAGAAATGACTTGAAGATTTACCTTATGCAAGATGGGCAGTCTCACACTCTCCGCATCTTAAAAGGTACGGGGAAATGACATCTAATGCAGCTGAGTCATTTAACTCTTGGATACGTGAAGCTAGATCTATTCCTATCACTCATATGATTGACTCCATAAGGAAAAAAATTTATGGGATGTTCGTAGAGAGGCGGGAATCTAGCAATAAGTGGACAAGTCTACTGGTTCCTAGTAAAGAGACTCTTTGGCATGAATTGGGAAATATCAGTGCATCATGGCCTGTCTCGTTGTATCCCAACGGTCAGTTTGAGGTATCTTCAAAAACATTTGTCACTGTTGATCTTCAATATTATATATGTACATGTTTTGAATGGCAAATCAAAGGGTTTCCATGCGCCCATGCAGTGGCTGTGATTAAGAAGCACTGCACATCAATTCATAGTGTTGTTGAAGAATGTTTTTTTACATCTAAATACAAACAATGTTATGAAGTAGACTTGTTCCCTATTCCCCAAACAGAAAGATTTGAGGCTGAATCTGTTGAAGAATCTGATAAAATACTTCCTCCAATCCTTCTGAAGCCCCCAGGTAGACCTAAGCAGAAGAGGATCACCTCCTATGGTGAATTTCCAAAAGTAAAAGCTACTATCTGTAAGAGGTGTGGTAAAAAGGGCAGGCACGATTCATTGACATGTGCCGGAGTTTTTGGAACTAATAAAACTAATATTGCTGAGTAGTCCATGTGCAGTAACTTGTCTATATTTTTTAATTATTTTGATACACTATCATGCTGGTGTACTGGTGTTTTACCACTTTTTTAATTATTTTGATACATTTTCTCAAGTTCCTTCTATATTTAATTTCTGTAATAACAAGTTGTTATTAAATAGTCTATAGTATTTTAGCACGATTTTTCCCATATATATTTCGGTATACTTTCCATATTGTTTTTATTTTTACCCACAATGTAATTTTTATTTTTAAGCAAAATATGATTTCCAGGTTTAGCATATATTCAACTAATATTCACACATGTGCATCAAATCGTTAGCATATATTTTATAATATGCAGTATCTTGATATGTACTTGTAGTTTACTTATGATAGGGCCAGATATACTTAACTTAAACAATAATGCAATGTTTTTTATGCTATCCAATGATATCACGGAAATATCATAATAATGAATATCTTTTGGAAAATTACAATCCACAATTGTAAAGTCAACCATCATTAATACAATATTATTAATTTAAAATAGGAATATACCCACTACTCTCCACAATTATCTCACGTAATATAAACAAACAATATAATTTTGACATTTTCAAACATACTTATATTCAATATATTCAAATGTAATTTTTTTCTATAAATAATATTAATAATACAATTTCTAAAATGAACAGTTTATATTGATATCCACGTAATAATAATATGATTATCGTAGTAGTCATAAATATATTAAAAAACGGTCTAATTTTTCTTCAATAATGCACATATCACAATGTGCATATTTATTTTGCATATTCTTTCGCATATATTCCCTTTCGATACTCCCCACTTTACTTACTTAATTACATCATATGTATTTTTTTTTATTTTTTTGTGTGTATGTAACGGTTTACCATATAGATTGTATAATATTTATGGTCTATTGTGGTTCATAATCCGTTTATGTCTATATAATTTGTGATAATTAGAATTTCTAAAGATAACATTAATAACATTAATGCATTTTAATTTAATGGAGAAGTTACACTTATAATTAATATGACAATCTTTAATATTTATTCTATATAATTATAAATTGTGATATGTAATTATTGAACGAATTATTGTATTTATTTTTGAATAATAATTTTTAAAGATGTACAGAGTTGAAAAAGTCTTAAATAATCTTTGTATATAATTAAAAGCAATTTAATATATCCCACGTTGCCCACCTCTCCACAAACTCTTTATTTATATCAAACGTGGTGGCGAATACTAAGGGGTCTTATATATCATTAAAAGTAATTTAATATATAACTTTTCCTCTATATATATTGTATATCTATCCTATACCTGAATAATTACATACATACTCAAAGTCGTGGAAAAAACGGTCATCCATGTTGAAATCCACCATTCCAGATGACATCACATCTCATATTTTGGAGAGGTTGTCGGCATCTGTCCTTAAACATTTGATAGGTTTGTCTAAATCTTTGTATGCTATAATATCTTCACGTTTGTTTATTGAAGCAAATCTGATGAAAATGAAAGAGGGTTTTTTCTTTTCATATATCCATAAGCAACGTGTTGCAGATCCTCCTATAACATACGAGTACTTTCCTAAGAGAAACCCATCGACTTATAGAGACAATTCAGATAGCGATGACGACGAAGAAGTTTTAGGAACAATAAACGGCTTGGTACTGTACTGTGATATACATGATGTCTATTCGTTGTCTAACCGAACTACCAAAAAGACTTTATTCATTCCTAATGACCCTATAACTTTTCAACACAATTTTAGTGTAGCATGGGTTTACTTTGGATTAGGTTATGATAAGAACAATGATGACTATATAATAATGCGAGTTGCACATATACGTTCTCTTCAGAACAATCAACTTCAGGTTAAGGTATTCTCTAGAAATTCGAACATTTGGTCTACGATAAAACCTTTTCCAGGTGAATATCCTCCAATTTCGAATGCATGTTTTGTAGGCGGCCTCTTCCATTGGAATGTAAACCATGGCAACGGTGTTTATTCAATTATAACTTTCGACTATAGCCACAACACTTATGGTGTTATTGAAGTTCCTAAATCTCTATGCGACACTTGGTGTTTGACTCTCGAAAATTTGGATGATAACAATTTGGCTCTTTACGGAAGTCGTCTATGTATTCCGAAGCAAGGCCCAGGTCATTACTTTTTTGAGATGCATATACTCTCTTACACAAATTCCGGTCATTCGTGGTCCAAGTTCAACATTATAAAGGAAGAGCGGTTGAGCAAGTATTACAACCTTGTTCCAATCCAGTTCTTAAACAGTGAATGTACAAAATTGATGTTTAGAATTGATCCCAATGGTACTTTTTGTTCGTACGATGTTCGAAAGAATGTATTTTTTGATTTGAATGACGTTGACGTGGTTCATGGTGTTCAGCACACATACAAGTACGTCGAAAGTCTTGTGTCGCCGTGTTGAAAAATATGAAGTGTTCTGGAATGAATATACTCATTTTACTTGGAAAATTATATATTTTTTCTTTTAGCATATGTTTAAACTTATAAATATAGTCCAGCATATGTTCACACATATTATGGTTTTTTTATCACATATGCAGTTGGTCTTTCATTTATATGCATATTCGTATAAATGTGTTTTCATTAATCATTTAACATAATATTAATGAAATTACGCCTGTTTCCTATTTTGTTTGACTAAAAGACGTAACACTATGTATCTCAATTACACATATGAACAATATAAACACGTCAACAGATTATAAAATGTTATTATCTTATTTAAATATATATGGAAAAAATACGAATTCATAATACATATCAAATCAATCAAATATATCTGAATCGTTAAAATATATTCAAATCAATCTCTACCGTTTCTGTTGACTTATTCACGTCATCACATTTTTGCTAAACACCAACAGATATACAATAACACAAAATATTTGACACACTTAAAACCATTTACACATAATTTACTTGTCTCCCTATTCACCTCCAACATTGTAGTCATTTTCATCAATTCAGCAGTCATCTTTTTTTTCTCGAGTTTCAGTGCAGTGATCTCATCGTGCAACTTCAAAGTAGTCATCTATAAATCAATAACCTTTGATCTTTCTTCGTTTAATTTCTTCAACAGCCCATGAATAATATTTATTGCTCTATCACATAAAGGATCATCAATCCACTCAAAATATTGACAAAAACCAGGGTTCTACACAATAAAAAAATATAAAAAAAATTAGAAATTATATGAATATAGCATGTGATTCTTAAAAAAAACAATAATACTTCACCGAATATCTTACCGGGTACGATGCACAACCATAGAATCTTCTTCCAACGTTCCGATTCTTCCAAGATGTAACTTGTTTTGCTATCCGATTGCAATAGCATATCACCAGTTCTCTCTCACTCTGGTTGGATGGAGGCATTCTTTTAAAAAATCTAATCACACTTTTTTTCTAGGTCTAAATAACCGAATGTCTGTGATGGAAGGCAGCCGTCTATATATATATGTGTGCATAGTGGACTGTAAACCCTAATTTTATTTTCCATATATTTAAGAATAACACTTAAATTATAGTTTATTGTTTTTTTTGTTTACTAAATATTTGGATATATCTATATTGATTCTATATTCCTTTTATATTAATTATTTCCCATAAATAAATTGACATAAAATAAATGGCATATATACTTACAAATACGATCAAAACTCAAACTAACAACAAAGAAACATATACAAAATTTAATCATTGAAAATATTAACAGAATCTATATCATACTATATTGAATCATAAATAACTAATATTCAATAAATTTTAATCACCTCTTTTAGACTGTATAATGTAAACTAATAAATATTATATTACAATAATGTTTTACCTAAGATTAAACATAATAATATTAATATCCACTTTAAATAAATATTATAAAGTATTAAAATAAGTCATTCAAAAAAACAAAGAAATAATCATCCAAAATAGAATTTAAACCAAAATACGCATAATATGTTCAGAGGCCTTACATTCATAACATATGAATCATTGACCTAAATAACTTAAAACCAGTAGAAGCAAACCTGACAAATATGTTCCAAAAAAGTTAAATAAGTACTCAGCAAAATACAGACCCCAAGTGCATCAAACTCCATATTTAAAAGGGTTGACGAATGTCCCCACGATCCTCACATGCATCTTACTTGCCTCTTCCATATTAAAATTAACAGTATGAGGGTCTTCACCCCTTAAGAAGCACTCAATTAGCCTGCACAAAATAATCCCACAGTCCAGCGTGCCATGCCCTTGCTGCATAATTCTCGATGCAGTAGGTTTCTTACACGGGCCCTTCAAAAATGGGTGATTTGGAGATGACATTTTGAACACGTATCGCAACATTGCCTCAACATAGTTAACCTATAATTTATTACATCGGAAGTATAGTTAATAAATACAACAATCTTTGTAGCTAAGTCATTTGTGACATATTGAAATCAAAGAAATAAAAAATTAACCAACTAATAAGTTAAATGAAACAGTATACCACATAGACATGGTAGAATAATATATAATAAACACAAAAAGGTGATATAGTCAGCAAATATTTTCATGTGTCTACTAGTCAAAAGATGCAGATATAAATTTAATCTACTATTCATTTTAGTGAAAGAGTATACCACATATATGCATTCTTTGAGATGATGGTCAACATTCCCACTTGTCCTTGGCTGCATTGAGTTGAAAAACATCCACTCCTTCCTCTTGAGATCCAGCGTCAACAACGTCCAATGCCCTTTGTTGTTCGATCTCGTACGGTACCCAGCCTCAGTGATAATAATTGGAAATAGCATCATATCTTGACCGACACTTTCATCTACAACTTTCTCAATGAGAGATTCAAAGATTTTCTGTTTTGATATATCACGTTTCTTTATCATACTCTGTCAAAAAAAAAAAAAAATGTCATTCAATGATAAATCAAATCTATTTAAAAATTAATATAGAGAATTTAACTGCATAATGAGTTAATGTACATTACCCAACAAGCAGAAGTGAATATCGTTACACGTTTAGCGGTAGGACACTTTTGTCCGAGGGCCGATTGTACCATGTCTGACCATGCATCAATCACCTAAATAACAGTGTATTCCGTAATATTATATTAAAAAGTTTACATTATTAATAAACATACAAACTTCTAAATAATTCAACTAATAATTACCTGATCATCCACAGTTTTGTTGTTTAGCAAATTAATAAGCATTCGAACCGTGACGTCAGTAAGGGGCCGATTCCCAACGTATACCGAATGACTGTATTTATAAACAAAAAAGACAATAATATTATTCAATCAATAAACAAAAGAATGTATAATGAATACAATGTGGAAGTTGCAATTTCTGTGTTGACTATGTATAGAAGGTGTGTGTAATATGCATTAGGTTGTTACTTACTTCGAACCATATTCCACGAGTTCTTTGTAGATTTGATCTTTCAACTCAACGGGGGCATTCTTAACTGTATCCAAAGAGTTGTCAAATGGATTCTTAACAACTTTCCTCTCTTTGACATGTTTTTTGCCACCCAAAACATCCTCTGGTTCATCATCACTAAGCTCTTGAACAGAGTTAAGCTCTTGGGTCAGGAGCTGAGGAGATAGCTGCACTGGTTTTCTTCCGTGTTCCTCAGTTCGTGTTTTCACACGTATCATCATGGAACTAGGATCTGCGTAGTCCTTACTCTTCTTTTTCCCTTTAACAACTGGACTCGGCGTATTGTCAACTTCATTTTCTGCCACTACGTCTTGCTCAGCTCTTGATGCATGAACTTTGTTACCCGACGATTCAAGATTCAAATCCTTCTCAATTTGTTCTACTTATGCAACAAATTGTTGTTCTTCCAAAGAATTGAGTTGGGACGACAGACGTTTCACGTCCAGCTCTCTTCTCAACGACTTATTCTCAGTTTCGAGATCTCTGATCATTTGAGTCCTGACTCCCCTGTCCATTATAAAAAAAAATCCCTCTCTTTAGTAAACTCCTCCGTAAGTCGCTTAACTTCATTCTCAAAATTAGCCCGTTTTGATTCTGCATCCTCTATAAGCCTAGTTATCTCAACCTCATTACTAATCCTCTTCGCTTCAGCATCCTCTTTAAGCAGCCTAATTTCATCAAGTAGTTCTTCCACTTGTCGTCCACTGACTTCAACATCATCATTTCGAGATCCTTTATTACCCAACCCAAAGTTCCCACCCTCAGCATTTGCATCCTGTTCAAACAACATACCTGTATAATCACTATCTAAATCTGGAAAAGTCCGATTCACATCTTTGCATACTGTCATCACAGTATTGTCAATATCCATTTTCCTTGGAGTATGTCCAATGTTACAATCCTCTCCGAGATCAAACGACGGTCCACTATCCAAGCCAACTTCTTTTATCCTTGACGTAGAACCAACCTCAAATGGTCTGGAAGATGATTGTTGAAGAATACATTGATCCTTATCAACCGAATCAACAACTGGATCATGTATAGTTGTTGCACTTGTTTCTCCAGGTCCAGTTGTCACATTAGCTCCATTACTCTCAACAGCAGCTGCTCCAGCTGATCTCTTCGTTTGGACCGTTTTTACGGTGTCTCTGAAATTGTTAATAGCTTCAAACTTTTCTTCCTCCCAAGGCTCAGTTTTCAAACTTCCAGTATGCACCTGCAATCAATATCGTTACATATATATAAATAGTAAAATTATTTATATAAAATAGCTTAGCTCAAATTGTTTTTTAAAAGATCTTACCTTGGTACGTTTGTACCACTTCTTCTTGTTTAAGGCATTCGTTAGCTTTCGTAGATCCCATTTTAGAAACCTTGGAAACGCATTCCTATTGATTGGTTTAACCAATGACGTATGCTCGCAAATTAAGTACTGCATAAATTGACAGTATTCAAATACATATAATACAGTTTTTTTAAAGAAAAAGTAATGTTTTTAGTTTTCAGTATATGTAAGAATACATACCGGTAAAATCATCGTACAACCACCTGGTTTCATGTCTTTACTTCTCCTAATATGATTCTTCAAATTATCAACTATGAATCCACTCCAATCATACGTGCAAACGTCAGACAAATTCTCTAAATATGCACTCAAGTACCACGGTAATGCGCCACTTCTTACTGGACAGAATATACCACACATCACATAGCAGCAAAGCAGTCTAGCTACATCTTCAACAGATTCAGTATCAGTCAACTCAGCCATCTCCCTTATCTTAGACTTTAGCAATGGTTTATTCATTGAAAGGCTAGGTGTCCTGTTAACTAGTTCCTCTCTAAAGCACCTTCTAATCCATTCTAGATGAGCATAGTTTTCATTCCGCAACGGAACCTTCTCACTACCTGACGTAATACCAAATATCAGCTCCACATCCTTTTTTCTTATATTCAACTCATTCGAACCAAGTAACAAGCTGCCAGACTTATCATCGAACCTCATTACAATCTCCTGAATATCTCGCTCAACCTTCTTGCAATTTTCAATTATCTCGTCATTCCCATTCACCAATATAGAATTTAAGATGAACCAAAATGGCATCTTCTTCAGTTCATTATAATGCCTATCATTCAACTGCATCACACTCAAGTCCTTGAAACAAGTATGCATATTTGATCTACAGTAGTTCTGACTATTTTTAACATCACCATCATCTAACAAAGAAAATAAAAAATATATTAAGAATTCTTGTAAATCTTATTTTATCTAAACCTTCAATATCATAAACAAATGTAAACTATAAAATATCATACCAGATTTTTTTCTTCGTGAACGTTTACATCTTTCTTTTATTTGTTTCTTGATTCGCATTTCCTCATCACTGTTAGAATCTTCAGAAACAATTTAAAAATCATTAACACAATTAAACTCTGCAAAAACTTTTAATAACTATTTATAATCTTCCTAACAGAATGTAAGACACATCATATTTATTTTATACCTTCCGATACAGATTTAGATTCATCATCACTATCAGCAACAACCTCAACATCGCTACCAGAAACAACCTCCTCATCACTTTCGAAATCTGGCAATACAAGTAAATAAAATTATATACATACATGGTTCTATAATCTGTTACATAGTTGAGCTAATATCGCAAAATCACCTGAGTCAGAGGACATTATATAGTAACCAACCACTCTTTTTCCTGCATTGACAAATATACTATAAGGGACATTCCATTAATGCTAAGTAATGTTACACAAGTAACTAAAATTCAGTTATAGACTTAAAAATTAAATAACAACTAAACCTTTACGCTTTGCATCTTTAGCTTTTTTTGCATCGGTCAATGCTTCACACACAAAAATCAAGAACAATTATTAGTTTTTATAATACAGTAATGACATTATTGTATTATAAGAAGGTAACAATTGTGTAATGTTTATAGAATAGTCAAATTAATGCTTTACATAATATAACAGTGCTGAATGATATCAGTAGAATGTGCTGAATATAAATGCATAACTATCCCACCGTAAACGTATACCTATCTTTGTCTTTCTGCTTTTTCTTTTGTCGTCTTTCTTAATCCTTTTCCTGCTACCTCCACTATCACCATCGTCATTTATGTGAATTTCACTCCTCTTCACTCTTGGCATCTGCATTACATTAAATCTCGGTTAATATGTAATTCGATTTATAATATTTTCTCCAGAACATGACACGAATCTCATGGTATCTTAACAATAAATCAATCTTCCTAAAGTAGAATATATGTTTGTTAATCTTATGGTATATTAACAATCAATACATATCTATTACCAACACAAATCAATCTTCCTAAAGTAGAATATATGTTATTTCTGGAAAATACAAGTATATTAACAATAAAGCCGAATCTAGTTTCTTAAACTTATTAATACACATACAAACTTGTTAGGGCTTATATATCACCAATAAAACATTTGCAAATAGCAAATTTTCCAAATCCATTAACAAAGTGCATTTTTACTCTAAGTTTTATCAACTAGAAAACAGAGTGCAACTGCATGTTCCAAAATTTACACCAAAAAACCAATAAAACCATCATCAAAGAAATCCAAAATATTATATTTACTACTTATGCACAATCTAAAACCCATCATCAAAGACCTGCAGATATCGCCTCAAAGGATTGCAAAAAATACATCAATAAGTCATACACAAAGTTGTGCAGAAAAACCCCAAACCTTTTCATATACAAAAACAGAATGCATGTGTAATTTTGTAAGATTATTTGATAAAAACCCCAAAACCGATCATCATAGAACATTAAAAGCTTCTGCCGAAGTTCAAAAAACCACAAAGTTCGTGTCTTCAAGAAACAATAAATTTCTTCTCATCAGAATATACATACCTTGCTAAGGGCGACGAAAACAAACTCTTTTGCAACTAACGGAGTCTCGAATGTTCAGAAATTCAACGTCGTCTCCCTCGAAATCTTGAAAGAAACTTCTCCAATACTCCAGCTTGATTTAGGTAGCTTTGAATTTCCAACGCATTTATGCCCTGGATTTCCGTAATTTAATATTCAAGTCCAACGCATTCAAGTTTTGAATTTCCTAATATAGCTTAATTGAACCATCAAAAAAAAATATAGCTTAATTGATTATTCAAATTTTGACTTTATTTTAAACTGAGGATAAAACTGTACTTTTATAAATCATATTGTCCTTCTTCCTAACTTTCAAATTTATTGTCTTTATTTCTAGTTTCTATAGGTGAAATGTCCTATATACTAATTACCCCTTCTTATTATTAGAAAATGGTAGATATTTTAATTGAAAAATATAGTTTTTATTATTGAAAATGGATAGTTATTTTAACTGAAAATGTAATTCTTATTATTGAAAAGTGTAATTATTATTATTGAAAAGTGGTAGATATTTTAATTGAAAAGTGTAATTTTTATTATTGAAAAGTAGTAGATATTTTAACATGAAAAGTGTAATTTTTATTATTGAAAAGTGTTATATTTTGTTATTGAAAAATGTAATTCTTATTATTGAAAAGTGGTATATGCTTTAACTGAAAAATGTAATTTTTATTATTGAAAAGTGATAAATATTTTAACTAAAAAGGGTAGATTTCGTTACTGAAAAATGTAATTCTTATTATTGAAAAGTGGTAGATTTCGTTAGTGAAAAATGTAATTGTTATTATTGAAAAGTGGTAGATATTTTTAACTTGAAAAGTGTAATTGTTATTATTGAAAAGTGGTAGATTTGATTAGTGAAAATTGTAATTCTTATTATTGAAAAGTGGTACATATTTTGTACTTAAAATATACTTATTATTGAAAAATGGTCATAGGTTTTTGTAGAATTAAAATATAATTATTAAATAAAATATTTAGTTACAAATTTTAGTTATTAAAAAATATTTAATTACAAATTTTAGTGTTAAAATATAATTATTAAAAAAAATTAGTTACAGGAAATTTAAAGAAAGATGGTTCGATGGTAATAGGATTCGAACTTGTGACCTTGTACACCGTTTAGGATGCTGTATTACTATAATTCAAATTTTCGATTTAAACAATATACTCCCTCCGTCCCAACTTAACTTTCATACTTACTGTTCACCCCATTTTAAAAAAATATTATAATAAATAAAATTTTAATATATAATTTATAAAAAAAAATAAATAAGTGAATTGACTTGTATGTATGTACCATAAAAATAATAACATTAAATATAATATTTTACATATTGTATGAGTAGAGTTTCTAAAGGAACAAAAAAGTGTATGAAAGTTAAGCTGAGACGGAGGGAGTATATTAATTTGACATGTGCATTAGTGTGCACGTGCAAAGGAGACCAACTCCTTAAACTATAATAAAAAAAAAATTAATTAGTTGAAACCGTGTAAAAGAATGGCATCAAATCCAATAAAAAATTGGCACACGGTTTGTACGTGATCTCCTGCAATTGGCATCTAATTTGCTGTAAAAGTAATTAAAAACACACAATTATATGTATAATTATTTCGACAATGTTAGACTTGTACGTAAGTCTTTGTGTGAATCTAAGAAAGATAAATAACACAACAGTTTTTACTTTTTTTGTGTTATTCGCTCACTAAATTCACATGTTGGACATGTATACTTGTATTATATTCTCTTTTGATGGAAAGGCATGGGCGAATGATCTTGTTTGGTTCACTCCAACGAGTGCAACTAATCACGAATTTACACATGAACGTCTACAAGAATACTCCTCATTCCACAATCGATCATCGAACAAATCCGATCCTTAATACTTCATTTTTTCGTGTGTAAAATGTAATGACCATTGATCAACCAATCACTGCTAGCTCAGTATTACTTGGGACCGGATCTAAAGTGTAATGGCCAAGCCTTCCTGTGCGATATAGATTAAGCAACTTTGCAGCTACTCTACCATAACTACACTCTTTGGATTCTAAAGGCAGATTAAAAACCTTGAGTAGAGCCTCAAATTCGTCTTCAATTAGTTGTGCTAAATCTCCCCCGTTTCCCATACAAGAAACTGCATCAAAGAGTGTTCGCCGCACATTGTTGACAACGAAATCCTGCACTCACAATCATCACAAGTATGCTCAAGGAAAGCCTGTGAGGCTCGACTTAATCTAAATATTACTATACCTGAGTATGATCAGTCGGATGCTGCCTTTTACCCTTGCCCATACCTTCATGGGTTAAAACTCCTCCAGTTCCAGAGATGGAAAACTTCCCCCATTTCTTGTATTCGTCAGATAAGTTAAGTATCGAAAGAAAATATTCAGCCAGTTTTATTTCACCAACATTGATTGCCCCTGTAATTTTGAAAAGAAAAAACGGTCTCAAGTTTGTTGCATAGTCTTCCTTCTTCCACTTATCTATCAATCTTGTTTAGTGCAGTTTTCCTTTTCCAAGCAAGCAATCATATCCAGAAGCTTTTTCTTGGGAGGGTGATCGTACCTGTTAAAGCAAGCTTGGAGCAGATCTCGTCCTCAATCACATCTGGAGGCAATACACCTGGTGTGTCTAACACATAAATATTCGGATGGCTCGCAATCTGCAATCAAAAATTGTGCCTCAGTCGATTAACTGCCTGAACTCAGCAATTACTTCACAAGAACAGATTAAAGGATAAGAATGAAAATCATCAGCAATCTGCTTTTGTGGTTCTTTTCTAAAAGGTTGAGGTTGGAAAAATAAGAGTGACATTCACGATGCTAAACACTGTCTGAGTACATATTTAAACAAGAATCACTGTTAACAATTAATCTGGGAGAAAAATGCACACCTTTAAGCTGCTTATTGTTTTCGTCTCCCCTGGCTGTGGAGTAACACCAGAATGCTTTAACTTTCCTTTCTCTTGATTTCAACAAAAACACATGAAATAGCACACCAGAATTGATAATCAAAGGAATAAAAACTTATGAAAAATAAAATACTATCAATAATAAAGAAGCACCTGCTGCAGCAATCCTTCCAACCAGATGCAAAGAGTTGGCCAATGCAGACTTACCAACATTTGGAATACCAACAAGCATTAATGTTATTGCACGAGCAGGATCATCCTTTGGCCTCAAGTTTCTGACTCTGGCTTGCAGGAAGTTCAGAAACTGCAATTTTTCAAAAAATAAAAAAATCCAAGACTAAGATCACTAAGTTAGATATCAACAACTTATTGTCTTCCAACCTAGGACGTTTACTTTTAATACAAATGTTCCACAGAAAATATGGTTTTTGTCATAATTATATCATTTTACGGTGAGTAAGTGTATCTTGCATAGCAAAAGATTGTACAAGTACCTCCTTGATATTCTCCTTGTTATGTGCATTTACTCCAAAAGCCATACATTTCTGTTCTTCAAGAAACCTTAACCATTCCTGCAAATGCAGAAATAAAAATAATTTCCACAAGAATTGTAACATAAAATGACAGACTAAGATTTAGAAACACACAAAAGGTGAAACAAAGCAGACAATATCTTCCTTTATCTTTAAAATTTTGAACAGATGATCAGTGTAGTTTCATTTTGCTCTAACCATATTAATCTATTAGCCAAAGTAAACAATTACCACAATTCATGATTTCCAAAACCGATTTTCCATGCCCCCCCACCCCCCCATTCCCCCAACCCCCTAAAGCTACAAGTTTCCCCATTGGCCGTTACTACATAAACATGACTAATTGAAGCTTTACTTGAATCACGAAAAGAGAGGCATTATCCAAAAACAGAAACAAAAAAAGGAGACAGAAGAATTACCTTTGTCTGGGAGCGGTTAGCTAGGTCCATCTTATTCAGCACGACGATCCTGTTCGACAAAGATGGAAACTTTCTCAATTCCGAGCATTCAGATGACATTGGAATCTTCAAAAGACAAAAAAGAAGCAAACATCAACCCCTCACTATGTAAATTTGTTAGCACTCGTTCATTATTTCCACCATTGAGTTTATGCTGCAAAGTTGAACTGGATTGATTTTTCTCATTGAATTTATGCAGCTAATGTTTTGTCTAGTTTGTACTCTTTAGTCAATGGAGTCCAAAAACAGCACCCAAGAAGAAAATACAGAGTATAGAAAAAGACAAACTGAATCAGGCATTTGAACAAACATGTGAAGTCATGCATAAAGCAGAATACGTAAATACGCTAAGAGAAGAAGAAAACAGCATTGAGGCATTTCAACAAACAGGTTGTAGTCGAGGGCCATAGTACCCTTGCATCTCTGACTTCGAGAACGAGGTCGACTAGCGGAATGCGGTCGGCTATTGCGCGAGAGGCGGCGGCCATGTGAGGAGTGTACCACCATTCAGAGCTTCTGGTTTTCGCCAATGCTTTCACTGCTTTTCCAATATTTTGAACTAGACTATCCATTGCCGCCATTAGTGAGAAAGGAATACACAAGATCCTTACCACCACAAAATCAGTGTAGAAAAGTAACAATATTAAAAGTGTTCTAAAAATACATTGAAGAGGCAAAATGCATAATTTTGATTTCCATTATTAAATTATAAGATCGAACAGGAGCTGGGAACGGGGGGTTCGGGAAAAGTGTGTTAAGTGAATCGAGTGCCTCACTAGCTATTTGTACTCGACTCGAGAAAAAATTGAAATCGACTTAAATTTATTTGAATTGAGTTCGAATTCAACAATAGTAGATTTCTTAGGCTCACTAGCCGCTTATATAATTTTAGGATGTTATCCCTAGTAAGTTAATTATATATAAATAAGCTTTAATTACAAATAAAATAAAAATCTTTAGTTGGTAAGATATGAAGTTAGAGTTAGTTTTTCCTTGAGTCAAGCTCGAGTTAAAAAAAAAAAAATATGATTGATTTCGAATTGAGTTTTATACTTCGAATTAAAAAATTTGAATCGAGTTCAAAATTGACACTAATCAACTTGACTCGATTCATCGACAAAAACGTCCCGTGTTTGCATATCCATTCTATATATTTTAAGGATTCTTAACTACTTCATAGTTCATACATACAGTCTAGACTCAATATCAATGTCCATAATAATATAATTTAATATTTATAAATTAAAGTATACGGAAATAAAATCTCGTTTTCTTCAAAGTAGGAAATGACACATTTTTCAACTTAGGTGAAATTGCAGAGTTCCTTGAAGTTTCTTTTTAAGAAAAAATTAAACCGTGTGAATTTGATGAGGTGAGTTAGTATCAAATACGAGTTTTTTGTTTAACTGAAATATTGTATTATTAAAATTAGGGTCTATTTATTACACAAATATATTAATTTAATAGCCCAGCGATAAAATATTGAACCTTGAGGATTCATAAATTCAACAAAATTCAGATGAAAACTGTAAAGGAATATTAAACTTGTTATTTATGTTCATCAAATCAAAAGCCAAATGGACATTTAGAAATCAACAGTTTGAAATAGAACAGAAATGTTGTAAGGAAAGAAAGCAACATCAGGTGTACCTCATGGTAAAAGGCTATAGATAATATAAGCTCATCACAAGAGATTTTTTCTTTTATGCAATCATAATACAAATGCCACAGAAAATTAAAATATAAGCTTAACAAGTAAATGTTGCTACAAAGAAACGGTACGCCTATAAAGTATTTCATCATCATCACTCTCCTCTTCTGATGATACATCGGCATCATCGCCAGGAAGCTCCAACTTACCACCCATATAAAACGACGGCCCTGAGCTCTCAGCCTCTATATACCGACCTTGAATTCGTTCTTCAAATCTTTGATCACTGCAATTCAGAAACCACGCCAAACAGCACCTGATCCCCTTGCTCTGTACCCTCTGGTATCTCGGTTTGATCCTCGATTCTAAGCTGTACGTAAAGTACTCTGGGAAATCCACGAGCTCATTCACCTCCCTACCCATTTCGCTCTTGAAATAATAATAACTGTTTTTCAGTAGCCCAACTTGAAGTGCAACTAACTGAGGACACTTAACAACCATCTTCGCCACATCAGCAGCAGGAATACCCCGTCCCAGTAGGAACTCGACTGGTTTCATAATCACGTTTTGTTTCAGGCTTACAATCTGTGGCATCCTCTCAATAATACGAGCAAATCCATCAGGGTCGATCTTGAGCTTCAGGTTGAAAAAGTACTGCTGGGAAGACAATTTAGCCTTCAAAGGCAATCCAAGAATCTGTGGAAACTGAGCAATAACAGAAGCAAGTGTTTCCTTTCTGATACCAAAACTCAGCAAACAATCGACGTTTGGTTTCACCGTCTCTTCAAGATCATACCCAAGAATATAAGCTCGTTTCTCAAACATTCTAGCCAAGATTGTCTTAGGCAATCCCAACGAGACCAAATAATCCACGAGTGGCTTTATCATCGTCCCAACTCTAAGCCCCAAGATGTAGGGATACTGAGTCGCCATGGGGCCAATGTCCCTAGGATTAACCCCTATACTAACCAAGTAAGCAACGGATGTGCTCATCGTTCCCTCAAGCTTAAACCCTAACAACTCCGGATACTTCATCAACACATAACCCAAATCTTGTTTCTCAATGTCAAGCCCCCGTAGAAACTTAACTACGGGCGCGAGCTCCACCACAACACTTGCGTGGAGACACTGGGGATAATTCTTGACAAATTCCCCCATTCGAGCCCTAGGAATCCCGATTTTCTCTAAGTAGCCTAACACGGGAATCACATTCTTACGCACACTACAGCCCAGCATTAATGGATACTCATTAATGTCATCAATAGTTAGACCTATTTTCTGCAAGAACTCGACTCGTTCGCGCATAACCTCAACGGTGGAGGGCAGTTCTAGGTCCTCTAATTCATCAGGAATAATGCCTATGGATTTCAAGTAATCGCAAACTATAACCCTCGACACGAGTTTCTCCTTACGCCCTTGAATCACACCCCAAGTTACAGTTGGCATTTCGTATTCAGGGAAATCTGAAGACTTTGTTGAAAAGGATTTTTGAATGCATGAGGTAGTCGTCTCAGGGTTTTGCAAGGGTTTAAGAAAAATTGGGGGTTTGGGCGTTTTGCAAAAGATGGGTCTTAATTGATGGGTTTTTCTTAGAATGGCTGCCATTTTAGTGATTCTAGCTGGAATTGAACTCAACAATTAATTCTAGCTCCAAGAAAAGAAAAAAGAATTGAAATCCCTAAGAAAGAAAAAGGCCTGCAGCGGAAGCGTTTGCTTAATTAGAGATTTGCGAATGTTAATGGAGGCATTTGAATGTGAAAAGAGAAAGGAAAATTACCTGAAATTTCAGAAAGGAAGCTCTTCAGTCATGGCATGGCTATTACAGAGACTGCGGTTCAGAAGGGTTAGAGAGCTCTGGAATTTGGAATAAAAATGGATCTCCGAGAAATATCGGACCCAATTAAATGTAAATGTAAACCGACCCGACCCAAATTGAAAGTTTACTCATCTATTGCTTTGTTGGAATTTCCTAATGTTATGATTGGATTAGTAAAAATTCAAATTAAAAATAAAAAGATAACAACAATAATACTACATATTTCATACATTAAATATTTAATTAAGGTAAATTTGAGCCAAAATTTTATTGATTAAACTCGGTCAAACTTAATTAAAATATATTTTTTCACTTTTAAATATTGTTTTATTACATGAATAAACTTATGTTACTAAATGACAAAAATATTTTCACTACAAGACCCAATAGTGTACTACTACAAGTATAAAAATATTATAAGTCTCAAATACGGTTTTTCCCTTCTTTTAATTTTTTTTGGGAGGGTTTACAAGATCATAACAAATAAAATACAACTTCATAACTAAAGATCTTGATCTTCAAACCAGGGATCACCATGGTATCGATGTCCACTCCAATCGTGAGAAGGGGAAAAACGAGTGTTCCCTTTGCCTTAATAAAACGTCCAGATCTCCAACCTTTAACCGAGACAACCCCACACTAAGGTGTTCTCATGTCAAGAATAGAAAACACAATAAATAGGCAAAGTTCCACCAAAGTACCAGATCCAACAGATTCCAGGACTCTTGAGCCTGTCTCAGAGAGCTCCACCACCGAGAAAAAGTCTCACAACCACATCAGAGTCCATAAAGGGGAGAAAAGCCGCACAAGGCGAACGGGAACAGTGCAAGGCGCAACAGGAGCAGAATTTAGAAACTAAAGCTACCAAACCACAACAAGGAAGAGAACCCCACAACAACAGAGTACTAAGAGCAAATTGAAAATAAACAAGAGACTTAAAAAAGAACTAAAGTAACCTACTAAAAAAAATGAAAGAAACGGGATCAACGGATAAACTCGTCGATCGGCCACCGTGGCGCCGTTTGAAAAAATTTATTCGTTGATCCCAACTACCCTCTGAAAAAACTACATAAATTTAAGATCAGATCTGAGATAAAATCGGTTAACCGGCGCAAGTGGTGTCAACGGCGGTGGAAACGGAGGTAGTGCTACGGCGGCGGAGGTAGTACTACGACGGAGGCGGTGTATCAGCGGCTTTTTAACAGATCTACTAACAGATTTATGTATGCATATGGTGGTACGGTGGAGGATTTCGCCGAAGAAAGAGAGAGAAACATAAAAAATTGCAGAAGAATAAAAATAAAAATCGCACCTAATGTGCGTGTTTTCGGAGAGAGAAACTACATATCCGCCTTCTTTTAATTTTGGTTGGATAGGAAGAAGGTTTGAACTATGTAACTCAACCTTTAAAAATTCTTACTCTCATCATTTAGACTATTAACATACTCATTAAAATATTGACTTTCTTTTATATATATGTTATATAAAATGAAAAAAAAAAAAGGGAGGGAATGGAGTGAACCATTTAACTCGTACTTAAAAATATACATATTCTTCATTTAGGTTTTAACTTTTAAGGGAAATTTGTTATTCTGTAAAATGTGCAACACAATATTACTAAAAAATGTAAGTCGATATAACATAAAAGTGCAACACAATATTTACTAAAAATATAAGCCAACATAACTAAAAAGTGAACTCAATATTTCTGTAACGTGCAAGTCAGTAAAATTGAAAATTGCAACACAATATTAATGTAAAGTGTAAGTCAATATAACTAAAAAGTATAACACAATATTTACTGAAAAGTGCAACACACTATAACTGAAAAGTGTAAGAAAAATATTTATTATTAAGTATGTCAATGATTCATGTATTATCTAACACTAAAATACACGATCGCAAGTGTACGGTGTATATCGTAGCGTGATAAGTACAAGGTCGATCCCACAAGGAGGTGTAGTGTAAAAGTGTATTTTGTCGATTGAATTCTAAATAGGCGTGATCGATAAGTTTGAAATGTAGCAATTACCCCTAATTATCTACCAATGTGTCACAAGTAAACAATAGAGAGTAATAAGGAAATCGATCAACAAATGCTCATGCGAATCACGAAAACGAGAAAAATACAGGTAAAACTCAAATAAGAGAAGATAGGTTCCAAGGCACATGCAATACTAGTGAATTCATCTATGATTAACAATCTACTCAAGTGGTGTTGTGCTTTTTCTATAAGATTTATCACAAAATAATGAGTTAAAAGTCTTTTCAAGCCAATTAACCCAAGAGAAATATAACACAACCTAATATCTCTACCTAAATTGCATCATAAAACCCAATTAAGCACCTAAGATCATCACACATCCTCCTAATCATTGATCATCTCTCGACCAATAAAAAGGTATGGAATATAAAAGAAAAAAGAATCATTGATCATCTCTCGATTTCACAATAAAATTAGGTCAAATGATTGCAAGCAATCAATCAATCAAAAGAGATTTCTCAATCCAATTTCAATTAACTAATATCAACACATCACTATTGTACACTAATGACATGTTTTGAAGTGAAAATCAAGCATTAAAATGGAATTAAGCCACACAAACACCAATTAAGAAAAATACTAATTCATAAACATCATCAAAAATATTTACAAGGCCCTAGAACCAAAAGTGTTCTAGCCAACAATCAACATAATCCAATTAACACAAACTAATGAAATAAACAAATAAAAAGAGAGAGAAAGAAGAATTTTAGTCTAATAGATGATGGGTAATTGAATTTCAAAGCTCTTGGTGTCTTCCTTACTTGATTTGATGGAGAATTGATGAAGAGGATGATGATTACCCTCAATTGTGTGTTTGTATGTGTAAAAGTGCTTGATAAAGGGGTTAAGTCTTTTAAATTCAAGAATGGGGTATTTATAGTGTTGGGGTAGGGTTTAGGAATAAGTTTTGCACTTAGGTCCCTCAAAAATGGTGAAAATGCATAAAAACCGTCGAGAATAAGGGTAGCTCGGCCGAGTCGGGACATGGTGGTGTGGTCGAACTCGGCCAGTTCTGAGCATTCGGCCGAGAAAATTTTCTTCTCTACTCGGCCGAGTTGGCCAGTTCGACCGAGTTGCTGCTGATACATGTTGTAGGTCATGGCTCGTGCTCGGCCGATTTTGTACATTTGGCCGAAAAATAATTTTTTCTTCCACTCGGTCGAGTTGGCTAGCTCAGCCGAGTTGCTAGTTATCCTAGTTGCAGGTCTTCACTTGTGCTCGGCCGGATCTGTGCAATGATTCGGGTGGAATTTACACACTTTATATGCACATGTGAAGCATATTTTGATGAGTTTTTCATTGAATTATGGATTGATTATGATGATTTGAGCCAAATGAGGGAAAGGTTGTGTTTTGTCGATTTTGTAGGAAATACGATGGAATTTGTTGCAAAACACCAACCATACTTCACTTTATCAAGAAGAGGAATGCACCATTGGGTTCGTCTCGAAAAACGGAGTGGAATAGCTAAAAGAATCAAGTCAATCGGACACCCGAGGCGAAAGATATGCACGAAACGAGAAAGGGTCGAAGTCGACTGTGCAAGCACGGCCGAGACGAGTGCACGAGATTGGGAAGCTCGAGACAGTAAATGGAGGCCACCACATACCTCGGCCGAGCAAGGAGCACGGCCGAGCTTCACCTCCAAGCGAAAATCAAAGGGCACGGCCGAGCCATCAACTCGGAATAGAGGAGCCCGAGACAGAAATTTTGGCCCACGATCGAGCACGGCCGAGAAGCAAGCTCGGCCGAGAACCCATCCAAGCCCCATTCGCACGCCTCGGTCGAGACAAGGCCACGGTTGAGCACCCTCCGTCCCCTGTTATGCATTGGCACGGCCGAGCTACCCCCATTTTCGGTGCCATACTCCTATTTTGGCCATTTTTTAGGGACTAACTTGCAATTCTTGCACCCAATCCCTACCCCAACACTATATAAGCCCCCATTCTTAAAATGAAAAGAACATTTCCCCAATTCTTCAAATTCCACACATAGAAACACACAATTGAAGGTGATTTGGCCATAACTTCTTCAATTCTTCATCAATTCATGCAAGGAATGCATCAATAGCTTGGAATTTTCATTCCCCATCATATTTTAGACTAAGCTTTCTATTTATCTCTCTTTTTATTTAGTTATTTCTTTGGATTTTATTAATTTAATTATGTTGTTGATTGGCTAGAACACTTTTGGTTCTAGAGCCTTGTAAATACTTTTGATGAAGTTTATGAATTAATTTTTTGCTTATTTGGTGTTTGTGTGGCTTAATTCTATTTGGATGCTTGATTTTCATTGCAAAACATATCATTAGTGTACAATGGTGATATGTTAATCTTAGTTAATTAAATTAGGTTGAGAAATCTATTTTGATTGATTGATTGCAAGCATTTGACCTAATTTTATTGTGAGATTGAAAGATGATCAATGATTAGGAAGATGTGTGATGATCCTAGGAGCTTGATTGGGTTCTATTGTGCAATTTAGGTAGAGATACTAAGTTGTGTAATATTTCCTTTAGATTATTTGGATTGAAGAAACTTTTAATTCATTATTATGTGATCAATCTTATAGACAAAGCATGAACACTACTTAAGTAGATAGTTAATTATAGATGGATTCACTAGTATTGCATGTGCTTTGGAACCTACCTTCTCTTAATTGAGTTTTCACCCATATTTTCTCTCGTTTTTGTGATTTGCATGAGCTTTTATTGATCGATTTCTATATTACTCGTTTAATTGTTTACTTGTGATAACTTTGGGTAGATAATTAGGGGTAATTACTACATTTCAACTTAATCGATCGTGTCTATTTAGAATTCAATCGACAAACTCCACTTTTACACTACACCTCCTCGTGGGATCGACCTCATATTGCTTTAAGTGCTTAGTTGTTTGAGGACAAACAACATTTTAAGTTTGGGGGGGGTTTGATTCGGGTGGAATTTACACATTTTTTATGCACATGTGAAGCTCATTCTTAGTGTGATTTCATTGATTTATGGGTTGATTATGATTGTTTTAGTCGAAATAAGAGAAAGGTAGTGTTTTGTCGATTTTGTAGGAAAAACGAAGGATTTTTGGAGCAAAACACCTACCACAATTCACTGGATCAAAAATAAGAGTGCACCATTGTATCTGTCTCGAAAAACGGAGTAGAATGAAAAAAAGAATCGAGTCGATTGGAGGTCGGAAGCAAAAGTTACACAAAAAACAAGTTCGAGGTGCCAACTTAGACATCCAGCAACTCGGCCGAGTTGGCGGAAGAAAAAATTCGTTTTTCGGCCGAGTTGCATGATTCACGTATTTTTTTCTTCCGCCAACTCGGCCGAGTTGCTGGATGTCTAAGTTGGCACCTCGAACTTGTTTTTTGTGTAACTTTTGCTTCCGACCTCCAATCGACTCGATTCTTTTTTTCATTCTACTCCGTTTTTCGAGACAGATACAATGGTGCACTCTTATTTTTGATCCAGTGAATTGTGGTAGGTGTTTTGCTCCCAAAATCCTTCATTTTTCCTACAAAATCGACAAAACACTACCTTTCTCTTATTTCGACTAAAACAATCATAATCAACCCATAAATCAATGAAATCACACTAAGAATGAGCTTCACATGTGCATAAAAAATGTGTAAATTCCACCCGAATCAAACCCCCCCCAAACTTAAAATGTTGTTTGTCCTCAAACAACTAAGCACTTAAAGCAACGAGGGTGGAATGATCACAATGGAATATTCAATGCAAATCACACATGTAAAGTAAGATGTGTTGGGTCTCTTCTTCAAAGATCTTTCTCAATGATGGTCATAGGCTCATTATTGCAATTCACACTCATAGATCAAAGATAACACAAGTACACAACACATTGTGAAGGGGAAACAAAATTCAAATGCTTAAGCTCTCTACTCACATGATAGAGTGTTTCTCTCAAACACACAAACAAATTGAGGATATAGGTGTACTCAACAACCAAGTTATACTATTCAATCACCATAAGCTTGCCCACATTCTACTTTCTACACCACTCAAGTATTCAACAATGTGATCAATAGGACTTAATCAATGATGTAACATTGGCTCTTTGGACAAGGTGGGATGAATTTGGGAATTGTGACTCTTCTAGTGGAGGACAAAGCTAGTTGTTTTACAATTTGTGTTTTCACTTTCAAAGCTTACAAACTCTATCCTCACTTTTCCTTTTCTTTCTTTTTCAAGCATTCATCACCTCATCTTTTTTAACCAAGTTTCTTTTCAAGCTCTTGGGGCTCTTTGTCCCTCTTTTCTTTTTCATTAATTTTTCTTTTTATCTCTTTTCATCTTTTTTTTTTCTTATTCCAACTTTTCCTTAAACCAAAGATATTTAAGCACATGTTTTTCCACTTTGTCTTTTATCCCCCACTAAATATAAGTATCAAAGGCTCTAAAAGGCTAAGTGGTTAACATTGTAATTTGTCAAGAAAATGAAGAATTAGGCTCAAAGGGCTAACTACGGAAATTTGCTTTGGTTTTTTTGGACAATTTGGCTAAGTGACTTTTTCGAACAAGATGACCTATATCATATCACAAAGTTTCACACAATCATGCTTTCAAACAAGAACTTGGGCAAGTTCTAGGATCACTAGCAATAACCTAATCCACTCTCAAATGAACTAAACTGGATTAAAGTTCGATTTAGGGTTCAATTCTCACCGGTTTATTCAATAGAACTTTCACATTCATCAAATGTCCCCCAAACAACAACACATCATGCACTCAAAGCATCAAAGATCAACAAATATGAACACAACATGAACACTACTATCCATCACCAATCATGCATACATTCAAAGCATAGAAATCACCACACTACTCAACTATGGATTCCATTGATTACCCATGCTCACATTTCACCATAAATCCACTACCCAACGCATGATCAAAACCAACTCAAAAAATATAAGCATATGAAAGCTAAGTGTGCGTCGGTGCAAAATGTAACACAAACGAAATGACAAAACAGTGCAAGGGATAACAAATATAGTGAAATAATAAAAGGAAAAATAACTCCCCCATACTTAGAATTTTACTATGTAAACATTCTAATTTGGGGGCTACAAGTTGTTACCTCCCTCCTTGCACATCCCAAGCTCTTCAAAGATCACCATTGCACCATTTGCTCCCTCTTTCCAAAGTTGGTTTTGCTTCCTTATTCCTTCTCCAAAAAGTATATCCATGATGCTCCTCATCCATATCTACAAAAGAGACTAAGCTATCAAAACTACTAAAACAAGAAAAACATGAAAGCAATAAAACCTTGGGTTGCCTCCCAAGAAGCATTATTTTTAACATTATATGCCGGACGGTTTCTTTCTACTTTCAAGCCTCATCCAAGTGAAAAGACTCCACCATTCGAAGTTGTTCATTTTCGAAGTAGTGCTTCACTCTTTGACCATTCACCACGAAAGTTGCTCCATCTTTACCAACAAGCTCCACATTTACCATGGGCGTCACATTCTTAATCACAAAGGGTCCCGACCACTTTGACTTCAACTTGCCCGAAAAGAGCCTTAGCCTTGAGTTGAACAACAAGACTTGTTCCCCCACTTGGAACTCTCTCCTCTCAATCATCTTGTCATGAAACTTCTTGGCTCTTTCTTTGTGGATCTTGGAGTTCTCAAAGGCCCCATTTATAAACTCATCAAGCTCATTGAGCATCATCTTTCTTCTTTCTCCGGATGCCTTAAGATCAAGATTCAACTCTTTAATGGCCCAACGAGCTTTACATTCCACTTCCACGGGTAGAAGACAAGACTTACCATACACAAGTTGGTAAGGAGATGTGTCCAAAGGTGTCTTGTAAGCGGTTCGATATGCCCAAAGAGCGTCATCTAGCTTGATGGCCCAATCTTTCCTTTTTATCCCAACGGTCTTCTCCAAAATTTACTTCACTTCTCGATTGGCAAGCTCCGTTTGTCCATTAGTTTAAGGGTGGTAAGATGTGGTCACCCTATGCTTCACTCCATATTTTCTCAAGAGTTGATCTAGCCATCGGTTGCAAAAGTGTGAACCACCATCACTCACTAGTGCTCTTGGAGTGCCAAAACGAGTGAAAATGTTTTTTCTCAAAAAGTTGAGGACTACCTTGGCATCATTTGTAGTGGTTGGAATGGCCTCAATCCATCTAGAGACATAATCAATGGCCAAAAGGATGTAAGAGAATCCATGGGAAGTTGGGAAAGGTCCCATAAAATCTATTCCCCACACATCAAAGAGCTCCACTTCAATCACATTCTTAAAAAATTCACAATCTCTAAAGATGGATGGCCAATAAAAACCACTTTGAAGAACTTTGCGGGCCGTCCAGTTTGCTCCAAAGTGTCCTCCATAAGGGGATGAATTGCATTCATCAATCACTTTCTCCCACTCCTCTTTCGGTATGCACCTTCTCATGATCATATCCGAACACCATTTAAAGAGGAATGGATCCTCCCAAACATAGTACTTGACATCATGGTAAAACTTCTTCTTTTGATGGAATGAGAGATTTGATGGATATGTTTCGGTGGCTATGTAATTCATAAAGTCGGCAAACCATAGACATGCTTCCTTGATAGCAAGAATTTGCTCATCGAGAAACCACTCCTGGATAGGGACTTGGACATTTTTTTCCTCCACATTCTCAAATCTTAAGAGATGATCCGCCACCACATTCTCACACCCCTTTCTATCTCTAATTTCCACATCAAATTCTTGCAAAAGAAGCACCCATCGTATTAACCTCGGTTTAGCCTCCTTCTTCTCAATCAAATACTTGAGGGTCGTGTGATCCGTGTACACAATAGATTTTAGCTCCCACCAAATATGCTCTAAACTTATCAAAGCTATAAACCACGGTTATCATCTCTTTCTCCGTTGTGGTGTAATTCCTTTGAGTTGGGTTCAAAGTTTTGCTTGCATAGTAAATCACACGAAAAAGCTTGTCTCTCTTTTGACCCAAAGCTACCCCAACGGCATAGTCACTAGCATCACATATGACCTCAAAAAGTTGACTCCAATCGGGTGTCACCAACACGGGAGCCTTGATCAAGGCCTCCTTCAATATCTCAAATGACTTCACACAATCTTCACTAAAAATGAAAGTGGCCCCTTTTTCCAACAATGAACACATTGGCTTAGCTATCTTCGAAAAATCCTTGATAAATCTCCTATAAAATCTGGCATGCCCAAGGAAACTTCTCACTGCCTTCTCATTTGTGGGTGGAGGTAACTTCTCAATCGCCACAATCTTTGCTCTATCCACCTCTAGTCCCTTAGTCGAGACCTTGTGCCCAAACACAATTCCTTCCTTCACCATGAAGTGGCACTTCTCCCAATTGAGCACCAAGTTAGTATCTATGCATCTTTGCAAAACACAAGAGAGGTTACGTAAACAGGTATCAAAAGAATAACCAAATACGGAAAAGTCATCCATAAACACCTCCATTATGTTTTCAATCATGCCATGAAATATAGCCATCATACATCTTTGAAAGGTGGCGGGGGCATTACAAATCCAAATGGCATTCTCCTAAAAGCAAAAGTATCATAAGGGCAAGTAAAAGTTGATTTCTCTTGGTCCTTAGGATCAATCAAAATTTGATTGTATCCCGAGTGACCATCAAGAAAACAATAATACTCGTATCCCGCCATTCTATCAAGCATTTGGTCAATAAAAGGCAAAGGAAAGTGATCTTTCCTAGTGGCATTGTTCAACATGCGATAATCTATACACACTCTCCACCCCCACAATGGTCCTGGTAGCAAGTATCTCTAAGGCTTCGGTTGTAACAATAGTCATGCCCCCCTTCTTAGGTACCACTTGTGTTGGACTCACCCACTTACTATCAATAATGAAAAAAATTATGTCATTATCTAACCACTTCAACACTTCTTTTCTAACTACCTCTTGCATGATGGGATTCAATCTTCTTTAACCTTGGGCTTTAGGCTTAATAGACTCATCTAGCCTAATTTTATGCATGCAAATATGAGCCGGTATACCCTTCAAAACCGAAATATCCCAACCAATAGCCAACTTATAAGTTCTAAGCAATTTTTCTAACTCAATATCATTCAAGTGCGAAGAAACTATAACCGAAAAGAGGTCACCTTGTTCAAGAAATGCATATTTCAAGTGATCCGTAAGTGGTTTCAAATCTAGCTTCTTCCATTTTTCTTGAGCTTTCGGTTCTTCCTTAGCTCCATCCTTTGGTGCCTCCAACGAGAAACATGAGGGCCAAGTGTCAAGATTTTTGTTAGGAAATCTTTGACACCCTTCAAGAAACTCCCCCCCCCCCCAACTTGGCTTCTCGTCGTATCTCCATGAATTTCTCCTCACTTTTGATTGGAAGCTTCTGTGACACATCAAGAGAGCAAATATAGTCAAATAAATCCACATCATTAAGCTCATCAAAATTAAAATCAAAAGGAGTAAGAGAAGGTGAAGTGATAGAATTTCTTATGCAAAAATCAAGTGGATCTTTTGAGTTGCTTTTTTACATGTGCATATCCGCATAAGCTTTAACACTATTGATCATGTTGCACTCGAAGCTCTCATCCTCATCATCCCGGAATTTGATAGCCTTGTAAATATTGAACAATACTTTCTCATTGTTCACTTGAAGCTACAACTCTCCCTTCCTTACATCAATTATAGCCCCTCTGGTTGCCAAAAAGGGCCTTCCCAAGATCAACGGGATAAACTTGTCCTCCTCCATATCCAAAACTACAAAGTCCACCGGAAATATGAATTTCTCAACTTTGACCAATACATCCTCCACTATACCCAAAGGGTACGTCCTAGACCGATGCGCCAATTGGAGGCTCATTGTAGTTGGTGTTAGGTCTCCCAAGCCAAGAGTCTTGAAGATGGATAGAGGCATGAGGTTTATACTAGCTCCCAAATCACACAAAGCTCTAAACGTCCCTCCATTTCCAATGATGCATGGCAAAGTGAAGGATCCGGGGTCCCTAAGCTTTGGAGGTAGCTTAGCTTGGATTATGGAGCTACACTCTTTGGTTAAGTGCACCGTCTCATACTCCATCATTTTCCTCTTGTTTGACATCATTTCTTTCAAGAACTTGGAATAATGGGGCTGAAAGTGTGCGTAGGGTGTATGAAGTGTTTAAGTATAAGTAGATAAATGTTGCACAGAATGTTGAGACAAATAGTGCAACACTGACTCTAATAGAATATCAGAAATTTAGATACACAGCGGAAGACTTGAAACACTAAAAACAAACAAGACACAATGGAAATATTTTCACATAGATTTTATAAATAAAAATCTATGTCTGCCTTATGGCGTAAATCAATACTTATCTTCAAGTACAAATGTTGTGTGAAATGTTACAACAATAACCTTCACAACGAAACTACAAACGAGGCAGGTGCCATGTTTTGAAAACGATCTAAGTGTATAAGATTACACACTGTCAAAATGCCTAGTCTATCTATGATTACACTCTCAATAGATAAGAAGACACACAGTCATACGGGTGGGATACTTCGTATGATCTAAAATGTAGAACTATTGGCCAAAAATCCTAACAGGGATGAACGTTCGGTCTAGGATATTGCTCGAATATAACACGCTGAATTATGAAGTCTTCAATCGGTATTTATAGATGTGGGATACGAATTCTAGAGGCTTCCACATTGAGGTCCTATTTTTTAGGAACTCAACTTCCACAACTTCCATGATCTTTCTAGATCCTTCTTGCATGCTCCAGGTCGTTCTAAATGGTTCCAGGCCGCTCTAGTATGTTCTCCAATGTTCTGGAATCTTCCAGGTTCCAGATCCTTGTAGAAGCTTCTAGATCCTGCCAGAAATGCGACAACATTTAGATCAACATTTAATGTAGCATTTCAGAAAAGAGTTAGAAAAAATCTCGGAAGGTCAAATTAAGATGTTGTTGATAATGTTAAGGCATTTAAGAGTTAACAACATCTACAGGGGCATTTGTTCAAGAGCTTCGGCGAAGGGAATATTGATGAGTACAAGGTCGATCCCACAGGGAGGTATAGTGTAAAAGTGTATTTTGTCGATTGAATTCTAAATAGACGTGATCGATAAGTTTGAAATGTAGCAATTACCCATAATCATCTACCAATGTGTCACAAGTAAACAATAAAGAGTAATAAGGAAATCGATCAACAAATGCTCATGCGAATCACGAAAACGAGAAAAATACGGGTAAAACTCAAATAACAGAAGATAGGTTCCAAGGCACATGCAATACTAGTGAATCCATCTATGATTAACAATGTACTCAAGTGGTGTTGTGCTTTTTCTATAAGATTGATCACAAAATAATGAGTTAAAAGTCTTTTCTATCCAATTAACCCAAGAGAAATATAACACAACCTAGTATCTCTACCTAGATTGCATCATAAAACCCAATTAAACACCTAAGATCATCACACATCCTCCTAATCATTGATCATCTCTCAATTTCACAATAAAATTAGGTCAAATGCTTGCAAGCAATCAATCAATCAAAAGAGATTTCTCAATCCAATTTCAATTAACTAATATCAACACATCACTATTGTACACTAATGACATGATTGGAAGTAAAAATCAAACATTCAAATAGAATTAAGCTACACAAACAACAATTAAGCAAAATACTAATTCATAAACATCATCAAAAGTATTTACAAGGTCCTAGAACCAAAAGTGTTCTAGCCAACAATCAACACAATCCAATTAACACAAACTAATTAAATAAACAAATAAAAAGAGAGAGAAAGAGGAAGCTTAGTTTAATGGATGATGGGTAATTGAATTCCAAAGCTCTTGGTGACTTCCTTGCTTGATTTGATGGAGAATTGATGAAGAAGATGATGATTACCCTCAATTGTGTGTTTATATGTGTAAAAGTGCTTGATAAAGGGGTTAAGTCTTTTGAATTCAAGAATGGGGGTATTTATAGTGTTGGGGTAGGTTTTAGGAATAAGTTTTGCACTTAGGTCCCTTAAAAAGGGTGAAAATGTATAAAAACCGTCGAGAATATGGGTAGCTCGGCCGAGTCGGGACATGGTGGTGTGGTCGAACTCGGCCGGTTCTGAGCATTCGGCCGAGAAAATTTTCTCCTTTGCTCGGTCGAGTTGCTGCTCATACATGTTGCAGGTCATGGCTCGTGCTCGGCTGATTCTGTACATTCGGACAAAAAATAAATTTTTCTTCCACTCGGCCGGGTTGGCTAACTCGGCCGAGTTGCTGGCTATCCTAGTTGCAGGTCTTCACTTGTGCTCGGTCAAAAAATGAATTTTTTCTTCCGCTCGGCCGAGTTGCTGGATGTCTAAGTTTGCACCTCGAACTTGTTTTGTGTGTAACTTTTGCTTCCGACCTCCAATCGACTCGATTCTTTTTTACATTCTACTCCGTTTTTCGAGACGGATCCAATGGTGCACTCCTCTTTTTGGTCCAGTGAATTGTGGTAGGTGTTTTGCTCCACAAATCCTTCGTTTTTCCTACAAAATCAACAAAACACTGTCTTTCTCTTATTTCGACTAAAACAATCATAATCAACCCATAAATCAATGAAATCGCACTAAGAATGAGCTTCACGCGTGCATAAAAAATGTGTAAATTCCACCCGAATCAGTCAACAACTTACACAGTAAATGAACATTTTTATAAGGTCGATTTACACGGTTTGAATTTGTTCCCAATTTTATTTTATTTTTGCCTTTTTTTTAATTGAATAATTTGATAAAAACGACCACATAATATTAATGACAATTGATATATAATATTAATGACAATTGATATAAATTGTAGCTAAAAAATATTTTCACATTTTATTAATGTTACACATTTTATTAGTTACTACTTGCACTTTTATTATTATTAATGTTACACATGTTTGTAATTAGTACTTGCACTTTTATAATCTAGAAAAATAGGTGCTAATTTTTTTTTTTTAAAGTGTTATTAATGTTACACATTTTATTTGTTACTACTTGCATTTTTATTATTATTAATGTTACACCTTTGGTAATTATTCTTGCACTTTTATAACACAAAAAAATATTTGCTAAAATAAAAACAAATGCAAAAATATTGCAACAGTGGGACTTGAACACGCAATAGTGTAATCCCTCTATTCCACTATAAATTTCTCATTTTTTATTTTGGGATGTCTCACAATAACTTTTTTATTCCATTTTTTGCAAATTATTTTGTCTCTCCCAATAACATCACTTCTACTTTATCTATTATTTTATCAAACTTCATCTCATACTAATATATTATTTTATCTTTCACCATCACATCACTTGTACTACATCTATTATTTTATTATATTTTTTAATCAAAACATCCAAAAGAAAGGGAAAACTTATAGCGGGACGAAGGGAGTACTAAAATAAGTATTGGACTACATTGGACCGCAACTTGATTTCTATAATTATGCCTTCTTTAAAATACCTATTCGCGTGTTTGTTTTGTTTTCTGCACTCGAGTGCACTGCAGCCTCACTCTATTTTAGGTTGAATTTGTTATAATATTTTTTATCTTTACATATTTTTGGTCGTAGTATAATATTTTATATTATATTATTATTACAAAGTTAAAATAGGATACTCACTATGTTCATAAAAAATGTGCACATTTTTTTAACACATATTTTAAAAATAATTTATATTTTAATTATAGTACTCAATTGTGAAATAAAGAGTATTATTGACACCTCATCAACTTTGTTAATAAATAGAAAAAATATTAAAAAATAAGTACTTAAATAGAATGAGCATATATTTTTTATGCACTATTTACAAACACCTCTACACAAAAATACCCCTAAATTGATTCTTAAAAAAAAAAAAAAGCAAGAAGTGGCTATAAACTAATAAAATACACATGAATTTTTTTTGTTATCTATATTACTAATCTTGTATTTTCATTTCTCAAAATTCATGTTGTATATTTTACCAATATAGGGAAAAATATCAAAATACGTTTTGTAATTGATGTAATTAAATTTTACTTTTCTAAATTACATTCTAAGATGTCCAATTTACATTCTCTTTGTCTAATTTACATCATTTTTTATCTAATTTACATCCTTTTGATCGAAAAATTAGAATTTTAACCAGAAATCGACACGTGCGACTCGAACGTGTGATTGAAATTGGGCTTTCGACAGATTTGGTGACTGAGTGACACGTGTAATAAAAATTGTCACATCATCATATCCTCTCTTACAAATTTAAACAACAATTTTTATTTATAACAAATGTTTTAAAATACACCGACAAAGCTCAATTCGATGGCCCCTGATAAAAAGAAAAAAAAAAAAACTAAACTCGACGGGATTTACAAATAAAAGGAAACAAAATTACAGAGCAAACATGCAAACGACACGATCCAATCAAATACAAGAAGACTTCACTTGTACGTTTGCTCTGTAATTTCGTTTCCTTTCATTTGTAAATTCCGTCGAGTTCATTTTTTCTTAGTGGCCGTCGAGTTGAGTTTTGTGGGTTTATTTTGAAACATTAGCTATAAACATAATATGATATTTATATTTGTTAAAGAGATATGATGATGTGGCCATATTTTTAATTACATGTGGCAGCCAGTCACCAAATTTGTTGGAAGTCCCAATTTTAAACACACGTTCAAGCCATTCGTGTCAGTACGTATTTTGAAAATTTTCAAGATATAAATTGGACACCTTCGTATTTTGAAATACTGAAAACATACAAAATTTAAAATAGAATCGATCAAGATTACCTGACGTATTTTTAAATTTTCCTCCAATATTCTATTTTGATGTCTCAAATCTCAATAATGCAATTTGTGTTGCAATAGCTTTGTACATCTAACCACAAATGAGTAATATTAAAATAATAAAAATAAATATGAGGGTATTAAAAGGTGGGATCATTATCAGTCATATACACCAATTTTTTAAATAAAACAAACCCACTAAAAAAAATGTATTAAAAGGTTTGATCATTAATGGTAATTTGTTATCATCAATCAAATACAACAAATTCTGAAATAAAATAACCAACACATTAAAAAAATGAGAGTATTGAAAGGTGGGATCATTAATGGAAGTCTGTTAAGAAAACAAAAACTTTGGTCCTATAAATCATTTTAATTTTATAAAATACATCTTATAATTTTAGTCCTTTTTTAACTAATTTTAGTCCTTTAAATTTAAACTTATCGAAAAACTCTTAACTCCCCGAAAATTTTGGGGGCTCCGGCCACATATCCAATTTTGGTCTTTTAAGTATATTAAAATCTGGCCTTAAAAAAAAAAGTATATTAAAATCTGAAAATTTTATAAAATTGAAAAAAAATGATTTTTTATTGTATATTTTTATAAAACATCATTAAAAATATTTTTTTATAATTTTATTTCACATAAAAACACGACCATGGAACATTTGAAAATAATTCCTTTCCTTCAAAACCGGAACTTTTTTGGGGTTCCCAAGCCCCCGACAGTTCCAGCTAAGGTAACTCATTGGGTCTGGCGGGGCTGCTCCTCCGCGGCCGCTGTTGATGTATCAATCATAGGGCCTGATGGGGTGCACGTGACGGAGATTCAAGGGGTGGTGAAACAAGTGTTTCTTTCCTACTTTGAGCGGTTGTTTACGGCTTTAGAGACCTTATATATGGAGGAGGCTATATTAAGTTTGTTGAGTGCAGAGTGAATGAGGATATGCATGATTCGTTGTCTCTACCGTTCACGGAGGCGTAAGTTTCCAAAGCCCTGTCTCAGATGCATCCTACTAAGGCCCCGGACCCTGATGGTATGCCTGCTATTTTCTTTCATAAATTGTGGGATTTTATGGGTCCAGCTGTTGTGTCTTCTGTTCTTAGTGTCCTTAATCATGGGGGTTCTCCTGATGTTGTGAACAATACTTTTATTGCTTTGGTTTCTAAAAAGAAAAATTTGTTGCTCCCATCTGATTTCCGCCCAATTAGCTTGTGTAATGTGATTTATAAGATTATTATTAAAACTGTGGCCAATCGCTTAAAACCTTTTCTTTCTTATGTTATTGACCCATGTCAGTCTGCATTTGTGTCTGGTCGTCTGATTACTGATGATGCTCTATTAGCTTTTGAAATCTTCCATCATATGAGACATAAATGTGGGTGCTGGAAGTGGGTATATCTCAGGAACCACTTGCTGATCAGTTTCAGAGTGGGTGGTGGAAGTGGGTGTGGGCGTTAAATGTGGAACCGAAGATTAGAGTTTTCTTGTGGTGAATCTTTCACGACATTCTCCCTACGAATGTCAATCTAATAAGTCATTTTATTGATGTGGGTCTAATGTGTACAGGATGCGAAGGGGAGATTGAGACGGTGGAACATGTGGGTCGTGATTGTAGTTGGGCTTGGAGATTTTGGGAAATAGCGGGCGTCACTGAGTTTGGATCGCCAGATCAATTGCTAGGTCCATGGGTGATGTCTACGCTAGAAGGTGCGAGGGATGAGAAGCTGAGGAATTGGTTCTCAATGCTACTTTAGTTTCTATGGTTTGCGCGCAACTCACGAGTATTTCGGGAGACTTAGTTCACCCAAGAAAGAGTTGTGCATATGGCGGACGAACATATGGCGGAATTCATGAAGGCGGGCATCAATAAGCCGCAGAAACGTCCGCGGCAGAAGGATGATTTATGGGCTCCCCCAACTAGTGATGTTGTGAAGCTAAATACTGATGCTTCTATTAGGATGGATTTGAAAGTAGCTCTTGGTGGAGTGGTAAGGGATGCGCAGGGGAGGTTCCTTTAGTACTTTGCACAGCACTGTGATGTCAGCTAGGAGGTGGAGCTAGCGGAAGCAACTACTGCACGGTGTTGGGAAATTAATTCCCCCAAGGGTAGACGAAAAATAAACAAGAAATAATACAATCACCAACACAAGAATTAATTTACCCAGTTCGTCTTTCGACTACGTCTGGGTCGATGTCAAGCCAGATATTTCACTATGCTTTTCCGGATGCGCAATGATTACAAAGAGAGAACGTCTATTTATAATAGAAAACTTGCCCTAATTAACCCTAAGCCCATTAGGAACAAACTTGCTCCCTACTCCAAGCCCATTAGGAACAAACTTGCCATAATTAACCCTAAGTCTATTAGGAACAAACTTGCTCCCCACTCCAAGCCCATTAGGTTAATTCAGGCTCCACACTCCAACAATCTCCCATTTGGAGACTGAATCCTCCATGTAATCATATCTTCTTAATTCTCCGGTAAAGTCTAGTATGCACTCGAGTGCATGCTGTGCACCCTAGTCCATGTGCACTTTTCAGTTTTACTGACTTACACTTTTGATAAATGATGTTGCACTTTTCAATTATTACTAAAAATATTAGTATACAGTTTAATAATTAAAAAGTGCAACACCATTTATCAAAAAGTTTAAGTCAATAAACTGAAAAGTGCAACATGGACTAGGGTGCACAACATGCACTCGAGTCCATAGCAGACCAACCCTAATTCTCCTCATGTATCCGCATGGCATCGTCAAACCTTAAACTCCTTTTATTTGAGCTAGGGGTGGGAATGGGCCAGGCTACCCGACAGGGACCTACGGCTCAGCCTATTAAAGCTCGGCTCGGCTCGTTTAATAAACAAGCCGGACTCAAGCTTTTCTTTAAGTCTATTTAGTTAAATAGGCCGGACTCAAGCATTTTTGTAGGCCTTTTAAGCCCAACAGGCCGGCCTATTTAACTTTATTTATATATAAAAATATATATTATATAAAAATATAATAAATATATAATACATGTGATAATTAAATAAGGTGAGGAAGTTTAGTATTACTAACTACCCCGTTATTTACATATAAATATATATTATATAAAAATATAATAAATATATAATACATGTGATAATTAAATAAAGTGAGGAAGTTTAGTATTACTAACTAATCGTAATTATATTTTCCTTTGTAATAGTTGAAAAAAATATTTAAGTATTTTTTAAGAACATTTGATAAATGTTATTATTGTTTTTATTTCTTTATTTTGAAATTTAAAGAGTCAATTTTATGATTTGATGTTAATAAAGTGTTTTATGATTTGTTTTTTAAAAAAATTCATTAATAAACTAAAAAGGATTAAAAAGGCCAGGCTAAAGCTTAAAAAAAAGCCTATGATAGGCCACGGCCTAAGAATTATTTAACAGGTCAGGCTTTTTTTTTGTAAAGCCTACCAAGGCCTGGCCCATTCCCACCCCTAATTTTAGCACAAGTCCAACAAACTCCACCTTGATAAAATAAAAGAAAACTCAATTGTCTTCACCGACAAACATGATTCTTAAACCAAAGAACCAACATTCTCAACATAGAGAATACCTACTCCACCATAAGAGTAGAACACTTAGAATCACCCATTCTATGAATTTCTTTCGGCATTGTCTTCATCGACAAACATGATTCTTAAACCAAAGAACCAACATTCTCAACATAGAGAATACCTACTCCACCATATGAGTAAAACACTTAGAATCACCCATTCTAAGAATTTCTTTCGACATTGTCTTCACCGACAAACATGATTCTTAAACCAAAGAACCAACATTCTCAACATAGAAAATACCTACTCCACCATATGAGTAGAACACTTAGAATCACCCATTCTAAGAATTTCCTTCGGCACATGTCGAAAAATACTTGTTGAAATTTATGGTGCAACTTCTAACTTTTGGCATTCCTAGAAGTCCTTCAGCCATCGACAGCTTTCACCACACACCTTGCATCCTTGCCAAACCAATGCACATGTGGTCCAACTAACGTCATCACATCCTCGTTCATAGCACTTGGACATGCCATAAGGATGTTCATATCCTCAATCAGGGGACATCATCTTCTATCACAACGTTAGCAACATTTTCAGAGCCATTTTCCGTCACCGCTCCACCTTGATTAACTTCACCTTGTGTACACCGGATTGTATCAGCAAATCCTTAACTTGCACTTGCCACAAGCTAAAACTGATTATTTCATCAAATTTCTCCATGTCATACTTCATTGCACTCAAAGTCTTTGACATACCGTTTCCCCGCCCTTAAACAATCGTCTCAAAAGAGACCCCCGAACCTCTCTAAAAAATCTTTTCTGATGTGGAAGATCAGACTACGCTGCAACCACAGAGCATACTAAGAATAAATAGAGACTAAACCCGGGCTCTGATACCACTTGTTGGGAAATTAATTCCCCCAAGGGCAGACAAAAAATAAACAAGAAATAAAATGAAGAAATAACACAATCACTAACACAAAAATTTGTTTACCCATTTCGTCTTTCGACTACGTCTGGGGGCGATGCCAAGCCAGGTATTTCACTATTCTTTTCCGGATGCGCAATGATTACAAAGAGAGAACATATATTTATAATAGAAAACTTGTCATAATTAACCCTAAGCCCATTAGGAACAAACTTGCTCCCTACTCCAAGCCCATTAGGAACAAACTTGCCATAATTAACCCTAAGTCTATTAGGAACAAACTTGCTCCCCACTCCAAGCCCAAACAAACTTGCTCCCTACTCCAAGTCCATAAGGAACAAACTTGCTCCCCACTCCAAGCCCATTAGGTTTATTCAGGCTCCACACTCCAACAATCTCTCATTTAGAGAATGAATCCTCCATGTAATCATATTTTCTTAATTCTCCTCCCGTATCCGCCTGGCATCGTCAAACCTTAAACTCCTTTTATTTTAGCACAAGTCCAACACACGGAGGGGGCTGCAATTGGCATTGGCTAAAGGGGTCGATGGAGTGATTGTGGAGACTGGTTCTTATATTGTATTTCGTGCTTTGTGTGAGCCGAGACCGAACTTATCTTACTTTGGCGCAATGGTTCAAGATATTTGTTGGGGTTCGGTGCCGCCGACCGCCACACGTACTCGCGGGTTATACGAACGGGCTCAGACTCGTGTGGAATTCTATCGGGATGTAGTGGAGATAACCTAACACTAAGATGGGTAGCACTTCACCCTTGTTCTCCACTCTCCAATCTCACGTCTACATTACGCGTATCGTCTCATCGTTAATGGAGAGGGTGACCCAATATATAGGAAGGCTGCCAAGAACTAGGGCACCAATAAGTTGGGCCCTTGTGTGTAGGCCCAATGGCCAAAACCACACTTGGGCTAAATCCCAACATTTCTCCACCTTTTTGGTCATCCCCAACTACAATCCACAATCCACAAACAATTTTGTCATCATCGCCCAACCCACTTCCACGTACCTGCAAAAGACAACACACAAAGAAAACACAAAGATTGTCTACGTACGTAGAAGTTAGTTCACAAAGAAAACACACAAAGACAATGCTCCACCTCACTTGGAGCATTCACAAAGATTCGCACAAAGACACAAAGGCACACAAAGACAAGCTCCACCTCACTCGGAGCATTCACAAAGGGAAACACAAAGGCACAAAGACATGATATCATAACGTATACATAGCTCACAAAGACAAAATCACTCCACCTTACTGGAAATGATCTCCAAACACCAAGAAGCAATCTATCATTCATAATCACACAAAGAGAAGAATGCATTGAATAAGCACAAAGAATGCCACAAAGTTCAATAAACATGCTCAAGATACTAATATGCAACTAGATGAAAATGGGGTAGGGGGAAAACATGAAACCACAATGTATGAAGTCATGCATAACACACATACATATAAACACATACTCATAATTCCCACGGAACCAACAAGTATAATCATGCAACCATTCCCCCACCTTCCCACTGGCCCATCATCTACTCATGCATCACAAAGAAATCACAGAGCAACACAAAGATATAAGCACAAAGACAATCCACAAAGAAAATAACCACAAAGACACCAAGCAAGCAAATTACATGCATCAAGAGATTAACCACAAAGCAACTTATAAAAATTGCACAAAGAAACCTCACAAAGATAAATGCATAAAGACAGTCATCACAAAGAAAAATATCACAGAGAACAAGCGGAAGCAATAACATTTACGACACACAAAGACGTAAATAAAATCACAAATAGACAGGACTCACAAAGATATCCTAAAAACTAATAGAGACATAAATTTCCATCAACAAACTTAACCAGAACAAGTCCTGGCCACATCTTTTAAACAGAGTAATGCCAAAATAACTCAATATGCATAAATTAGTACACCAGACAATAACAAGCCAACACAATAACCCATAACCCCATAGGAATAAACTAATCGACTAAAGTAACGATAAATCCACGCATAATCATCATCAGTTAAAACAATTAATTTAAATTAAAGCTACACAACCAGTTACAGTAGCACAATTAAAATAATTGAAATAATTCAAATAAACAACCCCTTACCTTCCTCTTACCAGCAGAGGATGAACCGCCGAAGCCACCGGCGCGACGGCAACAGCAAGGCGGGGGCGCAGAGAAGAGGTCCTCACGACGGCAAGCGGTGGTAGCTTCAAGCGAGCAGAGGCGGCGCGACTGGACGTGCAACGCGGCTGGCGGTGGAGCAGATTCGAAATGGCGACGGCTCCTTCGATTATTGCAGCGGTGACGGCGTCACAGAGACGGCACAGGAACCACGGTGGCGGCTGCTAGGGTTCCGCCCACAAAGATGGCGGCAGACGACAATCCGGTGAACAACTCCGGCGAGAGTTACGGTGGCAAGGCGGCCGACGACGAAACCAGGCTCTGATACCACTGTTGGGTTTCGGTGCCGCCGGCCGCCACACGTACTCGCGGGTTATACGAACGGGCTCAGACTCGTGTGGGATTCTATCGGGATGTAGTGGAGATAACCTAACACTAAGATGGGTAGCACTTCACCCTTGTTCTCCACTCTCCAATCTCACGTCTACATTACGCGTATCGTCTCATCGTTAATGGAGAGGGTGACCCAATATATAGGAAGGCTGCCAAGACCTAGGGCACCAATAAGTTGGGCCCTTGTGTGTAGGCCCAATGGCCAAAACCACACTTGGGCTAAATCCCAACAATATTCTTATGTTGAGTGAGAGCTTTAATTTGATTTCGTTTTCTCAGATAAGGAGAACGGGTAATAGAGTAGCTCATCGTTTAGCTATGTTTGCATGTTCAACCAAATTTGTTTGATGTTGTGCCTACTACTCATATTGAGTCGGACGTACTAGCGATTTTGACGGAATGTACTAGAATATTGAAAATTTGGAATGTAATTAAAATTTGATTGAACTGGATCTGGATCTCGTTCACCGATGAAAAAATAATAATAAAGTGAATAAAAGTCAACAAGTATCAATTTAGTTGAATTTGACCTGATAAAATAAATTTAAGATAATAATGCCTACAATTCTTCTCTTATGATTAAATTTTTATCAACTCTACTAAAATGCTCCTAAAGATTAGGTTATAATCGAATATATAAATTTAAATTGTAAATAAAGTTGCATTTATCTTTAAAAAAAAAATTAAGAACCAATTTATATTGTTACAAGTTTGTCAATTAGTGTTTCTCAAATCAAATCAACTTAAGTTATTTATTTAATCATTTGAAAAAATTTAAAATGTGTAGTTCATATTTTGCTAAACATAATTAAATGCCAACGTCTTATGTAGACCCGATTCCTTTTATAAGGAATTGAGTTGATCAAAAGTCAACTTTTTTTTTAAAGTGTATGTTGAAAAGTATAAGTCATTATAACTAAAAAGTGCAACACAATATTATTTAAAAGTGTAAGCCGTTGTAATTGAAAAGTGCAACACAGTTTTTAGTGAAAAATGTTAGTCATTATAACTAAAAAATACAACACAATATTACTGAAAAATGTACGTCTATATAACTAAAATGTGTAATATAACATTACTAAAATGTGTACATCAATATAACTTAAAATATTATTTTAAAAAGTGTAAGTCGCTGCAATTAAAAAGTATAACGAAAAAATTCAATTTCTTATATAAACTTTTTTTTTTTTTTTTTTGATCAAATTTCTTATATAGACTTAATTCCATAAGAGATCTACCCTAATTAAATTGTTTAGCAAATTGAAATAATTAGAAAGGAAGCAAAAGAGTTGGGATTTGCAAGAGAAGGGACAAAACAAGAGAGTATGAGAACCCTACCTTCCTTACTTAAACTTTGCAAGTTTTTTGGCTTTTTGCACAAATCGATTTCTTGTGAGAAAAAAAAAATTTGATAGAGAGAGAGAGGAAAAAAAAACTTCTCTTGTTAGTATTAGTTATACGTGTGCTACTACTCCATTTATAATACAAAATTATGAATAGTTGAAATAAGTGTGTTCAAAATTTGTTTAGTTTTTATTTTAAAAAATTATGTATTTTTAATGATGTTTTATAAATACAATAAAAATAATCATAAAATTATAACATGTAGAATGTATTTTGTAAAGTTAAAACTTAAAGTATTTATTTTAAAATCACCCAAACTTACAGTCCAAAAAATAACCTCTTTATTATAATCAGTCAAATACACCAAATTCTAAAATAAAACAAGCAACACATGCAATTATAAAAAAAAAAAGAGTACTAAAAGATGGAATCATTAATGGTAGTTTGTTATCATTAAAAAAAATATTAGGGTATTGAAAGGTGAAATTAAAATACACCAATTCTAAAATAAAACAAACAATACATTAAAAACAAAAGATATGAGGATATTGAAAGGTGGGATCATTAAACAGTAGTTTATTATCATCAGTCAAGTACACTAACTTTCATAAGAAGAACAAATACAACTTGTGATCACAACAAGTGATATTTTTCTTCATTATCTTCTCTCTAGATGCATAGTATGTACATACATATGATAATAACTAAAAACAAAAATTAAACTGCAGTACAAAAAAACCTCTTGAGAAGAAAGAGGTGTTATATTCCTTCAAGCTCTTATGATTCTTCCAAGGCAGTTGTCCTTAGGCCTCGTATGCGGCAGGTACATCAACGGACTTTCTGGATTATGGCGTTCGAGCCTGTTAAACAAAGACGAACGACACGTTAATAACACTTCTCATGTCTCTCTGCCTATCCTAACAAAGTGTATGGCATGGCATAACTCACTTGTAATTCAAAAGAAAATGGTGAAGAAAGATGGAAATTTCAATCTTGGCAAGATCATTTCCAGGGCACAATCTGCTCCCACCACCAAATGGAAGGAACTGTCCTGCTCTTGGTGTAAATCCCTACATCAAAACATAAAACTACTTATTTTTGTTTCCTTAGATAAATATTGTCATAAGTTGATTGAATTAGTATGAAGAAACTCACATCCCATCTAGAAGGATCAAACTTCTTTGGTTCAGGATACGTTTCGGGGTCGAAATGAACACTCCTAAACCACACCAAAGTCTTCCATCCCTTTGGAATTGTGTAACCTGAATGAATAGCAATAGATTGGATTTACGCGCTTCATTACTAGATCAAAATAAGAATAATAAACACGAGCATACCGCAGACTTGTACGTCTTTCTTTGCCTCTCTGAACACCACCAGTGAAAATGTAACCACACGAAGTGTTTCATCGATTACCTGTTAACAAAAAATGTGCTCAGTAAAACAAAGTTCGATAATGTAAACCAAAATTGTTTCAACGTACCTTGGAAATATATTCCATTTGTCGTATTTCTCCAAGTGTAAGATCTTTCTGACCAGGTGGCCTGTTTTTCACAATTTCTACTTGCTCTGCCTGAGTTCATGCATCACAATCCAACCATTATTAGTACATCAAATTTATTTCTTAATGGTAATAGTATAGAGGTCTAATCAAAGTACCTTAGCTCGTTCAAATACATCGGGGTGGTTCTGCAGAAAAACTGCAGCCCACATAGTAATGTGTCCAGAAGATTCATGGCCAGCATTCAAGTACATAACCAAGACATCGATGATTTCTTCATCCTTCAATCGCCTACCATTCTCGTCTTCAGCATCCAAAAGAGCATCCAGCATATCTTTCTTCACCGTTTGAGGCCTCTCATTCCTCGACTCCCTTCTTGAAGTTACTATGTCCTGAAGAACAGCCACTAGCTTTCTACGAGCCTGAAATCGCAATAAGCATCATGATTCATGATAACCACAATTTTGTTTAAACTTACAAAGACTAAAAATGATACCTTAAGGGCATAGTAGTAAGCAAATCCTGGTATATTGATTGCCATGGCCCTAACTCCATAGTTCAACGCAGTGTATTCTTGCTCCAAATCCTCCATCACATGTTCGCTCTCCGTGCTCAAGAAAATGTACATTATTATCCTGAATGTGAGCTTTCGGAGCTCTGTTAAGAACTCGATATCTCCCATCCCTGACCATTTTTCTAAAGCTGCTACGACATTTTCTTCGATATATTTTATGTAAAGGGACAATACTTCATGTCCATTCACAGGGGCAGCTGTTAATTTACGCAGACGTCTGTGTTCATCGTCGAATATGCCAACAAACGAGTTCTTCCCAATAAGGGCTATCGTAGAAGCAGGCCATCCAGGCTTGAAGGCTTCATCATCAGTTAGAACTTTTCGACATGCTTCTGCTGTTGTAACAATGATACTAGGATTTCCAAACATGTGTACCTTGTATAGTCCACAATGTCCAAACCTGTAACAAACAATTCAGTTATGAATTATGAATCATGATTGATTAACTGTTATCAGAAAACACAAGTTCTGTTTTATCTTTTACATTTCCTATGAACCATACTAATACTGAAAATCACTTGCATATATAAATTTGATGCTCCAAGAATTTTTTGCTGATTTTTCAATTTTTTTTTCCATTTTTGGGCTTATTATCAATTGAAACATTTTTTTATTGACGGCCTTCCCTAAGTTACATCTTTCACACCAATAAATTGATTATTCCAAGTGTAGGGGGAGTAAAAAAAATAGGTAGGAATTTTTTGTTACACGATGGTGATTATTGCACCACTACGTGTCATTCATCTAGAAGGTACACGGCAGAAAGAAAGTCCATACCGCACCCACAAGACTCCAATAAATAAAAAGCATGGAGGTTAGTGATGTACTAACACAAGTTTCAAAATTGGTGGTACACCCACAAGACTCCAAATGCAAAAGCGTGTGAATTAGTGATATATGTAAGAATACAAGTTTCAATACAAATTAGCATGTTGGAGCTATTTTAGGATATTGAATCACTATTTGACAAAAAAGTGAAATTATTTAAAAGTATAACTAGCGACAAGAAAACTTTAAAGGGAGTTGAGCATTTTGGCTGAAGTTGATGTATTCATGGTAATTTGTTCTTCACAGCAGGATTAGAATCTGAATTAGCCTTTTAAAATCTCAATCAAGAATCCCTAGGGCAGATTACAAACAAAAATCACGAGAGGAGGATATTCAAGAAATCCCTGGGCAAATCGATTTGAAGAATAAAACAGATATGCAGGGGAGAAGAAAGAGAGGATAGAATAAAAATCTGATTATCCCATTTACAGAAAAGGAAAAAAGATAAGATAAAAGGAGATAGTGTTGAAATATCACATCAATCAATCAAAAAGTGCTGAAAAAGACCATTTTTACTACAAGATTCCATTCAACATCACGAATCATGTCCCTGTAGTACAAGACACTATTTTTTGCAAAAAATGAATCAACAGTGGTAAAAAGATCACTTTTCACTTAACACCTATTTTCATGAGTGTGTCCCAGCTCTCCTTGTGGCAACAATGATACATATAAACATGGGAAAATCATTACTACAAGCAACAAAAAGGGTACCTGTTAACAAAAGTGTTGATGAAAGATTCAGGTTTGCCATTCTTGAAAGCTCTGAGAAAGGACCACATGTTGCCAATGAAAGGCCACCCCATATCCCCTGGTGGCAGTTCATATCTTGTGTTTCCCAGTTTACCCTCATAGTACCAGCAGTTTACATTCCTCAACACCCATTTCAAAAGCAAAAAAACTACTAAAAAACACCCCCCACCAACACCCAACAATGCCCACCCCATCACTTTTTTCTGCCTAAAGTTAAGAGGAAAAACAGAGGCAGAAGATGAGTCCCTTTCAAAGAAGTATGATGGTATAAATACTAGTAAGCAGGCAGCAGAAATAGGTAAGGAAAAAACAAAAATGGATTGGAATATAGTGTAGTAAAGAAAAGAAGAGAGAGAAAAGTTTGTAGGGGTAAGAAAGGGGAAAATATTGCCGGCCTAAAATCAACTACTTTTGTCTTGTTGTTTTGTTGAGAGTTTAAGCAATAAAAAATTGAAATCCCAAAGAAAAAATAATTGAAATCCCAGAGAAATAAAAAGGCCTGCAGCAGCGGAAGCGTTTGCTTAATTAGAGATTTGCGAATGTTAATGGAGGCATTTGAATGTGTAAAGAGAAAGGAAAATTACCTGTAATTTCAAAAAGGAAGCTCTTCAGTAGAGCTCTGGAATTTGGAATAAATATATAAACCGACCCAACCCAAATTCAACGTTTATCGCTTTGTCTCGAATTTCCTAATGTTATGATTGGATTAGTAAAAATTCAAATCCAACAATATTAATTAAGGTAAATTTGGACCAAAATTAAACGGGTCAAAATATTATCACTACAAAACTTAAAAGTGCACTCGTTTTACTTTTTTTATGGAAGTTAAATACTCATCCCTTTTTTCCTCTCCCTATAACTCGACGAACCAGGACCTAAGGTCTAGGTAGTGGTGCTCTAACCACTTGAACTATCCCACTTTGTCTGTACTCGTTTTACTACATGATTAAAATATTATCACTATAAAACTCAAAAGTGTACTACTACAAATATAAAAATATTATGAACACTTAATATTTTAGGTTGAATTTGTCAGAATATTTTTTAATATTTTAGGTTGAATTTGTCAGAATATTTTTTAACTTTACATATTTTTTATGGTAGTAAAATATTTTATGTTATTACACATCTTTTTTATACGTGTTTTAAAAATAATTTATATTTTAATTATAAAATAGATTATGGAGTAAATAGTATTATTGATAACTTATCACCTTTATTAAAGTACAAAAAAAATACTTAAAAATTAAGTGCGGAGTATTTAAATAGAATGAGCTAGCATATTCTTTGTACACTATTTACAAAAAACCTACACACAAAAATACCCCTATATTGATTCTTTAAAAAAAAAAAAAGGAAGCAAGAAGTGGCTATAAACTAATAAAATACAGATGATTTTTTTATGTTATCAATATTACTAATCTTGTATTTTCATTTCTCAAAATTCGTGTTATCTATTTTTCTTTTAAATTTTCAGTTTTTCAAAATACGTTATAAGATGTTCAATTTACATCCGTTCTGAAAAAGCTCCCCATGAACTTCGGACACGGAGGTTAAGAAATATTAATATAATAAGTAGATATATAATTAAATGTGAAAAGAAATAGTTACTAAAAAAGAAATGGAAAGCTTTCATTTGGACGAACAAAAAAAGAAAAATTGAATAATTTTCACTTGAACAGAGTGAGTATTTTAAAAAAATGAAAACTTAAAGGATTTTAAATTGAATTGACCAAAGTTACCGGACATATTTTGAAAATTTCCTCCAAAATATTGTATTTTAATGTCTCAATAATGCAATTTGTGTTCACGAATGAGTAATATTCATTTGCTGAAATAAAACAAGCAACACATTAAAAAATATACTCCCTCCGTCCGCCTATAAGCTTCCCATTTTACCATTTTGGTCCGTCCGCCTATAAGCTTCTCATACCCTTTTTGGTAAGTACTTTTTTTTACACATCACTTTATATCTTACTTTTTCTCTCTATCTCTCTCCTTCTTCCAATCACATCACTTGTACTATATTTATTATTTAATTACTTTTCTTAATCTCTGTGCCAAAAAGTAACGGAAAGCTTATAGGCAGACGGACGGAGGGAGTATATATGAGGGTATCATTACAGTCAAATACACCAACTTTTAAAATAAAATAAATAACCCATTAAAAAATAAGAATATTGATAGGTGGGATCATTAATGGTAATTTGTTATCGAGGTTTTTTTATATCTTACTCTCTGTCCACTAAAATTTTCCTCACTTCTTTTTATACATGTTTTTCAAAAATTCATATTTTAATTATAAAAAATATATATGGGATAACGAGTAAAGAATATCGTTTAGAGATACTCAATCTTGTTAATAAAGTAGAAAAAATAATCAAAAGTTAACTATTTAAATAGAATAAACGTATACTTTGTGGACCCAAAAATTTGTCTGAGCAAAATTTTAAAGGACGGATGGAGTATAATTTTAGCCATTTTTTAACCAATTTTAATCTTTTAATTTTAAACTTATCGAAAAATTCTAAACTCCGGAAAATTTGGGGACTCTGGCCAAATATCCAATTTTTGCCCTTTAAGTATATTAGAATTTTGAAAATTTTATAAAATTGAAAAAAAAAAAAAGATTTTTTATTATATATTTTTATAAATCCAAAAATTTATATACAATATTTCACAATAGTCTTATGTGCAATTTGACCCATTCTTTTATTTCTATTCGGTAGCCGATTCCTTCCTCTTTCTGCGCAACTTTCTTCTCTCTTCTCTTCTGGCTGTGTAGCGCTGCTTTCATTAAATTAAAAAAAAAACTTCATAAATTCTATTCTATTCACATTCTCTGTGTTGTGCAGCGCGCTGCTTCCATTAAAAAAATAACCTTCAGAAATTCTATTGTATTCATATTTCTGATCGTGATGCGCTAAAAAAAACTTTAGAAAATCTGTTATGTTTCAGATTTCTGATCTGGGAGAAAAATTATTATTTATTTTTTGAATAAATTTCTGAATGAGAAAAAATTAACAATAATACCACACACACAGATTTATTCCAATTAATTGTTGATATTCCAATTAATTGTTGATAGTTATGTCTTTGTAATTGTAAGGATCCATAAACTATTTAGTAAGGTTATTCCAATTAATTGTTGATAGTTATGTCTTTGTAATTGTAAGGATCCATAAACTATTTAGTAAGGTTGTGTTTTTCGTGTTTTTAATTATTGTTGTTCGTCTTTTTAATGTGAGTATCTCATTCACTCTCAATAATGACATTTTATTTATACAGTAACACATCTTTCTCAATAAAGTAAACACTTGTATTTATATAGTAACACATTTTTCTGTATTACTTTAAGGTCAAATATGTGTTACTCAAAAGCCAATTGTGTGTTACTTGTCTTTACAGTAACACGTATTTGTTTGTACAGTAACATATAATTGTATTTATAGTAACATGGATTAAGAGTAAATTTTTCTATTTTATCCTTCCTTAAATTAATTGTATTAATATATCCTGTGAAAAGTTAATTTATGTGTTATTTGTACTTAGAGTAACACATATTTGGTCTTACAGTAACATATACTCCGTAATTACCTTTATAGTAACACAGACCTGAAACCCGTTATCATGTTATAATTACCTTTATAGTAACACAGACCTGAAACCCGTTATCCTATTAGCCTCCTGCGCGCGACTTTTGCACGATTTTTAAGGAAATATTTGTTTGACCGGTCAAATCCGCTACAGATCCGCGAATTTTGGACCCTTCTTTAAATACACTAATATTTCACGTGAAATATTGTACATAAGTGCGACCCTTTTATAAAACATCATTAATTTTTTTTTAATAAAAACTAAATAAATTGGGTACACATATTTTAACTATTCATAATTATGTTTGTTCCTACTTTCCTATTGACAAATTTTAATTTTATTTTGGCGGAAAATAAAATTTATAGAATATTGGAAATTTGGAATGTAATTAAAATTTGATTGAACTGAGTTCACCGATGAAAAAATAAAATAAAGTGAATAAAAGCCAACAAGTATCAATTGCGTTGAATTTGACCTGATAAAATAAAATTAAGATAACAATGTCTACAATTCTTCTCTTATGATTAAATTTTTATCAACTCTACTGAAATGCTCCTAAAGATTAGGTTGCAATCGAATATATAGATTTAAATTGTAAATAAAGTTGCATTTATCTTTAAAAAAATTAAGAACCAATTCATATGGTTACAAGTTTGTCGATTAGTGTTTCTCAAATCAAACCAACTTAAATCAACTTAAGTTATTTATTTAATCATTTTAAATTATTTAAAATGTGTAGTGCTAAACATAATTAAATTGTTTAGCTAATTGAAATAATTAGAAAGGAAGCAAAAAGAGTTGGGATTTGCACGATAAGGGACAAAACAAGAGTATGCGAACCCTACCTTCCTTTTTTTTTTTTTTTTGAAGTTAGTAGAATTACAGATAGGGGTGTTAAATTACATATCACATTCTCTCACATATTCTCACCTATCCAAACAGTAAATTCTACCAAAAGATCACAAATTTCAGACTCAATCGTGAGAGGGTGGAAGGATCAACGAACAACCGGCATACCTCGAAACTCCGCGATCTAAGAAGATAGCAACGGTCGTGCTACAAACCTCCCAAACCATATAAATACGGACCCAAGGCCTACCAGCTCCAACAACAGGCACAACAAAGTGCCACCATGGGAAAACCCGAAAACGGGAAGAAAACCCATCATAACCAGCGGGGAAAGGAAAATACCACAGTGGGTACAGGGAGAATACCGAAATCAGAAAATAACAGTACAGGAAGAAGAAAAGAAAAACTGATCCTAAACAAAAAGTAGACTAAATTAACATACAAAAAGGGAAAAAAACGAAAATAAAATGGGATCAGATGGATGACTCACCCGATCGGTCACCGTGGCACCGACGGGGAGATCCACCCATTGATCCCAACTAAATTTCTAAAAAAACCACTTCGCCCAACAGAAAGGCGGGACAGCGGCACTACAGGCGGCGCGGCAGACGGCGCCTCTGGAGGCGGTGCGTTGAACGGTGGACGGCTGTTTATCAAGCGGCGCGACGGCTTCTACCTTCTATGCGGAATTAAATGCTGGTTTTGGGAAGCAGAATTGGGGGAGAGGCGGTGGATTTGTTAGGCGGTGGAGGGTAACGCAGGCGGTGATAGACAGCTTATTTTGTAAGCAAAGCTGTGGGTGTAGAGAGAAGGGAGAGGATATTTTGTAGAGAGGAGGGAGAGGATTGTAGAATTTCCAATCCGAACCCTACCTTCCTTATTTAAACTTTGCAAATTTTTTTTTTGCTTTTTGCACAAATCGATTTCTTGTGTGAAAAAAAAAATAAAAAATTGTTAGAGAGAGAGAAAAAAAAAAACACTTCTCTTGTTAGTATTAAGTGTGTTCCAAATTTCTATAGTTTTTATTTTAAAAAATTATATATTTTTAATGATGTTTTATAAATACAATAAAAAAATCATTACTATATTTTTTCAATTTTATCAATTTTTCAGATTTGAATATACTTAATATTAAATATTTGGCCGGAGCCCCAAATTTTTCGACGAATTTAGAGTTGTTCGGCGAATTTAAACTTAAAGGACTAGAATTAGTTAAAAAAGGAATTAAAATTATAAAATGTAAGATGTATTTTGTAAAGTTACAACTTAAAATATTTATTTTGCAATCACCCAAACTTATGATACTAAAAAAAAATCATTTTTGTTATCATCAGTCAAATACACAACTTCTGAAATAAAACAAGCAACACATTAAAAAAATAAAAAAAGGCTTACACTTAAATACACTCGAGTGCACGCCTTACACTTGAGTGTAATTTATTATTATTGTTTTCATATTTCCTTTTTTTCGGTTGATTTATTTTCTCTTTTTTTCTATTGATCGATGGCTTGTTGGATTTGAGCGACGGTTTGTTGCGATTTGTAACTGCTCACTTTTTTTTAGCTCGACTTTGGTTCTTGGCGTGCTCGGTTGCTCCAGCAACTGTGGATTAAGCCGATTTCCGTCTGGTTCTCGTCAATTTCATCCGATTGAGGTGTGGATTTAAGTTCTCGGCTGTTAATTTTGCGATGGATCAACACACAGTGAAGGTGCGATTTCACACACTTGTAGCTCGACTGTGTTTCTCGTCAGCTCGAGTTTTGGGAATTCGGTCGACGATCTTTTGACGGTTTTTCCTCTCCTCGCTTGAGAATTCGCTTCTCTCTCCTCGTTTGAGAGTTAGTTTTAGCCATGGAAGATCAATTTACTACCTTATTGGACGATCATATGTAGTTTGATTTACTTGTATTTTTGTTTACTTGTCTGAGACTTTGCTTTGTTATAAAGGGAAGTGTATCTTTCCTTAACATACCTTTTGGTATGCTTTCTGTTGGTCCCAAGTTGAGTGTAAGATTGATTAAGCTAAGAAAGTCTAGAGGGGAGGGGTGAATAGACTTTCAAAAATCTTTCAAAATATCAGAGTTTTAATGCGGAAATGTGTTCTGAATAGTACTGTTCTTACTGAGTCAGATCAGTACTTTCCAGTTTCAGTTTATACTCAACTTTTATTTATATCTTTACTTATTAAATTCTACTGTTCTTGGTTAAACAAATATTAAACAAATACCAAACAGAAAAGTAAAGAACACAGAATTTATAGTGGTTCGACAAATGTCTAGATCCACTCTCACAATCCCAGTTGTGATGTTTTATTAACTCTTCCTTCTTGAATTTCTTGTGGCTTAAAGTCCCAAGATTAAGACTTTGATCTTGTCGATTACACTTCCAAGTGTATCTTCGATCGACTAGTAATTCTACAAGTAACTAGCACACTTGTTTACAACAATACAAACTGTAAATGAAAAGTAAAACTTCTCTTGAATAGCCTCTGATTTCTTCTCTTCAAATCTGTGGCTCTTCTCAGATTTCTTGATCTCTTCGACTCTGTGACTTCTTCAATGCTTTGTAGACTTGCTCTTGAATGCTTTAGGATCAGTAAATGTTCAGTAGTCTTAGCAGTAGGAGATCACACAGTATTTATAGAACTTAGTATGACAGTTAGCAGTTTGTGAACTAACTCTAAAATTGTTTCTTGTTGTAACTTCCTTTTGTAACCGACTTTGTAACTCCCTTCAACTTTATCCAAGTCAGCATATCTTCAATATAAATTCAGTTACGCCTTAAATAAGTTTTCCAAACTTATTCTTTAATCATAATAACTCAGCACAGTAAACTACTCTTCTTAGTTTTACTGTTCTTAGTCAGTCAGCACAGTTCTCCAAAAATGTTCTGCACTTCTCCAGAATTCTTCTAAGCTTCTCTTCAATTCTTCAAAGTCTTCTTATTCTGAAGTAGTCTTCTGAGTCTTCAATAAACTTGTGATCTTCTTCTAATCTAGTTTTAATCTACTGTTCTGAACTTTACAATGCTGGATACAATAAAATACAACTTTACAATTATAAAACATATCTATACATCAACTAAACTATATACAGATGGTATATCTAAGTCCTATACTATAAGCTGTCTATACAATACAAACATCAGCTTAGTTCCTAAACAGTTCTTATATCAGATCAGTAAACATACTAAGATCAGTATATATAAGATCAGTAAACATATATAAGATCAGTAAACTCAGATTTCATATAACACAATTATATCAACATATAGTCACATATATCATTAACTTCAAGTTATTTTTGGCCATCAAAACATACAATCATCAACTAGAACATTGTTTATAGAATTCATATCCCAACAATTTCCCCCTTTTTGATGAAGCCAAAACTACTTAAATATTAATAGATCAGTAGTTAAGATATATAGTTGATCATAACAATTCATCAATTCAAACATCAGATTAAGATTCATATAAGACCAGATATTATACATACTTCACATAATCACAGAAATATCAAATACAGAAAATAAAGATAAGGTTAAGAAATGTTATCTCTTCAGCATAGTCCTTCATCTTCAATCTTCATTAGGAATTCTGAATGCCAAGTACATCCTGTTCTTGATTTCCATCATGTGTGTGTGATCAGTAATACCTTCATCCTTAATGATCGTAGCAATAATGTTTCCAACTTCTTTCAGATCAGGTTTTCCATCTTCTAATCTTGGAGGATTCCATACAGGTTCTTCTGGACATAAGATCTGGATATCTGCACCAGCAGCCAATAATAATATATCTTCCCAGAAGCCCCTTGCTACATTCATCATGAATTCTTCAAAATCAGCATATTCATCCTCTTTGCTTGAATGATCACCAAATTTCTTCACTATGAAATTAGCAATCTGCCATTTCTTCTTCAGATCATTCCAATATTCCAATTTATCATCATCAACAATGAACTCTGTGTAGTTCTCATCAAGAACTTCTCCAACAGACTTAGATTTCTTTTTCCTTTTTAAAGCAACAACTCAGTTATCAAACTTTTTCCTTGCAGCTTCTGCATCTTTCAGTTTTTGCTTTCTTAGCTGTTCATCAGCTTTCTTCTTTTCAGATAATTCAGCTTTCGTCTTTGCTAACAACTCATTGTGTTTTTCAACGGCTTCGGCCATTTGTTCATCACTTGGCTGACTACTAGCAACTACATGCTTCAGCTTACTTTTAGACCTGGTAACCCTTCCAGTCTCTTCAGCCTCTTCTTCATCATTCAAGATCAGTTTTCTCTTTCTTTTTCCAGAAGAAGATTCAGCAATGTTTTTCTCAATCGTTGCTACATCGTGAGGTTCAGATTCAACAGTCTTTTGTTGTCTTCTGAGATTGATTTTTAGCTTTAAACAAATGATCTCTTCTTTCAGATCATCCTGACTTGCTTTCAGCTCATCTTGACTCACAACTAACTGAGTTTGTTGAGTTTGAGTCTGTTCCATCACTCTCATGACTTTATCTTCCCCCTTTTTGGCTTCATCCTGCCATTCCTTCAAGGGTGTCACAAGCAGCTCAACTTTCTTTTGCAATTCAGCAGAAAATTTCCTTTCTTGCAATCTATGCAGATCATAGATCTTAGACATAGTATGTTCCAACACTTGCTCATATGAATTGGTAGCAGTCAATCTCTCTAAATTCTCAGTAGCTTCTTGAAATTGTTTCAGAGTAACTTCCAGCTTGCTTTGTAACTCTTCATTATGCTTTTTCAACAGTTCAAAGCTAGAGTTAGCTTGCGCTGTCTCAGTAGGAACTGTTCTTACTGTCTCTTGAACATCATCAAGCACAATATTCTCAGCAACTTCAATTGGTGTGTTCTCCAACTCATTAGCACCCAAAGTTTGTTCCTCTAAGACCTCAGTCTCTTCAAGTACAACTGTGTTCTCAAACACCTCAGTTGCATTGGTATCAGCTTCATAATCAGCTTCCATATCAGCTTCATTATCAACATTTTCAACACCAATATCCTCAGCTTCCATGTTGACATCAGTATCAACATTTTCATCAGCAGAATTAATCACAGAATACTTACAACCAGTCAGCCTTTCAATTAACTGTACAACTGAATCTAGAGTGGCTAATTCTGTAAAAGAATTAACACCTGCAGCTTCTCTCTGTTCTTGTTCCCAGTCATGGAACACAGATAAACCACACATGCCTTCTGCTACGATTAACAACTCATTCAGGCCAATTCTTCTAAGATACACCCAAGTGTCTATCCTTAGAAGTTGCTCAAAAATCATAGAGCTGTCATCTAAACCATGAAAACTTTTAAGAAGAGCATTTCTCAGTTTAAATATTATTCTCTCTTCCTTATCACATACTGGATAATCCATCAAGAATACTGAATTTGGTTGAATAATCTCAGTTTCTGGAGAAGAGGAGATCTCAATTGGTTCAGAAGCAGGTGTATGTTCATGCTCAGTAGAGTGATCATGAACTGGTTCAGGAGAAAAATGAGGAGTGGGAGTATGTTGAGGACTCGAATGGGGAGTGGTATGAAATGAAGTGTTCTGAGTGGGTGAGGGAGGAGTGTTCTGTCGAATAGGAGAGTAGTGTACTGATTCCTTAGAACAGGTAGGTTCTTGATCAATGGGTTGGACTTGAATAGGAACAGAATTCGAAGGGGTAAGAGTAGAATCAGCAAGCATTCTCCTAGGTCTAGAAGCACTAACCTCATGTTCTTCAGAACTGTCTCGCACCACAGTTTCAATAAAACGAACTGTTTGCTCTGCTGAGGCTTTAGCCGACCTTCCTCTTCTTAGTCCAGCACTGCTCGGATCATGCCTCGCTTTGGTTCTTCTTTCTGGTTGATCATCATCTGATCGATACATAGAAGCACCAGATTCTTGAGCTTCTTGTTCTTTAGGCAGCACTAAAGGGTGCTCTTGTTCAAAACGAACAGACTCCTTTTTCATCAAGAACTTTCCTTGATGGAATTTTTTAGGATTACTCCAATATGCTTTCTTAATGACTATCTGAGGCAACAAAATGCTCAGTTTGTTTCCGAACCCTAATTTCGACTTGATTGAAAATTCTTCTGAATCCTCATCAAACAACACCTTTTCTTTTTCACTCAGCAACCTTTCAAGAAAGAAACCTTGCCAATCTCCTTGAACACGATCAATGATTGCTGCCATGATTCGGATTTTTAAATTTGATAGAGCATCTTGGCTGTGATGTTGACCTAACAAACACTTTCCAGCAATATCCATTAGAAATTGAAGACCAGTAGGAAGCACCGTCTTCTTAAGATTGTTTAAAGACTCTAGTTCTTCACCCGTCCATTTGCCCACGCACTCTTTTTCTTCTCCTGCCTTATAGGTCAGAATATCCACTGGGCCTTGAGGTAAATCCAACATGATTTCTAGAATCTCTCTAGTTATCGAAACTTTGTGCCCTGAAAGCATTGATCGAACACCATTGTTGTCACCTTCAAGCTGTAAAAAGAATTCCATGGCTTCTGGTTCAAACACCATGTTTGGATATGATTCCAGATACTTCCTGAGCCCACTTTTTCACACATCGTTAGGATAGCTTGATTTTCTGCACTATGGCGACCGCTGAAGTAGATTGCATTTTCCACAAAAATGCCCTTTTCGCGTAGCCAAAATTCTGAATCAAAAGTACCTACAACCTTATTGGATTCACTTAGAACATTGATAATCGTCATTTGAAGAATATTGTAGAAATGTAGAAGATAGAGTATTTAGGCTTGAAGCGATTTGGTGTTATGAGTTTCCAGAAATGCAACGTAATGAAAATGAAGTTAAGAGAGATCGTGTTTAATAAATTCAAAACCAATCTAGGGCTTGGATTGAGTTTATTTTCCATGATGAATGGTTGAAATTGAGTCTCGAAATCCGTAAGTTAAAAAAACTTTCCATATTCTAGAACCATTCTATTTCTTGGAGCCAAATTGTGTTTCATAAATACACCATAACAATTAGGTCAAAAATAGAGGAGTGTACTAATCTTCTCTATTAGTAATCTAAAAATTGAGCAGTTTTTTACTTAGAGTATTCTAAGGCAAAATATTGTTCTGATGCATATCAGCACAGTAGTTTCCAAAAACATTTCACTTCATTTTCTTACTTTTATATTATTGAAATTTACTTATCTGAATCAGCTGAGTAAACCTTTTTGAACATCAGATCAGTTGTTGGGTCAGCACAGTAGTACTCAGATCAGTTCCCAACTTTTCTGATTTCACCTTTTTGATATCAGCACAGTAATCCTCAGATCAGTACTGTGTATCAGATCAGTTCTCTTATGTAGACAGATTAGTAATAATCAAATCATTTTGTAAACAGTTTAATCAGTAGTCAGATTAGTTCTGTAGAAGGATTGACTTTGTAGTCAGATCAGTTCTGTAGACAAAGAAACTTTGTAATCAGAACAGTTCTGTAGACAAGTCAATTCATTAATCAGAACAATTATGTAGACTGATAAAGACTGTAATCAGATCAGATTTGTAGACATCTCAAATCTGAAATCAGATCAGTTCCCCCTTCAGTGGAGAACTCCTCTTATGTGCCTGTTTCACCTTGGTAGAAGTGTTAGTTCATGAGATATAAGTGTAAAACAGTACAAAGTAGTAATAGTATAATTAAATCAATGATCGCATCAAGGTATATACTAAAATGACTTAGTGTTCTGAGTCAACAAAAGGATCTTTAAGAAATCACAGATTCCCCCTTAATGTGTGTTCTCAGTGCCCCTCAGCTTTACCAGCTTCCTCATAGGGATTTAGGTCACTTTAGTAACCTTGTTACCTGTTTTGATGAATGTAGTGGTCTGACATAGGGTTGTCTCTTCTGAGTTTAAGCTTTTGATGTACTGCTCTTAGTTTCTGCTTTATCTTCCTTTGGTATAAGATCAGTACCTGAAATGTTAGTGCAGTTCTATATACATATAGAATCCATGTCTATCAACCCTAAGCTAATGCATAACTCTCTAAATCTCACTTCAGCCAATGGTTTTGTAAAAATGTTAGCTCTCTGAATATCAGTATGGATCTTTTCCATCCTAATATTTTTCTTTTCCACATGATCCCTAATAAAGTGATATCTAATATCAACATGCTTGCATCTAGTATGTAAAACGGGATTTTGTGTGATGGCAATGGCACTATTACTGTCACAATATATAGGTACATTAGATTCTACAATATTGTAGTCTCTGAGTTGTTGTATTACCTGCAGCCATATATTCTGCTTCAGTAGTAGAAGTTGCCACACTAGTTTGTTTCTTTGAAAACCAGGAAATGAGCTTAGTTCCTAAGAATTGACATGAACCAGAAGTAGATTTTCTATCTATTTTGCATCCTCCAAAGTCAGAATCTGAATAACCACTTAGAGATATATCATCATCTGCAGGATACCATAATCCTCGATTAATGGTCCCCTTTAGATATTTCAATATCCTTTTAGCAGCTTCCAGATGACTTTCTTTGGGATTTGCTTGAAATCTTGCACACACACCAACAGAAAAAGCAATATCAGGTCTGCTGGCAGTCAGATAGAGTAGAGAGCCAATTAAAGCACGATAATGAGGTTGGTCAGAAGACTTACCTCTTTCATCAGGGTCCATTCTGTATGTAGGTTGCATAGGCACACCAACTGTCTTACAGGTTTTAATACCAAATTTGTTTAGCAAATTCCTTGTATATTTTGCTTGATTTATAAAAATACCTTCTGGAGTTTGTTTTACTTGAAGACCAAGAAAATAAGTCATTTCGCCCATCATGGACATTTCAAATTTGCTTTGCATGAGTGTAGAAAAGCTTTCACTCAAGGTTTTGTTGGGTGATCCAAAAATGATATCATCCACATAAATTTGAACTAGTAATATGTCATTACCTTCTTGTCTTCGAAACAAAGTTCTATCAACCTTGCCCTTAGTAAAACCATTTTCAAGTAAGAATAGAGAAAGAGTATCATACCAGGCTCTTGGGGCTTGTTTCAATCCATATAGTGCTTTCTTCAACCTGTATACTTGGTGACTATTCACTTCAAAACCAGGTGGTTTTTCCACATAGACTTCTTCAGCAAGTATACCATTCAAAAATGCACTTTTCACATCCATTTGATAAACAGTGAATTTCATATGTGCAGCATAAGCAAGAAACAATCTTATAGCTTCTAGTCTAGCTACAAGAGCAAAAGTCTCATCATAATCAATACCCTCAGCTTGAGAGTAGCCCTGAGCAACCAATCTAGCTTTGTTTCTAACTACAAGATCATTTTCATCCTTTTTATTCTTAAAAATCCATTTGGTGCTTACAACATTATGATCACTAGGTCTATCCACAAGTTCCCAAACTTCATTTCTAGTGAACTGATTAAGTTCTTCTTGCATGGCTATAATCCAGTTACTATCACTTAAAGCTTCATTCACTGTTTTAGGCTCAATGGAGGATAGAAAACAACACCAACAAAATAAAGACTTACTAGGTTCTTCCTGAGATTCAAACAATTGTCTTCTAGTTTTAACACCTTTACTAGAATTACTTAGAATCAGATCAATAGAATGAGCAGACTTCCATGTCCTTCTATTCTTAACAGGAATACTATCATCATTCATATCATGCAAATCATCATGCAGATCAGTATCATTACTTTATGTTAAATCAGCAGTTTTGTCCATAGGGGAGCAGTCAACCAATTCTGGCATATCAGAAGTTTTAGATGACTTACCTTTGTCTTTTACCTTTTCTTGATCTAGGACATTCAGGAAAGGATTATATGTTTGTACAGATTCATATACTTCTGCATCATCATCATCATTGTCGGTTTGAAGCTTTAGTTTGTCAATTTTCTTACTGAGCTGATGATCAGCAGAGTCCTGCACATTCTCATCAAAGACTACATGGGGTGTTTCTTCCACACATAGGGTTGAGTAATTAAATACTCTAAATGCTTTGCTTACTGAAGAGTATCCCAAGAATATCCCTTCATCTGCTTTTGCATCAAAAGCATTTAATTTACTTTTACCATTGTTATGGATGAAACACTTACATCCAAAGATATGAAAATAAGAAACTCTAGGTCTTCTGCCTTTCCATACCTCATAAGGTGTTTTACCATGCACCTTATTAAGAGCACTTCTGTTTTGGGAGTGGCAAGCTGTGTTAATGGCTTCAGCCCAAAACTTCTGAGGTGTGTTAAATTCTGCAATCATTGCTCTGCATGCTTCTTTTAGTGTTCTGTTTCTCCTTTCTGCAACACCATTTTGTTGGGGTGTTCTGGCTGCACTTGTTAGATGTTGTATGCCAGACTTAGAACAGTAGTCAGAAATGTCACAGTTAATAAACTCAGTCCCCTTGTCACTCCTTATTTTGACAATGGGTTGACCCTTTTCAACCTGTAACCTCTTTAGTAGATCTGGAAGAAGTGTTTGTGTATCACTCTTTTTCTATAGAAAGACTACCCAAGTAAACTTAGAATAGTCATCTACTACAATCAGAGTATACCTTCTTCCATTCAATGTGGGAGGTTTGATAGGACCATGAAGATCCATATGCAGGAGTTCTAAGACTCTGCTGGTTGAAAGAGTTGGAATGGACTTAAATGAAACCTTTACCTGTTTACCTTTTTGACGGGAGTCACACATTTGTGATTTGGAATAGATTTCATTTGGAATGCCCTCAACAAGATGTTCTTTAGCAATCTTGTTAATTATCTTAAAGTTCAGGTGGCAGAGGCGTTTATGCCAGAGCCAACTGTTCTCTTTAGGACTCTTAGTGATAAGACAAGCATTCTTAGGACAACTATTCCAATTCACAATGTATACACTTCCTTGTCTTGTGCCAACAAGTAAAACATTGTGTGTCCTTTTGTCTATTATTTCACATCTTCTGGTCTTAAACTGAACTTTGTATCCCCTGTCACAGAATTGAGATACAGATAGCAAATTATATTTCAAACCTTCAACATAGGAGACATCTTGGATTTCAACATCTCCATTCTTGATGAATCCGAATCCTTTTGTGATTGCCATGGAGCTATCAACAAATATTACTTTTGGTCCTTCCTGCTCATGATAGTTAGTAAGCAAGGCCTTGGTACCAGTCATGTGGTGTGAACACCCACTATCTATGTACCAGGTCTCACCCACTGAAACCACCTTTCTTGTATAAGTCCAGTCGATCCTGCAAGATAGTGATCTTAATAATTTAGGTGCCCTGGTTTATTGGGGTCCTTGGGGGTTAGTAGTGAGAGGTACCCAAATAAACATTGAGGATTTGAATAGATGGGACCTCTTCAGTTTTCTTCCATATTTGTCACAAAATAGTACTTTATTAACCATTTCAGAACTATCAGCAGACTTAGGATCTATTTTTCTGAGATAGCCTTTCCTTGGTTCTATCTTTTTTTCAGTAAGATCAGTATGTCTGTAATAGTTTGAATAGGGTCTGAAAGCATGTGGACCATACGGCTTATAAATGCGTTTTGGTCTTTCCTCTCCAATGACATCGAAGTCTACAAGGTTATCAAGAAACAGCAGTCCAAAGAACTACTGCTCTGATACCACTTGTTGGTCCCAAGTTGAGTGTAAGATTGATTAAGCTAAGAAAGTCTAGAGGGGAGGGGTGAATAGACTTTCAAAAATCTTTCAAAATATCAGAGTTTTAATGCGGAAATATGTTCTGAATAGTACTGTTCTTACTGAGTCAGATCAGTATTTTCCAGTTTCAGTTTATACTCAACTTTTATTTATATCTTTACTTATTAAATTCTACTGTTCTTGGTTAAACAAATATTAAACAAATACCAAACAGAAAAGTAAAGAACACAGAATTTATAGTGGTTCGACAAATGTCTACATCCACTCTCACAATCCCAGTTGTGATGTTTTATTAACTCTTCCTTCTTGAGTTTCTTGTGGCTTAAAGTCCCAAGATTAAGACTTTGATCTTGTCGATTACACTTCCAAGTGTATCTTCGATCGACTAGTAATTCTACAAGTAACTAGCACACTTGTTTACAACAATACAAACTGTAAATGAAAAGTAAAACTTCTCATGAATAGCCTCTGATTTCTTCTCTTCAAATCTGTGGCTCTTCTCAGATTTCTTGATCTCTTCGACTCTGTGAGTTCTTCAATGCTTTGTAGACTTGCTCTTGAATGCTTTAGGATCAGTAAATGTTCAGCAGTCTTAGCAGTAGGAGATCACACAGTATTTATAGAACTTAGTATGACAGTTAGCAGTTTGTGAACTAACTCTAAAACTGTTTCTTGTTGTAACTTCCTTTTGTAACCGACTTTGTAACTTCCTTCAACTTTATCCAAGTCAGCATATCTTCAATATAAATTCAGTTACGCCTTAAATAAGTTTTCCAAACTTATTCTTCAATCATACTAACTCAGCATAGTAAACTACTCTTCTTAGTTTTACTGTTCTTAGTCAGTCAGCACAGTTCTCCAAAACTGTTCTGCACTTCTCCAGAATTCTTCTAAGCTTCTCTTCAATTCTTCAAAGTCTTCTTATTCTGAAGTAGTCTTCTGAGTCTTCAATAAACTTGTGATCTTCTTCTAATCTAGTTTTAATCTACTGTTCTGAACTTTACAATGCTGAATACAATAAAATACAACTTTACAATTATAAAACCTATATATACATCAACTGAACTATATACAGATGAGTATGTCTAAGTCTTATACTATAAGCTGTCTATACAATACAAACATCAGCTTAGTTCCTAAACAGTTCTTATATCAGATCAGTAAACATACTAAGATCAGTATATATAAGATCAGTAAACATATATAAGATCAGTAAACTCAGATTTCATATAACACAATTATATCAACATATAATCACATATATCATTAACTTCAAGTTGTTTTTGGTCATCAAAACATACAATCATCAACTAGAACATTGTTTATAGAATTCATATCCCAACACTTTTTTTTTTTATCTGTTATACAACATACCTTTTATTGTCCTTTTTTCGGCTGATTTGTTTTTCTTTTCTTTTTTTTTTTTTTCCTTTTTTTCGCCTTTTTTTTTGTTGTTCCTTTTTTTCGCCTTTTTTTACACAATATTAATAAAAATTATAAGTCAACTGAAAAATGCAACAAAATATTAATAAAAAGTGTAAGTCAATATAACTAAAAAGTGCAACACAATATTACTAAAAAGTGTAAGTCAATATAACTGAAAAGTTCAACACAATATTATAAAAAAATGTATGTCAATATAACTGAAAAGTGCAACACAATATTACTGAAAAGTGCAACACAATATTATAAAAAAGTGCAAGTCCGTATAACTGAAAAGTGCAACACAATATTACAAAAAGTGTAAGTCAATATAACTAAAAAGTGCAATACAATATTACGAAAAAGTGTAAGTCACTATAAATAAAAATATTATTATACAGTGTAACAATTGTAAAGTGCAACACCATTTTACCAAAAATGTAAGTCATTAAAAAGTGCAAGTTGCTACAACTGAAAAGTGCAACATCATAAAAAAAAGTCAATGGTCAACTTAGGTGCACATGGTGCACTTGCACATAAGACTAACCCTTAAAAAAATATATAAGGATATTGAAAGGTAGAATCATTAATGGTAGTTTTTATCATTAGTTAAATACACCAATTTCTGAAATAAAACAAGCAACACAGAAAAAAAAAATATAAGGGTATCGAAAATTGAGATCATTAATGACAGTTTGTTATCATCAGTCAAATACACCAAGTTTTGAAATAAAACAAGTAACACATTAAAAATAAAATAAAAAATATGAAGGTATTGAAAGGTGAGATCATTAATTGTAGTTTATTATCATCAACACCAACTTCTGAAATAAAACAAGCAACACATTAAAAAAAATGAGGGTATTAAAAGGTGGGATCATTAATGGTAATTTATTATCATCAGTTAAATACACTAACTTCTGAAATAAAATAAGCAATACATTAAAAAATATAATAGGGTATTGAAAGGTAGGATTATTAAGTAGTTTGTTATCATCAGTCAAATGTACCAACTTCTAAAATAAAACAAACAATACGTACATTAAAAAAAAAAGATACGAGGATATTGAAAGGTAGAGTTTGTTATCATCTGTCAAAATACACCCAACTTTCATAAGAAGAACAAATACAGCTTGTGATCACAACAAGTGATATGTTTCTTCATTATCTTCTCTCTAGATGCATAGTCTCTACATGCATATGATGATAATTAAAAACAAAAATTAAACTGCAGTACAAAAAAACCTCTAGGAAAGAAAGAAATGTTATATTCCTTCAAGCTTTAATGATTCTTCCAAGGCAGTTGTCCTTAGGCCTCGTATGAGGCAGGTACATCAACGGACTTTCTGGATTATGGCGTTCGAGCCTGTTAAACAAACACGAACGACACATTAATAACACTTTCCATGTCTCTCTGCCTGTTCTAACAAAGTGTGTGGCATGTCATAACTCACTTGTAATTCAAAAGAAAATGGTGAAGAAAGATGGAAATTTCAATCTTGGCAAGATCATTTCCAGGGCACAATCTGCTTCCACCACCAAATGGAAGGAATTGTCCTGCTCTTGGTGTAAATCCCTACATTAATCATGTATAAAAAAAAAAACTACTTATGTGTGTTTCCTTAAATAAATATTATCATAAGTTGATTGAATATGAATGAAGAAACTCACATCCCATCTAGAAGGATCGAACTTCATTGGTTCAGGATACGTTTCGGGGTCGAAATGAACACTCCTAAACCACACCAAAGTTTTCCACCCCTTAGGAATTGTGTAACCTGAATGAATATAAATAAATTAGATTTACGCGCTTCATTACCAGATCAAAGTAAGAATTATAAACACGAGCATACCGCAGACTTGTACGTCTTTCTTTGCCTCTCTAAACACCGTCAGTGAAAATGTAACCACACGAAGTGTTTCATCAATTACCTGTTAACAGAAAATGTGCTCACTAAAACAAAATTCGATAATGTAAATCAAAATTGTTTCAACATACCTTAGAAATATATTCCATTTGTCGTATTTCTCTAAGCGTAAGATCTTTCTGACCAGGTGGCCTGTTTTTCACAATTTCTTCTTGCTCTGCCTGAGTTCATGCATCACAATCCAACCATTATTAGTACATCAAATTTATTTCTTAATGTCTCTTATGGTAATAGTATAGAGGTCTAATCAAAGTACCTTAGCTCGTTCAAATACATTAGGGTGGTTCTGTAGAAAAACCGTAGCCCACATAGTAATGTGTCCAGAAGATTCATGGCCAGCATTCAAGTACATAACCAAAACATCGATGATTTCGTCATCCTTCAATCGTCTACCATTCTCGTCTTCAGCATCCAAAAGAGCATCCAGCATATCTTTCTTCACCGTCTGAGGCCTCTCATTCCTAGACTCCCTTCTTGAAGTTACTATGTCCTGAAGAACAGCCACTAGCTTTCTACGAGCCTGAAATCACAATAAGCATCATGATTCATGATAACCACAATTTTGTTTAAACTTACAAAGACTAAAAATGATACCTTAAGGGCATAGTAGTAAGCAAATCCTGGTATATTGATTGCCATGGCTCTAACTCCATAGTTCAACGCGGTGTATTCTTGCTCCAAATCCTCCATGACATGTTCGCTCTCTGTGCTCAAGAAAATATACATTATTATCCTGAATGTGAGCTTTCGGAGCTCTGTTAAAAACTCGATATCTCCCATCCCTGACCATTTTTCTAAAGCTACTACGACATTTTCTTCAATATATTTTACGTAAAGGGACAATACTTCGTGTCCATTCACAGGGGCAGCTGTTAATTTACGCAGTCGTCTGTGTTCCTCGTCAAATATGCCAACAAACGAGTTCTTCCCAATAAGGGCTATCGTAGAAGCAGGCCATCCAGGTTTGAAAGCTTCATCATCAGTTAGAACTTTTCGACATGCTTCTGCTGTTGTAACAATGATACTAGGATTTCCAAACATGTGTACCTTGTATAGTCCACAATGTCCAAACCTGTAACAAACAATTCACTTATGAATTATGAATCAATATTGATTAATTGTTACCAGAAAACACAAGTTCTGTTTTATCTTTTACATTTCCTATGAACCATAATAATACTGAAAATCACTTGCATATATAAATTTGATTCTCCAAGAATTTTTTGCTGATTTTTCAGTTCATTTCATCTATTTTTCCATTTTTGGGCTTATGATCAAATGAAACTTTTTTTTATTGACGACCTTCCCTAAGTTACATCCTTCACACCAATAAATTGATTATGATTACACTCTATACACTTGGTTCTTGAATATCTACCAGATGTAGGGGGAGTAAAAAAATTGGTCGGGATTTTCTGTTACACGATGGTGATTATTACACCACGACGTGTCATTCATCTAGAAGGTATACGGCAGAAAGAAAGTCCAAACCGCACTCACAAGGCTCCAAAACATAAAAAGCATGGAGGTTACTGATGTACCAACACAAGTTTCAAAATTGATGGCACACCGCACACCCACAAGGCTCCAAATGCAAAAGCATGTGAATTAGTGATATATGTAGGAATACAAGTTTCAATATAAATTAGCATGTTGGAGCTATTTTAGGATATTGAATCACTATTTGACAAAAAAGTGAAATTATCTATAAGTATAACTAGCAACAAGAAAACTTTAAAGAGTAGGACGATAAAGAAAGAGATCTCATTTACAGAAAAAAAAAAAGATAAGATAAAAGGAGATAGTGTTGAAATCTCACATCAATCACAAAGTGATGAAAAAGACCATTTTTACTACAAGATTCCATTCAACTAATAATATGGACCATCACGAATCATGTCCCTATAGTACAAGACACTATTTTTTGCAGAAAAATGTGATCAACAGTAGCAAAAAGATCACTTTTTGATTAATTATATGCAACTTTTCACTTAACACCTATTTTCATGAGTGTGTCCCAACTCTCCTTGTGGTAATAATGATACACATAAACATGGGGAAATCATTACTACAAACAACTAAAATGTGTTAAAGGTACCTGTTAACAAAAGTGTTGATGAAAGATTCAGGTTTGCCATTCTTGAAAGCTCTGAGAAAGGACCACATGTTGCCAATGAAAGGCCACCCCATATCACCTGGTGGCAGTTCATATCTTGTGTTTCCTAGTTTACCCTCATAGTACCAGCAGTTTACATTCCTCAACACCCATTTCAGAAGCAAGAAACCTACTAGAAAACACCCCCCGACACCCAACAATGCCCACCCCATCACGTTTTCTTGATTATGGGCCTAAAGTCAGAGGAAAAAGGTGGCAATCAGGGAGAGAAAATGGCTGAAAAACAGAGGCAGAAGATGAGTCCCTTTCAAGAAGTATGATGGTATAAATACTAGTAAGCAGGCAGCAGAAAATCAAAAATAGGTAAGGAAAAAACAAAAATTGATTGGAATATAGTGTAGTAAAGAAAAGAAGAGCAACTATGACAAGAGAAAAGTTTGTTGGGGGTAAGAAAGGGGAAAATATTGCCAGCCTAAAATCAACTACTTTTGTCTTATTGTTTTATTTAGAGTTAGAGAGAGCATGGAATTAGAGGATTAAGGGATTCTCTTTAACCAGTAGAGAATTGCAATACGAAATGGGTTTTGGCTACTTGATGTGTCTCTCTTTAATTTATTCAGACATATGCACTTCAAACAACATCAAACTTAGTACTATTACTTTGATAATTAACTTAAACATATGTATTGTGTATGCATTCGTATTGACTTCATTCACAAAAATTATTATTTCTTTACTCATATAGTATTATGTTCAAAATAATATTACGCGACATATAGAGTAGTAATTTTTTACCTATAATATTACTTAAATGTCTTTCTTTTGAACAAAAAAAATGATTTCACGATTATGCATCTTGGAGCCTCCGCCTATGTGAATGACCTATCTAGTAATATATAAGATACATATTAGGATTTAGGTGTGACAACATAATCCTATCTAAAATCTTAATTTTAGAATTTTATTACAATCATAAAAATTAAAAAAAATCTAAAATGTAATTTTAATAACTGTTGGATTTGATTGAATCAAGTTGAATGATTGAGATTTTGGACGGAATGGTGCCATCACCTAAATATACAAATTTTAAATTTCAGCACACTGTTCAAGAAAACTAAAGTAAGCAGTTTGTACCATTTTATCTTGAGAGAAGTAAAAGTAGATGGTGCAGTGGTAAGTAAGACATCATTTCAAATCACGTGGACCACATACTACTTTTTAATAGAAATATACATTGGTAACTCTAGATCATGTTTTGTAGTTTTAAATAGTAATATAATTTTTATATTATAATTTTGAGTACTATAGAAGTCCACATTTTAGTTTTAAGTAATTTTTCATATGGGTATAGGGTATGGAATATCGTCTTAATTTTAGAATTTGATAGCAATCATAAAAATAAAAAAAATTCTTGAATGTAATTTTCATAACTATTGAATTTGAATGGACCGAGTTGAATGATTGAGATTTTGCACGGAATGGTGTTTGTATATAAATATACAATTTTTTTTAATTTCAGCACACTGCTCAATGAAACTAAAAGTAAGCAGTTTGTACCATTTTATCTTGGGAGAAATAAAAGTAGATGACACAATGGTAACGTAAGGCAGCATTTCAAATCACATGGGCCACATACTTCTTTTTAAAGAAGGGCACATTGGTAACTCTAGGTCATATTTTTGTAGTTTTAAGTAGTAATATAATTTTTAGGTTGTAATTTAGAGTACTATAGAAGTCTCAACGGTAATTTTAAGTTATTTTTTCTATGGGTATAGGGGATGGTATATCGTCTTAATTTTAGAATTAGATAGCAACCATAGAAATAAAAAATAAAAAATCCTTGAAGGTAATTTTCATAACTATTGGATTTGAATGAATCTAAGTTGAATGATTGAGATTTTGCACAGAATAGTGTATGTAGTTAAATATATAATTTTTTTAAATTTTAACACACCGCTCAAGGAAACTAAAAGTAAGTAGTTTGTACCATTATATCTTGGAAGAAGTAAAAGTAGATGGCACAGTGGTAAAATAAGACAACATTTCAAATCACGTGGGCCACATACTTCTTTTTAGAAGAAGGGCACATTGGTAACTCTAGATCATTTTTTGTAGTTTCAAGTATTATAATTTTTAGGTTGTAGTTTTGAGTACTGTAGAAGTTTCAATTGTAGTTTTAAGTTATTTTCCCTTAATTTAAGAATTTCATAGTATAAAAAATAAAAGATCATTGAATGTTATTTTCATAACTATTGGATTTGAATGAATTAAGTTGAATGATTGAGATTTTGCACAGAATGGTGTTTGTATATAAATATACATTTTTTTAATTTCAGCACACTGTTCAAGGAAAATAAAAGTAAGTAGTCTGTATCATTTTGGGTGTGTTTGGTTTGGGATTGGCCCATCCAGATTTGGATGGGCCATCCCCGGCCCCATCCCATCCCTCTCCATCCAAATACCCATTCAAATACTCATCCACCCCTATAATACATCTACATACCTATTTTTATACAATCACATCACTCTTTTTTTCCTTTAATCACTCATTCTCTCTCTTACTTTTCTTCCACACATTTATTTTCTCTCCTACTTTTCTTTCACACATTTATTCTCTCTCCTACTTTCTTCCACACATTTATTCTCTCTCCTACTTGATTTGACATAAAGTTCTCCATCCACACCTATTTTTCAATCTCAATTCAAACACAATTTTTATTCAATTACTATTCATGTATTACCCCATCCATATTTTTCCAATCTCCATCCCCTTCTCATCCACCACCATCCCTAACTAAACAGTACATTTGTGTCCAAATAGTAAAAATAGATGGCACAATGATAAAGTAAGGCAACAGTTCAAATCACGTGGGTCACATGCCTCTTTTTAGAAAAAGAACATATTGGTTAACTCTAAATCCATGTTTTGTAGTTTTAAGTAATATACTAATTTTTAGGTTGTAGTTTTTACTTTTGAGTACTATGGAAGTTTCAATTGTAATTTTAAGTTATTTTTCCTATGGTATAACGTATTTTTACACTTGATTTGTTTTATCTTTGTTTCATTTTTTTTTTACTATTAGTTAAATCTTATTCATAAAAATGTCAATAATTTATTTCATTGACCTCAAAATCTTTTTGGAGCTCTTGTTAATTGGGTGGAGCTTCCGATTAATCGATTATTGTGGACGGCCTACTTGATACTTTTTGTTCTTGCACTTAATTTAATGCATATTTTTAAATTAATTTTTTAAAAAGGTATTTTACTTTAATTTGAAATTTCTACTTTTTTTTTTTTTTTTTAGTATTTTGCAGCGGCAAAACTGTGTCCTCCTTCCTTTTCTTTTTCAGCAATTTTATGTTAATAATGTTCAAAAAAATATTTATATAGATTAGAGCCGGCAGAATGAGGTGTATTAGTATACTGTACATCACGAAAGCAATAATGGACCTTTATTCAAAAAGAATTCCGTTTGAGCATGTCAAATCTGTTGACTTCATCTCCTAATCGCACATATATAGCTTTTCGTGGGAACGGCCGCTAAATATAATCCATACATATTTACTATTTAATTCAAACCATAAATAAGAGACTATATACCTACACAAAAAATTTATATACACGACTTTTCATCAATTATATAATTATAACTCATGAACATATTTTTAAGTAGGTGAGATCTAAATAATAAAGTGGAGTTCCATCCTATGTATGAGTGTATGACTAAGGGTGGATATAGGTAATTAGCCTAGACTTTTTTTAGGAGTTTGACCCTGTCTTTTTAGTTAACATGTTAGGTCTACAAGCGTTTTAGAAATTTATTTAAAATTTATTTAATACAAAAATTAAAAAATACAATTTAATATTTAAAATTATAAATAAATTCACGATCAAAATGAGGGTGACATATATATATATATATATATATATATATATTGTCTTGGGTTTGATGTCAAAGGCACTAATAATACCCATTTAGCAAAGATTTGAATCTGGTCGAACCTAAAGTACGAGTTTTGGTTATTATAAAATATTTGTCAACTATCTAAAAAAAAAAAATGTCAAGTTTTTTAAATAAAAAAGGTAATTTCATTATGGGTAAGCATTATAATAGATATTTGTTATGAGTGAATGGCATTATTCAAATTTCAAATTATTGGAAGAGAGACACATCATCACATTAATTACTACTTGAAAAGAAAATTGAGTACGTCTTTACAAGTAAATGTAATGATTTTAATTATTTGGAGAGGGTTCCAATTAATACATTTGATAATTTTTTCTCATAGAATAAGCTAGTTATGTGAAACTATCTTAGGTAACTTTTTTATACAATTATTTAGGTCACAAATGTAAATTGAGAGGTGTGTGGGTGTTGTGGGGTCAATAGTTTTCTTTTAGATCTTAGATTTTAATTTGTAGTTTTTTTACGTTTTGTTCATTTTTTTTTCCCTAGAACTTGTTTTTTGTCTTGGGTTATAGTTTTTTCAGTCCTTTAGTGTTAGGTATTTTGTATAATTGAAAATTTTCATTCTTTTATTATTCGTAGTTCTTGGTGTGGGAATACTTTAGTGTAAGATATTTGTCTCATTTCACCATCTCATTAATGAAAAAGAACAACAATTTAAAATTGGATCTTTGAAAATTACTGAAATTGTAAGGAGCTTGTTTTCCTTAACAAAAAATTGAACATATCCAATTGAATGGATAGATTTTATATTTAGTTGAGAAATCAAAATTGGGAGGTGGGGGTGTTTTGGGGTGAATTCAATTTGAAGATATCCATGGATATATAGATTTGTGTAATGCCAACAAAATATATATGAATCTAATGCAACCCCACTCTGTTATTCATTTAACGGACACAAATAGATAATGGATTTATGGTTTTCCAATTATATTTTCCTAGTTATAGTGTGCCCACAATTATCAACAAACTCATAAGTAAGTGTATGGATTTGGATACTTCCAAGTTCCAACTCATCACTCACTTTTTTTTTTCCCTTTTTTTCTTATTCAAAAAGCACTTTTATCAAATTAAGAAGATCTGTATTTATGGACAAATGTTACATTCGTTATCCCACTTTCTTCCAACTGAGAGAAGATGTGTTTTCTGGTTGATTTATTTCAAGTTGAAAATTAAATCACAAGTTGAAAATCTTGTGCGTTAAAATATATTAATTGAATTGTTTTGATCATTACATTTTTTTTTCCTTCTAACATCATTCTGATGTTGTACAACTACTAATCTTTTTTTTTTGTTTTTTTAATAGAAGCACAACATTAATAATGTATCAACATGTAGACAATTAATTCTCTAAGGGATGTTTCTTTTGGGCTTTGGGTGGTTTTAAAAACCAGATTTTTGAAATCCTGGTTTTTGAAATCCCGATGAATAGTAATATGGGTGTTTCTTTTGGGTTTTGGAATAGTGAAGGATTTAACTTTATGTCAAATCAAAGTTGTAAAATTGAATGAGTTTGTATTATTATATTATTGTTTGGTGAGATTATAATGATTAGTTGATTAAATGTATTATATTATTGTATTATTATATTATTATAGTATTATTATATTATTGTTGAAAAAGAATATAATGATTGGAGTAATATTATATAGATATAACTTTATGTCAAATCAATATGTTTGATAAGGGTGGTTTTGAGTGGATTTTGAAAACCGGTTTTTAAATTCCGAAGTAAAACGGGTTTTGGATCTTGAAATCCAAAACCTGGTTTTTAAAACAAAAAAGAAACATCCCCTAACAAATTGGAAACGGGGAAATCAAATTTCCATTCTCATTCACATTGAAAAATTTACAACCAAATGTTACAAGATAATATTGTCAAAAATTTGTATGACACTGTTTCATGTATAATGAGACAAGTTAATTTTGACTAAAACATATTTTAAAACAAAATATAATATAATAATAATAATATAAACACTAGCTAAAGCGGAACTCCAACATATATATATAATTGACTTATACAGTTTTACTTTTAGGGGTTAAAATCAATTATCTTTTTACTTTTTTATTTAGTTTTATAAATATTCATATATTGTATATAATTTCATATTTATTCAAACGATACTTTATCCTAAAACGTCAAAAAAAACCCATGTTCAATTTTCGTCCAAACATGAAATGCAACTTGTATCAATGTATGTCCTTCACGTGCATCCTTACAGTATTTATCCGTTTTCAACCCTTAAAATTTTTTTAAAAAATTTAGCCATTTTCAACACTCAAAATATAACTTATTAATAAAAAAAATTAGAATAAAATATATTTAAAATGTGCTCACTATATATTTGTCAGTCAGGCTCGTGAATGAGCTCTTTTCTCTGATCATTATAGGTCGGTGATAATTGTCGTTGCTAGGCGCAGGATAAATACTTTTTCCTAAAGATATAAATTGGAGTATAAACATCAAACGAACTCTCTGTTCCAATTTATTTATTGTTTTTTTTTTCAGAAACACACCGAAGGCATTTAGCATTTAAATTTTTAAATTAGGGTAAATATTAAAGGGAGTTTTCTTAAAAAAGACAAAATAAATTAGATAGAAAAAATATTATTTTTAGTCAACAGAACTTCTTCTCAAATTTGATCACTCACATTTAATCACTATTAAAAGTCACTTGTTATTATTTTCTATCAAAATTGCGCTAAATTCACCTACACTTATAAGTATTCTCCCAAAATCTACGGCTAATTTTTCCCTTCTTCCAAAACCTTAATTTCTAAAATTTGTCATTGATTTCACTCCTCCTAACTCCAATCAAGCTTTGAATTTTCAAACACATATATGTTTAGAAAAATATCTAGAAGAATTTTCAAACACAGGTATGTTTAGAAAAATATTTAGAATAGAAAAGAAAAAAGGAAAAGTAATTTTTGAAATATTCTATGAATTGATAATTTTAAAGAATTTTTTACAATTAATCTTGACCACAAATGTTATAGATGATGCTCGGATAACTATAAATAGAGAAATGAATTCAAATAAATAACTACTTTAAAATCAAAATCAGAGGAAATATTTTTTTTTAGTCCGGTAAGTTTGAGTGATTCCAAAATAAATCCTTTAAGTTTTTAATTTTATAAAATTCATCATATATCTTACAAGCTATTAATTTTAGTCCTTTTTAAAATCTATATTTTAGTCCTTTAAGTTTAAACTTCAATTTTAATTATTTAAATAAAATCTGAAAACTTTAATAAAATAATAAAAAATACTAATTTTAATGTATATTTTTTTAAAACGTCATTAAAATATGAAAATCAGTAATTAAAATATGAAAATCAGTAATTAAAATATAATTATTCATATTTCGTATATAATTTCATATTTATTCAAACGATACCAATTTTATTCTAAATCTGCCAAAAAAAACTTAGAGCATGATTATCCAACTTTCGTCCAAACATTGATTATCCAACTTTCGTCCAAACATGAACGCAGTGCATGTCCTTCATGTGCATCAATATTGTCGTTACTGTATTTACCCATTTCCAACACTAAGGGGATGTTTCCTTTTGGTTTTAAAAACCAGGTTTTGGATTTCAAGATCCAAAATCCGTTTTACTTCGGGATTTAAAAACCGGTTTTCAAAATCCACTCAAAACCACCCTTATCAAACATATTGATTTGACATAAAGTTATATCTATATAATATTACTTCAATCATTATATTCTTTTTCAACAATAATATAATAATACTATAATACTATAATAATACAATAATATAATACATTTAATCAACTAATCATTATAATCTCACCAAACAATAATATAATAATACAAACTCATTCAATCTTACAACTTGATTTGACATAAAGTTAAATCCTTCACTATTCCAAAATCCAAAAGAAACACCCATATTACTATTCATCGGGATTTCAAAAACCAGGATTTCAAAAATCTGGTTTTTAAAACCACCCAAAGCCCAAAAGAAACATCCCCTAAAAAAATACTCCGTAACTTATTAATAAAAAAAAAAATTAGAATAAAATATATTTAAAATTTAACAACCTGGAAAAAGCAACCTCGCCAATAAGCTCTTTTCTGATCATTATATGTTTGTGATAATTGTTGTTGTTAGACTCAGGACAAATACGTTTTCCAAACATATTAACTAGAGTATTTTTTATACTACGGAGTATTAATTAATTGGTTTTAGTCTAGTATACACTTCTATGTTGTACACCCTAGTTCAATTTTATATTATTATTATTATAAAAATAATTACATGACCTGTAGCTCTCTTTACTGTTTTTTTTTTATTTTACTTTAAAATATTCACATTCTCCATTTAAATTAAATTTTTAAGAAAAATTTTTATTCAATAAAAAGTGCAACACAAAATTACTAAAAAATGTAAGTCGATATAACAAAAAAGTGCAACACCATATTTACTAAAAGTGAAATACGATATTGATATTTCTGAAATGTGCAAGTCGTATTACTGAAAAGAGCATCACAATATTAATGAAAAGTGTAAGTCAATATAACTAAAAGGTGTAAGAGTCTATAATTGAAAAGTGCAACAAATTTTTTTACTGAAAAATGCAACACAATATTATTAAAAAGTGCAAGTCAGTATCACAATTTTTAATGAAAAGTGTAAGTTATTAAACTGAAAAATACAACACAATATTACTAAAAAATGTAAGTTACTATAAATTAGAGATGTTTATCCGGGCCGGGCTAACCGGGCTGGCCCGTTTAACCCTGAAAAATACAGGGTTAGGGTTCATGAATTATAGGCCCGTTTAAAACCGGGCTTTTTTGACCCGGACCGGTTAGCCCGTGGGCTAAACCGGGCCAGCCCGCAGGGCTACAGGGCCAACCCGCTAGCCCGAGTTGTTACGTTTTTTTTTTTTTTTTTTTTTAATATATAACCTAAAACAAATTTTGGGTCATTTGACCAATAACCATAACTATAAGCAGTAAGAAGCTCATTATCGTCCATTAGTCATTATTACTATTTTTTATTAGATTATGATATTTATTTAGGTTTATTTGGTCATATTGAGGACCAATGAGTACTAGAATTGTGTTTAAATTATACTTTTTTGTCCTCATTTACTGATTATTAACTAATTATGTATTTTTCTATTTTATATGCTTGTTGGACGTGTCAATTGAGACCTTTAATTTTAAAAGAAAAAAAATTATTGGAGCCCGTTAGTGGCCCGTTTAGCCCGTGGCCCGCTAGGGTTAGGGTTAGGTCCCAACAATTATAGGCCCGTTAAATATGAACCGGTTAAGGCCCTAACCCGTTTAGCCCGTAGCCCTGTAGGGCTGGCCCTATAGGGCTAGGGCCAGCCCGATAGACATCTCTACTATAAATAAAAATATTATTATACAGTTTAATAATTGAAAAGTGCAACACCATTTTACCAAAAAGTGCAAGTCAGTACAACTGAAAAGTGCAACATGGACTAGAGTGCACAACATGCACTCGAGTCCATAGCAGACCAACCCTAATTAATTAAATTACCATAATAAAAAGGTAAAGTCTAGTATGCACTCGAGTGCATGCTGTGCACCCTAGTCCATGTGCACTTTTGAGTTTACTGACTTACACTTTTTGGTAAATGGTGTTGCACTTTTCAATTATTACTAAAAATATTATTATACAGTTTAATAATTGAAAAGTGTAAGATCATTTACCAAAAAATGTAAGTCAGTAAACTGAAAAGTGCAACATGGACTAGGGTGCACAACATGCACTCGAGTCCATAGCAGACCAACCCTAATAAAAATATATACAGAAAACATCAAACGACCCCCTCTATTCCAATTTATTTATTGTTTTAGATTTTTTAAACAAAAAGTCATTGAGTAAAAATAAATACTCATTATATTTATTTACATGGTCATTAATTTTTTTCAGAATCAAACACTGAAATTAGTCAAAAAAGAAGTTTATCTCTTTTCAAATTTGATCACTCATCACTACTACAAGAAAAACTGGTTTTTAGTCACAAAATTCTCTCATTATTTCTTCTCTAGCTAAAAGTCTATAGTGACAGGAAATTTAGAATTAATGACAGAACCTGCCACTAAAAGTCAATTCCTATCATTAAAGGTTTTTAGTTAGAGAAGCTATAATGACAGGATTTCTGTCACTAAAAATAAATTTTCTTGTAGTACACATTTATTCACTATCAAAATTAATCACTTATTATTATTTTATATGAAAATTGCGCTAAATTCACCTAACTTATAAGTATTCCCAAAATCTACGGTTAATTTTCTCATTTCTCCAAAACCTTAATTTCTAAAATTTGTCATTGATTTCACTTCCCCTAACTCCAATCAAGCTTTGAAGAATAGAAAAGAAAAAAAAGGAAAAATAGTTTTTGAAATATTCTTAATATGAATTGATAATTTTAGAGAATTCTTTACAATCATGTCAAAAATTCTAATGGATTAGACGTCTCCAACCAAGTAGAAGACTTGAAAATATAAGAAATAGCACAGCTTAGACAGTAATTTGAAAAGTAAGCAACGAGACAAACATCACACAAAAGATTTAAGTGGTTCGATCAATGTGATCTACATCCACGGGACCAGACGAGTACTTCTTTGATTGATCAAGAATGTTTACACACTCATTCACTTGGAATAGGATATTTCCTCACTTCGCTCGTGAACTCACACAACTCAAAAATTACAATCGTACTTGCATCCAAAATCAACCTTTACAATGTACACATACAAGAGTATATAAAGACCAAAGGTAGTTGCTGCTGTTAGGAACTATTGAGTAGTTAGCAACCGTTTGCAACCGCTTGTAACAACCCATGTGCTCTGTTATTGCCCAACTGAAATGATAGTTATGCCCTCAAGTAGTTGTAACTGTAATACAACTAGTTAAACTAACTAACTTTCATATCAGAAGACTTGTCCATAAAAGATCAGATGACTTCTACTCATCAGATACCCAACTTTTCTGTTATGTGATCAAAAGCTGACTCTACTGATAGAATTCTTATTGTGCTGATCTTTACTCTACTTAAGTACTCTGCTGAAGTATTGTGCTCAAGTACTCTGCAGATCAACCCTACTGAAGTACTATGTTGATCTACTCTGCTCATCTGACCAACTGTGCTGAACTCTAAGCATCACTTCCTCAGCTGATTGAAACATTCAACTCATCTGATTTCGGCCTAAGTCATCTTATCTGATCCTATCAGCTGACTACAACAGCTGACTATGAGATTATGAGATAACACTCACAATTCTCCACCTTTAGCTCATAATCGAACTAATCTCCACCAAAACAAAAATAACACTATTCTCCTCAAAAGAATAGCCTCCACCACTGCTCCTCTGCCACAGGATTAGCAGCCTTCTCCTTAGAGGAATTAATGCAGTCCAATAAGTCTAAGACATAAGCCAAACTTCTCTTTTGGCAATGCCTTAGTGAACGCATCAGCAGGGTTCTCCTCTGTAGCAATCTTCACTACCTGGACTACCCCCTTCTCTACAATATCTCTTACAAAGTACAACTTTACATCTATATGTTTAGTTCTCTCATGATACCCATGATGCTTTGCAAGATGCATTGCACTTTGGTTATCACAGAAGACAGTCACGCTTCTTTGTGATACACCAAACTCCTTTAAGACCCCCCTAAGCCACATGCTCTCCTTAACTGCCTCAGTCAAGGCTACGTATTCTAATTCTATAGTAGATAATGCAACTACGGACTAATGTATGGACCTCCACGATATAGTTGTACCAAATAAGGTGAATACATACCTTGTTAAAGATTTTCTTGTGTCAACATTGACTGCATAGTCGGCATCAACATATCCCACAAGTGCTTCTGCCTCATCTGATATCTTCTGAAATTTCAGACCCTTCTTAGCTGATCCCAGAACATGTCTCATGACCCACTTAACTGTCTCTCAATGACTTAAGCCTGGATCACTCATGTATCTACTGATTACACTCATTACATGAGTTAAGTCTGGTTTACAACACACCATAGCATACATTAAACTCCCTACTGCACTGGCATAAGGAACCTTGCTCATCAGAGCTCTTTCTTGGCTGTTCTTGGGACACATCTGATTGGATAACTTCTGATGTTGGCCAATTGGTGTAGAAACTGACTTAGCTTGATTCATCCTGAATTTCTCTAACACCTTCCTCAGATAAGTAGGCTGACTCAGCTGAATTGCTCCCTCAACTCTGCTGATCTCCATCCCAAGAATCACTTTACCTTCACCAAGATCTTTCATCTCAAACTCCCTTTTGAGAATCTCCTTAACCTGATTGATATTGTTAATAGAATCCCCTGCTATTAACATATCATCTACATACAACAGAAGATAGGTAACTGAACTCCCAACTCGTCTGAAGTAAACACAGCTGTCATACAAGCTTCTTGCAAAACCAGCTGAGCAAATGTACTCATCAAACCTTAAGTACCACTGCTTGGGGCTTTGTTTAAGGCCATAGAGAGACTTCCTGAGTAAACACACATTGTCTTCCCCATCTTCTAGGTCCAACCCTTCTAGTAGTTTCATGTAGATCTTCTCATCTAAAGTCCCATGAAGAAATGATGTGGTCACATCCATCTAATGCAGCTCCAGTTCATACTGAGCAACCATAGCCAATAAGATTCTGATGCTATAATGCTTTACAACATGTGAGAAGATTTCATTAAAGTCAATACCCTCCTTCTGTGCAAATCATTTAGCTACAAGTCTTGCCTTGTACCTAATCTTGCCACCTCTCTGAGCCTCCACATTCTTCTTGTAGATCCACTTACACCCAACAAGTTTCTTGTTCTTAGGCCTCTCAACAATCTCCCAAGTCTGGTTCTTGTTAAGAGATAACAATTCTTCCTCCACAGCAACTAACCACTTCTCTTTATCATGGCAGCTGATGGCTTCTGTATAGGTTTTAGGCTCCAGAGACTACACCTCAAGAGTTGCACATAAAACAAAAGATATTATGTCAGTTTGACCATACCTTTGAGGTGGGTGGACTTCTCTTCTGGATCTGTCCCTAGTCAGCTGATAGTCATGAAGCTCATTATCACTATGAGTAGTCTCCTCCCCATCTGGATCAATATGATCTTCAGTTGGTCTTCTGGTGTCAACATGCTCCACCTCAACCTATGTCTCCTCTGGCCTGTTGTCTGTTGCACTTGAACTTGCCTCTTCTTTCAGTGGCATTCTACTTTCATCAAAAGTTACATCTCTACTGATAATATACTTCTGCATCCCAGCTTCAAGGATACCCTACGAACACACATTTCTAGGCTCGAGGCTCAAGTTTATCTTGCTTGAAATAGGCATATGCTAAACAACCATAAACCTTCAAATTCTTGTACTCAGCTGCATAGCCAGACCATAACTCTTCTGGGGTTTTAAAATGCACAGCTAAGGAAGGGCTTTTGTTTATCAAATAGGCTCATGTTGACATTTCTTCTCCCCAAAATACTTTAGGCAATCCAGAGCTGATCAACATATACCTGACCCTCTCAAGTAAGGTCTAGTTCATCCTCTCAACTACTCCATTCTGCTGAGGTGTACCTGATACTGTTTTGTGCCTCACTATACCCTTCTTCTTGCAGAAAACATTGAACTCTTCTTATATGAACTCAAGCCCATTATCAGTTCTCAAATGCTTGAGCTTCTTTCCAGGGACATTCTCAACCTAAGTGAGTCATTCCTTAAACTTTTCAAATGCTTCTGACTTGGATTTCAGGATAGTGATCCATACATTTCTTGAGTAGTCATCTATGATAGACATGAAATATCTCCCACCACTTCTGGTCTGATTCCTAGCTGGCCCCCATAAATCTGAATGGACATAGTCCAAAATTCCTTTGGTAGAGTGTGAACTCTTCCCAAACTTCAAGCTCTTGGATTTCCCAAGAATGTAGTGCTCACACAAATCAAGCTTTGTGATCTTGTCACCACCTAGCAATCCTTGCTTACTCAGCCCAAGTAGGCCCCTCCCTCCTACATGACCTAGTCTTCTGTGCCACAACATTGAATTGTCTTGCACTCTTGCCACATCTGATCTGCCAATCACTGTATCTCCCTTAAGAAAGTAGAGATCATTCCTTCTCTCACCTTTCAGGACAGTAAGCTTCCCCTTTGAAACTCTGAGCTCTCCATCTGCTAGGGCTGGCAAATCGTGCTATCGTGTCGTGTTTCGTGTCGTGTTTCGTGTCGACACGATAGTGACACGACACGATAAGCCCAAACACGAACACGACACGATAAGAATCTGTGTCGACACGAACACGATAATTTTCGTGTCGACACGATAACAACACGATAATTTTCGTGTCGACGTGACACGACACGATAACGAGACGTAACACGATAACGACACGATAAGAAAATAAATCAATTTAAAATTGTATTAAATATATAAAAAATAATATATTTATATAAATATAAAAAATTATCGTGTCATTATCGTGTTATTATCAGATACGTGTCATTATCGTGTCGTGTCATATCAGGTAAATAACAGGTTAATGGGTTACCTGTTAATTTTATCGTGCTTAACGGGTTGACACGAACCCGACACGAAATTTTCGTGTCGTTATCAGGTCGACTCGATAACGACACGAACCCAATAAGGCCAAACACTAACCCGCAATTTTCGTGTCAGATTCGTATCGTGCTATCGTGTCGTGTCGAAAATTGCCACCCCTACCATCTGCTGACTGGAATTTATAGCCCAATGAATCCAGCATACCAAGAGATGTCAAATTTCTTTTGAGTTCAGGAACATATCTGACCCTTTTGAGAATCCTCACTGCTCCATCATACATCTTCAAGTGTACTGTACCTTCACCTTTAACTTTGCAAGTGTGATCATTCTCTAACAACACAGAACCTCCATTCTAATGCTTAAAATATTGAAACCAATCTCTTCTTGGAGTCATGTGGAAAGAGCACCCTGAATCTGGAATCCAATCTTGATGTTCTTCAGTGGTAGTGATGGAAAGTGACTGAGCTGACTCATAGCCCTTCTGCTCCTTATCTTCTTGGGTTTGATTTGTTTGATTCTTATCAGCAAGGTTCTTGGCACCAGATTTCCTCATGAGCTATCTGTAATTAAAACAAACATTCTTGTAGTGCCCAGGTTTGTTGCAGTGGTGGCACACTACTTCCCCTTGATTTGACACAGCTGATTTTCCCTTATCAGCTCCCTTGGGTTGACTAGACCCCTTCTTAGAGACAGACTTCTTCTGTCCTCCCTTGATTGTCAATCCTTCTCCACTGCTACTTTTATCTCCTTGAGATGTCTTATTATGTAGCAGCTTGGACTTGACAGCCAAGATCACATCCTCCAATGTGATTGCCTCCTTTCTTCCATACAAGATGGTGTCCTTAAGGATTTCAAAGGACTTAGGAAGAGCACTCAACAAGATAAGAGCCTTATCTTCTTCTTCAAGCTTGACATCCAAATTCTCCAGATCATCAAGTATCTTGTTGAACTCATCTAGCTGCTTTGTAATGGGTTTGTCATCTCCCATTCTAAAGGCATACAACTTATGTTTCGAATAGAGTCGGTTAGCAAGAGTTTTCACCATATACAACTTCTCAATCTTTTCCCAAACCTCCTTCGCTGACTTCTCTTTAGCAACCTCCCTCAAGACCTTATCTTCAAGGCAGAGTAGGATCGTGCTTCGAGCTTTTCTGAGCAACTTGCTCCTTTCAGCCGCAGTTGTTGCAGTCACTTTGGATTCTTCGAGAGTCTCGAATAATCTCTGCTGTTCAAGGAGGGCCTACATCTTGACCTTCCACAAACCAAAATCTCCCGTGCCTATAAACTTCTCTATGTTGTACTTGGTAGAATTCCCCATCTTAGATCTGCAGCTACTTCAGGTTCCCACAGACGGCGCCAATTGTCAAGAGTTCCAGACGATTAGACGTCTCCGACCAAGTAGAAGACTTGAAGATATAAGAAATAGCACGGCTTAGACAGTAATTCGAAAAGTAAGCAACGAGACAAATAGCACACAAAAGATTTAAGTGGTTCGATCAATGTGATCTACATCCACTGGACCAGACGAGTACTTCTTTGATTGATCAAGAATGTTTACACACTCATTCACTCGGAATAGGATATTTCCTCACTTCGCTCGTGAACTCACACAACTCAAAGATTACAATCGTACTTGCATCCAAAATCAACCTTTACAATGTACACATACAAGAGAATATAAAGACCAAAGGTAATTGTTGCTGTTAGGAACTGTTGAGTAGTTAGCAACAGCTTGTAAAAACTCATGTGCTCTGTTATTGCCCAACTGAAATGGTAGTTATGTCCTCATGTAGTTGTAACTGTAATACAGTTAGTTAAACTAACTAACTTTCGTATCAGAAGACTTGTCCAGAAAAGATCATATGACTTCTACTCATCTGATACCCAACTCTGCTGATAGACTTCTTACTGTGCTGATCTTTACTCTCTGCTTAAGTACTGTGCTGAAGTACTATGCTCAAGATCTTTACTCTCTGCTTAAGTACTGTGCTGAAGTACTATGCTCAAGTACTCTGTTGATCTACTCTGCTCATCTGACCAACTGTGCTGAACTCTAAGCATCACCTCCTCAACTGATTGAAACCTTCAACTCATCTGATTTCATCTTATCTGATTCTATCATTTGACTACACACTATTAAATTATGAGATAACACTCACAGATTAAATTTAAAAAAAGATAAATTTCGATGACAAAAATAATATTTTTCCAATTAAATATTAATTGGTAGAAGTCACAAGCACTGCGATGATACACATGAGAACTCATAACACATAAAAAAAAATGACAATTTTTTTTTTTGTAGAAGCACAATTTCCGAACATATTGGTAAAAGAAAGATATAGAACAATTAAGCCAAGAATCCAATAAAATAAATAATTGATATCGGAGTAATTTCGGCAGAGCCTTTTTTGTTAACATATGGGTAAAAGAAAGATACAGGACAAAGCCAATAATTCCATATTTGATATCGGAGTAATTTCGGCAGACCCTTTTTTGTTAAAGTGTTTGTTTAATGTTAGCAAAAAAAAAAGTGATTAAAATTAAATTAATTGTTACCTGAATTAATCAGGTATTAAATTTTGTCAATATAAATTTATAAACCATTATTTTATTTATTAAATAAATTAAATAGAATAGTAAATCTTAAAAAAATATACTATTATGTTATCTTTGAATTTGTATAGAATAAAAAACTTGGGGAAAGAGGCTCCTATTTTAAAGTTTATTTTATGCCCAAATATTTCTACTACAAACCTTGCTAATTACTATTGTTTGTAATAATTAATATTTTTATTATTTATAAAAATTAATGCTATTATAATTTGAATCTTTATATTTTTATCCATGGGAAGGGGCTCTTTTCATAGGGTAGAAATAGTTACTTTATTTTATCTATATATTTTATTTTTGTTTTTTTGCTTTTGCATCATGTGCATTGTTGATTTTATGTTTTCGAAATGTTTGCATATAGACTGTGATTGTTATTTTATTTTCTTTTGATGCGATGTGAAGATATTTTTTTGCTTTTCAAATTAGACGTATGAAACGTTTTGCCCTAAAAATGTGAAAAACATCTACTTTTTTTTTTTTTTTAAGTAAGTTAAGTTTGAGAGATATTATTTTTGCTTATAAAATTTAAATACTTCCTTATATGCGACGCTGATTGTCGTTTATCTATTATCACCATTTTCGTAGCATGTTAAAATTTCTAACCATTTTCTCTTGGTTAACCTAAAGAAAAGTTTGATTTTTTTAAGTGATTGGCTCCAACACTTGTTAATGTCATAGTATATAAAAGATCATTGATTAGTGATACTTTTTAAAAAAAAAAAGAATTTTCCCTGAATACCGATCTTCCAAAGTCTATAAAATTTTGCAATCTTTTGGAATTATATACTCCGTATATGTTATCCCAACTAAAATTTTAAAGACTAAATTTTGTGTGATAATTATATTAGATCAATTCAAAGACGTATTAAAATTAAATCATGTTCATCAACTTACCCGTTTGCCTGTCTTGATAACACGTGATTTTAAAATGTGTGTGTTTTTCTTAAAAATAAAAATAAAATCAGAAAGTAAGTAGTTGGACTAGGGGATGTTTGTTTTGGGATTAGAAGGATTTTGTAAACCAGACTTCAAAATTAAGTAGATTTTGTAAATTTAAGTAGTATGACACTTATTTTAAAATTAGTTAAAAAGTTGAAGTGACACTTACTAATAAATGAAGAGATTATTTATGTACGTTCTATTCTTAGAAAAACTTTGATATGCAAAATTTAGTAACTAATTGGTGTATATCCATAAAACATTTAGTAGATACGGAGTATATATTTTAACATGTTATTTTATTTCTGAAAAAAAAAAGTTACATTATAATATTGCTAAAAAAACATGTATATATAAATATAAGTAAATTCATTTAGATTTTTAATCACATCAAAATATAATATACAACTCATATAAAATTCAGTTAACTCAATCCTCTTTTATATAAATGCATATCGATTTAAAAATCTGAAAAATATGCATTATTATAATGAAAATGTTTTTACTTTAATATCAAATTTATATGTATGTACATACACAAATATTCAAACAATTCAAGAACACGCAATTTTTTTATGTGTTTTAATTTTAAAAATTCAATAGTCCGAATTGTAAAAGGTTTTGCAAATTTAAGAATTGGTAGATTAATCCCCCTCAAAAAAAAAAAAAAAAATTGGTAGATTAATTGTTCTTCTTTTATATTACTATTTTTAGCAAATTGGTATTAAAAATTAAATTACTACGGATTTTTTTATTTTTTTATTTTAGCAGAATATTTGTTATTGTACTATATAAAGATAAAAGATTGCAGCTGTAAGTAACATCAAATTTTGGAATGAAAGAAATTAAAAAGCAGTACAATAAATAGATTGGTTTATTAATATTAAAAGGTAGACAAGACTGGTGAAGTTTTAGAGAGAAAGAGAATCAAGTCAAAATTCTCTAAAGATGATAAGACAGCATATATAGCCTAGGGAAACACAAATTAATGGAAGAGATATATATGATCAAAACATGATCATCTTCTTTAATTTTGTCCCAATAAATTTGGATAATAACTAATTAATTTTTAATTAAATGGACAGTGTTAACGGTTCAGAATTTGAATATTCAGGAAATGATAAAATTATTTCATTTAAAATGTCTAAAATACATCTGATAAAAAATTAAAAGTTAAAATTTATTAAAAATTAAATAGTCATTACACATTATTCTGAATATTAAGAATTTAGACAATCATTTTATTGTTAATTAAAACATCCTCGATTAGGTTAATATATGATCGGCAACTCTCCTGTCACTTTTTTTTTTAAATATTCTACTTTTGCACTTATTTTTATTTTTACAAATATTTTTCTCAATTATAAAAGTACAAATAGTAATTACTAAAAAAATTGTAACATTAATAATAAATAAAAGTGCAAGAGTAGTAATTACTAAAAAAGTTTAACAATAATAATAAATAAAAATGCAAATGCAAATAGTAACTAATAAAATGTGTAACATTAATCGTCAACAAAAATATGTGAAAATATTTTTCAGATACAATTTATAGCAATTGTCATTAATATTATGTGGTCTTTTTTATCAAATTGTTCGATTAGAAAAAAGATAAAAATTAAATAAAATGGGGTACAAATTCAAACCGAGTAATTCGACCTTATAAAAATGTTAATTTACTATCTAAGTTGCTGACATGCTCAATAACAGTATTTTTTTTACACTTTTCAGTTATAGTGACCTACACTTTTTAGTAATATTATATTGCACTTTTCAGTTATAATGACTTACACTTTTCACTAATATTGTGTTGTATTTTTCACTTATACTCACTTGCACTTTTTAATATAAATTGTGTTGCACTTTTCAGTTATAGTGACTTACATTTTTTAGTAATATTATGTTGTACTTTTCATTTATAAATGACTTATACTTTTCATTAATATTGTGTTGCATTTTTCAGTTATACTGATTTGCATTTTTTAATAATATTGTGTTGCACTTTTTAGTAATATACTAATATTGTGTTCACTTGATCAGTTATACTGACTTGCACGTTTTAGAAATATTGTATTTCACTTTTTAGTTATACTGACTTATATTTTTTATAAATATTGTGTTGCACTTTTTTGCTAGACTTACATCTTTTTAGTAATATTGTATTTTATTTTTTACTGAATAAATATTTTTCCCTACTAATAGTTTAAACCTAAATAGAGAATGGGTGTAAGAGTTTTTTAAGGAGTGTATATGAGAGTTTGACATATATGAGTTACAGTGGAAATGCAACACTGTTAATTTAAATCTCTATTAGAAAAAAAGTATACTCTGGTCACAATTATTTGCACCTTCAATTTGTTCCTCACTTGCATCACTTTCACCTCTCCCTCTAATCTATTCTTCTTTCACTAGATAAGGGTGTCTACTCCACCACCGTCCTTCATAGTGTAGCTTTAGATTTTAGGGTTTGAAAATGGAGTTTTTTCAATTTCAGATTATTTTCAGGGTTGTTTTAAATGTGTTTTTAATATTTAAAATATATTTAAAATAGAACTATTACGTTATTTTGGACTAATGAATTTTATAATTGATGTGAAAAAACTGAATTTTACTAATTGAAAAAACGTAGATGTCCAGATTCAAATTTGATTTTTTTTTCGAATTTGGAAAATCCAAAAATTGTTGCATATTGTGCGATTTTTTTGAGACATTCAACAATTAGTTCACCGCCATTAGATATTTTCTTTCGAAAAGTATAATATTCGAACAAACGTAAGAAATTCGAATTTTTTTTTAAAAAATTCAATGATAATATATATTAGGAAATCTTTGAACTATGGAATTCCAAAACAAATGTGAAAATACAAGAATTTAGAAATATCATAGGAGACTGTGGTCGTCCATGGAATAATGGAGGTGGATGTAGGCGAGGCTATGGGGTTCCTAGAGGCGATGTCATGGGCTAAGAGACGTGGTTTGGATAACATTATTTTTTAGGGAGATTCTAAGAGAGTGGTGCACGCCATCAATGCTTCACATTCATATAACTCGGTATTTGGAGATTTTATCTCGACTTGTAGGAATTTTCTTTCATCATTTACTTGTGCTTCTGTTTCATTCGTTAGAAGGGGTGCCAATTCAATGGCACACGAGTTTGCGTGGGCTTCCCGTTATTATGGAAGTTCTGCGACTTGGAACGACCCACCAAACTTTGTGAATGGGCTCTCTATTATAAATTGTCTATGGGATAATGAAAGCTAAGTTACTTTGTGTTCGAAAAAAGAAATATCATAGGAGACGAAGTCTTGCACGAAACTGTCTCATGTATGAGACCTTATATCGTCTGTTACACGGTTTTATGATAATAGAATGATTAGATACGAATGACAGACATGGGAGGTTATCTGTTATTTTACATAGAAGCATTGAAGTCAAAATAAATATTTAAATTAAGATAATAACTGTCATATACATTTGATGAATTTTTTCACACAAAGTAGAATGTAAATAATAAAATAAAACTATATTTCATATATGAGATCGTTTAACACAAGGCTTCCTTTTAAATAACATTAACTTAAAACTAAAATATACTTATAAAATAATGACAGAGATTTTTGTGTAACAATTTCACATTAAGATACACTATAAATTAACACCCACCACAAAATATTAAAGTGTTATGTTCAAATTATACTTTGTTTTAGACTTAAAATAATTATGTGTATCTTAGCTAAGACATCTTTTTAATAAATAATTATTTTACTATTGCTATGACCACATCATTAATTTTTTATATCGTAAATTCACAGCTCATTCTTTTTTATGTATAATTAATATATATTGTTTTAAAAAATGAAATTATTACCCCCCAAAAAATATATATATATTTTCTATATTATTTTTAAAGGATACGGATACTGGATACCAATCACATCAGGAAAAAAATAAACATAATCGAACGGTAAACATGAGCATATATTATGACAAATTTTAAAAGAGGGACTGATCTTGCCACTTCGAGGAGATTTTTAGAGGTTAGGTATCGATAGAACTCTAAATTGTTGTAAAAAAATGATCTCACTTAAATTTGTGTCTCGATTATATTATCCGCAATTCAATCGTCTTGATTTCGATTAACTTTCACCAATCTGAGATGCATGTCATATACCAACCTCTTCAAAATAACAAGTTTTTAAAGTCGTGGACTTACAATTATCAGCAAGCAAACATATTGTCATTCCCGTGCTACACCCAAATAGTATTGAGTAGAAGAAAATAATCAACAAATATACAGTAGAATTGGAGTTTAAACATTTGTTCCTGTTCCCCTTTTTTTTTTCACCGCCGGCCGCCGGGCCACGAAATGATGCAAGTCCCTCATCTCGACAACAATAAGCATCTAGCTAAACCACTTGAGGATTACATGAAATAACATGTTACAATTTTAGTGTTTTACATTGTGAATTGTTGACATAAAAATATTACACACTCCATAATAGAGGCAACACATATACTTGTGAAATGATATCTTCTCTCACAATCTTTTTTCACAACCTGCTATGTCTACAATCCAAATGAGAGAAAATATATATGAAAACTAATAAAACACAATCTACAGAATAAAGACTATAATAACATTCAAGTATTCAACAAAGATTCAACTAGTGAATGAAAAAGTTAATTCACAAACAGCAGAAATCTAAAAGGATAACTTGTTTACAATTTCACCCACATATTTTACATCTTAGATATATGTATAAAAGTTGTTGCCTACGCTGCTAACCGTCAAGATCCACGGGCAGCGGTTGAACCTTATTCACATCCGATGATGATGAATAAGAAATAGAGATCAGCTCAGACCTATAGTTATCGTTGTTATCACAAACCACAGCTTCACCAGCTTTCCCTCCGTTGATATATTTGGGCGAGAATTCAGCAGTTAGATCAGTGTCAGGTACTCTGTAGGAGATTGCAATTAGGGACTCGCGAGCAATATCCTCTATGAGCTCTTTGCTACGATCTGTTTTATCCATAAAATGAAGTTTTTTCCTGAAAAAAATAACCAATACTTCAGGATGAATAGAAAACTAGAGATATCGTATTCATCATCAATCATAATGTGTGAACTTGATTTAACCAAGTTCAAAGCATAAAGTCTCTCAATTGTTTAACTCACTTGCTACATTGGAACAGTTGAGAACAGAGATGTCAAATGAAGGTTAGAGGTATTGTTATAATGGACGGCAGCTGACAAGAGTCAATATCCCTAACAATTTCATCACTATGAGGCCAAGTATGATTACTTAGTCTACTTTCCTATATATATTACATCAATGAAGTAACTCACTGTTGTAGGAGTAATTAGGGATGACAATGTGCGGGTTCAAAACCGGACCCACAATAAACTGCCCCATCTGGGACAGTCTTCGACCTGGCCATTCGGATCTGAAACGATTTCATGGTTTTTATAGAACCTTCTACACATGTACACTATATTTTTGTGTGTGAATATATTTGAAGTTTTATTTTTAAGTATTAAATGTCTTTAAACAATTATTGTTTTAATTCGATTTTTAATATTAAAATATACATTTTGTAATTTAAAATTAATTTAAATATATGCAGGCGGGTCTCGGGACTGCTAATTTCCTGGGCAGGTCCTAGGATAGGACAAACCCACCCAGGCCCGCCATGTTGTCATCCCTACGTAATCGCATAAACCTCATATGGAGTATATGCTTAGTGGAATCACCCAATTGCACCTAGAAGTATGACACCAGGAAATATCCTCATTTATGTTATCTATTCAAATGATCCAATGACTCACTACATGAAAAAACAGTCACATGTGAAATAATGTTCCCAATTATTTGAGGCAGCGGCCTGCATGACATGATATCTATCTTATAATTTATGAGGACTCTTTTTGCTGCACGTCTCTATAATTTTATTAATATAATGGATTGCCACGTAAGAGGCTCAGACACTGGATAACAGTTCAATGAACAAATAAATAACAAAAATTCCAAATCCATCAATGGAGGACCGCCATGCATATATACTTAACACATTAGATAACTTTCAATTGGCAATTAATGCCTCATCATGCCAAAAGGACGCTTGAGCATATCACTGCTTAAATATAACTAATCTTTCATAACTATTGGCCTTGCCCTCAAGAAATTCAAGCACTTCTTGTCACAAAAGAGTAAACCACTAGTAAATAAGGTAGAATAAAGAAGGGAAAGAAATTAAAATAGGTTAAAAGAATTAATGGTGTCATTACATTTGTTGAAATACAAAGTCTCAATAGAATTTTTTGTTCACTCATTCATCTAATAAATCTCACAAACCAATAGACATATTGCATCCTTAAATACAAAATCCAGTTAAAAAAAGGTCGCCAATTAAAACACCTGCATCCCAGTTTCTTCTAGAATTCCAACATACTTGTGTCTTATAGCAGGCATAGACATCAAATACCAAAGACAAGGAAGATCCACTATGCCTACTGCTCAAAACATTCAGCCTATAAATTATACATGTAATATCCGGATTTTGATTGACCTAGTTTTCAACCACAAAGTATGACAAGCTCTCCTAGTCAATAAAAAATAAAAAAAAGAAAAAAGCAAGCACTAATGCACTATATAAAAACTATTAACCTAACACAGATTTAAATGGAACAAGTGTATATCTATGCTCAGCTAGTAAGCATGGAGTCACTGCCCAATTGCAAATTTCAAAATATCCATCTGCTAGCCCAATAAAGCCTTGTAGGACATGTCCTTATGTGCAAAGAAATTGTATATTGTTTTTAACACACCTCAAAATGCATAACCATAATAAGCGGTCATTCTTTAAAAGTTAAAACCGTGGGCACCAAATTTGGGGCCATTTAGCAACTCAGAGTAATGGACAATCAATGGCTCATAAACTAGCAGGACAGTGAATTACTGCAAGATAATAGCAGATGAACAACCACAGAACATGCATATATTTTATAAGGACATACATATTTAAGCAAGAACTATATCTAGCTAAAGTCGAAATTTGAAAATAATATCATCATGATCACTACCTTCTGAATTGTCCCTGGGAGAATATAATAACAATAGCAATACCATTGCTTCGCCAAAAGCCCTGATATAAAGCCTTAAATAGATATGGTATAAACTTAGAGGTCATGGAAGCTAAGAATTCCAAAATAACATGAATCACAGAAAACTATAGAGCTTCAATTCAAGAAATAAATGAAAATTAAACACAAATCCTCCTTTTTTCCCGGGAAAATTATGGATTTAACATTGTTCCGCCTCGAGAGGAAAACGAAAAATCCACGAGAAAATTAACAAATTATTTAGGTGAATCTTCATAGATCAATCCAAAACGCTAACCCGACAAGTAAAGGACCAAACAAAATAAGAAAAAAAATCCAAGTCAACTCCCACAACCAACAAAGGCACGAAGAACCTAATAACTCAATCAAATGAACATCGATTATTGTAATCATCAAAATCGAAATCGAAAAGTAATATACAAAAATTGGAAATTACCTGGTTTCCCCAAAAAACAATCTCTGGTCTTCTAGATTCTTCGCTGGTATTGATGATCGGATTTGCCGGTCGACTTATTGTGCCATTTTTAAACACTTTGGATGGCGGTTGCCACTTGCCCACGTGAGATGACGTGGAAAGGCACCACTTTGACGTGGAAAAAAAAACCTCTTATCTTGACAGATTTGTAATTCATCACACATTTGGACCTTCTCATGTTAGGCTCGGATTCTGAAGCCTTTATAACCGGCCCACTCCGTAAAGCCCATCTAAATTTGGGTTTTTGGACTTTTGAAACTTCACTTACAAATGGGAACTGTTATTAACCCCCCATCTTTGTTAGCGAACTTCCCCTTCCATTTATTAGTTTAATTACTTTAATATTAATGTAAATTTTTTAAAATATCTTTAAATAAAAATATCACTACTAGATGTACCCCACTACTAAATAAACTCCCCCAAACTATAACCCTAATTGAACCAGCCGCCACCGCCACCCATCACCTCTACACCATCCCAATCAGTGTCAAAATTTCATAAAAATCTAAAAAATTAAAAATAAATCTTAAAAATAGCTGTGTTTTTTTTTTATATATTTTTAATAAATCAGTGTCGAAATATGCACTATTTGTGGATAATAGTGTATAGTTTTTACACTAATTTATCAAAAAATATAATTTTTTTTTTTAAATATTACATGCGCATGCAAAATTGGGCTTTGGGGTGGGGACCGGGGTGGAGGGAACAAATCTTTCTTTTTTTTTTTTTTTCTGATGTACGTTTTTACGGGAGGGACGGGGCGGCAACTGGGGTGAGTTTGTATTTTTTTTTTTAAGGAGGAAGTGAGGGTAGAGAAAGGAAGAAGAAGATAAATTAGTGTTTTGAGTTGAAGTGTATTTAGTAAGGGATTTTTGGAGAGAAAAGGGTAAATTGGACAATTCATGGAAAGTTTATCTAACATTCTCCTAATTGAAGATAGTGTATCGGGGGAGTACGGTTAACAAATATGGAGGTGTTAGTAACCGTTCCCCTTACAAATACGTTGTAGTTTCTCATCTCGTGACAATTTAAAAGTTAAAAAAATGTTGTAAAGATATTAATTTTGTGCATTATTTCTATATTAAAAGTGTGTAAATAATTTAAAGATAAATAAAAATGAAAGTGTGCAAAATAATCGAGAGAGGAGAGTAATACTTTTTTATTTTTTGTTGCCAGGGGTTATAATGCAATATTGCATTTCTTTTTCGAACAATGGCATTGCATTTCTTATTGCACTATTATCAATTTTAAATTCAATCTCCCGAAAAATATGGAAGTTTTGAAATTATTAATTACACATTTTTATGCAAATTTGCATGGAATTTTTTATTTTTATTTTTAGGGGAATTTGCATGGAATCTAAATAAGTGCCAATCAAATAGTTTTAGACGTATTTATGCAAAATTTCCGCCAGACACGAATTGACGTCACATACACTTGTGTTTGTGACATTGTGTTGTGTTGGTGTCAAGTGAAATAGGAAAAGTAATAAATGTTAGAGTTAGATGCAAGGTGAAAGGGAATTCACCCACATGTGCTATTCTAGGTAGATTCTTAGTAGGAATGGTATCGGGGCCATCGGTTTATGCTTCCTTCGGCTTCCATGTGAATGATAAAGTGTATGAGATTATATTTTGTGGACGTTAATGAGACTACATTTTATGTACGGAGGGAGTATATTTAAATAATTTTATAAAATAATAATATTCAAAAGTGTCAATAAAATAAATATTCATAATATATTATATATTTAAATAATTTTATAAAATAATATCTAAATAAAAAAATTTGAGAAACAAACAAAAATAAAAATTCTTGATACAACTTTAGTAAATATGAAAACAAGTTTTTTATGTCACACATATTCTTTAAACTATATTTCAAGTTCCAACCAATGCATAATATTTATGTCACACATATTTTTTAACCAATATAATTATCACATGTCACTTTATTTTAAATATTTCAACTCTTTAAAATAGGGAGGTTCACATAGGTAGACTTACTTTTATATATAATGTCAGTTAATCAATATTAATATCATAAGAATTACGATAATTCATATCAACCACACCACCTTAAATAAATAAATAATTAGAAAGAAAATCAAAATAAAATATTTAATAAAATTGGTATTCAAAATATTAAAAGATATATAAATTGATTTAGTTGTTAAACAACATTCTTATTAAGTAAGAGGTCTAAATTATTCTAAGTCGACACATCATCATATTAAACTCCGTATTAGTATATTAGGGAATTTGAAAATTAGTTATATTATAAAACTATATATTTAAAAATAATTTAAAAGAATAACACATAAATAATATTTAAATATATATAAACATACATGCATAAATATAAGAAAATCCTGTATATATATATATAATATATATCGGGGCGGGTCGCGCGGGACATAAATACCGTCCCCGTCCCCGATTTAATATTTTTCGATTTTCCTCGAAAATTTAATTGAACTTGATAAATAGATAAAAAAAAACTGTCCTGATCGAAATGGAAATGGGGCAGATCACCACGAGTTCGGTATAAATTATCATCTCTAATTCTTAAGCCTCGTTAGTTCAAATGATATTTTGAAATTATCAATTTATGATGTTTTATTAATATGGGTAAAAAATAAAGAAATCCATTATTTTGGATCGAATTAAGTATCTATAAAGCGAAATTCGGCTCAAATCAAATTTACAAAATAAAACAAGTCTTCAAACTAAATTAAGAATAAAGTATAGCACGTGTTACCTCTATAAACTAGTCCTACTATTAGTGTTGATTTGCATGATGCAAATTTACAATTATATACTAATATAGAAAGCATAATATCTTTCAAAAGCTTATTATGTTTTATCAATGCTTACCACATGTGTAGTAATGCGTTAAAATGTCATAAGTCTCACATATATAATTTAGGTGGATGCTAATAACACTCCATAAAATGTTAGACACATTCCAAATGTTAAATATATCCCATTAAAATTTAAAATTCAAATTTTATTATTATACACACTTCAATCATTTTTTATTTATCCTTCAACCTTCCTAACTAATAAAAATTAACTAAATCTTTAAAAACATATAAAATTTAAAATTTAATTAACAGAAAAAAAAATCAATAATACAGTAAAATTACATGTAAATGTTGAAAATATTTTAAAAAATTAGCTAAATTATAAAAATAATTTAAAAATGGAACAATCAATTAAAAAATTAAGAAAATAAAAAAAATGAAAATAATAATAATTAAATCTAAATAAAATTTGAAAAATAAATCAAATAAAATAAAAAATTAAGGATTAACAATTATTTACTTTTTAAATTAAATAAAATAATAAAGAAAATCAACTCAATATGAAAATAAAAAATAAAATCTTTAAAAATAAAATAAAGCTAAATAAAATTTAAAAATTTCAACTAAATTTTAAAAAATAATAAAATAAATTATATTTTTAATATTTATAATTAATTTAATTAATTCTTAAGATTTAGGTGATTTTTAATTTTTTTAGATTTTATTTATCATTATTCGAATTCTTAATTTTAATTGATTTTTTAATTAATTATTTTTTACGATTTATTAAAAAATTTACGAATTTATTTATTTTTAATTGATTTTTGAATTTTTTATTTGAATAATTTTTATTTTTTTTTAAAAATATTTAATTTTTTCAGATTATTTTTAAAAAATATTTGATTCATTTAAATTAATTATTTTTTAAGATTTTATTAATCTTTTAAAATACTTTTCAGATTTTAATTACATTTAAAAAAAAAATAAATTTAAAAAAATAAAAATATCTTTAATTTGTGTAAGAGTTACTTAGTTATTTTATAATTATCTATTTTTATTTTTAAAATGATGGGGTGTGTATAACATGTTTAGGGGTGTTGGTATACCCATAATTTATGGTATCGGTCCGATAAACTTAAATTAGTAATTTCCAATCAACTCTTCCACTAAAATCTAAAATTTTATTTTTAACACCCCAATACCCTTTCCGATTATGCAAACATGATGAGTTTAAATGTATTTTATTTTGTACCCTGAAAAAATGTATTTTATTTTGTTTACCTCTACATTTAGTTGAAGGGCCAATTGTATTTTATAATTTTTTTTTAAGGGTAGAATTACATATAGAAAAATATGAATTAATCTCTCACTCATCTATCTATATAGAGAAAATCTACCAAAGACTTCTAGTTCCAAACTCAATCTTAAGAGAGTGGAAAGTTGCATGGGCAAACCAACACTCCATGAGGATCATCGATCAAGAAAGATAGCAAACTTGTCCTAAGAGGAACAAATTGTCGCACACTACGACTTTCCAAATCACAGAAGACGACCCCAAGGTCAACTGGTGTCAATCAAATCCAACATCAGCGCAACAAAGACCCACAAAGCACAAAGGGGGAGGATACCCATACCGGGGAAAAAGACCCATAAAGAGGAGAAAATAACAACATGCAGGAAAAAACAAGAAGATCTAAAGCAGGAAAAAAAATAACAAACTAAATAACAAAAGTAAAAGACGAAAGATAAAACGGGATCAATGAATGACTCATCCGATCGGCCATCGTGGCTCCGTCAGAGATGATCTACCCATTGATCCCAAAACTAAAAACCTAAAAAAATCCCTACGATCACTAAAAAATTTGAAAATGAGGGTCGATGAGGCGGCAGTCGGCAGTGGTGCAGCGAGTGTTGCTATATATAGAAAAATTCAATAAATCTACCTATCATACAGATCTAACTACTAGAGGAATGTTTGAAGGAACAAGATGAAGCAGGAGGAGAAGTGATTGACAGCGGCAGGAGGACTGCGACGATGGTGACAACAGCAAATGCCTCTAACTCGACAGCTTACAATCGATCTACATTAGAGGGAGAGGGTGAGGTATCACAATTGGTGGTGGTGGGGGCTTGTTCCGACAAAATAAAGAAAGGGTGTGAAAGAGTTTTAGAGAGAGAAAAATTTTCAATCTTAATTGTCAAAGGGTCAAACTATTTTATAAAGTTGGAAGGGGTAAAATGATACTTACCCTTTACCAAAAATAAAATACTCCGTAATTGCATCGTATGTTCATATTTTTTATTTATATGTTCATAAAAAAATATATTCATTTTCTTTTATAAAACCAATCCATTAATTTTTATTATACAACTCCATTACTATATCTATTTTTTCTTAAAACTTATAATAAAAAAAAAACAAAAAAAAAAAGCATTAGTTTTCATGGAGGGAGAAAGTAGTAATAACACACATAAAGACACACACATCACACATTGAGGGAGCACACAGGTGCTGCAAATGTGAAAATGGGAACAGTTCTTGGGCACAAAGTACAAAAGGAAAGCATTATTACACACACTATCTCTCTCTCTCTTCACGTGCCAATCATCGAATTATCATGTGACACCATCTGCCTTCTCTGCTCTCAGTGCTCTAATCTTCTTCCCACTGGCCACTAACTCACTGAGTCGTCTCCTTTCCATAACATTGACTCATCAAAGTTGCAAAATTCCCCCCTGTTTATCATCTAGCTACCTCAACCTATTTGCATTCTTACACAACACACAAGTGGGTGAATGTGAGTACCACATCCTCAACATGGGCTGTTTCCAGTCCAAAACTGCTAATGTCCAGTCTCCAGACCAAGAACCTTCACAGCTCGACTCCAAACCAGATCTGGGTCGGTATTTTTTAACTTTCTTGTTTATCAATCTGTTTTCTTTAAAGGGGTTCTTGTGAACTGATTGTTTGAGTTATTTATGTACTCTACTTTTTTGTAATGTTCGATAATCATTGCTTATGTAAAAGTTGTGTGTGGCTGTAGAAAAAGGGAGCATCTTTATTCTTTTTGTGATCTGGTTCACTTTAGATGTGTTTTGGATTATCTAAACTAAAGTACAATTGTGTATTTTAGATTCTTGAACCTTTTTGAATAGATGCCTTTTAGCTTGCTTTATGTGTGTGTGAGTGTGTTTGATCGTTTTCTAGTTGTTAACCCCATAAGTGCTTTCACATTTGATTTTGGGTTTTCTACTTAGATGAATGTTGCTGGTCTGATTTGAGCAGAAAAATGCCTTTCATGGTAGATAATAGCATCACATATTGAGTGTACATGTACTACATACATACAATTTTTATGAATGCATATTTTGTGTAATGCATTGTTTTGACCCCAATTGCTACACTTGAGTGTTTACAGTCTCTTTTAACTTGATGATTGAATGTGTATGCAGCAAATGGGGACCAGGTGGATCAAGATCAAGTCCCTGCATTTAAAGAATTTTCACTAGCAGAACTTCGGGCTGCAACAAATGGTTTTAACAGTGAGCTGATAGTTTCAGAGAGTGGAGAGAAAGCTCCTAATGTTGTATATAGAGGAAAACTTCGAAGTAACAGGCTTGTTGCCATTAAACGCTTCTCAAAGCAATCGTGGCCTGATCCACAGCAGTTTGTGGTGAGTTTTCTTTCTGTAATGGGAATATGCTTTCTGCTCGTACTTTCAGATTGAAAAAGAAGAACTTTGCTTTGTAGTAATCATGTATATATTGAGTTTATCTGTGACGTAGCACCATTTAATGATGCAAAGAATTCGATGTTTCCACTCTTTCAATTTTTCATACATGGTATCTGATTTTTAACTTGGATTTGTCAGGCAGAAGCTGCTGGAGTTGGGAAGGTCAGACACAATAGATTGGTGAACTTAATTGGATCTTGTGCTGAAGGAGACGAACGCCTATTAGTTGCCGAGTACATGCCTAACGACACACTGTCCAAACACCTCTTCCACTGTAAGTTTATTTTTTCTCACCTCAACAATTTTCTGAGTCTTACTTCATAAGATACTAAAAGGCAAAAAAATTGAATTTTGAATAAGTTTTGACATTTGGTTTTGATATAGGGGATAAACAGCCTCTGGTATGGGACATGCGTGTAAGAGTTGCACACCATATTGCACAAGCACTTGACCACTGCCACTCTGAAAACCTGAAAATCTATCATGACTTAAATGCTTACAGAATTCTTTTTGATGAGGTATGCTTGTGTAATCATTCAGAGAACATCTCTGTGTTCTTTCTGAGACCATCTCTGTGTTATATTAATTTGGGTTGTTGTTTTTATGTCACAGGAGGGTGACCCGAGGTTATCTAGTTTTGGCTTGATGAAAAACAGTAGGGACGGGAAGAGTTATAGTACCAATTTAGCATACACTCCGCCTGAGTTTTTGCGAACAGGTATATTCATATAGCCATTTAAATAAGTAAACTGTTTGCCTGTTGGTCCCATTCAGTATTTAACTTTGCTACCTTAAAATGATAACTAAATGCATTTGCCTTCCACGTTTGTCAAACTACGAGAAATCTTAATACTATAACACATTTTGCAGGCAGGGTGATTCCAGAGAGTGTGGTTTACAGCTATGGAACTGTTCTTCTGGACCTTTTGAGCGGAAAGCATATCCCTCCTAGTCATGTATGGTGCATTCTATCACTCATTTTGTGTGTTGGTTCAATTACTTGACTATGCTTGAAAAAAAGCTCGATACCTACTTAATATCCAAATTGGACATTGCAAAAACAGTGACTTGAGATGTGTATTTAGTTGCTTATTTCAGTCAAGAATGCAGTTTGTGATCAACTATTAGTCAAAAGAGAATGTATTGTAACCATGAGCAGAAAGTGGGAATAATAAAGTGAGAAGAAAGTTAAGAGTGAGCAACTCATTAACTTAAGCCTTTTCATTTTGAGCATGTCAATTGTTGTGTGTTAAAATACAAGCCTTAATTTTTTTTGCACATTGGCATCCTAAGCTTGAAAACATATAGCGTTAATCGGTTTCGTGAAGATTGATGTGTCTATTTGTCCAGGCTTTGGATCTGATAAGAGGGAAAAACGTGTTATTGCTGATGGACTCGTCCCTGGAAGGACAATATGCTAATGAAGACGCTACTGCTTTGGTTGAAGTTGCTTCGAAGTGCCTCCAGTATGAGGCCAGAGATAGGCCCGATATCAAGTTTCTTGTTACTGCAGTAGCACCTCTACAAAAGCAGAAGGAGGTTCTCTCTCTCTCTCTCTCTCTCGCTTTCTCTCTTTCTATCTAATAGACTGTGACTAATAGTGTCGTTTACTCGTCTAGGTTGCATCACATGTACTGATGGCTTTGACAAAAACCCCTGTTGTTCTGCCCACCATGCTTTCTCCTCTCGGAAAGGCTTGTGCAAGGATGGATCTCACCGCAGTCCATGACATCCTGCTGAAAACGGGCTATAAGGATGAAGAGGGTGCAGAGAATGAGGTGAGACCATCTGTCCTCCTCATCATTATTATTCCATAAATAAGGACACTTTATTCTGATTTCTTGCTGTAATTTGCGAAGCTTTCGTTCCAAGAATGGACACAACAAGTTCAGGATATGCTAAATACAAAGAAATTTGGAGACATTGCTTTCAGGGACAAGGATTTCAACGCTTCCGTTGAGTGCTATTCCAAGGTACACCTATGAGCTTCATAAAATGCTGATGACATACTTGTTATGGGGAAATAGTGTTTTCGTGAAACTCGTCAAGTTGTGGCTAAACTTTGATCGATGTTATGCAGCTGGTATCCATGATGCCGGTACCATCTGGGACAGTGTTTGTAAGACGAGCACTGTCCTACTTGATGTTAGACCAGCCGGAGCTAGCACTTAGAGATGCTATGCAAGCTCAGGTTTGCTTGCCTGAGTGGCCGACGGCCTTCTACATGCAGGCTCTCGCCCTTTCCAAGCTCGGAATGGACACTGACTCCCAAGACATGCTCAACGACGGAGCCTTGTTCGAAGCTAAGAAGCTAAATAGTTGGCGCAACTAGCTACATTATTACTTACTAATACACAATCAATCAATCAATCTACTTGTCTTGTTTATTATTATCTCAACAAGATCCAGTTAATTAATGGTGTGAGATGAGAGAGAGTTAATTTATTGGTTTGCATCTTATCTGTATGTTGTTGTAGTTAAAATAGTTTTATACATAAATGTATAAATCACTTTTTAGACCAAATTTCTGAGAATGATGTGTTTTGTAATCTCTTATTGGTTGTATCAGTATGCACAAGAAGCGCACAACCCCCTTCTTTTCTGGTTTTTGGGGGATGCAAGAAAATATACACGTTAATTTATACAACCATTGATTGATAATTATCCTCTAACTAAATTATTACACGTCTCATGGTCAGTTAATTATGTATGTCACAATGCTAATGCTAATGTTGCAACATATACACTTCTAGGACGTCTTGCACTTTCAAGATTTCTCATGATCGTGTTCAACTTTCGTCTTTCTTGCGTGGATAATTTTTTCGATGTCTTTCAAAGCGTGCAGCTCAAGAGCCGTTATTCGAGCCGATCCGGGTACTTGAAGTTCGAGCTCGACTCGAGCTCTTATCGAGTCGAGTTCAACTTGGCTCGATAATATTGATGAGCAAAAAATTGAGCTCGACTTGTTAACGAGCCTAATGGAATAAAAAATAAAATTTAGCTATCAAGCCGACTCGTTAGTACATTGAATATCTAACGAGCTCAAGCCTTATCAAACCGAGCTGAGCTCACGAGCAGCTCAGTTCATTTAACAACACTAAACAACTGCATAGTTTTGCATATCGTTTCAATTATATAGGCTGATTTAATTTTTATAAAAAAATAATTTTAATATTGAAAAAAAAAACAAGTAAAGTTTTTTTATTATAAATTTGTTTAATGAACGTTATATTTTAAAGTATTACTCTATATAAAAACACGCCAATAGAGAATATTTTATACGAAATGAAATATATTGATTAAAGATAAACAAATTAAAATTTTGTTTGACATTTTATATATGAAAGATGATTAGGGAAAGGGGAGAATGAACATGATAACCTAGAGATGGGAGTTTTTTTATAATATTGATGAAGGTGAGGGACTCGTTTTATAATCTGAAAGAAAAACCCCATATTTCTTCCACATTTCTTCAAGACACCCACCGGAGACGACGATGCCAGTGAGACAGAGAGCGGTGGCGGCGCTTCCGACGCTCATGCGAGCGTTGCGGAAAGAAGCGCCGCCGAGGCCCCACCCAGCTTTGCCGTCGCTTAGAAGAGCTTTCTCTCTCTACGATCAGATCAATATAATTACTGATGTCCCCGAAGACCAGCTCCGTTTCCAAGAGTAACGACTCTCCTTTCACCAATTTTATGTATCTTTTATGTGTGTGATTTTATATTACTGGATTGCTAATTCCATCAGGAAACCTTTGTAATTAGTAATTACAGTGATTTTATGTGAATTTGAATTCGTGGCTGTGTAATGCGGATGTTTGCATTTTGGAAAGCTAGAGTTTGGATTTTTGTTTATTGTAGGTGTGAATTGTGGTGCGCATTGCAATTTGATAATCCTTTTTTTGGGTAACTTAATCTTGTGGAATTAATATTGAAGATAAATAATTTATATGGCTGAGAAGTAAAGCCTATTAATGTACAAGCAAACCTTCATTAGTTTCTTCTTTATCTTGATCAATGTAGCATGGAGATTAGCTTTCTTGCCTATTTGATTGGTCTTCATAAAAATTATCCTTTTGTACACACACGCATAATTAGACGCATTATGTGAAATATGTTGGGATGACAGCATTAGCAGTGCTTAACTACTTCAAAATTAGTATGCGATACTGATCAACCATTTAAAGGTGGAAATTTGTAAGATGAAGCTTGATAATTTATATTTAAAATTACTTAATCGTGCTAAAAACACAACCTTAGAACTATTAGTTTTGGTCTCTGGAGCCCCATCCCACATGGAGTAAGGAAAAACAAAGTGAACATGGTTTAAGCTTTGGCGAAAAAAATCAATGTTTATCCATTGGTTATTCCTTCTGGTGGGTTGTTCCTACATGGCTGTTATCCTGAGGCTTCAGACTTCAAAACTAAGATTTTCTTAGTCTTTACATGTACGAATTTGTATTTCAGGAAGTTAATATGAGGATGAACCATGCTGAACCTGCTTTTACATGTTTCAGATTCATTACTCTTTAGTTCTAAGTATACTAATGTGTTTTGACAGGTTTGATGATACAGGATTCAAGGTAAATGGAGTTAAGTATGAAGGTAGCTTACTCTGCGTAGGAAACCTTCTGATGTCTTGGGCTCCCAAAAAGTTCTCTGATATCACCACTGAAAGGTAAATGGGTATTGAACATCATTTTAATTCCTGTTGACTTCTTTTATATTTAAGGAAAGAAAAATATTGGTGTGCTGTCTCATTTGCTTTGTTATTTTCTGAGGAACTGGATGGTTTGAGAGATTAGTGTATTTGTGTTCTTCGGCAAATTCCTCACTATAGCTTTCTAGTATTGTGGTTTGTCCAAGAGCCTCATTAGGAGTTAGTTCAATTCCTCTATTTGCTTTATATTGGAGACAGGAAATAATTATGACAAATCCATTTGCTTCAGAAAAAAAGACAGGGCTTCCTGTTCTTCTATCTGATGTTGTGGATTCTCTAAAACTAAAAATGGAACAGTCAATGCCTTATATGCTTGATAAGAATCATTGTTTCAAGGGAGGGTTTGGATGCTTTTACTCCTGCATTTCTCAATGATTGTCCTCACAGAATCGGATTAGTAGTGGACTCTTATCCGTTACCTGATGAGAACAACAGTAAGTTTCAAATAACAATAGGTCTTAAAATTGAACAATAGTTCTGAATTCTATTATACTGTATTTCTGAATCATTGGCAGTGAAATATTGACTCCTGCAATCATATATATGTAAACTATGTCGTCGTGTATGCTTATAAAGTAAAATATATTTTGTGCTTGGCGTCTGGAGGCAAGTTTTATTGCTGAAGATTCTGCAGCCAATACATTTACTATACATACGATTGTTCGTTCAAAGCTCTTGCTTTGTATACTTGAAGTTTCCTTTTGGAGCCATTTCAGTGGGAATTCTAATGTTAGGTTTCATGATTGCTTTGCAGCTTATCTATTTTCAAGACTGTGCGGCCGATACCAGGTGAGAAGTCTAATAATAATGTTCATCTGAAATGTAAAGTATGGGCTACTTACTTACTCGAATAAGAGAGTTTATTACTTTTAACATTAAGGATCCCATTTTCTTATAAATAGAGATGGGATCAGGATAAAATTGGTGTGAAGAGTCTTCAATATTCTTATGCTTAAACTAAAGTAACATGACAAAGTACATTTCATATAATTCGGCAATAGATGCGAGACTGTGAAGGGATATAATCCTTTAATTTACTGTAGAAGGTGTTTACTGTACACACAACATGTCTAAGATGTCTTCCATCTTGAAAAAACTCCACTTAAAAAAAAAAATATATAGACCACAACATTCACTTGTTCACCCCTGCTATAAATAATTTGGTGGAATAGCTAAAGGGATCTCTACTGAAAAGCTCAGCGGCACATTTAGCCTCTACACAAACACGTTCGAGTAAAATTTCACAAGAAATTACCCCTTTTCCCTAGAGTTCTTTGGCTTGAGTAAACTATCCCAGACTTCCGTTGTTTTGGGTGAATTTTCGTTGGCCTATTGATTACGAAATTGAAAATGATTGCAAATTTGATATAATAGTGACCTGGTCTTTTTTCCGTTCTTATTTGTCATTTCTTCTCATTGAATTGTACAATGCATGTCTTGGAGCATCTAATTTCTATCACATTGATCATTTTATGTTGATTGAAACTATAGCTGTTGCCCTGTCAATGTTATTTCCATCACTCTCATCATGTTATGTTGATAGCTGAATAAGCATGTTGATCTCAGAGATTTTGATTCTTGGTTGTGGGAGGTATATTCAACCAGTAAATCCTGAACTTCGCAGCTTCGTTCGTTCCACTGGCATGAAACTAGAAGTAGTTGACTCGGTAAGTTGTCTTTTGGTGAAAAATCATACTCTATTAATTTCACAATCCTTCATTGTAAACTACTAAAACTCGATATCCGTTCACGTGTTTTAGCTGCTTATCCCACCCCATAACTCTCTATATTCTCCCTAACAAAAGTATTCCTTTGCATTTTCCATGTATATGTTATATGCTAGTAGAAGCTTAGATACAGTTGTTGTCGTTTTGCAGAGGAATGCTGCCTCGACTTACAACATATTGAATGAAGAAGGCAGGATAGTAGCCGCAGCTCTTATTCCGTATGGATATACCTCTTGAAGCTGGGTATTTAAATTTTACATGCTACTGAAATTAAAATAACAACTCCTCAATGTTTTTTCTTCTCTTTTATATGATTTTCGCTCAATGTATCTGTAGTCTGCCAAAAGTCTCCTTTTTCTTTTATCAAATCAGATGCCAACTTAAAAATAAAAGGCCAAATTTTGACCATAACAATGTGCTTACTTTGAGTATGATAAAGTGTATATAGGCATACCAAGCCTGAACTGAAGCATTCATTATACCAGCATAAAGTTGTCAAACATGACTAACATAACAGCATACACTACACTCTGTTCTCCATCATAACACTACAGTCATGAATCAGAGTGATCACCATCTAGCAGAAGCTCTGTGAACGTATGTGAACCTTGACGATCACCTAGTAGACGAGACCTTGTGTTATCTTGGGATTGATCACTATTCTTCTTCATGAATTTGAACCCCATTATATACCTATATTCTCCAGTTCCAAGACATCGATCGCAGAATCCAAGCCCGCTCCCACCACAATCCCTGCACCTGCCAATCCAATGTTTTTGAGGACATTTCGGTTAGATCAATTCCTGTGGTGGTGGGTTTATGATATTGGACTGATTTCAAACCCCTTACCATTTTGGCCACTCTCCTTTAGGAAGCATTCCCAGTTCAGTGCAATTTGTCCTTCCTGCACATTGCAACGGTTTATTATAATCACAGGTTTCTGAAGAGAAACTATGTTTTTGCAGTGTAACAGCTACCCTACCAAGTAGAATTATATACCACCATACCATAGCCTAGCAATAGTGAGTCAAAACTTAATACTGTAATCCATTTTCAGCAGTGAATTAACTGTAAAAAAAATTAGTCCAAACGAAAACAAAAGTGAATATGTGAATACAGAAAGAGGAAGAGGTACCTCTTCCACTGCAGCTGTGGCAATGAACTCTACCACTTCCTCTACAGACAACACAGGGTGGATCTGGCTTTTTTCGTGTTTCTTTCCGGACATTTGACTACACAAATCAGTAATGCACCAAAAGGGTCATTACAATCGTATATAGTAGACCAAGTTTGGTAGGGTAGATTAGCAAGATAAGAGGCTATTATTTAGGTTCAAAATAGACCTAAAATAAAATTTATACTAAAATATACCCCATATCCCATATGGACCCATTAAGATATCTAAATCTGATTATAAATAACTCAACATCACTTTTAATCTAGGGATCAAATGCTAACCATTCTTGGTAGCCTAGCCTAGACTAGGGTAATATAAATCAAACTTGAGCTTCAGATTAATGGGTTTTATCTCCTCCATTCTCTCAGCATGAATTTCAAGACCTTGATTATTCATTCAATCGCAATAGTTTACAACCTTTCAAAACCAAAAATCAAATACACGCCAAAAACCCTCATTCTTATCACACCCAAGATGGGGGATATTATCAATCTCATACCTAAAATAAATCATTTCTGTATAAATTAACCTGTAACTTAAAAACTTGTAGTGTGGGATGAAATTAGTTTATTTTTCTTCCGTTTCCAATCTGTAATTACTCAAAAGGAAAACAGAAAAGGGAAATTCAGAAACACATGCCTCAGTTCTGACGATCCAAGAAGGCTTAGACATAGAAAGGAGAGGCCTCGCGGCCACCGTCGGCAGCGGCGGCGGCGTTGGGTCCCGATTCCCTGGAGATGGTGCGCCGCTGCTCGTCACAACTGCCGCCATTATCTGGTGCGTGCTCATCATCCTACGTCAGCATCACTTTTTCTTTCAATTTTTCTCAACTATAAATCGCATCCCTATCACGTTAAAGTCGCAAAATCTTGTAGAGGTCAATTAAAGTCGCTTTTTAGTCGCAGGCCTAATTAGGCTGAGTCTCCCACCTCATAATTTTTATAATAAAAAATATCACTAAGTGTTACATGCAAATCATGTACTGTGAATTACTTTATGGCCGAACGAATGTAATGTATTACAGTGCTTGAACTTTCGATAGAATAGACGTATAGACCGTTCACTTAGCTTTGCATATGTCACGACCATGTTTACACACAACTCAAAAGTTTTTTCGTGTGTAAATTGCATTTTCAGCCTCAAAATCCTAAATTTTTATGCAATTGAAATACAATGTATTCTCCTATGATATATGTATGCACTAGAATCACCCCAAATCATATAAAAATTAAAGAATCTAAATCTACACATAAATTTTAGAAATGTAGAGATTAAAATGAAGGGAAGGAAGGAGGGAGGGAGAGTGTTTTTTTATTTTAATTTGAGTGAGAAGGGTAGAATAAGAAGAAAGTGAGATGTGTGTAGTAGTAATATAAGTAGAGAATCTTGCATCTACAAACAGCGTTCCTAGTCTTACATAGAACATAACAGAACCTCCAGCAGATGTCGTATAATAGGAGTAATTATATAGGATTGCAAATATGTTCCTGATTCACATGAAAATAAAATTTATGCATCCATCTTACATAAGACCTTAGCTAGACTAGCAAGTTTCTGATTATCAGGTCATAATCCAAACTATTCGGTTAGATAGGAAAATCGCGACCATGGCTGTTGATTTGTCGTGAGTTAAGGTTGCAGCTTTTGTGCGCAGTTGAAACTCCGTGATCTCATTGAGTACTCCTTGATCAATTTGGAGAAGAAAGAGTTGTCTCTTTCCAGTAGCTTTGCTGGTGTATCATACTCTGCTATTCTTCCTGAAAAAAACATAAACATTGATTGATACATTACACCTCCATACATCATATCATGTAAACTAAACTAAACAAATTCATGTTTATCTTCTTTTCTTACCATCACTGAGCACCAGGACAAGATCACTGTCTATTACTGTGTGGATTCTGTGTGCAATCGTCACCACTGTTCGACCGTTAAATTCTTGACTTATAATTTTTTGTATTACTCCATCCGTCGCTGAGTCAACTGAAGCCGTTGCTTCATCCAGAACCAGAATGGTGCTTTTCTTTAGTAGAGCTCTCCCAAGACAGAACAGCTGCCTTTGCCCAACGCTCCAGTTTTCTCCATTCTCAACCACTGTCTCAACGTTTACCACATTATTATTATTAGTATAATAATGTTATAAAACAAGTCTAGTAATTTGTGGGACTTACCTGTGGATTCGAGCTTTTCTGGCTTTTGACGTATTGTATCTCCTAGTTGGCATTTATCCAATGCCTGCATATTTAAGAAGCTAATTTAGGACAAGCCCTTTTCACTTGTTAATGTTTTTGAGTAGAAATTGTACAGTACCTCCCAAATTTCAGTGTCAGAATGTTTGTCTAGAGGGTCAAGATTGCCTCGAACACTTCCCTCAAACAACGTTGGATCTTGTGGAATGATACTGAGCCTTGATCTCAGATCATGAAGTCCTATCTTGGATATATCAACATCATCAATGAAGATGGTGCCTTCTCTTGGTTCTACAATACGGAAGATGGCTTGTATGAGGGTCGACTTACCACTCCCTGTCCTTCCCACAACCCCGACTTTCTTCCTCCCTGGGAATGTGCACGTAATATTTTTCAATACCGATGGAAGATGCTCAGCGTAACGTATCTGCATAAAGAATCATATATGAAATTTTGTTACCAGAAATGGAAAGAGGGAGTATATGGAGTATTTTGAAGTTAATTACCTGCAAATTTGAGAAAGAAATAGTTCCAATATCAGGCCAGTTTGTCGAGGGCCTACAGTTTTCGATAACAAGGGGAGATTCACTTGCAAGATTTGAATACTGAAGAATCCGTTCTACAGATATCATTTTATTTTCTGCATTGCATATATTCCATATGACTGATGCTTGCAGAACATTCAAATTTATCCCATATGTCACTGCCAGCCCAGCAATGCCTGTCAAATAGATATATACCATTCATGAGATTTTCTTGATAAATGTCTAATTGAATATTTGAATTTTAATTGTAGAAAGACTTCATACTTGGATTTATGATTCCTTCAGGTAGGCTGACTAGCAAAACTAGTGAGAAGGCGAATACGAAGTTGGACAACTGGTTCAGCCTAAAAGAAAGCCATTCCATAGCTGATACATTGTGAAACCATGACCTTGACTGTTTATCAATGAGGCAGAGGTTAGCATCAGTGAAACGCTCATGTTGGTCAAAAGCACGAATTGTCACTGCTCCCGTAAGTGATTCTGCAAAATGGTGAAGGATTGGAGCTCTTTGGATTCCTGCCAAACGAGCTAGTTCTCTCGCAGTTGGTATGTAGTATTGCTGAAAATTACGACAAAATTGCGGAGTAGTATATAATTAACAGATCAAAGTTCATCTAAATTTCTAACAACTACGATTTTTCAATGGCTTACCTGATACCAGATGCAGATTGCTGTTACAGGGATAAAGATGACAAATACCTCCCATGCAACTTGTGACATAACGGCTATAGTCCCCAGAAGCTGAATTATTGAGAAAGCACACGAACCTAACTTGTTTGCCATTTCCAAATCCAACACACTTTGGTCTGTTGATGCCTGCATATATTATAAGGGTAATCATGAGTTGCTTTTGTGCAAAAAAATATACTTCAAGTTAAACTTCAATATACTCACTCGATTCAATATTCTTCCTGTAGGGGTGGAGTCGAAGAATCCCATTGGGGCCCGCATAATACTGTTCAGCATATTGCTGAAGAGCTTTTCAGCTGTGAGCAGGCCCGATATGGCAACTAAAGAAGACCGAAGTAGCACACAGAACGCACTTCCAACAGCAAGAAGTGTATAAACAAGTAGTATGAAGTCCATCCCGTTGACTACCTGATCGTCTCCTGTTGGACAAGACCATGCCATCCAATAGTTGCTTAAGATCTGTAACACCTGAAACGATGATTGGGCTAAAATAATGATTGGAACCAAGGCACCGCGTTTGACAATAGTCAAGTAAGATATGTACACTTCTTTCCCTATGCTTCCTTTCTCTCTCTCTTCGTCCTGCACTAGTCTTCCTTCTTTCTCTGTTATCTCAACGCACAGATTGTGCTCTGAATCTTGCTTAGTGTGAGGGAATTCTTGATTTGCATTTGCATCTGTGTCAGTTTCATTCTCAACTGTCGTTCTACTTGAGCTTTCAACTGTTACGACTGATTCTAGAGCTTGGCTGTGTGCACCAACTAGAAGTTCAAATCCAATGTTTTGTTTTAAAAGCTCATCAAATGTACCAGCTTGTGCAATCTTTCCATCTTGCATCACCTGTGATTTCACACATATTGTTAAATTTAAACTACCATCATCTAGATTAAGCCTAGTTCAAACAAGAACTTACCAGAATGAGGTCTGCTGCAGGTAGAAATTCAACTTGATGAGTAACATAAAGTATCGTCTTCTCCTTGAGAATTCCGAGCAAGCAATCCTAAAAGGTAAAGTAGCTTTCGATTAAATCTTTAAATCACGTAGAAGAAAAAACACTAAGTTAATACGTATGCAACAGAAGAGCAAACCTGAAAGAGTTGTGTGCCTGTATGAGCATCAACAGCACTAAAAGGGTCATCAAGGAGATATATATCAGCATCCTGATAAACAGCACGAGCAATTTGTATTCTTTGCTTCTGGCCACCACTCATATTTATGCCTCTCTCTCCTATTTCTGTCAAGTCCCCAGCACCAAACAGCTCGAAATCCTTTAACAAAGCACAAACTTCAATTGTTCTATTATACTTATCACTTTCATATGCATTCCCAAACAGTATATTCTCTCTGATATTTCCAGTTAGTATCCATGGAGACTGAGGAACGTACGCCTTTTTACCACTCACCTTCACCGCCCCAGACAGTTTGTTCATCTCTCCAAGTATGCATGACAGTAAACTTGATTTTCCCGATCCAACGGTCCCACATATCGCCACCTTCATTCCCTTTTTCACTTTCAGGTTTATATGATCAAGTGTTGCATTTTCCCCTGGTTTTACCATATCCCAGCTGAATTTTCCTTCATTGATCTCCACATGCATGGCCGTTTGATTGCTATCAACAAATTCAACTGCATCTGACCTGATTTCATCTTCCTGCAGGAACGAAGAAATCCTATCAACAGAAACTTTTCCCTGTGCAATGGCATTAAGCAAATCAGGCAGATTGAAGATGGGATCTTGAAGCATTCTGAATGTAGCCAAAGCTGACAAGACTCTCCCAGCTGTGAGTGGAATTCCCATCAAAATGCATCCACCAAAAGTGATCACCGATATAAAAGCTGGCGAACCCCAGAAGATAAAAGAAAATAACGCTGTCAATCTAAGCGACTTCCATAGCCAATTATGCTCCGTCTTTCTTAAATCCCCGAGCTTTTGGAGGTAATTACTATCCCATGCTTGCAGCTTTAGTGTCTTCATGTTTCGAAGAACTTCTGATGTGGCTTTCATTCGATCATCCTTTGCTTCCATGATCTTTACCTGGTATCTTTTCTGAACTCTCGTTAATGGTATATTTCCAGCCATCACCACCGAAGTTGCAGCTAGAGCAACTAAAGCGCCCTTTCCAAGATTTATATGAAGAACAAAGATAGCCATTGAGATTTGTACTGGCAACATCCATACTGTATTCAGATACCATATAAAATCTGCAATCCTTTGCACATCAACACTCATAATATTGATGATCTCTCCAGTGCTTCGATTCTGACGCGATTTGCTCGACAAGATGAGGCCCTTTTTGTGAATTTGAGAAATCAATGCAGCTCTTAGGCGAAGTCCAAGCTGTCGAGCTCCAAAAATCCACTGCCTCTGAGCTATCGTCTCGATCAATTTTGCTCCGAGGAAGCCTAATGCAAGAAGGTAACCACTTTTTAAGCTTCTAAATCTCTTTTCATTTAGAAAATTGACAAAGTAGTTGATAAGATAAGGCCCCACATAAGATGTAGCTGCACTTGTTACTGCAAAAAGCGCATTAATAGCTGCTTTTTTCCTTGCAAATATGTAAAGTGATTTATAAAGTGATGGTATTTCTGCTCCATCACTTTCCTTGACGAATTTGAGGCATTGTTCGAAATCCTGGAATAGAAAAGCTGCAGAGTCCTTGATATCAACATCAGGGACTTCATCCTGATCAAGCGGCTTCTTATATCCAAGCTCAAACAATGGATTAAGCCAAGAAAAGGTGACAAGTTGGGTGATTGTAGCTTTTCCATAAGGACTGTCTCTCTTCAACTTGTCGTTTTTTCCATCGAGGAGGGGTTCACTTATATCATTTGAATTTCTGAGTGTTGCCCCTGTTTTCCCTCGGATTGATAGAACTAGCAAACACATAGAAGGTAGAAGATTGAGTAAATCAGCATATTCTTGCATCCCAAGATGATCATTGTCTGTAATTGTGGAATGAACATCAATCATCGAACGAGCAAGTGATAACAGAAAGCTGGAAATCCACCATAATCTCAAGATCCATGGAAACTTGATACACTTCGTGTTTCGTATTCTGTGCAGTACAACCAACGAAATTGTCCATGATACTAGTGGCATGATCAGAGATGAAATGGCCGAGGCTTTGGATCCACATTGAGCTCCACTTTCTCGTTGCAGCACCAGCAGTTTTACGACTGGAATAGAGAGCATTATGATGGAACAGATGATGCTGAGTTTGTAAGAGATGCCATATTTCTCATCTGTTGAATACTTTTCGACGTCTGTCGTGTTCTTTCTTCCTATGCAGAAAGAATTTATGTTGTTTCTTATGTAAGAAAGCAATAAAATTGCTAGGAATCCAACTTGAAGAACTATAGTGGCATCTTCCAACAGGCAGGGGGAGATCAGTTCGGGCCATGCTGAACGAAATCGAGGAGACATGAAATCTGTCAAGCATATGAAGAAAATCAGGGTCATGGATGAATCAAATCCTTGCTGATATTTGTAACGAGTACTAATTCAATTTGTTTTCTGGAGATAGTTTATTCAAGATTGTCATGATAAAAAGTGCAAGAATATTATCAATTGGAGTCCATGAAAACATTCTGATGAGACCACAAGAGCAAGGGATTTTGGAGAAGTCTATCACGTACAGACGCAACAAGAAGCAATCATTATTTATTTAATTATTTGAATTTAGATTTGTTGCTAGATTTCAACTTTTCAGTTATTTGGTTTAGCCCATGGTTTAGTTTTGCACATAGTTGATAAACGGTATTTTTTTTTTGGGATTATTAATGAGTTAGAGGTTGAGTGAAAGACTATTTTCTACAGCTTTTCTGCTGCTGGTTGCTAGTATAATTCAAGGTTACACCTTGTGTTGCTAGAATTACCTCGTGAGAGGTTAAGATCTTGTAATCACGATTCAGGGAACAATGGTGTCCAACTGGAGAAGGTTCGAAAACATTGAAGAATCGATTACGAAACTGAGTGAGATGATGGAGACGATTGCTGGTCGACTGGGAGAGCAGGCCCAGGACTAGTCAGGTTCACAAAACTGCTTTCCGCACCCATAGTGGACACACTATGAATCCTTGGTAATGCCTTTTGGTCTTAGTACTGCTCCCTCTACTTTTCAAGCTATTATGAATCATATATTCAGGCCCCGCTTGCGGATGTCCTAATAATAAATCGGATAGTCGTAGCCTAGCAGGCCTACTAGCCCCGCTACCAATATTCTATGTACGAAGAAAGGTGGGCAACCAGGAACTGAGTCAACCCACACTTCCGCCTTATTCAACAGATGGCAGCCCAGAAATGATTCTGGAGTTGGAAAGCTGCGAGAAGTGTTAGTTTTATGGTGTACCCTAGCTCTGGGAATCATTAGACGAGCTGAAGGCACGTTTCCCATCACTGAACCTTGAGGACAAGGTTCCTGTAAACAAGAATCGATCATTATTTATTTATTTAATTCCTTTATTAATTTCTTTTTTGAATATTTGAATTTAGATTTCAGCCTTTTCAGTTATTTGGTTTAGCCCATGGCTATAAACTCAGTGATTAAGGTTTTTTTTTTTAATTATGAATGAATTACAACTTTTCTACTGGTTGTTGTTAGGATAATTCAAGGATATAATATCACATTCCTAATCAAATCAGCCTGAATCATTAATCTACAATGAAGAAGTAACTCTAGTGACGAAAAGAAGAGATTAGTTTAAATTAAGTAGATGATTGTTGTTGGATTTTTTTTTTTCAGATTTAATTCAACAAAATTAAACACTTGTTTGAAAAAAATCAAAGTGGCCCAATTTTTTCCATGCAAGTGTCATGTGCTAAAACATGCTTTTTCATGTTTCCCCTTAATTAATTTTTGCTGATTTTTTTTAACAGGAGGTGGAAACTTGAGCACAAGAAAAGTGACCCTATTTTTGGTTTTACTAGAACTACTCTACGTATATACAGTTTGAAGCTCTCATTAAAGCAAATAGTGAAATAAAATATAGTACAGTACAACAGATGCTCTGGTGCATATGCAGTTTTGTCCAGTCAGATATATTCTTTTGGAAATTAAGGCTTCAAAACTCCCTCCACAACAATAATATTAATCTTTATTCCCCCAAATTTGTTTCCATCAAACAGTCGATCTCTCGTACTCATATATTATGTATCGAGTATAAGTTTTGGGTGTAGGTAAAGAGACCTTAGAACTAACTTTTCTTTAAAGAAAAAAACTTAATTGGGTGATCTAAAAAGTTAGTATAAGGAGGTAGCATTGAGTTAATTAAACCATGCAAATTTTTTAACATGATGGATGGATAGTTGAAGTTTTTTCCATTGAAAACAAACAACACTACTCTTTTTGGATTAAAGAATGAGAAGAGAAATTAATCTGATTGATTTATTACTCAACTGAACAGAGTAGTTAAAATAGCTAAAATATGTCATTAAATGTGGCAAAAATAATACTCATGAGAGTAGGGTGCGTGCATGCAGAATTAAGGAGACTTACTTTGTTTTGGATTTATTTCTGGCTTATGAATTCGATCAGTGTCTCCTCCTGTGATGAAGAAGAAGCAGAGTGTGTGTGTGTACGAATGAATGAAAACAAAACAAAAGAATCATCACTCATATTCATTCATATGATATATGGAGTATTATTATTTAATTGTATATTGCCACTAAACTGGTCGCGGGAAGCTACCTGTAAATTCACTCATTTTCATTCTTTATTTTAAATATTCTTAACATTAGAATATTTTTTAATAAGGTTGTCTCCAGAATGAACATCAAAATGGTACTCCACAAATTATAGGTTTGAAGCTCTTAAACTTTGAATTGTATTGGAGTAGAGTAATAATTTGTAATGAACTAATTATAAAATTAATGAAATATGACATGATTTTAAATAGTTATATTTAAAATAAAGAGACATTTAATAATTCTATTCATGATAAACAAAAATTATGTGACATAAATATTATATATGCATGGGTTGAAATTTAGTTTAAAATGAATAGTTGAGTCACCCTTATTAAATTAAGAATTAGTAGTTATTTAATTTTTTATTTTCCCAGTTTGTTTTTATATTTACCCTTTGTAGTATAAAAAAATGTGTTCTTAAATATTTGTCGTTTTTGCTATTTTAATCACGTTTTTTTCTTTCTAAATCGTCCCTTTGAAAATTCCAACAAAAATATTTTTTTCTTTCTAAATCGTCCCTTTGAAAATTCCAACAAAAATATAGGCCCGTCCTATCCCATATCAAAATCGTATATTAGTGAATTGAGTAGATTTTTTAAAGAAAAAATCAATTAATGCAAGTATGAACTTATTGAGTTTTTTTTAGTAAAATATTAATATTTGAAAAATAATTTAATACAATATATGTGTTTAATTGAAGTGGTACAACATTTATAAGTCCTAAATATTACTCACCCATCCTTCAAAAAAAAAAAAAAAACTACTCCCCCAAATATTCATTAAAATCAAATACGTTCAATAAATAAATAAAACTAACATGTATATGAATTATAAATAAAAAAAAATAAATCGAATAGAAGTAGAAAAAATTACTGATTTAGTTTGCTTTACTTGAATACTCAAAATGCAAGACAAGAGAAATTTTATGTGTGTGAAAGTATATTGATGAAGACATATCCCCTTATATAGGAGTAGGAGTAATAGGGAGTTTAAATTGATGATGAGTCATTTTGTGGTTAATTTACTTATGTGTCATTTTGTGGTTGATTTGGCTTATGTGTCATAATTTAATGAAGTTGTTAATTTTAAAAAGTATGATGTGTAATTAAGTTATTGATTGAGTAAGATATGATTAATAAACTCTTTCCAAATATTATATTCTTATTATTTTAACATTGACTAATTAAATTAAATTTTATTTTATTTACTTAACTTTATTTTAGTATTCATTTTATTCTTTAGTTTAATTTATTTTAGAACTATTTAATGTTTTTCTGAGTAAAATACATTAATCTAAAATTTATTTGTATTGGGGTGTACAATTCTTTATATAATTACTTTTATCTTATATTTCAAGTAATTTTTTCTGCAATTATTTTAAATTTATTACAAGTTTAATGCATTTAAAAAATAGAGCTCGAAAATATATATGTAAAACTTATTATATAATTTTATACATAATATTTATTATATAAATAATTATATTATTTGACAAGATTACCAAATCTGTTATATATACATAATACACTACTTCTATAGTATATAATTCCCTTATATACTAATAGGGAGTTTAAATTGATGATGTGTTATTTTGTGGTTAATTTGGCTTATGTGTCATTTTGTGGTTGATTTGACTTATGTGTCATAATTTAATGAAGTTGTTAATTTTAAAAAGAGGTAATTGCAAATTAAATCACGACCTTTCGCTCATTTGCAATCTAATCTAAACCTTAAAAGAATTGTAAATAAATTACAAACTTTAAATATTATTGCAAATTAGACTTCTTACAAGTTTACTTTGTCCCTAAATCATAACTTTTGATATTTGGTTTGATTGAAAAACAATATTGTTTTATTAAGGTGTTGTTATGTCATTAAGAAGTCTAAATTATGTTAGATTCGAACACAATTAAAATTGTCAAAAAGACTAAATTGCAACTATATTTAAAGTTTGTGATTTATTTGCAATTACCTTAAAGTTTAGATTAGATTGCAAATGAGAAAAAGGTTATGATTTAATTTGCAATTAACTAAAATATTTATTTATTTAATTGTGTAATGGTTGATATGGAATGTTTACTTACAATTTATTAAGAGTTATTTTAATATTATTTAAATTATTTGTTTCCGAACTTTTATAATTTTTTTAAAAGTTATTTTCATATTTATTAAATGTAAGGTATTGTGGTTGATATTGAAGGTTGACTTACAATTTATTAAGAGATATTTTAATATTACTTAAATTGTTTGTTTCCGAAATTTTATAATTTTTTTTTAAAATTGTTTTCATATTTATTAAATTTCAATGTCACATTTCGTTTGATTCTCACAATTTTTCTTAGAAATTTGCTTTATAAAATTAACTAACATAACATAAGTGTAATTATTTTGTATAATTCAAAATATTATGTTCATTAAACTTTTATATTATAATAAAACGTTATAATAAATATAATTAAAAAAATGTTAAATTTTTTTAACAAAATAATTATAATTCTGCGAAATCTTTTTAAAAAAAATATAAAAAATTAAATTAAGTAAATAAATAAAAACTTATTATTAAATATTTAAAAATATATTTAAAATTCCGTGTAATACACGGATTCTACACTAGTATTTTCATATTTGGAAGAAGGAAATTAAATTCGATTCAAAACAAAGAAGAACCACATTAATTTCACTTTATGCCATGCATGTCATAAAAGAAGGAAACTAGTTCCCTCATTAAAAAAAAAAAAAAAAAAACTCAGTATATCTAATAAAAATCGACTAATTATTAAAATTAATTTTATCGTTTACTCGGGATCCTATTTAGAGTTAGAGTAAAAATTTATTTATACATGTATCAAAAATTGTTTGTATATTAGAAATTATTTTAAGCTACATTAAAGATTTTAAATTTGAGATTTAGAGAGGATTATACTATTAAACTTTATTTATTTTAATTGATTAGGAAGTGGGAGGTTGCCATTTGGGTTGGGGGGACTGGGGGAGCGTGGATCATGTTAGTGAATTTTTTTTTGGAATAAGGGTATTAAAGTCATTTACCCTCCAAATGGGTACAAAAATGTTGTGGGTAAATTTAATTTTGTTTTATGAAAGTGGAAAAAAGATAAAGTCTTTAAACAACTTTAGTAGTTACAATTTTAAAAACTTAAAATGAAGGTATTTGTGGTGGGGCATAGCCTAGGCCTAATCATCCCACGATCTAATGTTTTTTTTTTTTTTTTTGTTGATTTGTGACTTTGGTAGTTACAACTTAAAAAAATATTTTTAATTTTTTTTTGTCAATTAAAGTTATTCAATTTTTTTTTCCCACTCAAATGAAAGTCATTCATTTTTTTTAACAAGTACTCTCGTTCACATTTAATTATATTCTTCTCTATCTCATCATATCCCCTTTAATACATCTATTTTTTCTATTATATTTTTTAATTTCAGTGTCAAAGCCTCAAGTAGTTTCCACCTAAAGGAAGAGAGTACAATTTTAAAAACTTAAAATGAAAAAGTGGGAGAAGATATTTGTGATTTGTGGACTTTTGGTGTTGAAATCTGTTTTGTCATCAGCTCTAAATTATTCATTTCTTTTCACGGCTAAAACTAAAGAAAACTTGCATTAATGATTATAAAATTTATAGAAAATGACTAATAGTCCATCCGTATAGATATAGTATACTCCCTCCGTCCGCCTATAAGCTTTCCATTTTACCATTTTGGTCCGTCCCCCTATAACTTCTCATACCTTTTTTGGTAAGTATTTTTTCTTACACTTCACTTTATATCTTACTTTTTCTCTCTATCTCTCTCCTCCCTCAATCACATCACTTGTACTATATCTATTATTTAATCACTTTTCTTAATCTTTGTGCCAAAAAGTAACGTAACACTTATAGGCAGACGGAGGGAGTAAATTATAGCATGATTGGGTGAGAAGTAGATAGAAATAAAATGTAAATTATAAAGTGAGGTGTAAAAATAAAAAATTAAAAAATATTTATAAAACAAATATAAAAAATTTATAGACGATGAATAAAAATAATAAAATAAAAATTTTATAAACAAATGGAAGGGAGTACAATTTACAATGCACAATAGATTGCCTACGCAATTTAAGGATTAATCCTGAGTTGATGGCTGTGGTCACTTCAATGATTGAACATGATAAAACTCAATTTTATTTTTTTTGAAAAAGTTTAAAATGATTTTTTTTTTATAAACTTCATTCTCAAATTATTCTTAATTTTACACAAAATTATTGTTTTGAATTCATGCATAATGATTGTACACACTATATAATACTCCCTCCGTCCAATTTTATTGTTTCCACTTTTCTTTTTTGGTTGTCCAATTTTATTATGCCCATTCATTTTTGAAAATAATATTATTCACACTACTTTATCTTCACCCTCCAACTATCACTTATTTACTCAAATTGACACTAACTTTATTAATAAACAATCACTTTACCTATAAATGGACCCCACAACATCCCATCATACCCCCAACTTATCTACTTTATACATAAACTAATCAATATTCATTAAAACCCGTGCCCGGAGAAGTGGGCATAATAAAATTGGACGGAGAGAGTAATTGTTATTAATTTTACACAGAATATCATTATTTATAAGTTATTTTGTATCATCCTACTGTAATTTTGTAGACTATTTTGTATCCTCAAACGTGATTGTACAGACCATAGGTAGTTTGGTGTCCCTGCTATAAGGGTGCGTTTGATACACAAAATAAAATTATGCGGAAAAGGGGTGTATAAGGGGTCCTCAATATAATTTAATATAGGAAGAGGTGTATAAGTGATGTATTAAATCAAATTCTTGTTTGATAGAAAATACAAAAAGTGGTACTAAAAACCATGAATTATGTTAATTCTTGTGTGATAAAGTGTATTAACCAGTGTATAAAATTATTTTTTGTTTGATAGAATGCATACCCCACCATATAAATTGTGAAAAATGATGAAAAGACAATTTTACCCTCGTTATACAGGCATCAATACTTCGTTTGATACGTAATATTATTTCTCTCTCAACATTACATAGCCAAATAAATCATTTTTTGGGAAGCTTCTCTCTCACACTTCTCACTTGGTTCTTCAGCGGGAAAAAAAAGTTCCACACATTTCCATCGGTGCTCACCCTCCCTCCTTCATACTATTTCCGGCCGTCGTCGTTTTTTTTTCCGCCGCTAATCCCTTTTCCCTGTTTTTCCCTGTTCAGGTGCGATCTTCTTTTTCTCCCTTGTCGAGTTACGCATTTCATTCCAGGTAAGTTGGTACGTTCTCTTCGTTTTTTCGAGAAATTTTCAATTTTTTGCAATGTTTTAGTTTATTTCACTTCGTTGGACTATCATTTTATGGATTAGGGCTTAATAACTGTCTTTCATTTCCGATTCTATGCTCACAGGGGTTTAGGGCTTATTATTTGTCTTTCACACCCGATTACATATGGGTTTATGATTATATGGGTTTGTTGGAGTTTATGATTGTCGATGATATGGGTTTACATATGCTAGTGTTGTTTTGGTTTTTGATTGCTTGTTGTTTAACACGACTGTAGATGGAGGGCGGGGGATTTAGTTTTGATACGGCGCCCGTAAAGGGTAAACAAAGGTACAAAGTCAGAGCAAGGAAGTCTACGACTGATTCATTGAAGAGGACTCGACGCAACTGGACTGACCATGAAGAGTCATTGTTGCTCGATAAGCTGAAAGAATTAGTGTTGGAAGGCTGGAAGTCTGAGAACGGGTTCAGACCTGGGTACCAAACAAAGCTAGAGGAAATGTTGATGCAGGCGCTCCTTGGCACTAACATTCGTGCCAATCCTCACATAAACTCGAAGATTGTCATGTGGAAAATGTATTATGGTTCTATCAAGACAATGCTGACTGATAACTCTGGCATTGGTTTCAACACCACGACACATCTTATTGATTGCAACAATGACATGTGGGAGAAGATTGTTAAGGTATCCAAAAAAAAAATTGGTGTGTTCTGTAAAATACGGTTTTGTTCATTGTATTTTCTGTCTAACTCGTTAACTGTATGTTTGTTTAGAAGGATCCAAGCGCCGCGACTATGCGCTTTAAGCCTTGGCCAATGTATGATGACTGGATTGAGGTCTTTGGGAATGATCGGGCGACTGGTGAGGGAGCCGAGGATGTGTATGAAGCATTTACTTCTCTTGTTGATGACATTCCTGAACATAACGATGATGTGCACTTCGAATCCCAGCCAGCACAAGGTGGGAATTCAAACTTTGAGGCTAATGGCAACCCGCATCAGACTTAGATGCATTGTTCGATGGACAAAGACTCAGAAACTCAGGTTCCGACACCCACGAATGGTCGTCGTCCCACTAATTCGAGGAAGCGTAGCTCTTCTGTGGTCAATTCTGAAGATCCCTTGATGGACGTCCTTGGACAGATGGCCACCTCTTCTGACAAGCGACTAGATGTCATTTGTGATGTGTTTAAATACGAGTCAAGTCTGGGTATGCAACGGTGTCACATATACAACATGCTTGGCGAAATTCCAGCATTGACGATTGATGAAAGGATTGACACAGCAAGGCTTCTTGTTCAAAATAGTGGCCTTCTGGAGATGTTCATGGGATTTCCAGATGAAGCTCGTACTCGGTTTGTGCACCGGTTACTTTCCGGAGATTTTAAGATGTGAAGGCAGGTTGTTGACGTCTTATTAAGTTCTTTGAAGCTGGTCCGTTGACTGAGATGATACTCTATTAACTCTATTAACTATTCATACTTTTGTTGTTGTTGGATAACCTATTCACTACTCTCGTTTCTTTTGGATCGTGTTAATGACTCTTGTTGAGTACCTTTTGGACTCTACGGTTGATCGGTGTAGACATTTGATTATTTAGGATGGTTTAATGTGAATGCATTTTGGCTGTATGTGCAACTGCTCATCAATGATTTTAGTTAAATGGATGCTCTTGACTTGGTATAAACACATCATGAATGGGTCTTGTCTTGGTATAAAGGACCCAGCATATGTTTTGTTGGTTGAAGTTGGAGTTGAGTCATTGATATTTGTGGTTGAAGTTGATGGATTGATTTACTTGTTTTGGTGTCCCATACATGTGTACTACATGTTTGTCGATTGTTTGTCGATATAGTATTGTTTAAACGTTTGAGACAATGGTCAATTACAAACAACATCAGTTTGAGCATTATCACTTGCATTTGACGTATTCTTGGTGGATCCAAAACACATGTTAGACTATGTATTTCCAACTGAACCAATCAATGATTGTTGTTTAAATTTCTACTCTTGTGTGATTATTTGCATGGGAATAAGAGTGTTTTCAACTAAACCAACCAAACTATGCACAAAGTGGAGCAACACTATTTTACCAAATAACAACAACCATATTACACTTGTTCTGTGCACCACAGTTCAGAAACTACGTTCTATTATACATGCCAAAAACAAAAAACTTTTACATTCTTCTACTACATCATTGTAATGCATTTCAAAACCAAGCACATTCAACACACATTACTATGGAACCTCAATGGATTCAATGTATGTGTTAAGTGTGCTGTATCCAGACACAATTACATCATATTCTACCTCGTAGAACCTATTTTCTTCGATGTCCCAATAACCATACGTACCTATGGGATCAATCCTCATTAGGATCTTCGAATCATCCAGTTTCATGAACCGAATCGGCTGGATTCTCACCAATCCCCCGATATCCCTCCAACTCTGATCATCCATTGTTATCTGCGTCCACGAATTGTAGTCTTCGTATTCTCGAAGAATCCATAAATTAATACGGTTTTGAAAAAAGTAGTATCCAGAGTAATGTACTAGGGTGTCGTTATCCAACGCACCAATGTTACAAGGGAACCCTGGGTCTAATGCGTCACCGGGGGTTTGTATGATTGTGAACTGCTCCGACCCCAAATCAAATGCAGCCACCTGACGACTGTTAGGACCCCATGACACCAGCCAATGAAGAGCACCCTTCACATAAACACCTGGTTCCGATGAACATTCCATATCCCCAAAAAACCCCAAATCATTCCAACGATTGCTTCTACTAGAATAAATCGACAAGTAGGGACCCTGATTTGATCCCGTGAACGTTACTTTTCGTACAACCTTATACTCATCCGTGTCTTCATGATAGCCCAACCCGAACGACAACGTTGCTCTACTAAGTGCATAAGTAAAGGGAATGCTATGCGATGGAAGTACCCGATGACGATTTGTTGTTGGATTCCATAAGAAAATGGTCTCTTCGAGCCCGAGCGCACAAAGAAGTCCATCGCAACTTCCAACTATATCGAACGCTTTCTCCACACCGCTGATCAAAACCCTTTCGTTGCCTCCACCCGTCTGATCATCTCGTCTTACCTCTATTATTGGCCTTCTGCTTTCTTGATCTAGAATGTATCCAAACTTATTCTGAGTGTTCATCTGGCGTAAATGGTGCCTCACGAACGCCGGTGTTTCAATCAGAGATCTCCAGGCCCTACACACAACCAAGCATTTCACAACATGCAAAGCCGGAAGCAGAGAGAGGAACTCCCAAATCAACTCGAACGGTAGGGTTGACACCATGGACCTTCTTTGACGGCTCATATCTACTGAAAATGGCGATAAAAATACTTTGTCTGAAAGTTATCTTCTTTGTGTGATTGTGAGAAAGTGGTCTGCAACACCATGACCCTTTTTCAAAGAAACGAAAAGTAGGAATAGACAAGTTGCGTCGTTTGGGATTCCAAGGAATTTGAGTTTCAGATTTTGTTTCGAAACTGCGACGTTTTATGTATTTTGTGAACCAATTAATCATGCTTAATGTGCTTGGAGTTAATAAAATAATGTAAAAGGGTGGTTGCAGTCCATAAAATTAAATTCTCCGTAGTTGATAATACATATTTTGCTGTTTGGTTACACCTTGATCATATTCCAGGAAATTAATTAAGTACAACTCAACTTTAAGGCCTACATGTATGTCAACTGTAAGGCCCACATATATTTTCATTTTTTTCATTTCGAGATTGAAATAATCCCGTTTTCATTTTCAATTGTTATACTCGAAGCTCGAAACTCGACTCGGTCTAGCCTAGAATTTTAAAGATCGAGCTCGACTCGATTACTCGTATATAAATATAAATTATATATTAATGGCAAAATAGTAAATATTGTTCAAACTCGAACTCGATTAACTTCGAGTCGATTTCGATCTTTTTTCGAGTCGAGCACGAGTAGCTCGCGAGTAAGCTCGACTCACTTACACCCCTAGTCCCACTCCAACAGACATAAACCCTAATCCACTACTCTGCGCGCCAAAAAAAAATCCCTCACCTAAATTTGCGTTCATCTGATTAACAAGCTTCCCATCGAGAATAACACGTTTTGGTCCATTAAGCATCTCGTGTTTGGTTTCTGAAACAACTCGCATTTCACGCTTGTTTGTCAATCGTTCCTCGCGTTAAGCAAATTCGAGGTTAGATTTCGTGGAAATTCACTATTTTGCTCATCTGTCGTTGACATATCTTCAATTGACATTTTTGTGTGGGGATATTATCTAGTTCCCACTCTATTGTGCAATTCCACAATTTGGAATCTCGTATTTATGTTTGTACCTTATGAAACTATCTGTTATTTAACAGGTTTTATTAATGGCTACGAATAGCATTGAACCGACCTTTGCTGTTGGGGTTAGCAATAGGTCAGAATTAAGCATCATAGATACTGTTATAAGTAATATTAGTGTAAGAAACAGAGCTCAATTCCGTGTTAGTTGTTTTGGACAATTCATGGAATTGCAAGAACTCGCATTTCAGGGTCAACTCTATCTTCATTTGTTATATAAACAAGAACTGTGTAGCCAGGGAGAAAAATTAATTTTCCACATAAACAAAACTAAAGCTGAGTTTGGGCCGAGAGAATTTGCGTTAGTTACGGTATTGCAATTTGGTCCAAAGTCCCCATTACCCACTACATCCGTACTTCACAAAAAGGTTTTCAAATGTGCAACATACATAACAGTAAGTCAAAATGAGGAAGCCTTTTTAGATAAATGTAGGAAGGATCCTGATTCTGAACAGTCTCTGCAATTGGCTTTGTTATTGGTGCTTTATGGTATACTACTTGTTAGACATAAGTCATCGAAGAAGGTTGATCTTGAATATGTGGCCCTTATTGATAACTTGGATGAGTTCAATAGTTATCCATGGGGTCGCGTTGCATTCGAATTTCTTGTTCAAGACATTAGGTCGAAGTTTATGTCTCTTAAACAACAGGAGAAGGGGAGGGGAAGCAATAAGTCTGATGGAAAAAAAAGAGGGGATTCAAGAATGTTTATTGATGTTTGTGGTTTTACTTATGCACTCCAAGTATGGGAATATGAGACAATGCAGAGCATTGCCTCGTTGTGTGCGAAGCCTATAGCCCGGCGAAGGTGTTCTAATCCTCGCATGGTGAGATGGAGTTCTGTTGATGGTGTGGTCCGATTTGGTGATCTCCGCAAGAAATGTTTTCCGAGGTTGAAGGGACAGGATCGCACTGCAGACAATGTAAGTTCAAATGTTTACATATTATGTTGATTTCAATTATTTGTGTACACTATTTTAAAAGCTTGGTGGATTCGTTTGCAGATGCATGTTGTTAGTAAGTTGGAGCCTTCAAAAACTGAGGCAAAATTATCATCTTATGTTAGTGCCATCAGTTGGGAAGAGGAATTCTATAAAATGGAGAAGCATGATGAACCAATTCGTTTGCCTCGTAAGAGGAAGGCTCCGAGTGTAGATGGTGGGACTCGAGTGCGTGAAAAGGTACCCAGAAAAGAGGGAAGGGGACAGACTAAAGATGAATAAGTGGACCGAAAAGTTGGATGAAACAGAAGCAGTTGAACCAAACTACTCAAAGGTAAAGGGCTTCCGTAAAACGGTTATCGCACGTTTGAATACGATTAACAAAATGCAAGTTAGGTTGGAGAATTTTTTGAACAAGATTTGTGTGAAGCTTGGCATTGACCCATCTGTTCATATAGAAGACAAAGGTGAGGGAATTCCAAGTGAGAAAAATAAAGTGAATAAGGAGAATGTCAAAGTGGTTGATGACGATGAAGGACGAGCAGACATTGATGGTGGTGGTGATGAAGGACGAGAAGATACCACAGTTGAGTATGCCAAGGATTGTGGTGAAGATGTTGATGTTGAGGGTGGACGAGCAGACGTTGATGTTATTGGAGATGAAGGGCCAGAAGATAACACAACTGAGTATGCCAAGGATGGTGGTGAAGATGTTGATGTTATTGGAGATGAAGGGCGAGAAGATAACACAGCTGAGTATGCCAAGGATGGTGGTGAAGATGTTGATGTTATTGGAGATGAAGGGCGAGAAGCTAACAGAGCTGAGTATGCAAAGGATGGTGGTGAAGATGTTGATGTTATTGGAGATGAATGGCGAGAAGATAACACAGTTGAGTATGCCAAGGATGGTGGTGAAGATGTTGATGTTGACGATGGACGAGCAGACGTTGATGTTATTGGTGACGAAGGACGAGAAGCTAACAGAGCTGAGTGCGTCGATGGTGGTGATGAACAAGTTGATGAAGACAATAATGTTAATTTCAAGCAGGTATTTTTTAATTATCGGAGAAGACAACGTTACGTAATAACCTAGTTTACATCCCGTGCTAATGTTGATCATATTTTTAGGGTGACACTAGTAGCGAGTGTTTGAAGGGGGGTGTGACGGTTGATGCACCTACCGTAGATGAGAATGTAACACACTCTTCATTAACTGTTTCAAATATGTTACAATTACAAATTCATGCATCAATGACGTTATCTCTTGTTGATCGTATTTTTAGGATGACACTAGTAGCGAGTGTTTGAAGGGGGATGTGACGGTTGATGCACCTACCGTAGATGAGAATGTAACCCACTCTTCATTAACTGTTTCAAATATGTTACAATTACAAATTCATGCATCAATGACGTTATCTCTTGTTGATCGTATTTTTAGGATGACACTAGTAGCGAGTGTTTGAAGGGGGATGTGACGGTTGATGCACCTACCGTAGATGAGAATGTAACACACTCTTCATTAACTGTTTCAAATATGTTACAATTACAAATTCATGCATCAATGACATTATCTCTTGTTGATCGTATTTTTAGGATGACACTAGTAGCGAGTGTTTGAAGGGGGATGTGACGGTTGATGCACCTACCGTAGATGAGAATGTAACACACTCTTCATTAACTGTTTCAAATATGTTACAATTACAAATTCATGCATCAATGACGTTATCTCTTGTTGATCGTATTTTTAGGATGACACTAGTGGCGAGTGTTTGAAGGGGGATGTGACGGTTGATGCACCTACCGTAGATGAGAATGTAACACACTTTTCATTAACTGTTTCAAATATGTTACAATTACAAATTCATGCATCAATGACGTTATCTCTTGTTTGTGTCTAGATACTTCAAATAGTTCCTTATGTGGAGATGGTTGAAACTGTTAAAGTTCTATACAATCCACTAAGTAACCCAGACATTCGGCTGGCTGTATACAACTTTTCAAAATGGTGGGTGGCTAACCACAATCTAGATACGCATGTGACATTATCTGTGAAATGTATCCCGTGGGTGAAGCCGGCTTGGTTCAATGATATATGGAGTGAAACAGGATTGCTTTCAGATGAGGTTAGCCCGTGTTTATTCGCATCATTCCCAAGTGTTATTGGACTTGGAGAACTTACACATTTTTTATTTTGTAGCACGTTGACGCGCTCATACATCTCCTGTTACGCAAGGTAGAGATGTGGCCATCGAGTTTCTTGGACAACTAGACAGTTGTTGATGCTAGCGTGGCTGTAAGTGTTAGTTATGTTTTATATTAATTTATGATTGTCCAATAGTGACGATTGTGTAACATTACGTATGACAAACAGGCGTTACTCACGACGAGGTGTTATGACTCATGGAAACGGTCACATGCTGACGAGTGGGTTTGGTCTAAAAAGGAAAGTCGTATACTTGAATATGTCATAGGCCGACGACCAAAAATTGGATACAGACGTCCATGGGCGGATGTTGAGTATGTGTTCGGGATCGCACACGTCACGAAAAACCATTGGGTTTTATACCAGTTCATTGTTCAGGAAGAGAGGATCCAAATCTATGATTCTCTTATGGATCGTCGTCCTAAACCACAAATCAAGCGACTGTTCACAAAGATGGCCGAACTATTGCCTAGCTTATGCTTGGAAGGAGACGTATGGAAGGGCCAGAGGGATTCCAGAAATGTAAAGAAAGTATGGGATGTTTGTTTTTATCCGCGACCACCCCAATAGAGAAACGGTAGTGACTGTGGGATATTATGTATTAAGATGTTAGAATGTATGGTTACGGGGCAAGATTTGCAAGACATCGTCCCACAAATGTGTGAATGGTATCGAAAGGCCTATTTTGTTGAGCTACTAAACGAAAATAGCATTAAATTTGAATAGCCGACTAAAATGCCCACCCCTAAACCCACCTATGTTATTGGTGATGAACTCTTTTGTATCGAATTGTGTTTTGTAAGAAGACATATTTGTATTGAATGTTAATTAGGTTATGTTGCTTGTTTGAAACTTTAAAATCTACCATCTGGAACATATGGAGGGTAAAATATTTGGAGGGAAAATTAGAGGTCATATTGGAGGGAAATACCAATATTGGAGGGAAAATTGGTACCATAATGGAGGGAAATTTCAGTGTGACTAATTGACTATATATATACACACTCCAACCATACATTGTCACTTCACCCACCCACAGAAAACACACAATCATGTCCACACAGAGGGGGAAACGTGTGTTATGCGACTGTGGAAATGAGGCTCTTATGTGCGTTTCGAAGCAAGAGAAAACGAGGGGAAGACTTTTTTACAGTTGTTACGATGCACGTGACGGTTTTGGTAGTGATTTTGTTGTTTGGGTTGATGAACATGAAACATCCGGGCTCTGGAGGTTTCCACAAGGAATGTTTCCAGACATGGTGGAGAAAATCGACTATCTCTTGCTTGAAACCATTCAGTCACGAACAAGCTTAAACAAGCGCAAGAAGGCCTAGAGATTTTGAAGGAAGAATGTGACCAACAGTCGTCTGAAATAGCCTTCCAAGCTGGAAAAATTGAAGAGCTAACTAGGTTTCAAAATTTTCTTATCTTGGCACTACTACTCTGTGTTTTACCTGTGATGTTCAAATTCATAGGTTGAACTTAAATATTTTATGTTTTTAATATCTATGCAGTTATGAAGGTCTGGAATTTTCATGAAACGTTGTTTGTACACCGTATTGCCCACACCCACGAATAGGCCCTATTAGTTTTACACATGTTTAAATTGTTTCGGGACCGATGCAAACATATATGCCCACAACAATACCCACAAATTTCGTTTGTGCAAAAGTATAAGGCTACGACATTGGCCACCTAAAGAAGGATTAACGATACGTTACTTGACGGAATTTGAGATACGACAATTATTTAACTTCTAATACACACAACGATACACTGATTTCCGAAAAATAAACCCTAGACACATCCAAAGATAAAACAGATAGAAAGGAAACCCCAAATTCGTACGAAAATCTCAAACACACAAACTTCAAATGTAATTAAACATGACTGAATCAAACTTAACGGAAATGGAAGCAAACTGGGACCGACACACTGATCGGATAATTCTAAGTCATCCTCTTTTTCCCCTTCTTCGGAGACCTTGAAGAAGCACAGGAGGAAGAAGAAGGACCTTTGTTGTTCGTACTCCATAAGGTGCTTGGAGTGCCCGGAGTGGTTGAAGGCTGGATACCGTGTTCACGAGAAGGGGAGTGTGGCACCGGTTCGGGTTCATCAAAATCGAGAAGTCTTGCATGCGCCCATGGGCCATACTCAAAGTTCGGAAGGTCACCACCTCCGTCTTCATCGTCGAACAAGATCACGGGTGCAGACCTGGTGTTGATCAATCCATCATTTGCGGAGTGGCTATCGTCACTTACCTGGATAACATCAGCGTCTACTGGAGGGTCGCGTGCAGCATTGCGATTTGCGAATAACAGCTGAAATTTTGTGTAGTGTGGATCTCCCAAATGGAAATATGCCTTTAGAGACTCGTCGGACTGTAGCAAAGTGAAAAATTTGAATGGAAGCATGATGATCAAGTCGATGTATATTATAGTAACGAACACAAAAGTTTGATAAGTAAACTTGTATCATTCGAACCCAGTGTGTTTTCGAAGCGTGTACAACGTTCCATTCCGCATCCCACCAAACATCGGGGTGTTCGATGAGCTTCTTGAAAGACTTGTATCTACGTTCCAGCTCGTCATGACGCTCGATCCCTTCAATCCACGTCAATGCGTACTTGAACCGCTCATTAACAGCCTTAACACCAGCACATACCGCACTAAAATTGAGTGCGTCCTTCGGATCCCATCGTCCCAGATTTTTTTGGATTAGTAAGGTATCAAGGAACACATCGTCAACGTGAAAATCCCAACAGCCAGAATACAACAAAGTTTCTTGTGGAGGGATCCTTGGCAGCTTCGGGGTGGACATTTTTAACTTGGAATTGAGAGGAAAATTGAGAGGAAGACAAAAGAGGTATATTATGTTATATAGAGGCTTATGAAGTAGTAGATAAGAACAAGTTTTTGTTGCTTTTAAAAAGTCATGGATCGTCTTTTCATTGTATATCCAGCCAGAGGGAATATATTCTTCTATACAGAAAAGTACTATCAATCTCAAATGAGTGAAATGACCATTTATTTTGGACTTATGTGCCAATACATTGGGAAACAATGTTAGTACAACATGCCTGTGAATAATACTTCGGATTTCACAAGTTGAATAGTACTTTACCAAATTAAATACACACATATCGAGTCCAACAAAACGTTACAAACGTCTATTTAATTTAAGATAATCTAACAAGGAGTGCACCTAACAAGACAATGATAACTACAAACATGAGTGTCATTACAACCAACAAACTGATGATTAAATGACTTGGGACTCCATTTAGGTTAATGGCAATACAAGGCGAATCTAGTTTATACGGGCCAAACCTGTATAAAATAATACTAGGGGTGGTATTATTTCTTCAAAAGGGAATAGTGAAAAGCCTGTATAAGGGCCCAAAAAAACACTTTTTAATACGCCGCTTTTCTGACTATTCAGGGGTGCTGATATAGCCTATATGAGCTATCAAACAGCAGCATAATTGTTATACAGGGTTAATATTCCCCTTATTCAGGCTATCAAACGGGTCCTAAAAGTAGTAAAAGGCGAACAAAAAATTCCAAAATTATATAGAAGTATTAACGAAATTGGATCCTAACTTGTCGTTTAATTTATGTAGTGACTTGTTACTTCACCTTGCTCGAGTTGTTTGATCTTTTCCTATGTCGAGCCTTCAATTATGAAGAGTCTTTCTAATCTTTTGACAATAAACGATTAGTTTTTGCGTGTAAATAAAAAATAGGTCACGCAAATTATGATTATTGATATAAAGGATCAGAATGATTTCTCATGAGTTGGTCTCTTGTGTATAGTGTACAATAATGCACAGGTCAACCTCTATGTATTAGTAAAAGCAAAAATCTACAACAAATTGGTCTCTTGTGTATAGTGTGCACCGTGTACAATAATGCACAGGTCAACCTCTATGTATTAGTAAAAGCGAAAATCTACAACAAAGTAATTGTTGCCCAAGCGGTTACAACAACCTAAAATAGGTACGAGGTCCATTATTTTTTTTATTTTTTATTTTTTACATTACAATTTGTAACTAAATATACCAGTTTTTAAATGCACTTTTAAATAAACAAAACTTACCGCTTTATAGTAATAACTATTACTCTCTCCGTCCCATTATTAATTGAACATTTATTGTTTGCACGAGTTTTAATGAAAAAATTGTTTATTGATATTAAAGGTGATAAAGTGACTTTTTAGGAATGATATTGTAAGCAAATTAAATTTGCACCCAATCAAATGGCGACACGTGGACAAATATATATTAAAATCAAATTAATTTACTATTTAAATTTTGGAAATTTAATTAAATTAATTCCCGAATTAAATAGTTAAATGAGTGATATTTAATATACACGATACAAGCCGGTGAAATTATACGAGTATCGAAACACTCGTAATTGGTAAGAATAAATTTGGCTTACCATATATGGAGGAAATCAAATCACATCTCTTAAAAAAGGGAAGAGAATTAAATTAAAACCAATCAAGCCAATCAAATCGGCATCGGCCAATAAGAAGGCGCCACGTGACACAGTAAAGAGGGAAAGTCTTCACTCCCTCACCATATAAATAGGGTCCTCCCTCATTCATTTCAAGGACACAAGACAGAAAATCATTTCAAGACTCTTGAATTCTCTACAAAGATTCAAAGCGTTCTTGAGCATTCGAAGGAGCTTCAAAGGCGTTCTTCACCCAAATCATCCAAAAGCGACGTTCGATCCAAGATCAAGGTGTCAAAGCCCCTCAAATCGACGTTCTTCTCAGAGTGTTATTCGCGAGTCTTCGAAGATTCAAAGGCGTTCTTCGCGGATCCTTGAAGATTCAAAGATGTTCTTCACCGTATTCGAAGGTGTTCGTCCGAAAACTCTCCAAATCAGCGTTCGATCCAAAACAAGACTTCTGTGGCTAGAATCGAAGTGAGAATCACGCCCTCAAAATCTCCAAGTCAAAAGTCAAGATTCGAAGAGAAGAATCAGAGGAAAATTAAATAGAGATTGTAACCCCCAAAATTTCTCGGTTTAATTCGACAAAATAAATTGTATTTCAAATTCGTGTTTTTATATTAATTTCACAAAATTTGTTGTTACATATATAATGGGTAATTCAATTTTATTGGGGAGAGAATCTTTAGTTAGTGTGTAAAAAGTAATGACATGTGGTGTAAATAAGAGATGTTTGAGGGATTTTTTTTTTAAAGGAGTAAAAAGTTTACCTTTTTCAAATAAGGAAATGTTCAATTGATAATGAGACATGCGTTTTTGTCAAATGTTCAAATAATAATGGGACGGGGGAGTACTACTTTCACCGTTTTTAAATACAATTTTTATTTTAAAAAAATACAACTTTACAATAATTAAAAATGCCAAACACTACCGATGCAGTCAAAATATGTCATCCTATAAGGAAATGACATGTGGGAGTAAGATGAATTATCTCTTATGTTTGTTTATTATCTTCTTTATGAGTGATTTACACACCCTTGATTATATATCTCATTATTGGTCTAGTGGACCTTCTAGTAGCCCATTTGTTGAGTGGTTAGGCCCTAAATCAAGCCAAATATAATGATGATAGAATATTTGGGCCTAATGTACGTAAGGGCAAGTTTAACAATGATGATCCATGGGCTTATACGTGGTGAGAAGAGGTTTATTGAGTTTTGGGCCTGTTATGATTGGTCCAGGGTCAAATGGGCTCCAACCCAGTTAGCTTCGTGAGGGGTGGACTCCGGTATTTTTGAGAGGGATCAAAATGGATAGAAAACCACAAGGAATGAGGGTGATCCTCAAAATATTGGGCTCAATAACGAGGAACGAGGCTGGGAAGGCTGGTGGACTAAGTTTAGGACGGAAGGGTTGAGAAAAAAGGAGAAAAGATAACCTTTTTCCCAAGGTACGCATCTGAACCCTAATTATCTAATCACAACATATCCTATCACTCAATTACGAGCATACACACATACTAAACACATAAATATCACTTGATCGGAAAATATAACATCATATATTTTCAGGTGATCTAAATACCCCTAAAAACCCTAAATTGAACTATTTTGAGGAGCTTTCCATTGTCTGTGAATGATCCTCTCCCCGATTATTGAGATCTCCATTATGACTTGAGCGTTGGAGTCCCCGCGCCGGAGATCTCTCTGATGTGTTTTTGCAGGTGTTCGTGATTTTGAAGAAGACGACTTATACACAATCCTAACCGGAGGGTTCTTGTCCAAGACAATGCATTAACAATCGTTGTGTGGTATTTTTTGACAAATCAACTACAATTTGTAACTAAATATACAAGTGTTTAAATGCACTTTTAAATAAATAAAATTTACCACTTTACAATAATAAATATTACTACCATTTTTCATAGTTTTTAAATACAATTTTTATTTAAGAAAAAAAAAAACTAATTTACAGTAATTAAAAATACCAAACACTATCCAGTTTTTAAATGTACTATTAAATAAACAAAACTTATCAGTTTACCTTAATAAATATTACCACTTTTCCCTGTAGTTTTTAAATACATTTTATTATAAACAAATACCATTTTACGGTAATTAGCAGTAAATCATCGTCAATTTTTATCTTATATAATTAACCTCTTTTTCTTAAGTAAAATTAAAATTGCATTAATTAACACAAACAAGAATAAGAAATATTTGGTAGGTTATCCATAAAGTTTGAAATTCTAGCAAGACGTTGAGCCACAAATTCAATAGTGCAAAAGTTATGCCAATATATAATTTAAATTTTATTTTTAACTCTCTTGAACATGTTCAAATATAATTTCGTTTTTTAGTATTCTTCTCAATATATATGATTCTAGCTAGTTAAGAGATTTCAAACTGCAAAACACGTTTCCAAATAAAACAGTTGCTATTGAGTTCAATTGGTGGGGTAAGTATATACTAAGATTAGAAAACCTAATTTATTAGCAGCATAATAATATTTTTGAGATATATTAGTAGCATAATACTACTATAAAGTATAAAGTGTATATATTTTGTTTGTATGGAGAAAATAAATTGATAATAAATCTAATAGTGGAAAATAATTATTCTATGGGAGGTAATTGGTGGAGAGGTGACAGAGGCGCATTCACTCAAGGAAGACTCATATCTGACAATATTATGATTGGGTTCGAGTGCATGCATTGGTTGCAAAACAATAATAGTACAACGGGGGACATGAGCAAAGTGTATGATCGAGTGGAGTGGAGGTATGTGGAGGCTTTATCTGATGTAATGTGGGGATTACTCCTTCTCAAAAATAAAAACTAAACTTTTCACCAAAACGTATTATTGAACATAGAATAATATATCAGGTCATAATCCAAACTATTCGGTTAGATAGGAAAAGGAGTTAAGGTTGCAGCTTTTGTAAGCAGTTGAAACTTTGTGATCTCATTGAGTACTCTTTGATCAATTTGGAAAAGAAAGAGTTCTCTCTTTCTAGTAGCTTTGCTGGTGAATCATACTCTGCTATTCTTCCTGAAAAACCATAAACATTCATTCATCAACATTACACCTCCATACATCATCATATCATGTAAACTAAACTAAACAAATTCATGTTTATCTTCTTCTTACCATCACTCAGCACCAGGACAAGATCACTGTCTATTACTGTGTGGATTCTGTGTGCAATCGTCACCACTGTTCGATCATTAAATTCTTGACTGATAATCTTCTGTATCACTCCATCCGTCGCTGAGTCAACTGAGGCCGTTGCTTCATCCAGAACCAGAATGGTGCTTTTCTTTAGTAGAGCTCTCCCAAGACAGAACAGCTGCCTTTGCCCAACGCTCCAGTTTTCTCCATTCTCAACCACTGTCTCAATGTTTACCACATTATTATTAGTATACTGTTAAAAAAACAAGTCTAGTAATTTGTGGGACTTACCTGTGGATTCGAGCTTTTCTGGCTTTTGGCGTATTGTATCTCCTAGTTGGCATTTATCCAATGCCTGCAAATTAAAGAAGCTAAGTTAGGACAAGCCCTTTTCACTTGTTAATGTTTTGAGTAGAAGTTGTGCAGTACCTCCCAAATTTCAGTGTCAGAATGTTTGTCTAGAGGGTCAAGATTGCCTCGAACACTTCCCTCAAACATCGTTGGATCTTGTGGAATGATACTTAGCCTTGATCTCAGATCATGAAGTCCTATCTTGGATATATCAACATCATCAATGAAGATGGTGCCTTCTCTTGGTTCTACAATACGGAAGATGGCTTGTATGAGGGTCGACTTACCACTCCCCGTCCTTCCCACAACCCCGACTTTCTTCTTCCCTGGGAATGTGCATGTAATATTTTTCAAGACCGATGGGAGATGCTCAGCGTAACGTATCTGCACAAAGAATCATATGTGAGCTTTTTTTATTACCAGAACTGGAAAGAGGGAGTATATGGAGTTTTTTGAAGTTAATTACCTGCAAATTTGAGAAAGAAATAGTTCCAATATCAGGCCAGTTTGTCGGGGGCCTGCAGTTTTCGATAACAAGGGGAGATTCACTTGCAAGATTTGAATACTGAAGAATCCGTTCTACGGATATCATTTTATTTTCTGCATTGCATATATTCCATATGACTGATGCTTGCAGAACATTCAAATTTATCCCATATGTCACTGCCAGCCCAGCAATGCCTGTCAAATAGATACATAACCATTCATGAGATTTTCTTGATAATGTCTAATTGAATATTTGAATTTTAATTGTAGAAAGACTACATACTTGGATTTATGATTCCTTCAGGTAGGCTGACTAGCAAAACTAGTGAGAAGGCGAATACGAAGTTGGACAACTGGTTCAGCCTGAAAGAAAGCCATTCCATAGCTGATACATTGTGAAACCATGGCCTTGAATGGTTATCAATGAGGCAGAGGTTAGCATCGGTGAAACGCTCATGTTGGTCAAAAGCACGAATTGTTGCTGCTCCAGTAAGTGATTCTGCATAATGGTGAAGGATTGGAGCTCTTTCGATTCCTGCCAAACGAGCTAGTTCTCTCGCTGTTGGTATGTAATATCGCTGAAAATTACAACAAAATACTACATAAGTAACAGATCAAAGTTCATCTAAATTTCTATCAACAACTACGATTTTTCAATGGCTTACCTGGTACCAGATGCAGATTGCTGTTACAGGGATGAAGATGACAAACACCTCCCATGCAACCTGTGACATAACGGCTATAGTCCCCAGAAGCTGAATTATTGAGAAAGCACACCAACCTAACTTGTTTGCCATTTCCAAATCCAACACACTTTGGTCTGTTGATGCCTGCATATATTATAAGGGTAATCATGAGTTGCTTTTCTGCAAAACAATATACTACAAGTTAAAACTTCAATATACTCACTCGATTCAATATTCTTCCTGTAGGCGTGGAGTCGAAGAATCCCATTGGGGCCCGCATAATACTGTGCAGCATATTGCTGAAGAGCTTTTCAGCTGTGAGCAGGCCTGATATGGCAACTAGAGAAGACCGAAGTAGCACACAGAACGCACTTCCAACAGCAAGTAGTGTATAAACAAGTAGTATGAAGTCCATCCCGTTGACTACCTGATCGTCTCCTGTTGGACAAGACCATGCCATCCAATAGTTACTTAAGATCTGTAACACCTGAAACGATGATTGGGCTAAAATAATGATAGGAACCAAGGCACCGCGTTTGACAATAGTCAAGTAAGCTATGTACACTTCTTTCCCTATGCTTCCTTTCTCCCTCTCTTCGTCCTGCACTAGTCTTCCTTCTTTCTCTGTTATCTCAACGCACAGATTGTGCTCTGAATCTTGCTTAGTGTGAGGGAATTCTTGATTTGCATTTGCATCTGTGTCGGTTTCAGTATCAACTGTCGTTCTACTTGAGCTTTCAACTGATAGGACTGATTCTAGAGCTTGGCTGTGTGCACCAACTAGAAGTTCAAACCCAATGTTTTGTTTTAAAAGCTCGTCAAATGTACCAGCTTGTGAGATCTTTCCATCTTGCATCACCTGTGATTTCACACATTTTGTTAAATTTAAATTTACCATCATCTAGATTAAGCATAGTTCAAACAAGAACTTACCAGAATGAGGTCTGCTGCAGGTAGAAATTCAACCTGATGAGTAACATAAAGTATCGTCTTCTCCTTGAGAATTCCAAGCAAGCAATCCTAAAAGGTAAAGTAGCTTTCGATTAAATCTCTAAATAACATAGAAGAAAAAACACTAAGTTAATACGTATGCAATAGAAGTGTAAACCTGAAAGAGTTCTGTGCCTGTATGAGCATCAACAGCACTAAAAGGGTCATCAAGGAGATATATATCAGCATCCTGATAAACAGCACGAGCAATTTGTATTCGTTGCTTCTGGCCACCACTCATATTTATGCCTCTCTCTCCTATTTCCGTCAAGTCCCCAGCACCAAACAGCTCGAAATCCTTTATCAAAGCACAAGCTTCAATTGTTCTATTATACTTATCACTTTCATATGCATTCCCAAACAGTATATTCTCTCTGATATTTCCAGTTAGTATCCATGGAGACTGAGGAACGTACGCCTTTTTACCACTCACCTTCACCGCCCCAGACAGTTTGTTCATCTCTCCAAGTATGCATGACAGTAAACTTGATTTTCCCGATCCAACAGTTCCACATATCGCCACCTTCATTCCCTTTTTCACTTTCAGGTTTATATGATCAAGGGTAGGATTTTCCCCTGGTTTTTCCATTTCCCAGCTGAATTTTCCTTCATCGATCTCCACATGCATGCTCGTTTGATTGCTATCAACAAATTCAACTGCATCTGACCTGATTTCATCTTCCTGCAGGAACGAAGAAATCCTATCAACAGAAACTTTTCCCTGTGCAATGGCATTAAGCAAATCAGGCAGATTGAAAATGGGATCTTGAAGCATTCTGAATGTAGCCAAAGCCGATAACACTCTTCCAGCTGTGAGTGGTATTCCCATCAAAACACATCCACCAAAAGTGATCACCGATATAAAAGCTGGCGAACCCCAGAAGATAAAAGCAGATAATGCTGTCAATCTAAGCGTCTTCCATAGCCAATTATGCTCCGTCTTTCTTAAATCCACGAGCTTTTGGAGGTAATGACTATCCCATGCTTGCAGCTTCAGTGTCTTCATGTTTCGAAGAACTTCTGATGTGGCTTTCATTCGATCATCCTTTGCTTCCATGATCTTTATCTGGTATCTTTTCTGAACTCTTGTTAACGGTATATTTCCAGCCATCACCACCGAAGTTGCAGCTAGAGCAACTAAAGCTCCCTTTCCAAGATTTATATGAAGAACAAAGATAGCCAAAGAGATTTGTACTGGCAACATCCATACTGTATTCAGATACCATATAAAATCTGTGATTCTTTGCACATCAACACTCATAATATTGATGATCTCTCCAGTGCTTCGATTCTGACGCGATTTGCTCGACAAGATGAGGCCCTTTTGGTAAATTTGAGAAATCAACGCAGCTCTTAGGCGAAGTCCAAGCTGTCGAGCTCCAAAAATCCACTGCCTCTGAGCTATCGTCTCGATCAATTTTGCTCCGAGGAAGCCTAATGCAAGAAGGTAACCACTTTTTAAGCTTCTAAATCTCTTTTCATTTAGAAAAGTGACGAAGTAGTTGATAAGATAAGGCCCCACGTAAGATGTAGCTGCACTTGTTACTGCAAAAAGCGCATTAATAGCTGCTTTTTTCCTTGCAAATATGTAAAGTGATTTATAAAGCGATGGTATTTCTGCTCCATCACTTTCCTTGACGAATTTGAGGCATCGTTCGAAATCCTGGGATAGAAAAGCTGCAGAGTCCTTGATATCAACATCAGGGACTTCATCCTGATCAAGCGGCTTCTTATATCCAAACTCGAACAATGGATTAAGCCAAGAAAAGGTGACAAGTTGGGTGATTGTAGCTTTTCCATAAGGACTGTCTCTCTTCAACTTGTCGTTTTTTCCATCGAGGAGGGGTTCACTAATATCATTTGAAATGCTGAGTGTTGCCCCGGTTTTCCCTCGGATTGATAGAACTAGCAAACACATAGAAGGCAGAAGATTGAGTAAATCAGCATATTCTTGCACCCCAAGATGATCATTGTTTGTAATTGTGGAATGAACATCAATCATCGAACGAGCAAGTGCTAACAGAAAGCTGGAAATCCACCATAATCTCAAGATCCATGGAAACTTGATACGCTTCATGTTTCGTATTCTGTGCAGTACAACCAACGAAACTGTCCATGATACTAGTTGCATGATCAGGGATGAAATAACCTCGACTTTGGATCCACATTGAGCTCCACTTTCTCGTTGCAGCATCAGCAGTTTTACGACTGGAATAGAGAGCATTATGATGGAACAGATGATGCTGAGTTTGTAAGAGATTCCATATTTCTCATCTGTTGAATACTTTTCGACCTCTCTCGCCTTCTTTCTTCCTATGCAGATAGAACTTATGTTGTTTCTTATGTAAGAAAGCAACAAAATTGCTAGGAGTCCAATTTGCAGAACTATAGTGGCATAGTCCAACAGGCAGGGAGAGATCATCAGTTCGGGCCAGGCTGAACGGAATCGAGCAGACATCAAATCTGTCAACCATACGAAGAAAATCGGGGTCATGGATGAATCAAATCCTTGCTGATACTTGTAACAAGTACTAATTCAATTTGTTTTCTGGAGATAGTTGTTTATGTGATACAGATTATTTTATCAATATTGGAGTCCATGAAAACGATAAAACATTCCTAATCAAATCAGCAAGAATTATTAATCTACAATGAAGTAACAACTCTAGTGCAATAGCATTCGAAAATGACAAAAAGAAAAGATTAGTTTAAAGTAGATGTCTGTTTCTGTAAGTCATCACATGCTTTATTTTTTTTGCTTAAAATTTTGTTGTTGAATTTTTATTCAGGACAACCATACCACCATAAGCTTTTAAATTCAACAAACACTTTTTTGAAAAAAAGCAGAGTGGCCCAATTTTTTCCATGCAAGTGTCATATGCTAGAACATGCTTTTTTAACAGCAGGTGGAAACTTGAGCACAAGAAAAGTGACCCAATTTTTTGTTTTACTAGAACTACTCTACGTATATACAGTTTGAAGCTCTCATTAAAGCAAATAGTGAAATAAAATATAGTACAGTACAACAGATGCTCTGCTGCATATGCTGTTTTGTCTTGATATATTCTTTTGAAAATTAAGTGGGAAAAACTCCACAACAATATCACAGTAAAATATTAATCTTTATTCCCCCAAATTTGTTTACATTAAACAATCTCTCATACTCATACTCATACTATGTAAAGAGGGCTTAGGAGAAAAAAACTTAATTGGTTGATCTAAAAAGTTGGTATAAGGTTGAATAAGGAGGTAGCATATAAACAGTTATTGAGTTAAACCATGCAAACTACACCAACTAGCAGTAGCAGGGGTATATTGATCCAGTTTCTTACAGCTAGTAACATACTATGAATTTGGCTCCCTAAAATTTAAAAAACAGACTAATATTATATTATAAATAGCTCAAGCATCAAATTAAATCCTCAAAATTTTGGTAAACATGATAGATTTTTCCATTGAAAACAAACAAGTCTTTTGGATTAGAGAATGAGAAGAGAAATTAATCTGATTGATTTATTACTCAACTGAACAGAGGAGTTAAAATAACATTTTAAAAAAATGAATTTATAGCTAAAATATGTCATAAAATGTGTCAAAAAAACTGATGAGAGGAGGGTGCATGCAGAATTAAGGAGACTTACTTTGTGTAGTATTACTATTGCTGAAAAGAAGTAGCGCCATTTTGATTTATTTCTGGTTCATAGAATTCAGTGTCTCCTCCTGTGATGAAGAATCTGTGTTCTTTGTTATAAGAGAATGCAAATTATATATGTGGTTGAGAAACAAAAAGCAGTACAAATGAATGAAAACAAAACAAAGCAATCACACTCATATTCATTCATATGATTTTTTAATTGTATATTGTCACTTTCTGATCAGAAAATAGGCGAGGTATTATATAGTATCTATCTGAAATGTGTGCGCGTGCAAGAGACAGCAGACTGGTCACGGGAACCTAGCGGTAAATTCCCTCTTTTTCATTCTTTTATTTTATTTACTTCTGTTGTAAATAAGATGAATTTTGGAGATATTTTCTCAAACATAGGGATTCTATTTGGGAAACTAAATCAAATATGCAAAAAAATATGGAACTAACAGATATTATGGGAGAAATAAATTGAAATGTGTTTGAATTCAAATTCAAATGCTCTGTGTTGGACTTGGAATTGAGATAAATTATAGTTAAACATAAAATTAAATAAAATATTAATGTGGGAATGACATGTAGGGGTGGAAATAGGGTCTGGTTTATAAATATTGGCCTAAGTTTGACCTGTTATCTATGATAGACTTTTTTTATAGCTTTAACCTGACCTTTTTAAGTAAATAGATCAGGCCTACAAGCCTTTTAGAAGCTGTTAAAATATGTTAAATATAGAACGTAATTGCAAATAAAATTCACGAACAAAACAAATGCATTATAACTATGAGTTTAAATACAAACATTATAACGATTTCTCAAGTACTAAAATAAATTTAACTTGTTTTAATTTAATATTTAATGTTAGTACTAAATTTTAAGAATTACTTATTATAATATATATAAATATTTATTTATAATTATATATATATTATATAAATATATATAATCTTAAATGGGTCGGTCTGTCAGGCTTATAAGGTCTTATATAAAGCATAAGTCTAGCCTACTTAACTAAATAGACTTTTAAATACATATAATAAATTTAAAATTAGATTATTATTTCTTAAAACTCAAAAATATAATAGGGAAAAAATTACAAACAGGCAAAAAATTACAAATATAAAATTGTATTTAAATTTAAAAAAAAAATACAAAAAAAAAAATACAAACAGAAATAGACATCGATCTTATGATCTCATAGACATGAAAGGTGTTTGAAACCATTTGGACAGCAATAACTTAGTTCAATATTTTCGCCCTTACTCATACATACAGAGTTAACATGTGCACGTGCACCCTATGCACAGAAGACCAACTCATATCTACCCTTATATACTAATTCTGAATCTTTTATTTCCTACGTGTCATCTCAATTCTCCTCCTTTTCTGTTTTCCTAATTTTATAGAATTTCTGATTTTTTTTTCTATTTTATTTTGTTTAACCGTTTCTTTCTCTCTCTTCTCCAATTATAATTTTTAAAATTATTTTTCGTTCTTATCCATTCTCTCTCTTCTTCACTTCTTCTTCCTATTTAAGTTTTCTAATTATAATTATAATTTTTAATTATGCATTTTTTAAAGTATTTTTAATTTTTCTTTTCATCGTTTTTTCATTTTATTTACTAAATATTATTTATTTTATCATCCCGTGAATTTCGCGGGTCTTGTACTAGTTAAGAATATTTCATAAACTTCTTTTCCTTTTTTCTTTTTCTAAACATAACTGTGCTTGAAAATTCAAAGTTTGATTGAAGTTAGGAGGAATTAAATCAATGACAATTTTTTTTTTAGAAATTAAGGTTTTGAAGAAAGGAAAACTACCGTGAATTTTGGGGAATACTTATAAGTCTAGATGAATTTAGAGCTATTTTGATAGAAAATAATAATTGAGTAACTAATTTGAATAGTGATTAAATGTGAGTGACTAAATCGAAAAGAGGTAAATTTCAATAAATATTTTTTCCCTATCTCATTTATCTTGTTTTTACATAATTTAAAAAATTAAATGGCATATATTTCAATTTTGTTCTGAAAAAAAATTAATAACTATGTAAATAAATAAAAGGGAACAAAAATTAACGACTATGTAAATAAATAAAGGGTAAAATTAATGACTATGTAAATAAATAAAAAGAGTATTTATTTTTACTCAATGAGTTTCTAAATTTGTTTAAAAAATCTAAAACAATAAATAAATTGGGATAGAGTGATCGTTTGATGTTTCTTATGTATATATTTTTATTATGGTAATTTAATTAATTAATATCTTTAAAAGATGAAAAAATAATATAAAAAATACTTCATTTACTATCTTTGGAAAACGTATTTGTCCTGTGCCTAGCAACGACAATTATCACCTGCAGATGAGAAAATTGCAGATTTGGTCCCATTAACCAATGAGTTGATTGGTTTTTGGTCCCAAGGTATTTGGATTTAGTCCCATACGAAATAAATTTTGCAAGTTTGGTCCCATACCAAGTAAATCTTGCAAACTTGATCCCATACGAAATAGATCTTGCAAACTTGGTCCCATACGATATAGATCTTGCAAACTTGGTCCCATACAAACTAAATCTTGCAAACTTAGTCCCATACAAAATTTTTATTATAAACTTGATCCCAAACATTATGTAAAATACAAAATTGATCCCAAAACCATTAAATATCCATTAAATTGTTTCAAATCTCAATAATTTATTATTATACACTAATTAATTATTATAACATTTTCAAATAAATTTTACTGAATTAATTTTTAGAAACTTTTAAATTATTTTTCATGAAATTAAATATGGTAAAATCTATTAATTTTCACAATATATCTAAATATCTTAAAGTAATAAAATCAAATCAAATCAAATTAAAATAAAATAAAATTTCTATTTAAAAAAAATTTAAAATCTTGAGATGCCTTAACTTAAATTATTTTAAGTAAAAATTGTAACAGCTAAATTTGTAAAATTAAAAACCTTTAAAACTTGAAAAGGTTGTTGTAATATAAATAAATGAAAAAAAAAACCTGAATTTAAAAAAAAAAAAAAATAAACAAACCTTAATTTTTACATAAAATTCTAACAATATTAATTTTTTGAAAAAAAAAATCATTAAATTTGATTTTTTTTTAAAAATTATAAAATAATACAAAAATCCGATTACGAAAATATCATGAGAAATTATTTAAGAATCTATTAAAATAATATAAAATTTAAAAAAAAAATTAAAAAAAAAAATGCAAATCTAGAAAGATAATTGAAGTGGGGGGTTTTGGAGTGGGAGGGCAGAGTGTGGATGCGGAGGGAGGAATTATTTATTACTGTATAGAGTAGTTTTTTTTTTTAATTCATTTATTTATATATACTACAACAGATTTTTGAAGTTTTAAAGGTTTTTAATTTTACGAATTTAGCTGTTACAGTTTTTATTTAAAATAATTTAAGTTAAGGCATTTTAAGATTTTATTTTTTAAAAAACAGAAATTTTAATCTTATTTTATTACTTTACTTTAAGATATTTAGATACATTATGAAAATTAATAGACTTTACAATATTTATTTTCATGAAAAAAATAATTTAAATTTTCTAAAATTTTATTCAGTAAAATTTATTTGAAAATGTTATAATAATTAATTAGTGTATAATAATAAATTGTTGAGATTTGAAACAATTTAATTTATTTAATGTTTTTGGGATCAATTTTGCATTTTTCATAATATTTGGGATCAAGTTTGTAATAAAAAAATTGTATGGGATCAAGTTTGTAATAAATTTTTTGTATGGGATCAAGTTTGTAAGATTTATTTCGTATGGGACCAAGTTTGCAAAATTTATTTCGTATGGGACCAAGTTTGCAAGATCTATTTCGTATGGGATCAAGTTTGCAAGATTTACTTGGTATGGGACCAAACTTGCAAAATTTATTTCGTATGGGACTAAATCCAAATACCTTGGGACCAAAAACCAATCAACCCATGGTTAATGGGACCAAATCTGCCATTTTCTCCCTGCAGATATTGATCATCAGAAAAGAGCTGTGTTAGAAATGGATAAATATGGTAACTTGTAACGATAATATTGATGGACGTGAAGGACATAAATACTGATACAAATTGCAGTTGTGTTCATGTTTGTAAGAAAGTTAAAGAATGTTAATTATATTCATGATTTAAAAATAATATAAAAAATACTTCATTTACTATCTTTGGAAAACGTATTTGTCCTGTGCCTAGTAGCAACGACAATTATCACCTGCAGATATTGATCATCAGAAAAGAGCTGTGTTAGAAATGGATAAATATTGTAACTTGTAACGACAATATTGATGGACGTGAAGGACATAAATACTAATACAAATTGCAGCTGTGTTCATGTTTGTAAGAAAGTTGAAGAATATTAATTATATTCATGATTTAAAAATAATATAAAAAATACTTCATTTACTATCTTTGGAAAACGTATTTGGCTGTGCCTAGCAACGACAATTATCATCAGAAAAGAAAAGAGCTGTGTTAGAAATGGATAAATATGGTAACTTGTAACGACAATATTGATAGACGTGAAGGACATAAATACTAATACAAATTGCAGCTGTGTTCATGTTTGTAAGAAAGTTGAAGAATATTAATTATATTCATGATTTAAAAATAATATAAAAAATACTTCATTTACTATCTTTGGAAAACGTATTTGGCTGTGCCTAGCAACGACAATTATTATCAGAAAAGAAAAGAGCTGTGTTAGAAATGGATAAATATTGTAACTTGTAACGACAATATTGATGGACGTGAAGGACATAAATACTAATACAAATTGCAGCTGTGTTCATGTTTGTAAGAAAGTTGAAGAATATTAATTATATTCATGATTTAACGTATATTTTAGTGAGATTCTTACATGTCTCATTTCATTTACTCTCATATGAGTTTATATAAGTTTTCAATTATCTTTTACCTAAGGAAATAGAAATAGAAATTCAGTCGATAACCCAGTGTTTTTCAACGGAAATAAAAAAATTCGTCGGTCGTCGGTGCTAAGGTAAGTATCTTTACTCAATGAGTTTCTAAATTTGTTTAAAAAATCTAAAACAATAAATAAATTGGAATAGAGTGATCGTTTGATGTTTCCTCATGTATATATTTTTATTATGGTAATTTAATTAATTAATATCTTTGAGTATGAAAAAATAATATAAAATATACTCCATTTATTATATTTGGAAAACGTATTTGTCCTGTGCCTAGCAACGACAATTATCACCTACAAATATTGATCATCAGGACAATTATCACCAACAGATATTGATCATCAGAAAAGAGCTCATTTTAGAAATGGATAAATATTGTACAATATTGATGCATACATAAATACTGATACAAATTGCAGTTGCGTTCATGTTTGTAATTGCAGATGCGTTCATGTTTGTACGAAAGTTGAAGAATATTAATTATATTCATGATTTAAGTATATTTTAATAAATATAGTATAATTGATGTGATTGAGAAAAAGAGAGATGAAACTTTAAATATAAAGGGAAGAGTAGGAATAAAAAATTAATATATACTCCGGAAAAAATTATTATATTTCATTTTTCTTTTAACAAGAAGTCGACGTTTGATATTAATGTATTTATGTAGCATGTTCCGAGTATTATATTATTTATTAACTTTCTACTTTATACATTATGTTGTGTTTCATCATTTATATACATGACATGTGCATTGTAAAAAAATAAAATTAATTGGAACAACAGGTATGAAGTAGTATAAATTAAAACAAAAATACAGATAGAATTTGGAAGAAGGAAGTTCGATTCAAAATAAAGAAGGAAATCATATTTTCAGTTAAGGTCATGCATGTCATAGAGGGAATCTAGTTACCTCATTAAAAAAAAAAAAAAAAATTGTATATTTGATTCAAATACCGACTAATTATTGAGACCAATTTTATTGTTGAAGATCCTACTTAAAGCTAACACAAAATTTTGTATTGACTAATACTCATAATTTTTTTGTAAATTAAAGATTTTAAACTTAAAATTTGAAGATGATCATATTTTTAAACCTTAATTCTACCCCATCATAACAGCCCCTCCAACTGGGTAGAAAAATAAATGGAATAAGTGTATTTAAGTCATTTACGCTTCAAATGGGTAGAAAAATGTTGTGAGAAAAATCTAAAAGTTATTTGAGCGCATAGTTGAAAAAAGAAAAAGTTTGTATACAACTTTAATAGTTACAATTTAAAAACTTAAAACTTAAGGGAAAGAGTACGTGGGAGAAGGTATTTGTGGTGGGGCATATATATAGGCCAAGCCTAATCATCCCACCATATAATGTTTTGCTAATACAAGGAATAAATTAGCAACTCATTTGTGACTTGGTGTTGAAATCCGTTTTGTCATATAGTCTAAATTATTAATTTCTTTTAACGGCTAAAACTAAAGAAAACTTGCGTTAATGATTAGAAAATTTATAGTAGAAAATGGTGTTATGAAATGAGCAATTCAATTTACAATGCACAATAGATTGCCTACGCAATTTAAGGAATCATGACTTGATGGCTGTTGTGGTGACTAGTGACTACAATCATTGAAGTTGATGGACCTAAAATTGTAGATACGTCTCTCCTTTAACTTTCATACATTTTTATTAAACATTTCATAATAAATTTAGCAACTTCATTCTTTCATTCTTAAATTATTCATAATTTTACATAAAATGTTACTCCCTTCGTCTAATTACATTATTCTTACTTTTCTTTTTTGACTGTCCAATTTTATGTTCATTTCTTTTTTGAAAATAATACTATTCACACTACTTTATCTTAACCCTCAAATCATCACTTATTACACAAATTACCACTAACTTTATTCATAAACAATTACTTTACCTAAATGGACCCCACAACATCCCATCATACCCCCAACTTATCCACTTTATACATAAACTAATCAATATTCATTAAAACCCGTGCTCGAAGAAATGGGCATAATAAAATTGGACGGAGGGAGTATTATTTTTTAGCTTATACATATACATAATTCGATTCATTTTTTTACTTTATACATAATAGTTTACAAAATTATCTCTTAAAGTTCTGGTCATTATTATCTTTATTCCCAAAAAAAATAGACATCTATTTCTATTTTATTTATTTCAAAATTCAAAATATAATTTTTTTTTTTTTGGAAATGTATAAAGTATTCAAAATATTTGAATAATTATTATTTTAATGTTTAAAATAAGAATGTATTTTAAAGTTTATAAATAAAATTCATAATTTTGACACAATAAATAGCAATAAAAGGCATTGTATATAAAAGTAAAAGAAAACCTAAATATATAAGCTCACAAGTAGAGATGTTTATCCGGGTCGGGCTAACCGAGCTGGTCCGTTTAACCCTGAAAAATGAAGGGTTAGGGTTCATGAATCATAGGCTCGTTTAAATTCGGACTTTTTTGACCCGGACCGATTAGCCCGCGGGTTAAACCGGGCCAGCCCGCAAGCCCGAGTTGTTGCCCCCCCGCCCCTCCCCCCCCCCCCCCCCCCTCTTTTTTTTTAAATAAATGACCTTAGAACAAATTTTGGGTCATTTGACACTAGTCATAACTATAAACATTAAGTAGTTCATTACCATCCATGGGTCATTATTACTTTTTTTTTTATTAGATTATGATATTTATTTAGCTTTATTTGGTCATATTAAGGACCAATGAGTTCTAAAATCGTGTTTAAATCATACTTTTGTTTTCTCATTACCGACCATTAACTAATTATATATTTTTCTATTTTATTTGCTTGTTGAACGTGTCAATTGGAACTTTTAATTTTAAAAGAAAAAAAATATTGTAGCCCGTTAGTGGTCTGTTTAGCCCGTGGCCTGCTAGGGTTAGGGTTAGGTTTCAACAATTGTAGGACCGTTAAGCATGAACCAGTTAAGGTCCTAACCCGTTTAGCCCGTAGCCCTGTAGGGCTAGGGTCAGCCTGATAGACATCTCTACTCACAAGTCAAACCAGAGGTCCACGTGCCGTTAAAACCTGGTTTGAGAAAACTCTATGTGGGGACAAAATCTGAGGGCAAGAGAAAATGTACACTCCTCTAAAAATAAAGTTTAAAGTAGAATAATGCAAGTAAGACGAATACAAGTGTTTCGTGATAACACACTCAATCCGAATCGTTTAGCATATCCGACCAACAATTGTAAAGGGACGGTCTGACCTCAGAAGTGTCAAAGTCGACTGAACCATCCGACGATTGTTGAGGTGGATTCTTCCCAGACCAACTCGTAGTATGTTCAACAACACTTCTATCATAAATGACTCTTTGTCTAAATCAATGTAAGATAGAAAGAGTAAAAGACTAAAAAAAAAATTTATATTAATTGAGTTTGTATAAATTGATGAAGCCTACATGATTACTCATTTAGTGATTGCATGGGTTATTTATTAATGAAATTTGTTTCCTTACCAAATAAATTTTCAAATCATCCTACTGTAATTTTGTAGGCTATTTTGTAGCCTCAAACGTGACTATGGAGAGTCCTTCTAATATTGTTTGCTCTTGACAATAAAAGATTTGTCTTTGTGTGTAAATAAAAAAAAAAATAGGTCTTATAAATTATGATTATTGATTTAAAGGATGGGAATGATTTCTCATATAAATTAATAATTTTAGTTACGTAAGGACTTGTCTCGAAATCTTGTCATATAATTTATCCATTTTTAATATCAATTTTCAATTGAGAAATAAGATTGAAATTTAATCAATTTTTGTCGACTTTATATGTGAGGACCAATGAGTAACTCATGATAGCAATAGAGAGTGGAAATTAGAGTGGAGATATTATTACTCCCTCCCAAATTTTATAGGTTTCTCACTACTTACTCTTGGATGTAAGAATAAAAAAAAATAGTACTCCGTATTAGAAATTTATAGGCGACGTGGGAGTAATATATTCTTTATGTTATATAATTAACCTTTTTTCTTATAGTAAAAATTTGCATTAATTAAGACAAACAAGAATTAGGTATATTTTTTTTGTATTGAGAAGAATAAATTGATAATAAATCTAATATTGGAAAATAAAACCGTGCAACACAGCTTATATTATTCAATGTAAAATCAACTGCATTTATCAAAATATCAAATAAAATTGAGAATAACTAACAATTTGAGATTCCAACTTTTCTTGATTAAGTGATGCCTGAAATTAATTCCTTTTTTCTAGTTGAGGCAAAATTTAATTAAGTTTTGACAAAAGCATAAAGCCAAAATAACATGTGACAATTGCTAAGAAAATATATGAACTTTATTATTTTATTAAATAAACTTTTCACCAAAAGGTGTTATTAAAGTAAAAAGAGAAAGTCCAAAACAGACAAGTACCATGTTCGAGTATTATATATGTCCATGAGAATATATTAATTCTGATGTATCAAAAAACATCACGCCAAATCCAAAAGGATAATTATATTCCACAGAAAATTAATTAAAAATGTATCAAAGGTTAACAACTTAACATGTTACTAATAAACAAATTCCCTAGATCTCCCTAATTTTTTGTTTAAAAAAAAAGTTAAAATATTACCGTGGCAGCCCAGAGAACATCACACAAGTTATTACAAAAAAGTTAAAATATTCTGAACAGAATATTCTTGTACTACAGAGAATATAATGACCAGTTATGAAATTTAAGACCACTCAAATTTTATTTTAAAATATTTATTGTTTTAGCTTCCTTTTTCCTTTTTTTCTTAAACTATCCTTGTATATTCTATAAATTTTCATTTTAATTGAAAATTAAACAAAATTGAAAATTATACATATGAAACAAGAGAGTATTTTATTTCATCAATAATGCTTCAATTCCATGAAGCATGCAATAAGTGAGCATAAGATTAAAGAAAAAAATGCATAAAAAAAGAAACAAAGAAAAACATCTTGTGTTAATAAACATAAATTTACTAGATCCAAGAATTTTAACATTTTATGTAGCTAAGACAAAAAGGAAAAAAAAAAAAAAGACATTATTAATTAGTAATATGTTCTCTGAACACAATTTAAAAAATTTATGCACTGTATTTGAGTTATCCTGACAAATAATTGATGGGAATGCGGAATATTATCTTCCCACGTAAGCTCTTGGTGTTTACTTGGAAAGCTAGATTTAAAATTAGGTCTTATTTTGGTGACGTATAAAGCTTCCCTTTCTCTTTTAAATAACTTAATATTAAAAAATACTCCCTCTGTCCTAAGATACCTTTCTTATTAAGAAAGTATAATGATGAGTGAAGTTTTGAGGGGTAATTTTGTAAAATTTAATGTATAAAGTAAAAGAATTAGTTGACTTTTCTGTATGTGTGAGAAAAAGTAATGACATTTGTGTAAAATTAAGAATATTATGAGGGTGAAGTTTATAAAATGTTTTCTATTTTAAGGGTGTGAAAGTTATTGTGGAACGTAAAAAAAAAAAAAAAAAAGTGTGAAAGTAATTGTGGAAGGGTGGGAGTAAAATAAGCATAGCTTCAATTTCAAAGCTGACTTCCACCCTATAACCTAGCTATATCCCTCATCTTCCTTTTTTTTACATCTCTCCGGTCTTTCTCTCTAGAGAAAATATTCATCTAAAAATCAACATCACTTATAGTCACAATTCACAAACACCAGCCATCACTGTTGTTGTCCCCGTAGTTACAATTTTTGCTTTGATGTTATAGTTCAAAAATCATTTCAAAAGACCTCGTTGTTATAGTTGTCCACTTTTTCTATTTTATTTTTTAGGTCCTAATTTATTGTTAAATTTCATGTTTTTATTTTAGCTCCCTTGTTGTTTTTGTTTATTTTATATCAACATGCACCCTCTAATTAATTGGTAAGACTTCCCATGCTTGATGTGGCTTCCCTCCCTAGTTGTTTTCGTCAATTTTTACCTGTGTTTATTAGTCTTCGGGTCTTGATAGATATTTTTACTTTACATTTTATCTGATTTCTTGACACGGAAATACCTTATGGCATGTTTGTTTTGGGATGGGAAATCCGGATTTGAGATTTCGAAACTCCACCCCCGTTACAGTTTGGAATTTTGATTCAGGATTTCAAAATCCTACCCTATAAACCCTATAAAAGTCAACCCTATAAATACCTACAAATCCTATATAAATACCTATAAAACCTATAACCCTATTCTATAAAGTTAAATCATACCCTACATAAATCCCAAAACAAACACAAAACATAAAAAGCATTAGGATTTCAAAATCCACCAAATCCCAAAACAAACATGCCCTTAGAGTGGGATGAAGATTTCTCTACTTTTTTTTACTATTGATTGATCTAACATGAACTGAAGATTTTGAGCATCTTTATTTGACTGGTTACAAGTTTTGTAACGCTTTAAATAAAAATCAAAAGCTAGAAACTCATAGTGCTGTTTTTCTCCTATTTCATGAACAAAATACTGTGATATTTTTTTGAAGAAATTGTAATACTTTTTAAAAATTATATTTTAAATCTTTTAAAAAAAGTCTAAAAAAAAAAGGATCTCCAGCAAATTTGTATGTTTCACCGAATGTCACTAAAAATGGAAAAGCTCATTAGCAGGAGTATATAATTTTAGTTTATCCTTTTTTTAACGAGTGTTACGTTTTATATAACGATGGAAACGTACATAAATTTATTATATTAGTAAAAGAGAGAGAACAAAATATTGGTCCCTATGTTTCATAGTACTGTATTTGATATTAGTAGTCTTTTGTAACTCAAAGATTAAGCATTTAATCATAATTATAAATATAAATTATTATATTGGCCTTTTTTGGAAATACTAAAAACTTTAGTGAATTAATTGCAGTTCAAGGAAACTTGCAATAAATTTTAAACAAGAGTAAAATTGAAAAGAACAACTTTAATTTTTCTCGGCACTTCAATAATCAATAATGATAAATAAAGTGAAACGAACTGTATTCCTAAAATAAAAATTAAAAAGAATATATTAATGAATTAAATATAGAAATAAGATGATAAATTTGGAACAAAGAAAAAGCCGATCATATATATTTAGAATGAAAACAGAGTATATTACAGTATTACAAATTATTACTTCCCATGTTTTGGAGTAATATTAGTTGTTTTTTTATAAAATTAAAGATTTTTGTTTTAACAAATTTAATCTTTATTATTGCGAGAAAAAAAAAATGAGAAGAAAGAAAAAATTAGCCTCAATATATTATCATAAATATATATATAAGAAATTTTAGGGATATATATATATATATAGGGGTAATATATAGAAAAATGTAAAAAAATATATAAAATGATAAATATTTTAAAATAGAAATGAGCATCAAACAATATGAAAAGGACAGTGTAATAGCTCGTGTGTAACTGTGTATTAAAAAATTGAAGTAATAGTTGTATATATCAGTCAAAATCCAACTAAAAGTAGTTGGAATGTGAAATGAATTTATTAATTAAATTGAGTTAGTGTATTTCCAGGTCTTTGTTTTCACTTTGTTCCGGTCGGCAGGGACGTAGATTAGATAGATGTTAATTAAAGCAAATAAAATATAATATATACAAATTTGGATGTGCGTAGTAATTATTTAATATAAATAATTGATAGCATAGGTGTACTCACTAACATCAATAAAATCATAGACAAAATCTATATATTACTAAACAATTATTCAAGGTGATACTCCCTCGTTGTTTCTCAGTAATTGATTTACTTTTAACAATTTTTGATAAAAAATTTAAAATCTCAACATATCACTATTCTTTTACGTACATCCCTCTTTACATTTATCTTTTTCTTATTATTTTTCAACAACTCAATATCAATTTAATATTACTCCCTCCTCTTAAAATATATACCTTTCACAAGTAAGTGGACACATTTAAAAAAAATGAATAGAGTTTTAAAAAGTAATTTTATACTTTTATATATAAAGTAAATAAATATGTGTGACTCAAAAGTAGTTACATTTTATTTAAAATTATGAATATTGTAAAAGAAACAGTTATAAAGAGTTTTCTAGGAGTATTTTAAAGTTATAAAATGTACTGTAGGACATTTGTAAAAGAAAATATGAAAAATATTATAGAATGGAGAGAATATATTTAAAAAAAAAATTCAATTAGAGGGTGTAATATTTTATGTTTTATAGAAGAATAATGTGTGAGAGAGGTGAGTGGTATTAGAACATATTTAGATGGTGATAAAATTGGGAGAGTGAGATCTAAATAATATAGTCGAGTCGAGTGGTTAGGGAATGGAATTTTGTTTGAGAGGTTGCGTGTAAAACCCAAATTTATCATGTCTCTTGCTCTTTTAAAATATTTTTTATTATAACTTTATAAATGAAACTGTTAGATATTATATTTCTATAATATTCATTTGAGTTGAATTGATTTTTTTTTAAAAATCATTATTTATATAACCATAGAAATTTAAAGTGGAAATAAAGTAGGGTGTGAGTATTTTTTATTTTTTTAGGAAATGAAAATTATAAAAAATGATAAAAGAATAACAGTTTTTTGAAAAATAAAAAAGGTTATGTCTCCAAAATGTTTTTTTAAAAGCCAAAAATATGATTATTGATTTGAAAGAGGAGATTGATTCGTCATATAAATAAATTTAGTTGCGGAAGGACTTGTCTCGAAGTCTTGTCATGTAATTTAGACATTTTTAATGTAATTTTCAATTGAAAAATATGCATGGGAGAAAAAGCATCACATCGCCAATTTTTGTCTAGTTTTGTACGTCAGGACAGTGAAAACAACAAAGATATGAGTAATCAATGAGTCGTTTCCTTTTCTATGCAAATGGTATTTGAGGGGTTATTAATACTTTCTTTATTATTTTATACTATGACTTGCACGGTTTGATCTGACATGCTTTAAAAAAATTGGATTTAGTAGTTAGTGATATAAGATAGAATAGTGATATTTTCTGTGATTTAATGAGATTTAAAGTAAATTTAGTGGAGTGTAAAGTAAAATGTATGTAAAAAAGAGTGACAATTTTAAAAATAGAAATAAAGTTGAGAGAATATTAATTTTATAGAGTATTTTCATATTAAGCGTGTACAAATAATTTTGAGATATCTTAATAAAAAAATTGTTCAAATAATCACCAGAGTTTTAAATAGTAGTATAATTAAACTTAGTATCTGAAAAATGACAATTAAATACTCCGTATTTGCAAAACCATTCCAATTAATATTCAGATTGCAAATAATTATTTAATTAATCTGATTGATATGGAAGGTGTACTCACTTCACTAGTCACTACTCACTAGCCACCTCAGCATCTACAAAATCTATATCTATATAAATATAATTACGTACACAAAGTGTGATAGGTAGGAGTATTATTTTATGTTTAATTTAATTACAGAGAAATGATGAGAATAATCGTATTATGTAGAAAGCAGAAGCTCATGTGATGTGAAAAATTGTTTGGGCACTTCCACAGTAACGAAATGTATACCAACAAAACACATGACATGTAGTCGCATTCATGTCGACAACTACTTACTCTACATATTCGGACCCGCTTTATTCTATGAACGGACCAGGGCGGGCGGGCGGGCGACTCGCTGTACGACATGGGGTGGGAGATTTTAAAATATACTAACATAAAATTAAAATTTTTAAAAAAATCAATTGAAAAATAAATAATGATATTAAAAGAATATATGCTTATTAGTTTTTTTTTTTCTTTCACATTTTAAAGAGATTGGCATTGATATAATTTTTTTAGTTAAATGTTCACTAAATTCAAAATTTTTAAATTTTTGCTTAAAATTATTTATCCACAAAACACTTAGATATATACTCTCTCAATTTTTTTATATAAGATGTTTTAGAGAAAATTATTAGAATTAAAAAAGGGTATGTTTTCACAAATATACTCTTATATAATAAATGAGGTTTCTAATTACGTTAATTTCATTCCATAATACACATTAAAAAAGATCGAAAAAAGTAAATATTTTACATACATGGCAAGTTTGTATAGGAAAAAGATTTGCCTGAAAGATTAATTAATTAGAGTAATTTAGAAATTATGATGATTTTCAAAGTTAAAAAGGGAGGGCATAATTGGAATAAACATTATAAAAAATCTAAAACATCTTATAATCATGTATAAAAAAAAAGTGTAAAATATCCTATAAAAAAAACGGAGGGAGTATATTTGACCTTGCAATATATAAAGACTGTAGTTGTAGAACTCAATAGACAAAGTGTAATAGCTCAAGTGGTTAGAGCACCACTACCTAGGCCTTAGGTCCTGGGTTCGATAAAACAATTTAACGAGTATATCTCAACTTGAACAAAAACTCAATATAATAATATATCAACGTCTAATTTAAAATTTCTATCTTATTTTTGTATCATGCAACTTAATCTTGTCAACAACAGAGTATATCTCTTCCGTATATCAACGTCTAATTTAAAATTTCTATCTTATTTTTGTATCATGCAACTTAAAATTTCTATCTTGTCAACAACAGAGTATATCTCTTCCGTAACTAAAAGATTTCTATATGATTTCTATCTTGTCAGCAACAGAGTATAATGTAACTAAAAATAGTAAAACATAAAACTCAACATAATAATATATCTCAACTTGAACAAAAACTCAATATAATAATATATCAACGTCTAATTTAAAATTTCTATCTTAATTTTGGATTTCTATATGATTTCTATCTTGTCAGCAACAGAGTATAAATTTCTATCTTAATTTTGTATCATGCAACTTAAAATTTCTATCTTGTCAGCAACAGAGTATAATGAGTACATCTGTCCGTAACTAAAAATAGTAAAACATAAAACTCAACATAATAATATATCTCAACTTGAACAAAAATTCAATATAATAATATATCAACGTCTAATTTAAAATTTCTATCTTATTTTTGTATCATGCAACTTAAAATTTCTATTTTGTCAGCAACAGAGTATATCTCAACTTGATTTCTATCTGTATCTTATTTTTGTATCATGCAACTTGATTTCTATCTGTATCTTATTTTTGTATCATGCAACTTAAAATTTCTATCTTGTCAGCAACAGAGTATATTTCAACTTGATTTCTATCTTGTCAGCAACAGAGTATATCTCAACTTGAACAAAAGCTCATGCTTGAGTACCTTTGTCCGTAACTAAAAATAGTAAAACATAAATGAAAATATAATAATATATCAACGTCTAATTTAATTCTATCTTATTTTTTTATCATGCAATTGTAGACGCAACAGAGTATATCTATCTTATTTTTGTATCATGCAATTGTACACGCAACAGAGTATATCTTGTTTTTGTATCATGCAATTGTAGCAGTACCAGATAGAGATGTTTATCCGGGCCGGGCTGGCCCGTTTAACCCTATATCTATCTTATTTTTGTATCATGCAATTGTACACGCAACAGAGTATATCTTGTTTTTGTATCATGCAATTGTAGTAGTAACAGATAGAGATGTTTATCCGGGCCGGGCTAACCGGGCTGGCCCGTTTAACCCTGAAAAATACAGGGTTAGGGTTCATGAATTATAGGCCCGTTTAAAATCGGGCTTTTTTGACCCGGACCGGTTAGCCCGTGGGTTAAACCGGGTCAGCCCGCAGGGCTACAGGGCCAGCCCGCTAGCCCGACTTGTTACTTTTTTTTCCTTTTTTAATAAATAACCTAAGAATAAATTTTGGGTCATTTGACCAATAATCATAACTATAAGCATTAAGAAGTCAATTACCATCAATTTGTCATTATTACTATTTTTTATTAGATTATGATATTTTTTTAGTTTTATTTGGTCATATTAAAGACCAACGAGTTCTACAATTGTGTTTAAATTATACTTTTTTTTTCTCATTTACTAATTATTAACTAATTATGTATTTTTCTATTTTATTTACTTGTTGGACGTGTCAATTGAGACATTTAATTTTAAATGAAAAAAAATCATTGTAGTCCGTTAGTGGCCCGTTTAGCCCGTGGCCCCGCTAGGGTTAGGGTTAGGTCCCAACAATTGTAGGCCCGTTAAATATGAACCGGTTAAGGCCCTAACCCGTTTAGCCCGTAGCCCTGTAGGGCTGGCCCTATAGGGCTAGGGCCAGCCCGATAGACATCTCTAGTAACAGAGTATATCTCAATAGTAAAACATAAATGAAAATATAATAATATATCAACGTGAAACTTAAAAAAATTTAGGTATGAAAATTTGAAGAAATGAAATTAAAAGTTTCCTTTTCATCCACTTAAACAACAAGGTAAAGATTGAATTGATAATTCTATCTCTAGTTAAATAGTAAATAAAGTAAGTCCGATGCTTTTTTTTTTTAATCAGTAAGCAAGATGCCTAATTACGACAAAGAAAAAAGAAAAAAATGTTTTACGTTAATTTTTTTATTTTTTAAAATTTGTTTTATGTTAGTTGCCTTTAATATGTGAATATATTATTAAAGCCCATAACAGGAAACCCTTATAATATAAGGCCAGTACATTATTGGGCTTTTATTTGACGAAAAATGTAAGCCCACACTTGTAAACCAAAAGTTGGCCCAATCCCATTGAATTAACAAGTATCCCACATCGGAAACTAGGTATGTGTCTTAATGCTTTATGTATCGCAGCAAGCACTCTTCTGCTTGTCCCTTCAGGGACATCCGATAAAATTGGAACGATACAGAGAAGATTAGCATGGCCCCTGCGCAAGGATGACACGTATAAATTGAGAAATGGTCCAAATTTTTTTTTCATTAAATTTTACTGATTGTTGGACGTTTACTTGATTTTCTGAACATTTATCTTGCTCTGTTACTGTACTTTACTTCCTTTTTCTTTTGTAATGAAACCTGTGTTAATTCATGTTTGATGTGGATGGAATATTCATTCATTTGTGCAGGCTCTCTAATGTGAGTTTGAGATACTATATTTCATTTCTTAATAAATACATGCATTTTGCTGATATTTACAGTTAATTAGATCATGTCCTCATGCATGATTATGACTTTATCATATTTTTGTAGGCAAATGAAGATTGCATTTGCTATAGTTATGATGTTCCAATTGCACAAAGACCATTCTGCAGAGAAGTATGTTTAGCCCAAATTGAATACAACCACTTTCAACAAATAGCATTCTCCTTGGATTTTGAAAAACGATTTTTGAAATCTTGATAAATAGTAATATGTGTATTTCAATTTTTTCGGGTTTTTGAGTAGATAAATATTTACCTTTATGTAAAATCAATGTGTAAGATACTAAGAATGTAGAATCTTAAAATTCAAAACTCAATTTTTTAATTTTAAAGTAAACACCCCTTAAGTGTTGGTTTCCCATTTTCAAAAGATTTTGCGATGCTGATTTTTGCTCATCAACTTATCTCATCATGTTAAACAACTGCAACAGTGGATAAAAAAAAAAGAGTACTATGATCAGTACTTTTTTCTACATTTTTCTAGACCACAAATTTTGGTTAATATCAATAAAATTACTTTATTGATATAAAACTAGTTACGACCAAAAGAAAAGAAAAACTGTTTTAGGTTTTTTTTTTTTTTTAAATTGTCTTATGTTAGTTTGACTACTGAAATTAAGATGAAATCTGTCTTTAATATGTGAATATACTCATTTAAGCTCATAACTGAAAATCCACACATATTTTAATGAGGTCCGCAACAATAGTGTGAGAAAAGGAAGGGTTGTGTACACCTCTAGCGCCAACTGCAGGAAATAAGAAGAGTTCATCCAGGATTCAGGCTTAATCGAAGTGCAACTCTTAGATAGAAAATTCACTTGGTCCAGATTCGATGGGAAATGCTGTAGCAAGATTGATAGAGCTTTTGTGTCGGATGGGTGGGTCACAGAGTGGGGTGATAATAAGCTTCACGGTTTGGAGAAAAGTAGCTCGGATCATTGCCCTATTTTCTTTCCACTGAAGCAATCAGAACTGGGGCCCAAAGACCTTCCGATTCTTCAACTCTTGGCTTGAGAATCCAGACCTCCTAAAATTTGCGAAAGAAAAATGGTCAAGTTACGAAGTGGATGATACAGAAAGCTTTAAATTAAAAGAAAAAATAAAAAGACTCAAGAAAGACGTGAAGGCCTGGAGTGGCCTCAATAGGAAGAATTATGAAAAAGACCTGGAAGAAGCCAAGAAGGAATTAAATAAGCTTGGCAATATTCAAGAAAGCAGGGACCTCTCTTCTGAGGAATGCACGACCTTAAAACAAGCAAAAAGCTTCTTGTGGAATTTGAGAAAAGTGAAGGACAAAGATGAGTACCAGAAGTCAAGAGTACAATGGATCAGAGAAGGCGACCTGAACTCTGCTTACTTTCATAAGTGCATCAACTTCAGAAGAAATGGGAATCGCATCGAGGGCCTTCTTATCGATAATGTGTGGGTCGAGGAGGTACCTATAATCAAGGGTGATATCTTCGAGCACTTCAAGGCCCACTTTACACAACAACAGTATGCTAAAATTCATCTTAGACACCTTGTGAATAAAAAGATCGGCAATGCGGAAAATATTATACTATCAGCCCCCTTTCTGGAATCCGAAATTAAGCAAGCAATATGGAGCTGTGGCGGAAACAAAAGCCCTGGACTTGATGGACTCACATTCGGATTCATCAAGAAGATGTGGCCAACTATCAAAGCTGATATTATTAAGGCTATGGATGAGTTTCACCAGCAAGGAAAAATAGTCAAAGGTGGCAACCCGAGTTTCGTCACTCTAATCCCGAAAAAGAAAGGTTCTCATCTCATTAGAGACTATCAGCCTATTTCCCTGATTGGCTGCTACTATAAAATCATGGCCAAGGTGTTAGCATCCAGGTTAGCTAAGGTGATCGGGAACGTTATATCCGATAACCAATCCGCTTTTGTGGGTAACAAGCAGATTCTGGACAGTATCTTAGTGCTCAATGAATCGATCGATTTTCTCAAGAGGGAAAAACAGGATGGGATAATCCTCAAAGTAGATTTCGAAAAGGCTTATGATTCAGTGTTTTGGGAATTTATCGATGAGATGATGGAAGGTATGAACTTTAATTGGAGATGGAGAAGATGGATTAAAGGGTGCCTTTCATCAGCCATGATGGCAATATTGTTCAACGACAGCCCTACTGACGAATTCCAACTCAAGAGGGGAATGTGACAAGGTGATCCTCTATCCCCTTTTCTATTTCTCATTGCTGCCGAAGGCCTCAGTTGCTTAATGCACAAAGCCGTGGAAATCCAAAAGTTTCAATGTTTCGAAATTGGGCGTCACAATCTGCGAGTTAGTCATCTCCAGTTTGCTGACGACACGGTCATCATGGGGAGAGCCTCGAGTGAAAACGTTAAATTCATGAAAGGAGTTTTGAGGATTTTTGAAGTGGCATCGGGCCTTAAAGTTAACTTCTCAAAAAGTTCGCTGCACGGAGTTGGTATTAATTCGGCCGTTATCGTCATGCTAGCAGGAATCATTGGATGCACTCCGGGCCCTATTCCGTTCACTTATATAGGGCTACCTTTTGGCGCGAACCACCAAAGAAAAGAAACGTGGAAACCCTTCATCGAGAGGTTCCGTAAGAAGCTGTTGGTTTGGGCTAGGAGACATCTGTCCCTAGGTGGGAGGATCACTCTCCTGAATCGGTTCTCATGGCTATGCCATTATACTACCTATCCCTTTTCAAAGCCCTATGAGTGTTATCCATGCTATCAAACGGATCCAAACCAGATTTTTATTGGGGGTAATGAAAATTGTAGGAAGATAGCGTGGGTGAGTTGGGATAAAGTTTGTTTAAGCAAAGTGTCGGGTGGTTTGGGCGTGAGAGAAGTTGGTATATTAAATAAATCCTTGATTTGCAAATGGATGTGGAGGTGGGGTAGAGAAGAGAATTCTTTATGGGTGGGTGTTCTTAAATCTAGTTATGAGTATTTCAATTCTGTCAAGATAGATGTTTCTAGGTGTTCGATGTGGTGGAAAGATTTGTACAAAATGGCTAGAGGGGTAGAGGGTAATTTATTCCTCGACAATCTGTATTTCAAATTGGAGAGTGGGCAGGTTCTGGGTTGATCCTTGGACAGAGGACAAAATTAGTTTGAAGGAGAGATTTTTGTCTCTGTACAACATATCCAGCAACAAGAGTGGGAAAATTAGAGAGTTTTTTAATTCTGATAGGGAAACTTGGGTTTTTAATTGGAATATGTCATTTTCTGCTAATGAATTGTTGGAATTTGCTTCCCTTTGGTCACATATCTACAGGTATAAGCTGGAATTGAATAGAGAAGACATACTCTGTTGGAAAGTTTCGAAGTCCGACTTATTCACCACAAAAGAAATGTACAATATCATTTCAAATCATGTGAATCAAAGTGGTGTTCCTGCTGCTCCTTGGCCGAAGATCTGGTGGAAAGGCATCCCGTCTAAGGTGTCGGCTCTAAGTTGGAAGGTACTATACGAGAGAGTGGCTACGGTGGACAACTTGCTGAAAAGAGGTATACACCCGGATGGTGTATCTTCAACATGTGGTCGGTGCAACTCTGCCCCTGAATCAGTGCGGCACCTCATCATTTTGTGCCCAAAAGCATTGCTGGTATGGAGCAAACTTTGTGAATTGTTGAATAAGCCACTGTTGTACTCTACATCTTTGATGGAGCACTTGGAAGAGTCCTGCAACTATGGGCATACTGCCTCAAAAAGGAAGGTATGATGTCTCATTTGGCAATGTACCATTTGGAAAATATGAGGAGGTCGTAACGATTCGATCTTCAACGAGAAAAACTATTTGGTAGAGGAACAAGTGGACTCGATCAAATTTAGCACATGGAAATGGCTTAAGACGTACAAGTCAATTGGTTGTTCACTCTTCCAATGGGAACAAAACCCGTGGGAGTGTTTTTAGGCTTATAATCTAGGACCTTGTTTTATTATTCTTGTGTGTCGAACATGATGTAACGGGATTTGAGTACCCCTTGTACTCAACTTTAGTTACTTATATCCATATCACCTTTACCTTTCAAAAAAAAAAAAAACCACACATATTTAAGGCTAGTACATTATTAGGCTTGGCCACGGATAAATGCCCCCCAAATATTATAACTTCACCCTCCACCCCAATCTATATTTTGAATTAATTAGCAAAAAGACTATACTACCCTGGTGTGCTGTGTTCACCCCACCCTAAATAAATAAAAAAAAAATTTATTCATGTTAATATTGTTTTATTTGATCATATTGTTACATGATTGTGTAGTTGTAATGGATATATGTGTAGTGTATTTCGTTTTCGCGTTTTACAAAAACTCAGCACTGGTTCGCTGAGTTTTGTGAGATTTTTCGAAAAAAAGTTCCACGTTTTGAATCAAAACTCGACCAACTTTTCCACGTTTTGAATCAAAACTCGGCCAACTTTTTCACGTTTTGATTCAAAACTCGGCCAACCAGCGTTGAATCAAAACTTGGCCAACTTTTCCACGCTTTGAATCAAAACTCGGTCAACTTTTCCACGTTTTGATTCAAAACTCGGCCAACCAGTGTTGAATCAACCAAAATTTATGTTTCGCCGTTTCGTCTCCCTCTGACCCGATGATTCGGGTGGAATTTACACACTTTAGATGCACATGTGAAGCTCAATTTGATGTTGATTTCATTGATTTATGGGGTGATTATCATTGTTTTGGTCAAAATAAGAGAAATGTAGTGTTTTGTCGATTTTGTAGGTAAAACGATGAAATTTGGGAACAAAACATATACCACAAGTGATTGGATCGGAAAGAGGAGTGAACCATTGGATCCAGCTCGAAAAATGGAGTAAAATAGCAAAAAGAATCGAGTCGATCGGAGGTCGAAAGCTCAAGATACGGAGGAAAGAAGTTGGAGGACGAAAACGAAGGATGGAGCCAAAACGAAAGTTTGGCCCGGCCGGGCCACTATACCCGCTCGGGCGGGCGGCCCAAATTTTTCGGCCAACATACCCGCCCGGGCGATAAAATGTTGAATTTTTAGCCAATACGAAGGTTTGGCCCGGCCGGGCCACATTCCCACCCGGCCGGGCCACTTACCCCCTGTTCCCAAAATTTTTGGCCAACATACCCGCCCGGGCGTGCCACATTCCCACCCGGCCGGGGCAACCCATTTTCGGTGCCAAACTCATATTTTCTCCATTTTCAAGGGACCAACTTGCAATTCTTACACCCAAACCCTACCCCAACACTATAAATACCTCACTTCTTAAATTCAAAAGGATCTTACCTCTCCTTCAAGCATTCTCACACACAATCACACACACTTGGAGGTTTTCATCATCTACTTCTTCAATTCTCCATCAATTCATGCAAGGAGGCCACCATTAGCTTGGGAATTTGATTCCTCACCATACAATAGTCTAAGCTTTCTTTTCCTTTCACTCTTTATTGCTTTAATCTTAGTTTTCCTTGTAATTGGATCATGTGTTTGATTGGCTAGAACACTTTTGGTTCTAGAGCCTTGTAAATACTATTGTTGAAGTTTATGAATTAATGTTTTGCTTAATTGGTGTTTGTGTGGTTTAATTCTATTTGGATGCTTGATTTTCATTGCAAAGCATGTCATTAGTGTACAATGATGATGTGTTAATCCTAGTTAGTTGAATTAGGTTGAGAAATCTACTTTGATTAATTGATTACAAGCATTTGACCTAATTTTATTGTGAGATTGAAAGATGAACAATGATTAGGAAGATGTGTGATGATCTTAGGAGCTTGATTGGGTTTTATTGTGCAATTTAGGTAGAGATACTAAGTTGTGTGATATCTCCTTTGGATTACTTGGATCGAAAGAACTTTTAATTCATTATTATGTGATCAATCTTATAGACAAAGCATGAACACCACTTAAGTAGATAGTTAATCATAGATGGATTCATTAGTATTGCATGTGCTTTAGAACCTACCTTCTCATACTTGAATTTCATCTGTTTTATTTCTCGTTTTCTTGATTTGCATGTTAGTGATCGATTCGTTATTATTCTTTATTGCTTATTTGTGACAACTTGGTAGGCAATTTTAGGGTAATTCACCACATTCACTTTATCGATCGCGTCTAAATAGAATTCCGTTAACAAAATACAATTTTACGCTATACCTCCTCGTGGGATCGACCTCGTACTTACTTCACTACGATAGACACCGTATACTTGCGGTCGTTTATTCTAGTGTTGTAGAATACGTGAATCAAGTTTATGGCGCCGTTGCCGGGGAGGTTTTTATAGCTCTAGAGTGTAGGTTAATAGAGTTTTAGTTTAGACATTTTACTTGTTTTCCTTATTCTCAAAAATCCAAAAATATTTGTGTTTGCTATTATTGAGCTTACTTGCGATTCTAACTTTCGTTTGATCCTTTATAATATTTTTTATTAAATGAAATTGTTAGATATTAGTATATTTCTATAATATTCATTTGAGTTGAATTGAATTTTTTTTTAAAAAAAATTATTATTTATATAACCATAGAAGTTTAAAGTGGAAATAAAGTAGTGTGTGAGTATTTTTTATTTTTTTAGGAAATGAAAATTATAAAAAATGATAAAAGAATAACAGTTTTTTGAAAAATAAAAAAGGTTATGTCTCCAAAATGTTTTTTTAAAAGCCAAAAATATGATTATTGATTTGAAAGAGGAGATTGATTCGTCATATAAATAAATTTAGTTACGGAAGGACTTGTCTCGAAGTCTTGTCATATAATTTAGACATTTTTAATGTAATTTTCAATTGAAAAATATGCATGGGAGAAAGAACATCACATCGCCAATTTTTGTCGAGTGTTGTAGTCAGGACAGCGTGAAGATATTCAGAACAGAAACAGAGGCTTGGAATGGTCAACTTTGGTTATATTGAGTCAATGCAATGTCACGTGTTCTACACTCAGCAAGTTAAATGTTACGACATCGTTTTGATAGCAGTTACAAAATAATTCAGCTAGGGCCTTTACTATAAATAACTTTCTCTCTGTATTTTGTCATTTTGAGATATTGATAATAACAAAAGTAAGGGTTTGTGCTGAGAGCAATTTATATCTAGATGCTGAGATTTTTCAATTCAACATGGTATCAGAGCAGGTGAATCTGGTGTTTTGAAGAGTATCTTCATAGATCTGGCTTGATTTGTTTTTTTTTTACTCAAGATGCCTCCGAGAAGAAACAATACCAACTGGAATGTGTTAGGGGATGATGCGAACGATTTAGGCCAGAGATCATCTATCATGGAGGATGATCCGTATTATCTTCACGGTGCAGATCATCCAGGTCTGATTTTGATTCCTTATCAGCTTACAGGTCCTAATTTCATACCGTGGAAGACGTCGATGGCGATAGCTCTTGGAGCTAAGTCGAAACTGAAGTTCATCTATGGTGAAATTCCTCAACCGAATAAGGACGATGCACGCTTTGCACTATGGAAGAAGGTCGATTCGACTGTTTTGTCGTGGATCCTGAATACTCTATCGAAGGAACTCAGTGAAACCTTCGTTCATGCTAAAACATCGAAGCAACTTTGGGATACCATTTGTCGAAGGTACGGTCAAAATAATGGTCCACTGAAATTCAAAATTAAACGAGAGATTCGTACACTTACCCAAGGAAATGATACTGTGATTGAGTATTTCAATAAATTTACAAAATTATGGGATGAATTATCTAGTGTTGTTCCTTTCCTGCACTGTGATTGTGAGATTGGACAGAAGGTGGCTCAAGAGCAGATGGATGATAGATCTACACAATTTCTAATGGGATTGAACGACAGTTACGACAATTTGAAGAATCAAATAATGTTGTTAGATCCTCTGCCATCAGTTGATAATGTTTTCAGTATGGTGCTCACAGCAGAAATGCAGAGATCTATTCAACCGAATGTATCCGAACATTTTGAATCTTCTGCTATGATTGCAAAAACGAATTCATTTCATAAATCAGGAGGTGCTAAACCGAACTTTGGCGGTGGACAGTGGAATGCTGGAAGAGGCTCCAGTTTCATAAAGATGTCAAAGGAAGAAAAGGCCAAACTCATATGTGAGCATTGTAGAGGTCCGGGACACGACATATCTACGTGCTTCAAGGTACATGGTGTGCCTGATTGGTACAAGGAGTTGAAGGACAAGAGGTCCAAAAATTATGCTCATGTTGCTGAATTTGATCACACTGATACATCAAGTAGCTTTGCAACAGACAAGAGAGGAAGTGAATTCACTGCTATACTACAACAATTGCAAGAGATGACCAAATATATGAAAGAGAAGGATAAAACAGAGAGGAGCTATGATCATGCTCAGTTTGTGAGCTTTGCAGGTATTGACTCTAAGCCAACACAACATTATGCATTGACAATTCTTGATGATATGAGGATGAATGCTTGGATCATAGACACAGGTGCAAGTAGGCACATGTGTACAAATCGAACATTGATGAGGAATTTAGTTGCAGTAGAAGGTAATATTACTGTATGTCTTCCTGATGGAAGTACTACTGAGGTAAAACACAAAGGGGAAGTTTTCCTAACAGCAGAGATCATGTTGCAGGATGTTTTACTCATTCCTAGCTTCAAATATAACTTGTTGTCAGTAACACAGTTATGCGCCACGTCTAATATTAAGTGCCTGTTTCTTGCATCCTGTTGTTATTTGCAGGACCTTCGGAGTGACAAGCAGGTGGGGATGGGAGAACTGATTGGCAATTTGTATGTGTTGAAGAATAAACCAGATGAATCAAATAGTGCATATTCTTGTAATTTGTCATTAGACTCTTGGCATAAGAATCTAGGCCATGCTTCTTTTACTGCATTGAAGCACTTATCTTTTTTGAATAAAGATTGTAACTCTGATAATGAGAAATTGATACAATCTTGTGAGATTTGTTTTAAGGCTAAACATCATAGATCTTCTTTTGGTCATAGCAGTATTCAAACGACATCTTGTTTTGAGTTGATACATATTGATGTTTGGGGACCTTGTAAAGAAGATGCTCTCACTAACACGCCTTATTTCTTAACTGTTGTGGATGATTTTAGCAGGGGAACTTGGGTGTTTCTTATGAAACATAAGACAGAAGTAGTGTCGATTCTCAGAAATTTTTTCCTCATGACAGAAAGGCAATTTGATCTTAAGGTCAAGAAGGTGAGAAGTGATAACGGCTTGGAGTTTCTTGGAAGTGATTGCAAAAATTTGTTGTTATCACAAGGAATTCTGCATGAACATTCTTGTGTCTACACACCACAACAAAATGGTGTTGTAGAAAGGAAGCATAGACATTTATTGGAGATAGCACGAGCAGTGATGTTTCAAGCAAGCATGCCTCTACGATTTTGGCCTTTCTCGGTTCTAATTGCAGCATTTATCATTAATAGGTTGCCTACTTCTACATTGCAATGGAAAACACCGTTTCAGGTTTTGTTTGATAAACAACCTGATTATAATAGGCTAAGGCCTTTTGGTTGTCTTTCCTATGCTGCTAACACTCAACCTTTCAAGTCTAAATTCGACTCCAGGACACATAAATGCATCTTCTTGGGATATGAGCCTGGCAAGAAAGGTTACAAGCTTTTTAATCTTGAGACTGAACAAGTCTTCGTATCCAGAGATGTCACTTTCTTCCAGGACGTGTTTCCTTTTTCTGTAGAGAGTACGCCTGCACACCCCACTCCCAATGTTGGTGGTTTGATACCTACACATGATGATAGAGCAGCAGATTCTTCTAGTTTGAAGACAATTGTTCCTCCAAATTTTCTGCCTCCTAGGAGGAGTGCAAGACAGCTTCAAAAACCTGTATGGATGTCAGATTATATTTTCAATGAAGATGCTAATCAGTTCTCCCTTGAAGAAGGCTTGCCACCTCCGAAGGTCACTACATATTTTCCTTCCATTCCTACTCTTGATGCTTCATATCTTGCCTTTATGAGTAATGTTTTGCAAGATAAAGAACCTACACATTATAGAGAAGCAAGTTTACAGCCAGCCTGGGTAGAGGCAATGAAACAAGAGTTAGATGCTTTGGAAAAAAATGATACATGGGAATTAACTACATTACCTGAAAATAAGAGGGCAATCGGTTGTAAATGGGTGTTCAAAATAAAAAGACGGGCTGATGGATCTGTGGAACGGTACAAAGCCCGGTTGGTTGCCAAAGGGTATAATCAGGTACAAGGGGTGGATTATATTGATAGTTTTTCCCCTGTAGCTAAACTTGTGACAGTCCGTTTTTTAATTTCTATGGCTACAATCCGAGGTTGGGAGTTGCATCAATTGGATGTGAATAACGCATTTCTCCACGGGCATCTTTCTGATGAGATATATATGACAGTGCCTCAAGGTTATACTAAAGCATTGCCTACCCAGGTTTGCAAATTGACTCGAAGTCTTTATGGACTCAAGCAGGCGTCCAGAGAGTGGAACAAAGAATTATGTTCCAAACTCTCTTCTTTTGGTCTGATTCAATCATCCTACGACCATTGTTTGTTCACTCTATCTAGTGGTCGAGACTTTCTTGCCATGCTCGTATATGTGGACGATGTTCTTATTACAGGGTCTGACACAAGAATGATTAATCAATTGAAACTTTTCTTGGATCATCAATTTACTATTAAAGACCTTGGATTGGCAAAGTTCTTCTTGGGTGTTGAGATAGCTCGTGCTCCGGAAGGTATTTATCTTTGCCAACGCAAATATATTTTAGATATATTGCATGACACTGGGTTGCAAGACTGCAAATCTGTTTCTACACCACTCCCACATGGTCTGCATCTTCAAACTGATGGTGGTGATTTACTCCCAGATCCAGATCGCTTTAGACGGCTTGTAGGTCGTCTATTGTACTTAAACATGACTCGTCCAGATGTGACTTATGCTGTACAACAGCTTAGTCAATTTGTTAATGCACCTCGTTCCTCACATTGGGAGGCTGCATTGCATGTTCTACGTTATTTACGTGGAAATTCTTCTCTTGGACTATTCTATTCTTCCGCTGGAAATCTTAATCTCCATGCTTACAGCGATGCCGACTGGGCTGCATGTAAGGATACCCGTCGATCTATTACGGGCTTCTGTGTCTTTCTTGGCGATTGTCTTATTTCCTGGAAAAGCAAGAAGCAAACGACTGTTTCTCGCTCTTCTGCTGAAGCGGAATATAGGGCAATGAGTTCTACTACCTGTGAGATTCAATGGGTTCATTTTCTTGCTTCAGAGTTTGGTATTTCTCCTTCATTACCCATCCCTCTTTGGTGTGACAATATGGCAGCGTTGCATATCACAGCAAATCCCGTGTTTCACGAGCGGACGAAAAACATCGAGATAGACTGCCATCTTGTGCGTGACAAGTTTAAACAAGGATTTCTTCTTCCATCGTTCATCTCGTCTCGCTTACAACTGGCGGATTTTTTCACTAAGGTTCTTATTGGTGCTCAGTTTTTCTTGTTGCGCTTCAAGTTGGGAATGCGTGATGTTCCTCATTCTCCAACTTGAGGGGGGGCTGAAGATATTCAGAACAGAAACAGAGGCTTGGAATGGTCAACTTTGGTTATATTGAGTCAATGCAATGTCACGTGTTCTACACTCAGCAAGTTAAATGTTACGACATCGTTTTGATAGCAGTTACAAAATAATTCAGCTAGGGCCTTTACTATAAATAACTTTCTCTCTGTATTTTGTCATTTTGAGATATTGATAATAACAAAAGTAAGGGTTTGTGCTGAGAGCAATTTATATCTAGATGCTGAGATTTTTCAATTCAACACAGCGAAAACAACAAAGAAATGAGTAATAAACGAGTCGTTTCCTTTTCGATGCAACTGCAAATGGTACTTGAGTGTTATTACTCCCTCCGTCCGCCTATAAGCTTTCCGTTACTTTTTGACACAGAGATTAAGAAAAGTGATTAAATAATAGATATAGTACAAGTGATGTGATTGGAATAAGGAGAGAGATATAGAGAAAAAGTAAGATATAAAGTGATGTGTAAGAAAAAGTACTTATCAAAAAGGGTATGAGAAGCTTATAGACGGACGGAGGGAGTAATATTTTTTTATATGAGATGTTTTAGAGAAATTTATTAGAATTAAGAAAAGGTATGTTTTGACAAATATACTCTTATATAATAAAGGAGGTTTCTAATTACATTAATTTCATTCCATAATACACATTAAAAAAGATCGAAAAAAGTAAATATTTTACATACATGGCAAGTTTGTATAGGAAAAAGATTTGCCTGAAAAATTAGTTAATTAGAGTAATTTAGAAATTATGATTGTTTCCAAAGTAAAAAAGGGAGGACATAATTGAAATAAATATTGTAAAAAATCTAAAACATCTTATAATCATGTATAAGAAAAAAAGGTCTAAAACATCCTATTAAAAAAAGGTAAAGTCTAGTATGCACTCGAGTGCATGTTGTGCACTCTAGTCCATGTGCACTTTTCAGTTTACTGACTTATACTTTTTGGTAAATGGTGTTTCACTTTTCAATTATTACTAAAAATATTATTATACAGTTTAATAATTAAAAAGTACAAAATCATTCACCAAAAAGTGTAAATCAATAAATTACACAGTCCATAGCAGACCAACCCTTAAAAAAACGGAGGGAGTATATTTGATCTTGCAATATATAAAGACGGTAGTTGTACAACTCAATATGAGGTTGTTAGGACTTCATATTACTATATTAGTGGTTAAAACAATTTAATTACAAGTGTCCAGATAACTGTAGCATTTATTTATTCTAAATTATAAAATAAATAAATAAATAAAATATGGTATAAAATTGTCTTATGCACGAGACAAGAACACAGTATTAATTTAGAAAAGAATATCGTGTCACATGTTCATGTTAGGCTTCTAGGTAAATGTTCATGTTAGGCTTCTAGGTAAAAAAAAAAAAAAAAATACAGTCTAGTAGTGATGTAACAATGAAATCAGGCTGAATTTCTTAAACTATCTCCCTTAATTCAATATTATAATCTCTTATTTTATCATATTAAGTGTTTTCTTTGTTAAGTAAAAAAATTTCATTTCACGTTATTGTATCAATCATGCAATTGTAGACGCAACAGAGTATATCTTAACTTGAACAAAAACTCATGCTTGAGTACCTCTATCCGTAACTAAAAATAGTAAAACATAAATAAAAATATAATAATATATCAACGCGGAACTTAAAAATTTTATCTTGTTTTTGTAACAGAGTATATCTCAACTTGAATAAAAACTCAATATAATAATATATCAACGCGGAACATAAAATTTCTATCTTAATTTTGTATTATGCAATTATAGACGCAACAAGCATATCTCAATTTGAACAAAAACTCATGCTTGAGTACCTCTATCCCCGACTCCCGTAACTATAAAACATAAATGAAAACATAATAATATATGAACGCGGAACTTAAAAAAATTTATGTATGAAAATTTGAAGAAATGAAATTAAAAGTTTCCTTTTCATCCACTTAAACAACAAGGTAAAGATTGAATTGATAATTCTATCTCTAGTTAAATAGTAAATAAAGTAAGTCCGATGCTTTTTTTTTTTAATCAGTAAGCAAGATGCCTAATTACGACAAAGAAAAAAGAAAAAAATGTTTTACGTTAATTTTTTTATTTTTTAAAATTTGTTTTATGTTAGTTGCCTTTAATATGTGAATATATTATTAAAGCCCATAACAGGAAACCCTTATAATATAAGGCCAGTACATTATTGGGCTTTTATTTGACGAAAAATGTAAGCCCACACTTGTAAACCAAAAGTTGGCCCAATCCCATTGAATTAACAAGTATCCCACATCGGAAACTAGGTATGTGTCTTAATGCTTTATGTATCGCAGCAAGCACTCTTCTGCTTGTCCCTTCGGGGACATCCGATAAAATTGGAACGATACAGAGAAGATTAGCATGGCCCCTGCGCAAGGATGACACGCATAAATCGAGAAATGGTCCAAATTTTTTTTTCATTAAATTTTACGGATTGTTGGACGTTTACTTGATTTTCTGAACATTTAACTTGCTCTGTTACTGTACTTTACTTCCTTTTTCTTTTGTAATGAAACCTGTGTTAATTCATGTTTGATGTGGATGGAATATTCATTCATTTGTGCAGGCTCTCTAATGTGAGTTTGAGATACTATATTTCATTTCTTAATAAATACATGCATTTTGCTGATATTTACAGTTAATTAGATCATGTCCTCATGCATGATTATGACTTTATCATATTTTTGTAGGCAAATGAAGATTGCATTTGCTATAGTTATGATGTTCCAATTGCACAAAGACCATTCTGCAGAGAAGTATGTTTAGCCCAAATTGAATACAACCACTTTCAACAAATAGCATTCTCCTTGGATTTTGAAAAACGATTTTTGAAATCTTGATAAATAGTAATATGTGTATTTCAATTTTTTCGGGTTTTTGAGTAGATAAATATTTACCTTTATGTAAAATCAATGTGTAAGATACTAAGAATGTAGAATCTTAAAATTCAAAACTCAATTTTTTAATTTTAAAGTAAACACCCCTTAAGTGTTGGTTTCCCATTTTCAAAAGATTTTGCGATGCTGATTTTTGCTCATCAACTTATCTCATCATGTTAAACAACTGCAACAGTGGATAAAAAAAAAAGAGTACTATGATCAGTACTTTTTTCTACATTTTTCTAGACCACAAATTTTGGTTAATATCAATAAAATTACTTTATTGATATAAAACTAGTTACGACCAAAAGAAAAGAAAAACTGTTTTAGGTTTTTTTTTTTTTTTAAATTGTCTTATGTTAGTTTGACTACTGAAATTAAGATGAAATCTGTCTTTAATATGTGAATATACTCATTTAAGCTCATAACTGAAAATCCACACATATTTTAATGAGGTCCGCAACAATAGTGTGAGAAAAGGAAGGGTTGTGTACACCTCTAGCGCCAACTGCAGGAAATAAGAAGAGTTCATCCAGGATTCAGGCTTAATCGAAGTGCAACTCTTAGATAGAAAATTCACTTGGTCCAGATTCGATGGGAAATGCTGTAGCAAGATTGATAGAGCTTTTGTGTCGGATGGGTGGGTCACAGAGTGGGGTGATAATAAGCTTCACGGTTTGGAGAAAAGTAGCTCGGATCATTGCCCTATTTTCTTTCCACTGAAGCAATCAGAACTGGGGCCCAAAGACCTTCCGATTCTTCAACTCTTGGCTTGAGAATCCAGACCTCCTAAAATTTGCGAAAGAAAAATGGTCAAGTTACGAAGTGGATGATACAGAAAGCTTTAAATTAAAAGAAAAAATAAAAAGACTCAAGAAAGACGTGAAGGCCTGGAGTGGCCTCAATAGGAAGAATTATGAAAAAGACCTGGAAGAAGCCAAGAAGGAATTAAATAAGCTTGGCAATATTCAAGAAAGCAGGGACCTCTCTTCTGAGGAATGCACGACCTTAAAACAAGCAAAAAGCTTCTTGTGGAATTTGAGAAAAGTGAAGGACAAAGATGAGTACCAGAAGTCAAGAGTACAATGGATCAGAGAAGGCGACCTGAACTCTGCTTACTTTCATAAGTGCATCAACTTCAGAAGAAATGGGAATCGCATCGAGGGCCTTCTTATCGATAATGTGTGGGTCGAGGAGGTACCTATAATCAAGGGTGATATCTTCGAGCACTTCAAGGCCCACTTTACACAACAACAGTATGCTAAAATTCATCTTAGACACCTTGTGAATAAAAAGATCGGCAATGCGGAAAATATTATACTATCAGCCCCCTTTCTGGAATCCGAAATTAAGCAAGCAATATGGAGCTGTGGCGGAAACAAAAGCCCTGGACTTGATGGACTCACATTCGGATTCATCAAGAAGATGTGGCCAACTATCAAAGCTGATATTATTAAGGCTATGGATGAGTTTCACCAGCAAGGAAAAATAGTCAAAGGTGGCAACCCGAGTTTCGTCACTCTAATCCTGAAAAAGAAAGGTTCTCATCTCATTAGAGACTATCAGCCTATTTCCCTGATTGGCTGCTACTATAAAATCATGGCCAAGGTGTTAGCATCCAGGTTAGCTAAGGTGATCGGGAACGTTATATCCGATAACCAATCCGCTTTTGTGGGTAACAAGCAGATTCTGGACAGTATCTTAGTGCTCAATGAATCGATCGATTTTCTCAAGAGGGAAAAACAGGATGGGATAATCCTCAAAGTAGATTTCGAAAAGGCTTATGATTCAGTGTTCTGGTAATTTATCGATGAGATGATGGAAGGTATGAACTTTAATTGGAGATGGAGAAGATGGATTAGAGGGTGCCTTTCATCAGCCATGATGGCAATATTGGTCAACGACAGCCCTACTGACGAATTCCAACTCAAGAGGGGAATGCGACAAGGTGATCTTCTATCCCCTTTTCTATTTCTCATTGCTGCTGAAGGCCTTAGTTGCTTAATGCACAAAGCCGTGGAAATCCAAAAGTTTCAATGTTTCGAAATTGGGTGTCACAATCTGCGAGTTAGTCATCTCCAGTTTGCTGACGACACGGTCATCATGGGGAGAGCCTCGAGTGAAAACGCTAAAGTCATGAAAGGAGTTTTGAGGATATTTGAAGTGGCATCAGGCCTTAAAGTTAACTTCTCAAAAAGTTCGTTGCACGGAGTTAGTATTAATTCGGCCGATATCGTCATGCTAGCAGGAATCATTGGATGCACTCCGGGCCCTATTCCGTTCACTTATATAGGGCTACCTTTTGGCGCGAACCACCAAAGAAAAGAAACGTGGAAACCCCTCATCGAGAGGTTCCGTAAAAAGCTGTCGGTTTGGGCTAGGAGACATCTGTCCCTAGGTGGGAGGATCACTCTCCTGAATCGATTCTCACGGCTATGCCATTATACTACCTATCCTTTTTCAAAGCCATGTGAGTGTTATCCATGCTATCAAACGGATCCAAATCAGAATTTTATTGGGGGTAATGAAAATTGTAGGAAGATAGCGTGGGTGAGTTGGGATAAAGTTTGTTTAAGCAAAGTGTCGGGTGGTTTGGGCGTGAGAGAAGTTGGTATATTCAATAAATTCTTGATTTGCAAATGGCTGTGGAGGTGGGGTAGAGAAGAGAATTCTTTATGGGTGGGTGTTCTTAAATCTAGTTATGAGTATTTCAATTCTGTCAAGATAGATGTTTCTAGGTGTTCGATGTGGTGGAGAGATTTGTACAAAATGGCTAGAGGGGTAGAGGGTAATTTATTCTTCGACAATCTGTATTTTAAATTGGGGAGTGGGCAGGTTCTGGGTTGATCCTTGGACAGAGGACAAAATTAGTTTGAAGGAGAGATTTTTGTCTCTGTACAACATATCCAGCAACAAGAGTGGGAAAGTTAGAGAGTTTTTTTAATTCTGATGGGGAAACTTGGGTTTTTAATTGGAATTGGTCATTTTCTGCTAATGAATTGTTGGAATTTGCTTCCCTTTGGTCACATATCTACAGGTATAAGCTAGAATTGAATAGAGAAGACATACTCTGTTGGAAAGTTTCGAAGTCCGGCTTATTTACCACAAAAAAAATGTACAACATCATTTCAAATCATGTGAATCAAAGTGGTGTTCCTGCTGCTCCTTGGCCGAAGATCTGGTGGAAAGGAATCCCGTCTAAGGTGTCGGCTCTAAGTTGGAAGGTATTATACGAGAGAGTGGCTACGGTGGACAACTTGCTGAAAAGAGGTATACACCCGGATGGTATATCTTCAACATGTGGTCGGTGCAACTCTGCCCCTGAATCAGTGCGGCACCTCTTCATTTTGTGCCCAAAAGCATTGCTGGTATGGAGTAAACTTTGTGAATGGTTGAATAAGCCACTGCTGTACTCTACATCTTTGATGGAGCACTTGGAAGATTTCTGCAACTATGGGCATACTGCCTCAAAAAGAAAGGTATGATGTTTCATCTAGCAATGTACCATTTGGAAAATATGGGGAAGTCGTAACGATTCGATCTTCAACGAGAAAAACTATTCGGTGGAGGAACAAGTGGACTCGATCAAATTTAGCACATGGAAATGGCTTAAGGCGTACAGGTCAATTGGTTGTTCACTCTTCGATTGGGAACAAAACCCGTGGGAGTGTTTTTAGGCTTATAATCTAGGACCTTGTTTTATTATTCTTGTATGTCGAACATGATGTAACGGGATTTGAGTACCCCTTGTACTCAACTTTAGTTACTTATATCCATATCACCTTTACCTTTCAAAAAAAAAAAACCCCACACATATTTAAGGCCAGTACATTATTTTGCTTGGCCACGAATAAATGCCCCCCAAATATTATAACTTCACCCTCCACCCCAATCTATATTTTGAATTAATTAGCAAAAAGACTACTACCCTGGTGTGTTGTGTTCACCCCACCCTAAATAAAAAAAATCATTTCTTCATGTTAATATTTTTTATTTGATCATATTGTTACATGATTGTGTAGTTGTAATGAATATATGTGTAGTGTATTTCGTTTTCGCGTTTTGCAAAAACTCAGCACTGGTTCGCTGAGTTTTGTGAGATTTTTCGAAAAAAAATTCCACGTTTTGAATCAAAACTCGACAAACTTTTTCACGTTTTGAATCAAAACTCGGCTAACTTTTTCACGTTTTGATTCAAAACTCGGTCAACCAGCGTTGAATCAAAACTTGGCCAACTTTTCCACGTTTTGAATCAAAACTCGGTCAACTTTTCCACGTTTTGATTCAAAACTCGGCCAACCAGTGTTGAATCAACAAAAATTTATGTTTCGGCGTTTCGTCTCCCTCTGGCCCGATTTGTGTAAAAACCAAGTTTATTCGACGATTGAAAGCCAAGATCATTCCTAATAACAACTACTCCAAAAACTAACCTACATATAAAAATCAAAATTTAAAATGTAGAAATTTGAAAAATATATATTATAAACCCTAACTTCTTCATAAACTATCAAGAACACCTAAACTAGCTAATAAACATATATCACAACCTAAAAACACATTCAAGCTTTAACATTTAAATCAAAAATTAACATTTAAGCTTTGAGAAGGTGGGTGAATTCAATTTTTTTTTATCATATGTATTAAAGTGTTGGTAGGGGAAAGATTATTTATGGTAATTTATGGTGGGGGGAGTGAACTCATATTTGGAAATGAAATCATCGTTTGGGTGAAAATATAATATTTGGGGGCATTTATCCGTGACCATTGGACTTTTATGTGGGGATAAATGTAAGCCCACACTTGTAAATTAAAAGTTGGCCCAATCCCATAGAATTAACAAGTATCCCACATCGGAAACTCTGTAGGTGTCTTAACGTTTTATCTATTGCAACAATCACTCTTCTATTCGTCCCTTTGGGGACATGCAACGTAAGGATAATACGCATAAATCGAGAAATGGTCCAAAAAAAATTTTTCGTTTAAATTTAAGTTGCTATGTTATTGTGCTTCCTTTTCCTTTTGTAATGGAAGAATAACTTGGTTTGTCATCTTCAAAAGACTCTGCAATGTTTTTTTGCTCAACTTACCTCATCAGGTAAAAGAACGGCGATAGTGAATATAAACCCACACTTGAAACCCGAAAGCTGGCTCAATCTCTTAGGGTGTGTTTAGTTAGTTAGATTAGCATGGTTAGATTGTTTTATCCCACATAGTCAGTTGTTTGGTTTGCATGTTGAAAGCCCAAGTTAGAAAAAGGCCCGAGTCAGTTTTTTGGTTTAATCACTCATTCGTGGGATTCTTTGTCTAGTTGAAGGAGGTAAGATTATTCATCAACCAAAAATCTGGTTTCATTCAAAGAGATGAAATGTCCTTTCTAACCTCCAAACTTTATAAATTATGACCATATTAGCCTCAAATGTAAAAGAATTTACACGGGCCAAATATTAATAAATAAATTAAAAAACCTATTTATCTCTGAAGGAGTTCAGAGAAGAGGGAACCTCCATCTTCAGTCAATCTATCCCAACTCTCTTCCATAGCCGCATCCACCGCATCGGAGGTTCCGTCGCCACCGCAGAAGAGGTTTCATCGCCGCTTTCGTCATCGTCTTCGCTGCAGAGCTTTCATCGCCATCGCCGTCGCAGAAGAGGTTTCATCGCCGTCGCCGTTTCCGTCATCGTCTCCGCTGCAGAGGTTTCATCGCCATCGCCGCAAAAGAGGTTTCATCGCCATCGCCGCAAAAGAGGTTTCATCGCCGTCGCCCCTTCCGTCATCATCGCCGCTGCAGAGCTTTCATCGACATCGCCTCTATAGTGATATGAATATATTGGCAGAATTCATGTAATTGATTAAGGCTAGAAATCCAAATCCCAAAACAAATTATGAAAAGAGATAGTGGGAAGGAACTAGAACTTTCTAGGTTATAGTAGAATTTTAGTTTTAGTAAAATATATACTCAATTTATTTGAGGCTTTGAGCCCAATGACCCAATTAATTCATTAAAAAGGAAACAAATAATAAAAAAAAATTCACGAGAAGTATAATAATAATTAAAAAATAAATAAAAATGTTAAAGGGTATTTTCGACATTTAACACTATAATTCAATATTATCCTACAATCCAAACAACTTAAGTAAAAAATATTATATAAATTAAAAAATTCAATCCATCAATCCAAACATAAATTTTAAATCAACTTTTCAAATTATGAATAGTGCAATCTCGTTAAATCCTATCATAGTATATCTATCCTATCTATTAAACTAAACGAGCCCTTAGTATTAACAACTGTCCCATACATAGGGAAAATGTATATGTGTCTTAATGGTTTATCTACTTAATGAAGAATGAAGCTGCAATCGAAGAGTTCTTTTAAATTTTGTGTAACATATTTATTTAATCAAATTAATACCTTTATATCTTTTCAAGTCTATTTAATTTACTGTCATTTAATTGTTTATACTTCATATTGAAATCAACTGTCTTCACATCACATTTTATTAGACGCATAATATTTATGCCCAAAAAAGGGTTCATATTTAATGTAGACGGATGGGAGTATTAATTAATAAACGAGTAGCCTAGCCTAGCCGTCTCGAGCGGTGGCCATATGTATGGGTGTTATATGTCTCGGTCGTTGTACTTATTGTAAAGTCATATGACAGACAGACAGACAGACATGTGCTTCACAAAAGTTGTTGTTAGTTGATCTCCAACATGAATTAAAATTCATCGTTTCATTACCTCTAAACACACGCTAATTTTAGTAAGCCTACATTCGGTTTTGAGTGCACTTTTTTAATGTTCAAACTTTTAGATGAGACATAATAATTCTTTTATGCATTCAGAGTCTCCAGACTCACGTTCACACGTCCTGATTTCGATATCTGCTAAAAACAACTGTACTCATTTAAATTATTCATTCGATGGGTCTCTCTCTAAAATGGTGTAAGTCCACGAGTTAGGGAAAATATTAAAAATTAATATATAAAAATTAATTATGCACCCATCTACAAGTTCAAACTTTTAGATGAGACCGAATTATTTGAATATGGATGTTATATGTCTCAGTCGTCGAAGTAATTGTGAAGTCATGTGCGTCACAAAAGTTGTTGATACGTCCATCTCCAACCTTCATTACCTCCAACACACACTAATTTTAGTTAACATTCGATTTTGTCGTGTGCACCATTTATGGGTTTTTATTTATTAAAAATTATACCCCTTCATCCTAAAATTATGATTTCGTATTATTTTTTCGCCTCAAAATATAGTCTTATTCTTTATTGGAAGTGATCATAATGTCAAAATTACAATGAATATTTAAATTATTGTAACGTGTGAAAAAATAGATTTTTTTTAATTATAAGATTATTTAAATTAGGAAATATTTAGATATTGAGTTGCACTCTTGTATACTAGTTACATGTATGTAACTACTATATCCAATCTAGTAGTTACATGTAACTACTGTATCAAATCCAATATATGTAACTACTATATCCAATCCAATAATTCATTACAAATAACACATGACTCATTTATTATATCCAATCAAATAACTCATTACAAATAATACATGACCCATTTACTATATCAATTTAACACATAAATTTTTTCTTGGGCCTTTATTTTACTTCAATTAATTTTTTTTTTATTTTATCATTAAAAAATAATACTCCATTAATTTTTTAAAATTTTATTTTTTATTTTACTCAATTGATATTTATATTTATCTTTTTAATATTATTTTTTTAATTTATTTTTCTTCCTATTTATCATTTGTGTTTCAAATGATAATTTTTTTAACGTACTTTCTTTTTATGTCATAAATAATTATTCTAAAATTTTAAAGTCTAATAAGAAAATTTTAAAAATAATATTAATTGTTTTAAATATTAAATAGTATAATAATAATTTATTTTAAAATATAAAACTCGCACCTCTCTTACGCAAGTGTTTAATTTTATTGGTACTACTTTACTTTAATTAATTGGTGTATAATTTTCACCTTATCCTTTCAAAATTTTACTTCATTCCTTACAAATTTCACTTCGTTTTACATTGTTTAATTATTTTTTTCATTTGAACTTTCATTTTTTAATCACTTTATTTTAATTTTTTATGAATATAATTTTTAGTTTATAAGTGTTATGATAACAGTTGATAAGTATTATGATATATTATTAGTTAATATGCAGTATTGTATATTAGTTTATATTGGTATAAGTTCTATTTTTTTCGAGTTTCGAGTTCACATATTTTATGGTAATAGTTCAAATATAGTATAGTATTAGTTCACATATTGTATAGTATTAGTTCACATACTCTATGGTACTAGTTCAAATATAGTATAGTATAAATTCAAATATTGTATAGTATTAGTTCATATATTGTAATATTTTTATACCCACATTAATCTCTAGTACTATACAATATATTAACTAGTACTATACCATAGGCGTACTAATACTATATCGTATTTAAACTAATATTTATATTTAACAAAAAATACATAACTTAACACATTTATAATCCCAGGCATACCATGCAAATTAATACATCAATATTAAAAAAATTGATATTAACTAACTAGAAAGAAGAACAAAAGTGAGAATGAATCACACTGAACAGACAATTCAATTAATAGATACGATCACACTCAATAAACATATGAATGCATCAACATGGCGATGACCTCAAAGAAAATAATAAAGCTGATGCAATATTATGCTGGTTTCTTCCCCAATTCTCCACTCATTTAAGTTTCTAAATATAAATTTTATTTTTCAATTAGATTATGTTATTAATTAGTTTTAAAAAATAATCTACAACCTTAAAAAATTTGTAACAAATCACATATCATTTTAGAAATAATGAAGACATAACAAAATAATCTTAGTTATTATAAATTAGATTAAAGCTAGAAAGTGAGCATGTCATATTCATACATTTATACCCAAATTAGAAAAAAAATTGAATTTTTTTAGCTTAGTTATTTTTTTCGATTTTTTTTGAATTGTTTTCTAAATTTTGGTTATTTTTTGAAAAAAAAAACTGGAAATTTTATTTCATAATTTTATTTTTGAGTTTCATATTTTTTTTAATATTCGTTATGTTTTTTATATTTATTTTTTAAAAGTTAAAAAAATAGAATAATATTTGACTTCGTGGTGTTTCATTGGTGAATCGATAGTCGGTGTATAATTATAATTTTAATGAATTGTATTTTAATTTAATTGATATAATGGTAATATAGTATTTTACATGTATTTTTGTTTTAAAAAATTTGGGGGTGAAATTAATAAAAAAGAAGGTAAATAACTAATAACCCATATAAATAATTGGATTTAGTTACATGTATGTAACTTGTACACATAAGTGCCTAAAAAAAGGGAGTGTCTAAAAGAAGGAAGTGTGGACTTAGTTAAAAAGGAGGGTAACACATAAGTAATTGCCTTAGATAGAGTTAGATATTAATAGGTAAAATTAAAGATGACGTTTTATAGATTTTATTGAAAAATGAAATGAAAACGAAAGTATATGATAAAAAGAAAATGGTGATTCACACATGTATTTGTGAGAGAGAGAAAAAAAAAAAAGAGAGAGTGCTCATCATCACAGCATAATAGACGAAATAGTGGTAGAAAGAAAATGCATGCTTAAAGCATCTCTACACCTTATCTCATATCAAACGTATATTTTATATCTATCCATTTCTACCTTTACTATCTTCTCAAAGTACAAATATTATTATTTCAGGTCCCACTCATCACCTAATTTATTTAATATTCTTAATTCAATATTTATTAATTTAATAATTCTAAATTTATATTAACCGATTCATTTAATTAATTAATTTTTATTCATATTTCTTTGTTAATTGTTTTAACACGTTAAATTAAACCCATCCAAATAATATGTATTAATTATACTCATCTAAATTTTGTATGATAAAATTGTCAAATCATATTAAAAAAATGAACATAATGAATTTAAACGGAAATATCACTTGTACAACTTAGAATACTAATGGAAGGCATGGCCAACCGAATATCTACCGATTTCGGAATTACCATCTGTTGAGATTAATGCAATATTGGAGAACTGTTCTTACTATCAGAAGTGGTAGTGTGTTGATTTTCAGAACTGTGCTTAGTATAAGCACAGTAACTAGTGTTCTGATATTTGGTTATTTCAGTACAAGTAGAGTAATGAGTACTCTGTTGATAAGGTTTAGTGATCTTAGGTATCAACTCTGCTGGTCGGGTCAGAACAGTACTGCTCTTAGTCTGCTAAAGAGTACTGTGCTGATATAGTGTTCTTAGTCTGCTGAGACAACTGTGCTGAGTTTTACTGCGCTGAGTTCTACTGTGCTGATATTCCAGTTTCAGAGTTAGTTGATTTCTGTTAGTTAGTTAGTTTGTTAGAGGCAGTTACAACTTGCATTGTACATCTATAAATACACCATCTAGTGCATAGATTGTGGGTTACACACACACATAGAGAGTTTAAGAGAGAGATCAAGCTTAGTGAATACTTGTAATCTGTAACTTTCATTTGTGATTAGTGAAGAGAGTCTTCTATCCTCCGTGGACGTAGATCATTTGATCGAACCACGTAAATCCCGTGTTCTTTCTTTGAGTTCTTTATTCGTTTCAATTCATTGCGTTTCTAGTTGTCTTGATTTATCATTTGTAAGGAGTTGCTTTGTGGATACAATTCCGTAACAATTGGCGCCGTCTGTGGGAACCGAAGATAAAGTCAAGAATCAAGAAATGGGCTCTGTGAAGTTGGAGATAGAGAAATTCAATGGTAAGACAGATTTTGGCTTATGGAAAGCCAAGATGAAGGCTCTGCTGTCACACCATGGGCTGAAAGAGGCCCTCACTCCTCTTGATCCTGCTGCATCCGATGCAGACCAGGCCAAGAAAGAAGAGCTTATGGAAAAAGCTTACAACATTGTTGTTCTAAGTTTGGGAGACAATGTGTTCAGGGAAGTTATGAAGGAGAAGGATGTTGCTGCTGTATTTGAGACCCTTGATGATCTGTATTTGACACAATCTTTGTCAAACCAGATGTTTATGGAGAGGAAGCTCAACAATTTCAAGATGACAGATGATAAGACCCTTGATGAGCAGTTAATAGAGTTCATGCAAGCTGTTGATGATCTTGAAAATGTTGGAGTTACTTTAGATGATCACAAGAAGTCTTTTCTACTTTTGGAGTCCTTACCACCTTCATATGATAGCTTCAAGGATGCTTTGCTGATTACCAAGGAGGGTAAGGCAAAATTCAAAGAAGTCTTGTCCATTCTGAAAACTAAGAGTTTACATGTAGCAAACTCAACCAAGAAGACCAAGAACCAAGCTGAGGGTCTTAACATCAAACTTAAGAATGACAAGAAGAAAGGGCAAGGCAAGAAGTTCCATGCCAAGCCAGCTCAGAAGAAGAATGGATTTGTAGCCAAGGACAGAGCTTGCTACAAATGCCATAAGGAAGGACATTTCATAAAAGATTGTCCTGAGCATAAGAAGACTACTGATCCTGCCAAGGCTGATGTAGCAGAAGGAGAAGGATATGATAGTGCTGAGGTTATGAGCATAACAGATAGCAAGCTTGTTAATGAATGGGTGCTGGATTCTGGATGTTCATTTCACATGTGTCCTACCAAATCTTGGTTTCAAAACCTGGAAATGATGAATGGTGGATCAGTTCTGTTGGGTAATGATGAAAGCTGCAATGTGAGAGGGATTGGCACTGTGAGGGTGAAGATGTTTAATGATAAACATGTGATCCTGACCAATGTCAGATTTGTTCCAGATTTGAAGAGAAACCTTATATCTCTTGGCACACTAAATGCTTTGGGTTATGAATTCAAGACTGAAAAATGATGTTTGTTTGTCACCAAAGCTGATAGAATAGTGATGCAAGGGAAGAAGTCTAATGGGTTATATTCTTTAATTGGTGAGACAATCACAGGTGCTGCTGATGTTACCATGAGTTCTGAAGATGCTATGCTTTGGCATAAGAGGCTGGCACATGTAGGAGAGAAAGGCCTGATGGAGTTATCCAAGAAGGGGGTTTTCCACCAGAAGACATTCAAAAGCCTGGAGTTCTGTGAGCAGTGCATTCTTGGAAAGACCAAGAAGAAGTCATTCCAGAAGGGTAAGCACACTACAAAGGAGCTGCTGAATTATGTTCATTCAGATGTCTGGGGGCCATCAAGAACAGAAACCATTGGTGGAGGTAAGTACTTCATGTCAATTATAGATGACTATTCTAGGAAAGTTTGGGTGTTCATTCTTAAACAGAAAAGTGAGGCCTTTACAAAATTCAAAGAATGGCTACTTGAGATAGAGAACAAGAAAGGAAAGTCCTTAAAACATTTAAGGACAGATAATGGCCTTGAGTATCTATCAGCTGAATTCAATGAATTTTGTAAAGAGAAGGGCATTACTAGACATAGAACTGTCCCTCTTAATCCACAGCAAAATGGATTAGCAGAGAGAATGAATAGAACTATTCTAGAACGGGTCAGATGCATGTTAGCTGATGCTAAATTACCTAAAAGCTTTTGGGGAGAAGCTGTATGTACTGCATGTTATTTGATAAATAAAACCCCATCATTTGCTTTAGAAGGTAAAACCCCAGATGAGATCTGGTATGGCAAGCTGAGTGATTATTCAAAACTTAAAGTGTTTGGATGTCAAGCTTATGCCCATATTAGACAGGATAAGCTTGAGCCTAGGGCTCTGAAATGTATATTCATTGGCTATCCAATAGGTGTCAAGGGCTATAGATTGTGGTGCCTTGAACCAGGTCATAAGAAACTAATAATCAGCAGAGATGTTGATTTTAATGAAAAGGTAATGGGATATCCTCATAATGGAAATTCCCATGACCTAGATGGAAGAATTGTAAATGAGTCAGAAGAGAGTTTCTCAGCTGAGGTGGAGTTTCCCACATCAGATCAGTTGGCACCAGAGGAGGTAGTCAACCCTACTGATCTGGGAAATAACACACCAGATGAGGTTGTTCCAGAACAGGTACCAGAAGATAATTCAGAAGATGATACCATGGAAGACAACCCTGCTGATTTGAGAAATTATAGTCTTGCAAGAGATAGGCTCAGAAGGCAGATTCATCCCCCATCTAGGTTTGGCCAAGCTGATCTTGTGTCATATGCTCTGATCACAGCAGAAGAGGTGGAGCATTATGAGCCAAGAAACTATAGGGAAGCAATCACCAGTCCTGAAAGAGAGCAGTGGGCAGCAGCCATGTTAGAAGAGTTGCAATCTTTGGAGAAAAACCAGACCTGGATCCTTGTTGAGAAGCCTAAAAACCAGAAGTTAATGAGCTGCAGGTGGCTGTTCAAGAAAAAGCTTGAAGTTGGATTTGGTGGTGCTAGAGAGCAGATCAGATTCAAGGCTAGGTTGGTGGCAAGAGGATTCACACAAAGAGAAGGCATAGACTTCAATGAGGTATTCTCTCCTGTTGTTAAACACTGTTCAATAAGATTACTTTTGTCTAAGGTTGCTCAAGATGATCTTGAGTTACATCAGCTAGATGTTAAAACTGCATTTTTACATGGAGAACTAGCTGAAACAATATATATGCATCAACCAGAAGGGTTTATCATGCCTGAAACTGAAAGTAAGGTATGCTTGCTTAAGAAATCATTGTATGGGCTCAAGCAGAGTCCTAGACAATGGTATAGAAAGTTTGATACCTTCATGCTTTCTATTGGTTTCTTAAGAAGCAAATATGATGGATGTGTATATATTGGTAAACAAGATTATCTAGAGAGCACCTATCTACTGATCTATGTAGATGATATGTTAATAGCTAGCAAGAGTATGAGAAAGATTACCCAGCTGAAGCAGCAGCTGAGTAGCAAGTTCGAGATGAAGGATTTGGGTGAAGCCAAGAGAATATTAGGAATGGATATTCTCAGAAATAGGAAAGCAGGCAAGTTGTTCCTATCCCAGAAGAGTTATATTCAGAAGGTCTTGAGAAGGTTTCTTATGCACCAGTCCAGACCAGTTAGTACTTCATTTGGTCAGCAATTCAAGTTGTCAGTCAAGCAATCTCCTCAAACAGATGAAGAGAAGAAGCAGATGCTTACTGTTCCTTATGCAAATGGAGTAGGAAGTCTCATGTATGCTATGGTCTGTAGCAGACCAGATCTTGCCTATGCTGTTAGTATGGTGAGTAGGTTCATGGGAAATCCAGGAAATTTTCATTGGGAAGCTTTGAAGTGGATTCTAAGATATCTGAAAGGATCAGAAGACTTAGGATTATTGTTCGAGAAGTGTGCTGATACCAAGAGTCCTTTAATTGGATTTGTGGATTCTGATTTTGCTGGAAACATAGATACAAGGAAGTCTTTATCTGGTTATGTGTTTACATTGTATGGCACTGCTATAACATGGAGAGCAGCTTTACAATCTATGGTGACCTTATCCACAACAGAAGCTGAGTACATAGCCTTGACAGAAGCTGTGAAGGAAGCAATGTGGTTGAAGGGCATTCTGAGAGATTATGGCATATTCCAGAAGAGTGTTCCTGTGCTGTGTGATAATCAGAGCACTATCCATCTAGCAAAACATCAAGTGTTTCATGAGAGGTCAAAGCACATTGATGTGAAGCTGCATTTTGTTAGAGACATCTTGGAGAAGAACATTGTTGAAGTTCAGAAGGTAGCTTCAGAAGAGAATGCAGCTGATATGTTAACTAAGGCATTACCAAGCAATAAGTTCAACCATTGCATAGAGTTGGTAAACCTTAGTACCTGGGATGTTCATTAAGAAGAGAATGAACAAACAGCCTTGGGGAGGGCTGGGAAGAAGGCAATCTTGCATTAAGGTGGAGAATTGTTGAGATTAATGCAATATTGGAGAACTGTTCTTACTATCAGAAGTGGTAGTGTGCTGATTTTCAGAACTGTGCTTAGTATAAGCACAGTAACTAGTGTTCTGATATTTGGTTATTTCAGTACAAGTAGAGTAATGAGTACTCTGTTGATAAGGTTTAGTGATCTTAGGTATCAACTCTGCTGGTCGGGTCAGAACAGTACTGCTCTTAGTCTGCTAAAGAGTACTGTGCTGATATAGTGTTCTTAGTCTGCTGAGACAACTGTGCTGAGTTTTACTGCGCTGAGTTCTACTGTGCTGATATTCCAGTTTCAGAGTTAGTTGATTTCTGTTAGTTAGTTAGTTTGTTAGAGGCAGTTACAACTTGCATTGTACATCTATAAATACACCATCTAGTGCATAGATTGTGGGTTACACACACACATAGAGAGTTTAAGAGAGAGATCAAGCTTAGTGAATACTTGTAATCTGTAACTTTCATTTGTGATTAGTGAAGAGAGTCTTCTATCCTCCGTGGACGTAGATCATTTGATCGAACCACGTAAATCCCGTGTTCTTTCTTTGAGTTCTTTATTCGTTTCAATTCATTGCGTTTCTAGTTGTCTTGATTTATCATTTGTAAGGAGTTGCTTTGTGGATACAATTCCGTAACACCATCGAAACTAGGTGTAGAGGAGACAAGGTTATACGTTGGGTAGCGCCCTCCTACCGCGGGGTTTAATGAGCATCTCGCAGCAGCCTGAGGTATATGGTTGATCATTTTCTTCTGGTAGTCTTGACCAACTCAGTGCTCAACGAATTCCATACACCGGAAATTGAGATTAGAGAATTTATTAGATCTTGAAATTTGAACTTATCTCAAATATAATATCAATATATGTTGTTGACGTAAAAAAAAAAAGGTAAAGTTTAATATGTACTCGAGTGTATGTTGTGCACCCTAGTCCATGTGCACTTTTCAGTTTTACTGATTTATACTTTTTAGTAAATGGTGTTGCACTTTTCAATTATTACTAAAAATATTATTATATAGTTTAATAATTGAAAAGTGCAACATGGACTAGGGTGCACAACATGCACTCGAGTCCATAGCAGACCAACCCAAAAAAAAATTGAATTAAAGTACTCCCTCCGTTCCCGAAAAGTTTGCGGGAAATCTTGGGCACATGGTTTAAGAAAAAAAATGTAATGATGAGAGTTTTGAGGGGTAATTTGATGAACTTTTATATATAAAGTAAATAAAGTAGGTGGATTGAGTATATGGTGGACCCCAAAAGTAATGACATTAAGAGTAAATATGTGTATATTGTGAGGGTGGAGATTGAAATGATTATTTCTATTTTGGGGTATGCAAACTTTTAGGGGACAAACTAAAAAGGAAAGTATGAAAACTTTTTAGGGACGGAAGGAGTATTACAAAATAAATTTTAGAAGAAAATATATGAAAAAAGAAAAAAGAAAAAGGAAAATAGAAATACTAGTGGGGGAGATTGGGCCCTCCGGCCCTAGTATCCCTGCCTACCATCATTTATATGTAATGAATATTTGCATGTGAAACTTTTGGTTTTTAGTCACTGAATTTATTATACGTACTAGCATTCAAATCACAAAGTTTTTCTTTTATTTCTCGACAACATAATCGTTGCATGTGGACGATGCAATGCACACTTATAATTGTGTAATATTATTACTCCCCTAAAAAAATAAAAATGCACACTAATGTGCGGTGAGGTGACTTGACCACAAAAGTGTGAAGTTGGAGACTATGTTTTATCTTAGAATTGAGATCGAAAATTATATACAGAATAAAAACAATTTAAAAAATTTTAAAGCAAAAAATAATGTAATTATCTTTATAAAATGTTAATTTTATTATATTAAAAAAAAAAAAAAGAAGCAAAATCAAACCCACTGATGATCAGATTGAATGACCACGGGTCCTTGGGCAAAAGGATGATAATAAAGACATTTTTTTTTTTATGCAATTAGATTATTAAATGTTTAATCAATTGAAATCCTACACATTAAATTCAAATTAAAATTAATTGCATGATACAATAAGGTGCATAAAAGTTTAACTCTAATATAAACCTTAGGAGGTTCATGATAGGTGAGACAAATTAACATTTATTTATTAATTAAAAATATTAAATTAATGTGAAAAAAAATGTGTAAATTAAATCATCAATTTGAAATTGTCATTATTCATCTGACATTCGTATTTCCTACACAAATTAATCAATATTTATTTAAAAGAATCAATGCTAGCTTTTTTTTTTTTTTTTCAAAATCAAACCTTTTATTATTATTTTGAATGGAAAGAGGTTAATATAAAAAGGGTGTATCTCTTGTGCACGTATTTGAGTGGACTTTGACTGGTCAACTGTTGATCGTTGACCGGTCAAATTTTGACTTTTTTTTTTTCGATTTTTTTTTTAATACAGAAAATTTACATTTTTCAATGTTATTTTCAGCTATATTAACATACACTTTTCAGTTATAATATCATACATTTTTCAGTTATAATAACATACACTTTTCATTAATATATAACTTACACTTTTCATTAATAGAACATACACTTTTCAGTTATAATCATTAAGGGCATGTTTGTTTTGGGATTTTGAGGATTTTGAAATCCGGATTTCAAAATCATAATGTTTTTTGTGTTTTGTGTTTGTTTAGGGATTTATGTAGGGTAGAATTTAACTTTATTGTATAGGATTATAGGTTTTATAGGTGGTTTGTAGGTATTTATAGGGTTGACTTTTATAGGGTTTATAGGTATTTATAGGGTGGGATTTTGAAATCCTAAATCAAAATCCCAAAGTATAATGGGGGTGGAGTTTCGAAATCCCAAATTCGGATTCCCCATCCCAAAACAAACATGCTCTAATAGATTATACACGTTTCAGTTATAAAAATATACACTTTTCATTAATATATAACTTACACTTTTCATTAATAGATCATACACTTTTCAATTATAATAACATACATTTTTCATTAATATAACATACACTTTTAGAGCATGTTTGTTTTGGAATTTTGAGAATTTTGAAATCCGGATTTCAAAATCTAGTGGATTTCAAAATTCTAATGTTTTTTATGTTTTGTGTTTGTTTTGGGATTTATGTAGGGTAGGATTTAACTTTATAGTATAGGATTATAGGTTTTATAGGTATTTATATAGGGTTTGTAGGTATTTATAGAGTTGACTTTTATAAGGTGGGATTTTGAAATCTTGAATTAAAATCCCAAACGGTAACGGGGGGTGGAGTTTCGAAATCCTAAATCCGAATTTCCCATCCCAAAACAAACATGTCCTTAAGTTATAATAACATACATTTTTCAGTTATATGAACATACACTTTCATTAAAAACAATGATGCACTTTTCAATATAGTAACATACACTTTTCATTTAAAAAACAAAGATGCACTTTTCAATATAATAACGTACACTTTTTCAAAATAAAAATCGAAAAAAAAAAAATTCGAAAAAAAAAGTCAATGTTTGACCGATCAACGGCTGACTAGTCGAAATCCACTGAAGTACACCATGTACTTGAGTATATACAAGACTTTGACATATAAAAACGTCTGAAATCAGTCAGTGATTTGATGATAAGCAGGACGGACCCGAACTCTGATTTGACTCGTAAATTTATGATTTTAGACATTTCCTTTTTCTTTTAATATATACTGTAACTTTGCTGGTAAGGACATAGAAGCATGTTTGGTTTTTTTTTTTTAATGGCATTGGTAATATTTATTGTTGTAGTGCTTACTTGTTTTGATTAACAGAGAAGCCGATTCTATAAACTTGTTCTAAATTGCAACTATTTACAAGCTAAGTACCTTAATTTTCTCGTACCATGCAAATTATGTGCCCAACCGTTGCTTTTCATGTTCTGCAAGCAACTGTGCGAATGATTTTTCGTGTTAACATTAAAATGTGAAGCCCCAGATTTTATTTTTCGTGTTGATTGGGTGGATTTTCTATTATAAATAATATTTCATCTTTATATTATGTACACATCAATACCCTTTTCTTAATTATTGTGTCCAAATCAATGTGAAAACTAATATTAAACGGAGGCAGTACCAAAATATAAGATAAGATGAAGCATCATTTGATTTGCAATATTCGAAAGTACATAGCATAGTTGTGCACTATAGGTACAGGCAACTTGCTGGTTGACACACAATTTGTGCAGTTGGAATGAAAAGTAAAACATTAATATCATGTCCATAATACATGGGGAGGCTAAACTTACATGAAGAGAATCCCAGTATGAGTGAGAAAATGCAAACTAAATACCTAAAACTATTATTATTGATATATATTATTTAAATTTCACACAATCACAGTTAAATTATAGGTGTCACAGGAAAATGCACGAACAGGCAGTTGAGCATTGGCTAATCTAAATCGCTTTGTCTGCTAAAGATTGACCAGAAATTAGGAAGCCATAAAGATGATGAACTTGGCTTCGAATGATTTTTTTTGTCTTTATTACACGCCACACGTATTAAATAACATAACCAATTAACACGTGACATGTACTGAAGGTAACAGAACAAACACAGATTGAATAAGGGACTCTATGTACCTAACAACAAATTTGATGTGGCTCTTGCCACCATTATAAAGTGGGCACATTGCAACAATATATAGTGAGACTAATAAATGCACCACAGCTACATTAGGACTTATTAAGCAACTCAAAGAGATAACACTACACTCTATCCCCAAAATAGACTATACAAATTAGCCTACGGTCGTTAAAGTGCATTGAATAAGCGTTCGGAAGCAGTTGCCACATGCAAGGTAGGTACTTGATACAAACAATGTGATGGAATTTTATTCTATATAAATGAAATGCTCTTCATGTAGACATTGCAAGTAGTGAAGAAAGCTGACCAGTTAATAGACAAAAATGGCTTCTAAACCAGGGATTCTCACTGAATGGCCATGGACATGGCTTGGGAACTTCAAGGTGCATGGTTTCTTCTCTTCCTCGTAGTCGTAGTGCTCAATATAATGCTATAGTTACTGTAACTAATATCTTTGCTTTCTTGATTTGATGTAGTATTTAGTGTTGGCTCCCTGGGCGATACATTCAACGTATTCATACATAGTGAAGGATAAAAATGAGAGGGATCTTTCGAATTTTCTTATAGTACCTCTGTTGCTATCAAGAATGTTACACAACCAAATATGGATTTCACTTTCTCGTTATCGAACAGCCAAAGGGAATAACAGGATAGTCGATAAGAGCATTGAGTTTGAGCAAGTTGACAGGGAAAGAAACTGGTAATGTTCCCCTAATTCTAAGCTTTCATTTAAGAAACTTGTAATTTAGATAGAAGGAACCTATGAAAAATGTGATCAGTTGGTAATTCTGAATATCTTCCAAGTACAGGGATGATCAAATTATATTAAATGGAATTATTCTCTACTTGGGATCAACGTATATCAAAACGGCTCACCATCTTCCGTGGTGGAGGACAGATGGGATGATCTGGACATTCATATTTCATGCCGGTCCAGTTGAGTTCCTATACTACTGGCTGCATAGGGCGTTGCACCACCACTTCCTTTACTCCCGCTACCATTCCCACCACCACTCCTCCATTGTCACTGAGCCCATTACATGTAAGAAATCATGGCTGAACTTTTTAATTATATATGCACGAATCATCTAACTCTCTCTCTGTCTGGTTTATGGGGCCAAAGATCAACATTTATTCTAACCAACATAGCATAATCACTTGAACCCTCTATTTTAAATTGGTGTTTCATTTTCTATACAACATCATAAATGATTCCACCTGTATAGAGTATTTCTTTAAATAGATTGTTGAGGATACACATGTTTCGAATTTAGTAGTGAATAGAATATGTGATGAAACATGAATTAAACAAACAATTTAATATTAGCACAAACAGGGTAATTAGCTAGAAACTGTAAATCCTATTCAATTATTAGACTTCAATTCAGTAAATACTGAATATATCAAGTAAAGGTAGCTTTGGAATATGAGTAAGTCAATGTTGTTGATATAAATTAACTGTAAAGGTCACTAATAAGCATGCACATCAATAACATAATATTAGTACTACAATCTAACCTTTACCCTGTTGCAGCTGTAATTCATCCATTTGCAGAGCATATTGCATACTACGTGCTGTTTTCAATGCCAATACTTTCAACACTGTACATGATGAATACTTCCATCCTCTCCCTTGTTGGTTATCTAACTTACATCGATTTCATGAACAACATGGGCCACTGCAATTTTGAGCACATTCCGAAATGGCTCTTCTCCGCATTTCCCCCCCTCAAGTACCTCATGTACACGCCTTCGTAAGTATCTTAAACTATGATTTAATATCAAATTTCGAAGATCGATACAAATTTATTTTATTTCAGGTAATATTCAATTTAATATATCCATGATGCAGTTAGTCATCGATCCTAGTTTTGGCTGGAAACACAATAGCTCTATGGAACACTATCTCAAGACTTGTCCTAGGACCAAAAAGTTTATTGGTACCCCATTGTTTTGATTATCAATATTCTTTCAAAGCCCCAAAGCAACCAACCCCAACTACTTCCCCAAAAGAACAATTGTTTTTTTTGGTTGAGAAATATATTCATGAGACAAGATAAGAGCTTATAGTCTATTGCCTTAGGAAACGTGATAGTTTTCATTAATATCAGTCAGACTAAAGTGAAGCTGTTCTGCCCTTGTTAGCAATTCTCTTCTTTTGTACTTCAACAAGGTTTTCAAGACAGTATACGCCCTTTCATATAACTGCCCCTTTTAACATAACCAGTATGATACCTTACAAAAGAAAAGCATAACCAGTCTGATAATGAATGCTTAATGAGACCTCTACTTTAAACTTCACAGCGTGTTATTATATATGGACATTCAAGGCCTACCTAGTAAAGAGAATATGCATTCTGTGCAAATATTAATGTTGGGCATTTAATAAAAAAGTTGAACTAGTATGGAACTTTTACAAATGTATGTATAATTATTTAGGTCTTGTGAGAGAGGACCATGAATGGAAAAAATAACAGAATAATTTACTATTTATATGAGAGCAAGTTCTATCCTTTGATGTGTGGGATTAAGTTTAGAAAATTTATTCCAGAAGATTAAGACATTGTCATAACTAAAATTTAAAATGCTCAAACACCTTTATATTGTTTATATTAATTGCCTGATGTGTCTCTGGAACTTCATATAATTTATTTTCACATAATTAACTCTACTGATAGCATATTTGGTGTTATGTGATACAGGTACCACTCGCTTCATCACACCCAATTTCGAACAAATTACTCACTTTTCATGCCATTCTATGACTACATCTATGATACCATGGATAAATCATCTGACTCGTTATATGAAAAGTCACTCATTAGAAAGGAAGAAACACCTGATGTGGTGCATCTGACTCATCTCACAACACCTGAATCTGTATATCATCTGCGTCTTGGATTCCCATACTTGGCTTCTGAACCTCAGAAATCAAAGTGGTACCTATGTTTAATGTGGCCCGTCACTCTTTGGTCCATGATGGTCACTAGGATTTACGGCCAGACATTTACTGTTGAGAGAAACGTCTTCAAGCATCTAAAACTGCAAACATGGGCTATTCCCAAATACAGCATTCAAGTGAAGATGATATTAATTTTTATTGATTCAGTATGTCATAATTTGAATGAATGTTTTCTGACATTGATTTCATATTCCTGCAGTACAATATGAAATGGCAGAGAGAATCAATAAACAGAATGATTGAGGACAGTATATTAGAAGCTGATTCCAAGGGTGTTAGGGTCTTGAGTCTAGGCCTATTGAATCAGGCAAGTAAAGCCCTACAACAACAGATACTTCTGCGTCGAGAAGTAATTAGTCATTTATATTCTTGTCATGTGGTGCAGGATGAGGGGCTGAATGAAAATGGTGAGCTGTTCTTAAGAAGAAACCCTCAGCTAAAAGTGAAGTTGGTAGATGGGAGTAGTTTAGCTGTTGCGGTTGTGCTAAATAGCATCCCAAAAGGAACAACTCAGATTGCCCTTAGAGGCAACCTATCAAAGGTGGCTTATGCGATTGCTCTTGCTTTATGTCAAGGGGGAATCCAGGTACAGAGAACAAGACATTCTAGGATGGATAACATTTTCTTTGTTGATTGGCATTAATGCCTGAAAATACAACAGATTTATACAATACTGGAGGATGACTACAAGAAACTCAAAGCCAAGCTTACTACAGAAGCTGGAGAAAATTTGGTCCTCTCCAAACACAATGCTCCAAAGGTCAGTGATAATCAACGTATTGGGTTAGATTAAACCTTAATACATAGGGGAAGTATGTTAGTGAAAACTGTTACTTGTGCAGACATGGTTAGTGGGAGATGGATTGAGTGAGGATGAACAGCTAAAGGCACCCAAAGGAACAATATTCATTTCCTTCTCTCAATTCCCTCCAAAGAAAATGCGCAAAGATTGCTTCTACACTACCACACCAGCAATGTCGGCCCCGAAGCATCTAGAAAATGTTGACTCTTGTGAGGTTAGGGATAAAACCTTTTTTTTTTTCAATTAATTTCTACTGCAAATTCCTAAATCCCAAAGTTCTCTGTTTATTTTTTTTTGGTAATTTACAACAGAACTGGTTGCCAAGAAGAGTGATGAGTGCATGGCGTATAGCCGGAATACTGCATGCCATGGAAGGATGGGATGCACATGAGTGTGGAGACATGATGTTTGATATTGAGAAAATCTGGAGAGCTAGCATTGACCATGGGTTCCGTACATTGGTGAACATTGCAGACTCAAAACCTAATTAGACTACAGCATTTCTACAATCTGCAGCTATCTATCTGCAGGACCTTACCGAGAATCAAACTTAGATACCGTATCAACACAGAGGGCTTGTGATTATGCTTAAATATTCTACGATAGTATAAACAACTTATGATATTCTATTTCTTACCATCAAGTGATGCCTACTCAGCACATGTCAAATTGCAGTATTCTATAATTTCTATACTATTCAGATTTCACACGGTGTTCAATTTCCCTTACTATTCCTTTGCTACTAGAACTATATAAATCAATTCTATCTTTTTAATTTTGAAAGAAAACAAATGAAATTAAACATTTTCCTTTTACGATTACGATTAAATCAACGACCAAAACACTACAAAGAACAAATTACTTTGGCATTTGGGCATTAACCCATGGGAAAACGTAATCAAGCAAATCCATAAGAAAAATAACAACAAAACAGAAAGAATTAAGTAAATGTAAATGAAAATGCGTGGAGGATAGAAGAGAAAAGCAAACCGGAACCACGTAGCCGGACGACGACAATAGTGTCGGGGATTCTCAAAGAAGCTAACTTCCCATTATTGTGAGGAGAGAAACCACAGTCGAGCCCCAAATCGCTAATGATCCCAATTTACAAGCCCGCCGGTGTCGGCGCGAAATAGAAATTTCTTCTTAATTATGTGCTTCCATGACAGAGTAGGGTCGTAAGACTGTTTTATAATTTTTTTTTTTATGACCCATCCCTTTATATCCCTCGATTCGAACCAGGACCTAAAGCCTAGATAGTAGTGCTCTAACTATCCCACTTTGTCAAGACTGTTTTATAATTGCATGTAACAAATTAACATATCACACAAATATATATATAAATATAAAATAAATATTTTAAAATGACTATTAAGTATTGTGAGAAATAAATTTAATAATAATGTGTTAATAACTTAATATCGATTAGTTTTAAAGGGGTGAATATTACTAATAAGTTATAACAAATACAGTATAGTATTAGTTTAAATACATTGTAGTATTAGTTCACATATTGTATAGTATTAGTTTAATATTAAATAAGAACAACCCAATAAATATTAGTCTCAAAACGTATGTTGCACGTACACAATTTTTGCACACTTGTACATGCACATTTTTTCGCACACTCGTATATGTACATTTCGTGCAAATTTTGTGATTTATGCAATTTTCATCCGTTAAAATTAACAAAATTTTACTACAGGACCAAAAATATATGAAAAAAGACCAAAAGTAATTTGACTTCATTCTAGTGGAGTCAAGGTTGGCGTTGATGACAGTAATAAGGTTATTGTTGAGATACTCGCGTCGAGTGATGATAAGGATGGGGATGAATCGGATGATCGAGGTGATTTTGGTATAGATCTGGATGTAGAGATCATCGATGGATTTGTGTTGCTTGCTGTGGGGATAATGATGACATGGATGGAGAGGTTTTGTTCGATAGTCTTGCTGATTATTTTCACAGTCTTCCAGATGCTGGCCCTTTTTGGGTGTTAGTATAGAACTTTTCTAGTAATCGGTTGAATAATGGTTGATGAATGATGTGTGCAACTATGTAAATTTTAGACCCAAAATAAATAAGTAAGATCCTTTAAAATAAGTATATATAATAAAGGGTTAATTGCAAAAAAAATTAGGACCTTTAGTAGATTTATCAATTACAACATATACTTTTTTTCTTTGCAATTCGATACACTAACTTTTTTAGTTTTACAATTTAATGCACCGGTAATTTTTTTGATTAATTTTAAAATGATGTGGCACCGAAAAGATCAAAATCCCACATTGACGCCAAGTAAGACTGCTAACTAACTAATTAATTATTATTTTTTAATGGAAAAAAAATAATTTTAAAACTCTAAAATAAATACAAAAAATTAAACAAGCCCTTTGTTGCACATAAATCTTAATCGTGTTCTTCAATTCCTCAATCCTTCAATGGATTTGTTTGTTTAAGATGGGATTAGATTCGACTCTTATTCTCCATGAAATTTGGGAAGAGAGCATTGAGAAATCCAATTTTATTAACTAATCACACAATTTTATTGTCTCTATTGGCTTAATTTTCCTAATAGCACACCAATAGCACCAACCACACTTATTGATAAATTCTAGAAGAGTAATTAAATGACACCATGAACAAAAAATACCCATAACAAGAAGAAAAAAAAACACTCCATATAATTATAGGGGTGCATGCTAATTCTATTGACTAACCACACTTATTTCTTCTATTGACTAAGGATTATAGGAACCACTGTGTGCACGGATGCGTGCGAATTCCGAATGAATAGAATTTATGTCTTCTTGTGCGTGTGCGTTTACGATAATTATTAATAAGGATTTGTTTAATTTTGTATTTTTTTTAGAGTTTTAAAATTGTTTTTTTTTCATTAAAAAATACTCGTAATAACTAATTATTTGGCAGTCTCACTTGGCACAAATGTGGCGATTTTGATCTTTTCGGTGCCACGTCATTTTAAAATTAATCAAAAAAATTGCTGGTGCATTAAATTGTAAAACTAAAAAAGTTGGTGTATCGAATTGCAAAGAAAAAAAGTATATGTTGTAATTGATAAATCTACTAAAGGTCGTGATTTTTTTTGCAATTAACCCTATAATAAATCAACATATTATACGAGCATAAAGAAATATGTATGTAAGTATAAAATAAATATTTTAAAAAGACTAATTAAGTATTGTGAGAAATAAATTTAATAATAATGCATTAATTTTATACTTTCATACAATTTAAAATAAATTATGATAACAATAATTTTATAAATATTAGTAACACAATTTATGTTGCACATTTTTTGTTGATATTCTCATAAATAGTAATTATATGCAGATACATTAGTATGTATAATTCCTGCACAATTTTTGCACACTCTTACTTTCCCCCTTTTTTGCACACACGCACGTGTTTTCGTGCAAATTTTGTATATATATGTTTCACGCACGGTTTGTACATGCACATTTTTCGTACACTCGTACATGCAAATTATGTGTATATATGTTTTACGATCGTACGTTTACATTTCACACATATTTTAATAGGGAAATTGTAATTTTAGTTTTTCAAAATCACTTTTGTTCCTTAGATTTGTAAATGTTCCTATTTATATATTACAGATTTGATATCCGTTAGTTGACCAAAATATATTCCTATTAAAAAATTAATTGTTATTAAAAAAATACAAAACTATTTTTCAAGCTAATAATAAATTACTGTATATAGAATTGAAAAATAAAAATCAATAGGATATATATATATATTACTATAAATTAAGAAATTCACTAAGTTATATAATCCGACTTTTCTTTTAAAATAATGAGAATTATAAAATGGAAAATGCAAATTATTATAAATAAATAAAAAAGTCTCAAATGGTGTTTGGCTATTCTTATTTAAATATCTTATAAACTCCTAGTGTTTGAAAAATATATTAATTGCAACGTTATGTTTGTTATTTCTTGATTTGATAAGAGTATTATTTTGAAATAATTTGTTGTTTGTATAAAATAAAATCATTGGAAATGGACCAAATGGTAATTCTATAAATTTATAAAAGAAAAGCTACCGACGATTTAATGAGTTGTTCTAGTATGCACTCGAGTCCATGTTGTTGCACTTTTCAGTTTAATGAGTTACACTTTTTTTTGGTAAATGGTGTTGCACTTTTTAATTATTAAATTGTATAATAATATTTTTAGTATAATAATTGAAAAATGCAAACCATTTATCAAAAATGTAAGTCAGTAAAACTGAAAAGTGCAACATGAACTAGGGTGCACAACATGCACTCGAGTGCATACTAGACTTTATGCAATTTAATTATATATAACTCTTTTTATAATATGGCAGGAATTCATAAGCTCAAAAATTAAAGAGCTCTAAATCATGACAGACACTCTTCATAGATCAAGTTTAAATAAAACTGAAAAAGTTTAATCAATTAAATTGTGTAAATAGATACATCAATCGATACAAAGAATTTTGAGAAATATGAATGCAACAATAAAGTTTAAATCGTAACGTTGTGACATAACATGGATGTGAGGTCAGCATTAAGAGGATTACACATTCTGTCAACAAAATCATGAAAAAATAGAATAATGTTAGCGATTATAGCATCCCATTGATAATAATTCTCATTCAAGGAAATAATTTGAGGGAGTTGAGTTCTGCAGAGTGGGCAAGTGGAATGAGATTTCAACCATGAATCAATGCAGTGAGCGTGGAAGCAGTGTCCGCACTCTCCCAGTTTCCTATACCTTTCGCCTCCGCTAACGCCGTCGAGGCATATGGCGCAGTACGGGGAAGTCAGGTCGGAGTTGTGTTCGAATACGGCCCCAGATTGGGCGTCGAATCTCTTGAGGAAGGGTAAAGAGTTGGTGAATTTGGCTAACACTTGAAGTTGGTAATCCATTTCTTTTTTAAAATTTTATGTTCTAGTTTAGTATGAATTGTAGTATGGAATTGTGACGGATACATATCATATATATGGGGTGTGTGTGTGTGCAGCAAAATCCAAAGGAAAGGTCCGGATTGTTGAATTCAGAACAGGGATTTGATAAAAAAGGGTAAATAATGTTTCATTTTACTAGTCAAAGGCTTCTAATTAGGTTTTGAATTTGAATTCTAATATTTTTGATAGAGAATTTGAATTCTAATTAGATCATGAATTATTAAGGTCTTCATGAAAATCAGCGGGCATTGCACGGATTTGTTTAGAAATTGAAATTCTGTAGACTAATTTCTTGTAACTATTTATCTTAACAAGTTATTTCAAGTATATATGACTCGTGTTTTTTTCCATTCACCGATTGTCAAGATTTTTAAGACTGGCCAAGCTCATCGGCTGATTAACAAATTAATTTAATATATTGGACTTACCCACTCATTTATATTCTAAAATATTAAAATATACAACCTCCATTCCTTCCTAAAGCTTTGCTTTTACCTTTTTGTCCAAAAATTAAGAAATGGAGTATAATATAAAATAAGTCCTGAATAGTTGAGGTAAAAAAATGGAAAGAGAAAATAAATAAAGAAATAGAATTGGAAAATGATAGAGGGTGATATAGAAAACTTAGGTTGGGATATTCAAAATAAATAAATAGAAAGCTTATGATGGGGGACAAAAGGAGTATAACTTTTTATTATAGGTAGAATTATATGCTCTTTAACCTGTCCAATTCAAATTTTACGGTCACGTTTGACATAAGCATTAAGGGGTATTATTGTACATTGGTAAAGTGCATGCACCTTTCAGATAAAAATAAGTGCAAAAAATCGTTGGAATGTTCTAAACTGTGGACCTCACTTATGAGAAGATTCATACTTCATTTTATTGTTGTTATATTTAAAAATTAATTAAAGTTTTATGAATATTAAAAAAAATTGATCATTTAAAATACTCCAAGTAAGAGTTCAATTTTTTGCTAAACTTTTAATCTTGTTTAGAGATCCATATCATGCATTACGTTTTCTACCTACTTATTTTGAACGTTCCTTTCATAAAACAAAATTAATTATTTTTTACTTTTTTTTCTATTTCTCTCTGTGTACATTTTATTTTCTATCTCTCTTTATATCTCAACTACAAAAAAAAGTAAAGAAAAAGCTAATAATAGATGTATTTTAAGTTTGGATACATTAAAAATAATGACGACATAAAATATTACATCTGTCAACTGATTAATTTCTCGTCTGTCTCTAAATGAAAAGGCGTGTAATCACCGAAAGCGACTTCTTGGGTACCAGTGGTGGCTTAACTAAGATTTAGAAGAATGGAATTCCACAAATTAATGGGACCTTCCTTTGAACTTTAATTCAACAAATAATTAATTAATTAGATCAACACACACAACGTACAAGCACACACATGTTACGTGTTATGTATAACTATATAACACGATTCACCCATCAATAACAAATTTCAAATTACCAGAAATTTCACCATATCATGGCCAAATTACCCGCTCTAGTTTTCAACAACGATTTGCAGAGTTCACCGTACTGCGCCATATGCCTCAACGACATTTGCGGCGGCGACCGGTACCGGAAACTGCCGGAGTGCGGCCATTGCTTCCACGCCCACTGCATTGATTCATGGTTGAAATCTCATCCCACTTGCCCGCTCTGCAGAACTCAAGTTCCTCAATTGATTTCCTTGAATGAGAATCGCTACGATTTGGGTGCTCTGACCTCTAACGTCCGCCTCTTATTTCTGAATTTTGTTGACAGAATGTGCAATCCTCTTAATGATGAACTTACATCCATGTTATGCCGCTTATGCGCTGCGTCGTAGCTGATTCTTTCATTCTCCCTCAGCCTTGCCTTGGCTACCCAATTTTTTTTTTTCTTTTACATTTCTAAAATATTTTTTTGTCTTATAAAATAGACCGTTTTAAGAGTTTAAAAAACAAAAACGAATTTTTAAACGATGTAACTGGAAATTGATACTTACAATTTTATTTTATTTTGACTTGTGTTGTTCCTTTTCTTGTAATATTTTATTCAATTGAATATTTATTTTATACAACATGATAGGTGCAATTGTACATGCTCTGAGATATATTATGTACTTGAGTTGTATCAAATTGATCCAAAGTTTTTTATTAGAAAATTTCCATGAGACGAGGATTCAGGTAATAATCCGGTTCCAACTTCCAACATTACATTTCACCAATTAGGAAAATATATTAGTTGAATATAATATATGATAAAAGTTTGAATTGATAGGCAAAAACTTATGCACATCACCAATACAACTAGTTTAATTTTGATCCATTTAAAAAAAAAAAAAAAAAAAACTTCCAACATCAACATCAACCTAAGTAATTATCTTCTTCAAGAAGCGTCTTCCCATTGGAGGATTAACACCGATGAAAATGAAACACAGGGCAAAGGAAACGGATTGCACGAGATCCTTCATTTTCTATTTTGTTTCAATCTCAAGTTTCATTTCACCAATATACGTTTAATAGCTTGAAACAAAGTTGGAAAACATTACAAATTTGAAGCGAATAATACCTGCAAAGAAATCTGGTGCAATGCCATCTTTAGACAGCAACCTGAAATACACGAAGAAACGAAAGTCTGTTAGATACTACTAACAAGTAATACAAAGATAATCTAACAGATAAGATGCCTCTAAATGGTCTTAGTTTTCACATCACCATGCAAATCAACAGCTTCCAATATTAGATTAATCAAAAGCACCTCTACTGTTTCCATTGGCCCCAGTCACAGTGCCTGTAAAACGAGGCATCGTGGGCTTGAATCAATTGAACCTACTGATATTCAGTATCAATAAACCCTCAAACTTGAAGGTTATTTTTTATTTTTGCTATTTATAGAAAGTAGTACACATCCGTGAACGATATATACAATGACAATCTTCATTACATATCCACACAAAATATAATTACTATATGCTCATGTAATCACTGAAATATGCATCTCATCCAACAGCATTTACTTGCATTCTTTCTCCTCGTATATTTCCCAGAAGCATCGTGATGCTCATTTACCTTGTCGTTGAGAGAGTTGAAAACTTCTTTGACTGCCTCAAATACTTCTTCAATTGGTTTGGAAGCATCCATCTAAAATACAGGAAATGTTAGTCTCCATATAATTGCATCTTGGTTGTCTCCAATATAGGGTGGGTGGGAGTGGATTACCTTTCGAACTTTCCCTATAGAATTGTAGTATTCAATCACTGGGAGGCTAGATTCTACATACACCTTAAATCTCTTCCTTATGGTCACAATATTATCGTCGTCTCTACCCTTTAAAGCAGGAATAGAAAGGGAAATGATGAAAAGGTAAGGTTAAATAAAGAGACATTTAGATGAACATAGAAATGCGATAATTAGAGCGCAATAAAATTAAATTTTAACCTGGTTCCTACTTAACAAGCGCTTCTCCATCTCCTCCACTGGACAATCAAAGAATAGTACGAATTCTGGTTCAATTCCGGTCTGCCAAAGAAAAGAGAGAGTATGTTCTTTTTCAGCATGCCCTAAGTAAACAACTTACGAGCTAAGGTGCATCTATAATGCATGTGTACGCGCATGTATAGAGAGAGCGAGAGAGTTGAAGAAGAGGTTAAAGAGGAGACGTACTACAGACTCAAATGCTGCACGGTTCTCCTCATTGCGAGGAAAACCATCAATAAGAAACTTGTCATTTCCACTTTCCTCCATTGCTCGTTGGAGAAGCTTAACTGTTACCTCCGATGGTACAATCTTGCCATCCTTAATCATGTTCTCAATCATTTTCCTGCATATCATAAGATAACAAGCAAATATAATTTCTAAAAAAATTCAAAGCAAATGCATTTATGCATTCCAAGCATTATAACTTCTTTACTAAAAACTAAAAGTAGCACATATGTAAAAAGTGAAATTATGTAATATCTTCATGCAACAAGTTCACAAATCAACAGTGAGTTTATATGCAAGGATACTAGATGACCAAAATTTTGATGTTGGAAGACCAATATAAAGCTGGTGATAACAGAGTAGTGATCAAGAATGAAGTTAACAGTTCTCATTCAATACACTAAGATATACTTATTCCATTTTGAAGAGATCATTGCATATAATAAACAGATCTGGTGTGACAATAAGGCCATACTCGTACCCATTTTCAGAACCAGAATCTTTCTCTGCTCGGAGAAGATCACCAGCACTAAGATGTGTATAACCAAAATGCTTGACAATATTTGCACACTGAGTGCCCTTACCACTGCCAGGCCCACCTGCTCAAATTTAAAGAGACGAGATGAAAAATATTCCTAAAGGAAAAAATCTGATTTGACAACGGCAACAAATAAGTAAAACAAAAAAAATCCAGCTACAGAATGTTTAATAGGTTGAGGATACAAAGACAACATAATGTAGTAATGAACATTTGATTTAGAAATGAAGCACTAACCTAGAACAAAAACCACAGTGAACTTTCTATTAGTTTGCGAGCTTCCATTTACTTCCTGCGCCAAAAATTAACTCTAAGTGAATACGTAGAACTAAGGGTGTGTTTGCAAACTCTACTTACAACTTCCAGAATTAATTTTTTTCCAAAAGCTTCGAGGAATAGCTTTTGGAAAAAAAAGAGTGATTCTGCCTCACTTTGTAGAGTTTGTAAACACCACCTAAGTATCTGTAATTGTGCTAATATGACAACTAAAAGCTATAGACAGAAATGATGCAAACAAATTCTTTAAACCGTATAACATCCCAAGTACCACATTCACTATAACCCCCATCATAAGAGCAATTGTCGATCAGTATCGATTCGATTCTTTCCTGAACAATTACTGCATGGGTCATTACTACATTACAAAAAGCCCTCCCAATATTGCTCTTTTTTCATAATCAAACTTGTAGCATTTTAGTTTAATTATAAGAGTACATGTCACACTAAAAACAATAAGTACTGGTAAAGAATGCAACTCAAATATTAGAACTTGTGTAGTGTTTCAATGTTTTGCCTGGGGTTTTTCAGAGGAATTTCAAAACCTCAAACTATAATACATATATATCACCAGTATGCTTGTAGAGTGCAGAACATACAAATTTCACATCTGTATGTCCTGGTTATACTTGAAAACTTTGTAATGCATAAAAAGGTGAATAATTTCACTGGTTCCTCCCAAAAAAAAAAAAAAAAAGAGAAGAGTAGCATAAAGCATAGTCTCTGATCGTTTGTCGGGATAGAAATAATTGTCGATCCATATAAAGATGCATGTGACAGAAAACACATTCAAGACCAAAAACAAAACAAGATTCAAAGAAACACCTTGTTTGAAGCATCGCCAACGGTACTCATGACTGCCTATGAAGTATCTGCAGACCATATGCAATAATGGCATTAACATGCATGATATTGTTAAAAATAGCATTCATCAAGGAAAATATCACAGCAGGGAGCCTGGAATTATCAATGACAAAGAATTCAGATACAAAATAAAAGACCACTTTACATAACAATTGCAGATGTCTGTAGGGTTTTAAGCATAAAAGATGTGGAAATATTAATTACTATTAACCAAATTGTTATCAAAATTGATCACAACATTGTCAGCATAGAGTATTACAAAAAACATAACATAGAGTGCAGATCAATCACTTATAACTTAACTGCATAACCAAAGCAAAACTAACATAATCTTAGCATCAAACAATTACAATTGTACGAAATAGTAAAACCTAATTCGTCCTACAACTCGGAGACAATATATGGAGTAGTTATTTTCCTTCATTAATCCAAATCAGAGATTGATATCCACTAAAAGTTTAGATTGTATAAATTAATACTACTATTTTGAACACTTTGCTGCCATGCCAAATGCAGGCCACAATACATAGAATCGTTATTGTGCTGTGATTGATCAGTACAAATCATGACATCACTTGAAACCAAGAGTTCCTCACAAAAAAAAAATAACAAGAAAATCTTGAACAAGCCAAAAGGGTTGTGCTCAAAATTCAGCAGACAGGAATTTCAAGCTAACATATAGGTTAAAAAGCCAACAAAACTTCTAACTTCACCATGATCTAACGTACTTATATTTGAAAAGTGAATCAGAACATACTCACAAATTAATCAAAACCTTTTCTTATGGGAAACTCCAAGCACGACCACGTATCGACAAGTAATCAAATTGAGTGAGAAGCAGCTTAGATAAAGAAAATTATCAAATTAAGAAGCAAGCGCAACATCAATTATTCGATACGCTCTGCATTTATAGAGAGGGAAGCGTTTGAACGAACGAAGCCCATTTACTAAAAACAAAAAAAACAAGAAAAAAAAAATTGCGGCAGAAATTATTTAATTAAAGATACTCCCAAGAAAAAAAATGATATAGTAGGGGTATTTAGATTTTTCATATTGAAAGAATTATATAGAGTATTAGAAATTAAAAGAATATATATTTGAAATTAAAAGAATTAATATTTAAACATGGAATAAAAAGTCTCATTCACTAATGTAAATTGCATAAAAACGCATTTATTCTTGACAAATGTACTATGCAATAGGTATAGGCTGCATCTAGTTAAATCCGCGGACTACCCTAATTTAGCCTAATGAGTAAGGGGTAGATTTATTGAGATTGCACTGTTCATAATTTAAAATTTAAATGGAGATTTCATAAATAAGGTCTTTTCACATAGTGATTTTTTAAATAAGAACATGGTTCAAAATAGTTTTAAATTAAGATCAAAATGCAACTTAAATGTACCATCATGCCCTTACTATTTAAATTTTTGATTTAATAAATAAAAAACAATTAGTTTCAAAATTTAAATGCGTGTCTATCAGCTCTTCGAAAAGTACGCTAATCAATTAAGACTTTTCAAAATTAAAATTGTTGATTACTTACCTTCCAAATTTTTGCTCCCATTGTTAAAATTAAGACTTACCTTCGAAAAGTATGCTAATCAATTAAGACTTTTTAAAATTAAAAGTACGCTAATCATATTAAAATCGTTGATTTGCATACCCATTGTCACTTATATTCATTAATAATAAATACTCCCTCTGTCCACCAAAAGTGTGCTCACTTTTTTTTATACATATTTTTAAAAAATTCATATTTTATTTATAAAGAATATATTTTGAATAACGAGTAAAGAATATATTGGGTAGATACTCAATCTTGTTATTAAAGTAAAAAAAATATTCAAAAGTGAATTATTTAAATAGAATAAACGTATTTTTTGTGGACCTAAAAAAATAAGTGAGCACACTTTTGGTGGACGGAGGGAGTAACATTTTTGCTACCTTGATCATTGGAAAATTAATATTAAATATGGATGCAATATATGTAGAAAATGCAATATAAAACTGCATAATAAAATGAATAATGCAGAAAAAATGGTACGGTGTCTTCATATTAGAATGTGGTAATGCAAAAATACGTATACATATGCAAAATAAGATATGCATTATCCCTTGAACATAACTTCTCTAATGAAATCCGAAAAAACTCAATTAATCCAAAAAAATCAGAGTCTGATCCTAAACAACGATTAAAAACCACAAAACCAATAACAAATAATCATGAACTAAATTCCTAAATTCACAGCAAATTATGTGTGTACGTGTGGAATTAAAAATTATACCCTTGGCAAGACTCTTCTGAAATTCAGCAAAAACGTCTGTCATCGCTGAGAAATTTCAAATTCACGGTCAACTTCACGCGCCTGGTCTGCGGCGAACGCTGCCATAGCCGAGACCTGCCCTGAGACGTCGTATCTCCGATCAATTTGCTCTGATGCCGGCTACCGCCCTGCTAATTCTCCTATGGATCCCCATCGGAATCATACTAGTCATCATCCGAATCACCGCCGGATTAATGGTTCCAACTTGGTCTTCTCATTGAATTCGATTTTCAGAATCACCACCCAGTCCATTGATTAAGATTTTGCAACTTATCAATAAAGATGAGATTAAATGAGAAAAAACATGCAGATCCCGATTAACAAACCACAATGACGAAAAATTCTGGGTTAGGGTTCTTTTTGGGAAATTACGATTTGTTTAATTGAAATTTACTATCAATTCTGAAGATTGCATACGAATAAGAAAGGCCAAATTATTATTTTTATAGCAGTGATATTAAATGGAAGAAATCTTTGTGGATTGGAATGTGGTTGAATAGATGGCGAAAATTAAGGAACATTAAGACTTGATCATTTAATTATTAAATTAATAAATTAATCTTCATATTTAAATATAAGGGTATAAAGGTTATTAATATATGTCTTTGTGCTTATTTAAAAAGATTATATTCATGGTCCTTTATTAAAAAGGTATGTTTATGAATGACCTTTTTTATAAAAATTCTCTTTTTTAAATTTATATGATAATTTATACTTATGTAGTTTGGATTGTAGGATAATATTATAGTGTTAAATGTCGAAAATAACCTTTGCAATTATTTATTTATTATCTAGTATTATTTATTCATATATTTCCTAGTACTGTTCATTCATCTTCACGAGACTTCACCAAAATTAATTCAGATTTGACAAAAGCTTCCTCACCCACATGTATTCAGTCAAAACATTCATACGATTTTAAGGGGTTTGAAGATATTTTACCATTGTTCTCATCTATACCAAATTGAACGCAGCAAGAGTAGCAGCAGTGAAATAGGTCAATACGAATTGCAGGTAAACCCATACTTAAAAATTAAACTAAAAACATCAGATTTATCGATACATCTCAATAGATATTTCTCCTTACCTAATTTTAATTTCCCCAAGGTTTCAACCTCCATTTCTCCCGAATGTATGTCAGCGAAAAATTTGAGGATTGCAAAATAGAGGGATTTACAGCGTACTGTGAGGGAGGGAGATTGCAAAATAGAGGGATTTACAACGTACTATGAGGGAGGGAGGGAGAGATAGAGAGGGAGAATCGTGTTAATTTCAGTCGAGCTACTATTTATTTCTGCCACCGCCTCTGTTGTATATCAGGCAAGAACGATGGAGGGGTGAGGGAGTTGGAGACGAACACGATGACATTGAGAATTGGAAATTGAAGGACAAAACCGACTTTAAACATTGCCATCCAAAAATGAGGTTTGAGTTGGATTAATAAACTTACCCCCTCCCCTTGGATCTATAATCACGCAGCAGTGGAATTATTGGGGAAAACATTCTCGGGCCATTGATTTTTCTCGGGCCAATTTCCATCAAACCAAACATAAGAAAATGTGGGACAATAAAGTCTATCCCCCTTTTCAAACAAACCAAACGAGCCCTAATTGGTTTGAGCAAAAAAAAAAACTCGAATTTAAATGGACCTATCATAATTTGAACCTAAATCTACATATATTAGATCTAAATGAGTGGGCTCGTTTAGCCTGACTAGGATAAAAACCTCCACCCTAGAATATCAAATCTTATTTAGTTTATTTATTGCGTATCAAAACCCTAATATGGATTAAAAGTCGTTTGGACATGTACAACATTATTTGTCCAGTCGATTTTTCATATTTTTAGGTGTTATACCAATAAATCAATGGACTTTGATCAATCATCTCCAAACCCAATCAACAAGCGACCAAGACAGTGTAAAACGCGTTCGATATATTAAAGTAGCTCACGAAATCATACCAAACCATGAAATAAAAGTCTGAACAGTCATAGGGACATCAACCAAGCCACCACTATATCTCATCATCAAAGATCAATTCAAGCAACGACACCCAAGCATAAGTTGCTCGACATAAGGGAACACAATCAGCGAGCAACGCATATACCACCAATGCGACATTGAGATCACCTCAAGGGCAGGGTGAGCCCATCGAACAACCATCCCTAGACGAAGAGGCATGTGTGTGACAACAGGAAATCCACTCATGGAACATTAATCATTAGTCAATAGGTGACATCAGTAGTATTAAATGCAACATTAATTGTTTTGACTTCTGATCAAGATGAGTTGGATGACACATGTTATAAGCGGAAAATGCATGCAAATACATGCTGACCAATCTATACAAAGGAGAGAGTATAAACCGGAAAAAAGACCTAAAAGAGGTTAATGAACATTTAGAAAACAATTGAAAACTAAGAATAAATGTTCATTAATGCTTGATAGGCAACATCTTGTTTTAGCCATATATAACATATTACTCATTGTAATAAAATCTCACACATTAAATATACAACTGTTTATCTTAAACAACATATCCACGTTAGACAAACAATCCTTTAAAAGGTCTTGCGTGAGACCATTTTATAGTGAAACTAAGTAGTATAATTTAAACATGACATTTTATAACTTTATTATAGTTTTGTATCATTGCAAATTTGCACCTAAAGTTATTGATTGCTAATTTGCCAAAGGAAGGACCGAAGGAGGACGTAATTGACACTGTTCAGAACTTTTAGGGGTGACTTTGAAATAAATCCGAAACCTCACGGTTCTGAACCTTTTTCCCTTTCCTTTCCATAAAAGGAGGGAGAGAGTACGCAGACAAAGTACTCGCAAGCTGTTCGACGAAATGCCCAGACCTCAATAATCCTATTAGGAGAAGAAGAATTCGATGGAAGAACGCTCATTAGTGAATAAACCTCAAACGATCTCGGATGCCGACGATTTGTCGCCGACGACAATCGCCGTTTCCGGGGAGAGCAGTTCCAAGCTTTCTGAAGTTTATGGCTTCATCAGTTTCATCACCATTGTCGTTGCTGCAGGTTTCCCTCCCTATTCTTGCTGCTTCCATAGCTTCTTATAGACTTGGTAGTGTAAGTAATGCATATTTAAAAAAAAAAACGCAGGGATATCGCGAAATTTCAACACCCTTGTTCTTTGCTTCATACACTATCGATTTCTCATTAGGGCGTTTGTTTACTTTTAGGAGTCCAAAATTCTGGTGGATCGGTATTAATTGCTTGATAATTTTTCGTTAATGTTGCTTAAAAAAATTGACAAAATCTTCAGAATGAATAATTCTTGTTGATTGATTGCACCAGCAAAAAACAATTGAACTGTAAGGAGCCTAAAATATCAGTACACTTGCATTTTCACTGGATAATCATGTAGAAATGAGTAATTTGAGAAACAAAAAAATTGATTCTCTCTCTCTCTTTTCTTATTTAGGGTTTAAGATCTAAATCTTATATATGAAGATAAGATAATGTGGCATCTAAAACACGTACAATTGCTTTTGTTTAAATCTTGAACAGGGGCTTTAATGATATGGGCATATGTTCCCGAGAATTGGTTGCACAATCTAGGAATATACTACTACCCAAGCAGGTCAGTCAGTAGAATGGAATATATATGTTCTTGCCTTTTAAGATCACACAGCTTTATTCTAATTCTCTATTGTATGCATATCCTTTTCATCTGCACCCAAAAGTTGCTTTATTGGAGGGGGATATGTTCTTAGAACAAAGCAACTATATGAATGTGTTCAATTTAAAATCTTGATTGCCACCTTCATACTTGCTTTTCTTTTTTGAGAGTTCAACATTAGTTTTCTCGTCATTTGTCTGAAAAGTGATGTTTCTTGTCATTGAACTCCTGATTCTCATCAATTTATAAATATTACATATGTCAATTGGCCAATATAATATTCCCTCCGTCCCGCCATAAGCTTCCCCTTTGTTTTTTGAAAAAATCTGTAGTGGGCAGTTGAGGTAGAGAGAAGTAGGAAGAAGAAAATGTAAATAGAGGTTGGAAAGTGAAAAGGTAGAGAGAGATGATAAATTTTGTCATTAAGGAAATGAGAAGTAGGAGTGTTCAAAAAAAAACCGGACCGGAAAAATGACCGGAACCGGACCGACCGGTTAGATTCCGGTCCGGTCTCCGGTCCGGCAAATTTTGGATTCCGGTCTTCCGGTCCGGTCCAAGACCGGAATTTTCCGGTCCGGACCGGTTTTGGACCGGAATTTTTTTTGTTTAATTTTTTTTTTAATTTTTTTTTTTTTTTTACTAATGCACTCTCAATTATTTTTTAAAACCAAGTAATTGGTGAAAATGTGTTGAGATCTATTACATTTTTTGCAAATATATAATTTAACAAACATATTTAATTTTTTTTAGGGTCAAAAGATCATTAATAATAATGTAAATAAAATTCACATTGGCGTAATGAAAAGAAACACTTTAATTTTCATACACAAATTCATCAATTTTGTTCTTGCATCCATAAAATTAAAAAAAAAATTAAAAAAAAAAAAAAAAGAATCCGGTCCAACCGGTCCAAACCCGGACCGGACCGGAATTTTCCGGTCCGGTCTGGACCGGATTAATTCCGGTCCGGTCTCCGGTCCGTAAAATTTTATAATTCCGGTCCCGGTCCAAACCGGTCCCGGTCCGGTCCGGTCCGGTTCTGGACCGGTGCACACCCCTAATGAGAAGCTTATGACGGAACGTCCAAAATAGGTAAGTGGGAAGCTTATGGTGAGACGGGGGTTGTATATCAATACAACATCTACTTTTCTCTGAATGATTTTCTCAATCTACAGTAAAAATTTCGCCTCAAATTCTGTAACAAGCATCAATTATTACACTATTAAATAAACTCGTGTCTTGCCAGCACAAACTCATGGTGATTAGCTCTTAAATGTTTGAAGATTGGGTGTATTTTCACACCTAAATTTAACACGACGATGTGCACTTTCTCAGGTATCAGGCATTGCCTGTGCCAACTTATGTAATAGTGACAATTGTTCTGGCAATTGGAGTTTATATTGGCCTCAACTTTTTGGCTACTCCGCCTCCTACCTCGTTGAAGACCATGTTTGGTACGTACTGCTCTTTGATTACATATGGAAGTGCTTCTTCTAGGATGATTCTCATAGCACCAAGCAAGCATTATTACCCTTTTCTTCTATGAACTTGTGCAGAGGAATTCAGTAAGGAACTACTGATTGAAGATGACGATGATCTAGCTGTTGGGCCTTTATCCGACATTGGCATTAACAATGTTAACGAACTGCTTAATGATTTCGACGGATAGCCCTGCTTCATACGTTGTTCAACATCATCAAATGATCCATGAAATTTACTTTTATCATGTATGAAATTGTATTGCGTTCTCGCTTGCTCAAAGATTGTAGGAATGTATTTTATTCATTAATCTAAAATATAACTTCAATCATCACGAAGTACTTTATTAAACTAATTAGATAGAGATTGGTGTACATAATTTCGTAATTAGTCTATTACATAAGCAAAATAAATAAATATGTAAAATTTAACTTTATGTCAAATTAATTAGTAATTTAAATAGGGATAATTTTGAGTGGTTTCTAAAAATTAGTTTTTAAATCTCTAAGTAAAATTTTAAAACCCAAAATTAAGTTTTTAAAACTGAAAGTAAACATCCAAGTAAAATCGACACAGAAAAAATAAATCAAGTATTTCGTATATTAACCCTCAAAATGGCGAAAATAAACCGAGACTTACGGCAAATGCTGAGAACATTGTCGTCCATTTAGGCATTTACAATGATGCAACAAATATTAAGAAATAATAAAGAAAAGCCTCATCAAAACAATCAATATAATGCAATGAATTGGTAAAACGGTACAACAAATATATCAGTCAATCCAGAATATAGACTCAGAATGATCGATCACGCCATCGTGAACTGAGCGACAAAATATTAATAGCATACATCAAAAAATCATCGAATCCACGCCACAGAATCAATCTCATCCCTTGCTTTCTTGTACAGTTCAAGCCTTTTTGCATATTGTTGCCTCTTCTCCATCAATGCTGGATCTTCATCCAATAGGTCGGAAAGCTGCTTACCCTACAACCAAGCATGAGTGGAACTGTATAAGATGTCGCAATATAAACTACAATATCATCAAAAATACTCTTGAGATGGGTTCGCGTGCATACACTAAATTAGATTTAGAGCAAGTACCTCTTTCCTCCCAATTTGCGTGTAGAAGTAATTGAGTAAATTCTGTTTGGCCTCCTTAACTTGGCAGTAAACCACTGCCTTGGGAATCGAGTTCCTCAGTGTCTCAGATATCATACCTACATAAGACGACACATTCGAACCTATCCTCCTGAAATGTCCCTCTGCATAACGATCAATATTAGCTGCTGCTGCTGCATTGTCACGTGGGTGCCCACCCGGGTGTCCTGCTGCTTTCTCAACTTCCTGAGGAAGTTTCCGGAAAAAATCAACTGTGAGATATGAAGATTCCATATCAACCAATCTAACGACGGTTTTCTTGCTTTCCTCACGAAACCGTTCCAGTGCTTCATTCGCTGCCCCGGCTATGGTTGATTGTAGAGTTGGAAACCGTTTCAATTCCTGTCCAGCAAAGAAAATTCAAAACAAATAAGGATGCTATATATAGACCATAACTCTACATACACACATATAGAGTTCTCAACTTTGTAATGAGTTTGTATCTATGTATATAAACTCTTATGAACAACACTAACCTGACACTCCCCCATCGACTTCCTGACAAGTTCCTTCAGGACAAAGTGAACCTGAATGACAAATTTTGTTGGTCAGTCATGGGCATTGGGAGATATTATAACATTATATTAAATTTAAAAGGAAAAAAAAAAGGACTCACAGCATCTACAGATGCTTCAGCAGGCCCCCTAAAATAATTTAATGAGCCCTCAATAAGCCTTCGGTAACCTTGCTCAGGAGCAATCAAATGCGGTTGATAACCATCAGCTTCTGAAACAATTTTCCTCACATTCTGCACCGAAAGATGTCGATCAAACGGAAGTTTTTTCAATGCAGCTGGCAGTTGATTGTCGAAAACTCCATAAATTCGATCACCTCCAGGTCGACTGAAATAGTTGAGCAGCTAATTAGAAACTACAATCATTATCATTTCAAAAGTAAACACAGAAAATGCAAATTGAAATCATGAGTAATTCTATTAATTATAGTAATTGTTCATCTTTTCATTCAAGAAGAGAAATAATGTGGTAGGTTAGACAAATAAATCATGAACATGTACAATAACACAATCATCGTATCCAAATGAATCCAAAAGCAGAATAAATATCATGGGTTTAACATGAGGCAGCTTGCAGGTGCAGGGACCAATCAAGCTAAAACAACATGGGTTTAAAGTATTTTTATCTTTTGGGGAGACAAGCAAAATACCAATTAACTATGCACAACCAACAATGGTAGACATCAGCATTAGAGATTCAAAACTTAGAGATAATGATTGACAATATTGTATCCTATAATCAAAATTTAGGAATTTCGCGACAATAGTGAAATGTGTCAATGAGATGTAAATGCAGTATGACAGTATATTTGGGATGTAAGTCATGCATCCTTAAAGTTTCAGCATAACACATAATTTTCCTACAAGGTTCTTAGAAGAAGTGTTCAGATGTCAAAATATAAGGTTTATGAATGCACAAGACAAGCATACCCTCCATCTAGATGCTCCTTGAATATCTTGTCAAAAGCACGGCAAAGTTCCAGAATCAAGTATAATTGAGCCTGAAAGACGAACTTCAGTTTCAGACACAATTGAAATACTTCAGACATAAAATCATGAACAGGAAGGTAAGAAGGTCACCCCAGCATCAACAGCGATAGGCCTTCCAAGATGGTCCAACTCAGATTCAAGTTCATCAATACTTTTGTTAATCAATGAAGTGATGCTCGGTATTCTGGCCTTAATTACAGATTCCAAATGCTGAAAGAAAAATATCAGACAAAATAAGATTAAGCCAGATTGCAGAGGATATCAATAACAGTTGATGAACAAAATTATACCTTAGACAGCAGCTTTGCAAGATATTCAGAACCCATTTTATTGGCCAAATGCCCATAGTCGGGACTTGTAGCAAAGTACTCACGCTCCCTTCGCCTAGCAACATTGATATCAACATTTTTGTTGATATCTGCTTGTGAACGATTCACTATACCCACCCAAGGATGCTGTAAACGATAAGCTTTTCCTTCCAAAACCTATTAAGAGTAGTATAGAAATAAACATTCATCTTCACATAAAAATGAAGGCAAAGAAAGGGGAAAAGATGGAGAGGAGTGGTGAAAAGAATCATGAAAAAGTTTGGGGAGGGGGGAAACAAACAACAGTGGTGGATTATCATGCTAAACTGGAAGAAACAAAAAGTCAAAAAGGAAATGTTTTGGAGTATATATTTAATTCATTGGAAAAAATAGTGAATCCTTGTAGTAATTTAATCACTCATCACTGTTTAGTTTTATGTCTGCCTTCTTGCACATGGTACATAAAATAGAGAGGGGGAGGAGAGATTACATCCTGGGCATTGGTTCCTTTGTCCATCAGATCAAGTTTCGTAAGCACTCCAAATGTACGTTCACCTGCATGAATTGCACAATGAACATAAAGTAGCAACAACTTTGTAACAATACTAAGTTTTTAAATTTATCAAAGGAAGGTTCTTACCTGATGGATCCACTTCCTTTGCAAGTTTAATAGCATCTGATGTTGCAATATCTTGGTTTGCTGGAGATATTGCCAGTATAATGCAATTGGGCTGCATTTGGAAAAGAAATTTTTTTTGATAAACAGATATCACTCAGATTTAAAAAAAAAAAAAAAAAGACAGATACTATAAGATAATATTCAGTGGGTGTTTTTCTTTTTACCTTCTCAACATATGTGCGAACCATAACTTCAATGTCTTGAACAATACTTTCTTGCTGTCCCTCTGCAATGACAAAATTTCTTTATATTGGATATCATGTTAATTAAAAAATTAAACTTTACTAGTAGGAAAAGTAACATATGAGAACATACCAACAGCAACTTTTGTTAAACCCGGAAGATCAATGAGAGTTAAGTTGACGACTGCAAGAAAGAACATGAAAACACAAAAAATAACTAACAGAGGAGAACACTGTAGGCTAGAAAGAACAAAATTTACAACACGGCACATGGTCCAAGAAAATGGTGCTTCAAAAGAAACATACCATTGGGTGAATAGATGCTAAGGTGAATAGGAACAGGAGAAATTTGTTTTGATTTTCCTGTGATTCTATCAGTTTCATCCGCAATTTCCTTGCGTACCAATGCTGCATCAGATATTAAGATGATATAAATAATCTCTCAATCTATATAAAGAGATTTTAAAACTTGAAGTTAACATTGCTAAATGCCACATAAATATATGTGCAAACAATAGTACAATCAGGAGAAGCAGAGAAGGAGCAAAGTTTGAAACCAGTAATCAGCACTCGGTATAAGAACCTTATCATTACCCTCCACATGCAATACTAGGCAATTATGATTTCTAACCATAAATTGAATCACTTGAGTGAGGCCTTTTTTTATGACCACAAATAAGGTTTCAAATGTTTTCCCTACAACCTAATGATAACTGTAATTCTGCAAAAGAAAGCAGAAGGTAACACAAAAGAAGATGGAATAATCAACAATTAATTTTCTTTAGCAGTAACTAGAACACTCTACTCATACCAAAATCAGTGAATCGTCTCCGAGGAATATGGCCAAATTCTGCATATTCCTGCTGTCCATCATCTATTTTCTGCAGTTGCAACACCAACGGCCTCCTAGTAACGATTCCTGAAATCCATTTTAAAAAATTACTAACTTATATGTATGCTACATTGTAAGATTTGATGCATAATGCAGGCCTTTCTTGACAAACCAAATTGCATTAGCCAAAACTAACCAGAGCCTCGAGGAAGAAAATCACGTCCTACTATGCTCTCCAACACCGATGACTTTCCTGAACTCTGCATCCAGCTCAAACCAAAAAACAGATTCAAAACCCACTCAAAAGTAACCGCTTTCCACGTTTAACATCAAAAAACAAATCAATAAAAGTTGAGAAGGAAAAAAAAAACTACGTCACCCATTCATCCATCTTACATCTGAATCAACAAAAAAAACCTATTTACCCTATAAACTAAAGTTACCCTGCATAAGCTGCACAGATCTTCTAGTTTCTCAAACTACCCCGTCCAACCAAAAAGATCTATGCATCGTGTAGTTTCTACATTTAACTAATTAAGGCAAATTTCCTCCGTAGTAATTAAGATGAGGAGTAATTAAGATGCCGACCTGACCACCGACAACAGCGACGGAGGGGAGGGCGTCCCAAAGAGAGGAAAAAGACTGATCTCCGCCACCGTAGTCGCCGAGGGCGGTGCAAGCCCTCTGTATCCTGTTCACCAGTCCGATCAAACTTTCCATTGTCGCCATCTTACTCTATCAGATATTAAAAAGCTCGAGAAAAACAACAGATCTAATTCGAGAATGCAATTAATCTTCAACTTTGAAACCAAAAAGTAATTCAAGTTTGGAAACGGCAATGGCACTTCGAATTGAAGTAACAGCCAGTAGATGAACAACTGCTTTGGACTTGAAATGGACGCGTGAGCTTTAGAGAGAGAAAGAGAGTGAGGTAGAAATTGGGATAATTTTGTTCAAAGTGTAGTTGAAAAACTTTTGAAATCAACTTTGTTTTGTTGGGCGAGACCGTGGGTTGGGGATATATTGCGCCTGGTGCGCACCGTGGTCTAGTTGTGGGTAATGCGGTAATTTTCAAGTGTTGCGGTCCCACTTACTGGTATGGTGGAGTTGAGCAAGACCGTTTGAATGTGTTGTACCTTTCCTTTTCTATTTTTTTAATGTACAAATTATTTCAAGAGCAACGTTCCGAAATTTGAAATTTGAAAAGGGAAAGATGGTCATGGTGTATTGCACCGTTGAGGTTGGCCGGCGCTTGACGGTGGTGGGCCGGTGGGGTGGGGTATGCTTTGTGCAATAATCTAAACAAGATAAAAAGATCCAATCATTCAATTAAAATAAGTTATTGGCAAATATTGAAAATTAATATATAGATAGTAAAATTAATGCAAAAATCAAATATACACAATCGCTTATTATAATTTGAAATCCTGTCTTCAATAGTGTTCACTCAATTGTATAGTGCAATTGAATCACAATTTTGATACTAATTAATTGGATAAGTTAAAATCATTTAAAATCCAATTACATATAAGAATTTGTCATTTAAAAAAAATCATGAACCGAAATCAGGTCAAATAGTTCACAAAAATCACACAAAGACGAACAAAAAAAAATTGTTCTAAAGTTTGTATTACTGTAAGGAAAAATTACAAGTAACACATGAGTATTTCATGTTTGTCTTAAGCTATTTTTTTTTATAGATGATGTACATGTATAATATAAAATACAAAAATGTATATGCAATAAAAAGAAAAGTCAAACTAATATTTTGGACGCAATATAATTATTAATTAAAATAACTGTATGTCCAGTTCCTGTTATGTACTGGTGTACTCTTCATATCTCAGTTTAAAAAGAATGACTGTAACAGTTTGGACATTGGATATATAAAGCACTTCCTATTCTAGCCACTATAATATTTCATCAACAAATCAAAGTCACTCAATTAAATAAAACATTATTGGGCATAAAATGTGATATCCCTATTATCATAGATTTTCGTGGTTTAAATATACAAACTGGGAATTTTCGGCCGATAGACATTGGGTAAAACGCCATTACATTACAGGATCTACAAATTCTTGCATATATTATGTGTTACAATTATTAACTCAAGAGTTCCCATGTCCAAACCGATGTTCAATCCTTCTTGTAAACCACTTTTGCGTATTCAGGGCTCCACATGTTATTCTGTACATAAGCTTTAATTTCATCCTGCATCACAAATAATATGATTAATTACATCAATGCTCGAATGTGAAGTTGACAACTCTGAGCAAACCAGTATTTTCACATAGAAAGACAGATCAAAGGGTATGAGCCGATGTATATGCATCAAAAGAGTAATGGTGTTTTCTTTTCTTTGAATCACTGTCAAGGATATAGGTAAATTTCTGGAACGATCAAGCAGTAATTTACCATTCATTTTACATTCAAAAGTAGAGCAGATTTAATAGAATATATAAAGACAGTTAGAGGATTGTCTGGAAAGTCATGTTAAAGAAAACAAGAACAAAGGTCGAGAGACATGCATAAAGATATCATGCAGTAACCTATTCTACAACCACACATGGTAATTATACCAGTCTTTAACTCAAATTAAAATGTACCCAGAAGAACTTGTGATGGATTTATGATTGATTATGATAATTATTTGGATTCAACATTTTTGCTAAAAACAACTTGTTTCAAAGTCATATTAGGAGTGATGCCTATGGCCTGTCAGTTTTCCTGTTTTCTGGTTCCCAAATAATGTATGACTCATTTGTAATTCTAGGTAGGAAAAGAAGGAAAAATCAAAGGCATGGCATGGCATGGCATGCATGCATAAACTGAACATCCACACAACTTTATGTACCTTATTCAGTCTCTTCAGTTCTCGTGCATCGATCTCACGATATCCTTCTGCTAAGTCCTCTTCTATGGCTTCTTGAATGACTGCTGCAGCTACTTCCTTTGTTATATCACGTATTCTGTTTAGGAAACAAGGCCATCAGGAAAAAACCAAAATATATCATTTTGCATAGAGATAAGGTTCCTATAATTACCTGGATATTGGCGGATAAATAATTCCTTGAAGTACCTCTTCCTCAGTCATATATGCAGCTAAACTGTAGTTAAAAATCATTTAGTTAAGACTAAACCGAGAGTTGATGGGCAAGAGGAGCTATTTATATTTCACAGTACGTCTATACAACACCTAGCTTCATAGAAAAGAGAAATGTGAATATTATATTAGATGTAAAAAACAATAGTGGAACTGTGGAAAATACACTTAAAAACAATTGAATAAGCAAGGAAGGCCAAAAGCTTCATTTTATTGAGATAGAAGCTTATTCTAGAATTCCAGTGAACACAGTTTTGTCAATCTAGTGATTTGAAAAGGTCATGTAGCTCAGATTAAATTGGGACTTGGCAAAGGATCATACAGGCTATTAGTTTGATAATAGTGTAAATTTGTTCCAGAGATTGCAGTAAAGCCTATGTTAAGAGATGTGATCCAATCACAGGACTATTTAAAAACTGAAATACCATTCTGCAGCAGCCTGTAGCATTCCATCTGAGACGATCTTAGATCCAGATAGAAGTGTTCCAAGTCCAATCCTGCATCAGAGGAAAGCTTTGCTAAGATGGAAATGAAATGCATTATCATTTTTCCATAATTGATTAGAATTTTGAGAATCTAACCCGGGAAAAAGGAACATGTTATTTGCCTGATTGCAGTGGCCAACATGACCATTTCCTGTGTATTTATAGTTGCAGTTAGTAAATAATAGACTTTTAAAAGAAAACTGGAAAATAATCTTGAGCACATATATCTACAGTGATGTGTTCTTTAATTTCTCTCATCTTTCTCTGTCTCTCACATACAAATCATCTAAATGCAGTCCCTAAAAATATCTTTGTCACCAATCCTGAAGGCATTTTATTATACTTCTAACATTCTTTATCATGTTTAACATAGTAAAAGAACATGTTTTTTTAGAAAGGAGATGCATGATACATATTGTAATATCAGTGGAGAATTCTAACTTAGCAGTTAGCACTGAAATTAAATTTTGTTAATATTTTTCACTTTTAGAAAATCTGTTCTGCTAAAATATTGATGTGGCATATCAAGGCAACAGTTAATTAAAGAATAAGATCACGACGGCAAAGCGAAGAATGTTCCAAAATTCGTAGGCTAAACAATAAACCCAGGTGGATAAAGTAACAGAACTTGATCTGCAACAAGTTAAAATCCAACTCAAGGTCTAGAGTCCCTCTAGACAATCAACTAAAGGTCCAACAGCAGGCTTCTAGCTAGGCATCGATTTATAAGAGTTCTAACTTCTTTCGGATTAGTAGTCCTATAAGTTTGTAGATACCTAAAACTTAGTTAGACAGAGACCAGATGTGATTCAATAATGGGATACACTCTTGTGCTTATTACCTCTAAATTTCCCCTTTTCAGCAGAAAATCCATAATTGGGTTTCCACGCAGGGACAGAAAATCGAAGGAAAACATAAAGATGGAAACAAGTTAAAAGACATACCAAGATCGACATGGCTAAAAGGACTTCCACTTCCAAATATGATGTGGTCACCTACTATGGAAAATGCTTCCTCGGGGGTGCACTCAGCTATCAAGGTCCCAATGTTATTTCTCAATAGAACATGAGACAAATATTTTTTAATTATAAGAATAAACCAATACATGTATTACCATTTTTCGTAGGGTTAGACATTGGAAAAATTGCTGGTCTAGTAGAAGTTGATTCTCTAAGCGCTTCTAACACCTGACAATTGGAAAGCAGTTTGATTCCACATAAAAATGCTACAACTTCTAATTTTGTTTATTACAAAAAAAATAAAAAAATATATATATATTTAAGAATAAAGTGAATTGCATACTTCTTTGGAAAATAAACCTCCACAAGCAGACAACCCAAGAAGCACGTCCGGCTTTACTTGTCGTACCTGATCCGATATCAACCAAACAATTTTTATACTAACTGAAATATAAATTTTAACCCTCCAACTATATATATATATATGTTAAACATATGCCATAGGTCTAATAGTAGTGTTAGCCAACTGATTCACATATTTTTCTACAACATAAAATAAGACGTCTAATAATTAGACATTTATACTTCCAAAGTAACTGAATGTTTAATAAACTGACCACTTCCGCAAGGTTTGCCCCTTCACTCAGTCCTTGACGTTCAATTTCTTTGACCTTCCTAGCAAATGGGCGAGCGTCTGGATCAATATTTTCACGTGCTTCTGTTACAAGTCCCTGAATTGCACAAGTATTAAACCTTTTAGTACTTATTCCTCAATCAGTTAACAAATTAATTAGAAAAAAGATAATAGACAAATTAAAGCATATATTATTAGTAGATTACTCACATTAGCATCAACAACCCAGAATTGACTCCTAGCACTTTCAAAAGCAACTTCAGTGTCTCCTAGCATTCTTGCCATCGTTTTCCTTGCAGCATTGAGAACACCTATTCCAGCACTGCAGCAACAGTTTAAATCACTTGTATGTGGAACAAGAGGAAGAAAATCAACTACAATGGTGGCATACTATGATACTACCTTCCAGCACCAGCAACAACAATTTTCATCTTTGGAAAGTCAATCATTGGTCTTCCTTGTGCTCTGACTGCTCCTAAAAGACCTGCAAGTGCAACCCCTGCTGTTCCCTGGTGGGTTTATTGGCATCGAACAACACACATAATATGGTTATCAATTCTGAAGACAAGGAAAAATTTATTGACTTATACCACAAAATTTACTTAGAAATCATGTTTTCTTTAACACGACAAAGCAGGTTTCCTAAGACATATTATAACGGATACAAAAACTATGTATAAGAAAATAAAGCATTGCCTGACATATCGAACTTATAAATTCAACTCCTGGGTATGAAATAAGACCCCATTGGTAGTGCTTTAGTATTATACTATTCCATTTGACAGATTAATAACTAAACTATGTCCCTCCTTGGCACCTCAAAGTTTACAATTCTTTTTCCAGAGTTATATAGGAATATCACTAACACATCTATGGCCCAACATAACACAGCATCTTCAAAACTTGATAGGTGTCAAAGCACTGTCTCTTTAACATCCAAAGGATTTTAGAGTAGTTACTGATTTAACATAATGTCTGAATATTATGCAAAATTGACAGCCAGTAACAGCCTGAATAGTATTAGAGGATTTTAGAGTAGTTAATTGACAGCCTACATAGTATTAGAAGAAATGTGGTCATTCTTCCGGATATCAAAGCAATTATCATCTGCAGAGGAATTACAAACCTGAACATCATCATTGAACATTCTGTATTCTTTCCTATATCGCTGCAACAGCTTGAAGGCCCACTTACTTTGAAAATCTTCAAACTGTAAATATCTACATGAATGAGTAACTTAAAAAGAAATAAACTTTTTGGGGAGATGCCGAATAACCAACAGAGCACACTACAATAAGAAGGTTATAAGGCATATTGGCACCTGGACAATCACATGAGGCCAACGAGTAAAAACTGCTTCCATGAATTCATCAATAACTTCAATGTACTCCTCCCCATCAAGGCGATGCTCTTGTAATCCCAAATCTGCAAGAAACGGCAATTAGGTATGAGCTATGAATCTCAAAGAATTAATATGACATGCTAACCACTGACATGATATAAATTATTTGAAAAAGATCTTACTGGTTATTTATAGAAGTGTACATGCCACCACGACGTGAATGGATAAGTGAAATTATAACATATCGGGAAAAAAAAATCAAATCCACTAGAGAAACACACACAAATGAATTCATTGTGATAAATGGAAAACTCGGAACTATCAGCATAACTACAACTCACACCTTTATCAACAGAATATATTAAACCAAGACATCTGCAGGAAACACATTCTACATAATTGTGACAGAAAGTCAAGGCCCTGATAAGATGAAAAATAATAATTACAGAATTTTGAGAATGCTGGGTAAACCACAGTTCCATTAAGCTAAAATGAAAAGATAAAGACACTTTGAGACATGAAAATTTTCCCTGTTACATAATCGGCATGATTGTACAAGGCACTTACACATTGGATCTTTTAGAAGCTGCTCATTGTTGGTTCCGACATCAATCATGACTGGGAGTACCTAAGAAATGGGCAAAGACCGAACACAGTTAATCAGGCATGGCTGATAGAACAACAACAAAAAGAAAAACTGACATTATCTCACTATGTAGGGTCGTTTATCTGGAAACATGAGCAAACCTATAGATCACGTCCGATCGTAAGACATATTTTAATTTATATTTAAGTAAAACAAATGTTTTAAAAAATTATTTTCCAAGTCTTCTTAGGTCCTCCATTCGCCTTACCCTTCTACTTCAAAATTTAGGGGACACAAAATGGATTGACAGTGGTAGATGTAAACTAATGGGCATGTGCATCCTGTGTCAAGGATTCTAACACCTACTATTTTTTACAATTATATAATGTCACTATGACCTACTTTTTCAAAATCCTACCCTACCTAAACTAGCAAAATCCTACCCTACCTAAACTAGCAAAATCCTACCTCTCAAATATACACAGAATCCAAATACACCCCTTACTATTCGAGGTTTACAATTCATGGATTTCAAATTCCAGAAAAATACAAAAACAAGCATACCCTAAGAAGCCAGAAACAAATGAAAAGGAACTGGAATTGGGATGTATTCCACTTGTGACCTTATTTTAAGAATAGATTGGTATATGAATCCTTTCTGCAATATTAAAATACTTTCTAAGAGAAACTGTCAAAGATTCAAACATATACTTCATGCTTTCTTTTAAATAGTGTGCTTTGCATAAAACCCAACATTCAGGTATTATATTAAGTGTTCAATTATTTAACTACTCAAACACACATCAGTTATAGAATTACAAAATATCTCATCCTTAAAATTTGGTATATACGACCTCATTGGCTTTCCCTGAAACTTTGTTCATAAATTATAGGCAATATAGATAGCATGCTAAAGTTGTATATTATGCTGTAAAAAATATATTTAACGCAATATTTAGATGTAAACGCGAACAAGGGTGTACTCTTTGTGGGTTTATCCCTGCAGCAGCAACATAAAGATCCAACTTTCCAATTGCAATTCCAATTCCCTGAATTCCAAGATCTCCAAGACCCAATATTCTGCTTCCATCAGTTACAACAATCATGTCAACCTACATGGAAAGGATTGTATCAAACAGAAATTTTGCTGAGTTGACAAATTTTGAATTAGTCTATCAACAAAAGACACTACATATGATTATATCTGGCTGTCCTGTAATTCTGTGTGACTATCTCAGAGGAATTAAATGTTGGTATTCTTTTACAGAGAAGCAGTGTGATAAAACTGCTCTCTGTTCCTGTAATGAATACATGATGCAGAAGGTGCAATCTAAGACAAACCCAGTAATTTGTAATTGTTATGCAGGCTGCTTATATCAATGTAGGTGACAAACAACAAGAAATAATAGCACAAGAAAGGTTTGAAGTGAGAACTTAGACATCCAAAATCGACTATTTACACCCCATGATATTATTCATAGTCAACACACCATCAGATAATTGGAATTCTGGCATGACAGAGTAATATAAGTATAAGCAATTAAAAGTCAGGAAATGCTCATGAAACTCTTAAGTCAGAAGCACCACAAAGGTGAAGACTGCAAGTACGACAAACCTGGTCTGCAGGCCAATTGTAAACCATTTGCATCATTTCTCCACGATCTTGTGCACTAAAATACATCCCCCTAGGTCGCCTAAACAAACCACTGTACTTCTGACATACAAGACCAACTGTAGGAGTATAGACGATAGGTGCATATTCCTCGATCTTATCAATAAGAACCTGTTAATGTGATTAAAATGAAAAAGAAAATGTTCATAAGAATATGGAGCAATTACTCTGTTAAAAAGTTACACTAGATTCGGAGGTGACCCAAGACTAACAACATAAGAGTTGAGGTATGCAGCTAAGCAGTTGGATTAATCGGCACTGACACTCAACCACAGACTGAAGTGGTAGGCCTTCATCACAAGATAATTTTTTTCTACTTGTCCGACATTCTTATTTCTAGACCAAATTTAAATATTTCTAAATTCCAGTTTCATCAAGGTTTTCTTATGATCAGCAAGACCCTCAGCTATGTCTACTATATTAAAATCTAGTTTAGTTGATTAAAAAAGTTTAGTATTTCACTAAATTGCTCATAGTGTGTATAGGAACAGATAAACATGTAGTACTAAGTTTTCAAGTAAAATCGATAACATGTGACCTCCAAAAGAGATAATGGAAATTGAATAAGCAATGGATCAGCAGTATAATTATTGGCTCTCGCAGAAGTTAGATGCAATGCTGGTTGATGCAAATTGGTGAATGTGGCAATGTTATAATTGCAAGTGCCACAGTGACAATGTAATACACTTATACTTGAAAGTGCCATAGTGACATCATTGCTACCTAAATTTTATGTCACCATATTGCCAAAGCAGGGAATGAATTAGCCATTTATTAAAGGACAAAGAGTGGACTTGCTCACTGACCTTATAATACATTGTCTCATTTCTATCATGCAAGCGGTTAAGAATGCGCCATTTAGCCAAACTGTATGGATCAGATGGTCCATCTCTAGCACTTAACTCAAGCCTCTTCAGGTCAGCCACTATGATTGGATAAAGACAATAGAAAAGATAATTTTACAACAAGCAATCGAAGGCCAAAATTATGACTCACAAACATCAAGAATCAGCACAAAAGCACTTCTAGTTAAAGAAAATAAGAATATTTTATGACAGCCATTCAGAATTTTATTTAATCTGAGTTTAAATCACTAGACCCATCTTCAATGTACAAGAACACGTTTCTTTTTTAGTTTGTGAGCTAGCTGTTATCTTCTAAATTTTTTCTAACTTGCATCCATTTCTGCCTAAAAGCCAGCCATGCAAAAAAACAAATCACTTAAACAAGACGTGAACAACATGAACATTACACACAGACATTACTAAAGGCTAATTCATGATGCCTCAGTCTCTTTCTTGAAATTAAATTGTTCCTATGGCTTTCTGTTAGAAACAAGAGAGTCAAGACTCGATAGAGAACCACGGAATTAATCCGCCCAAGCCAAAGGCCGAGTTAAATCAATATTATTCAATGAATCCCAAATACACAACTCCTGCTCTATTTACAATAAGCAGTCGTCAACTAACTACTACAAAACTAACCATTACAATTTTCCTTTTATACGTAACACTTTCTATTGTATATAGAGTCTTGTATATTTATATTCCTGAAGTAAATCATCTTGAGCCGTTCATATATTGCTTTGCGCTACGCGAAAAAATACCACAATAAACAGATATTATCCACTTGTCCGATTTTACATCAAAGCATAAGGAAAAGTCACGATTCATGAGAACTGGTGGAAGAAAGCTTACTAAAGCGTTCAATTTGTTGTTCATGAGACGAGACATTTGGAGGCAGTAGTCCACGGAGATCGAGACGATCACGTTCTGTCATCGTAAATGCAGTTCCCTATATTTAAGAATCACAAAAGTGTGAAGATTAATTTCCAGTTGTTGGTGTACCTTAAGTGATAGATAAATATATAAAGTCGTTGAAAAAAATAAAAAACTGCTAGTTAGGATGCATACAGGCCATAACCCATAAAGAACGAAAAAACGAAGAGGTAAAAGTGTGATAGGAATAACATTAACTTGGCTTATCACATCAAGAGAAAAACTTTAAACCAATAGAAGAATGTTAGCATCCTTGCACCATTATTCCATGGACTAAGACAATGAACATATTGGGTGGAATATGCAGGTATTTTATTTACATTTTCAGTTAAACCAAACTTACATGGACTAAGACAATGAACATATTGGGTGGAATATGCAGGTATTTTATTTACATTTTCAGTTAAACCAAACATACCTGCCCCAGTTCACTTGTGCATAAATACACACCAGAAAACGTTTTCGAATCAAATTCTATCTTGCCAAACGATCCGGTCTTATTATAACTTACTAGTTATTTGCTTTATATTCCAACTCCAGTACTAAGCAAACCATACAATTCACAATAATCACCAAAATCATACTTGCGCACACAAACAAACAGCAATAACAAATTAACCAAGGCTTAATATCAAATAAAACTAGCATAGAAACCTAAATTGAGTCACAGAGAAGCGTCGTAAGCTCCTGGAACTAATCGCAGCACAACACTTCATCCAATGCAATATCAGATCTCAAAAATCGGAGCACGGTCCAAATCCAGATAAAATCAACTAATACATTGATTTTCAATTAGTTTTACCTTGTTGAACCATGGATCGTGGAGAATATCCACGCTGCGCTTGTGAACTATGGTAGGACGATGGCCCTCCGTCGTGGTGAAGGATCTCGAACTACTCACATTGACGGCGGCGAGATCACTCCGCCGCGATTGCAAACGCTTCAACAGAGCGGACGAAATCCTCATCTGGCGAGAAAAATTCCCCATAATTTCGCAGAGGAAAAATACAGGGAAAAGAAGGAATCTACTTCAGTATAGTCACAGTAGCGATGAAGTTTATATTATGGAAAGTCATTTTGGATGGAAACGCGAAGTTGAACAGTGACGACAAGGGGAAATCTTTTTTACTAATGCCAGAGTGCCTACTGCATTGATACGGATGTACTCCCTTCACGATAAGTTGTACGTTGTTCTGGTAGTAGAGGTCAAACTTTGGGAAAGGCTTGTCGGTTAGCTCTTATAATGGAAATAGAAACTTAGTCGTTGTGTGGGGGATTGGAGTCAACGGTTATGCCAAGTTGATCACTTATTACCAATTTACCATAATGGCAGTATATTGAATGAAATCCTCATCCAAAATGACTTCTATTACCATACTAGACTAGATTGATTTTTTATTTTTTTTTTGGTATATACTACTTCCTTCATTCCATATTAATTTGGGTTAATTGCAAAATAAATCACAACCTTTCATTGAGTTGCAATTTAATCTAAACCTTTGGAATATTGCAATTTAATCACAAACTTTAGCCTTTTTGGCAAATTTGACTTTCGGGCAGCTCTCCATGTGCCCGAGTATGACGTGGCAGTCCTAGTTGGCTTCTTAAGTAAAACGACGTCGTTTTATTCAACTTGAATTAAAAAAAAAAAAAAAAAAACTTAATTACACATTAAATTCTGAAATGTTCTTTTCAATTAAAAACAACAACTAAATAATAAATTAAAATAATAAAAGATTAAAATTCAAAATTGAAATTCTGAAATTAAAAAATAATAAAAGATTAAAATTCTAAATTCTGAAATGTCCTTTTCGAATTGAAATTCTAAATTCTAAATCAAGGCTTTCTTCCACACTCAACTCAACAGACTTTAAGAAATTTCTTAAAGAAGAACCCTTGAGTAATCGGCATCTTCATCAATACTCAGAAATCATAGATTTTGGAACAAAATACTCCGTAGAAAAGAAACGCGATCTTGAAGAAATATAGAAAAGGAACATCCTTCTTCATTTAGTGTTCCTTTACAAGCAATATTCAGAAGCAAAATGCCATAAAAAGGGGAACACGGTTTTATTCTCCTTGGTCATCGCGTTTCTTGTCACTTTCTGATGGTGGTCACAACAGGTCCAACAATGCCAGACAGGTAAAGCCCTAGTTTAATATAATTTTTTGAAATTTTCGAAAGTGTCCAAATACTGTGGCATATTTCTAGAATAGTTTAATGAGTTTTTTGAATTGTTTAATAATTTTGACTTCATAGCGTGGGGTCTGAAAATTAAGAGTTTTAAAATTAGGGTTTCTATAAAAATTCTAATTTCTGAAAATGAAAATTAGCAAAAATAATCTAATTTAAAATTTCTGCAAAACATGTATGCAAAATTGTGGTCTAATACATTACGTGTATGTTTTGATTTACAGTAAACTCTCTATTTATATTCATCATGGTGGAAAAATGTTATCAAAAAATGGGAAATTGATCTATGGTGGTGTTGAATTGGCTCCGAAGCATGGTTTAGATATTGATAGATTTGGGTATTTTGACTTGGAAGAAGAAGTTCACAAATTAGGCTATAAAAAATGGGATAAATTATTCTACAAAATTCCAAGGGTAAAGACTGAGGTGAAAGAAGTTTTTGATGATGCTGGTGTGATGGATATGATTAAGCAATCCAACAATGGACAATATTCTGTAACTGTATATGTAGATGGTGGTAAGTTTAATTGTGATGATGATGGGGGTGATGATGTTGCTATGATTCCTGCAATTGATGAGGTTGTTATGGTTGATGAGCCTGAGTTTTTAAATGATAATATTGATGATTTCCTTGGTGATATTAGTGGCCACTCTAGTGAAGATGAAGACTATATGCCGGTAGATGTGAGTGAGTCTGATGATGGACTGTCATACCATGATTTAGAAACAGATGATGAAGAATATGTCATGGCTCGAAAAAATATGGCAAATGACAGAAGTGAAAGCAATTGGGGTGCAATAATTAATTATGAGACTGAAGAAAATAGAGGTTTTCAATCAGATTATGAAGACTCTGAGGGTGAAGTTAACTCAGATTCATCAAACAGTGATGGAGAATTCGTTGATGAAGAAAGAAAGAAAAAAAACATGATCATATATGATCCAAAATGTGATCATAAGCAACTGTATTTTGTGCTAGGTATGAGATTTGAAAGTAAAAAAGAGTGTAGTTCAGCAATTCAGAGACAAGCGATTGTTCATGGGTATAATATTCAATTTACAAGGACTAACGCGAAGCAAGTAGAGGCAAGATGTGTAGATGGTTGCCCCTGGAGACTTTATGCCAGTTTAATATCAAAAGAGGGAAGGTTTGCTATTAAGCAATTAGTTCATGAGCACACTTGTAGTAGAGACATGTGCACTAGACAAGCAACTGCTAGATGGATTGCTAATGAGTACATTGAAAATTTCAGAAAAAATCCAAATTGGGGGATTGATGAATTGGCATTTGATTTACTTAAGAACTATGCTATTAACCCCTCAAAGTGGAAGCTTTATAGAGGCAAGTGGATGGCTCTTGAGCTACTGAGAGGATCAGTTGGTGAGCATTATGCAAGTTTGAGAAGTTACATGGCTGCATTGCTAGAGTCTGATAATGAAGGAAGATTTGAATTTCTATTGGGTGATGATAGCGTCTTCAAGGGTTTCTTTATTGGGTTTAGTGCATTAAAGAAAGGTTTTTTGCAAGGGTGTAGGCCTATTATAGGATTTGATGGCTGCTTCTTGAAGACATTTTTAGGTGGTGCCTTATTGTGTGCTACTGGGAAAGATGGAAACAATCAAATGTTTCCAATTGCTTGGGCAGTGGTGGAGGCTGAAAATGAAAGTTGTTGGAGGTGGTTTTTTACTATATTATTTGAAGAGTTAGGCATTTCTGATGGATTAGGCTGGACATTTATCAGTGATCAGCAAAAGGTGAGAATTTACATTCTTATGTATATTTTCTTATTTGCATTACTAATGAGATTTTAATTTTATCTCAGGGACTTGTCAAAGCCATTTCTGAGTTGACCCCCTATGCTGAACACAGAAATTGTGCAAGACACATCTACATTAATTGGAAAAAGAACTTTAAGGGAAAAACATTGAAGAACATCTTCTGGAGATGTGTTCGCTGTACGTACATGGGTGATTACAACATAGCGCTTCAGGAAATGAAGAAAGAAAATGAAGCTGCCTACAAAGGTTTTTTAGAGAGAGACCCTCAGAAATTTTGCAAGACATTCATCTCAACTATTCCAAGGTCAGACATGATTGATAACAACGTGTCAGAGACATTCAATGGATATATTGTGAAGGCAAGGGGAAAGCATATTATAGACATGCTTGAAACCATCAGATCTGAATTGATGGGGAGACAACATAAAAATTTACAAAATATGTGTGGAGTGACTGATAAAAATTTACAAAATTTGACTGGAATCCCTTGCATTCATGCTTGTTCAGCCATTCACTTCATGAAAAAAGATGTTGCGGACTTTGTTGATCAATGTTATTCCGTCACAGTGTACATTGCTGCATATCAAAATGCATTACAACCGCTTAATGGTAAAAAATTGTGGCCTGAATCTACTGGTAATCCAATAAAGCCACCACCATTTAGAAAGATGCCAGGAAGGCCAAAGAAGAAAAGAAGAAGAGGACCAGAGGAAGAGAGGAAAAATGCGACTAGACTTAAACATTTCGGTCTACAGATGACATGTCAAAGATGTTTCAAAATTGGCCATAACAAAAGATCTTGTACCAATGAAGCAGCTGAGAAACCGCAAAAGGTAATGCATTGTTTTTTACCTTTTAAAGTAAATGAGTATACTAAATTACAAAATTTTATTAACAGCGCAAAAGAGGAAGACCACGCATGGATGAGAGTACTTCGCGCATAGGAAGAACGCGTGCATCGACTTTTGAAACACCTCAATCCGGTCAAACAGATAATGTGTCTACATCCGCATCGCGTGCAAGAAAAGGATTTGGTATGCATGTGGGAGGGGAGGTTGGAAATATATACATGAGGGTATGTATTACTATTGTGGTTTTGTAATTTTTTTAGATATGATTAATGCTAACCTTTTACTTATTTATGTTGAAGATGCCTGAGGAGAATAGAGCGCATTTTGTAGCCTCAACACATGTTGGTTCAAGTTCCTCTTCTACAAGAGGACGTAGAGGAAGAGGTCGTATGGGGACAAGACCAAGCTCAAGAATCACTCACTGTACAATTGCACGAGATATAGTCGAAACTCAAGAGAGTGCAGCCAAGTAGGGATGGATGTTAAGGGAATGATATTTTTGCTGCCACGTATCACACTTTTGATGCTAAGTAGGCATTTGTGTTTGCTAGTACATTTTGATGCCATGTAGGAATTTTTTGTAAACACTTAAAAAGTACAGTGCTTGCTACTATATTTTGATTCCAAATAGGCATTTTTTGTAAACACTTGAAAATGTTCAGTTTTTGCTACTATATTTTGGTGTCAAGTTGTTTGTGGTATGCAAATTGGAGATTGAGATGTCATTTAAAATTTTAATATCAATGTCATTGATGGATCAGGTGGTATTGGGATGATGGATCAGGTGGAAAGATGTTGATACTTTAATTGAACCAGTCTCCTGAATCTTTGCTTAAATTGCAAAATTTTGTCTGCAAATTTACAAAATTTATAGCATTCTAAAGAAACTAAATGAACAAGTTATTTCCCTTGACAACAAATTGTGTATATTATATACCAAATAAGTATGACAGAAAATGAACAAGCTGTGTCCCTTAACAAGAAATTCTGGACATTATATACCAATTAACAACATAAAAGTCTTACAATGTATCAATAATACCTAAACAAGATAATAAGAAGCAGCATAACAGAAGTTTACATAGCCACCTAGTACTTGATTTTCCATGGTTCACATATCCAATCTGTAAAGGAAAACTAATACATTCTTTCCCTACAATACTACAAGCAACCGATTTAATATTGTATTCTCCGTAATTCTTTTCTGTATCTTCTCTTCGAGGGCAACATCATGCCTTTCAATTTGAGAGTTGTATTCGTTAATTTTCACACCAACTCCTTTGTTGATTGTTCATGAGAGCACCTTTCAAAGACCATCATTAAGATAATGCATGTTATCCACACTAACTTCTTTGGTATAAGAATGTGATTTCAACACCAGTACACAAAGCTCATCAAAATAGCCTAAATAACCAAAAGCTTCAAAGGCATATCAACCATTCTGCTTCTTCTCCAGGCTTTAGTAAGCCTTTCTCAACTCCCCAACTCCATATGTATTTGTTCATTTTGACACCAATTGATTCTGAACCATTTGTGTATGTATATGTATTTTGACACCAATTGATTCTGGAAAAAAAATACACAGCTTCAAATATTTGCAGCTAAAAAACAACATATTCATATACTTGCAGAAATGAAAAAAATCCAAAACTTGAAATATACACACTCCAGATTTAGATGAGACAGAAAATATATACACTTCAGGTTATAGAGACGTAATACAAAGTATCGGTGTTGAAGATCGCGATTTTGAGTGCAATTAAATGGACGAGTTCTTTCAATTACCGAGAATTAATTTCCAGCCGCGTTCCTCTCTAGGGTTCGATTTGGGGAAAATGAAATTGAGGTCGTAATAGAAAGTATCGGCGTTGAAGATCGCGATTTTGAAAACCTTTTCTGAGTAATTGCTGAAGAAATTGCTTGTGAAGGAGCGAGTGAGTGAAAGAAAGTATCGGCGTTGAAGATCGCGATTTTGAAAACCTTTTCTGAGTAATTGCTGAAGAAATTTCTTGCTGAAGAAATTGCCTAATAAATCTCTAATTTTTGTTTCTTTGTTCTTGTTTTAAAATTTAGAATTTTAATCTTTTATTATTTTAATTTATTATTTAGTTGTTGTTTTTAATTGAAAAGAACATTTCAGAATTTAATGTGTAATTAAGTTTTTTTTTTTTTTTTTTAATTCAAGTTGAATAAAACGACGTCGTTTTACTTAAGAAGCCAACTAGGACTGCCACGTCATACTCGGGCACATGGAGAGCTGCCCGAAAGTCAAATTTGCCAAAAAGGCTAAAGTTTGTGATTAAATTGCAATATTCCAAAGGTTTAGATTAAATTGCAACTCAATGAAAGGTTGTGATTTATTTTGCAATTAACCCTATTAATTTTCATAGGTAGATGGACAAAAATATTAAGAAAGTGTAATAATAAGTGGAGTATTAAGGGGTAATTTTGTAAACCTTTATGTATAAAGTAAAGAATGAGTTGACTTTTGTGAAGGCATTTAAGAATTAACAACATCTACAATCTCCCCCAATTTGACCTTTTGACTACAACACACCTGATGCACATATATTTCTATACATACTCAGTTTTATGTACTTAGTTGAGGTTGACATCATTGCTAAGCACTAGTCAAGACAATACCTGTTGTAATCGTTGGATCAAATCAAATGAAGATCAAGGATAATTTCATAATGATCCGTGCCAAAGGATCAAAACTATTTTATCCAAAATAGAATAAGTATAAACTATACACTTACTCACAACATAAGTAACTATACTAAGATAATAAGTTGAACTGGAAGAATTAACTTAGAATCTAAGTAAGACACTAACAAAAACAAAATAATAAAAAATCAGAGCAAAGAGGAGTAAAAAAAAACAAAGACTTCAGCAACCTGCAGTAATCACATGATAATCTGTAAACATATTAAGCAAAGACAAAAAACAAATATCATCAAATGTAACCATGATTTAAGCAAGTTGCAACAAAAAAACAAACTAACATCTAAGAAATAAATAACAAGTGTATCAGAATTTCAGAATTTCAAACTTAAACATTAATTACAGAGATTGAACTGAATAAATGGCATATATTGCTGTGGTAACAGCTGCAACATCAACTTCCTGCACAGTAGCCATTATGATATATTCAGATCTCCCTCTGTCTTGCTTGTCCCTGTTCATCAGTGTAGATCTCCATACAGGGTCTCCATCTCAGCATCATCATCATCAGCTTCATCCACAAAATAAGTAGCAGCAAGATGTGCAACTACATCAGTCACTGCAGCATCAGGTTCACCACCAGCAGCAGCAGCAGGAACTCCATCATCATTCAACTCTTCAATCACCACATGGGAATTTGATGGTGGTGGTGGTACTCCCCCTGTTGTAGGTGAAAGCATACTGGACCACCTATCCTTCAGGAACTGGAGTTCATCAATAGTTTCCTGCAAGTGTTTGAGCTGTAGTTTGATGAATTCCTGTGAAAGATACACATTACCAGAAATGTTGACACGAATGTTCTCAACATTTGGGGGTGCATTTCTCTGATGTGTTCTGGAAGGGCCTGGTTGAGCAGAAGTAGAGGGTCTGGAAGATCTCTGTGGACTATCAGTACCAGGAGCAACTATTGGCAGATCAATGATTCTGTCTCCAATCAATAAGGCAGGGGCAATAGCAAGTAGTGGCACTCTCCCCCTCAAAACATCAGTCTTCTTAGCAGTGAAGCCATGGTGCTTCAGATAGTTTGAAATCAAGACTGGATAGGGCAGATTTCCTTTCCCAGTAGTTTTCCCAGAAAATTTCCTCATATGGTGAAAGATAGTATGTCCCAGATTGAACTTCTTAAGTATAGAAATCATATACATAAGAATGGCTTGGTCTCTTGTAATCTTAGTGGTGTTGGTAGTGGGAATCCAATTGTATATGATCAGCTTATACAAAACAGAATGTAAGGAGGTTAAGTGTCTAGCTAGCATCTTCCTAGTCCACTTAGTCTTTCTACCCCATGTGATTGCAGTAATCACAACATCCATATCTGGATCATCATCCTCATCAACATTAGGAGTGTGCAAGAACTCATTAATAAGTTCTGGAGTGAATGGCTTAATTGAGTGCTAGTGAATCCCTAAAGTTACAAGTAAGTATGCTATTGTAGTAACTAAATGATGTGTTTGGGTTTTTGGGAATAAGCACAAAAAAATAGTAAACTATATTAACTAAAGTAATAAGAACTAGTGACAAGAAATGACAATCTATCTAACTTTCTTTTGGAAAGTGCAAGGGAAGGGTATTGTCTCGGGTGTTTCCGTTTGTGAGCAATTAAGTGAACTAGTGGACCAATTACATGATTTTACTACAACTTTGGTTAAGTTAAAGGCTATCACGTAGGTGTGCAAACCCCCTCGAAAGGCATAGGTAAACATCGTGCATTGATTAGCAATTATAGGATCTAACCAAATACCATAAGCTCCTAAGATAGTGTTGCATAAGCACTTTCAACACGGTTACTAATGCTTATGAAACGCCCTCTCACCAAACTCCTAGACGACCTCTATTTGTTTAGTGTCTAAGGTTGTCGGTCTAGCCATTAACACCCCTCTCGGGTGAGCTAATTACTAATTAACTTCTATTCAATTGATCAAAGCTCACACTCACACTCCCAATCATGCTACCCAACTCTCGTTGTAATAAACATAATCGAACATGCTTGCTAATAGGGTTGATCAACCAAATGAATCAATCAAAGTACAACTCTAGAAACATAAACACCAAAATTATAAGCTAATCATGCAATTAATCCACAATTACACTAAATTCTCATCAAAACATCCACACCCAAGGCAATTGAGGATTAGCCCATGGTTCTAGAAGAGAATCCCATGGCTACAACAACAAATAAAATCAAACTCATAATGAAATAACAAGAGATTGAAGAAATTACGAAAATACCAAATTGAATTGCAAAATGGAGTAATATCACCTTGATCATACGAATTTAGCTACAAAACGATGTAATAGACGATGCCCGATGATAATCGTAGCTTGATTTGAAGTAAACACCACTATTCTATCTAATCTATTGAAGAAATTAAACTAAAAATGAAGAACACCTACAACTATGTGAATGTGTGTGTGGAAAATGCTTGTAAAAAGAGTTCTTTCTTTGGATTTTAAGAAAGGGAGTTTATATAGTGTTTGGGAAGGGTTTGAATGGCATAATTGCAAGTTGATCCCTCAAAAATGGAGAAAATACAAGTTTGGCACCGAAAATGGGGTGACTCGGCCGAGTTGGGGTCACTCGGCCGAGTGGGACACTTAAGAAGCGTGTAGCAACTCTTTCCAACCGAGACTCGGCCGAGTGAGGGTCACTCGGCCGAGTGGTCTTCAATTCCAGGAGCTACGGCATTCAACCTTACTCGGTCGAGTGGGCTCACTCGGCCGAGTGCGCAGTAAAATGCAAAATTGCAGATTCGGCCGAGTAACCTTACTCGGTCGAGTGATGTCCGATTCAGGAGCTACGCATTCAACCTTACTCGGCCGAGTGGGCTCACTCGGCCGAGTGCGCAGTAAAATGCAAAATTGCAGATTCGGCCGAGTAACCTCACTCGGTCGAGTGCCTCTTCACCTTCTCGTTCCATGCATAACTTTCGCCTCGGATGTCGGATTGACTCGATTCCTTTGGCTAATCCACTCCGTTTTTCGAGACGAATCCAACCGTGCACTCCTCTTTCCGGTCCGATCACTTGTGGTATGTGTTTTGCTCCGATTTCCATCGTATTTCCTACACAATCGACAAAACACAACCTTTCTCTCATTTCGGCTTAAACAATCATATTCACTATATAATTCAATGAAATCAACATCAAATGAGCTTCAAATATGCATCTAAATCGTGTAAATTCCACCCGAATCAACTCCCCCAAACTTAAAGTGTTGCTCGTCCTCGAGCAACGAAAGAATTACAACATGAGGGTGAAATTTACAACTAGATGATCAATGAAAGATCCCACGTATCAAATGACATGAAATGAATTATTCTTCCTCAAGATACATTCTTAAAATGATCACAAGTTCAATATTGAAGATCCAACTCATTACTCACACATGCTCTACACACAACAACAAGTGATGGTGATGACAATATCAAGATGTTCAAGTTTATCTCACAAGAAATAGTATTTCACTCAAACACTCAAACAAATTAAGGACAATAAGCACTCATCAATCAAACCATGCATTGCAATTGCCATAAGCTTGCCCAAGCTCTACCATCTTTCCACCACAAACATGTTCAACAATGAGATCAATAGGGCTTAACCAAGGACGTAACATTGGCTCTTTGGAAACGGTGGGAAGAATTTGGGGAATGTGACTCGACTAGTGGAGGACAACGAACCATTTTTTTTTTCTTTTCATTTTTCCCATTTCATTCAAAACAAACCATCCATCATCCTCACTTTTCTTTTCATTCTCAAGAATTTTCTTCCTTTGTTTCTTTCAAGAGTCTACTTTTTGCTCTCAAGCACATGTTTTTGGGAGATCCCCTATTCTCTCTTTTTATTTTATTTTTCACTCTCTTTTCTAGGGGCTCCCATTTTTTATCCCTTTCTTTTGTTTCTCATCTTTTCTTTCTCTTTTTTCTTTGCTCAAACACCCCACACACATTTCAATCAAAATTCATGTTTTTCCACTTTTCACTTGTCCTCCACTAGTAAAGGGTAAAGGCTTAATAAGTTCAAGAGGTTAAACATTGTAGGTTGCCAAAAGATCAAGTTTTAAGGCTCAAATTGGCTAACTACGGAAACTTCTTTTTGGTATGGGAATATTTGGCTAAGTGACTATTAATAACAAAAGATGGCCTAAATCATATCCCATTATTTCACACACTTGTGGTTTCAAGCAAGAACTTGGGCAAGTTCTAGAAAAACAAGCAATGAATTGATTCACTCACAAATGAAATAAACCGGATTAATGCTCGGTTCAAAGCTCAACTCTCACCGGTTCATTAAAGACTCAAACATTCATCAATCACCACCACACATAACTCATTGTGCATGCAAAACATCCATAGGCAACAAGATGACAACAACACAAACAAAATGATTCATTACAATCATGTACACATTCAAGGAATCAAATTCACAACAAATCACTATAAAATGTGTCTCAATGATCATTAAAGCTCAAATTACACACATACACAAGAGTACACATTGGTGTCAATAGAAAATGTAAAAACGAACATACCCCCCCAAACTTTTTCATTGCAAAGCAATTAAAAGTTTGGAAAAATAGTGTTGCATTGATATTGACACCAAGTGCTAACCATACAAATCTACACACATGGGCCACTATCCCAACAATTAACACTAAGAGTAGCTAAGCAATCAATATTATGAACAAGAATATAAATTCCACTACCCCCCCCCCCAAACTTAGTAATTGTTATGCAATCCTAAGTTTGGAGTGGGCGTACCTCTCACGATTGCTATAGCTACACCTTCTTCGAAGCTCAAAGTTCCACTTTCGATCTCCAATCGTCCATTCGATCCAAGCTTCTCCAACTAACATCAAAACTCACAAACACATCAAACTAAACTAACAAAGCAAATAAAATGAGCAAGAAATGAAATAAAGCAAGTAAAAATGGGTTGCCTCCCATTTAGCGCTAGGTTTAACGTCATATGCCGGACGGAACTTAACAAGTTCATACTTCTCTTTCTTTGAATGGAGGATGATAGTACTTGACATTGTGCTCATCGGTGATGAACACTTCATCCTCCTCACTTTCCAACGCAATGCCTCCTCCATAGACCAATTTCTTCATGACCAACATTTTCCGTTCCTTGATCTTCATCTTTCCAAGGACTTCCATCACTCCCAAGGTGCCCCATACCACCGTATCTCCAATTTCAAAGCCTTTCTCAATCTTTCTCTCCTTCGAACTCTTTATTTTTACCTCTTCATCTTCACTACCCTCAAGGAACTTATCAAAACTCTTCTCCTCATAAAACTCCCCCAAACTTGAGTTTTGCTCAAGTTTGGGAGTTTTCTTCAATTTGTTATCATCTCCCGGATCTTTCAATGGGACTTTTGGTAATGGCTCTTTCACATAAATGTCACATTCTTGGATGGAGGGGGATTCCTTCTTTCTTAGGGAACTCTCAATTGAGCCATACTTGGAGAAAATCACTTTCTCTCCATTCACCTCCAATGTTACCTCCCCTTTTCTCAAGTCGATGTTTGCTCCCCCCGTGGCAAGAAACGGCCTCCCAAGAATCAATGGAATATTTGCATCTTCTTTCATATCTAACACCACGAAGTCGGCCAGAATGATGAATTTGTCAATCTTCACCAATACATCTTCAATGATCCCTTTAGGATGGGTGATGGAACGATCCGCTAATTGGAGAGTAATTGATGTGGGCACTACTTCTCCAAGTCCCAAACGCTTGAAGATTGAAAGTGGCATCAAATTGATGCTAGCTCCCAAATCACAAAGAGCTTTCATAATGGGACCATCACCAATCTCACATGGGAGAGTGAAACTACCCGGATCCTTGAGCTTTTCGGGAGGAGTTCGTTGAAGGATAGCACTACACTCTTCGGTCAACTTGATCTTCTCATCATCCACTAGTTTCTTTTTGTTTGCTATTGCATCCTTTAGAAACTTCATGTAATGAGGTATTTGCTCTAAAGCATCCGAAAGTGGAAGATCAATGTGGATTTTCTTGAAGATATCCAAAAACTTCCCAAACTTCTCATCCATTTTCTTCATGTATCTTCCCGGGTATGGAAGTGGCTCATATGTAATGGGCACCCCCCATCTATCACAAGGTACCTCAAGCTTCTTCTTTTTCAAATCTTTGGCAATTCTCCACTTTGGAATTCTTGGAGCAACATTTCCACTTCCAACTTTTTCTATCCTCTTCTTTTCCTCTTCCTCCCTTTCTTTTGCCTTCAACACTTCACCCTCTTCTAATTCAATTGAAGAAACTCCATAATGTTCACCACTTGAAATTGTAATAGCATTAAAATGCTCACGTGGGTTTACCTCGGTGTTTGAGGGCAATTTACCCTTTGTATGTTGAGATCCAATGGAAGTTGCCAATTGTCCCATTTGAAATTCCATCGATTTTTGATTACTCATGAGTTGGGCAAGCATTGAGTCGGTGGATTTTTGGTTACTCATGAGTTGGGCAAGGATGGAGTCGGATGCTTCGGATTTCTTCTCACTTGTCTCCATTCTCTTCATGAGGAGGGCAAGAAGCTCATCCGTGGAGGATTTCCCTTCTCCACTTGAAAGTTTTGCACCGGGATCAAATCCGGGGGGATATTGAATAGCACCTTTAGGATTGGAATAGGACAAATTGTCATTCCTCCGAAAATTCGGGTTTTGGGGAGCTTGGTATTGAGGGGATGGTCCTCCTTGTCCTTGAGATGATGAAGATTGCCCTTGGAATCGGTTTTGAGGAGGAGCTTGATATCCTTGACCACGATTTTGATATGGTGGTTGACCTTGATATTGTCGATTCCCTTGAAAATTTTGTGGGTATCCTTGTTGACCCATGTATTGCACATCCTCCATATGTCCCATTTGAAGATTCTCTTGCCCAAAGGATAAATGATTATCTCTTGTTTGAGATAAAACATTCACCTTTTCAATGAGTGTAGTCATCATTGCTTTTATGCTATCATTAGCATCCACTTGGGCTACCCGATTTTGTGCTCCACGGTCTACTCTCATTTTGAAAGTATTGCTTGATATCCCTTCTATGATGTCATTTATCTCCTCCACCGATTTCATCCAAATTGAACCCCTCGCACAAGCATCAATGTGGTGTTGATCTTCCAATCGTAACCCACTAACGAACCAACAAGTTGTTTGTTCTATTGGGAAACCATGATGGGGGCATGTGATGAGAAGATTCGTAAACCTTTCCCATGCCTCTTTGATTCCCTCCGTTGGACCTTGTTGGAATGTAGAGATCTTTTGTTTGGCTTCCATAGTCTTTGAAGGAGGGTAGTACTTCAATAGAAATCTTTTCTTCAACTCCTCCCACGTCCTCACTTCTCCGGCGGGAATGCTTGATTGTAGCCAAGCTTTTGCTTTCCCCGTCAATGTGAATGGGAATAGCCTCATCTTTTTAGCATCTTCCGACACTCCGTTTTGCTTGAGAGTGTCGGCCATCTCCAAGAATTGAGCAAGGTGTTCATTCGGGTCTTCCTCAAATCCTTCCTCCGTCCTTCCTTCAAATTGCCTCTCCCTCAACATCCTTAATAAAGAGGCACTAATCTCAAAATTGTTTGCCTCCACCCTTGGTCTTGCCAACCCATCGTAATGCTCCCTAGGTTGAGGCTCAAAATATTCCCTCATTGGCCTTCCATGGTAAACACGTTGAGGCTCTTCTATATGTGGAAGAGGAGGGATGTATTCCTCTTGAATGTGTTGAGGTGGAGGATATTGGTAAGGTGGAGGGTAAGGGTGTTGAGGTGGTGGATATTGATGAGGTTGAGGTGGTGGATAGTAGGCTTGTTGTGGAGGTGGATAGGGGTAAGGATAGTATCCTTGATATGGAAGGTGATTTTGAGGTGGATTCGGATTATGGAGAATTGGGGGAGGATTTTAAGGTGGATTACCTCCTTGTTGATTCCCAACTTGGGGATTCTCTCTTTGAGGCTCATCATCTCCATTTGGTGGAAGATTCATCTCTTCAATGTTCTCCATCTCAAATGGTTCTTCTATGACTCTTTGTCGATTCCTACTTCGATTCCTTCTTCTTGCGTGTGCCTCGATCTCAAGATCCAATGGTTCCAAATTTCCTCCACGAGATCTTGTGATCATACACCTACAAAAGACAAGTATCAAAGCCCAAAAAGACGAACTAAAACAAAATAACAAAAAGAAATGTTACTATCAATAACACTCAACAAACTTTAAGTTTCACAAATAACACTCGCTTAAATCCCCGGCAGCGGCGCCATTGACTTGGATGTATTTTTGCACACTTTTTACAACTATACGATCCCCACAAGCGTATGGGTTCGTTAGTAGTACGATAAGTATACCAAGTAAAATTTCGTTCCAAGGACTTAATTGAGTGCTAGTGAATCCCTAAAGTTACAAGTAAGTATGCCATTGTAGTAACTAAATGATGTGTTTGGGTTTTTGAGAATAAGCACAAAAAAATAGTAAACTATATTAACTAAAGTAATAAGAACTAGTGACAAGAAATGACAATCTATCTAACTTTCTTTTGGAAAGTGCAAGGGAAGGGTATTGCCTCGGGTGTTTCCGTTTTGTGAGCAATTAAGTGAACTAGTGGACCAATTACATGATTTTACTACAACTTTGGTTAAGTTAAAGGCTATCACGTAGGTGTGCAAACCCCCTCGAAAGGCAGAGGTAAACATCGTGCATTGATTAACAATTATAGGATCTAACCAAATACCATAAGCTCCTAAGATAGTGTTGCATAAGCACTTTCAACACGGTTACTAATGCTTATGAAACGCCCTCTCACCAAACTCCTAGACGACCTCTATTTGTTTAGTGTCTAAGGTTGTCGGTCTAGCCATTAACACCCCTCTCGGGTGAGCTAATTACTAATTAACTTCTATTCAATTGATCAAAGCTCACACTCACACTCCCAATCATGCTACCCAACTCTCGTTGTAATAAACATAATCGAACATGCTTGCTAATAGGGTTGATCAACCAAATGAATCAATCAAAGTACAACTCTAGAAACATAAACACCAAAATTATAAGCTAATCATGCAATTAATCCACAATTACACTAAATTCTCATCAAAACATCCACACCCAAGGCAATTGAGGATTAGCCCATGGTTCTAGAAGAGAATCCCATGGCTACAACAACAAATAAAATCAAACTCATAATGAAATAACAAGAGATTGAAGAAATTACGAAAATACCAAATTGAATTGCAAAATGGAGTAATATCACCTTGATCATACGAATTTAGCTACAAAACGATGTAATAGACGATGCCCGATGATAATCGTAGCTTGATTTGAAGTAAACACCACTATTCTATCTAATCTATTGAAGAAATTAAACTAAAAATGAAGAACACCTACAACTATGTGAATGTGTGTGTGGAAAATGCTTGTAAAAAGAGTTCTTTCTTTGGATTTTAAGAAAGGGAGTTTATATAGTGTTTGGGAAGGGTTTGAATGGCATAATTGCAAGTTGATCCCTCAAAAATGGAGAAAATACAAGTTTGGCACCGAAAATGGGGTGACTCGGCCGAGTTGGGGTCACTCGGCCGAGTGGGACACTTAAGAAGCGTGTAGCAACTCTTTCCAACCGAGACTCGGCCGAGTGAGGGTCACTCGGCCGAGTGGTCTTCAATTCCAGGAGCTACGGCATTCAACCTTACTCGGTCGAGTGGGCTCACTCGGCCGAGTGCGCAGTAAAATGCAAAATTGCAGATTCGGCCGAGTAACCTTACTCGGTCGAGTGATGTCCGATTCAGGAGCTACGCATTCAACCTTACTCGGCCGAGTGGGCTCACTCGGCCGAGTGCGCAGTAAAATGCAAAATTGCAGATTCGGCCGAGTAACCTCACTCGGTCGAGTGCCTCTTCACCTTCTCGTTCCATGCATAACTTTCGCCTCAGATGTCGGATTGACTCGATTCCTTTAGCTAATCCACTCCGTTTTTCGAGACGAATCCAACCGTGCACTCCTCTTTCCGGTCCGATCACTTGTGGTATGTGTTTTGCTCCGATTTCCCTCGTATTTCCTACACAATCGACAAAACACAACCTTTCTCTCATTTCGGCTTAACACAATCATATTCACTGTATAATTCAATGAAATCAACATCAAATGAGCTTCAAATATGCATCTAAATCGTGTAAATTCCACCCGAATCAACATCCCTCCCCCTAAAATTAACAGTACCATAAGACCTAGAACTTCTTTTTCCATAACTTTTCTTCATACAGGCATAGAATTCATAAGACCAGTTTGTAAGAAAAGCTTCACCAAATGTAACAGCATTCAACATATTTCTATCCTCTAAAAACTTAATCATCCCCTTACTATCAAAATCAGGCACATTAATTCTTTTCTCAATCAACAGCTTCCTCTTAGAGTAAATTTCTAACCTTTTCTCAACATAATTAGAGTGATCAGAGATACCTTCACTTTCTTCCTCAGAAGGTAGTTCCTCATCAGGATCAGTGTCTCCATCATGTGCAGAGGAGATTTTGGATGAGCTCTTTGCTTCAGCAGATGAGCTCCTTGCCTCAGAAGATGAGCTGTCCCCATTTCCACCATCATCAGGTTCTGGTGTGGACTCTTTTGCAGCAGCAAATGACTCAGCATTCTTCTTAAGAGATTCTTGCATGTCTCTTAGGCAAACATTGAAATCAGAATCAGAGTCTGATTCAGCAGGTTCTTCTTCAGGGATCATCTTGGCCTTCCCATTGCCTTTGGGATCAGCAGCAGCTTTCTTCTGTAATGGTTTCTCAGCAACTTTCTTTAGCTTCTTTGCAGCAACAGTGGCAATTTCAGTTTCTTCATCAGAATCAGTGAACACTTGAATGGGTTCACCAACATCAGCTCCAACTTTCTTCTTCTTCCTCATGGATTCAGAGTAATCCACACGAGTGAATACACGGTACGATCTCCTTCTTTGTACAGGGCTTCTCTGTCTTTTCCCTTTCTGCGCATTTTTCTTGAAGGGAATGAGAGCAGACTCTTCAGAAAGTGAGAGAGATGAGTTTGTACCACTGTCAGAAGCTTGGGCGTCCTCCATTTCTTCATCCTCAGAATCGGATGCAGCAGTAGCTTCTCCTTCAACAACGGTTTCGACATGTTCCTCCGTTGAAACTGGAACAGTAGGATTAGGGCTTTTTGTTGCAGCAGTCATTTGAGCAGTTTGATCGGCCAAATAACTTGAGATATCCACAGTGATATCTCCAAATTGCATCACAGGTAGATGTCCGGTAGTTCGAAGAGTTGTAGACACTTCTTCGACAGCTTTCGTAAACTGTTCAACGGTCGAATCTTGTGGGATTTGGGTAGTTGTTGGAACAGGAGTGGTTGTTGATGGGGTTTCAGAGACATTGGAGTCGGCATTTGAGGAGTTGGATTGTTGCGAAGCCATTGAAGCAAGAATTTCAAGAGAGTTTTGGGCAGTTTGTTTGGAAGTTTCAGAAACAGAGTGTGAGTGAGAGTGAGATTGAGGTTGGTTTCCAGCCATTAAAGGGACGGTTTGAATTTCGAGGCACGAGGTGGGAGAGTGTATACAACAATTTTGGGAAATACACGGCCAAACACAGTTTCTGCAAGAAGTGTACTTAACAAAGCTCGACAATCAGCAAATTAGCAACATAAATCACAATTAATTGAGTTTTATGGAGAGAATGTATGTGTAGTTGGAGGTTAACACGATTAATTCCAGAAATAATGTGATAGTGCTCCACATTTTTAGCCACAACCTTGATCATGGTTTAATTAGTGGGAAAAATCCATTTTATTAATTAATTAAATAATTAAGAAATTTCTAGAATGAAGACTAAGTCCAAGCATAATCTGAAAAATAAAAAACGTAGGTTAGTTATTTAATTGAATAAATAAAATAAATCTCAATAAATAATTAAATAATTACTACTAATAAAAATAAATTCGAATCAGGCAATGTTGTGCTCAAAACTGTTACAAACACCTCAACACGGTTTTTACATGAATTTGCTTCATTTGTATTGCACCATAATTTTTTTTCTTTTTGTGTTATAGCATCTAATTTGTATTGATCCATTGTTCCTGTAGAGTACATCGTAGTAGCGAACTCCGTGCCCCATACTTACTTAATGGATTACAAATATATTGATGTTTTTACCAAAGAATCACCTTTTGAAAAGAAGGCATCGTAGTAGTGAACTCCGTGCTCCATAGTTACTCAGTGATTTGGTACATCTTTTAGTATGTTAATAACATTCTCATTTTTATGCATTTGAGAGGTGTAAGACATGTTTATTTTTGCACTACAAGGTTCTTAGATTCGTAGATATTTTACAAAGGAATTATTTAACTAAGTAAGAAATAAATTCAACTTATAAAATTTTTACAACCCATGATGTTGTCCCAAATGCTGACGCATTTGTGACAACATCCATCCGAATTTTTCAGATAGTGCTCATCCCAAGAGATTTCCTCAATATTGAGAATCTCTCATGGTCTAATGCTTTAGTAAAAATGTCAGCATTTTGTTTTACAGTAGGTATATACTCCAACTTCACAATGTTCTTCTCTACTAAATCTCTCATAAAGTGATGTCTTATGCTAATGTGCTTTGTGAGTGAGTGTTGTACATGATTCTTAGAAATGTTAATGGCACTAGTATTATCACAAAAGATTGTAAGTATACCATTCTCAATACCATAGTCATGGAACATCTTGCTCAGCCACAAGAGTTGTGTACAGCAGCTTCCAGCAGCTATATACTCAGATTCTGCAGTAGATTGTGAAACACAATTCTGCTTCTTGTTGTGCCATGAAACAAGATTGTTTCCCATGTAGAAACATCCTCCACTCGTACTCTTTCTATCATCTATATCTCCAGCCCAATCAGCATCACTGTAGCCAATCAAAATGTTGTTGGTGTCCTTAGTATACCAGATTACAAGGTCACTTGTACCTGCAACATACTTGATAATCCTTTTCACAGCATTCAGGTGAGATTCCTTTGGATTAGCTTGGTACCTAGCACAAACACACACACTGTACATAATATCTGGTCTACTAGAGGTTAAATACAGTAAACTACCTATCATGGATCTGTAAAGTGTTGGATCAACATCTGTTCCAGCACTGTCTTTGCAAAGTTTCAAAGAAGATCCCATAGGAGTTTTCATTGGTTTTGAATTCTCAAGACCAAATCTTTTAACCAAGTTCTTAGCATACTTACTCTGGGAGAAGAAAATACCATCACTGCATTGTTTGATTTGAAGACCTAGAAAATAGTTCAAGTCTCCAACCATACTCATTTCAAATGTTGCAGTCATTGCCTCAACAAATTTACTCAACATTTTATCACAAGTAGAACCAAACACAATGTCATCAACATATATTTGAGCAATAAGTAAATCTCCTTCAGTGTGCTTAATGAATAAAGTTCTATCTGCCTCTCCTCTAATAAATCCATATTCCAAAAGAAAGTCAGTAAGTCTACCATACCATGCTCTAGGAGCTTGTTTAAGACCATACAAAGCTTTCTTAAGTTTATATACATGATCAGGATACTGTGGATCTTCAAATCCTATAGGTTGTTCAACATATGCTTCTTCATTTATTATGCCATTTAGAAATGCAGCCTTTACATCCATTTGATGAAGTTTAATATCAATAAAACATGCAATAGCTAGCAGTAATCTAATAGATTCTATCCTAGCAATAGGTGCAAAAGTTTCATCAAAATCAACTCCTTCAACTTGGGTGTAACCTTGTGCTACTAACCTAGCCTTGTTCCTAACAATATTACGAGATTCATCAGTTTTATTCTTGAATATCCACTTTGTTCCAATGACATTAGTATGACTAGGTCTAGGAACAAGTGTCCAAACTTCATTTCTTTCAAACTGACCAAGTTCTTCATGCATAGCATTAATCCAGTTTTCATCAATTAAGGCTTCTTTAGCATTCTTAGGTTCAATTTCAGATAAATAGCATTCGGCATTTACAACATTACACATAGAAGACATGCATATTGTTCTTACCACATCTACCTTGTTTGATCTTACTCTTCCTCTTGTTTGCACTCCAACTGTAGCATCGCCTATGATCTGGTCAGAAGGATGACTTTTGCCTATTCTTGAAGAAGGATTCGTTTTGGGAATGTACTGATCATTCTGTGAATTTACAGCTGACTGTTCTGTAGATGTTGACCCAGATGTGTTAACATTTGATGCAACATTTTCAGACTTCAGTGTATTCTCAGAAGTGTCAGTAACCTGTGATACATCTTCTTCATCTTTGTCATCTGTAAGACCTTTATCATCATCAAACACAACGTTAACAAATTCTTGAACAGTGTTAGTTCTAAGGTTATAAACTCTATAAGCTTTACTATTTCTAGAATAGCCTAAAAAGAAACCTTTATCACTTTTAGAATCAAACTTATGAAGTTGATCCCTATCATTCAAAATATAACACACACAACCAAATACATGAAAATATTTCACATTAGGTTTTCTGTTGTTCAAAATCTCATAAGGTGTTTGATTAGTACCAGAACGAATAAAAACCCTATTAATAATATGGCATGCAGTATTCAATGCTTCTCCCCAAAATTTCTTAGCAAGACATTTGGATGTAAGCATAACTCTAGCCATTTCTTGTAAAGTTCTATTCTTTCTTTCAACAATTCCATTTTGTTGTGGAGTTTTAGGAGATGAATATTCCTATAAGATACCCTTTTTATCACAAAAATCATTAAACATGTTGTTTTCAAATTCCCTACCATGATTAGTTCTAATACGGCCAACTTTCAAGTTAAACACATTTTTGAACCTCTTATAAAGAATTTTAAATGCAGCAAATGCTTCAGATTTGTCTCTCAAAGACTCTACCCAGGTATATCTAGAAAAATCATCTACCACAACTAAGGAATACCTCTTTCCTCCAATGCTTTCAGTTTCCATAGGACCCATCAAATCCATGTGCAGTAATTCAAAGCATCGATGTGTAGTACAATGTGACAGCATTTTGTGTGACATTCTTACCTGCTTACCTTTTTGGCATGGTCCACATACAGTGGTGTTGTGAAACCTCAGTTCTGGAATTCCTTTTACTGCATCTGCTTTGATTAGCTTTTTCATTGCTCTGTAATTTGCATGACCCAATCTTTGATGCCATAGAACATTTTCATCATGTTTTGACAAGTTACACATATTTGTTCCAATAAGATAGCAATTATCAGCTGACCTAGTACCAGTCATGACACAAACTTCATCTTTATTAAGAACATAACATGAATCTTTATCAAATTTCACATGCAAATTATCATCACAAAGTTGACTAATGCTAATCAGATTTGCAAGTAAGCCATCAACATGTAATACATTTTTAAGCTTAGGAAAACCTTCAACATTCAAAGTTCCTTTACCAACAATCTTTCCTTTAGAACCTCCACCATATGTAACACTACCACTATTCAAGGTCACATAATCAGATAAGAAATCAATACGACCTGTCATATGTCTAGAACAACCACTATCAAAGTACCACAAATCAGGTAGACATGCTTTTAAGGAGGTATGAACAACATTACAGGTAGCTTTTGGTTTCCATGCAGATTTCAAAAACTGTTTACTAGGATGTGACAGTTTCTTATGCAGCATTTTCAAGTTTTTCTATTCTTCAAACAACTTTATACAGTAAGGACGAATATGACCAATTTTGAAACAGTAATGACAGATATACTTCCTTTTAACCTTGTGAGACTCTGTTTCTGCAGATGTTGCACCAGATGTGTCAACATTTGCCTTAACAAATTTCACAGGTTTTCTAAATTTATCAGAAATAGAAGCAGTAGTACCATCATAACCTAAACCATGATTATTAGACTTACCAGTAGCTATAGCATTATTTACCTCAGAGGCACTCTTGGAATATTTATTGAAACATAAAGTAGAATTTATCAGTTTCTCCTTTAAGTTACAGATTTCCAGATCTCTTTTGGTAAGAATAACTTCTAGCTTGGTGATTGTGTCTGTCAGATCCTCATTCCTTTTATTCAGAGAATCAAGGGTGAGTTTCTGATTCTTCCAATCATCTAACAGCTTTTGGTATTCATTGTCATCAGTCCTTTTTCCTGCATCATCAACTAAACCATTAAAACAGTTCAAATCTGGGTGACTCTATTCTGATGTTGCTGTAGATGTTGAAGCATCAGGTACATCATCAGAATCTGTTTCATCCAGATCATCATTTGAGGAATCATTATAATCAATTCTGGTAAAATTAGAATATTCATTCTGATTTAATTCATCAAGATCATCATCAGAATAATCACTTAAGGTAGCACTAAAATTCAGTTTTTGCTTAAGTCTAGTATTGGCACATTCATTTGCATAATGGCCATAACCAGAACAAGCATTGCATTGAACTGATTTTCGAAATTCAGGATCATACCTTGGTTTACCTTCACTCTTTGATAGTCTTGGTGTGAATTGACCTTTCCTCATTTCTGGTTGAGGTGTTGATGTGTTGATTTGAATCTTAGGCTGAATGTTGCTAGATTTGTTCACAGATTTCTTAAGAAACTTATTAAAGTGCTTAGTAAGTAAGGCAATGTTGTTAGGATCCTTGAGACATTTATCAAACAATTCTTCATCATAGTCAACTTCAGTAATGATAGGTTGAATCTCAGAAATGTTTGATGTTTCTCCTTTAAAAATCACAACTTTCTTATCAGCATCATTTTCATCAACTTGATTAGTGTTTATTTCATATGTTCTAAGAATACTCACTAACTCATTTTGACTTAATGTATCTGTATTTTTTGCCTCTTCAATAGCACAAATTTTAGCATCAAATCTTTTAGGAACAGATCTTAATATCTTATGAACTACTCTAACATTAGAAATAGGGTCACCAAGAGAATGTGATTCATTAATTATCTCACTTAACCTTTCATTGTAGGATGAAATGGTTTCATCTTCCTTCATTCGGAGATTCTCAAACTTTGTCCCCAACATTCGAAGCTTAGTCCTTCGAACACTGTCTGAACCCTCACAATGCTCTTGCAACCTGTCCCATGCATCTTTAGAATTAGAACAGTTAGATATAATTTTAAACATTGAAACATCAACAGAAGTAAAAATAGCATTTAAAGCTTTAGAATTGTAGCTTGCTGTTGTTATTTCATCAGCCGTCCAATCAACTTCTCTTTTGAGTTGAACTTCACCATCTGCGTCTGCTGGTCTTTTTGGAGCTTCCCAACCTGTAAGTACAGTCCTCCAAGCACGTTCATCAATTGACTTGATGTACATACGCATCTTAGGCTTCCAATAAGAATAATTTGAGCCATCTAAAACGGGTGGCCTAAGTGCAGTGGATATGTGATGTGTTTCCATTGCTAACCTAAACTAAAAACACACTTGACCAAAAGATCTAACCTAGTGTCGTCAGGTATCGGCTCTAATACCAACTGAAAGTGTGCTGGGTGGTGTAAGTGAAGTGTTTAAGTATAAGTAGATAAATGTTGCACAGAATGTTGAGATAAATAGTGCAACACTGACTCTAACATAATATCAGAAATTAAGATACACAGCGGAAGACTTGAAACACTAAAAACAAACGAGACACAATGGAAATACTTTTAACATAGATTTTATAAATAAAAATCTATGTCTGCCTTATGGCGTAAAATCAATACTTATCTTCAAGTACAAATGTTGTGTGAAATGTTACAACAATAACTTTCACAACGAAACTATAAACGAGGCAGGTGTCAAGTCTAGAAAATGAACTAAGTGTATAAAATTACACACTGTCGAAATGCCTAGTCTATCTAATGATTACACTCTCAATAGATAAGAAGACACACAGTCATACGGGTGGTATACAACGTATGAACTAAAATGTAGAACTATTGGCCACAATTTCCTAACAGGGATGAACGCTCGGTCTAGGATATTGATCGAATAGAGCACACTGAATTATGAAGCCTTCAATCGGTATTTATAGAGGTGGTATGCGAATTCTAGAGGCTTCCACATTGAGGTCCTATTTTTTAGGAACTCAACTTCCACAACTTCCATGATCTTTCTAAATCCTTCTAGCATGCTCCAGGTCGTTCCAAATGCATCTAGGCTGTTCTAGCATGTTCTCCAATGTTCTGGAATCTTCCAGGTTCCAGATCCTTGTAGAAGCTTCTAGATCCTGCCAGAAATGCGACAACATTTAGGTCAACATTTAATGTAGCATTTCAGAAAAGACTTAGAAAAAAATCTCGAAAGGTCAAATTAAGATGTTGTTGATAATGTTAAGACATTTAAAAATTAACAACATCTACAATACAAATTTGTCAATATATGAAAATAAAATGTTTATTGAAACCTAAAATTATGGTGTTTAAGATAACTGAATTCATTAATTAAGTGTAAGCTCGTCAATACATACATCTTTTAATTAATTTCACCAAAAAAATAAAAGTTGAAACATCACTTATTTGTGAACAGAGGGAGTATAGTTTTAGCACTTTTTTTTTGTTCACTCAATTTTACTTTGTTTTAATTTTAAAAATTATTCATAATTTTCATTTATATTTAGAAGTTATAGAGATGTTGGAAAAATAACTTTTCATATTAAGCTATTTTTTTAGGATTGGTAAAATGATTATTCATTAATTAAGATAAATTTGTCAATATGTATCCTTTCATATTTAAAAAAAAAAAAAGGTTAAAATGACATTTATTTGTGTACGTGATCGAGACTCTATCCATAAGTTGTCAACTTTTTTATGTTTCAGTATTCGGTCCAAAAATTCACTAATTTAGGGGTCCAATTTCACCGTCCACTTACAAAAGTTTTTTTTTTGAACTTGAGACTCAGAGAGGAGTATACTCTTAAATTTCAAGCTTACACCATTAGGTCAACTCCCTAGTGTTATCCATTTAATTGTGAACTATTTAAAAAAATTGATTATGTTCCTATTTCATAGCACTATAGTGACATATAATGACATATATAAGACTAATTATATTAGTGTATAATATGACCACACTAATTTATAGAGCTCTAACTTAATTATTTTAAAAAATTTACATCTCAAATATCATGTGAAACTTGTGGCATTATAAGATAGTCTTTTACAAATTATATATAATACTTATAAATTCTATATAAACACTTATAAATTATATAGCATAAATGTAAATTCTAATTTTAAAATCTTAAAACAAGCATATTTTTTAAGAGTTCATTTAAAACTACTCCGCAATAATATTATTAGTATTTAGTAATTCAAATATTTTATACTGGAGTATGTTAATATAATAATATCATAAGATACCAATTACTAGATGGAGTATTATTTTGGTTAGTTTATTTAACATCTATGAACAATGTTATTTATGTGTTCACGACAAATGTTCGTTTATAATTCACCAACGAAGTCATTTACTTGTTCATGAATGGAAATTTAAATATGTGGGAAGTGTTAATAATGGATTGAAGTCACAATTTCACTCTTCATATTTCACAATTTATTATATTATATGAATGGTTGAAACCGTATTATATTAAAAAATTATTAATGTCATATAATATTAAAAGCGATACGTATTAAAGATTCAGTTGGGTAGAACACGAAAAGTGAAACAGTGAAATCCAACTACAGTATTAATAATAATAGGGTCTGACTATTTACACCACCATTTCGGAGAGATGCACTCCCCTAACACTTTATTAATTTAATAATAGTGTAAAAGTCCCAAAATACCTTTTGAGTAATATTACACTACTAAATGCACCCCCACTGCTAACCGCACCCCCACTTCCATCTATAAACCCTAAACCTAATTTATGTCGCCGCTGTCGTTTTCGGTGGCCACCAAACAAAAAAAAAATTTAGAAATTCTCAAAAACTTTTTTTAAGATTTTAGACAAATCAGTGTCGACCAAATACACTCTCGTCGACAACCGTTTATCGATGAGAGTGTATTTGGTCGACCTAATAAGGTTGAAAAAAAAACGACATTGTAATGTCGACCAAATACACTCTCGTCGACAACCGTTTGTCGACGAAAGTGTAGTTGGTCGACATTACAGTGTCGAAAATATAAAAAAAAATTAAAAAAAAATTAAGGTCTTCTGCAAATGCAGAAATTAAACCCTAAAAAAGTGCCCAAAAAATCGGAGGCCATACCTGGTGCCCAAAAATCGGAGGCCGGTGGTTGGGAAGGGGGGCGGCCAAACGGGGATGGGGGCGGGGTGAATAAAAAAACGTAGAAGAAAAAAACGGGGGAGGGGAGGAAGGGATGGCAAAATGACTTGCCCTGGAGTCGCCCCTCCCAGAATGGGGCAAGTCAGCCCCGCCCCGCGCGCAGAGCAGGGCAGGCATGGGTTTACATATTTATTGCTCTGCCCTGCCCCGCCCCGCCCTGTACCGAATTTAAATATATATATATAAATATATAATAATTTAATTAAGTAAACTAAACCTAATTTATACCAATATTTATTTTAGTTTAGTTTAATGATGAATTTGAATGTTTAATTTATATAATTTTAAATAATTTATATACATATAAAATGAGATTTAGGGCAGGGCAGGGCATGGCGAGACTAAAAAATGCTGCCCCATATCAAGCGTGGGGCAGGGCAGGGCATAAAATGATGCCCCGTAGTAGATCATGGGGCAGGGCAGGGCGGATGCATATATGCGCGGGGCAGGTTTGGATATTGAGATACCCGCCCTGCTCTGCCCCGTTGCCATCCCTAGGAGGACGGGGATGCGACGACGTGGGCGGGGAGTGGGGGACGCGACGGCGGGGGCGGGGAGTGGGGGCTGCGACGGCGGGAGCAGCCGCTGGCAAGCGCCGAGGGTGCGCGTGGGGGAGGAGGAAGATGAAGATGAATTTAGGATTTGGGGGTGTTTGGTATTTATGACAATTAGGGGGTGTGCCAATTTTGTAGGAGTGTATAAATCGAGGGAGTGCATCTCTCGTAAATGGAGGTGCATATAGTCAAACACATAATAATAACCTGTAACTCTAATTGGGCTTGGCCTAGTAGAATAGTTCAATGGGCGCGGCTAAAGGCACCCAAGGATCATATGAGTACACCCACGCGATGAGGACACCCACAAAACGGATGAGGACACCCACGTGGAAATCTAAAAAATAACCCTCCATATCAAACCCTAATTAAATTCTTTACAACATTCCTTCATTTCTCACATTTTCACATGCACCCACCTCCCCCTCCTTCCCAATCGCCGTCGCCGCCCTTCTCCCTCCCCACTCACGCCGCCGTTGCCGCCGCCCTTCTCCCTCCCCACTCACGCCGCGCCGCCCACCTTCTCCCTCCCCACTCACGCCGCCGCCACCGCCCTTCTCCCTCCCACTCACACCGCCGCCCTTCTCCCTCCCCACTCACGCCGCGACACCCATCTTCTCCCTCCCCACTCATGCCGTGAAACCCGTCCGCACCGACGCCGCTCACGACGCCGTCCCCCACACCGCCCGTTCGCAGCGACGCCTCCACCATCAACGCTGCCCGTTCGCAGCGACGCCGTCCCCCACGCCGCCCGTTCGCATCGCCTCCTTCCTCGCCGTTTCAAGTAAGTTAAGGTTTCTGAAAATTAGGAAATTTAAATTTGTAAAAAAATTAGGGTTCTTTTGGATGTTTTGGGATTATTTTCGAACAATCTATGTTTGTTTTGGAAACAAATTCGAACAATCTGTATTTGTTTTGGAAAAAATTTCGATCATCTTGTTCGATTTTTTTTTCGAACAAATGTAAGTTGTTTTGAATATTTCTTCGAACATAATACATTTGTTCATTAAAAAATTTCGAACACATTGAGTTTTTTGGGTAAAATTTTTCGTACATCTTAACTTTGTTCGGTTAATATTTTCGAACATCTTAAGAATTTTTTTTTTATTATTTTTGTTGAGTTTTTGTGTTTTTGTTGAAGAATGGTAATTTTTGTGTTTTGGTGGAGGTGTTGATGATTCTGTTGTGAAATAGAACGGTGGGTGTACTCATCCGTCCTTTTTTTTAAAAAAGTGCAGAAGGGGTATAAACGTCACTTTGCATACCCCTTGTGTTAAAAAAAAATCCAGTGGGTGTACTCATAGGATCCTTGGGTGCCTTTAGCCGCGCCCTAGTTCAATACATGGACAGCAATGTCATTTCTGTTTGGCCCAGTTTAGTTGGAGAGAGAGATTTGAAAGAAAACTAATTCTAACAAAAATCACATCTTTGGTACTCCATATGAAGTATATTTAATAATATTAACAAACAAAATATTCAATGCAATGGAGTGTATTGCTATATTTTAATTTTAATGTTCAATTTATTTAATTTAATGTTTGACACAATATTTAATTTAATTCATTAAATTTTAATTTTAATTGTATGGATACAAGTCTTAATTGGGACATGAATGTTGTAGATATTGTTGATAAACTATGGGTTTAGAGTTTGAAAAACAAATCAAATGATGAAAATTCTCAAATTGTAGTATTATTTTAGGAAGTACACATATTTGACTTTTTTTATATATGAAACAAATACTCCGTATTTAATTATTTGTACTTTAAAATGATTTTGCCTCTCTTTAATTAAAGTCTTGAATATAATTACTACATTCTTCTTGCACTTTTAAAAGGTCTGCGAATTTAAAACTTAAAAAATCAGAATATTTTGCAAATTAATTTGGATCATAGAGAGAAAGATTAGTCAACTGAGCAGATGATATTCAATACATATAGTAGTTTAAATTTTTGGGGCTTGTGCGTTTTTTTCCATGCCATTTAATTTCCTTATTAAATGAAACTTATACCTAGTCCAAGTCCCAACATTGGAGGATGGAGTAACACACTACTATACATTAATTATTATTTGGAATTTTAGGCAAAATGTGAGTATAAAATTACGTCTTAAATTCATTGTCCTTCATTTCCCATATGTCATAATAGTATTGTATTTTTTGACCAGACTTAAATTTTCTTGCAAGTTGCAAGAGGAAGGCATATCTTAGCAAGAATTGAGATCATTTTTATACATTGATTATATATATATATATATATATATATATATATATATATATGTCGGTAATTACTTTATTTTATATGTAAATGTTAATATTTGGATATCGAGCAGATATCAAATAACTTGTGTATATATATTTGTGAATGTTATTAGAATTGTTTTCATTAATTGGGAAGAATGACAAAGTGTCATATACATACAAGTGGAAATGTAACTAATGTAACTAATCTTAATTGATTAATTAACTAACTAATTATGTTGACACCCCATGTTAGATGGATGGGGACAGGCTCGAAGCTTGAACCTAAAGAAGTCGAACAACGGGTGAGGAAGACACTTTGTAAAAATGTCCGCTATTTGTAGATTTGAGGGGACAAATTGAGTTGATAAGCGACCAGAGACGACTAGTTTCCAAACGAAGTGGTAGTCGATATCGATGTGCTTGGCTCGCTTATGTGCAACTGGATTTTGACTCAAGAAAATAGTACTTTTGTTGTCGCACAACAAGCAAGGAGGTACGGTGGGAAGAACTCGTAGTTCTCGAAGAAGAGAGGTGACCCAGATTAATTCAGAAGCAGCATATATAAGCCATTGCCCGGTATTCAGATTCGCGGCTTCATCTAGAGACAGTGGGTTGCTTTTTCGCACTCCAAGATATGAGATTTAGACCAAGAAAGATGGAGTATTCATATGTTGATCGGTGGGTATCTAGGCAACGAGCCCAATCAGCGTCCGAGTAGGTGAGAAGATGTGAGGGTCCCCGAGAGCAGTCCAAACCGTACAGAAGAGTACCCTTTACATGTCGAAGAATTCGCTTGACGGCCTGGAAGTGGTCGATGGTCGGACATGATTGGAATTGGCTAACAGTGTTGACGACGAAAGAGAGATTTGGTCGCGTAATGGTAAGATATTGAAGGGCTCCGACCAGCGAGCAGTATTTGGTGGAGTTAAGATACTGAGTGCCGACCAATCGAAGATGCTCGGTTGAGGAAAGAGGAGTAGCAACCGGCCTTAAGTCGAGAATGTAAGCGCGAAGAAGAATGTCGCGAGCATATTTGGACTGGCTGAGGAAGACACCAGACGAAGTGTAAGAAATCTCTAAGCCAAGAAAGTAGTTAAGCTTACCTAGGTCTTTGTCTGTATGCGAGATATTAGGTGAACAATAAACGTGTCATCATTGTCTGGATGATAATGTCATCTACGTAGACGGGTAGATAAAGGGTTATGTTCGCCTAATGAAGATAAAGAGAGATGTGTCAGATTTACTTTCAATAAAACTTAAATAGATAAGGAAAGTACTGAATCGAATAAACCAAGTCCGAGGAGCCTGTTTCAAACCGTAAATAACCTTATTAAGGCGACAGACATAATTTGGACAAGCAGGATCAGTGTAGTCAGGTGGTTGCTTTGCTCTGGTACCATGTGAATGCTATTAGAATTGTTTTCATTGATTGAGAAGAATGACAAAGTGTCATATATAAATGATATGGGGTTTTAGGGTGTTAGGGTTTAGGGGTTTAGCCGTTTAGGGTTTTGTGGTTTAGAGTTAACTAAATTAATGTAGTCATTACTTTTTAAATCATTATTTTTTATAACTTTAATTTTAATTTTTTATTATTAAAAAAATAAAATATATAAATGAATGATTTTTTTAGAGTAAAGTACAGTAAATAAATTAAACGTGTAATATTTAATAATTATGTAATATTTAATAATTATGTAATACTAAAAAACTAGTTAAAATTAGTTTTTAAAAAATCTTCAAATATTTTATTTTCTAATTTTATGGGTAAAGGTTGAAATATACGTGCAATTATATATTTTTCATATTTTAGATTAATTAAATAAGTTAATATGATAACTTGGATAATGTCAATTCATCATTTGGCTCATAATAGGTTATTAATGGGCACCATATCATTTCTCTCTCTCTATATGTATTATATATATATATATATATATATATATAATTGGAAATGTAACTAATCTTGATTGGTTAATTAACTAACTAATTGATTGGTTAATTAACTAACTAATTAACTAATTATGTTGACAATATTTATACCCATGCATGTGTAAGTTTAATTTGATTATATATATACACTATTGGTTTTATATGGAATCAGAAAGTGGGTTTCTTATAAAACTAACAAATGCATAAAATATTTGTATATGTTAAAGTGTACAAGTGATTTATGCATGTTGTTGGTTCCATAAAAATCCCTTCTGGTTCTATATCATTACTTTATATACTATAAATTAAAGTTGTTTGTCCAATTTTTTATTTTTTTTATTTATTTATGGAAGTTAAATACCCATCCCTTTTTTCCCCTCCCCATGACTCGAACCCAGGACCTAAGGCCTAGGTAGTGGTGCTCTAACCACTTGAGCTATCCCACTTACATCCAAAATGTTATCTATGTAATGACTATTAGTCCTTAATAAATTTTCAATTTTATTTCTTTCAACTAAAAATATTTTAAACATTTTAAATAATTTTTTTTTATTAATATTACCATTTTCTAGATATTCGAATGGAGGAAACTTGGTATAAGATCACTCAATTAACTCTTTTGGTTACATAATGGAATTGGATTACCTTAAGCTAGCTATTTGTTGTTGAGCTTTCATCCAATTTTGTTTGCCTTGAATATGTAATGTGGAAGCTTGTCATCACAAGTTTTCTCCAAAAGCAATTGAGCAATTGCATTTTATTTGTAATTTCGACTTTATGTTAGCATTATAAGAAAATTGATTTTTAATAACAAAATTATGTCATTATAGTTTTTCTTAAAAAATTTAATGATAAAAATAAAAAATTAAAGAGAGGATTTATCATTAAAAAGGAATTTTTATCATTAAAAAATTTACACTAGATAAATTATAATGAGAAGAATCTATCACTAGAAACTCAATTTTCTTATCATATCTATACATATTCTCTCCTATAATCAATGCTAATTGTATTCTTTGGGATTTTTTTAGTAGGTGAGATATTTATAGCACTTTTAGAAAGATTGATGTGATTAAGATGGAAATCAAGGTTTCATTTTGTTGGGAATTTTCTGTTTGTAAGTTGCCGCCTGTGATTGGGCAACTTCTTCTTTTTTTTTTTTTGTATTTGTACAATTTTAAAACTAATTTATTTCCAGATTTTTTTAATACAGATGGTAGTTTAGTTCACTAATTGTGTAGTTTTCTATTTCTCTCTTTACCCCCTTTTTTTTTCGCACATCTCAGTTCTCACTTCTCACCAACCAAAAAAAAGTACTCCATATACATTATACAGAGTACATATTAAAACTTGTGGTATGTCCCAAATATAAAGCCTTTTAGAGGGACCGATGGAGTATATTTTTAATAATTTTGCAAAGAACTATAATATTTTCCACATATTGCACATATATCCAAGATATATGGGAACTACTACTCTCTTCGTTTATAAATAAGTGACGTTTTGATATCATATATTTGTACACAATTAAATGACATTTTAACATTTTTTAATTGTACAAATTCTCTCAATTTTACCCTCATTTTACTTTAGAAAATATTCATAATATCTGACTTATTTTTATTAGTTATGATATCTCTTCCATTCTTATTTTTTTCTCACATGACAAGTCTTCTTTTCGTACAAAATTGTCAATAAATGAAGATATTTATAGGAAGTTAAAATTTTGGGATGTGTTAATTAAGAGAATCTCTTTTCATTAATTAAAGACACAAATTTGTCAATATATATATGTTCCTTCTTAATTTCAAAAAAGAAAAAAGAAAAAAACTAAAATGTTACTTATTTGGGAAGAGGAAATATTATATAGGAGTATTTAAATAATTTAAAGATGTGTATGCATTAGTCATTAGTACAAATGATTTAAAAATATTTATGCATTAATTATTAGTGTTATAATATTTTTATCACTTTCTAAACCGTATAAATAGTACGTTTTAAGACATCAATATATTGAAAGGTTAATCTCTTGTGTTTAGTGTGTATTCAATTTGGAATTTGAGTCAGCCCATTAGTAATTTAATTCACGAATTTATTAACAAATTAGAATAGAAGCCTAGAGGTGATAAGTCTCTTTATCAAACCTGAAGTCACGGGTTTTGGTATTTAATTTATATGGTATTTCTGAATTGATAAGAAAAAAAAAAATTAACTGAAAGGTTGGCTAGAAATTTCTCGTAAAAATACTAGATACTGTATGTCCAATCCATAGTGAGAATATATATTTTCATCTTTTTAAGAGTTGTATAAAGCGAAAATCTTATGTATAATTTTAAAATGGAGAAAGTATTAACACGCCACATATTACTATCTATTCGTAAAAACTTTTGTGATGGATGTAACCTTCATGCCACATAATGGCTGCATGTAGACTTTAAGAAAAAAAAGAATATGTGCTTTGAAATGAAGAGGGGAGACTTTTTCAAGAGAAACAAGTGAAATAAATAATTCAATTAAATCAAATATATACTATGGTTTAAGATAAAGTAACAATATCTACTCAAACACTTCCGTAAATATGTGTTGAATCATGAACATACAATGAATGTCTTCATTACCCACGATTTATTATGTCTACTTATAAAAGGATAGGCCGACACATCAAACAATAGATATTGCGATGAGAGTGAAAAGTTTTATTTGAAGAAATAAAAAATTGGAGTCAAGTTTTAATACGATATTGACAATTAATGTTTTTAATAGAAATTACATGTGTCTAAAGATAATTTTGTTTTAGTTATATAAAGATAATATATAAAATTAAACATTTTTCAAAACATATTACTACATTATAATGTAAAATAGGTTTTGAAAAATAAAGTTCATGTAAATATAATTTTTAGGAGACATGCTCTTTATTTTTTTTCATAGAATAAGTAAACGCTCAAAACAAAAAAGTCTATCTATATATTTTTTTAATAGAATGAGTAAATGCCTAAAAAAAAAAAATCAATCAAATATAGAAGAGTGGCGGTCTTCCTAATTCCTATGTAAACTTGTACTAACGTCAATACCGTTTACCTTTCTTGCTATTTTAATTTTATTTTTTTCGAAACAATTTTAATATGCGTTAGGTACATAATTTGAACCCTTCTTATGTTGTTTTAATGAAAAAAGCTTGCGATATTTATAGAATAGGGTACGTGCTACTTATTGAAACATGCTTTTATTACCTACTAAAAAAATGTTGGCACCACTTATTAAAAAATGCTAGTATTTCGTATTAAAATGTGCTAGTATTACTAACTAAAAAGTGTGTATATTATTTACTGAAAAATATTAATTTTATTTTACCGATATACCAAAAATCCTCATTTTTTGTAAATATTTTGTAGGCACATTAAAAATCATATAACTAGTTTCATTTTACAAGGATGGTCCCAAGATAATAACATCTTGAGTAATAATTAAAATACAGTTACATTAATCACGATTTAACTTCTTCTGCCACTCCATGTAACTCTATATCTTTTTTTCTGCTTTAGATATATTTTCTTCATTAACAAAATCATCTATTTTAGATTTATAAAGTATATGGATTTTTATTTTGCTTTAGAAAAAATCAGGGAGCTAGTTTTGGGTTATTAAAAATCATTATTTTTAGGTTATTGTGAACATAGGTTAATATGTTTTCTTACTAAAAGATAAGTATTTTCTTATATAGTAATTCTAATTGGGCTAGTCTTATGTGAAATATTGCATACATTAACATACATTTCATTCCATTCCAATTAAGCAAGTCAAAACCCTAAGTTCAAAAGTCAAATTAAGTTAATTTTAAAAAATTTGCGGGTCATAAGTCTGGATCCGGGTTGCCCGGCCAAAAAATTCGCGGGTTACAAACAGGTGGTTTACTACATGACCAAAATATTGTTACTACAAGGCCAAAATATTACCACTACAAGGTCAAAAATTTAATACTACATGTCAAAACATTCTGACAAATTCACAAAAAAATTAAGTCTCCATAATATTTTTGAACATGTAGTAATACACTTTTGACCTTGTAGTGATAAAATTTTAGTCTTGTAGTAACATTGTTTTAGTCATGTAGTAACCGAATAAGTCAAAATTATTTTAGTAATTTTGCCAAAAAAAAAAAAGTGTTCAGAATATTTTTGGACTTTGAGTAATACACTTTTGACCTTGTAGTGACAAAATTTAGTTCTTGTAGTAACATAGTTTTGGTCATATACTAAAATAATATTTTAGAGTGAAAATAAATATTATAATTTATAAGGTTGACCCGCTTTGACCCGCGTTGATCAACGAATTTTGACATAATTTATCTTAATTAGTCATATTTCATGTATGTAATATTGCATATAAGTTTTTGTGATTCTAATTCTGAATCTTCTCTTTCTGTATATCACTTCAAATTCTTTCCATTTGCATTTTCTCATTTTACAAGAATTTCACATTGTTTTCTTTCTGTTTCTTTTTTTCTCTCTCATCTCTCTTTTAACTGTCTTATCTACTTATCCTTTTTGTCCATCAAAATTTTTCATATTTATTTTTCTTAGTTTCTCCTCTTATTCTTCATTTCTATTAATTTTATTTATCAATTACTAAATTTTATTGTAAATTTAACATACATTTGAAAAAAATTGAATACTAAATTAAATTTTGTTGGGCTTGGGCTTGTGCTAAAATAAAAGGAGTTTTTTAAAGGTGTTTTTGTCCCACATCGGATGTGAGGAAAGAAGGGAGGACTTCCTAATCCTATATAAGGAGTCCTTAGGTCTTTGTTACAAGTGCACCAATCAATACACTTTAGTCTTGTATTTGATTCTAGTTTAAAGTCCTTTCTTATATTCTCTTGTAATAGAGTCTCGTGAGAGAAAGGTGAGAGTCATTGTAGACTTGAAAGAGTGTAGGAGGGTTGAGTGTCAAAAGAGAGGAATTCTGTGTGATTGTAAAAATTTATCATATAGTGATCTCTTTGGTGGGTCGTGGTTTTTCTCCGGTTTTGGAGTTTCCACGTTAAATTCTTGTGTTGTTGATTGTGTTATCTCTCCATTTTATTTCTTGTTTATTTTTTGTCTGCCCTTGGGGGAATTAATTTCCCAACAAGTGGTATCAGAGCCCGGGTTTAGTCTCTATTTATTCTTAGTATGCTCTGTGGTTGCAGCGTAGTCTGATCTTCCACATCAGAAAAGATTTTTTAGAGAGGTTCGGGGGTCTCTTTTGAGACGGTTGTTTAAGGGCGGAGAAACGGTATGTCAAATACTTTGAGGCAATGAAGTATGACATGGAGAAATTTGATGGAAGAATCAGTTTTAGCTTGTGGCAAGTGCAAGGTAAGGATATGATGATACAATCTGGTGTACACAAGGTGAAGTTAATCAAGGTGGAGCGGTGGCGGCAAATGGCTCCGAAAAAGTTGCTAACGTTGTGATAGTACCTCTGATTGAGGAAATGAACATCCTTATGGCATGTCCAACTGTCATGAAAAAGGATGTGATGACGTTAGCTGGACCACATGTGCATTGGTTTGGCAAGGATGCAAGGTGTGTGGTGAACGATGTCGATGGTTGAAGGACTTCTAGGAATGCCAAACGTTAGAAGTTGCACCATAAATTTCAGCAGGTATTTTTCGACATGTGCCGAAGGAAATTCTTAGAATGGGTGATTCTAAGTGTTCTACTCATATGGTGGAGTAGGTGTTCTCTGTTTTGAGAATGTTGGTTCTTTGGTTTAAGAATTATGATTGTCGGTGAAGACAATGGAGCTTTCTTTTATTTTATCAAGGTGGAGTTTGTTGGACTTGTGCTAAAATAAAAGGAGGTCGAAGGAAATTCTTAGAATGTGTGATTCTAAGTGTTCTACTCATACGGTGGAGTAGGTGTTCTCTGTTTTGAGAATGTTGATTCTTTGGTTTAAAGAATCATGTTTGTCGGTGAAGACAATGGAGCTTTCTTTTATTTTATCAAGGTGGAGTTTGTTGGGCTTGGGCTTGTGCTAAAATAAAAGGAGTTTTTTAAAGGTGTTTTTGTCCCACATCGGATGTGAGGAAAGAAGGGAGGACTTCCTAATCCTATATAAGGAGTCCTTAGGTCTTTGTTACAGGTGCATCAATCAATACACTTTAGTCTTGTATTTGATTCTAGTTTAAAGTCCTTTCTTATATTCTTTTGTAATAGAGTCTCGTGAGAGAAAGGTGAGAGTCATTGTAGACTTGAAAGAGTGTAGGAGGGTTGAGTGTCAAAAGAGAGGAATTCTGTGTGATTGTAAAAATTTATCATATAGTGATCTCTTCGGTGGGTCGTGGTTTTTCTCCGGTTTTGAAGTTTCCACGTTAAATTCCCGGTTTTGGAGTTTCCAAGTTAAATTCTTGTGTTGTTGATTGTGTTATCTCTCCATTTTATTTCTTGTTTATTTTTTGTCTGCCCTTGGGGGAATTAATTTCCAAACAAATTTATATATAAATAAATATTTAATTATATTTCAAAATAATAATATATAAAATTATCTAGTCGTACTAGCACTTTTCAGTTTTCACTCCCCATAAGATTTTCAATCAGGCCGAGCGCGCGACCCGCGAGATCTTGCAATTGGATTGGCCTATAGTGTATTTGAGAGTTTTTTTCAACATATTTTATTTTCGTAAAAAACACACATCTACACTCAAGTAGTTAATATATCTCGCGCGCTTTTGGCATACCTAGCCAAGGGAACTTAAATAACTCATTCTGGCCTTTCTATTTAATTTTCAATATTTCGATTATTGTTGAATGGTTATGGACAAATAATATTCTGTAGTGTTGCAAGCTTAAATAACCAGATTAATTTCAAATATACAAAGTGGTAAATAAATTATAAGTATATGATAACTCCAGTATTAATTTCAATGATGTACGCGTCTTAAAACCTAAATAATTAGGTTTTTATTTAATTAATAAGGCCTTTTCCATGATGTACTTAAAGGTTTTTCAAACATAATTTTCTTCTTCAAGTGGATTGGAACTGCAGATACGTGACATCCTTGTGTAGAATTAATGTTGTTCCAATCTTTGTCCATTGTTGTCATGAAAGAGATTAACAACTTCAACGACTTTAGTTAATATTGCAGCAATAAATTATAAATATTGATATACAGTGCGATTTTAAAAAAATATTGCTTTTTTTTTTTATTGTACATTTAAGATAATATTTTTTCACTACAAAAAAAGGACGTTTTGGAGACGGATTTACCGACGGATTTTCCGTCGGCCGCCGAGGTTACCGACGGAAATACCGACGAAAAGTCGGCCGTCCCCTTTCTCGGCGTCAGCATTTTTTGCCGACGGATTTTTGAATTCCGTCGGCATTTCCCGACGGAAATACCGAGGGAAAATGCCGACGGAAAATACCGAGGGAAAAATGCCGACGGAATGTCCGTCGGTATTCCGGACAACCCGTTTAACAAACCAGGTCAACATTCCGTCGGTAATTCCGTCGGAAACAGTGAATTAAATAATTATAAAAGAAATTAGAATAAATTAAAATAATTATAAAGGAAATGAATTAAATAATTAAATGCCGACGGATATTCCGTCGGTATTATACTGACGGATATTCCGTCGGCATTATACCGACGGAATATCCGTCGGCATTATGCTGACGGAATATCCGTCGTCATTTGACCGACGGAATATCCGTCGGCATATCCGTCGGTAACACAAAATCTGAATGAAAAAAAATAATTCCGAAATTAACATACCGACGGAATATCCGTCAGTAAAACAAAATATTAATAAAAAAAATATGCGTGGCCGGGGAGGCCCCGACCAAAATTTCATTTTCCGACCAGAATTACATTTTCGGAGAGGTTGGGAATGTGAAGAAATTTCGTAAAAAATGTCAAAAATGTCATTATGTAAAAATTAAAATATTATGTAATGAAACAATAATATTACATGAAATATTATGTTGGGAATGTGAAGAAATTGGCATTGTTTTTAACAAATCAAATTAATTAGTAGCTTACTTGATCATTATCATCATCATCTAATACGTACTTCCAAAAATTGACGGTGGCTTCGTCTTCTTCCAGTCTCCGGCGAAGGGCGGCGACTTCGTCTACTTCAAGGAAACAACCAAAAAATTAAAAAAAAATCGATGTTGAAGTTCAAAAATTTTCAATCTAAACTCAAAATCACTTACGTAGGAGTCGGCCAACTTATTAAAACGCCGGAGGAGCACAGATTGGGCGGCGGCCATGCTTCACGTTGGAGAGAAATCGTCGCGGAAGATTGGTGGAGAGAAATCGGCGCGGGAATAGGGCCGGTGAGGTCGCCGAAAAGTTGGTTGGAGAAGAGGATCGAGTAGGGATCGTAAAGAGGAAAGTTTGGAAAGAGTGAAAGAAAATCCTAGGTTGAGTTATATATAAGGATTTATTTTCTGTCGGCATGTTCAAATACCGACGGATATGCCGTCAGTATTTTTCAAAAAGTAAATACCGACGGATATTCCGTCGGTATTTTTCAAAAAAGTAAATACCGACGGATAATCCGTCCGTCGGTATTTTTTGCGATTTTTTTTTTTTTTTTAAATAATTCAATTTTTACCTAATAAATTACCAAAACCCTAAACCCTACTATATACTAGACCAACTAATTCATTTCTTCCACATATATTAATATACATATTAGTTGTGACTTATATTTATAGTAAATTAAATTTTTATAATTTGTACCTAAATGATAAATAATTAATTAACTTTTATAAAATGTGGAAGAAAGTTAATTCCGTCAGCATTTTGACGATTTTTTTTATTTTTTTTTGAAATAATTCAATTTTTTCTATATACTATATACTAGACCTAATAAATTACCAAAACCCTAAACCCTACTATATGCTAGACCTACTAATTCATTTCTTCCACATATATTAATATATATATTAGTTGTGACTTATATTTATAGTAAATTAAATTTTTATAATTTGTACCTAAATGATAAATAATTAATTAACTTTTATAAAATAGGAAATAAATACATTACATTAATTGAATTAATTTTCATATTCATCGTCTTCATCCTCCTCTTCGTCCTTATCCTCCTCCTCCTCATCATCATCTTCCTCATCCTCCTCCTCCTCCTCCTCCTCATCTTCTTCATTCTCCTCTTCATCCTCATCTTCATTCTCCTCTTCATCCTCTTCTTCATCCCCCTCCTCTTCACCTTCAATTTCGATTAATTGGGGATTTGCAGCCGTCAAGGGTACAGAAAGATTGAAATCTCCCGTAAAGACTTCAGTTGGAGTCTCTATTTGTTCTGCTTGAAATGGAGATTCATCTTCAGTATTTTTGTCCTTTTTAGGGACTTCTACCATTGACCTTGCATTTACTTTGCAAACAGCGTGCCATTCATAACCACGTGGATTTCCCGGATATGTGCAGTAGTATACTTGAGATACTTGATGGGCAAATACAAATGGATCATCCCCAACATACGCCATTTTCGAACTAACATCAACGAGCTTGTACTCCGGGTGAATTCTTGTTCCTAGATGGCCTGAATCAAACCAATGACACTTGAACAACACTACAGTCTTTGTTGGATATCCTGGATATTCTACTTCGACGACTTCCCGTAACACCCCAAAGTAATCACTTGCATTTGCATTGTAATTCGCACTGCTAACGCAGACGCCACTGTTGGTAGTTGCCTTTGTCGATGCATACCCAGACGTATGAAATCTGTAGCCCTTCACAATATAACCGTTGTAAGTCTTTACACGACGTAGTGGTCCCTTGCTGAGATCTCGTAAGAATCGACTGTCTAGAGCGTTATCCCGTCCCTATACGACTCAATTTAAAATTAATTAAAATAAATATTAATTTATTTACGTAAAACATAATTAATTAAATGGTACTCACATAACGTTCGAACCATCGGGAAAATTCACGTTGAATACGAGCATCTATATATGCATCTGAGATGTTTGGTTCTACTCGTCGTAGTTCTTGAGTGTACATCCTAATTCACAACATTCAAAAACTTGGTTAATATTAAATGACATAAATGAAGTGGTATTTAAATAGACGATTTATATATGAAATACTTACTCAATGTATGGCTGAACTTCATCACAATTCAACAACACATACGTTTGTGCTATTTCCGCCTCCGAGTTCGTCTCCCAATATCGTTCAGTGGGTTTTCCTATTGGCCGTCCCTTAGCCTTAGACTTGAATATGGAGAGCAGTCCATCGACCTCTTCACTGATATCGTCAGCGGATGTACCACCGAAGTTACGTGGAGCACTTCTTAACTTTGTGTTGACGTGGTCTTCAAAGTAATAAGAACAAAACATGCCAACCTCTTCATTCAAATAAGCATTCACAATCGATGCTTCAACGTTTGCCTTTTGTTTAGCATTGCGTTTCAAGTTGTGGAGATACCTGATATACACACACACATATATATATATATATATATATAAAACTTATACGAATGCATGTGTAATTGTAATGAAATAAAAAAAGTAAGATTTTACCTTTCAAATGGGTACATCCACCTGTATTGCACCGGACCACAAATTCTCGCTTCATACGCTAAGTGAACGGGTAAGTGTTCCATCGAGTTAAAGAAGCTAGGTGGAAAAATTTGTTCCAACTTACACAAAATCACTGGAATGTCTTCATCTAAACGAATCATATCATCGATCGTGATCGTTGTAGCCGTTAAATCTCTAAAAAATAGACTTAATTAAGTGATAGTCATCCACACATTGAGAGGAAGAAGTTCTCGGAACGCAATCGGTATCAAGCGTTGCATAAATACATGACAATCATGACTCTTCATCCTTGCAACCTTACCCGTTGTTGTGTCTACGCATCGACTCAAGTTCGACACGTAGCCGTCCGGAAAGTTCAACTCCTTTATCCACCTACACAATCTTTGTTTTTGTGGCTTATCCAGTGTGTAGCTAGCCTTTGAAAATTTACCTGTACGCTCATCCTTTTTCAACTCTGGACGGCGACAAAGAGTGTCCAAATCCTCCCGAGACTTTGGAGTGTCTTTCGTCTTGCCTTCCGTGTTCATGATTGTGTGGAACACATTGTCAAACACATTCTTTTCAATGTGCATCACATCCAAATTGTGTCGTATCAATAGTGAACTCCAGTATGGTAAGTCCCAAAAAATACTCATTTTGTTCCAACCACCCTCAATTCCTCTGTTGTGTTCCGCTGCATTTTCCTCAGTACTTTTTTTCAACCCCGTCACTTGAACCTCATATAACAACCTACGTCCTGTACGGAGAGTAAATTATAAGTGACACTAAAAGCAATAGATAAATATACGTTTAGTACTCGATTATTAAATAAATGTATAAAATACCATCTCGTAGTGGAGGTCGATTGTTTGTGACTGCTCTGTTTTTTACGAAGTTCTTCTTATTTCTTCGAAACGGGTGGCCTTGAGGTAAGAACCTACGGTGATTATCGAACCATGAAACTTTTCTTCTCACCGGGAGACTGAAAGCTTCAGAATTCTCCATACAATACGGACATGCTTTCTTTCCGGCCGTACTCCACCCGGACAACATACCATATGCAGGAAAGTCGCTAATGGTCCATAAAAGAGCAGCACGCATCGTGAAGTTCTGCTTTCTAAAAACATCGTATGTTTGGACTCCATTCTCCCATAAGAAGATCAAGCCTTTTATAAGAGGTTGGAGATAAACATCCAGTTTGTCCTTTGGATTCGTTGGTCCAGGCACCAATACATTCAGAAACATTGTTTGAGGTTTCATGCACATCCACGGAGGAAGATTATATGGAGTCAGTATCACCGGCCACAAAGAATACTGCTTCCCATGCATCCCAAACGGTGCAAAACCATCAGTACACAAACCTAATCTCACATTTCTCGGTTCACAACCAAAATTTGGAAACACGTTGTCAAGATGTTTCCAGGCCTCTGAGTCTGCCGGATGTCGCATCTCCCTCGACTCAGCCGAAGAGGAATCTGTAGCATGCCACGTCATGTGTTGTGCAGTGGCACTTGATTGATATAATCTCATCAAACGGGGAATGATAGGAAGGTAGTACATCTTCTTATATGGCACTTTCTTCTTTGTCTTCTTCGATTGACCACCAGGTCCCTTTCGACGTGCCTCTTTGTACCGGGGATGGCCACACAATCTACACATATTCAGACTGCTATCTTCGTCACCCCAATATAACATGCAACCATTCACACAACAATCAATCTTCTCAACCGGCAAACCAACATTCTTCAACATTTGTTTGCTTTGATGAAACGTCGTAGGCACCTTATTATTTTGAGGACAAATTTCACTGCATAACTGTGTCACTTGCTCATATGCCCTGTTAGAAAGCTTGTTCTCGGTCTTAATGTTCATGAGTCGTGCATTAAATGACAACTGTGAGTGGGATTCACAACCCGGATATAAATCTTCTTCGACTAATTTGAGCATCTCATAAAACCGAAATGCCTCATTCGTCGGCTCCTCTTCCATGTTTGAAAACCCAGCTTCCCTGATCATTGTTTGATACATATTCGGTTCTTCATCCCCAAACTGTTGTTCTTCGTCCCCAAACTGTTGTTCTTCGTCCCCAAACTGTTGTTCTTCGTCCCCAAAGTGTTGTTCTTCGTCCCCAAACTGTTGTTCTTCGTCCCCAAACCGTTGTTCTACCTCGTTACTAGTGCCAACATGATCGAAATTTGCTTCTTGTTGATAGATTCCAACAGTGTAATAGTAAAACACTTCATCAAATCTATAAGGCCAACGTGTTTCGCCATGACTAGTCCAATTATAATAATTATCAACGAAACCATTCTTCACAATATGTACTAGGACGTCATCAATCTCTTTATATTGCTTATTCTGACATTTCTTAGCATTACACGGACACCTAATGCAATTTCCACTCATGTAATATGGCTGGCTTTTTGCAAATTCAACAAATAACACGAGTTCATTATAAAATTCCACATTCACATTTCCTCTAATCATTCTAGGAGTACAATACATCCAACGACGGTCAGGCAAATCCATCTGCTAAACATTTAAGTGGAGCAACACATTACTAACGGCTACTCTTATAATAAATTCACGCAAAACTTATGATATATATAAAACATGTAATTACATTATATTGAATTTTATATATACAGTAAATTAAAAATGGTAGAAAATGTACCGTAATTTGATGTTTCTGAATACTCGAGCATGAGCATAAAAAATTTCGCAGTATAAAGTTTTGGTGTAAATTTGCAATACGAAAGTGAAGTGGAAAAAAAATTAGGCAGTAGTAAGTTTTGGGGAATATTTCCCGACGGAAATGCCGACGGACCTATCTTTCCGTCGGCATTTTGCCCGCCCAAATATCCGTCGGCAAAGATAAATGCCGACGGATTATCCGTCGGCATTTATCAAATGGTGAATTCCGACGGAAAGTGAATTCCGTCGGCATTTCACCCGCCCAAATTTCCGTCGGCATAGATAAATGCCGACGGAATATCCGTCAGTATGTACCAAATTGTGAATACCGACGGAAAATATATTCCGTCGGCATATTGGCCGTTTTTTTTTTTATTATTATTTAATTCAATTTTTTGTATATATAGCAACACAAAGCTCACACACACCATATTCGATTTTTTCTATTTTTTGCAAAGAAATATCATGTCTTCTTCATCTTCTATTCGATTTCAGCAAGGCCTTGTTTGTTATTGTGGAAAGGCATGTCGTACATATGCTTCTAAACAACCTAGAAGTAAAGGGATGATATTTCATAATTGTCCTGACTCCCAAAGTGATGGTGGTGGATGTGGTTTCTTTGTATGGGCTGATACTCTAGAAAAGTGTGTTGTTGACAAGAATCAAGGATCTAATCAAAGTGACCAAGAAACTGAAGAGATGAAGAAAATGACTCAAGAGATGAAGAAATTGGTTACAGAGATCAAGAATTTGGCTGAAGAAATCAAGGATTTAATCAAAGTGAACAAAATCATTTTGATTGTGCTAGTTGTCATGGTTGCATCTACCACCTTCAAGTGGTTTGGTTAAATATATGTATAATGCACTCTATATGAGGCTATTTTGTACTAAAATTCACTTCCACCTTCAAGTGGTTTAAATCTATCTAGAATGCACTCTAAATGAGATTATTTTGTACTCAATGAAACAAATGAATGCACCCTATTTTCATCTATACACCAACAAACTACACAAATAAACTGCAATATATAGTTCAACATATATTTCAACATAAAGATAAATATATACATAAAGATAAATAAGTTCAACAGAAAAGTAAATAAGTTCAACAGAAAATTAAATAAGTTCAACAGAAAAATAAATTAGTTCAACACAAAATTAAATTGTTCAACCAGGAAAGTTGCCAGTATAATCGTTAAAAAATCGGTCCATATCCTCATTCAAGTTGACCTCGTCACCATCGGTCTGACCTGCATCTTGACCTGCAGCTTGATCTGGAGCTGGAGCTGGCGGTGCTTACCCCATCGTCTGTTGATAAATGGCCTCGATCTGCTCAGCAGACATCCCCAACGTCCGACCCGCATTGGCACTCCAGAGGCGGAAGTAGTTCTCGAACGTTGCCATGACGTTCGGATCCGGGACGGCAGTGGAGGATACGGACGGCTGCGATGCACTCCGGGCCGACCGACCACTTGGTGTCCTCACGGCGTTGCTCATCCCACCAAGGCCAAGGACCCTTCCCTTGGAGGTCGGGGCAACGTCAAGGTAAAGCTGGTCCACGTCAACAACCGGAGGGGTGCCGCTGCTTCCGGATTCAGCAGTAGTCGCGGCTTGCGTCTCGGCCTCTTGAATCCTCTGTCGGACGCTCAACTACATCATTAAAAAATTAAAATTAATTTAATTATCTATATATATATATATATATATATAATGTAATTAATACATAAATTTAATTAAACTTACGTGGAGGTCAGTAGTGCGCCCGTAGGTGGACGTCTGTGTATCGGCATTAAACGGATGAAGAAGACTCATCCGATCCAAGTGGGTGTGGGGACGTCCAGTCTCCCGCTCCTATTACGTATCAAATAAACATATACAAATTAATTTAGATAACTAATATAAAATAATTAACTATAATTATTTAATTTTTAAAAATTAAATAAAACTTACGAGAGCAAGTGATTGCTCGAGGACGGACCGAGCTCCCCCCCGATGCACTGCCATCCCGCCTCCAACGTCGGTTCTGCGGTTGGCCCGAGCTTTCTCACACTTCTCTTGGTAAGCCGGGTCCAACCACTTCTCAACCAACGACTCCCACAGGTCAACATCATCCTCCTTCCCCAGAACAAGATTTTTATCTTCATCACGCCAGGCCGTTCTCCAGTCGTACATCATGTTCGAGTACCGAGTAGAACAAAGACCGTACCACTTATCGTAAATAGCGTCGTCCGAGTAGATCGACGTATCCCAACGTGCCTTTTTCTATACAAATATTCAACATATTTATCAAATAATATGTATAATTAGTTATTTAATAAACTTTAATTATTGTAATTATATACCTGGAACTCCTCGAAATATTCATCCTTTTTAGATTGTGGCACCATCGACCAAGTGATAGCACCCTTAGAAATCTTACACGCCTTAAATGATCGTGCGCAGATCCTGGACACCTCATTACCGGGCATCAACCTGTAAAATTATTAACAAATTTATAAACTAACACATTATAAATAAATAAATAAATAAAGTTAATCGTTATTGAATACTGTTAAACATTAGAATTATTGACTTACCTTCCTGAAACGATATCAACGGGTTGCCTTGTGTCTCGAACAGGATGCTGACGAGAAGAGGATGACGAACCAACCGACATCGTAGTCGGCGGCGGCGGCGACAGTGCCACAGGAGGAGGAGGAGGAGCCGTCACAGGTACTGATTGACCCCGAGCCCTCCTTGCACGTGACCCAGATGGCCTACGTGAACCAGAACCCGGATTCGGTACTTGTTCACTCATCTGTTTCAATCAATAAAAAATACATAATTTTACTAATTATCAATTTAATGAACATATTGCTAATTTAAAAATTTTACAAATATAACATATTCCTAATTTAATCAATTACTAATTTAATCAACATATTCCTAATTTAAATCAAAACAATATATATATAACCTAATTACAACGTGATACCACCGTCGAACCATCTAATTAACTAATAATTTAAACAATTGATTGAAACATGCATCACCTAAATTAAAAATATTTCTAAATTAACATATTCCTAAATTAACAAATCTAAACATAATTAAAATAATACTTTTCTAATTGGAGTTTTCTAATTATCAATTTAATGAACATATTCCTAATTTAAATTTTTTACTAATATAGCATATTCCTAATTTAATTAACATATTCCTAATTTAATCAACAATAACCTAATTTAATTATTATTTTTCTACCTAACTTAATCAATAATAAAAAATTGAACATATATATTCCTAAATTAACAAACCTAAAACTAATTAAAATAATAATTTTCTAATTGGGTCAATAATTATCAATTTAATGAACATATTCCTAATTTAAAATTTTTACTAATATAGCGTATTCCTAATTTAATCAACATATTCCTAATTACAACGTGATCCAACGGTCGAACCACTATATCTAAACTAATTTAAACAATTGATTGAAACATGCACTACCTACATTAAAAATATTCTATATCAAAATTACACCATTAAATTAAACTAGTAATTAACTATATAACAATTGATTAATGTATACATATAACAATTAAGTAGTAAATTAACCTTAAAAAACAACTCTATCAAAATTATTCTTAATCAACAAATTAAATTAACTAACATACATACTAACATGATCATAATATTTTAACAACTAACTAAATCAATATAACATGCAAATCAACATTAAATTATTCATATTTACATATATTCATGCATAAACATATATAAGTATTAAAACTAAGTAATAGAACTAATTAAGAAAACGTACCGTATCAATGTAATCGGAGAAATTTGCTTCAATAGCCTCGTCCTCGTCTTCGTCTTCCCCACCGAATCCTCGCTCACGCACTCCCCTTTTTTTTTTTTCGCCAAACATTCTGATATCAGGCCCTTATATAAAAAAAAAAAAAATGCCGACGGATATTCCGTCGGCATTTCCCTCGCTAACCGCCCTATATTTATGGTAACCGTTACCTTTTTGGAAAACGAGGCGGTGCGGATTCAACGTGTTAGATGCCGACGAATTATCCGTCGGCATACGCTTTTCAAAATATCCGTCGGCATTTTCCCTCGGTAAATGCCGACGGAACGGAAATCCGTCAGCATTTCCCTCGGTAAATGCTGACGGAACCGAAATCCGTCAGCATTTATGTTGACTTTCCAATCCGTCGGCATTCCGTCAGCATATCCGTCGGCATTTGTCCGTCCCTATAGCTCGCGTTTTTTGTAGTGTTTGAAAGGATTCTGAAGCTGGAAGGTTCTAGAATTCTTATTCGAATTTTGAATTTCAAACTCGTCTGCCAAGTTCATCGAATCTGGACGTTTCGTGGGCTTCAAGACTGTTGACTGTCACGATTTTTGCCCACTATCTTCATGGGCTGAGCCACACAACCTCCGAGTGAGGGTATCCTATATATATATATCAGATTATCAGGTATCTCCTTTATTAATCACAAAGATTTTCACAGATCCTTCTTAACTTATATTTTTGTACCTTTTTGTTCAGTTTTCAGAAAATTCTCAATATCTTCGTTGTTACTCGGTTGCAGTGGTGTTACTGCTTTAGAATTGTTAAGTCGTTTATACCTTTGGAGACATTACGTCAATCCTGCAAGCACTAGTTAGGACGTATTTATCTTGCGGAAAAAAGTTTTACCTTGACTTAACTTTTGATCTATTTATTCGTAAAAACATTGCAGTTTACCCTAGCTGGATCTAACAAATATTAAATCTTTCACAGATATTGTAATAAATAATTAAATTGTACTCCGTCCATTTCACAAAGTTTGTTGCATTTCTCATTTTGTATATAATTAAGAAACATATTTTCTTAACACATTTACTTATTAATTTTTCTATTTTTCTTCTCATTTTCCTTTTCTTTTCCTACCTTCTTTTTTCACTCTTCCTCTAACCTTTCTATTATTAATATATTTTCAAAAAAATAGATATTAATAGGAGTAGTTCGGAAAGATCATTGATAAAAATAGAAAAAACAATAAATTTTTTAAAATAAAATCAAATGTGACAAATTTTATGAAATAAAGAGAGTATTATACCCCAATTATATTTATTTTAGAAGGTTTGTAAAATGTTCGATTACTTGGTAAAATAGTTACACCAAGTCGAGGTTGAGATATTGCTCAAATTAAATGATTCACCAACCATCATACTAATTTATTACGTAGGGCTTCAACTTTATTATATAGTACTGTACAATTTATTTATTTATTTGATACGGAGTATTATAGAAGCTACCGCTCATACTGCTAGAATGGGTAATTTTTTGGTTTCAATTGAATGAAGATATAATTCTTTATAAGCATTGTATTCTCTTTTATGTTGTTCACTTTATTTCCTAGAGTTAGGGTTAAGGAGGTCTTTGTTTATTTTTACAAGAACTTACGTTTTTTTTTTTTTACTACTGATGTGACGACAACAACAATTCATTCTTTCTGTTGCAACTAAGATCTTGCGGTTACATTATTTATTTCATTAGAGAACTTCTAAAGAATTTTGAAATGATGAAAAACAATTGGTTGAAGAGTGAATGTATGTTAAAAACACATTGAAAGTAATTGACATGGTTCGAAAAAGTTACATATATCATTTTTGAGTATTAGATTATTAAGCCGATATATTTTCTTTTGTTGTAATTGTCCATGTTGTCTAAAGTATTACGACATTGGTAAATGGTAATAACATCGAATTTGTGTTTTCTTCTAACGAATAACATTTTATGATCTTGCGTTGTCTTTAATGCCGTTGATCATAAGTTGACGATCTAAAAGCTTCTCATTAACCTGAAAGAATTTGAGGTTCATGAATAACGTGAAAAGTTCTAGATCAAGCGGTTGCATATTGCAATATGGAGAAAAAATTTATTTCTATTTTGCAGTAATGTTGCAGAGATTATGAGAGGTTGTCTTAGTATTTTCCAGATCCTTCTACTAGGATTTATGGTTGAAGACTAAGTACATTAATTGTCTACAAATAGAGATAAAGGATTTCAACAAAAGGTAAGAAATAATCGAGTGTTATCTATTTGAGTGTTGATCATACTTAAATCACTATTTCATTGTGTACGTTACTCCAATATTTCAAGTAACATAAACTTTATTTGAGTTAGTATTGTGTGCACCTGGGTGCACCAGCATTTAAGTTGACCATTGACTTTTTTTTGATGATGTTACATTTTTTAATTGTAGTGACTTGCACTTTTCAATGACTTACACTTTTGATAACACACACTTTTCAATTGTTAGACTGTATATAATATTTTTATTTATAGTGACTTACAGTTTTTCGTAATATTATGTTGCACTTTTTAGTTATATTGACTTACACTTTTTGTAATATTGTGTTGCACTTTTCAGTTATACTGATTTACACTTTTTAGTAATATTGTATTGCACTTTTCAGTTATATTGACTTACACTTTTTAGTTATATTGTATTGCACATTTTAGTTATATTGACTTACAATTTTTATTAATATTGTGTTGCACTTTTCATTTGACTTATAATTTTATTAATATTGTGTGAAAAAAGGAAAAAAAAAAAGCCTTTTTACAATTATTTAGATAAACTGATTTGAGAATATATTTTACCGTTAGTCTTGTTGATTGAACAAACACAATGCGTGATTTTATGCACACTTTGACCGACATGAAGAATAAAAAAATAAAATAAAGTGATGTGTAAGGTAAAATAAAGGAGGGGTAATATTGGTAATTCATTAATTAAAGTGAGGAAGATTTGATTAAAGGAAAGGGAAGGAAATGTAAAATAAAGGAGGAGTATTATTGGTAAAAATAATGTGAGTTGTTTACTTTTTTTAGAGTGTGCAATAATGTTGGGACGTCCATTAAAGAAAGTGTGCATAAAATCCATTTTGAGGAGTATTTTATTTAAGAGAGATTTTTTCTTTTTTTTGAAATATTCTATAAACACTGAAATTTTCGCCCTAAAACTACTAAACCCATTGTGCTACAATTGAATTACTCAAAGTCACCTTGCTTCATTAGCATCTTTGTTTTCATAGTTTAGTAACCGCTAAGTCAACTATTTCTAGATCAACTGTCTCATGTAATTAATTGTGAAAGAAAAATAGTATTGAGGTAATCTGGTTGTTTGCCACCTACAAACTACTTGGGTGAAGCCTTCATTATTATACATTGATTTCTTCCATTTTTAATATGTTTTTTTTTTTAATATTTATTTTATTGACATGTTACCCAAGTAAAACAGGAAAAATGAATCAAGATATACTATACCAAAATATTCCTAACTCAAAAGATTAGAATTTTTACTTTCCAAAAAAAAAAAATTAGAATTTTATATTTGGAAATAAAAAATAAGGAAAGGGACAGAGTTTCACCACGCCCCGGCCACAAGTATGTTCCACTCTTTCTCTCTCATGATAAAAGCGCTCACCCAATTTCTCCATTCTGCGTCTGCTCTCTCTAAAATCGTACACACTGAGAGAAGAGGAGACTGGAGAAAGAACAAGAACTTTGTAATCCTCTTCGATTCCTTCAATTCTCTCTCTCACGCAATTACCAAGAAACAAAATCTCCTCCTATTTTCATCAAATTTCTTCCATAAATATATACACACATATATATATATATATATACCATATCACAATATACATATACACGATTGTGTATTCAACTAGTAATGAGGTGCAGGAAACACCCAATCGACCTAAGTAGCAGGGTCGGCGTCTGCGCCTCCTGCCTCCGTGAACGTCTCCTCACAATCATGGCGGCGCAGGCACAGCAAGACTGCCGACCGCCGCCTCCTTCTTTTCCCCGCTCTGTTTCGCCTTACATTTCACGCCGGAAGTCTGACACCACATGGCAGCCCTATGATCCCCGCCGATTCTACAGCACTCCCCAAGTCGGCCCCAACGGCTCAATTACGGTTGAAATTGGGAACAATAGAAGGAGTAGTAAGGGAAGGGGAATTTCTTCTCTCTTCTTAGGGTTTTTCAGATCGAAATCGGATGTGAATAAGCCGGATTCAGTACCTGCCCCGACTTCCGATCCCAGGATTTTGATTAATTCTTGCTCGGCTTCACCGTCGTGGTTTTCTAACTTCATCCCCGGCGGACGGAAAAAGAAGATTCAAACGTTTTTAATCGACGAAAGGATCTGCCGGAATCGCGGCAGGGGAATGTCGCCGACGAGACACGCCGATAACGAGGACGACCATTGCCAATCGAGCGGGTACTCGTCGGACTCTCATGGAGTGAAGCAGACGCCGCGGAGGACGCCGGCATCTAGGCGTCGAGGCAACAGCGTATCGGGCTTTGCATTCTGTTTGAGTCCGTTGGTTCGGCCCACCCCGAACCATCACTGGAATCAAAAGGGAATCCCGCCGGAGATGGTGGTTACCGGCGAATCTAGGGTTACTCCGAAGGCACACATCTCCAAAACGGCGTCGTTATGCAAAAATCGGTCCCGGAAACTCGCCGCTTTCGGAAGGTATACCTACGATCCTACCCATTGATCCATCTTCACAACCGTTTACAAACCGAGATTACGGTTTTACCCCCGTTGGGCCTTTTTTTTTTAATGTTCATTGTTTACGTACAATTCTTTTGTTTCTTGAGTTTTTACTTGGGGGAAAAGATTAGGTAGGGAATTTAATATTTTTCTATATCACTATTATATTTTTGATTTTATAATATAGTGCTGAAATTACAGAATTGCTCCTTTCGCATTCATTTTTTGTTTGTGGGGGTGGTTTGAAGGATAGTGGGATAATGCATTTGCTCCCCATTAGGATTACACTTGATTGAGTGAGATGGTGAAATAAAGGGTTGACTCTTACTTAATGGATCAACAGTGCAATAAAAGCTTATATCCATCATATATTTTCGAAAAATAAAAGTACACAAATAATCACGATTGATATTTACAGGAGAAGATTATGATTTTTGAATGATAGTTTCTGAGGAGGATTCAAATTATATACTAATATCGGAGTATATTTTTTCTATTTATTAATTTATGGATCATTAATTCAATTAAAAAGTTATAATTAATTGATGTTTTTTTTTTGTTGGTAAATTACGAAATTATCCTATTGATAATTTATGGTATAAATACACACTCTTAAAATATTGGAACAGTGTCATGCAAGAACAATTAAACAATGACATGGAATGAAACAAATTGGGAGAAAGGTATTTTTTAACAATTGTTTGCTAGTTAGCTTGCACGTAAAAGGAATTAATTTAAGCACGGTGAAGGATCAAATATTGTTGGAATGTTACTAGTTTTGATTAGAAGGTATATTAGTAAAAAGCACGTTAATTAAGGTTGCCCAAAATAAAAGGGTTTAGTAGTAATATTTATCTTAAAAAGTAACTACAAGAAATTCGATTAGTTTGGTGGAGCTACCTTGCTGTATATGTTTTGTAAACGTGTGTAAAGGAGTACCGGAGATATTAGGGGTTGCATTAATAAAACTAAAAAGTTTTAGTCAACTTTTTAAGTACGTTTATCGACATGTACCATCAATCAATCACATCATAATTTATGGATTATTGGTTTAACCTTTTTCTTAATTTTACAATGTCGACTTTAATTTCTGTGACTACTTAATAGTATTAGTGAGTCACTGAGTCTTGTGGAAAATATAAACCCTTGGAGTAGGAAAGGGATGTTGATTTTAGTTTGAATTCAATTCATAACATTTGTCCTTTCGGATTTAAAAATAAAAAATAAAAATCTTGCGTTTGTGATGGAGTATTTATTTATTTAGCAAAATGCATTATAGTATATCTTACGTGATCTGTAATGGTAATTAGAATTTAAGGCTATCATGTGATCATTACACCGTGATTGTGTGTATCTTCTGTTTTATTAGAACTGATTTTTGTTTGTTTAAAGGTAGTGTGGAGATAATAACTTCGTGTATTCAAACTCCCATTTTGAATGATCATTGTTTTTTTTAGGAATATATTTTTTTTCAATTAAATTTTCCTTTCCTTTGTCTTTTTCCTTCAATAATTTCCTTTTTTATTTTCTTAGGTTGGTAAAAGAGGATTTTTCATTAAAATCAATATGTACCATTTGAAACAACTTACATAAGAAATCAAGTACTCCGTAGAAAAATAAAATACGACTTAAACAAGCAAAATTTTATGTCATTCATGATCTTTTTTATCATAAAAGTCGTCTTATTGAACACCATATTATTCTAAACCTTCCAAAATTTTCAAATATATAGTGCATTACCAAAATAACTCATAAATCTTTGTAGCTATTGCATTCTTCCCAAATTTTAAAAACTCCAAAAAAAAAAAAAAAAAATATTGTTCAAGTTTATGGATTCTCCCCCTTCATCTCTTTCATGATAATTGAGGTAAGTTTGGTATCATTTTTTATTATTAATTGAAGAGTAGATTCGTATAAATAAATAAATATATTTATTAATATTAATAATTACATTTTCGTTCCATAACAAAATTATATGTCCATAGTATAAAATTAAAAACCATACATGCATAAATTGCGTATGAACAATATATTCCAAACTGTTTTTTTTTTTTTTACTAAATATATTCCAAACATTAAAATAATGCGGAGTATAAAACTACAAACACGTTAACAATACAGTTATATAACACGTAACGCCATAAATTTGATCAAATGTAAATTTAAAATATACTACTATATATCCGTCAATATATTGAGAATATTGGAGGTAATTATGATTTATGAATGCGGGTTTTAAATAAAAGCAAAGACCGTTGAAGATAGTATTTAATATTAATGTGGAGCAAGCATGTGGGTGTGAGTCGGATCGAGTCCGACCCGACAATGGCGGTGGTGGACTCATTCTTATTCCCACTACCAAAATTCAAACAAATTAAAACTTGTGTGGGGTCTAAGCTTTTCCATACACTTGAAATCAAATATGAATACATCAATTTATCTGTTTCATCCTTTTAGATCTTTAAAATACAGTGTCATGTTCTTTAGTAGTACAAGATATTAATTATTTTTTAATATTTTAAATAAATTAGATAGTGAAACAATAAATTTTAAATAAATTAGATAGTGAAACAATAAAACGGGTGGTATAGATAATCCCATTGCTTAACTAAAGGGTATATCACAAAAGGTTGGTCATGAAATCTAAGTACTTTTTAATTTTATTATGGACTACTGTTTTTCATTCCAATGAACTAGACTGCTTTTTGGAATTTACCTTTCAAATTTTCTTTTGCATCATTATCTGAATTAATCAGTCGGATACCATCGCTAATGAATTACTATTATTTTAAAACTATAAATTATTTTTTATTCAATTTTTCGTATCGTCATATTGAAAACCTCTTATTTTACAACTAATTATGAATTTATTATTCTAACCCTAATATAATTTTTGAATTATTAGTTTTTAAATAAACATAAACTCACTCAGTTGATTAAAGAGAGGAGGATCTTCTTCATTTGCGAGAGATAGGAAAAGACTCGATAACGAACATCATTTGCCCGATTTGACTCGTACTTATTAAAAATCGCAACAATCTTTTATTTATTTATGTTAATCATTATCTTTGAATATATTATTAATGATATTGTTTATATTGATTTCTTTATTTATGTCACTTGTAATTCCTGAATCATTCTCACATGGTATCAGAGCATGTAAGTCTGCAACTTGAACTAAATCAGGAGAGAATGTCGAAAAAAACCCTGTACATATATGCTACTCTCTCACACAAACACTCAATCACAATTTCATCGAAAAAGAAAATACAGTGAAACAGAAAAATTGAACCGAAATTTTGTAGGTAAGTATTTTTTTTTTCGTCCATTCAAATTTATTACGAGTATAAAAGAAAAACATTCAAACGTACTTAGAAAGATAAGAGAATTTATGCACCCCTTTTTGAAGCAGAGTGTATGGAGTAGCTTTGTTGTGGGTGATGAATCTCTCGTCTCTTTCATTACAACTTCACGTACTATCGAAATCTCATTGCTTATAAGCTTTTGCTTTTGCTTAATCATTACTATTATTTAAATTCTTTGAACTCAAACAATTGACTCTCTCTTCTTTGCTTTTGCAATGTCTTTTTCTTATCTTTCTTACCACTTTATTCATGCATGTAACATTACATCTCAAATATATTTATGACGCATTTTAATTCATAAATAAAATAAAAATGCACAAGTGGGAAAAGTCGGGAACAAGAAATTACAAACAACGTAAAATCCATGAAGAAAAAGTCGATTATAAAAAATTATTGATACAAGCAAATTAAGTGTACATTATTTTTATGGGAAGGAAGTTGGTCTCATTTTAAAGTTCGATTTAGAATCAAATACTCTTAAGATCAATTTCTAAATTACACATTGTCATATCAATCCAAAAAACTTGTTATCGCTTGAGTTCTTATGGAAGTTGATAAACCCCAAAAAAAAATGATATTTTATGGGAATAGCGTGTATCAATGGGAAATCAACCCAATTAGACACATATTATTAGTATATACTACTACCGAACAATGATTGTTTATATAGCTTTATTAATTAAATGAGTGATTCCTTAGTTAGGCTTAAATTATAAGTTTGTGGCTTGTCTTATCATATGTTTTTCAACACGCAATAGGTCACCAATTTTCTTATTTTCGGATTTTATTTCAATTAAGTTTCACTTTCAAACAAATATATAAAATTAAATTAACAATCGAATAATTTAAATTAAATAAAGTTTGGAAGCCAACATTCTGATAGCTTAATTTGTGGAAAGGGTTTCATATGGTATCAATTACTATGATAATTTGGAAAATGCATGATGAAAATTCATGTAATATACTCAGAAAATGAATATGAGTTGTTTTAATATAACATTGTTGACAATAGATTAATTGAGTTGAAAAGTAAACATTTAAGGCATCTTCATTCTTCATCAGCATCATTCAACTTCAAGACACCCTCATGACATGAGGAATTAGCCATTTTATCTGAGAACTTCAGGATTACATAACAATTTGAGTAAGTTTCCAATTCATTAAACAAACCTAACAAGCTAGTAAGTCAATGTTTGGTAAATATTGTAGCTAAGTCATCAAGATCAATCCATATCTTCAACTTCACAAGATGACTGCGCCTACCTAGCGACTAGTTGAGCCTATCGCGTAGACTGAATTGAAGTCAAGTCTACATGACGATTATAGTCTATCAGTCAAGCTAAATCTGCTAGACTATATGACGTTGGAGAGCTTTTAGAAGAGTTCTCCAAGTGGGAGCTGTCCAAGCTAAATTGCACTTGGAGAGCCTCTCTCCAAGTGCAAAAAGGGCTTTCCAAGTGCAATTTAGCTTGAACAGCTCCCACTTGGAGAGCTCTTCTAAAAGCTCTTCAATGCCAAATATGTAGTAGTGGACTCATAATTGAGCCTACTAAACGAGTTGACCAAGAACTGAATCTATCAAGCAAGCTGATGATCTATACAACGAGCTCAACCAACCAATCAAAACAAGTCATGTCATACCTAAGTCATCACATATCTATGTTATAAATAGTTGAGGAATGACCGTTGTAAAAAGAGGATCAATTTTCTAATAATTCTATATATATATAGAGAGAGAGAGAGAGAGGACAATTGTAGGGCATGAAGAGCGAGTTGATTAGCTCGACACATGACTCCCAACTCATCAATAGAGTCGTTAATTTTGTCTACACAACCTAACTCTTATTTCTCCACATGTAAACTATAGTATGATAGTTAGGTCGAATCATCTTAATTAATTAAAAAACAATCGTTAAAATCTCCAGAGTGAATATATCAAAATTAGATTCCATATGAATATCTGATACATCTTGCCCACTATATATATAATCATACTACAATTTAGAGAGATGCATTTTTAATGGTTACGAAACAATATTGTCCTATTTAAGAAAGAACAATTAAAAATAAGAGAGTATCTAGCTAGGAGTTGTATTTGCGCTTAATACTAGATGGATACTCGATTTATCCACTAATTAATCTTTACCCATTGCTCCAACCTGATATTCATTGTCACACCAACCATAGGGAGTATTTATTAAACAAACATATACTCCATCCCACAAAGATAGCTACATTTGACTTTACACACAGATTAAGAAAAATCAATAAATGTAGTCAAGTTTAGCCAATATGTCAATTTTGCCCTTGGAATCTCATACTTCAAAATCTGCTAAGCATTAACTACTCTTATTAATTATGGGTAAAATTGACAATAATGCATTTAATACTAAAGTAAAAGAGGAAACGTAGCTATAATTTGGGACATCTAAAAAAAAGAATATGTAGTTATCTTTGTGGGACGGAGAAAGTATAATCACTTATGAGTCGTTATCGGTTTTATCATTTGGGGAGGTAGGAGTTGTAACGAGGCAGGGTGTGGTTGGTTTAATTTATGCCTCCTTTGGCCCCGAGCTCAATGGGGAATTTTTGTCAATAAATCTGGCGTCAACCCTAATAGATTTTTTTTTTTTAATCTTCATCCTCAATATCCCTGCTGTATCGATCGAGTATTCCCGATTCCAATTCGAAAATCAAATTATTTATTTAATTTATTTAATTATTATATCTTTCTAAAAAAAATATTATATCATTAAGAAAAAAATAATTTAAATTAAAGAAGTTAAACATAAATAATCAAAACAATATTTGAATGTATATAGATATAAATATGCATAAATATAAAAAACATGTACATAATATATATGTATGGGTGGGACGCAGGGTGGAACATATAAGGGCATGTTTGCTTCATGGGTTGGGATAAGATGGGTTAAGATGTGAGGGAGGCTAGATAAACCTAGGGAGAGAGGCTAGATAAACCCAAGGGGAGGCTAGGTTGTCTAAACTCATGAAATCTAGTTTATAAAAACCGGGTCAAATTATAAACCCGGGGTCAAGGTGTTTAAAGTTACGAGAAACCAAACATGGGAGAAGGTGGATCTACATATCAAACACATCACTAAACCCCCTAAACCCATTAAACAAACATGCCCTAAATATAGTCCTCATCCCATCCCTGATTTAAGTTTTTTGTTTTTCTTTTGAAAATCAAATTGAAATCAATAAAAAGATCAAATAACCGCCCTAATTAGGATGGGCGGGTCGTCAGTCACCACATGTCCGATATTAATTTTCATTCCTAGGGTAGGTCCACTTGAACCCAGAACCGTGGGTGAGTCTATGATTTAATATCATAAAAGACTTTAATTTTATTTAAAAGTTTGAATGTGTATTAGAAAATGTAAAATTAATCTATTTATATTAATTTTTTAAGACAATGAATAATGTGTCAAAATATAACGGTTATTTTTTACCATAGCTCCAACTCGATACTCTTCACCAAATTTCATTATCTTTGCACTGATTAAAAATCAAGGCATTAATATTAAGCTCGAGATTAGGTAGGTTAGAGTTTGGAGTTTAATACTAAAGATATTCAAATCAAAGTGGTGCAGGACAAAATAAATGAGATATTAAAAGAACAAATAGAGTGTAGGTTTTGAGTTAATTGATTCCACAATTACGGCCAGTTGAATGAACAACCAAAATTAATTACTCAATCGGCGATCCCAACTTCTATTTTGATACAAGTAATACTCCATTTCCGTTTTCGAATAAAACGTTGAACAACAAAATTAAAATAAATGATTTAAAATATAAAAGAAAAGGAAAATTGAGGAGAGAGTGGAAGTTGGCAAAGTGGAAAATCAACCGCAACTTAACTGCAAAAGAGAGAGTACCAAACAAACTCAAATATAAAAAATGGATTATGATTAAAGTCAACAAATTAATTAATGGGGCAGGTATCTTTATTTGGTGGTTAATTATTGCCGCAAATTTTGTGAAAAAGAATGTCAAATGAGAATCATTTATCCTGCTGCATGTTACTCCCAAATAATGCATTCATACCACTTAATTAGAACTACTTCACTCGATGTTGTGCTTAAATAAATAAAAAAACACTTCAGTCTATGTTAGACGAATGGACAAGTAGTAAGGCAATTGCAACAAATGTTGAGAAATGACGGAGGCTCAGTCCAACAATTAGGACTTGGGAAGTTTCTAGCAATCCTAACAAAACGATGCGCAATAGAATTCACATTCCGAGAAAACTAATGTAGTAGTCGAACAAAATCAAAAGTGCTCTTAATTCTTTTGCACACAGAAATTACATTATGAACATACTAGTCAATGCATTATGAACTAACTTTGCATTCATTTCAATCTCAACTCTTTTCATTTCATTCTACTTGATCCAAGATAATGCTTCAAGTACCTGGAATGTCTCGCCTTCATCTACACGATAGCAAATTGGTATTCTGATGGTACTACTAGCTATAAAATCACATCTATCATCTCCGTAGTATCTTCGAAAAAAGTCGCATCTACATTGACTTTTACTCCCCACCCCCACCCCCCAGAGGAGGATGTCAAGCTCGACAATGAGGCTGTCAACTCGTTGGCACCTTTCTTCTCATCAATTCTGAAAACTCGGCTAAATAGGAAAAAGCTTGTCCCCGTTCCATAATCTCCAACAGTGCTTTACGAATCAAATCAGATAGGGAGTCTGACGCAAAAATGAAGGTTTCGACTTGCTGCTACACATGTCTCATCCGTCACCAGTCTCCAACCCATTCTGCTCAACATAGCCAGATTAAACGAATGAAAATTTTGAAATCCCGTGCCTCCTTCCTCACACAAAGATCTCCCCACGTGTTCTATTTAATGTCTTAGGTAGAGTTCTGAGTCATGAGTCATGACCCCACGAAAAGGCATTTACGTGAATGTCTATGCTTGTTAATGAATTACACTTAGATGTAGTCATGTAGCATACTAGCATCCGGTAAATATAAACATATACACATCCATCATAACAATTTCATTACGAGTATTCGAAGTCTCAGAGAACTATCTGAACTATATGCTCCAATAAACATATAAACTCTGAATAAGACCATATTATAAGAACTATCTACGATCACAATAACAGCAGGTCTACCAAATGATACACAGACAAAACGTCAATCAGAATACATATAGACCTACAGCAACAGTCTAATATATCCGCCCTCGTAATAATTTTCTATCAATCAAACCAAAACTCAACACTATCAATGATGAGAACTCTGCAAAACACGTTTATGGTCCGATAAAAATATGACAGTGCACAAAACGGAAGTGAAGTTATCAACAGGCACACCCTCCCGACTGTTGTTGGGACTGGGATCCGTTTGCGTTGCTAGACTTGAGGTTTACATCAACCATATCCTCTTGTTTAGTTGATGATAGTGTTTCCATTCCAGGCAAGGCTGCAGCAATCTTCCTAAATAGTGCCTGAAATAACACAAATGGTTCGGGATTAAGCCTCATGGATGTTAACTGTAAAAGAATCTCATCTAGAAATTATTGTAAATTTTACACAGATAACCGAACATAGCTTTAGTAATACCCTGTTATACCATAATCAGATAATTCTATCACGAAATTCTGATTTGGAAAGGAAATGACAAATTTAGCACCAAATGTGATTGAAAATGTCATATAAATATGACAAATTCCTCCAACGTTAGGTGTAATGGTCAATTTTACCTTATACAAAGTTTTTTGATACCGAAGTTGACCTTAATCTGTTGATTTTATTTGTTCATTTGATGACAGATATGAAGTACATAGATAATGACTACATAATTTACCAAAAGTAATGTGATAATTGCATAAGCATTAATGTTCAAATTATTTTGTTATATAAGGAGGGACTAGGGTAAATATAACTCATTGACTGAGAAAAGGAGAATTCTAACAAACTGACTATCACAAGTGACCTGGTCGGGATTTGTTACCTTTATATTGAAGCCAGCCTTGGCACTAGTTTCAATAAACATGACATTAAGGTCACGAGCTTTGGCTTCAGCTTCCTCTATTGAGACTTGCCTGGATAAAAACATGAACTTCAAAGTCCCATACTAATATATGCACATGTTACAAACTAGTTCATACAGTGAATCATTAATGGAAAAGGGATAAAATTTGTAGGGAATTATAAAATAAATCCAAGCTGAGCAACAGAACAAATTACACACAATCACTTATGGTTACGTATCCATTGGGAATTTAAGAGATTAATTTGATATATCTCATATTAATTATAGTTCTTGTAGGTTTGGCTCCCCAACTAAAAGATTCATGTCTACAGTTAAAGAAACAAACATGTCAAGCAACATTTAAGTTAAAAATATTACAAAATTTGTTTTAATATTGAAACCAGCAGAGTTATATAGGTGGGGCTAGTTTCTTTCATCTGCTCAATAACACAAATTTGAGTTCAGAATTGTAACCTCAATCGGAACAAAAGCCAAAAATAACATGAAAGGATCAGCTAGATTAACATTAACTGAGATGTTCTCTCAAGGATAAAGCACAAGTAGATAGCAGATTAAGTTTTATTAAAAATAAATAAAAAACTATTACCTCTTCTCAACCAGGTCAGTTTTGTTGCCAACTAGCACAATTATAACATCACTTCCTCTCTCAGTGCGGACCTCCTCGATCCATTTTGCGGTATTGAGGAAGGATTGTCTGCCTAACAATCAATAAATATCATCAATGCCCAGAAATCAAGCTATATTACTTGGGTCAAGTCACAGGGCATGCAGAAGGATACAAAATTGTAGTTAAAATTTTTATCTGCCACAGCTCAAACAACATTTCTAAAAATGTTAAGGAGAAAAAAATTCATACTTGCAACATCATATACTATGACTGCAACAGAGGAGTCTCTTATATAACTTGGGATGAGACTCCTAAATCTTTCTTGCCCTGCAGTATCCCTGAAAATGCAGACAACAAAGTTCACCTCTTCAGAAAATTTAAAATCTTAGATAGGGAAAATGTGAGCAGTTGACTAGATGCTAACGATGAACACTGCTCTGAATGGGAATAAATAATCTGCATGTGCAAACACTACCCTGAATGAGAAAGATGAATGTAATTTTAGATCAAAACTTAGCAAAGTAGGCAACTTCATGACCATTAATATCTTGCCAAGACAATAAAAGATCAAAGTGACTTCAAAGAATAAGAATTGACACTTGGGAATGCATGCACCAAATCATTTCTTTCAACCATTCACAGTCAGTACTATATCTTAGCATGTGTAGAAACCGACAAACAGAACGGTATCCAAAGATTGCTTCTAATAAATTATCTTTTAGAAATTGAGATCCAAATAATCTGCAAGAAATACATAACTCAATAGGAGCTCCGTATAAATATAGTTCGGACACAATTACTTTAAGAAGCAAATCTTACCACAGCTGCAATCGTACAGTTCGATCTTCAAGATACATAGTCTTTGAAAGGAAATCAATACCAATAGTAGCCTGAAAATAAAATCAATGAAAACCAAGAGATGTGAGTCTCTATTCCCACTTCCCTGCAATTTTATTTCTATTTAGTTGTATAAACACCTGTGAAATCCTTGATTGAAACTCCTTAATTATGAAAATTTAAATCAGTTGAATGCAAGCTTAGTTTGATGACACATTGAAGCCATTGAAGCATAAGATCATCACCATTAGAAGACAATGAAAACACCTTAAGGCCATGTTTGATAGCCGAGACTGATTAGGCTGAGATTATGATGATATCTAAACTTTAAAGATTTTAAAGCATAATCTACCCATAATCTTAGCTATCAAACAACTTATAAGGGCTGAGATGGAGTTAATCTATCCTCAATCTTAGCTATCAAACATGTTGCGAAAGAATGCTAATTTACAATAATCAATCACTTCGAACTAAAACCGTCTTTTAACGTTGGATCACCGACAAAAACAAACTTCCAGAAATTAAGAGTACCATGAAATTGAGCTGATCAGTAATATGAACAAAACATTACTAATCAAAGCAAAACAACTTGAAATTAAGAAAAATGAAAATCATTCAGTGATGCTAGGGATCAGATCCACACAACTAAAACATTTTTCCGTAACATATAATCAAAGTGAAATACTGAATACAAACTCCGGAGTAAACTGATCGCACGCCTGATAAGTGATATGAATAAAATATTACTAATCAAAGCAAAACTACTTAAAATTAAGGCAAATGCAAATCAATCAGTGACACTATGGATCAGATCCACACACTTTTAAAACATATTTCAGTAACATAAGATCAAAATGAAACACTGAATTCAAACTCCGGAGTAAAGTGATCGCACACCTGATAAGTGTTGTCGAATTTATCGTACATGAAACGTGTAATGATACTCGTTTTCCCAACGGATTGATCTCCCAGGAAAACTAATTTATACTTCGCGAGAGCCGAAACAGGAGCCATCAATCAAGTTCGGGGCAGTTTAAATCAAAGAAGTATCGGATCTTTGAATTCGGTTGAGCGAAGTTTTTCCCGGCGGAAGGTCGAGATCTCGCCGGAGAGTAATAAACCGATGCGGTGAAAGTTGCAGGCTTGCGCGTATGTGTGTGTTTGAATTGAATGGGTTTATTACTCTCCCGTCTTTCGTCGAGTCAAGCAATGACGATTGACGAGTGGAGAAGACGTGTATTTATACTTTCAAGAAATAAGAAAACAAAACATTTTTAAAAAAAAGAAATAAGAAAGCAAAAGACGAAAAATAATGGCATTTTGTTTAACAAAAATTAAGAAAGAACTATTTAAATTAAAAAAAAAAACGATTGTAAATTGTTTCAGTTGAAGAAAGTCACAAATAGAAGAATTTCCATTCTTTTTATATGAAATGTAAGTAGGGTAATTCTTACTTGTAGTCAGAGTGTACGATACATTACACGCAGATAGGTATCAATCGCGTCACGTGTCATCTTACTCTAACTATATCATACAAATCTGCTACATGTTGTATAGATTTAATTTAATTAAATTATTTTTTTAATCAAATTTGCTATTTACAAATTCGTTATTTTAAAATTACTATTGTTGGTCCCAAAGTTGAGTTAAGATTGAGTAAGCTAAGAAAGTCTAGAGGGGAGGGGTGAATAGACTTTCAAAAATCTTTCAAAATATCAGAATATGCAATGCGGAATTTAGTCTTCTTATGTACTGTACTGTGCTTACTTAGCTCAGATCAGTACTTTCAAAACAATATGGGCCTTACTAGTTTATACTCAACTTTTCTTTAGATCTTTACTTAGTAAATCTTAATGTTCTTAGTTAAACAATTCAAACAAATATCAAACTGAAAAGTAAAGAACACAGAATTTTATAGTGGTTCGACCAATAAGTCTACATCCACTCTCACAACTCCAGTTGTGAAGTTTTATTAACTCTTCCTTCTTGAGTTTCTTGTGGCTTAAAGTCCCAAGATTAAGACTTTGATCTTATCGATTACACTTCCAAGTGTATCTTCGATCTACTAGTAATTTTCCAAGTAACTAGCACACTTGTTTTACAAAATACAAACTTAAACTTGAAAAGTAAAACTTCTCTTTGAATAGCCTTTGATTCTTCTCTTCAATTCAGTGGCTTCTCCTTGCTTTGATTTCCTTAACTCTGTGAGTTCTTCTTGTGCTCTGTAGACTTAGATTGCTTGTAAACGCTTTATGATCAGTAGTCTTAGCAGTAGGAGATCACACAGTATTTATAGAACTTAGTATGATAGTTAGCAGTTTGTGAACTAACTTTCAACTAACTCTAAAACTGTTTTTGTAACTTCTTCTTGTAACCGACTTTGTAACTTCCTTCAACTTCCAAGTCAGCATATCTTCAATAAATCTTCAGTTACACCTTAAATAAGTTATCCAAACTTATTCTTCAATTTTGCCAAATCAGCACAGTAACTTACTGTTCTGATTTTTACTCTTCGGATTTTTACTCTGCTGAGCCAGTCAGCACAGTAACTCAAAACTGTTCAAAACTTCTTCAGATTTCTTCTAATCTCTTCTTCACCTCTTCTTGAAGTCTTCTTATTCTGAAGTAGTCCTCTGAGTCTTCATTAGTCTTCTGATCTTCTTCTAATCTAGTGTTCTAAACTGTTCTGAACTTTTACAATGCTGATTACAATCGAATACAACTTTACAAATATAAAACCTATCCATACATCAACTGAACTATATACAGATGAGTATATCTAAGTCCTATACTATAAGCTGTCTATACAATACAAAACATCAGCTTAGTTCCTAACAGTTCATATATCAGATCAGTAAACAATAAGATCAGTAAACTCATATACGATCAGTAACTTACATATAAGATCAGTAAGCATTTAAGATCAGTAAATATATAAGATCAGAAAATTATTCTCAGTTTCCATACTCAGATCAGTAATCTTATTTCAAATGACTCAGTTAAGATCAGTAATCTTATTCTTAATATTACTAAATAAGATCAGTAAACTTATTTCAGTTAGCATTAAGATCAGTAATCTCAATTTAAGTTTCTCATCAGATGACTTAGTTAAGATGACTTAGAACCACATATATTACTAACTTTAAGTTGCTTTTGGCCATCAAAACATACTTTCATCAATTAGAACATTGTTTCAAGGATTCATATCCCAACAATTTCCCCCTTTTTGATGAAGCCAAAACTACTTAAATGTTAATGAATCAGTAGTTAAGTATGTAGTCTATCATAACAGTTCATCAAATCAATTTTCATATCATATTCACAATCAGATCAGATATTTCATATATTACACATACTAACAAAATATGCAACACACAAAAATATAGAAATTAAGATTAAGGATAAGAAATATTATCTTGTGAGCTTGTCCTTCATCTTCATTCTGTATCTTCAGATTCTGAATGCAACATACATCCTTGCCTTGATATCCATCATATGTTGATGATCAGTGATTCCTTCTTCTTTGATAATCTCAGCAATTATGTTGTTAATCTCCTTGTAATCAGGTTCTCCATTTTCCAGTCTTGGAGGTTCCCAATTTGGTTCTTCAGGACATAAGATCTTTGTTCCAGCACGAGCAGCAACTTGTGTTATGTCTTCCCAAAAATCTTTATCAATGTTCAGCATGAACTCTTCAAAATCAGCAAACTCAGCTTCTTTGCTCGAATGATCACCAAACTTCCTCACAATGAAGTTTGCAATCTGCCACTTCTTCTTCAAATTTTTCCAATATTTCATATTTTCTGTTAGAACAATAAAATCCACAAAGTTCTCATCTTGAAAATTTTTATCAAATTCTTTTCCTTCAGCTTTCCTTTGAGTATTCAATTTCTTTCTCAAAGCTGTAACTCGATTATCAAATCTTGTTTTCAAGAACTTGACATCCTTTTCTTTCTTTTTTTTCAACTCTGCTTCTTCACTTGAAGCACCAACTTTCAGCTTGCTTCTGGATCTGGTAAGTCTACCAGTTTCTTCTTCTTCTTCTTCATCAGACAGTATTAATTTCCTCTTTTTCTGACTAGAACTTCCAGCAGCATCAGTTTTCTTTTTCTCAACAACTTCTTCAGTTTGCTTCTGTTGCTTCCTTAGTTTCAATTTGTCATTCAGAATTGCAATCTCTTCTTTCAATTCATCTTGACTCACAACCAACTGAGCTTGTTGTGACTGAGTTTGCTCCATCACTCTCCTTGTCTTATCTTCCCCCTTTTTGGCTTCATCATGCCACTCTTTCAAGGAAGATATGTGTTGCTCCAACTTCTTATGCAACACCTGAGATAGGTTCTTCTCTTGCAATCTATGAAGATCATAAATTTTAGACATCGTATGCTCCATAACTCTTTCATAAGAATTTTCAGAATTCATCTTATTCATTCTCTCAGTAGCTTCATGAAACATCTTCACAGCATCTTCCAATTTAGCTTGAAGCTCTGCATTCTGCTTTTTCAACATTTCAAAGCTTGAGTTATCAGATTCCTTCTCAACAGGAACTGTTCTGATCTGTTCCTGCACATCCTCAGGAATACTAGGATCAGTAGACTGTAATGGAATGCTTTCCATTTCTTCAGCATTTAAATCTTGATTCTCCAAAACTTCTGTTTCTTCAATCACAACAGTGTTCTCAAACACTTCTGTTGCATTGTCAATATCTTCATCAATTTCCATAAAATCTTCAACAACATGATCTTCCTCATTAACTACCCTTTCTGCACTTTCCATAAACAAATCATCATCTGCAGAAGGAGTTGCAACCTTTTCCACAGAATACTTAATTCCAGTCAGCCTTTCAACAAGGTGAACTACAGATTCTGGGGTAACTAGCTCAAGAAATGAGTTAACACCAGCTGCTTGCATCTGCTCTGCTTCCCAATCATCAAAGATTGAAGCACCTCCCATTCCTTCCATAATAGCCAAATTTTCTTTAAGAGTACTCCTCTTAAGATACACCCATGTGCCTATCCTAAGGAGTTTCTCAAACTCAACTGAACTTTCATCCAATCCAGTAAATTGCTTCAACAAAGCCAATCTCAAATCTATCCTGATTCTATCCTCTTTATCACAGATAGTATAATCCATTAAATCAGCAGGTTTAGGAGCTATAAATTCAGGTTCAGGGGATAATGAAATGTCAATTGGTACAGTAGAAGGCTCAAATTCATGTTCAGTAGAGTGATCATGAACCTGTATTGGGGAATGATGTGGTGAAGGTTGATGTTGAGGACTTGAAATAGGAGTAGGATCAAAATTAGTGTTCTGAGGGGAAGAATGGGGAGTGTTCTGAGACACAGGAAAGTAGTGAGCTGATTGTCCAGAACATGAAGGTTGAGGGTTTTGGGTTTCAGCTGGGCTTGGTTCAGAGTTAGAAGGGGTAGAAGACACATCAACAAACTTCCTCCTAGCACTTCTCCTCTTAGTTCTCTTATGTAAAGCAATAGGACTAGGAACACTAACCTCTTGCTCTTCTGAGCTTGCTTGCACCACAGTCTCAACAAATCTGACTGTTGGCTCTGAGGCAGCTGTAGCAGACCTTCCTCTCCTTGGTCTAATACTGCTCGGATCATGCCTCGCCTTCGATCTAATCTCTGGTTGATTATCATCAGATCGGTACATTGAAGCTCCAGATTCTTGTGCTTCAAACTCTTGGGGTTGCTCCAAAGGATTCTCTTGTTCAAATCGAACAGACTCCTTCTTCATCAGGAATTTTCCATGATGGAATTTCTTGGGATTACTCCAGTACGGTTTTTTAACCAACTGAGGCAACAAGAAACTCAACTTGTTTCCGAACCCTAATTTCGATTTAATCGAAAATTCCATTGTATCCTCATCGAACAAAACTTTGTCTTTCTCATTTAGCAGCCTTTCTAAGAAAAATCCTTGCCAATCACCTTGAACTCTGTCAATGATTGCAGCCATAATTCGGATCTTTGAACTTGATAGAGCATCCTGGCTATGATGTTGCCCTAACAAACATTTTCCGGCTATGTCCATCAGAAACTGCAGACCAGTAGGAAGAACGTCCTTCTTCAGATTACTTAAGGACTCTGTTTCAACACCTGGCCATCTTCCTACACATTCCTTCTCTTCTCCTGCTTTGTAGTTCATAATATCCACTGGGCCTTGAGGCAAATCCAACATGACTTCTAGGATTTCCCTTGTAATCGTGACCCTGTGCCCAGAAAGCATGGAGTGGACACCATTGCTATCTCCTTTAAGATGTAGATAAAATTCCATAGCCTCCGGTTCGTATACATTCATAGGAGATAATTCAAGAAATTTCCTCAGCCCGCACTCTTCGCACATCGTCAGAATCGCTTGATTTTCAGCATTGTGTCGGCCATTGAAATATACAGCATTTTCTACAAAAATGCCCTTTTCACGAACCCAGAAATTCGAATCAAATGTTCCTGCAACTTCGTTAGTTTCACTGATAATATTGATAGTTGCCATTTGTAGAATTTTGTAGAAACCAGATTTTTCCAGTAAATTTGAGTTTATGAGTTTTCCAGAAATGCACTCGTAAGGAAGAAGATGAAGAGTGATCGTTTTTGTCAAATTCAAAACCAATTTAGGGCTAGGATTGAATTTGATTATCACAAGGAATGATTGAGATTAAGTCTCAAAATCCGTGTTTAAAAATAAACTGTTCATATTCTAGTACCATCCTTAATTTTGGAGCCAATTTGTGTTTGATAAATACACCACAGTTTTAGGTTAGAAATAGAGGAGTGTATTAATCTTCTCTATTAGTAATCTAAAATTGAACAATTTTTGACTTAGAGTATCCTAAACCAAAACACTGTTCTGATGCAAATCAGCACAGTAGTTTCCAAAACTATTTCACTTCATTTTCTTACTTACATATAAAGAAAATTTCACTTATCTGGATCAGCTGAGTACTGTGATCAGCTGAGTAACCTTTTTGGAAATCAGATCAGTAGATGAATCAGCACAGTAGTTTTCAGATCAGTAGATGGGTCAGCACAGTAGTGTTCAGATCAGTTCCCAATTTTCCTTATTTCACCTTTTTGATATCAGCACAGTAATCCTCAGATCAGTACTGTGTCAGATTAGTAGAATTCTGTAGACAGATTAGTAGTAAACAAATCTTTCTGTAGACAGATTAGTCAGTAATCAGATTAGTTCTGTAGAATAACTGAATTGTAATCAGATCAGTACTGTAGACAAAGAAGCTTTGTAATCAGTACAGTTCTGTAGACAAGTCAATTTATTAATCAGAATATATCTGTAGACTGCTATATCCTGTAATCAGATCAGATTAGTAGACTTTTCAAATCTGTAATCAGATCAGTTCCCCCTTCAGTGGAGAATTCCTCTTCTGTGCCTGTTTCACCTTGGTAAAAGTGTTAGTTCATGAGATATAAGTGCAAATCAGTACAGATTAGTAACAATATGTTTAATTTAATGATCACATCAAGGTTTATGCTAAAGTGACTTAGTGTTCTGAGTCAACAAAAAGGATCTTTAAGAAATCACAGATTCCCCCTTAATGTGTGTTCTCAGTGTCCCTCAGCTTTACCAGCTTCCTCATCGGGAGTAAGGTCACTTTAGTAACCTTGTTACCTGTTTTAAGTGTAGTGATCTGACATAGGGTTGTCTCTTCTGAATGTTGAGTTTTGATGTACTGCTCTTAGTTTCTGCTTCATATTCCTCTTGGTATAAGATCAGTACCTGAAATGTTAGCACAGTTCTATATACATACAGAATCCATATCTATCAACCCTAAACTAATGCATAATTCTCTGAATCTCACTTCAGCCAATGGTTTTGTAAAAATGTCAGCTCTTTGAATATCAGTATGAATCTTTTCCATCCTAATATTTTTCTTTTCAACATGATCCCTAATAAAATGATGCCTAATGTCAACATGTTTGCATCTAGTATGTAGAACAAGATTTTGAGTGATGACAATGGCACTATTACTGTCACAATATATAGGTACATTAGATTCTACAACATTGTAGTCTCTGAGTTGTTGTATTAGCCAAAGAAGCTGACTACAACAACTACCTGCAGCCATATATTCTGCTTCAGTAGTAGAAGTTGCCACACTTATTTGTTTCTTTGAAAACCATGAAATGAGCTTAGTTCCTAAGAATTGACATGAACCTGAAGTAGATTTTCTATCTATTTTGCAACCTCCAAAGTCCGAGTCTGAATAACCACTTAAAGATATATCATCATCTGCAGGATACCATAATCCTCGATTAATGGTCCCCTTTAGATATTTCAATATCCTTTTGGCAGCTTCCAGATGACTTTCCTTGGGGTTTGCTTGAAATCTTGCACATACTCCAACAGAAAAAGCAATATCAGGTCTGCTGGCAGTTAGATAGAGTAGAGAACCAATTAAAGCACGATAGTGAGGTTGGTCAGAAGACTTACCTCCTTCATCAGGATCCATTCTGTATGTAGGTTGCATGGGCACACCAACTGTCTTACAGGTTTTAATACCAAATTTATCTAGCAAATTCTTAGTGTACTTTGCTTGATTTATAAAGATACCTTCTGAAGTTTGTTTTACTTGAAGACCAAGAAAATATGTCATTTCTCCCATCATAGACATTTCAAATTTACTTTGCATGAGTGTAGAAAAGCTTTCACTCAAGTTTTTGTTGGGTGATCCAAAAATAATATCATCCACATATATTTGAACAAGTAATATATCATTACCTTCTTGTCTTCTAAACAAAGTTCTATCAACCTTGCCTTTAGTAAAACCATTTTCAAGTAAGAATAGAGAAAGAGTATCATACCAGGCTCTTGGGGCTTGTTTCAATCCATAGAGTGCTTTCTTTAACCTGTATACTTGGTGACTATTCACTTCAAAACCAGGAGGTTGTTCCACATAAACTTCTTCAGCAAGTATACCATTTAAAAATGCACTTTTCACATCCATTTGATACACAGTGAATTTCATATGTGCAGCATAAGCAAGGAACAATCTTATAGCTTCTAGTCTAGCTACAGGGGAAAAAGTTTCATCATAATCAATACCCTCAGCTTGAGAGTAGCCCTGAGCAACTAATCTAGCTTTATTTCTAACTACAAGATCATTTTCATCCTTTTTATTCTTGAAAATCCACTTAGTGCCTACAACATTATGATCACTAGGTCTATCAACAAGTTCCCAAACTTCATTTCTAGTGAACTGATTAAGTTCTTCTTGCATGGCTATAATCCAGTTACTATCACTTAAAGCTTCATTCACAGTTTTAGGCTCAATAGAGGATAGAAAACAACACCAGCAAAATAGAGACTTACTAGGTTCTTCCTGGGAATCAAACAATTGTTTTCTAGTTTTAACACCTTTACTAGAATCACCTAGAATCAGATCAGTAGAGTGAGCAGACTTCCATGTCCTTCTATTCTTAACAGAAATGCTATCATCATTTACATCATGCAAATCATCATGCAGATCAGTATTATTTTTATCAGCAGATTTGTTCATAGGAGAGCAGTCATTCAATTCTGGTATATCAGAAGTTTTAGATGACTCACCTTTGTCTTTTACCTTTTCTTTATCAGAATCTTTATCTAGGACTTTCAGGAAAGGATTATATGCTTGTACAGATTCATATGTTTCTGTATCATCATCTTCATTGTTGATTTGGAGTTGTAGTTTGTCAATTTTCTTACTGAGCTGATGATCATCAGAGTCCTGCACATTCTCATCAAAGACTACATGGAGTGTTTCTTCCACACATAGGGTAGAGTAATTAAACACTCTAAATGCTTTGCTTACAGAAGAGTATCCTAAGAATATTCCTTCATCAGCTTTTGCATCAAAAGCATTTAATTTACTTTTGCCATTGTTATGTATGAAACACTTACATCCAAAGATATGAAAATAAGAAACTCTTGGTTTTCTGCCTTTCCATACCTCATAAGGTGTTTTACCATGCACCTTATTAAGAGCACTTCGATTTTGGGAGTGGCAAGCTGTGTTAATAGCTTCTGCCCAAAATTTCTGAGGTGTGTTGAATTCTGCAATCATAGCTCTGCAAGCTTCTTTGAGTGTTCTGTTTCTCCTTTCTGCAACACCATTTTGTTGAGGGGTTCTGGCTGCACTTGTCAAATGCTGTATGCCAGACTTAGAACAGTAGTCAGAGATGTAACAATTAATAAATTCAGTCCCCTTGTCACTCCTAATCTTGACAATGGGATGACCTTTTTCAACTTGCAACCTCTTCAATAGATCTGGAAGTAGTGTTTGTGTATCACTCTTTTTGTGTAGAAAGACTACCCAAGTAAACTTAGAGTAATCATCTACAACAACTAGAGTATACCTTCTTCCATTCAATGTAGGAGGGTTGATAGGACCATGAAGATCCATATGCAAGAGTTCTAAAACTCTGCTTGTTGAAAGAGTTGGAATGGATTTAAATGAAACCTTTACCTGTTTACCTTTTTGACAGGAATCACATACTTGTGATTTGGAATAGATTTCATTGGGAATGCCCTCAACAAGATGTTCTCTAGCAATCTTGTTGATTATCTTAAAGTTCAGGTGGCAGAGGCGTTTATGCCAGAGCCAACTGTTTTCTTTAGGACTCTTAGTAATAAGACAAGCATTCTTAGGACAACTATTCCAATTCACAATGTATACACTTCCTTGTCTAGTGCCAACAAGTAGAACATTGTGAGTCCTTTTGTCTATTATTTCACATCTTCTGGTCTTGAACTGAACTTTGTATCCCCTGTCACAGAATTGAGATACAGATAACAAATTATATTTCAAACCTTCAACATAGGAGACATCTTGGATTTCAACATCTCCATTCTTGATGAATCCAAATCCTTTTGTGATTGCTATTGAGCTATCACCAAAGATGACTTTTGGTCCTTCCTTCTCATGATAGTCAGTAAGCAAGGCCTTGGTACCAGTCATGTGGTGTGAACACCCACTGTCTATGTACCAGGTCTCACCAACTGAACCACCTTTCTTGTATAAGTCCAGTCGATCCTGCAAGGTAGTGATCTTAATAATTTAGGTACCCTAGTTTATTGGGGTCCTTGGGGGTTAGTAGTGAGAGGTACCCAAATGAACATTGAGGATTTGAATAAATGGGACCTCTTCAGTTTCCTTCCAAATTTATCACAAAATAGTACTTTATTAACCAATTCAGAATTATCAGCAGACTTAGGATCTATTTTTCTGAGATAGCCTTTCCTTGGTTCTATCCCTTTTTCAGTAAGATCAGTATGCCTGTAATAGTTTGAATATGGTCTAAAAGCATGTGGACCATACGGCTTATAGATGCGTTTTGGTCTTTCCTCACCAATGGTATCATAAGATAAAGGTGGAGGATAAATAACAGGTTTGTTATGATAATGAGGCACAAATCTCCTAGGTTTAGTTGAATACAGCTGAGACTGCCTTATGAAAGGAGGTCTAGGCTGTTCCCAACTTGCCTGTGCTTGTCTTGACCTACTGTTCTGAGTTTGTCTCTTCTGATTCCAGGACTGATCTGATCTGGTCAGAGGAGTATAACTCTTCTGGTATGGTCTTGACTGTACTGGTCTTAATACATTCTTCATTTTACCATTCTTGGTAGTAGGAGGGATGTATTTAGACTGTACTTTGAGTTTTGGATCATCATCATAAGTCATAGGTTCTTTTCCTTTATCTAGTTGTAAAGAACTTGAACTAGCTCCATTAGTGTTCTTAAATTCTGAAGTAGAGGAACTAGGCAGATCAGTACCTATTCCACTTTTATCATTTGGAGCTCTATATCTGTCTGAGATAGTTTGATTAATTCTAGTAGAGTTAATCATCCCAGATAGCTTTCGATCTAGGCTCACTACTTCAGATTCTAAGAATCTATTGCGCTCTTCAAGTTTTTCACACTTAATCTTTAAATCATTGAATTCATTAGTCTCTTTGGCTTGAGTTTTAAGCATACCCTGATATAGTTTGTCAATGGATGCATACTTTTCTTGGAGTTGAGACAACTCTTCTGATAGCCTTGCATTTATGACAGCTATATTAGGATCTACTTTTGACTGAGCTTCTTTCAGATTAATGATTTCTTGCTTTAAAGATATATTCTCATCACTAATTTCAATGAATGCTTTGTTAGCTTGTAGAAGGTCTTCTTCAGTCACTCCTTGGGAATGATGAAGACTACTTCCTACACTGCTAACAGCAGCATCACTTTCATTAGTGTCAGAATTGTTACAAGATTGAAAAGAGTTAGTAGATGATACCTCATCATTTATTTTGGCCATCATTACCAGTCCATCATCTGCTATGAAGGCTTCATCTTCATTGCTAGAGGGGTAGTCAGATGAAGACGATGGCAACTCTTCTGATTCTGAATCAGAATCATTGTAAGCCATCATTGCCTTCTTACCCTTGGCATATTTTCGATCTCTTCTGGCTTTCCTTTCTTCTCGATCTTCAGAACTCAGATCAGGACATTCATAAGCATAATGACCTGGCTTATCACAATTATAGCAAACAGGATTGTTAGAAGTTCTTTTAGGAGGAGAATGTTTTCGGTTCCTGTCATGCTTGTCAATTGAGTTCCTGTCTTTCTTATCAGAATACTTTCTATCCTTCTTATCAGATGAGTTCCTATCTCTCCTGTTCTCATTAGAGATCTCATCCCTTCTTTCAGAAGAGTTTTGATCCCTTCTGTTCACAGAAGAGTCCCTGTTACTAGAACCCTTAGTTTCCTTATAGAATCTTTTGTATCTACCATACCTCTTATTAAGTTTATCAAATCTTTTGATCATAAGGCTCATCTGATCTTTCAGACTAAGATCAGAACTATCTAGTTCATCTTTTATGCTTGAGGCCTTAGACTTAGATGATCTAGACCCCTTAGAGGTAGAGGCTTTAAAAGCTATGTCCTTAGAGGCATCCTTATCCTTATGAATCACAGTAATAGGATCTTCTTCATCTAACTCAAACTCATGTGCCTTAAGGGTTTGGAACATAGTTTCTACTGGCCAAGAATCAATGTCTTGTGTGGTTTTAATGATCATCTTGACCATTTTCCACCTTTCATCCAAAGCTTTCAAGATTCTCAAGTTAACTTCTCTGTCAGTATAAGTCTTGCCTAACACATCAAGATCATTCATGATTTTGGTAAATCGAGTATCTAATTCATCAATTGATTCACCTGGCTTCATCTTAAATGATTCAAACCTTTGGACAGCTGTGGATAATTTGCTTTCTTTGATCAGTGTAGTACCTTCACAAAGAATAGCCAATTTGTCCCACATTTGCTTTTCAGTCTTACATTTTAACACTTTACCAAGATACTCATTTGGCAAGGTGTGTAAAATATAATTCTTAGCAAGACTATCCAAATTGTTTTGTCTCATTTCTTCAAAAGTCAGTTTTGACCTTGGTTTAGGGACCAGTGCTCCAACTGGTTGAGAAGGATCCAGAACAGCAGTGTTCTCCACCATGGTGACAATTGGTCCTTCAGTCACCACAGACACCATTAGATCATGGGTTGAGCTAAAGATGGCCTCCATCCTAAGTTTCCAGTAGTCATAATCTGCAATCTTGAACTTAGGCAGTTTGTTCACATTAGTGTCATCCATGTTTGATTAGACAAATAGGATTAGTAGTATAGCACATAGATTTCAAGTATTCAGATAGTGACAGATATCAAGAAAGAGTAGCAAGATCAGTAAGTTTTCCCTCAAGATCTGCAAGGTTATCAAGAAACAGCAGTCCTAAGAACTACTGCTCTGATACCACTTGTTGGTCCCAAAGTTGAGTTAAGATTGAGTAAGCTAAGAAAGTCTAGAGGGGAGGGGTGAATAGACTTTCAAAAATCTTTCAAAATATCAGAATATGCAATGCGGAATTTAGTCTTCTTATGTACTGTACTGTGCTTACTTAGCTCAGATCAGTACTTTCAAAACAATATGGGCCTTACTAGTTTATACTCAACTTTTCTTTAGATCTTTACTTAGTAAATCTTAATGTTCTTAGTTAAACAATTCAAACAAATATCAAACTGAAAAGTAAAGAACACAGAATTTTATAGTGGTTCGACCAATAAGTCTACATCCACTCTCACAACTCCAGTTGTGAAGTTTTATTAACTCTTCCTTCTTGAGTTTCTTGTGGCTTAAAGTCCCAAGATTAAGACTTTGATCTTATCGATTACACTTCCAAGTGTATCTTCGATCTACTAGTAATTTTCCAAGTAACTAGCACACTTGTTTTACAAAATACAAACTTAAACTTGAAAAGTAAAACTTCTCTTTGAATAGCCTTTGATTCTTCTCTTCAATTCAGTGGCTTCTCCTTGCTTTGATTTCCTTAACTCTGTGAGTTCTTCTTGTGCTCTGTAGACTTAGATTGCTTGTAAACGCTTTATGATCAGTAGTCTTAGCAGTAGGAGATCACACAGTATTTATAGAACTTAGTATGATAGTTAGCAGTTTGTGAACTAACTTTCAACTAACTCTAAAACTGTTTTTGTAACTTCTTCTTGTAACCGACTTTGTAACTTCCTTCAACTTCCAAGTCAGCATATCTTCAATAAATCTTCAGTTACACCTTAAATAAGTTATCCAAACTTATTCTTCAATTTTGCCAAATCAGCACAGTAACTTACTGTTCTGATTTTTACTCTTCGGATTTTTACTCTGCTGAGCCAGTCAGCACAGTAACTCAAAACTGTTCAAAACTTCTTCAGATTTCTTCTAATCTCTTCTTCACCTCTTCTTGAAGTCTTCTTATTCTGAAGTAGTCCTCTGAGTCTTCATTAGTCTTCTGATCTTCTTCTAATCTAGTGTTCTAAACTGTTCTGAACTTTTACAATGCTGATTACAATCGAATACAACTTTACAAATATAAAACCTATCCATACATCAACTGAACTATATACAGATGAGTATATCTAAGTCCTATACTATAAGCTGTCTATACAATACAAAACATCAGCTTAGTTCCTAACAGTTCATATATCAGATCAGTAAACAATAAGATCAGTAAACTCATATACGATCAGTAACTTACATATAAGATCAGTAAGCATTTAAGATCAGTAAATATATAAGATCAGAAAATTATTCTCAGTTTCCATACTCAGATCAGTAATCTTATTTCAAATGACTCAGTTAAGATCAGTAATCTTATTCTTAATATTACTAAATAAGATCAGTAAACTTATTTCAGTTAGCATTAAGATCAGTAATCTCAATTTAAGTTTCTCATCAGATGACTTAGTTAAGATGACTTAGAACCACATATATTACTAACTTTAAGTTGCTTTTGGCCATCAAAACATACTTTCATCAATTAGAACATTGTTTCAAGGATTCATATCCCAACAATTTCCCCCTTTTTGATGAAGCCAAAACTACTTAAATGTTAATGAATCAGTAGTTAAGTATGTAGTCTATCATAACAGTTCATCAAATCAATTTTCATATCATATTCACAATCAGATCAGATATTTCATATATTACACATACTAACAAAATATGCAACACACAAAAATATAGAAATTAAGATTAAGGATAAGAAATATTATCTTGTGAGCTTGTCCTTCATCTTCATTCTGTATCTTCAGATTCTGAATGCAACATACATCCTTGCCTTGATATCCATCATATGTTGATGATCAGTGATTCCTTCTTCTTTGATAATCTCAGCAATTATGTTGTTAATCTCCTTGTAATCAGGTTCTCCATTTTCCAGTCTTGGAGGTTCCCAATTTGGTTCTTCAGGACATAAGATCTTTGTTCCAGCACGAGCAGCAACTTGTGTTATGTCTTCCCAAAAATCTTTATCAATGTTCAGCATGAACTCTTCAAAATCAGCAAACTCAGCTTCTTTGCTCGAATGATCACCAAACTTCCTCACAATGAAGTTTGCAATCTGCCACTTCTTCTTCAAATTTTTCCAATATTTCATATTTTCTGTTAGAACAATAAAATCCACAAAGTTCTCATCTTGAAAATTTTTATCAAATTCTTTTCCTTCAGCTTTCCTTTGAGTATTCAATTTCTTTCTCAAAGCTGTAACTCGATTATCAAATCTTGTTTTCAAGAACTTGACATCCTTTTCTTTCTTTTTTTTCAACTCTGCTTCTTCACTTGAAGCACCAACTTTCAGCTTGCTTCTGGATCTGGTAAGTCTACCAGTTTCTTCTTCTTCTTCTTCATCAGACAGTATTAATTTCCTCTTTTTCTGACTAGAACTTCCAGCAGCATCAGTTTTCTTTTTCTCAACAACTTCTTCAGTTTGCTTCTGTTGCTTCCTTAGTTTCAATTTGTCATTCAGAATTGCAATCTCTTCTTTCAATTCATCTTGACTCACAACCAACTGAGCTTGTTGTGACTGAGTTTGCTCCATCACTCTCCTTGTCTTATCTTCCCCCTTTTTGGCTTCATCATGCCACTCTTTCAAGGAAGATATGTGTTGCTCCAACTTCTTATGCAACACCTGAGATAGGTTCTTCTCTTGCAATCTATGAAGATCATAAATTTTAGACATCGTATGCTCCATAACTCTTTCATAAGAATTTTCAGAATTCATCTTATTCATTCTCTCAGTAGCTTCATGAAACATCTTCACAGCATCTTCCAATTTAGCTTGAAGCTCTGCATTCTGCTTTTTCAACATTTCAAAGCTTGAGTTATCAGATTCCTTCTCAACAGGAACTGTTCTGATCTGTTCCTGCACATCCTCAGGAATACTAGGATCAGTAGACTGTAATGGAATGCTTTCCATTTCTTCAGCATTTAAATCTTGATTCTCCAAAACTTCTGTTTCTTCAATCACAACAGTGTTCTCAAACACTTCTGTTGCATTGTCAATATCTTCATCAATTTCCATAAAATCTTCAACAACATGATCTTCCTCATTAACTACCCTTTCTGCACTTTCCATAAACAAATCATCATCTGCAGAAGGAGTTGCAACCTTTTCCACAGAATACTTAATTCCAGTCAGCCTTTCAACAAGGTGAACTACAGATTCTGGGGTAACTAGCTCAAGAAATGAGTTAACACCAGCTGCTTGCATCTGCTCTGCTTCCCAATCATCAAAGATTGAAGCACCTCCCATTCCTTCCATAATAGCCAAATTTTCTTTAAGAGTACTCCTCTTAAGATACACCCATGTGCCTATCCTAAGGAGTTTCTCAAACTCAACTGAACTTTCATCCAATCCAGTAAATTGCTTCAACAAAGCCAATCTCAAATCTATCCTGATTCTATCCTCTTTATCACAGATAGTATAATCCATTAAATCAGCAGGTTTAGGAGCTATAAATTCAGGTTCAGGGGATAATGAAATGTCAATTGGTACAGTAGAAGGCTCAAATTCATGTTCAGTAGAGTGATCATGAACCTGTATTGGGGAATGATGTGGTGAAGGTTGATGTTGAGGACTTGAAATAGGAGTAGGATCAAAATTAGTGTTCTGAGGGGAAGAATGGGGAGTGTTCTGAGACACAGGAAAGTAGTGAGCTGATTGTCCAGAACATGAAGGTTGAGGGTTTTGGGTTTCAGCTGGGCTTGGTTCAGAGTTAGAAGGGGTAGAAGACACATCAACAAACTTCCTCCTAGCACTTCTCCTCTTAGTTCTCTTATGTAAAGCAATAGGACTAGGAACACTAACCTCTTGCTCTTCTGAGCTTGCTTGCACCACAGTCTCAACAAATCTGACTGTTGGCTCTGAGGCAGCTGTAGCAGACCTTCCTCTCCTTGGTCTAATACTGCTCGGATCATGCCTCGCCTTCGATCTAATCTCTGGTTGATTATCATCAGATCGGTACATTGAAGCTCCAGATTCTTGTGCTTCAAACTCTTGGGGTTGCTCCAAAGGATTCTCTTGTTCAAATCGAACAGACTCCTTCTTCATCAGGAATTTTCCATGATGGAATTTCTTGGGATTACTCCAGTACGGTTTTTTAACCAACTGAGGCAACAAGAAACTCAACTTGTTTCCGAACCCTAATTTCGATTTAATCGAAAATTCCATTGTATCCTCATCGAACAAAACTTTGTCTTTCTCATTTAGCAGCCTTTCTAAGAAAAATCCTTGCCAATCACCTTGAACTCTGTCAATGATTGCAGCCATAATTCGGATCTTTGAACTTGATAGAGCATCCTGGCTATGATGTTGCCCTAACAAACATTTTCCGGCTATGTCCATCAGAAACTGCAGACCAGTAGGAAGAACGTCCTTCTTCAGATTACTTAAGGACTCTGTTTCAACACCTGGCCATCTTCCTACACATTCCTTCTCTTCTCCTGCTTTGTAGTTCATAATATCCACTGGGCCTTGAGGCAAATCCAACATGACTTCTAGGATTTCCCTTGTAATCGTGACCCTGTGCCCAGAAAGCATGGAGTGGACACCATTGCTATCTCCTTTAAGATGTAGATAAAATTCCATAGCCTCCGGTTCGTATACATTCATAGGAGATAATTCAAGAAATTTCCTCAGCCCGCACTCTTCGCACATCGTCAGAATCGCTTGATTTTCAGCATTGTGTCGGCCATTGAAATATACAGCATTTTCTACAAAAATGCCCTTTTCACGAACCCAGAAATTCGAATCAAATGTTCCTGCAACTTCGTTAGTTTCACTGATAATATTGATAGTTGCCATTTGTAGAATTTTGTAGAAACCAGATTTTTCCAGTAAATTTGAGTTTATGAGTTTTCCAGAAATGCACTCGTAAGGAAGAAGATGAAGAGTGATCGTTTTTGTCAAATTCAAAACCAATTTAGGGCTAGGATTGAATTTGATTATCACAAGGAATGATTGAGATTAAGTCTCAAAATCCGTGTTTAAAAATAAACTGTTCATATTCTAGTACCATCCTTAATTTTGGAGCCAATTTGTGTTTGATAAATACACCACAGTTTTAGGTTAGAAATAGAGGAGTGTATTAATCTTCTCTATTAGTAATCTAAAATTGAACAATTTTTGACTTAGAGTATCCTAAACCAAAACACTGTTCTGATGCAAATCAGCACAGTAGTTTCCAAAACTATTTCACTTCATTTTCTTACTTACATATAAAGAAAATTTCACTTATCTGGATCAGCTGAGTACTGTGATCAGCTGAGTAACCTTTTTGGAAATCAGATCAGTAGATGAATCAGCACAGTAGTTTTCAGATCAGTAGATGGGTCAGCACAGTAGTGTTCAGATCAGTTCCCAATTTTCCTTATTTCACCTTTTTGATATCAGCACAGTAATCCTCAGATCAGTACTGTGTCAGATTAGTAGAATTCTGTAGACAGATTAGTAGTAAACAAATCTTTCTGTAGACAGATTAGTCAGTAATCAGATTAGTTCTGTAGAATAACTGAATTGTAATCAGATCAGTACTGTAGACAAAGAAGCTTTGTAATCAGTACAGTTCTGTAGACAAGTCAATTTATTAATCAGAATATATCTGTAGACTGCTATATCCTGTAATCAGATCAGATTAGTAGACTTTTCAAATCTGTAATCAGATCAGTTCCCCCTTCAGTGGAGAATTCCTCTTCTGTGCCTGTTTCACCTTGGTAAAAGTGTTAGTTCATGAGATATAAGTGCAAATCAGTACAGATTAGTAACAATATGTTTAATTTAATGATCACATCAAGGTTTATGCTAAAGTGACTTAGTGTTCTGAGTCAACAAAAAGGATCTTTAAGAAATCACAGATTCCCCCTTAATGTGTGTTCTCAGTGTCCCTCAGCTTTACCAGCTTCCTCATCGGGAGTAAGGTCACTTTAGTAACCTTGTTACCTGTTTTAAGTGTAGTGATCTGACATAGGGTTGTCTCTTCTGAATGTTGAGTTTTGATGTACTGCTCTTAGTTTCTGCTTCATATTCCTCTTGGTATAAGATCAGTACCTGAAATGTTAGCACAGTTCTATATACATACAGAATCCATATCTATCAACCCTAAACTAATGCATAATTCTCTGAATCTCACTTCAGCCAATGGTTTTGTAAAAATGTCAGCTCTTTGAATATCAGTATGAATCTTTTCCATCCTAATATTTTTCTTTTCAACATGATCCCTAATAAAATGATGCCTAATGTCAACATGTTTGCATCTAGTATGTAGAACAAGATTTTGAGTGATGACAATGGCACTATTACTGTCACAATATATAGGTACATTAGATTCTACAACATTGTAGTCTCTGAGTTGTTGTATTAGCCAAAGAAGCTGACTACAACAACTACCTGCAGCCATATATTCTGCTTCAGTAGTAGAAGTTGCCACACTTATTTGTTTCTTTGAAAACCATGAAATGAGCTTAGTTCCTAAGAATTGACATGAACCTGAAGTAGATTTTCTATCTATTTTGCAACCTCCAAAGTCCGAGTCTGAATAACCACTTAAAGATATATCATCATCTGCAGGATACCATAATCCTCGATTAATGGTCCCCTTTAGATATTTCAATATCCTTTTGGCAGCTTCCAGATGACTTTCCTTGGGGTTTGCTTGAAATCTTGCACATACTCCAACAGAAAAAGCAATATCAGGTCTGCTGGCAGTTAGATAGAGTAGAGAACCAATTAAAGCACGATAGTGAGGTTGGTCAGAAGACTTACCTCCTTCATCAGGATCCATTCTGTATGTAGGTTGCATGGGCACACCAACTGTCTTACAGGTTTTAATACCAAATTTATCTAGCAAATTCTTAGTGTACTTTGCTTGATTTATAAAGATACCTTCTGAAGTTTGTTTTACTTGAAGACCAAGAAAATATGTCATTTCTCCCATCATAGACATTTCAAATTTACTTTGCATGAGTGTAGAAAAGCTTTCACTCAAGTTTTTGTTGGGTGATCCAAAAATAATATCATCCACATATATTTGAACAAGTAATATATCATTACCTTCTTGTCTTCTAAACAAAGTTCTATCAACCTTGCCTTTAGTAAAACCATTTTCAAGTAAGAATAGAGAAAGAGTATCATACCAGGCTCTTGGGGCTTGTTTCAATCCATAGAGTGCTTTCTTTAACCTGTATACTTGGTGACTATTCACTTCAAAACCAGGAGGTTGTTCCACATAAACTTCTTCAGCAAGTATACCATTTAAAAATGCACTTTTCACATCCATTTGATACACAGTGAATTTCATATGTGCAGCATAAGCAAGGAACAATCTTATAGCTTCTAGTCTAGCTACAGGGGAAAAAGTTTCATCATAATCAATACCCTCAGCTTGAGAGTAGCCCTGAGCAACTAATCTAGCTTTATTTCTAACTACAAGATCATTTTCATCCTTTTTATTCTTGAAAATCCACTTAGTGCCTACAACATTATGATCACTAGGTCTATCAACAAGTTCCCAAACTTCATTTCTAGTGAACTGATTAAGTTCTTCTTGCATGGCTATAATCCAGTTACTATCACTTAAAGCTTCATTCACAGTTTTAGGCTCAATAGAGGATAGAAAACAACACCAGCAAAATAGAGACTTACTAGGTTCTTCCTGGGAATCAAACAATTGTTTTCTAGTTTTAACACCTTTACTAGAATCACCTAGAATCAGATCAGTAGAGTGAGCAGACTTCCATGTCCTTCTATTCTTAACAGAAATGCTATCATCATTTACATCATGCAAATCATCATGCAGATCAGTATTATTTTTATCAGCAGATTTGTTCATAGGAGAGCAGTCATTCAATTCTGGTATATCAGAAGTTTTAGATGACTCACCTTTGTCTTTTACCTTTTCTTTATCAGAATCTTTATCTAGGACTTTCAGGAAAGGATTATATGCTTGTACAGATTCATATGTTTCTGTATCATCATCTTCATTGTTGATTTGGAGTTGTAGTTTGTCAATTTTCTTACTGAGCTGATGATCATCAGAGTCCTGCACATTCTCATCAAAGACTACATGGAGTGTTTCTTCCACACATAGGGTAGAGTAATTAAACACTCTAAATGCTTTGCTTACAGAAGAGTATCCTAAGAATATTCCTTCATCAGCTTTTGCATCAAAAGCATTTAATTTACTTTTGCCATTGTTATGTATGAAACACTTACATCCAAAGATATGAAAATAAGAAACTCTTGGTTTTCTGCCTTTCCATACCTCATAAGGTGTTTTACCATGCACCTTATTAAGAGCACTTCGATTTTGGGAGTGGCAAGCTGTGTTAATAGCTTCTGCCCAAAATTTCTGAGGTGTGTTGAATTCTGCAATCATAGCTCTGCAAGCTTCTTTGAGTGTTCTGTTTCTCCTTTCTGCAACACCATTTTGTTGAGGGGTTCTGGCTGCACTTGTCAAATGCTGTATGCCAGACTTAGAACAGTAGTCAGAGATGTAACAATTAATAAATTCAGTCCCCTTGTCACTCCTAATCTTGACAATGGGATGACCTTTTTCAACTTGCAACCTCTTCAATAGATCTGGAAGTAGTGTTTGTGTATCACTCTTTTTGTGTAGAAAGACTACCCAAGTAAACTTAGAGTAATCATCTACAACAACTAGAGTATACCTTCTTCCATTCAATGTAGGAGGGTTGATAGGACCATGAAGATCCATATGCAAGAGTTCTAAAACTCTGCTTGTTGAAAGAGTTGGAATGGATTTAAATGAAACCTTTACCTGTTTACCTTTTTGACAGGAATCACATACTTGTGATTTGGAATAGATTTCATTGGGAATGCCCTCAACAAGATGTTCTCTAGCAATCTTGTTGATTATCTTAAAGTTCAGGTGGCAGAGGCGTTTATGCCAGAGCCAACTGTTTTCTTTAGGACTCTTAGTAATAAGACAAGCATTCTTAGGACAACTATTCCAATTCACAATGTATACACTTCCTTGTCTAGTGCCAACAAGTAGAACATTGTGAGTCCTTTTGTCTATTATTTCACATCTTCTGGTCTTGAACTGAACTTTGTATCCCCTGTCACAGAATTGAGATACAGATAACAAATTATATTTCAAACCTTCAACATAGGAGACATCTTGGATTTCAACATCTCCATTCTTGATGAATCCAAATCCTTTTGTGATTGCTATTGAGCTATCACCAAAGATGACTTTTGGTCCTTCCTTCTCATGATAGTCAGTAAGCAAGGCCTTGGTACCAGTCATGTGGTGTGAACACCCACTGTCTATGTACCAGGTCTCACCAACTGAACCACCTTTCTTGTATAAGTCCAGTCGATCCTGCAAGGTAGTGATCTTAATAATTTAGGTACCCTAGTTTATTGGGGTCCTTGGGGGTTAGTAGTGAGAGGTACCCAAATGAACATTGAGGATTTGAATAAATGGGACCTCTTCAGTTTCCTTCCAAATTTATCACAAAATAGTACTTTATTAACCAATTCAGAATTATCAGCAGACTTAGGATCTATTTTTCTGAGATAGCCTTTCCTTGGTTCTATCCCTTTTTCAGTAAGATCAGTATGCCTGTAATAGTTTGAATATGGTCTAAAAGCATGTGGACCATACGGCTTATAGATGCGTTTTGGTCTTTCCTCACCAATGGTATCATAAGATAAAGGTGGAGGATAAATAACAGGTTTGTTATGATAATGAGGCACAAATCTCCTAGGTTTAGTTGAATACAGCTGAGACTGCCTTATGAAAGGAGGTCTAGGCTGTTCCCAACTTGCCTGTGCTTGTCTTGACCTACTGTTCTGAGTTTGTCTCTTCTGATTCCAGGACTGATCTGATCTGGTCAGAGGAGTATAACTCTTCTGGTATGGTCTTGACTGTACTGGTCTTAATACATTCTTCATTTTACCATTCTTGGTAGTAGGAGGGATGTATTTAGACTGTACTTTGAGTTTTGGATCATCATCATAAGTCATAGGTTCTTTTCCTTTATCTAGTTGTAAAGAACTTGAACTAGCTCCATTAGTGTTCTTAAATTCTGAAGTAGAGGAACTAGGCAGATCAGTACCTATTCCACTTTTATCATTTGGAGCTCTATATCTGTCTGAGATAGTTTGATTAATTCTAGTAGAGTTAATCATCCCAGATAGCTTTCGATCTAGGCTCACTACTTCAGATTCTAAGAATCTATTGCGCTCTTCAAGTTTTTCACACTTAATCTTTAAATCATTGAATTCATTAGTCTCTTTGGCTTGAGTTTTAAGCATACCCTGATATAGTTTGTCAATGGATGCATACTTTTCTTGGAGTTGAGACAACTCTTCTGATAGCCTTGCATTTATGACAGCTATATTAGGATCTACTTTTGACTGAGCTTCTTTCAGATTAATGATTTCTTGCTTTAAAGATATATTCTCATCACTAATTTCAATGAATGCTTTGTTAGCTTGTAGAAGGTCTTCTTCAGTCACTCCTTGGGAATGATGAAGACTACTTCCTACACTGCTAACAGCAGCATCACTTTCATTAGTGTCAGAATTGTTACAAGATTGAAAAGAGTTAGTAGATGATACCTCATCATTTATTTTGGCCATCATTACCAGTCCATCATCTGCTATGAAGGCTTCATCTTCATTGCTAGAGGGGTAGTCAGATGAAGACGATGGCAACTCTTCTGATTCTGAATCAGAATCATTGTAAGCCATCATTGCCTTCTTACCCTTGGCATATTTTCGATCTCTTCTGGCTTTCCTTTCTTCTCGATCTTCAGAACTCAGATCAGGACATTCATAAGCATAATGACCTGGCTTATCACAATTATAGCAAACAGGATTGTTAGAAGTTCTTTTAGGAGGAGAATGTTTTCGGTTCCTGTCATGCTTGTCAATTGAGTTCCTGTCTTTCTTATCAGAATACTTTCTATCCTTCTTATCAGATGAGTTCCTATCTCTCCTGTTCTCATTAGAGATCTCATCCCTTCTTTCAGAAGAGTTTTGATCCCTTCTGTTCACAGAAGAGTCCCTGTTACTAGAACCCTTAGTTTCCTTATAGAATCTTTTGTATCTACCATACCTCTTATTAAGTTTATCAAATCTTTTGATCATAAGGCTCATCTGATCTTTCAGACTAAGATCAGAACTATCTAGTTCATCTTTTATGCTTGAGGCCTTAGACTTAGATGATCTAGACCCCTTAGAGGTAGAGGCTTTAAAAGCTATGTCCTTAGAGGCATCCTTATCCTTATGAATCACAGTAATAGGATCTTCTTCATCTAACTCAAACTCATGTGCCTTAAGGGTTTGGAACATAGTTTCTACTGGCCAAGAATCAATGTCTTGTGTGGTTTTAATGATCATCTTGACCATTTTCCACCTTTCATCCAAAGCTTTCAAGATTCTCAAGTTAACTTCTCTGTCAGTATAAGTCTTGCCTAACACATCAAGATCATTCATGATTTTGGTAAATCGAGTATCTAATTCATCAATTGATTCACCTGGCTTCATCTTAAATGATTCAAACCTTTGGACAGCTGTGGATAATTTGCTTTCTTTGATCAGTGTAGTACCTTCACAAAGAATAGCCAATTTGTCCCACATTTGCTTTTCAGTCTTACATTTTAACACTTTACCAAGATACTCATTTGGCAAGGTGTGTAAAATATAATTCTTAGCAAGACTATCCAAATTGTTTTGTCTCATTTCTTCAAAAGTCAGTTTTGACCTTGGTTTAGGGACCAGTGCTCCAACTGGTTGAGAAGGATCCAGAACAGCAGTGTTCTCCACCATGGTGACAATTGGTCCTTCAGTCACCACAGACACCATTAGATCATGGGTTGAGCTAAAGATGGCCTCCATCCTAAGTTTCCAGTAGTCATAATCTGCAATCTTGAACTTAGGCAGTTTGTTCACATTAGTGTCATCCATGTTTGATTAGACAAATAGGATTAGTAGTATAGCACATAGATTTCAAGTATTCAGATAGTGACAGATATCAAGAAAGAGTAGCAAGATCAGTAAGTTTTCCCTCAAGATCTGCAAGGTTATCAAGAAACAGCAGTCCTAAGAACTACTGCTCTGATACCACTTGTTGGTCCCAAAGTTGAGTTAAGATTGAGTAAGCTAAGAAAGTCTAGAGGGGAGGGGTGAATAGACTTTCAAAAATCTTTCAAAATATCAGAATATGCAATGCGGAATTTAGTCTTCTTATGTACTGTACTGTGCTTACTTAGCTCAGATCAGTACTTTCAAAACAATATGGGCCTTACTAGTTTATACTCAACTTTTCTTTAGATCTTTACTTAGTAAATCTTAATGTTCTTAGTTAAACAATTCAAACAAATATCAAACTGAAAAGTAAAGAACACAGAATTTTATAGTGGTTCGACCAATAAGTCTACATCCACTCTCACAACTCCAGTTGTGAAGTTTTATTAACTCTTCCTTCTTGAGTTTCTTGTGGCTTAAAGTCCCAAGATTAAGACTTTGATCTTATCGATTACACTTCCAAGTGTATCTTCGATCTACTAGTAATTTTCCAAGTAACTAGCACACTTGTTTTACAAAATACAAACTTAAACTTGAAAAGTAAAACTTCTCTTTGAATAGCCTTTGATTCTTCTCTTCAATTCAGTGGCTTCTCCTTGCTTTGATTTCCTTAACTCTGTGAGTTCTTCTTGTGCTCTGTAGACTTAGATTGCTTGTAAACGCTTTATGATCAGTAGTCTTAGCAGTAGGAGATCACACAGTATTTATAGAACTTAGTATGATAGTTAGCAGTTTGTGAACTAACTTTCAACTAACTCTAAAACTGTTTTTGTAACTTCTTCTTGTAACCGACTTTGTAACTTCCTTCAACTTCCAAGTCAGCATATCTTCAATAAATCTTCAGTTACACCTTAAATAAGTTATCCAAACTTATTCTTCAATTTTGCCAAATCAGCACAGTAACTTACTGTTCTGATTTTTACTCTTCGGATTTTTACTCTGCTGAGCCAGTCAGCACAGTAACTCAAAACTGTTCAAAACTTCTTCAGATTTCTTCTAATCTCTTCTTCACCTCTTCTTGAAGTCTTCTTATTCTGAAGTAGTCCTCTGAGTCTTCATTAGTCTTCTGATCTTCCTCTAATCTAGTGTTCTAAACTGTTCTGAACTTTTACAATGCTGATTACAATCGAATACAACTTTACAAATATAAAACCTATCCATACATCAACTGAACTATATACAGATGAGTATATCTAAGTCCTATACTATAAGCTGTCTATACAATACAAAACATCAGCTTAGTTCCTAACAGTTCATATATCAGATCAGTAAACAATAAGATCAGTAAACTCATATACGATCAGTAACTTACATATAAGATCAGTAAGCATTTAAGATCAGTAAATATATAAGATCAGAAAATTATTCTCAGTTTCCATACTCAGATCAGTAATCTTATTTCAAATGACTCAGTTAAGATCAGTAATCTTATTCTTAATATTACTAAATAAGATCAGTAAACTTATTTCAGTTAGCATTAAGATCAGTAATCTCAATTTAAGTTTCTCATCAGATGACTTAGTTAAGATGACTTAGAACCACATATATTACTAACTTTAAGTTGCTTTTGGCCATCAAAACATACTTTCATCAATTAGAACATTGTTTCAAGGATTCATATCCCAACAACTATATTATAAGTACTTCTTTAATGTAAATTACCACTACTCTGCCTTTGGAGGCACACTTGAAAGGGGAGGATATTGCTATAGAGGATCAACAGGATCCGATTATGAGGACGACCTACTCAATTCAGTTGGATAACTCTTTTGGATAGCTCTTCGAGGAGAACTTAGACACATCACTTACCAGAAACCGTCATTTTGAAGAGCATTTGAAGATGGAGGACGCTTTACAGGATGAGGGGGGTCACCCTCAGCCTGTCACTCGGTGGGTCGTGGCAGCCCGGAAGGTCGTTGCTAGAGCAAATGGTTCCACTTCCACTAGGGTGTTTTTTAGCCAAAACATATTTTTAAGAAAACTCACGAGCCCCTTACCCGCCTCGGGGAATGGGCTAATACGCATGCTTTCATTGAGGGGTTGAACAGAGGACGAAATGCCCCAAATTATGACTCCCTCAGGAATACAACCAAGGCGTCATTTATGGTATAAGACTACAGTTCGACTAAGCTCGCACGTGTTGTCGAACAAACTAGGCGTCGGTCTGGGAAGGGTCCACCTCAACAGCCGCCAGATGGATCAGCCGGCTCCGACACTTCAGAGGTCAGACTGTCATTTCACAATCGTTGGTCGGATATGCTAGACGACTCGAATTGAGTGTGTTAGTATGGAACACTTGTATTTGTCTTACTTTCACTATTCTACTTTAAACTTTATTTTTAGAGGAGTGTACCATTCCCTTGACCGCGGGTTTTGTCCCTAAAGATGGTTTTCCCAGACAAGGTTTTAACGACCACTCCGTCCTCTAGCTCAACTTGTGAACTTATGATTTTAGGTTTTATTTTTCTTTATATACTTTAACTTTTATTGTCATTATTTTAAAAGTTAAATAAACCAAAAAAGAAATGATTAATTAAATGTTTAATTGAACAATAATACGTAATTGGGGTTCTTTCTTCCCCATCTCAATTCTGTCTTCGATTCGACTCTTCTTTCTCCCTCCCCATCCCAATTCTGGCCAACTCTTGCAAAAAGTGTTCGGCGACCACGATTCTCAGCAACATCGCTTCGATTGTTTGCGCACTTATATTTAATAAATATAATATAATGTTTTACTACATAAGGATAAAAAAATGTAATTTTAATTAATTTAATTAATTATAAAAGTACGTCAATACGACACATTACAATTAATAGTATGATACATAGTATGAAAGGTAGCAGGTCATCAAGTTTAAACCTTTAGATTTGAAATTTAATGGTTCAGATACCCTTTGATACATAGTATGACACTTATACGATACCCTGCCTATATGTAGAATGTCTCAAGTAGATTTTTTTTTGAGAAAATTGCATTTTTGGTCCCACCAACCATGGGTTGGTTGGGATGTGACCACTGGGTTTTGGAGTTGGTCCCACTTGATTTTTTTTTATGCATTTTTGGTCCCGCACAAAATTTTATTGCAAAACTGATCCCAATTTCCGTCAAAACTTAACGGAAGGTTAACACGTGCTGCTCACGTGGCCGTCAACCCCTATGATTGTTGCCCCTCTCCGTCCTCCAACACTCCACCCGCCCTGAAAACACTGTTTTCAACTTCCTCGCCATTCCCCAACACCACCCCCACCCCACCTCCGCAAAACCATCGCCTCCACCTTTCCCTACATCCGATTCCACCGCTACCCCTTCAATCCCGCCACCTTCATTCCCCTAATCTCCTCCTCCGTCCAACGCGCCCTCGATCAACCACTCAATTACGCCCGAATTTACCTCGCCGAACTCCTCCCCTCCTCCGTCTCCCGCATCATATACCTAAAACCGTTCATATTCATACCCATCTTCTTAAATCTAATCAACCGTTCATATTCATACTTTCACACCTAAAACCCTAATCTTCTCTCACCTTTTATTTTCAAGCGTCTCTTCTCCCTTCACTGCCGTCGATCTTCTTCTTCCCACCCACCACCCACCGCCGTCAGCCTTCTTCCTCCCTCCCACGTCCATTTGGAACCCAATTTTCACCGTCATCACGCGTCTCTGCCGCCGCCGACTGCTCGCGTCTCCCTGCCGTCGCCTGCTCATATTTAGTTAGTGTTTTACTATTTTGTTTGTTAAAGAATGATTGCTCAAAACTGGTTAGTATTTTCACTATTTTTGGTATTTTGTTTTGGTAAGACAATGTTTTTTTTGGGTATTTTTTTTTGGTAAGACAATGTTTTTTTTTTGTTCCGTGAAGAACACATAAAATATGCAGATGCAGTTTTATTTTTTAGTTGGATTCTTTTTTCGAATTTATTTCGTTTCTTCGGAATTTATTTCGATAATTCGATACATTTTCGATTTTTTTCTCAAAAATCTGATTTCTGGTGTCGATAATTTGCAATTTTTTTGGATTTTTAAATTTTTTTGCAAAGCTCTGGCGAATCGATCTCGATTCTCACGTCCTCGGTGCGCTAGAATACTGCCACGCAAATTTCAGCCATTACTTTACCGAGAAATTCTGGTCAAATCTGTTTTTCTTCGCCACGTTCCGAAGCCAATCCGCCCGTTATTTCAACACCGGCGTAATGGTGATCGATTTAAGTAACTGGCGAAGTACGGGCGTGACGCAAAAACTTGAGCACTGGATGAGAATTCAGAAACTATACAGAATTTATGAATTGGGATCTCTGCCGCCGTTCCTACTTGTCTTCGCCGGAAATGTGAAAGGGGTGGAGCACCGGTGGAATCAGCACGGCCTCGACGACAATAAGTTAACGACGGGACCAAAAGTGCAACGAGTGTTAGTTTAGACGGCTAAGTTAACAGCGGGACCAAAAATGCATAAAAAAAAATCAAGTGGGACCAACTCCAAAACCCAGTGGTCAAATCCCAACCAACCCATGGTTGGTGGGACCAAAAATGCAATTTTCTCATTTTTTCTTTAATCGATAAAGGTATATTCCGCTCGAGTACATAAGGTACTCAACCCGTAAGGATCAAATTTGTATTTCTCTTGTATCACTTATCTACGAAAATTAAAAAAGAACTTATCATACATTGCCTTCTTCTCTCTAGTAATCATGTCTCCATTCCTAAGCTCGTGTATGGGTTACAACACCATGCCACAATTGATGAGTTTGGTCTTATGATATCTTGCCCTTCATGCTTGTCTCTTTTAGGAAGTATTGTCGAGAGATGCAAATGGATGGTGTGAGGTTTACAACAAGTGGTGGTGACTTGGGTGAATCGTGAAGCTTATTATGTAACACATACTTTTACAGGAGCTGCTATGTCATTTTTTTTTAGTCCTTCATATTGGGTCGAGTCACCATCCATTGTGGATGGCATTCTTCGTATCGTTTGCTCATCCAATTAATAAATTGATAATTTTGTTGTTTAATATATATATATTGGTCAAAATTGTTACTTAATGGATTAATATCTAGACCATAATGACATTTTTCTTTACAGTTTTTCTTTTACATTTGGAACTCAAATGTAATTATTTTTATATTAGTTGTCTTATAGGAGCATTAACTATATTCCTTATTTTAAAATAAATGTCACCGTAAACCAATACGCGCGTATATTAACTAAATAAGTAATACATTACTTATTATATCGTTAATAAATGTATATATATATATATATATATATATATATATATATATATCTTATTACTAAAAGAATAAATTTACGTGAGTATTTCAATAATTATAATGGTAAATTTAAAAGAAAGGTAAGTATTTTACATTGAAAAATGCAAAACTGTAATCTAATTTGTAAATGAAGTGAAAAGTCAAAAATTTAGAACACGAGGGAGTAGACATGGGCAACGGTTCCAAACCGCCGGTTTCGGTTTTTCGGTAACCGTAATCGAACCGCGAACCGCCGGTTACGGTTACGGTTTTCAAACCGGCGGTTCGGTTTGAAAACCGCCGGTTTGGCGGTTTGTTCTTTTTTTTTTTAAATATTATCTCCGTTTTCGCTCGTTTTCACTCCGTTTTCGTTCGTATTTTATTCGTTTTAACTCATTTTTTAGAAAATACATTACTAGAGTTGAATAAAAATTATATAACTTAAATTTATACATTAAAAATAGAAGAATTGTGTATTAAAAAAATTAATTAATTTTTTTTTTTAAATAAAAAACCGGCAAACCGCTGGTTAACCGCCAAACCGGCGGTTAACCGTCAAAACCGGCGGTTTGCGGTTTGTCAAAATGACGAACCGTAACCGAACCGCCATTTTTCGGTTACGGTTCGGTTTTCAAACCGTAACCGGCGGTTTGGCCGGTTGGCCGGTTTGACGGTTCGATTTTGCGCGTGTCTACGAGGGAGTAATTATAATGAACATTTAGTATCCATATGTTTGTCATACACATTTTGTTTGATAGTTGGTCTCTAAAAACAAACTTTCATTTATATGCCATTAAAATTCAATTAATATTAAAATATAGCTGCAGTCAAGATGGAGGTGAGGAACTGAGGATCCTCTCATATAACATTATTTCAGTAAAAAAATTACATGCATTTTTCATGTTAAGTAGTACATGTATTTCATAGTAAAAAAACATTATATTAAATAGTATATGTATTTTTTAGTAAAAAAATTATATGTATATTTTTAAAGCAGTACATACACTTTTTAGTTAATAATAATATTTTTAGGTGTAATACTATATATATTTTTCAATAAAAATTACATGTAATTTTTATGAAAAAATACACGTGATTTTTTCTATGTATACTAACACCATTTAAATTAAAATTGATTATATTATTTTCTAAGTTGTTGTACTGATTTTTTTTGTTTACGGATATCCATATTCGAGTATTAATATTTCCAGTATTTCAGTCCCTGACCCTAACTAGGCACTCCGCACTCCATATCTAGAGAGAAGCAAACAGACTCGATTTCTCGGATATTCGGAAAATGGCGTCGGCTTTGAGAACTGCCATACTCCGCCACATTAGGGTGCCCGTATCCCAATCCATAGTCCTAAACGGATCCCGGCTGACCGCCGTCCGATCTATGTCCGCACACGGCGATGATCACCTCGACAAGCAGGAAGTAGTCGACCGAGTTCTCGACGTCGTCAAGAGCTTCCCCAAAGTCGACCCCTCCAAGGTCTGCTCCCTTTTTTATTATTTAATTTAATCATTAATTATTTTTGTCTCTAGAACGTTATGGATCTGGACTACTGTTTCTCCGATCTTCCATGTGAATGATTCGTGATTTCTACGCGTGAGACTTCCGATTATACTTGGTCAGATTTGCTTTTGGGTTATGAGTTGTATAAATGAGCTGGACCTTTGACCCCGAATTTTTGTTCTAAAAATAATTACGGCCTAATATTACTGTAAAATTTTCTATGCAATTGACTTAGTAGCAATTATTCGGCACAATAATCTTTGTTAGTGTTTCTTGTAGTTGTGGCTTTAGTTAGAGATAAAAATGTAGCCCTATTTCCATTTATAAAACCATTGGTTACTCATTATTGGTTAACCTGCTGAAGTACTGCAGTGGTGTTTGTTTTGTTTTGTTTTCCTTTTTTTTTTTTTACTTTTTTTGTGTATCCGTTTTACTCCATAGTTTAACCACGATTACTAAGCCCTGTTGAAAGAAAATGGGAAAATTAGCCTCTTGACTTTTTAGCTGTAGTCTGCTAGCATAGAAGTCTGCATAAACTTCTCCTGTTTTCAATGGGAATACATACAGTAAAGTGCATTAATGTTTCTAAACACAGTTAGGAAGTGTGGCTATTTAATCCATGGTCATGTTATTTGTCCCACTATTTCTGAAAATATGCAGAAAATACCAGTTTAATGATTTAAACATTTTAAGATTTTCAACTTTGTATGCCCTTCTTTAATTTTATCCATTTAGGCTTTAGTACTTTCATGAGGGACAGAGGGAGAAGTTCCGATTAAAATGTCTAGAAGACATGCTAGACAAACATGATTTGTTATTAGAATAATACAAATCAAAACCAGTTTGGTCTTTTGGTTGTTATTAGGTTGGCAAAGAGTTGTAAATTGTATAACAAGTTTATAAAACTGTGAAGTTTATATGTTGTGCATCTATAAGAATACTTTTAACATTAGTATTATTAAATATTAAAATGTAAGAAAAAAGAAGGATATATTTCATAATTATTGATCAACTGTCTACATTTTGAACATTATTCCATTATATGGTATAACATTGTTGCTTAGACAAACAAAAAAATTTAAGGAAAAATAAACTCAATACTCGATCTTGTAGATGCTACATAAGTTGGAATACGAGTAGCCACTCTTTTATGCATACACACATATAGACCCATGGAAGTATGTGGGAAATGAATAGACGACATTACACCGAGTGTAAAATTTACCCAGAGTATCTATGATATGCTAGACTTTTTTCTGTAAAAGAATATAATTTCAGCAATTGGGTGATCACTCTCTATAACTCTCACTATTTATATAACTACGTATATATTTCATTTTATTCTGAACAGCCAATTGACAAAAAACAAATAAAGATTGTGATTAAGTCTTCTCACTTTGGAAAAAACAGATGATGATCCCCCCTACTCATCTGCAAGTTCTACTGCATCAGGATTGTTCTTTGAAGTAACAATCTTAGCAGAGTATTAAGAATACTTAAACATTCTGCAAGTACTATAATTTGAACATTTTAAGAATACTTAAACATTCCAGAGTATTAAGTAATAAGTATTAAAATGGATTCTTGCAAGATCAATAATCTTACCAGTTACCCCCTCCCCCCCGACATAATCACGTGAGGCTGAGACAATCTGAAAAAAGAAACCCAGGCTGACATTGTTTCATGCAAACTAAACTACTGACTACATGGTGTAAACTAATCAAACCTGCCTAATCCAGCAAACCAAATGAACCCTTAGTGGAATAATTATAACACAAAGCCACGTTCAATTTGCTGCTTCTCACTTTGTTTAATCTCGGGATATGTGTCTTTCAAATATTAGCATCTGTCTATATGTTCCAGTATCTATAATCCTGATCTAACTTGCTGGCAATTACTAGTGGAAATTTCACCATATTTCCCTTCTAATATCTGCAGGTGACTTCTGATGTTCATTTCCAGAAGGATCTGGGCTTAGACAGCTTAGACAATGTGGAGATTGTGATGGCTCTTGAAGAAGAGTTTAAGTTGGAAATTCCCGACAAGGAAGCTGATAAAATTGACTCGTGCACTCTTGCAATTGAATATATTTCTAACCATCCTATGGCTAGCTAAGCTATGCATTGAGCCCTGGTTTCGGTTTTACATCTCTCAGAAGTTTATATACAGTCCTAGCTGGCTGTGGGACACTGTTGTGGAAACTTGATATTGGATGTGAAATAATTTTAATCCCTTTTGAGATTTGAATTTTGAGATAGGTTGTCCCTGAAATGGACTTGAATTGCACGAGTGTTGACTTCTACTGTTTTGGCTGTCGTTGATGAACTTTTCGGTTCTGAAACTGATTAATAATAAATCAACAAACTCTGTCTCATCATTTGGATGATAGAATTTGAAAATTGATTTGAAATGCATAATTGTTAATCTGTTGATTGCTGTTTGGATTAATGCATTCTCTAGTGATTTAGGTGTATATGAAAGTGGAGTATGTTGTAGAAATAGTGTTAATTTTGAAGTGGCAGACAAGATAAAGATTAAAGCTTAAAGCAACAAAATATCCATTCTGGTATTTTCAAGCTGAACAGCCTTAAAGAAAGTGAAGTGATAGACTCGTAGTATAGTTTCAAGAAAAATCAGTTCAAAAGATAAGGTCGCATCATGACATCATAGATTAGCTAGAAGACATCAAAAGTTGTTGAAACTCCAGCTAAACAAACTTCTGAGCACCACAAAAGTGTCAAGAATGTACAAATAACATCTAATAAAATATACTACATCACCCTGACCCTGTCTGAATCAAATGCATAACAGAAAGGGCAATGGCTGAGAGCTGAAACGTGTCGTTGTTTCTCTTGGTAAGAGGAGAAACCACGCCATGTTTCTCCTTGAACCCGTCCTCACAAGTCGTGGCAGCATCCATGATCGAACTTATCTTCACGTTAGCATCATCGAACTTGTTCATGCTATAATATCGCATAGCCTGTTTGATGGTAGGGATTGCATCTGAGAAAAGCTGAAAGCAATCAAACAAACACTGTTTCACGTACGGATCACATCTCCCGCTGCTGATCAGCTGTTTGATGTAGCAGCGTGCATCGGTCACGTTGTTTTGAATGAGCGTGATGGAGATGATGCCCAGCCCGCGCAGGGTGGCACAGCCGCTGGCTGGGGCGGCCTGGAGGGACGTCGTACAAAAGGCACAGTTGATGTTTGGATCATTATGGGCCAGAGTTGAGCATGTTGAGTTGATGAAATTATAGGCTGATGTGGTATGGATGGAGATGATCACAAGAGCTAATGGAATCAAACAAGAACATGCTTTCTTCATACTCATAATCTCTCTCTCTCTCTCTCTTGTAATTCTGTTTTATGGTTTCTTGTTTTCTGCTCTCTCAACTATGATCTGATGTTGTCATTAGATTTGCCAATATATAGCAGCTGGCATAGTGATGGGTCCGAAAGTGAAGTTAAGATGTAACTATATATATATGTATTAGAGACAAAGACGTACTTTAAGGTAAACTAGGTTGGGCATGCTATTAATACTCTGTTTGTAAGATATTTACTCATTTTGTCAATTTGGGCATCATACCGATTTTTTTTTCAGTAATAAAGCTGCACTACAATTAACAATTATCCTTACACTTTTTCCTCTCTTTATCCTTTTCTATCACATCTCACTATTCTTCTATATTCTTTAATATATGTATGTTAAAAGTACGGTAATTGTACAACTTTCGAAAGGACGGAAAAAGTATGATGACTTGCAGGTGTAAGATTAGGCTCCATCGAAGGCCAAAATATAAATTTTTTAACTAGTTTTATGCCCTCTAAATAATTAAGATTATCTTTTATGTGACCAAAAGAAACCTACTTGATAAAGAGAATATTGTTGTCTGTTGACAATTAATTAGGAAAATACATTAAACTTAATTTAGTTTATACTCCGTATCTTCTATTGAAGCAAAATTATTGACCGACATACTATTATAGAGAAGAGATAGAGACACGTTTTGGAACCATTAGCCAATGCAAGCTTTGATATAATAAATTTGGAAAATATGACAAAATAAGGCTCTATGATCATATATGTTATCTTAGTTATTAACTTATTGCATTTAAAAAAAAAAAAACAATAACCACATTTCATATCTGGTCTCCTCTATTAAAGTGGAGTATTCAATTTGTAAAATAGTTCAAAATTTTTATTTAATAAAAAAAGTTAGATTTTCAATTTTTATAGTCGAACTAGGTTGTAATTAATTAAAAACAATTCTCACATTGAACAAGCATGGTTTATGTAGGTGGAAAATGGTAAGTTAATATCTAACCATTGGCATTATATATTTACGAGGGAGTTTTGTTTCAGATCATTTTACAATGAGACAGAGTATAATTTAAACATAACACTTTTAACATTTTTAAAAAATTAAGGATTAATTTGTACTAATTTTATAAACAATCTTATCTTGATATATGATACTCCGTATTTATATATGATATTCAATATTCAACTAGGTTTAGCTTTTATTATTCTACTACAAAGAAAAAGAAAAAGAAAGAGGGATGGTGTTGTTTGGAAACATGGGGGAGCTAACCACCCAAAGAAAGTAGTTTGAAATACAACTTTTTCCCACACGTGCCATGCTTAACTATTCTACGAAAATTGTTGAACAAATAGCTAAATATGCTTGGACATATCACGCAGGCCTCATGTTTAATTTTATTATTCGGGTAATTTCATAATTTTCATTCATTCATTCATGTCTGGGGTGATCAAGGTATAAACCTTTTTTTAGTGTTGCTACTCGTTTTCATATGCATAATAGCAATATTTAAAAAAAAAATGTTCACATAAATTTAGATTCATAAAATTTTTTATACCATTTTATTAGTATGCTTTAGTTAATTGTTCAATTCTAAACTATCAGTACAATTTATCAAGTAAAACAAAGCATGCACCTTTTAAACCAATTTTTGGTGCATTTTTTAGGTGAGTAACAAGTATATTCAATTTCAATATGCAATTTGGTGTAATTAAATCACAATTTTAATTTGATTATAATGGAGAGTATATGACATTTCTCTAAATTTACGGATCCAGAAGTAAATAGGAAACAGTACCGGGGCGAATCTGCAAATTCCTCAAACTTTAAACCCAAAGAAAAACCCCTCTTCCGGCCTCAACTCCTTCCAAAAATTGTCTCATCCAACTACCAGATAAGAAATCACGCCAAACACAAGAACGAAAATGGCGAAATTAAGAACAGCAATGGATGCAGCATTCTGGGACCTGAATATATCAACTCCGTTGGCCATTGATGGTGTTGCTAGAGCAATTCCAGGGGAACCCATACCCCTTGACGGTTCAAGAGCCAGTAGAGCACTGAGGTTTCAACAGATTTCTTTGATTGGCAGTGGATTTCCTTTGGGAATTATTCCATCCTTTTCTCCTTCAGCTGATGTTAAGGGTTTGGGCTCTTTTGCGCTGCAGTCTCTCATTGGCAAAGCCGATTTCGGTAACTGGTATCATTTAACTTTATGGTTGCTAATGTCTTGTACTTATGGATGTGAATGTATGTTTGATTTTTTGTTAAATTGTTGAGATTAAGGGAATTAGTCAGAAATTTCAATGCATTTGCAGTTGAATGTGTATGCGTATGCATATGTGTCATGTCCTTAATGTAGATGCATTGGACTTCAATTGATTCATTTAGTTACAGTTTGAATTGCCATTGTATGTACACATTTTCTAAATTAAACTAAATATCAATTTGGATAGGGAGTGGTGTGTACTAGTGTACTTGGATGCAGCAACACATTCCATGAATACACATATCTATACATACTATACTCTGTTACTGAATGGACTACTAAAATGTTATCATGTAGAGTTTAAGTTAGTAAATTGCTACAGAAATGAGCCCTCGTTTTGTAAGAGCCTACTGATTCTTGTACTAATATCAAATTACAACCCTTGTAATGTAGGTGGGTTGGGTTAATTGGGCAATTTCGTCCATTGAAATTGATATCATCTGTCAAAGCTGAAGTTTCTGCTTCTGAAGAGTGGGACCTACCTTTGTTAAAAGATACTGCAAAGCATTTCGTGGACAAGTCACTCTTTGCATTTGGTCTGTGCTCACAGATAGCATTATCATCCTCAACATCCTTACTGTTTAGCACTGAAAAGCATGGCGAAAAGAAGGGCCGACGCTCCAAGGCCATGCTCTTTCACAAGGCAAATTTCTGACCTTCAATTATATGCTCCCTTTACAATTTTGTTTTGATTTTCTTCGACTTTTAATGATCATTATTGCATGTAGTGTGACTCTATCTTAATCTCTTTGTGTTGATCATTTGAGTCATATCATTAGTAAAAGGGGAAGTGGATGGCTTAAAAAGAATTGGAGCAAATTATTTAAAATTTCCCTGGATTCAGTTATCATGTGCTTGATCTTGATCTGTTTCAAATTACGTCTTTATTGTAAAGTTTATCATATGCATTTCTCTTCATCTGCAGCTTCCAGATCATGATATTACTTTAGAAGCAGCATGGCCTGAGCTCTTCATAGATCATAAAGGGAAGTACTGGGAAGTTCCTGAATCAATATCGTTGGACTGTTCATCCCTCGTTTCAGAGTCAGGATTACGATACCGTTTTGGCATACATAAAAATAGAGGCCTTCCACAGGCTGCAGTTCGTTCCGTAAATACTGAGACACCCATTGCCCTATTGCCTGGTGTGTGTGCAAAAACCGCTTTTTCTTACGAGAAATCGAAGGACTTGTGGAGGCAAAAGGAAACGAAGGAGGATATCATAAATGAGACTGAAGAGGGTCAAATTTGGCGCCCTTCATATGATATTCGTCTCAAGGATCCTCATGCTGCAATATCTGGAATTATAGGTAATTTTTATAGGCTTACCAAATGAACCTTTTCATCTCCTTACTATAATTAATTAAGCATCTTTCTTGCAATATATTCTTTTAGATGGCATAATTCCTCATGCATTATTCTGTTTTTAAATTTAGGGGGCACGTGTGAGGCATGGATTGGTGGTGAAAATAGGGCTAGAAATAGTGGTCGTATATGTGCCGATTTTTTTGGTTCACTATGCTACACTTTTCAACATGGGAGGTTCAGAAATTTGTATGGAGACCTCACGAGAATAGATGCTCGCTTGGATATTGCCTCTGCTTCAGCTGTACTGAAAAAGGCGTCCAACGTATTCCGGAGTGCACAAAGTAAACAACCATCAACCGAACTCTCTTCCCCAAGACTCAATTTAATCTTTCAGCAACAGGTGAGCCATATAATACATCAAAATGTGATTTAAGTAGCTAAGATTACATTGCTTACAAAATAGATATACAATGGTGCAGGTTGCCGGGCCTATTGTTTTCAGAATAGATTCGAAGTTTGGGCTGGACCAGTCGTCTGGCAAAAATGGGCCACAGCTGGAAGATTTGATATACAGCCTGAATTACTCATTAAGGCTCCTTGGTTCTGGAAAGGTGGTTGCATGGTTTTCTCCTAAACGGAAAGAGGGTATGATCGAGCTGCGACTCTTTGAGTTCTAACTTTTTTTTTTACTTGAGACTGAGAGAGAGAGACGAATGAACGAGGCTGTTAGTTTAGGCATGCCATTACATATGATAATCCCTCAATCTTGTTGTAGTACTTTATATTTATTATTATTAATATTTGTATTTTCGTTTTGCCTTCAAATTAATATTCTCTACTTTAGCAGCCTCCCTACCATTGTTTTCATAAATTTTTCTTCTTTTATCAGGGCAAAACGCCACAATAATAAACACTGTTGTAGAAGTTTTGGGCACGACTTGTTTTGTAACAGTTTTAGGCATTAAAAATAATCTAGATAGTAATAGTAGTTTATGTAAAATTTCATAGCAATTAATTAAAAATATAGTAATAGAAAGTCAATGTTTTTCTTAATAGGTGTACATTGATTTAAAATAACATCTATTTTGAATTGAAGGGGAGTATATATTATGAGCTACGCAATTATTCTGGTAAAGAAACCGACAGGTTATATGTACTGCTTGTTGGCTAGATGGTGAATTCTGAATGTCCATTTTTTAAGGGGGGTAACAACACAGCTTATCTCTCTTCTTCAATTAATCTGTTTAATACGAAATTCAAGCCGAATGCAGCTTCTAACACATTTCTTCCAATTGATATTAAAGCGATGATTTGTTTCGTAAACCAGATAGAGAGGGAAGTTGGATGCCAAAAAATGTTCATCAAACAAAACCACATCTTCACTACTATTATTAATTGAAGAAAACATGCCAATAATTTTCAAAATCATGTGTCTTCAACAAGGTTACGCGCAAAATGTAGCTCATTACACCCGGTGCTCAATGAGGATTACACAATCCGATAAATTTGAAAGATCTCTAGCCAACCACAGCCAGCAATTCACCAGCTTTGCAGAAAACATGCCTTTCATCTGTTCCCAAGTCAACCTGATAATAAACCATAAACGTAACTTGCTAAGTATCAGAATAATTTAATAAAACTCTCTTATGCAATTTGGATTGATTTAATAACAGCTCCCACAAGCTTAAGCTTGATGTTGATGCTAAATGCATCTCTTAACTTAAGCAATGTCAAAATAAAATTCTGAATCAGAATGTAACCAGTTGAACACCCAACATGTTCACCATAGAAATGTAGACAATGAAACATCGAGTCTTCCTATGATGCATGACGCAGGCAGTTATTAGGTTATTCAGGCTTGGAAAATACTCAAGTTCCCAAAATCAAATCATTTTTACAGTTATGCTAATAAAAATAGCTATCAGCCAAGTTCTACACACGTACCTCATATGCATTTATATCAGAGAAAAGCACCTGCACAGAAGCAATTTATCGATGTTGAGAAACCAGTAACTCAATTGCATGGTGAATTTACATATAAACTGAATGAGCAAGTATATGAAATCAAAACTTCTGAAAATTACCTTCTTTCCCTTTTCCACTTCCCCAACCTCAGTACCTAGAGAAACAACCTGAACAGCAATTATACAAGAGAATGTATCTCTAATATGAGTATTTGTGTGAATGAACCTTTTAGAAAGATGAATTAATAAACTTTACGCACCTCTCCCACAAGATACCGCTCAAACTTAACAGCTGACTTGGGAAGCAATACTCCACCAGCTGATTTCTATACAAAAAATGATCTATCATCTAAATGGAAGAGATTGCATGACAAATCCTAAAATTTGCGTGCGTGCTAGATCATCGACACATTTAGCAAGAATCCACAACATATTCACCAAGTTAAAATTCTACACTTAACAATCTACAAAGTGCATTTGAAATATTAAAATCATCAGCATCAAACATGGTTCAAAAGGATGATAAGAGCTCCATGATCACGTCTTCAATAATAATTAGAGATACTAAACACCAACTTACATCTGGAATTTTGTTCTAATCAAAACAAAGTTTAAACAGCAAGGCTTCTAATTCTACAAACACAAAGTACCTCCTCTACAAATGATTAACCTCTGCACTAATGGAAACACATCATTCTAGCTAAGAACAAGATAATCTTTGCTAGACCTCCTCAAACATAAACATCTGATAACAATTTGAAACCAAATGTAGTACCTCCGGTAGCTCCTCAAGACGAATCAAAACTCTATCGGCTTGAGGCACAACCTACAGTCACAGAACAATATCCTTTCAGTCCCCATTTACAATTCTTTCCACAGCAAAAGTTAAGGATAACAAACATTGTTTCAAATTACACACGCACGCATAGAAAGAGGGGAAATACCTGAGCGGGTTCATATTTCTTTGCAATTGCATTGATTCTCAAAGAACTCCTCTGGAAACCTGTTCAAACAAGGTGAAATCAAATTTAATTTCAAACAATTAAGAAATGCGTTAACAAGGAAAGCGGTGGAGATATAAGCAAACGAACCGAAGGGTGTTTTATTTGTGAGATGTGGGAAGCTTGGTTTGTGAGAGGTAAAAGGTTTGGGTAGGGTTAGGGAAATGAAGGAAGACGACGCCATGGATAAGGGGAGAGCTTTGGCCTGCAATGGATGTTGTACTTTATGCTCACTTCAGTGTACAACTTAACACAGCGTTAGCTGGAGAGTAGGCTTTATTTTGCGGAATTTGATTGGTAAAATCGATTTAGATTCTAGAAAGTTCGGTTACTTGACCCGACCCAAATTTACCGGCGACCCACCAACCGGATCTACATGTAGGATAAAAATATTAGTATGAGATAATTTACAAATGAGGCACATGGTTTTAGAAATTATAGCAAATACACACATTAGATTTTTTGATGTTGCAAATTACACACAAAATCTAAAGAGAAATGTCCGTTGTGCCCTTGAATAAAATCTAGAAAAAAAAAGTCTGAAGAGTCGTACGCACATGTCAGCCTTCAAATCAATTCTTTCTTATTTTCATTTACTCTAGGTCCATACCTTTTTCTTTCATTTGCAGAAGAAGACATTTTAAGAGAGAGAGAGAGAGAGGGGAGAAAGCAAAACCTCAATTAATGACGGTGAAAAGAAGACGAAGAGATGAAGAAATGGCTGCCGATCTCTGACATACGTACCTTTTTGTCTCCTTCTTCACTCATTTCTCCACTTGCTCGTCGTCATCGTTTTCGAAATTAATTTTGTGAACTTTTGTTGAAGTCTCACACAAGAGGATGGTGGAGAAAAAATTTCGAGGCCACATGTTCGTGTTGCAAAAAAAATTAACAAAAATTTATCTTAATAATTATTTTATGTAGGTGGGCTGCTTCAAATTTTTTTTTTTTCTGCTTCGAACATTGAGAAACAAGGAAAGAGAAAAAGATAAAGGAACAAATGCTTTTTTCTTTTTTTCTAGATTTTTTGTATTTTGAAACAGAGCATATACATAGGATCAAATCTTTTGAAAAGCTTCGAGAGTCAGTTCTAATGTTTGAAAAGCAATTGAAAGAGGAGAGAATTTTGTTTCATAATTTTATATTTAAATAAAAGTAATATTTAAAATTATAAATGAATTTAGATTTTGATAAAAACAAAAATATTTAATTTATAATTTAATTGTATAAATTAATTTAAATATGAAGATAAAATATTATTTAATAAAACTTAGGAGTATTATATAACATATTAAATTTAAATTGAAATTAAATTATTTATTTATTAAATTTGAATACGGCATATATTAATAAAACTTAAATTAAAATTTAGTTTGAATATTACATAAGTTACTAAAATTTAAAAAATTGAACATTAAATGTTACAAAGTTGAACAATAAATGTTGCAAGATTGAATACTAAGACAATTATTGTGATCGAAGAGAATGTTTCTTTTGTAATTAATTATGCCAACTCATTGATTCATTCCTTCCTAATATTCAAATTCAATTTAAAATTTAGAGTTTAGTAACTTAAGGAAACTCTAAATTAATTTGAGCTTGAATATTGCATTTTTTAAAGTACTAAACCCTACAAACCCTATATTAAATTTGAATATTACATAAATTACTTAAATCTAAATTGAAATTGTGATTCTTAAACATATACTAAATTAAATATCATATTAGTTGTGTAATTTCAATTCAAGTCAGGTAATATATATTACAAAATGTAATGTAGAATGTAGTACTTTAGGGCATGTTTGTTTTGGGATGGGAAATCCGGATTTGGGATTTCGAAACTCCACTCCCGTTAAAGTTTGAGATTTTGATTCAGGATTTCAAAATCCCACCCTATAATCCTATAAAAGTCAATCTTATAAATACCTACAAACCCTATATAAATACCTATAAAACCTATACTCATATTCTATAAAGTTAAAGTGTACCCTACATAAATCTCAAAACAAACACAAAACATAAAAAGTATTAGGATTTTGAAATTTACTAAATTTTGAAATCCGGATTTCAAAATCCTCAAAATCCCAAAACAAACATGCCCTTAGAGTTTAGAGTTCAATTTCAATTTAAGTTTAATACTATTGGTCCTGATAGGAGAGTGACACAAATGTATGGAGGGAGGGAGGAAGGGAAGGGGAATGCAATTGTGTATGCTAATTTTTTCTATTTATCAAAATAGACTTAACTTTTTTTTTTTTTGAAACAGTAATACAAGGGATAAATAGGCAAACCAGAAACTAAATCCAATCCCTAATATACTGTGGAATATTTCCTTCAAACCATTCATGAGGTCCTGAAGAATTCTGAATCAAACGCGCAAGTCTGTGCGCTGCCTTGTTATCTTTCCGTGGCACATGTTGACAGTCCCACACTAGGATGTCTTTTAATTGATTCCTGATTGAACGGATAATTTCCTGCTCCGGCCCTCGAAAAGAAATTTTAAAATTTATGCCATCCACTGCCTGGGTCGAATCAGATCGCAAGCCAGCAATGACGATCTTATGAGCTTTACACACACATAGACCGATTTTAATGGCCATGAGTTCACCAACCATAATCGAGTCCGGTGAAGAGATATGCTTACACCCTGCCAACACAATTCTACCAAGCCTATTATGCACAACAAAACCAACCCCGAAGCACTGTGTAGCGAAATTAAAGGAGGCGTCAGTAAAAAGAAACAAACCTTCGTTTCCTTTGCTCGCCTTTTTGCTTTTAAAATGACCGTCATCCACGCTAGCCTTACTAAAATCACCCGTGCCTTGGAATGCCCACAAATATCGAATAGCCCATTCAATTTGAAATCTCGCAACATTATTCTTAACATTGAACAACGAATCCTCCCGATGGATAAAATTACACCTTTCTTTCCAAATTGCCCAAGCAGTAGTAAAGAACACATCCAGCGGGATATTTAGACGGCTAACACCAAGCAAACTATTCACCCAATGATCTTGACACCACCAATGCTTAATTGTCATCCAAATGTCCAAATTCTTCCACACAGTACGGGCAAAGGTGCATTTGAAAATAGCATGAATCAAATTTGCCTCACCAGCACCACAACATCTACACCTTGGGTCTATGGGGACATGATGTCTGGCCATATTATCTTCAGTGGCGACAATGTCGCGAAACATTTTCCAAGCAAAAATCTTAATCTTCGGCGGAACTTTCATCTTCCAAATCTTATTGTAAAGACGTTTAGTTGAGTCTTCATTTGAGGAGCCAGCTTCGTCCTTAAGCTCCTGACGAACTTCCTCTTGCCGCACGAACTCATAACCAGAGGCTACTGAAAAACACTCATTCTTTTCATTGATCCAGGCAGGATAATCCTCCTTGTCTAAACCCATCAAAGGAACGCGCAAAATGGCCTGTGCTTCAAAAGGAAGAAAGGCTTGAGCAATTAAATCCTCATCCCAGCTGTAGTCCTGTTTGAGAAAGCGAGAAATCGTAGAACCACTCGCAATCCTGGAGTGAACAATCCCATCGCGAAGATCCTGTACCCACCGATGTTTATAGATATGAATGGTTCGCCCATTTCCAACTTTCCAACGCATGCCTTTCTCCAAAATTTCCTTACCCCACATAAGAGAGCGCCTAATAAAGGATGGATTAGATCCAACATCGGCCTCCATGATATCAATATGGCGAAAATAACGAGCTTTAAAAACTTGACTAACCAAAGTTTGTGGGTTGTTGATAATTCTCCATACCTGTTTGGCTAATAATGCTTTGTTAAAAAGCACCATTTTTTGAAAACCCAAGCCACCATATTCCTTCGATTGACACAAATCATGCCACTTCTTCCAATGAATCTTCCTGTGCTCTTTTCCAGCTCCCCACCAAAAACCTGCCATTGCACTCTCAATACCAGCACAGATTGAAACTGGGATTCGAAAACAAGACATGGCATATGTTGGAATTGCTTGCAGGACGGATTTAATAAGCACCTCCTTGCCACCCTCAGAAAAATGCTTGAAGCTCCAATTGTCAATCTTCTTACGCACCCTATCAAGAAGATAATTGAATTTATGCTTTTTGGACCTAGCTGTCACAGCAGGTAAACCCAAATAAAAATCATGTCCATGGACTGTTTTAATCTGCAACCTATCTCGGATAACCACCATATTTCTTTGAGAAGTCGCAGGACTGAACGTGATAGCGGATTTGTCAAAATTTACCAGTTGCCCCGAAGCATACTCATAAGTGTCAAGACAATTCTGAATAACCTGGCATTCTTTTTCCGAAGCTCGAAAGAAAATGAGGCTATCATCAGCAAAGAAAAGGTGAGAAACAACAGGTGCCGACCGTGCGACACAAATTCCCTTAAGCTGATTTGTAGCAACAGCATTTGAAAATAAAGAGGAAAGACTTTGTGCACAAATAGCAAAGAGATAGGGTGATAAAGGATCACCTTGTCGAAGGCCTCTGGATGGGTGAAATGGTTGAGATATGCCGCCATTAATAGAGATGCTATAAGAAACTGAAGTAACACATTTGAGAATAAGCTCAACCCATTTTTCAGAGAAACCCATTTTCCTCATAATGGCTAATAAGAAACGCCATTCAACTCGATCATATGCTTTGCTCATATCTAATTTCAAAGCAACATATCCCTCCTTGCTCTTAGAATGTCTTAGCCAGTGCATGCACTCAAAAGCCACAAGAATGTTATCAGAAATAAGGCGACCAGGGACAAAAGCACTCTGAAATTGATCAATAGTTTCATGCATAACCGTTTTGAGCCTATTTGTGATAGTTCGTGCAAGAATTCTATAGCTAAAATTACACAAGCTAATCGGCCTGAAATGAGAAACTGTTTTTGGGGACCTGATCTTAGGAATCATAGTAATGACCGTGCTATTCCACCCATCCACCGAACCATTATCATTCAGAAATTTAAGAATGTGGCCAGTAACTTCATCCCCTACCGTCCCCCAATTAGATTGATAAAATGAAGCTGGGAAGCCGTCCGGCCCAGGTGCCAAAATAGACTTAACTTTAGTTTATTTAGGTCAGGAGAGTTGATTTGTTAAACTAGTATGATATTTTAATGTTGATGTCAATCTCATTAACGTAGTAACTACACGTACTTTAGAACGTTATGCATGACTTTGTAGTTTTAACTAAAGTTTGTTTGACTTTTTAAGCATGAGTCAATTCTCATTGAAAGATCGAATTAATGAAATGGACAATGTGGGGTTCTCTTATTAAATTTCAAGAGTTTAGGTAATAATTGTGACTCTTCACAGTCATTTTTTCCAAAAATTACCACCTTTAAAAATAAGCAATTATTCACTAAAATGTATATTTTAAATTAATATAATAATTCTAAATAGGGGTGGAACTGTGGAAGTAGGTCGAACTACCCGACAGGGGTCTACGACCTAGTCTATTAAGGGCCTTGTTAGGTCTAGCCTATTTATAATATGAGCCGGACTGAAGCTTTTTAAAAAGTCTATTTAATTATGTAGACTAGGCTTAGGCTTTATATAAGGCCTTATAAGCCTAACAGACCGACCTATTTAAGATTATATATTATATTTATATTTTTTTTTATAATAATCAATTCTTAAAATTTAGTACTAACATTTATATTAAATTAAATTAAAGTAAGTTAAATTTATTTTAGTAATTGAGAAATCATTATAATGTTTGTATTTAAACTTATCGTTGTAATGCATTTATTTTGTTAGTGAATTTTATTTGCAACTTTGAATATTGAGGTTGAATATAGATCCATTGCCTCAGCCGTTGCTGAACTTTAGTGGACTCAATATCTTCTTTCCGAGCTCGGTGTTGAAGTTTGCCAAACCCACAATTTTTTGTGATAACATTGGAGCTACGTATCTATGTGCTAGTCCCGTATGTCACTCTCGTATGAAACACATTGAAATAGATTTCCACTTTGTTTGCAATCTCGTTCAATCATTCAAGCTGTGTGTCTCTTATTTTGTTAGTGAATTTTATTTGCAACTTTGAATATTGAACTACAATTCATATTTAACATATTTAATAGGCTTCTAAGAGGCTTCTAAGAGGCTCGTAGGCCTGACCATTTATTTAAAAGGCCAGGTCAAGACTATAAAAAAAGTCTATCATAGATAACAGATCAGGCTCAGACTCAATATTTATAAATCAGGCTCAGACTTTTTCATGTAAAGCCTAGCCCAGCCTATTGTCACCCCTCATTCTAAACGACAAACTATTATTGAACATGATAAAGAGATACGTATTTGTTTATCCAAAATGAAGCTTCTTTATTCGGAATGTATCAGCCAAATAATATTACATTAATGGCAATTATCATCATAACTTATAGTAATAATTTAACAAGGCTTTTTACAAATACAGCGGCGCCTTAATCCTTCGCACTCGCCGTCGGGATAGCCTTCGTTTTCGCAAACAGTCTTGCAATTCTGCTCAATTACACATAATCCTTTGAAATCTGAACTTGGCGAAGTGCATATCCGAGCCGAACTTTCCTCTGCAAATATTAATATTCAATAATCAATCAATTAATTATATCACAAAATTAATTCCATGCATATATGAAAAAAATAATGTACAATATAAATACTTTAAACATTTAAATATATATATATATATATATGCGAAAATATTAAAAGACGAATTTGTTAACATACGAGACGCAAACATCAACACCAGAAGCATCGCGATACCAATGAAAGATCTTCTATTCTCCATCATTAATTAATTGCAACTACAGTATTTCTCTTACACAACAACTGATGATCATCTCATCTCGTAAACTAGCTATATATAAATCATGAGATTATTAAATAAAAAATCCCCGATTTTAAACGAAGACAAAAACATTCATTACTAAGGTTTCATTCTACATATATAAGAAATTTCTATTCACTCATAATTTTCCAAATTTCCATTTGTAAAAACATAATAAATTAACCATCCATGATCCATGGACATAAAATTTTAATACAAATGTCCAACTACTAAAAAAATGCCCAACAATTTAAATGTAAGATTTTGAATTTTAACAATTTCGATAAAATAAATGGCACAACTAATTAAATGCACTCCCAATTTTTTGTACACACCCCAATTGCTAAAAAGATGATCATCCACCATATGGACCATATCTACTACGTACCTACTAAATGCAATACATAATCAGTTAAATTTACACGTAGTCAGAATGGCATATAGTGTCGTATGACTACTGTAGTCAGTTAAATTTAAGTCATTAAAATTCAAATCTAAAAGCTTAAACTTAATGTCCTGTTACCTTTTATAATATATGTTGTATGTATTTATCGTATGATGTCGTACGTTTGTATTTTAATATTTAATTAATTAAAATATAGTATAATTTTAAAATTACATTTTTATCCTTATACAATAAAATATTTTATAATATTTATAAATTTAATTAAAATATGTAATGTTAAAATTACATATTCATCCTTATATTATTAATAAAATTAATTAAAAAAATAGATTAAACCATAAAAAAAATCAAATTAACCTAAAAAAAACATTAATACTAAGTGTTCATTCTTCCCATTTTAATCTTGATGTCAAGATTTGAGTTTAGGATCTGAAAAATATTTTCAAAAGAAAATATTGTGAAGTAAAGAGATCCGTGATCAGGATCTGAACCAGAGAACTCAAGATTTGAGTTCAGGATCTGTAAGATATTTTCAAAAGAAAATATTGTGAAAAAAAGAGATCTATGATTAGGATCAGAACCCAAGATATGAATTCGAAAAGACTTTATTCTTAACTATTTCGGCAAAGAGCTGTCATAGTCAAGAATAGGGGGGAGTGGATGATGCGACATAATGGCGCAGGTCCAGAGAGGAATAACTACTGACTGAGACCAAAATAAAAGCTGATCACTTCCTCCCGGGATCAGGACCAGAAAAGTCTTTACCCCTGACATGAATCACGACCTGATCAGATCCCTCAAAGATCTGACCTGATAACTAGGACCTTCATCCAGGACCATGGTGATGAAGGGTCTCGATTAATAAGAAGAAGTAGCGAATCTCGGTGTGTCAGGATATCTCAGCGTATCCCTGCAAATGTAAGCGCATTATCTGAATAATTAGTTATGTGTCAGATTGTACAGTGACGTGGCCCAATCAGTAGCAAACCCTATAGGTGAATTTACTTCCTTACCCTTCAATGACAGGGTATAAAAAGGCACCCCCTTTCATTTTCAAGGCTAAGTCATTCTTTACTATTCACTTTTATATATAAAATACACCTTATCTCTCTATTATTCTTCATCTTCCTCGACTGACTTGAGCGTCGGAGGTCCGTCGCCGGACACCCCTCCGGCCCGATTTTCGTGCAGGTCCTGGGAGCAATCGTCATCCTCCATCCTCGTCAATCATTCAAAGACTCTTAAAGAGTTCATTCATGTATCTCTGGTTAGAACCATTCTTTAATTGAGTCCTTATCAATTACTCCTACGGATTTGATAAGGTCTCATCACTAAGGTTTCATTCTACATATATAAGAAATTTCTATTCACTCATAATTTTCCAAATTTCCATTTGTAAAAACATAATAAATTAACCATCCATGATCCATGGACATAAAATTTTAATACAAATGTCCAACTACTAAAAAAATGCCCAACAATTTAAATGTAAGATTTTGAATTTTAACAATTTCGATAAAATAAATGGCACAACTAATTAAATGCACCCCCAATTCTTTGTACACACCCCAATTGCTAAAAAGACGATCATCCATATGGACCATATCTACTACCTACTAAATGCAATCCATAATCAGTTAAATTTACACATAGTCAGAGTGGCATATAGTGTCGTATGACTACCGTAGTCAGTTAAATTTAAGTCATTAAAATTCAAATTTAAAAGCTTAAACTTAATGTCCTGTTACCTTTTATAATATGTGTTGTATGTATTTATCGTATGTGTCGTATGATGTCGTACGTTTGTATTTTAATATTTAATTTAATTAATTAAAATATAGTATAATTTTAAAATTACATTTTTATCCTTATACAATAAAATATTTTATAATATTTATAAATTTAATTAAAATATGTAATGATAAAATTACCTATTCATCCTTATATTATTAATAAAATTAATTAAAAAAATAGATTAAACCATAAAAAAAATCAAATTAACCTAAAAAAAACATTAATACTAAGTGTTCATTCTTCCCATTTTAATCTTGATGTCAATCTCATTGAGTACTAGAAAGTAGTCAGCTGAGAAGTTATCTTTGTAAGATCAAATGCGCGGAATAGATATGCCCTTTAAAGTTATATCTCCTTAATGATCTAAATGTTTTTCTAAGAATACTGAAGTTCTCTTGACTCAGGGAGATTGTCCCAAAATTGGTTTTGTCGAGAACTAAATTTAAATATATAGATTGAATTTAAATATTACATAAGTTACTAAACTTAAATTGTATATAAAGTACTAAATATAAACCTTAAACATAAATTGAGTTTGAATATTACATAAGTTACTAAAACTTAAATTTCCATTAAAATTGCAATCACTAAAACTAAAAAAAACTGAACACTAAGTGTTGCAAAGTTGAACACTAAGTGTTGCAAAATTGAACACTAACAATGACTGTAACGGAAGACTATAAGACATTTGAAGTACATTAGTGAAATTAGATGACAAGGTCCTTGTATACCTTAGACAACTAATATTACCCGCATGAGATAAGCCGAGTAGAAGATGCTAGTTGATATGGACTTAACCAGATCTTGTCAAACCTTAAAGTTTCAGAAGAGTTACTCAGTTGAAGGAGTCAGTTGATAACATGCAATTAAGAAGGCAACTAAAAGTCTAACCAACTCATCTGACGTGGACCAATGAGAATATGCCAGCACAGTTATTGAGTTGACTTGGACTAGGGCTTCAGAGATCGTACAATAACATTTAATGCACAGTTGATTGGATACAGCCTATTCTTGAAATAAACAACTCACACACACTCCCTTTCCAAAAAAGATCAATACACCAATCACTACACTTAGATTTATTGGATTTGTTGTTAAAATATCGGTATTAAATCCGAAACTCCCGGCGGATGGCCAGTGGCCCAAAGAAACGAAAGAATCGGTTACATTTTTCATATAATCTCCTCTTATAGATAGATTACAAAATCGACGAGAGTTCTTTTTCTATCACATTGCCCCTCTTTTTTTTTTTTTTTGAATCGAGTCAAAAAATCTTCGAGTTAAAGTATGAACTACCCCTTCATTGTTGCAACAACTCAAAAAAAAAAAAGAGTTTCCCTTGGACTACGAACGGGAAGGATGAAAGCGAGTGGACATACTAATTCCTGATCTCCGAATCAGCCCTTCCCGTAGGTTATTTTCTCAACGAATAAGGAATCATTAAATGTTCATTCATTTTTAAGGAATGTTTGTACTTGAATCAAGGAAACATCAAATTAATGAAGATCTTGACCATACATAGAAGATTTTGTAGCAACGGCTAGTTTATCCAACGACTAGTTCGTGCTCCAAATTCATTGAATCATTTCGAGTTCTTTAGAGCCATATTTATTCTAAGAATCAAAAGCTCTAAATCAATTAAATGTTATATGAGGTACTAAACTATAAATCCTAAATCCTAAACCTTAAATTAAATTTAAATATTATGGTACTAAACTTAAATTGAAATTGATCGATTCATTCATTAAATTTATATATATAATTGAATGTCAATAAGTTACCGAATCCTAAACTCAAAATTCTTATATTACACAAGGTACTAAAATGAAATGAAATTATTCATTTATTAAATTTAAATATATAAAATGAATATAAATTGAATATTACATGAGTTATTAAAACTTAAATAGAAATTGAGTTTGAATATTACATAGGGCGAATATTTTGAACACAAATGGTGAATATTTGAACAAAGAGTGTCTGTTTTTAAATTTTTCTCCTGATAATAAAAAATTTTGAATTTAAATATTAACTAAGGTACTAAACTCTAAACCTTAAATTAATTTTAAATATTACGTAAGGTACTAAATTTAAATTTAAAGGGATTGATTCATTCATTAAATTTACATATATAAATTGACACTTTAAGGCTTGACAAGATCTGGTTAAGTCCATATCAGCTAGCATCTTCTACCCGGCTTATCTCATGCGGGTAATATTAGTTGTCTAAGGTATACAAGGACCTTGTCATCTAATTTCACTAATGTACTTCTAGTCTTCCGTCATTGTTAGTGTTCAACCTTGCAACACTTAGGGGATGTTTCCTTTTGATTTTAAAAACCAGGTTTTGGATTTCAAGATTCAAAACCCGTTTTACTTCGGGATTTAAAAACCGGTTTTCAAAATCCACTCAAAACCACCCTTATCAAACATATTGATTTGACATAAAGTTATATCTATATAATATTACTCCAATCATTATATTCTTTTTCAACAATAATATAATAATACTATAATAATATAATAATACAATAATACAATAATATAATACATTTAATCAACTAATCATTATAATCTCACCAAACAATAATATAATAATACAAACTCATTCAATCTTACAACTTGATTTGACATAAAGTTAAATCCTTCACTATTCCAAAACCCAAAAGAAACACCCATATTACTATTCATCGGGATTTCAAAAACCAGGATTTCAAAAATCTGGTTTTTAAAACCACCCAAAGCCCAAAAGAAACACCCCCTTAGTGTTCAGTTTTTTTTTAGTTTTAGTGATTGCAATTTTAATGGAAATTTAAGTTTTAGTAACTTATGTAATATTTAAACTCAATTTATGTTTAAGGTTTATGTTTAGTACTTTATATACAATTTAAGTTTAGTAACTTATATAATATTTAAATTCAATCTATATATTTAAATTTAGTTCTCGACTAAACCAGTTTTGGGACAATTTCCCTGAGTCAAGAGAACTTCAGTATTCTTAGAAAAACATTTAGATCATTAAGGAGATATAACTTTAAAGGGTCTATCTATTATGCACATTTGATCTTACAAAGATAACTACTCAACTGGCTACTTTCTAGTACTCAATGAGATTGACATCAAGATTAAAAGATCATACTAGCTTTGATAGACTAATAAGTCAGAGAGTTTAACAAATCAACCTCTCCTGATCTAAACAAACTAAAGTTAAGTCTATTTTGATAAATAGAAAAAATTAGCATACACAATTGCATTCCCCTTCCTTCCCTCCCTCCATACATTTGTGTCACTCTCCTATCAGGACCAACAATATTAAACTTAAATTGAAATTGAACTCTAAACTCTAAAGTACTACATTCTACATCACATTTTGTAATATATATTACCTGACTTGAATTGAAATTACACAACTAATATGATATTTAATTTATATATTTAAGAATCACAATTTCAATTTATATTTAAGTAATTTATGTAATATTCAAATTTAATATAGGATTTGTAGGGTTTAGTACTTTAGAAAATGCAATATTCAAGCTCAAATTAATTTAGAGTTTACTTAAGTTACTAAATTCTAAATTTTAAATTGAATTTGAATATTAGGAAGGAATGAATCAACTAGTTGACATAATTAATTACAAAAGAAACATTCTCTTCGATCACAATAGTTTCAGTGTTCAATCTTGCAACACTTATTGTTCAACTTTATAACATTTAGTGTTCAATTTTTTAAATTTTAGTAACTTATGTAATATTCAAACTAAATTTCAATTTAAGTTTTATTAATATATGTAGTATTCAAATTTAATTATATATTTAAATTTAATAAATAAATAATTTCAATTTAAATTTAAATTTAGTATGTTATATAATACTCCTAAATTTTATTAAATAATATTTTATTTTCATATTTAAATTAATTTATACAATTAAATTATAAATTAAATATTTTTACTTTTATCAAAATCATAAAATGTAAATTCATTTGTAATTTATAAATATTACTTTTATTTAAATATAAAATTATGAAACAAAATTCTCTTCTCTGCCAATTGCTTTTCAAACATTAGAACTGACTCTCGAAGCTTTGACTCAATCTTCAGTTTAACAAGTTGAGAAATTAAAAAAAAGAAGGATTTGATCCTATGTATACGCTCTGTTTCAAAATACAGAAAAAACACTAAACATAAAATCTAGAAAAAAAGTAAAAAAACATTTGTTCCTGTTTTCTCTTTTTCTCTTTCCTTGTTTCTCAAGGTTCGAAGCAGAAAAAAAAAAAGTTCGAAGCAGCCCACCTGCATAAAATAATCATTAAGATAAATTATTGTTAATTTTTTTGCAACACCCTCCTCAAAATTACAAATAATTCAAGCAAAATAATCATGTGGCCTCAAATTTTTTTCTTCACCCTCCTCCTTCTGTGAGACTTCAACAAAAGTTCGACAAAATTAATTTCAAAAACGACGACGACGAGCAAGTGGGGAAATGAGTGGAGAAGGAGACAAAAAGTTACGTATGTCGGAGATCGGCGACCATTTCTTCATCTCTTCGTCTTCTTTTCACAGCCATCAATGGAGGCTTTGCTTTCTCCCTTCTCTCTCTTAAACATATTCTGCAAAAGAAATGAAAAGGTATGGGCTATAGTAAATGTAGGGTTTTGGAAAGATAAAAAGGTTCTATTTTATATATTACTGCCTTTTTAATTGAATTGTGTATTCAAGGTTATTTTAGACATTTTATGTGATATTTTTGTGTCTGCTTACAATAATTTTTTTCCTACGTGCCTAGTTGCAACAGTTCATCTAACAATGTATGTAATGGTGAGCCCCCAAATATTATGTATGAGATTATTAAAAACTTCATTAAAAATGATGAATGATGAGTATTAATATATGGGAAAAGAAAATACAAAGGTGTAGTAATAGTTTTAATTTTTGTCATCTAAATTTTTGGATTTTAAAATTTCAAATTAGTTTTTTATATTTATAAAATTCTTTATTTTAATCATTATATATTCAACTCATTAAAAAAATGAGTAAAATAAATTTCTTTCAACATTTGATAAATTTCATTTGAACAGAATTGTTTGCTGACGAGATTTTTTTATTTTTTATGAATTAAGTGATTTGATTCCTCAAAAGTGAGGAATGGGTACCCTCCCAATTCCACCCAATTCCAAGAGAAAGAGAAATTAGTTTTATTCCCCTTTACTATAAAAAAAAAAAAATAGGTCAAATTATCAATTTTAGCATATACTTCTCATTTTTTATTAAATCTAGCACATACTTTTCTTTTTAATCAAATTATACCTATACTTTTCATTTTTTCTCAAATCTAGCACATATTTTTTTCTTAATCAAATTATACTCATATTTTTCATTTTTTATTAAATTTAGCACTTACTTTTTTACTCTTATCCAATTTATACCCATGCTTTTTATAAATATAATTTAATTAATTAATAAATAAATATATCTTACTTTATAAAAAAAATCTAAAATTATATAGTACTCCATATTTAAAGAATTTCAAAGCATTATTTAAAAAAAATATACAGTATATACTCCCTCTGTCCATCAAAAGTATGTTCGTAATTTTAGTGGATGGAGGGAGTACACATTATTATTGTATTTTTTTATATATTTTTTGTAAATCTCTTTTTAATTCAATAGTTTTAGAAATTTTCAATTCTCAGTTTATTTTTAAATTTGTAGATTTTAATTTGAATTTTTTTAATTTAAACATATTTAAGATATTTTTTTCCTTTTTAATTATTAGATAATTTTTACATTTTTTATTTTTTTGATATTTTAAATTAATAGATAAAAACATGTGCTAAAATTGGTAAGACATAAAAAGTATGTGCTACATTTGATTAAAAATTAAAAGTATGGGTATGAAAGAAAAAAATTGTGCTAAATTTGATAACAAAAAGAAAAGTATAGGTATAATTTAGTTAAAAAGAAAAGTATATGCTAGAATTAGTAAATAGTGAAAAGTATGGGCTAAAATTGATTATTTAGCCAAAAAAATACCGTGAAATATGAAATTTGTAGTAACGTTTGTTCACACAAATCTTTTTTTTTTAATTAATTTGAGTATTAAAAAAATCTTTTATTCTAAATAAATAGACCATAATTAATATTTGTACTCATTTGTCCAAACTTTTTATATAAGTATTCATTTTTTAATAATTTCTTGATTATATAAAAGATTATTAGTATAATTATGCAAAGAAAAATGATAAAGTTGTATTGATATCAATAAAGCGACAAATAAATAGAAACAACATTTGATATAATGAAACCATCAATACGAAACTGTCAAGATGATTCCGATCGGTTAGACGTCTCCAACTAATTAGAACACTTGAATATAGAAGAAATAACTGCTCTTAGGATAGTAATTCAGAAAAGTAATCAACGAGACAAACAACACACAAGAATTTAAGTGGTTCGATCAATGTGATCTACTTCCACTGAACCAGATTAGTACTTCTTTGATTGATAAAGAATGTTTACACACCCATTCACTCGGAATAGGCTATTTCCTCTCTTCACTCGTGAACTCACACAACTCAAAGAATACAATAACGTACTAAATCTCTCTGTCCAAAATCAACCTTTACAATGTACACAAATAAGAGTATATAAAGACCAAATCTAGTTGCTATTGTTAGGAACTGTTTGAGTAGTTATCAACCATTTGCAACCGCTTGTAACAATCCATGTGCTCTGTTATTGCCCAACTGAAAATGGTAGTTATGCCCTCAAGTTGTTGTAACTGTAAAACTGTTAGTTAAACTAACTAACTTCGAACCAGAAGACTTGTCCATAAAGATCAGATCACTTCTACTGTTCTGATACCCAACTCTTCTGTTCTGATGATCAAAAGCTAACTAACACCCATGTGCTCTGCTGACCAACTCTGCTGGACAACTCTGCTGGAGTCTAAGCATCACCTCCTCAACTGATTGAAACCATTCCACTCATCTGATTTCGGCCTAAGTTATCTTATTTGATCCTATCAGCTCACTACTCACTTAGTGTGCTGATTCTGAGATTATGAGATAACACTCACAATTCTCCACCTTTAGCTCATAATCGAACTAATCTCCACCAAAAACAAAACACCAACACTATTCTCCTCAAAGAATAACCTCCACTACAGATCTTCTGCCAGAAGAACAGTAGCCTTCTCCTCGGAGGAATTAATGAAGTCCAATAAGTCTAAGACACAAACCAAACTTCTCTTTTGGCAATGCCTTAGTGAACGCATCAGCAGGGTTCTCCTCTGTAGCAATCTTCACTACCTGGACCACCCCCTTCTCTACAATATCTCTTACAAAGTACAGCTTTACATCTATATGTTTAGTTCTCTCATGATACCCCTGATGCTTTGCAAGATGTATTGCACTTTGGTTATCATAGAAGACAGTCACACTTCTTTGTGATATACCAAACTCCTTCAAGATTCCCCTAAGCCACATGCTCTCCTTTACTGCTTCAGTCAAGGCTACATATTCTGATTCTGTAGTAGATAATGCAACTACAGACTGATGTATTGACCTCCATGATATAGCTGTACCAAATAAGGTGAATACATACCCTGTTAAGGATTTTCTTGTGTCTACATTGGCTGCATAGTCGGCATCAACATATCCCACAAGTGCTTCTCCCTCATCTGATATCTTCTGAAATTTCAGACCTTTCTCAGCTGATCCCAGAACATATCTCATGACCCACTTAACTGTCTCCCAATGATTTAAACCTGGATCACTCATGTATCTGCTGATTACACTCATTGCATGAGTTAAATCTGGTCTACAACACACCATAACATACATTAAACTCCCTACTGCACTGGCATAAGGAACCTTACTCATCTGAGCTCTTTCTTGGCTGTTCTTGGGACACATCTGATTTGATAGCTTCTGATGCTGACCAATTGGTGTAGAAACTGACTTAGCTTGATTCATCCTGAATCTCTCTAACACCTTCCTCAGATAGGTAGGCTGACTAAGCTGAATTGCTCCCTCAACTCTACTGATCTCCATCCCAAGAATCACTTTAGCTTCACCAAGATCTTTCATCTCAAACTCCCTTTTGAGAATCTCCTTAACTTGATTGATACTGTTAATAGACTCCCCAGCTATTAACATATCATCTACATACAACAGAAGATAGGTAACTGAACTCCCAACCCTCCTGAAGTAAACACAGCTGTCATACAAGCTTCTTGCAAAACCAGCTGAGCAAATGTACTCATCAAACCTTAAGTACCATTGTCTAGGGCTTTGTTTGAGGCCATAGAGTGATTTTCTGAGTAAGCACACTTTGTCTTCTCCATCTTCTATGTCCAACCCTTCTGGTACTTTCATGTAGATCTTCTCATCTAAAGTCCCATGAAGAAATGCTGTGGTTACATCCATCTGATGCAGCTCCAATTCATATTGAGCAACCATATCCAACAAGATTCTGATGCTACAATGCTTTACAACAGGTGAAAAGATTTCATTAAAGTCAATACCTTCTTTCTATGTAAATCCTTTAGCTACAAGTCTTGCCTTGTACCTAATCTTGCCACCTCTCTAAGCCTCCACCTTTTTCTTGTAGATCCACTTACACCCAACAAGTTTCTTGTTCTTAGGCCTCTCAACAATCTCCCAAGTTTGGTTCTTGTTCAGAGATAACAGTTCTTCCTCCATAGCAACTAACCACTTCTCTTTGTCATGGCAGTTTATGGCTTTTGTGTAAGTTTTAGGCTCCAAAGACTCCACCTCAAGAGCTGCACATAATGCAAATGATACTATGTCAGCTTGACCATACCTCTGAGGTGGGTGGACTTCTCTTCTTGATCTGTCCCTAGTCAGCTGATAGTCATGAAGCTCAGTATCACTATGAGTATTCTCCTCCTCATCTGGATCAATCTGATCTTCAGTTAGTGTTCTGATGTCATCATGCTCCACCTCCACCTATGTCTCATCTGGTTTGTTGTGTGCTGTACTGGAGCTTGCCTCCTCTTTCAATGGCATTCTATTCTCATCAAAAGTTACATCTCTGCTGATAATACACTTCTGCATTCCAGCTTCTAGGCACCACAATCTGTATCCTTTCACACCTGAAGGATATCCTATGAACACACATTTCAAGGCTCGAGGCTCAAGCTTATCTTGCTTGACATGGGCATATGTTGAACAACCATACACCTTCAAATTTTTGTACTCAGCTGCATGGCCAGACCATAACTCTTCTGGGGTTTTAAATTGCACAGCTGAGGAGGGGCTTCTGTTTATCAAGTAGGCTGCTGTTGACACTGCTTCTCCCCAAAATACTTTAGGCAATCCAGAGCTGCTCAACATGCACCTGACCCTCTCAAGCAAAGTCTGGTTCATTCTCTCAGCTACTCCATTCTGCTGAGGTGTACCTGGTACTGTTCTGTGCCTCACTATACCCTTCTTCTTGTAGAAAACATTGAACTCTTCTAATATGAACTCTAGCCTATTATCAGTTCTCAAATGCTTGAGATTCTTTCCAGAGACATTCTCAACCTCAGTGAGCCATTCCTTAAATTTTTCAAATGCTTCTGACTTGGATTTCAGGATAGTGATCCATACCTTTCTTGAGTAGTCATCTATTATAGACATGAAGTATCTCCCACCACTTCTGGTCTGATTCCTAGCTGGCCCCCATAAATCTGAATGGACATAGTTCAAAATTCCTTTGGTAGAGTGTGAACTCTTTCCAAACTTCAATCTCTTGGATTTCCCAAGAATGCAGTGCTCACACAAATCAAGCTTTGTGATCTTGTCACCACCTAGCAATCCTTGCTTACTTAGCTCAAGTAGGCCCTTCTCTCCTACATGACCTAATCTTCTGTGCCACAACATTGAGTTGTCTTGCACCCTTGCCACATCTGATCTGCCAATAACTGTTCCCCCCTTAAGAAAGTAGAGATCATTTCTTCTCTCACCTTTAAGAACAGTAAGCTTCCCCTTTGAAACTCTGAGCTCTCCATCTTCTGACTGGAATTTGTAACCCAATGAATCCAGCATACCAAGAGATATCAAATTTCTCTTGAGTTCAGGAACATACCTGACCCTCTTGAGAATCCTCACTACTCCATCATACATCTTCAAGTGTACTGTACCTTCACCTCTGACTTTGCAAGTGTGATCATTCCCTAACAACACAGAACCTCCATTCTGATGCTTAAAATCATGAAACCAATCTCTTCTTGGAGTCATGTGGAAAGAACACCCTGAATCTAAAATCCAATCTTGCTGCTCTTTAGTGGAAGTGATGGATAGGGACTGAGTTGACTCATAGCCTTTCTGCTCCTTATCATCTTGGGTTTGATTTGCTTGATTCTTATCAACAGGGTTCTTAGGACCAGATTTTCTCATAAGCTGTTTGTACTTGTAACAAGTACTCTTAAAGTGCCTAGGTTTGTTGCAGTGGTGGCACACTACTTCCCCTTGATTTGAGACTGCTGATTTTCCCTTATCAGCTCCCTTGGGTTGACTAGACCCCTTCTTGGAGACAGATTTCTTCTGTCCTCCCTTGATTGCCAATCCTTCTCCACTGCTACTTTTATCTCCTTGAGATGTATTATTATGCAACAGCTTGGACTTGACAGCCAAGATCACATCCTCCAATGTGATTGCTTCCTTTCTACCATACAAGATGGTGTCCTTTAGGATTTCAAAGGACTTAGGCAGAGCACTCAACAAGATCAGAGCCTTATCCTCTTCCTCTAACTTGACATCCAAATTCTCCAGATCATCAAGAATCTTGTTGAACTCATGTAGTTGCTCCGTAATGGGTTTGTCATCTCCCATTCTAAAGGCATACAACTTCTGTTTCGAATAGAGTCGGTTAGCAAGAGTTTTCACCATATATAACTTCTCAAGCTTATCTCAAACCTCCTTCGCTGACTTCTCTTTAGAAACCTCCCTCAAGACCTTATCTCCAAGGCAGAGTAGGATCGTGCTTCGAGCTTTTCTGAGCAACTTGCTCCTTTCAGCCGCAGCTGCTGCAGTTTCTTCTGCATTCTCTTCGGATTCTTCGAGAGCTTCGAATAATCCTTGTTGTTCAAGGAGGGCCTGCATCTTGACCTTCCACAGCCCAAAATCTCCAGTGCCTGTAAACTTCTCTATGTTGTACTTGGTAGAATTCCCCATCTTAGATCTGCAGCTACTTCAGTTTTCCACAGACGGCGCCAATTGTCAAGATGATTCCGATCGGTTAGACGTCTCCAACTAATTAGAACACTTGAATATAGAAGAAATAACTGCTCTTAGGATAGTAATTCAGAAAAGTAATCAACGAGACAAACAGCACACAAGAATTTAAGTGGTTCGATCAATGTGATCTACATCCACTGGACCAGATTAGTACTTCTTTGATTGATAAAGAATGTTTACACACTCATTCACTCGGAATAGGCTATTTCCTCTCTTCACTCGTGAACTCACACAACTCAAAGAATACAATAACGTACTAAATCTCTCTGTCCAAAATCAACCTTTACAATGTACACAAACAAAAATATATAAAGACCAAAGGTAGTTGCTGCTGTTAGGAACTGTTTGAGTAGTTATCAACCGTTTGCAACCGCTTGTAACAACCCATGTGCTCTGTTATTGCCCAACTAAAAATGGTAGTTATGCCCTCAAGTTGTTGTAACTGTAAAACTGTTAGTTAAACTAACTAACTTCGAACCAGAAGACTTGTCCATAAAGATCAGATCATTTCTACTGTTCTGATACCCAACTCTTCTGTTCTGATGATCAAAAGCTAACTCTGCTGATAGACTTCATACTGTGCTGGACAACTCTGCTGACCAACTCTGCTGGATAACTCTACTGGACAACTCTGCTGGACAACTCTGCTGACCAACTCTGCTGGACAACTCTGCTGAACAACTCTGCTGGACAACTCTGCTGACCAACTCTGCTGGACAACTCTGCTGGAGTCTAAGCATCACCTCCTCAGCTGATTGAAACCATTCCACTCATCTGATTTCGGCCTAAGTTATCTTATCTGATCCTATCAGCTCACTACTCACTTAGTGTGCTGATTCTGAGATTATGAGATAACACTCACAGAACGGACGTAATAACATAGAAATGTCTTGAAGAATTAGATTGCTTAGGAAAGGACAGTCGTGCCTCCAAATAAGTGAAAAATCTTGCATTTTTTTTTTTGAAAATTTTAAAAAATAAAAATTGATCAAGAGTATAAGGGGTATTCACTTGATCAAAATATTACACCAACATGAAGTGACACAAAAGTATAACTTAAAAAAAAAAAAGCTTTTAACTACGGGTTGGGCTGTTGTGTACTCAAGTACACCGTGTACTTGAGTCCAACTTTAAACAGGGCCCAATTGAATATATAGAATAATGCACACACAATTAAAGATAGGTTGTTACAACCTAGCGGTCGACCTTCAAATATTTTACTGCAAGGTTAGTGGTTCAAGTCTCAGTTTCAACAAATATCAAATTTTATTTTATCACCTTTTTTTTATTTTTGCACCTAATTTTATTTTAACACCAGTTTTTCTTATAATAGTACAAGTACTAATAACCAAAATGTGTATCTTTAATAGTCATAAACGTGCAAGTTTTAAATAATAAAATGTGTAAAATTAATAACAATTTTTTTAAAAAAAAAATTGGCACACCCGTTTATCTAGATTATAAAAGTGTAATTACTAATAACAAAAATGTGTATTTTAATAGTCATAAAAGTGTAAGCTTTAAATAATAAAATGTGAAAAATTAATAAAAAAAATTTGGAACCAATATAAATAATAAAATGTGAAAAATTCAATGATTGAGAAAATAAAATCATTAGAAATATTGATTGAATTTTGTGTGTTATGATTTCTATCAAGAATGTTGGGTCTAGTTTGAGGTGCATGTATTTTCTTTTATGTATGCTATTCAACAACATCATATATATTATTGTATGTTGATAAATATTTTTTGTTGTCTAATTTATATAGTAACACTTTTATTAATTGCACTTACTAATAATATCATTAATAGTAATAAAAGTACAAGTAAAAAAATAATAAAACGTGTAAAATTAATAATAATTTAAAAAAAAAAATTAGCACCAGTTTTTCTAGATTATGAAAGTGCAAGTACAAATAACCAAAAAGTGTATCATTAGCACACACTTTTCAGTTATAATATCATACACTTTTCAATTATAATAACATACACTTTTCATTTAATATATATCTTACACTTTTTCATTAATAAAACATACACGTTTTAGTTGTAATAAGATACACTTTTTATTAAATAGATCATACACTTTGCAGTTATAATAACATATACTTTTCATTAATATATCATACACTTTGCAATTATAATAATATACACTTTTCATTAATATATAACTTACACTTTTCATTAATAGATCATACACTTTTCAGTTATAAAATCATACACTTTTCAGTTATAATAACATACAATTTTCATTAAAAACAATGTTGCATTTTTCAATATAGTAACATACACTTTTCATTAAAAAAACAAAGATACACTTTTTCAAAAAAAAAAAAATCGAAAAAAAAATTGAAAAAAATAAAAAAGTCAAAATTTGACCGTGTACCGATCAACGGTCAACATTTGACTAGTCAAAGTCTAAATCTACTCAAGTACACGGTGTACTTGAGTACATACAAGACTTTGGCTTTAACTACTCCCACAAGTGAAGGTTAATGCATTCCACAATCTTCTCCTCATTTACCTCAAAAACACTGAACACCACATTATTTATAGTCTTCCACAATTTAAAGGGGAAATATATAGTATACAACTAAAGAAGCACACGAGAGACTGCGACTACAAAAGAGGGAGACAATCGAGGTGGAATGAGCAAAATTCAAAATTATTTGGAAGTCCTACATGCATGAAGAGTTTGTGGGATAGACTTTTGACGATGCATAATTTGCACAAAAGTAGAATTCAACCAGATGGAGCAAATCTAAACTGCGTTTTTTGTAATGAGATGGTCGAAACATTTAGTCATGTTCTTATCGAGTGTAAATTTGCTTACAAAGTGTGGATGGTCTACTTCTATTGATTGTGAGATGAACACCTTGATACTACGTATACTAGGTGACGATCTCACAAGTTTCATTCAATATCAAATTCAACAAGTGATACAAAACTCATGCACCAACTATAAGTATGCACCACAAAAAAATGGCAAAATGGCGAGGGGGAAGGCAACTGATTCCCCCTCACTAATCATTAAGGCAAAGGCAACGGATTTCTCCCGTTGCCAATATGCTCGTTGCCATTTTAAAGGTAACGGATTTGGGGAATCCGTTGCATTTTTGCAACGGCAGGTGGCCGTTGCCTTTTAGCGAGTGCGACAGTCGTTGCCAATTGGCAACGGCTCACATCCCTCGCCTTTTTGCAACGGGGCCCACTCCCGTCGTCTTTTCGCAACGGGCCCACTGCCGTTGCCTTTTTGACCGTCGCCTTTTTATAATTTGTAAAAAAATGCGAACCTGGGTTTCGAACCCAGGTATCGAAGCCAACCAACACCCTCTCACCCACCGCTGGGCCACCCACATTTTCGTAATATTTTCGCCATTTTGCTTCAGGCGAGAATCGAAGACAGGACCTCGCGGTCAAGAAGGATTTTGGGCGCCCACTGTGTGCCGTTTAGGCTAGGAGCTTTAGTCGACATGTTGTGAATGCAATTAATATATATCCAATTTAATTTTAGTTTCAATTCTTTAAATCAATCCATTCTAACTTTATTTGTTGTTTATTAAATTGTCAAAGCATATCATATTTATTTCTAAATGAGAATTAACTAAATTATGTGTTTCAAATTAAATAATTTAATTCAATCTATTCTAACTTTAATTGTTGTTTATTAAATTCTCAAAGCATGTCATATTTATTTCTAAATGAGAATTAACTAAATTATGTGTTTCAAATTAAATAATTTAATTCAATCCATTCTAACTTCAATTGTTGTTTATTAAATTGTCAAAGCATATCATATTTATTTCTAAATGAGAATTAACTAAATTATGTGTTTCAAATTAAATAATTTAATTCAATCCATTCTAACTTTAATTGTTGTTTATTAAATTGTCAAAGCATATCATATTTATTTCTAAATGAGAATTAACTAAATTATGTGTTTCAAATTAAATAATTTAATTAGGGTTATTAAAAATATCAATTCACACTATTTAAATTTACTAATCTTCAATTTATAACATTTAAATTCATTCTAATTTTCAATTCACAACAATATCATTACATACAACATTGAGTATAATTATTTTCACTTAAACATTTAAATTTATTCTAATCACATCATTTAAATTCATTCTAATTTTAATTCAATTAGGGCGACGGTTTAGGCAACGGGCCCACTGTCGTTGCCTTTTAGCGAGTGGGGTGCCGTTGCCATTTCGCAACGGGCCCACTCCCGTTGCCTTTTGGCGAGTGCAGAACACGCCCTTGCCTTTGCCGTTGCCAAAAGGCAAGGGCGTTATAATCCGTCGCATTTTTGCAACGGGGCCCACTCCCGTTGCCTTTTCCGTTGCCAAAAGGGAAGGGCGTCCATATCCGTCGCCTTTTTCCCCCGTTGCCAAATCCGTTGCCAATTGGCCAATTTTTTGTAGTGATGCAACAACTTCAAAAAACCTACCCTATGGCCCAACACTGTCGTGGGCTTATAACAAAAAATAAAAGGACTGAAATTGAAAATTGTTGCTAAAATAAAAAACATAACAAAAAATAACATCAACACCAGAATTAACATCATCTCTTCCTTAAGCCAAGGTCTTGTATACACTATAAGGAATCGAGTTGACCAAAAGTCCATTTTTTTAAAAAAAAAGTGTAAGTCATTATAACTAAAAAGTGCAATACAATATTACCGAAAATGGTAAGTCGCTATAATTGAAAAGTACAACACAATTTTTAAAAAAAGTGTAAGTCATTATAACTAAAAAGTGCAATACAATATTACTGAAAAGTGCACCACTACAAAAAAAACGGGATTTGCCGACGAAAGTTTACCGACATAATTCATTCCGTCGGCCGTCCCGACGGATCTCCGACGGAATATCGAAATCGACACACTGCCGACGGATTTCAACTTTCGTCGGGACATTCCGACGGAATTTAGGTTGAAAGTGAAACGAAGCCGTTTTCGGCCCGCTTCCCGACGGATTATTCCATCGGCAGTTCAAATTGCGGCTACCGACGGAATATTTCGTCGGTAGCCGACCCGCATTTACTCCACCGCCTCGAAAACCCCTAAAAAGATGCGTACATTAATATTTGTGTGCTACTGACAGAAATTTTCGTCGGTAGCGAATATTTTTTTTTATAAAGACTACCGAGAGGCAGTAGGTTCCTTAAGAAGGAAAAAAAATTCACTTTCCTCTCCTCCGTTCGTGGTCTCGTGAGTGGATTGCATTTCTTGTGCGTGAATTGAAAGACGAAGAGCATTCCGATCATCTACTTCAGTTTTTTTCAATTTAAACGGTACGTTTTATAAATTATTAATTAATTTTAATTAAGTTATTGTATTATTGTAATTAAATTGCATGTTAATTATTATAAAATTGTTATTGAATTATTGTAAATTGCATGTTAATTATTATAAAATTGCATGTACGTACGTAGTTGATGAATATGTATAATTAATTGATATATATGTTACGTGGATTATGACGTTTTTATTGGTTAATTGTAATTAATTGTTCGTGTTTATCACATCCCGATTTTAGGGGCCTAGATGAAAATACTATACGATGCATGCATATTTTTATAAAAATTGGCAGCGGAATTATTTTGGTGAATAAATACTCAAACACTTTAAAGAAATTTATATTAAAATGTAACTTTAACTAATGAGTACCAAAACTTGTTCAAAAAAAAGGATGTGAACATTTCTAAAATGAAAATAGTTTAAATTTTGAATGCAAATAATTAAATAAAATGGCATGAAGGCATTCCTTAATGACATGAAACACATCCGCCGTCCCTCCACTGCAACTCCGTCAATCTGTAAAGTGTTAGATAGATCGGGGTGAGCAAAACAACTAGCTCAGTGGGATTAACTTTGTCACCGTTAAATATAACATATGAATAACATCATAACTCACAAACATGCATACAAATTCGTAAGCTTGTTGGCAAAGCCAACCATAATAACATAGGCGTGTTGGATAAACCAACCATAAGTTTGTTGGATGAACCAACCATAATAACATAGGCTTGTTGGATAAACCAACCATAAGTTTGTTGGATAAACCAACCATAAGCTATTGGATAAACCAACCATAATAACATAGGCTTGTTGGATAAACCAACCATAAGTTTGTTGGATAAACCAACCATAAGTTTGTAAGATGCAGCAAGAAATAAAGTCACTCATACGAAATGCTTAAAAATGACAAAGTAGCCAATCAAGAAAATCCCACCTTAAACATTGAATAGTCTCGTAAGTATGTAACTTGAATTACTGCTAGAGTTCCTTGTCACCTATAATAATGAATATTATCTTAGAACATTACTGAGTCCTAGTGTTATTTACTAATAAAGGTAACGATAGAAATAATAATTAAATTTGTGCCTTATAATTTAATCAATTATTAATTGAATGGATAACTAATATATATATTATTATTAAATTGATAATTAATAATTAATATACATTACTGGGTTAACCGAAGCGGTGATCACAAAATCACATACTAAATATTTTGAAAACAATATCAATAGTAGATTGGATTATTGTTGGGATATGAATCCTAGAACAAGTCCTAAATGATGAATAAAAGATGAAGTTTTGATAAAGCCAAAAGTAGTATGAATATTTTCTAAGTGTTGACTGATCTAGTCTAGTTGAGTTAAGTCATCTTGTACAAGACCAGTAGAGTTCACATAAGTTCACATGAAAAGATAAGTACAGTTTATAAGTACTTCATATGTGTTTACAGTATTTGTTTAAAATTGTTACTGAGCTATTTAAATGTTGTATAGAGCTCATGATGTTTTTATATGTAATAGATTAGTTTTATTGTATAGTTTATAAGTTGACTAAGCTTGTATTATAAAAGCTTAATGTAATGTAATAGTCTTGATATGTTTAGTATAGTCTACTGATTGAACAAGGAAGATCAGACAAGAAGAATTGAAGTCTACTACTCAAGACAGAAGGACTACAAGACAAGACAATTACATACAAGTCTACTCAAGACAAGTAAACGTGAAAGTTAGAAACGCGTATATGGATATAAGAAGATTCAGTTGAAGGTAGTTATCAAGAAAAGTTGGTTACAACTTATTAGTTCTTAATTTCAGAAGTTTATAAATACTTCATGGTGGTGATCATTTGAAGACTACTGAAATATTGATACAGCAAGCATTATTGAAGATTCAAGTGAAGAAATTACTCTTAGAGATTGAAGTTCAGAAAGTAAAGCTACACAAGACAAGTGAAGAAATCAGAAGGCTACTACTGAACGAAGAGAAGTTTTATTTTTGTTTACTGTTTCAAGTTGCTAGATACTTGTAAATCGCTAGTAAGATCGAAGATATATCTGGAGATATAATCGAGAAGATCTAAGTCTTATTTCTTGGGACTTAAAGCTACAAGAACATATTACTCGATTGGAAGAGTTAATAAGAATTTCACAACTGGGGTTGTGAGAGTGGATGTAGACAAGTTGTCGAACCACTATAAATCTCGTGTTTGATTTACTTTACTGTTTTATTTGTTGTTTAATTGATTAATTGTTTAGTTAATTGAATTACATAACTGAACTAGACTAGCTGAGTATACATAAAACAGAGTTCTCGAATTAAGTTGAGTATAAACTTTAATTGGGCTCATTGTTAATTTCGTATTCCGCACATTGTAATTCTGATATATCGAAAGATTTTAGAAAAGTCTATTCACCCCCCTCTAGACATTTTCTTTAGCTTCCCTCGATATTAACTCAACTTAGGGACCTACAAGTGGTATCAGAGCAGTAGTTTTCGAACTGTTGTTTCTTGATAACCGACTTAAGACTTAGGGTGAAGTCGTGTTCCTTGATTGTTCTTGTATACGTGTTCTTGTTCAAATATTCTAGATATATCTGTTTCGCGCTCCTTGTTCTTGACTTATCTGTTATTCTTGATCATAACTCTACTTAGCACTTATTTCTTGAAATCATGTCTCTTGAGATCAGCGCTAACAAGTTACCTAAGTTCCAGGTACAAGACTATGACTATTGGAAACTAAGGATGGAAGCCATCTTCAGTTCCACTCACGACTTAATGATCTCTGTCATCACTGAAGGTCCTATAGTGACCATGATCCCAAACACTGCTGCCCTCGACGCAAATCAACCCGTGGGTACACTCGTCAAGAAACCAAGGTCAGAACTAACCTCAGAAGAAATGAGACAGAATAATTTGGATAGCTTGGCCAAAAATTACATCTTACACACTCTTCCTAATGAGTATCTGGGAAAAGTGTTAAAATGTAAAACTGCCAAAGAAATGTGGGATCGCTTAGCTATCATTTGTGAAGGGACATCCCTAATTAAAGAAAGCAAGCTTTCCACTGCAGTCCAAAGATTCGAATCATTTCATATGAAAGCTGGTGAAACAATAGACCAGTTGGATACTCGTTTTACTAAAATCATGAATGACTTGGAAGTCCTTGGTAAATCTTATACTCCACGAGAAATCAATCTTAGGATTCTCAAAAGCCTTGATAGTCGATGGAAAATGGTAAAAATGCTTGTTAAGAATACCCAAGATATAGACGTATGGACAGCAGAAACCATGTTTCAAACTCTAAAGGCCCATGAGTTTGATCTAGACGAAGATGAACCCATAGTAAGCAGTGACAGAGAACATGCTGTATCTAAGAACGTTGCTTTTAAGGCTAGTTCGTCTAAGGTAGACAGGTCTAAGTCTAAAACTAGGTCTACTTCTGTGAAAGACGAGTTAGATACTGATCTTAGTCTGAAGGATCAGGTAAGCCTCATGGTTAGAAAGTTTGATAGGCTGAATAAACGTTTCGGAAGATATAAGAAGTTCTATAGAGAGCATAGAGGGTCTGCTTCTAAGAACTCGTCTGAGACCAGACGAGACCGAAACTCGTCCGAAAGGAGAGACGAAGTCTCGAAAGGTAACAGACAAGATAGAGAGTCTGATGGTAGGAAGATTACTCGTTCTGATAGACACGATAAACGAAGGAACAACTCTCCTATTAAAAAGGCTACTAATGATATCTTGTGCTATAACTGTGAGAAGCCAGGTCACTATATATATGAATGTCCAGACCTGAGTACCGATGATCGAGAAGAATGCAAAGCACGAAGGGAAAGAAGATACAACCGTGGTAAGAAGGCAATGATGGCCAATGATGACTCTGACTCTGACTCAGACGAGTTGCCATCATCCTCATCTAGCTACCCGTCTGAACAAGATCACGATGAAGCTTTCTTAGTAGATGATGGTCTATGCTGCATGGCTAAAATCGACCAAGAGGTATCATCTGCTACTTCTTTTCAATCTTGTGATGAATCTGAATCTGATGAAAGTGACACTGCCAGTAGCAAAGTAGGGAGTAGTCTTCAGCACTCTACTAGTGCAGTTGAAGACGACCTCCTACTTGCCAACAAGGCATTCATTGAAGTCAGTGACGAAAACATCATCTTAAGACAAGAAATCATTGATCTTAAGGAAGCCCAGTCTAAAGTAGATCCTAATATAACAGTCCTAAATGAACGCTTGCAAGAAGAGTTGAGACAACTCAAAGACAAGTGTGCATTGACAGACAAGTTGTATCAAGACCTACTTAAGACACATGCTACTGAGAAACATGAATTCAATGTTTTACAAAACAAGTTCAAAAAGCTTGAAGAACGTAATAAGTTCTTAGAAACCGAGGTTGTCACTTTAGACCTTAAACTTACTGACCTGGTTAACTCTTCAAAGGTTAACCTTGAATTGTCAGATAGGTATAGGGCTCCTGCTGACAAGACAGGCATAAGTGCTGAGACATCAAGCTCGTCTACTCTAGTTCCTAAGAACCCTACTATTTTCATCTCAAGCTCTTTGACTAATGATAAAGGAAAAGAACCAATGATATACGATATTGATACTCCATCTAAAGGTACTGTACCAAAACAATCTCGAGTTAACATTCCAATTACCAAAGGAGGTAAAAAGAAAGTTAACAACAAGCCTGTTTCGTTTAAGACAAGTCAACAAAGGACTAGGAATCGTGGACGACCAAATCAGGTCAGATACGAGGATTGGTATCCTGAGGAGACAAGTACTAGACAAGTACAGACTAGACGACAAGAGTCTAGACCTCCTTTTATAAGGCAGTCTCAACTCTACTCGTCTAGACCTAGACAGGAAGATCCAAAATATCGTACACAAGTTGTTCTATATCCTCCACCTTTGTCATATGATATCGAAGGAGAAGAAAGACCTAAACATGTCTATAAACCGTATGGACCTAATGCATACAAACCTTACTCTGACTATCATAGACAAGTGCCTGCTCAAGTAGAGATTAAGTCAAAAGGCTATCTCCAAAGAGTAGACCCGAACTCGACTGATAGGCCAGATAGGGACAACAAGGTCTTATTTTGCAACAAATATGGTCGAAAGCTTAGAAGGTCAAACTTGTTCAGGACTCCAATGTACATTTGGATTCCATTGAACTCGACTAACCCCCAAGGACCCCAATAAACAAGGAGGGTACCTAAATTATGAAATATCATCTATTGCAGGGTCGACTCGATCTATACAAGAAGGGTGGCTCAACAAGAGAAACTTGGTACATAGACAGTGGTTGTTCGCACCACATGACTGGTACCAAGACTCTCTTATCAAGCTACCATGAGCAAGAAGGACCAAAAGTGATATTTGGTGATAGCTCCACTGCTGTTACTAAAGGATTTGGTTACATTCGGAATGGAGACATAGAGATTCAAGATGTTTCTTATGTTGAAGGCTTGAAATACAATTTACTCCCTGTTTCACAATTTTGTGATCGTGGATACAAGGTGCAGTTCAAGAGTCGCAAATGTGAAATCATTGACAAAAGGACACACACAGTCCTACTGGTCGGCATAAGACAAGGAAGTGTGTACATAGTGAACTAGAACAGTTGTCCGAGGGATACCTGTCTACTTACTAAGAATCCTAAAGAACTTGGTTGGCTCTGGCACAGACGCCTCTGTCATCTAAACTTCAAGGTTCTTAATAAGATAGCCAGAGACTACCTTGTGGAAGGTATTCCCAATGAAGTCTACTATAAGTCACATGTATGCACGTCCTGTCAAAAAGGTAAACAGGTAAAGGGTTCTTTTAAATCTATTCCATCCCTCTCAACAAGTAGAGTTCTTGAACTTCTACATATGGACTTACATGGCCCAATAACTCCCCCAACTTTGAACGGTAGAAGGTACACACTCGTTGTGGTAGACGACTATTCTAAGTTCACTTGGGTAGTCTTCTTACACAAGAAGAGTGATACACAAACACTTTTGCCTGATCTGTTGAAGAAGTTACAGGTTGAGAAGAATCAGTCAATTGTCAAGATCCGTAGTGACAAGGGTACTGAATTCATTAACTGCTATATTAAAGAATTTTGTTCTAAGCGTGGCATCCAGCACCTCACTAGTGCAGCAAGGACACCACAACAAAATGGAGTAGCAGAGCGAAGGAACAGAATCTTAAGGAGGCCTGCAGGACCATGCTGACAGAGTATAATACGCCTCAGAAGTTTTGGGCAGAAGCTATCAATACTGCATGCCACTCACAAAACAGAAGTGCTATCAATAAAGCACTAGGTAAGACACCCTATGAGGTATGGAAAGGTAGAAAACCCAGAGTTTCATATTTTCATATATTTGGATGTAAGTGTTTCATCCATAACAATGGGAAAAGCAAGTTGAATGCATTTGATGCTAAAGCAGACGAGGGGATATTCTTAGGATACTCCTCGACCAGCAAAGCATTTAGAGTATTCAACTACTCAACCCTTTGTGTGGAAGAAACACCACATGTGGTTTTCGAAGAATCTCAACAGGACACGTCTGCCAACAAGATCAGTGAGAAAGTTACTGAGCTAACTATCGAATCTGACAAAGATTCAGAGATATATGAATCCGTTCAAGCATACAATCCATTCATGAAAGCTCTCGAGTCAGATGACCAGAAGAAGGTAAGTGCTCAAGGTAACTCTACTAGACCAGTTGACATGCCTAAACTAGTCGACTCGTCTACTCCTATTAAATCTTCTGATGATAATGATGTTGACATGCATGATGCCGTACATGATATAGATGATAGTACTATTGTTAAGAATAGAAATACATGGAAATCAGCGCATAATACTGAAAATATTATTGGTGACTCTACTGTTGGTGTGAAAACTAGACGACAACTCTTTGAGTCGCAAGAACAATCTAGTCCATCTCTGTTTTGCTGGTGTTGTTTCCTCTCATCTATCGAGCCTAAATCCATTAATGAGGCATTGGCTGATAGTAATTGGATCATTGCTATGCAAGACGAGTTGAATCAGTTTGTTCGAAACAACGTCTGGGAACTTGTCAATAGACCGAAACATCATAATGTAGTTGGCACTCGATGGATTTTCAAGAATAAGAAAGATGAGAATGATGTAGTTGTTCGTAATAAGGCTAGACTAGTCGCCCAAGGCTATTCACAAGCTGAAGGCATAGATTATGATGAAACATATGCTCCTGTTGCTAGACTAGAAGCCATTCGATTGTTCCTAGCATATGCTGCTTACATGAAATTTATTGTATATCAAATGGATGTTAAAAGTGCATTTCTTAATGGTATTCTTGCGGAAGAAGTGTATGTTGAACAACCCCCAGGTTTCGAAGTCAAAGGTAACCAGGTATACAAACTAAAGAAAGCCTTATATGGACTAAAACAAGCTCCAAGAGCCTGGTACGATACTCTTTCTCAATTTCTATTAGAAAATGGTTTTACTAAAGGCAAGGTAGATAGAACCTTGTTCAGAAGACAAGAAGGGAAAGACATTTTACTCGTCCAAATTTACGTAGATGACATAATTTTTGGGTCACCTAACAAAAAGCTGAGTGAAAGTTTCTCAACACTCATGCAAAGTAAATTTGAGATGTCTATGATGGGTGAAATGAATTACTTTCTTGGACTTCAAGTAAAACAAACCCCAGAAGGGATTTTCATAAATCAAGCAAAATATACTCGTAATCTACTAGACAAGTATGGTATTAAGACATGTAAATCTTCTGGAGTACCTATGCAACCTACTTACAGGATGGATCCAGACGAGAATGGTAAATGTACTAATCAAACTCATTACCGTGGTCTTATTGGTTCATTACTCTACTTGACTGCTAGTAGACCTGATATTGCATTTTCTGTTGGTGTATGTGCTCGTTTTCAAGCTAATCCAAAAGAGAGTCATATGGAAACCACTAAAAGGATATTGAAATATTTGAAAGGAACTATCAATCGTGGTATATGGTATCCTTCAAATGATGATTTATCTCTAAGTGGCTACTCTGATTCTGATTTTGGTGGTTGTAGAATAGATAGGAAATCTACATCTGGTTCTTGTCAATTCTTAGGCACAAAACTCATTTCATGGTTTTCGAAAAAGCAGACTAGTGTTGCTACCTCTACTACTGAAGCCGAGTACATGGCTGCTGGTAGTTGTTGTAGTCAATTATTATGGCTTATTCAACAGCTTAGAGATTATAATATTTGTGAATCAAATGTTCCTATATTCTGTGATAGTAATAGTGCTATTGCCATTACACAAAATCCTGTTCTGCACACACGTTGTAAGCATGTTGATGTGAAACACCATTTCTTACGTGATCATGTAGAAAAGAAGGATATTCGCATGGAAAAGATTCATACTGATTTTCAAAGAGCTGATATTTTCACAAAACCATTAGCTGAGACCCGATTTCGTGAATTATGCATTAGTCTAGGACTAATTGATCTTGATCCTACTAGTATGTAGAGATGTACTAACCAGACAGGTACAGTCCTAAGAAGAAGGGAGAAATAGACAAGTTACCACAAAAGAGCGGAGCACTCATCTACTCACTCAACAGACAGGTATACAAGGTCAGACAAGTTGACCAAACAACCCGATGAGGAAGCTGGTAAAGCTGAGGGTAATACTAAGGGAATAAACATTTAAGGGGGAATCCTTGATTTCTTAAAGATCCTTATGTTGACTCTTTAGTTTTGTAACAGTCATCTTGTTTGCACCTTGATCATTGACTTAATTTAATATTCATTCGAATTACTCTACTCGAATATCTGTCGTACAAAATAAGACAGGTACATAAAGTTGTTCGACGCTCAGAATAGACACGCACAGTCGAAGGGGGAACTCGACTAGTACTCATAAGACTACTCATCTTGTGAAATTAAGTCTACTCGTCTTATGAAGATTAGATCTACTCATCTGTTCTGGATGGACTCGAATAGACAAGCTAAGTTTTCTTTGATTTAAATGGGTTATGTGTTAAGTGTTTACTCGAAACAAACTAAGGGTATTAAAATAATTTGATAGTGTTAAAATTTGAATATCCTAGAAATTGGATTTATACACCCCTAGTTAATGAGGTGTACACATTCATCTCGCGCCAAAATATGAATATGTTAGGTCAGATGAGTACACTCCTCTTTCTACCAATAGGAAAGGTGGATCTCAATTTTTACAAAATCAAAACACATTTTTGTCTCGGTTCCGTAACCGAATGCCAAAGGTCTTAACCGTTGGATCTAATCCTTCGATCTTGACCGTTGGATCAAAAATTCTGTTTTTAAACAAAACCCAACACTTGCACACGTCTTGCCTCACGTTTCATAACTCCTCTACTACTTGCTAACAGTGATTTTCTGCATAATCTACTTTCTTGTTCGTTACAAATCATTTAACATGTCTATTCGATCTATCTTTGATATCAGCACCAACATTCAGGCACCATTTGATCTAGGCAGATATATAAATGACAACAAGGTGCATGTTGAGCCATCTCTGTTTTTCGAAGGAAATCATACGGTCGGAAATGCAGAAATCTTGACCAAGTGTACCAGATGCGGTCTACGACCCTACTTGGAGGCGTTTCCTAAAGTTGTTCTGGAGGAAGAAGTTTTGGAATTTTATGCTAACGCCAGCAGAAGGGGAGATATCATCGAATCATTTATCGGTTCAAATCGAGTGGAAATCACTCGTGAAGCTCTATTTAAACGATTGAAGTTGCCCATCGGAACGATTGATGTGGAAAAGTACGCTGAAGGACAGGAGATGAGATATTTGAGTATCTTCTGTGGGAAGAAAATGAAGTTGAAACCGGATGGCAAAGCTATTACAGCCAAGAAGGGTGAATTATTGGAAAAGTATCGCACTCTACTGGACATAGCAAGCAAGATGCTTCTATGTGCCACTGGGTCTCATGACTCAGTTACCCAAGTCAAAACAAGGATTATGGCAGCTATCTATGATGGCATTACTGAGGGTAATTGGTTCAAGTTGATAGCTGACAGGATGATGCACTTCGAGAAGAGTGTTAGGGTGGATGTTGATACTAGGAACTGGGTAGTATCTCAAGCAGTTGGATATGGTAACAAGGTGAGCATCTTACTCCCAATTTTGATGCCCAACAAGATTACTTGGAGCAAGGGAAAACCATTTCATCCTCTGAAGTTCTATCTAAAGAAAGAAGCACTGAAGAAGCAAGCTGCTGTAAGGCCAGCTGCTCCTAGGCACGTTCAATTTGATGAATCTGAAGTATTGCCATATGCGGATTCAGAAAGTTCTTCACAAGCTGGGTCTGAGGAAGCAGAGTCCAGTGCAGACGACTCGGAAAAGACTCAATCAGATGAAGAGTCGCTACACGAGAAGGAGTCGAGTGAACAAGTTCCTGAGAGGTATACTCTTGTGAGAGTTGGAACCCCACCTCCACTAGAAGAGACGAGTCACCAGGTTGGTACATCTTCACAATCTTTGTCAATTCCGTCTCTCTCTCTCTCTACCGTTCGAACCAAGGCTAGATCACATCGATCTAGGCCTCGTCCTTTATCCTCAACCTCACATGTACTGGCGGCATTACCGCTTAGAGCCAGTCATCCCCAAATCACTCCCAGACAAGATACAACTGATACTCCTACAGTTGTCATACCTGACCTAGCCACATCAAAGCCCACAGAAACCACTGTCTTTACTCCCTCACCAGAATATGGTGAACCCTCCAACCCATCTACTTCAGACAAGACGCCAGTTGCCACTGCAACCGCTGAGTTAGAGACCCCATCTACGCAGGACCCGTCTGTTGTTAGATTTGAATCCCTGGTATATTATCCGATGTGTCTACGAGAGAAGAGGATTCGTGCTCGAGTTTCAAGAAATCTACAGAAGACGCTCTCAACTCTTGACATCGACACAACTTCTGAACAGTTTGAGAAGCTAGTCAGGATTTGCACATGGTTCGCGTTGAAGAAGTCTTCTACGGATGATCTTTTTGAAGTCATTCAAGGCAAGGGCGGAATCTCCAACTTTATGGATTGGGAGATGGAACAGAAAGAAAATAGTGGAGTTAAGGATCACTCCGAGCTATTTCCTCGCAAAGCCTTGGTTGATTTAGTCAAAAGGCTGCTGAATATTCCGGATGGTGTTATTGAGGATGTATTTGCATTTGATGTCGGAACTCAGACTGATCTGGTCGAAGACGAGATCAAGCCGGAAGTAGCTGAGATGGCAGTACAGACTTCAGAACAATTGGAAGAAATTGTTGAAAGTGATGAAGATGAAGTCGACTCACTCATGCTTGGTAAAGAAGATGATGAGTTCTTGGATGCTGAAATGTTTGATGAGGATGAGATCAAAGCCTTTGATGATGAATTTGTTGGAACTTCCAGTTCTACTCAAGCTGTTCCAGAGAGATTCCTGGATGATTTAAAGACGGATCTAGGAAATGCTGTTCATACTGCCATAGACAAGTTCTTAAACTTGAAAATGAAGGATGTGCTAGTTGCACAGAATCAGTCACTTGTTGACACATCCAGAGACTTATTTGTTGGTGAAGTCAACAAGATGGACTCAACTTTCCGAGACGAGTTGTTTGCTCAATTTGAAGACTTTCTGAAGAAACAAGTTGATTTTTCAGAAAAGAGATCAATCTCGTTTGCTCGATCACTAGCTGAAGAGTCAAGCAAAATGGAGAGACTTTACAGAGTCAAAATTGCTATTGCTGATGAACAGAGAAGGGAAGCACAAGATCAATTGGTGCGTTCTCGGGATGTTCTAAATGAGTTAAATACTCAGAATACTCTTCTTCGACAGACGACTGATCATTTGAAAGATGAACTGGTTTCATGTACAAAGAAGTTGGAACTAGTTACTGATAGATTAGACGAGATGAGTAATGAGAAAGCGCATCAGATGCACATTGAGTCAGCTGCTGAAGCTATGAAGGAAGCTTTGAAAGAAGAGATGACTCGCTTTACTTCTCTTTTCACTCTTAAGGCAAGTGATGAAGCCAAAAAGGGGGAAGAGACAAGTTTAGTTGAAGATGAAGTTGTGAAGTCTGCTAGTGCTGAACCGGAGATGAAAGCTGCTGCTACTGCGATTGAAGAACTAAGAAGGCCTAAAAGAGGCAGATTAGTGAAGAAGGCAGATCTAGAGCATGCTGAAACAGAAAAGCAGAAGAGATTAGAGAAAGGCAAAGCTGTTGCGTCTCCTGAAACAGAGATTCAGACCAGACGAGTCAAGAGAAAGCTGGATATTGAAGAGCCTACTGCTACTGCTACAGTTGAGAAGAAACAAAGGATTGCTGATGATGAGATTCATTATGCAAGTAAAAAGAAGATTACTAAGCATATTGAAAGACTGCAAAAGTTGAAAGCTGATGAAGACAAAATGGAAGACAAGTTCATTGATCACTTCATAGATAATGAGCATAGAGCTGAATGGATTGAAGTGAAGAGTCAATGGGAACTTGATCATTGGATAATAAGGAAATATGGTGATGCTGAAAGTCAAGATGAACTGTATTCGTTATTTGACAGGTTCATGGAAGGACAACACAGGAAGTTGTGGCATCTAATCTTGAGGATTTCTGCTGGTGCTAACTTCAACATTCTTGTTCCTGAATTTCCTGAATGGAAATGTCCCATGACCAGCTCAGGTAAAAGAGTTGATCATAACCAGATCAAGAAATTCGAAGAAGAGCTGCTAGATAAAGAGAAGATTGAAGATGAAGACCATATATGTCTAATTCACAAGAGACTCCTTGATGCATTCTGCGTTCCAAATCCAGAAGGAGGTACTCTTTCAGATTAGTTTTTGTTTGTTTGAAGATTAGTTTTTTTTGTTGCTCTGATACTTAGTTTTTTTATTCAAAGTATGTGTAATCTACTGATCTAATTTTTGAATGAATGAAAGATAAGTACTATTTGATGTTAAAAGACAAGGTAACTACTTAACTAGTCTACTTATGAGAAAAGGTTCAAGTAGTTTTGGCTTCATCAAAAAGGGGGAAATTGTTGGGATATGAATCCTAGAACAAGTCCTAAATGATGAATAAAAGATGAAGTTTTGATAAAGCCAAAAGTAGTATGAATATTTTCTAAGTGTTGACTGATCTAGTCTAGTTGAGTTAAGTCATCTTGTACAAGACCAGTAGAGTTCACATAAGTTCACATGAAAAGATAAGTACAGTTTATAAGTACTTCATATGTGTTTACAGTATTTGTTTAAAATTGTTACTGAGCTATTTAAATGTTGTATAGAGCTCATGATGTTTTTATATGTAATAGATTAGTTTTATTGTATAGTTTATAAGTTGACTAAGCTTGTATTATAAAAGCTTAATGTAATGTAATAGTCTTGATAGGTTTAGTATAGTCTACTGATTGAACAAGGAAGATCAGACAAGAAGAATTGAAGTCTACTACTCAAGACAGAAGGACTACAAGACAAGACAATTACATACAAGTCTACTCAAGACAAGTAAACGTGAAAGTTAGAAACGCGTATATGGATATAAGAAGATTCAGTTGAAGGTAGTTATCAAGAAAAGTTGGTTACAACTTATTAGTTCTTGATTTCAGAAGTTTATAAATACTTCATGGTGGTGATCATTTGAAGACTACTGAAATATTGATACAGCAAGCATTATTGAAGATTCAAGTGAAGAAATTACTCTTAGAGATTGAAGTTCAGAAAGTAAAGCTACACAAGACAAGTGAAGAAATCAGAAGGCTACTACTGAACGAAGAGAAGTTTTATTTTTGTTTACTGTTTCAAGTTGCTAGATACTTGTAAATCGCTAGTAAGATCGAAGATATATCTGGAGATATAATCGAGAAGATCTAAGTCTTATTTCTTGGGACTTAAAGCTACAAGAACATATTACTCGATTGGAAGAGTTAATAAGAATTTCACAACTGGGTTTGTGAGAGTGGATGTAGACAAGTTGTCGAACCACTATAAATCTCGTGTTTGATTTACTTTACTGTTTTATTTGTTGTTTAATTGATTAATTGTTTAGTTAATTGAATTACATAACTGAACTAGACTAGCTGAGTATACATAAAACAGAGTTCTCGAATTAAGTTGAGTATAAACTTTAATTGGGCTCATTGTTAATTTCGTATTCCGCACATTGTAATTCTGATATATCGAAAGATTTTAGAAAAGTCTATTCACCCCCCTCTAGACATTTTCTTTAGCTTCCCTCGATATTAACTCAACTTAGGGACCTACAATTATAATACTGGCTGGAAGGAAATAACTATATAACTATGCAATCCAATTTCTGAAAACGTAGGCAGATAATTGTTTGTCTAAAACATTGAAAGAAACCACAAGAGATGAATAATAGGAAGGAAGAGTGATTAGACGTAAGCGTCTTTCAATTCAGAGTGATTCACGATTGTAGTACCGTATGATTAAATATTAAGGGTGAAGAGTTTTTACAGAATGAGAATTCTTTTCTGTGAAAGTGACCGAGTAAATATAAGAATTTTGAATAGACTCAGTTGAGAAAATTATGGAAATAGTAAATATAAGAAGAATTTTGTATAATGACTCAGTTGAGAAAGTTATGAAAATAGTAAATATAAGGATTTCAGATAATGGACTCAGTTGAGAAAATTATGAGAATAGTAAATATAAGGATTTTGGATAATGGACTCAGTTGAGAAAATTATGGGAATAGTGAGTTATCTGCCGTCTTCCTGAACGTGACTTTTGAATATTTAAATCTTAAATAAACTAAAATGAAGAAACTAAATAATTACTATATAAATATTTAAAATAAATATAATAGTTTAAACGTATTTTTATAATATATGCATATCTTATCTAAATATATTAATTTTTATTATAATTTATCTTTAATTATTATCTTATGTCAATAGTGATAAAAATCCGGGTGTTACAGTGTTATATATAGTGTAGTTCTTTATACATTTATTATTTTTTACGTTAAATTGTTATATATTTTGTTTATTTAATTAATATATAATTGATACTTGTTAGTTATTTTTAAATAATTAATTATCTAGTTAGTGCATGATTATAATTAACATTGAGAAGAATTAATATGTTTTGATAATTAAATTAGGTTATTATCAATTAATGAAATTAGGTTATATTGCCGGTTAAACTAGGTTATTATTGTTGATTAAATTAGTAATTATTGTTTTAAGTAGGGGTGTTGTTGATTAATATAGTAATTATTGTTATTGTTTAAATTAGGTCACTATTAATTAGCTTGGTAAATTATTGATTTTATTAGTAACTTGTTATTGATTAAATTAGGGAATTATTGACTTAATTACTAAAATGTTATTGATTAAATTATGAAATTATTGACTTAATTACTAAAATGTTATTGATTAAATTAGGAAATTATTGATTTCATTACTATATTATTGATTAATTTATTATACTATTAAATTTTATTTATTAAAATAGATGAGTCAAGATGCGAATGCTCCTTCTGGTGCTAGTGGGGCCTCAGGATCTCGACGTAGCCGGTCGAATGGCTCACTTAGGCCTGAGCCTACTTTGATGTCGGCTCCTACGACGTCGCCGTCCGTTCCACGTAATCGTCTGTCGTCGCCCATTCCACAGCAGTCGCCGCCGTCATCTCAATCGTCAGCAGCTCGTCAACATCCCAGGGCATCCGTAGAAACCAGACTGCACGTATGGATTCTGGATGGACAGTAAGTAATTAATTAAATAACTTTAAGGTTTAACAATATTTAATAGCATTAATTTTTATTAATTTTTTAATTTATAATGTGTTTGTTTGTTAATAATGTCACAGGTTATTGCATGGTAACGAGGTGTCGAAGATTTGCACTGAATCAATTCTTAAGTGCAAGATTGTTGCGAATGCGTACTCTTGGCTGAAGGTGCCGCCTACAAAAAAGGATGAATACTAGAAGGAGTTCCAGGAATTTGAGCATATTCAATTAAATATTAATAAACAATTTATTATATATATTATTTGATAAATATTTTGATCGAATATGTGCAGAAACATGCTTATTGGCATAGGGAGTACTACTCGGACGCCGATATTCACAGGTACTGGGCCGGTTCATGTCAATTTAGGTATAATGAGGTAATGTACAACTGGAGGACGTTTTGGCGCCGTAATGGCAAGGTACGGACGTAGGGTGTGGACGAAAATGGTGTCGACGTGTGGAACACGTTGACCACGTATTGGAGTAGCCCGGAGTACGTGCAGAAGTATAATACTGCTCGGGCCAACCGTACAACTGTACAACTGTACAACTGATGTTGGAGGTAGGATGTCAAGGCATGGAGGGGTCCCGATTCGCGTATGAGCACTCAATTGCTCTAATAAGTGTTCACTAAATTTATTTCAAACTAATTTTAATTCAATTATTTATATTATATTATATAAAATAATTTTTATATGCTCATTTGGTACGAAATGGGAGCGGGAGACGGGGCGTGCACCTACACACGTGGATCGGTTGAACCTTCTTCATCCGTTTGATCCGGATACGCAGACGTCCACATATGGGCGCACTACCGAGCTTCACGTAAGTTTAATTAAATTGTGATGTTTATTTTAATATTTAATTAATTAAATGTATTAAACTATGTATTAATTTAATTTTGTTAATTATGTAGTTGAATGTCAATCGGAGGATTGAAGAGGTCACGACGCAGGCTTTTGCTCAAGCCGGCCCCAACTCTCCCCCTCCGCCGGTTGACCTTAACCAGATTTATCTGGACGTTGCCCCGACTAATCGAGGACGGATCCTTGGCCTTGGCCGGTTGAGCAGCGCTGTGAGGTCGTCTAGTTCGTCCCAGCGTGCATCGCATGCCTCTGTATCCTCCACTGCTGTTCTGGAGCCAAACGTAATGGCCACCTTCAACCACTACTTTCGACAGTTATCTAGCACTATGGGTCGATCGTTGGGGATGTCTCATGCTGAGATAGATGCATGCTTTCAAGAGGCGATGACCATTCCCCCTCCGTCTTTCAATGTTCGAGGTCCAGCTCCAACTCCAACTCCAAATGCAGCCGAAGACGACGAGTTGGATGGTGACTGAATTTCAGCGGTGACCATATTGATGAGTTTTTTTAACTTTGGTGGTTGATGTTTGAACACTTTATTTTTCTGTTTAACTATTTATTATTTTGTCGAACTATTTATTATTCTGTCGAACATATTTATTTCGGTTGATGCTTTTTTGTTAATGGATTATTTATTTATGTTATTATTTTTAATTTATACATAATTTTTCGATAGATTGGGTATAAATATTTTTAAACAAGTCAAATAATAACAATTTTTTATATTCCGCCAATTTACCGACGAAAACAAATATTCCGTCGGAAACAATGTATTCAAATGTTACCGACGAAAGTTTCGTCGGTAGTGTACACTACCGGCGGAAAATTGGGCGCCAACTTACCGACGAAATCTGAGATTTCGTCGGTAAACTCAAAAGTCAAGCTACCGACGAAATTGAAAATTCGTCGGTAATATGCAGTACATTACAAAAGCTTTTTTCTCACTCTCATTTGAAAAAAAATTGTGCAAATTGTATGAAAATTTCAAATTTCGGTACATTTTTCTTTTCTATGAAAACTTCAAATTGTGCAAATTGTATGAAAATTTTAAATTTTGTAGTTTAGTTGTGCATTTTATATGTTTATAGTTTAATTAGTTGTGCATATTATATGTTTGTAGTTTAATTAGTTGTGCATTTTAATTATATTTTTTGTAGTTTAGTTGTGTTGTGTATTTTAATTTTTATATGTATTTTAAATGCTTAACAGATGGAATTGGCGGATCGTCGATAGATGTATTGTACTCCTAGGTTCAATTTAGGAAAGGTGAATGGTGAATTTTACAATGAACTTGTGTCATTTGTTGAATTTGCAAAGCTCCACCCACATTGCATGTATGGGGATTGTATCAAGTGTCCGTGTAATGCCAAAAAATGTCAGAATAAATTATTTAAGTCGGTTGATGAGGTTTTGGTACATGTTCTGAAGAATGGTTTCGTTGTTAATTATTATAACTGGATATTTCATGGCGAAAGACGTTGGCCTTATAACTTTGATCAAGTGTTATATTATTACACTGCTGGAATCAATGAAAGACAAATACATGCTAATCAAGCCGGCACCAGTAATGAACAACAGTTTGGTGGGGAACAACAGTTTGGGGAGGAAGAATCGCAATTGGAGAGGGAATAACCCAATATGTGTCAAACAATGATAATGGAAGTTGGTTTTTCAAATGTAGAAGAGGAGCCGATGGATGAAGTATTTCGGTTTTATGAAATGCTCAAATTTGTAGATCAAGATTTGTATCCGGATTGTGATTCTCACTCTCAGTTGTCATTTAATGCCCGACTTATGGCTATCAAGACCGAGAACAAGCTTTCTAACAGGGCATATGAGCAAATGACACAATTATGCAGTGAGATTTGTCCTCCATAGAATAAGGTGCCTACAACGTATCATCAAAGCAAGCAAATGATGAAAAATATGGGATTGTCGGTTGAGAAGATTGATTGTTGTGTAAACGATTGCATGTTATATTAGGGTGATGAAGATAGCAATCTGAACATGTGTAGAATGTGTGGCCATCCTCGGTACAAAGAGCCATGTCGGAAGGGGCCCGCTGGTCAATCGAAGTTGTCGAATAAGAAAGTGGCACATAAGAGGATGTAATATCTTCCAATCATTCCTCATTTAATGAGATTGTATCAATCTACTACCACAGCACAACACATGACGTGGCATGCAACAGATTCTTCCTCGACCGAGTCTAGGTAGATGCGACATCCGGCCGACTCGGAGGCCTGGAAACACCTTGACAACGTGTATCCAGGTTTTTCTTGTGAACCAAGGAATGTGAGGTTAGGTTTGTGTACTGATGGTTTTGCACCGTTTGGGAGCTTTGGAAAGCAGCATTCTTTGTGGCCGGTGATACTGACTCCGTATAATCTTCCTCCATGGATGTGCTTGAAACCTCAAACAATGTTTCTAACTGTATTGGTGCCCGGTCCGTCGAATCCAAAGGAAAAACTTGATGTTTATCTCCAGTCTCTTATAAAAGACCTGATCTTTTTATGGGAAAGTGGTGTCCAAACGTATGATGTGTTCAGAAAACAGAATTTCACGATGTCTGCTTCTTTATTGTGGACCATTAGCGACTTTCCTGCATATTCTATGTTGTCTGGGTGGAAAACGACAGGGTTGCAAGCATGTCCGTATTGTATGGAGCATTCTGAAACTTTCAGCCTTTAGAAGAGTAGGAAAGTTACATGGTTCGATAATCACCGAAAGTTCTTACCTCGAGATCATTCATTTAGAAGGAATAAGAACAACTTCTTGAAGAATAGAACAGTTACAAACAATCGACCGCCCCTTCGAAACAGTATTTTAATTATACAATTATTTGATCTAATGTTATACATATATTTTTTATTAATTTCTTCTAATGTTATTTATTATTTATTCATCGTACAAGACAAAGGTTGTTACATGAGATTCAGTGGACGGGTTTGAAAAAGTCTATAGAGGAAAATGCAGCTGAACACAACAGTCGAATCCCAGGTGGTTGGAATAAAAGGAGTATTTTTTGGGATTTATCGTACTGAAGTTCACTGTTGATCCGACACAATTTGGACGTGATGCACATTGAGAAGAATGTGTTTGATAATGTGTTCCACACAATCATGAACACAGAAGGCAAGACGAAAGACACTCCAAAGGCTTGCTACACACTGGATAAGCCACAGAAACAACAACGGTGTCATTGGATTCACGAGTTGAACTTTCCGGAAAACTACGTGTCAAACTTGAGTCGATGCGCAAACATAAATAGGGGTAAGGGTACAGGGTTGAAGAGTCACGATTGTCATGTTTTTATGCAGCGCTTGATACCGATTGCGTTCCGAGACATTGTTCCTCTCAATGTGTGGAGGGCTATCACTGAATTAAGTCTTTTTTTTTTAGAGATTTACATCTTCAACGATCAAGATCGATGATATGATTCGTTTGGAGCAAGGCATTCCAGTGATTTTGTGTAAGTTGGAAAGAATTTTTCCACCTAGCTTCTTCAACTCGATGGAACACTTACCCGTTCACTTAGCGTATGAAGCCAAAATTGGTGGTCCAGTGCAGTACAAAGTGCAGTACAGGTGGATGTACCCATTCGAAAGGGAAACTCTTACTTGCTTCATTTTTTATTATACATGCATGTTCACTTAATTAATATTTTTTTTATATATATCAGATATCTCCACAACTTGAAACACAATGCTAAACAAAAGGCAAATGTGAAAGTATCGATTGTTAATGCATATTTGAATGAAGAGGTTAACATGTTTTGTTCTTAGACCATGTCTACACTCGGTTGAGAAGTGAACCACGTAACTACGGTGGTAGAGGTACGTACAAACAATATCGGTGAAGAGGTCGATGGAATGTTGTCTATATTCAAGTCTAAGGGATGACCTATAGGAAAATTCACTGAACGAGATTGGGAGACGAACAAAGAGGCAGAAATAGCACAAACATATGTGTTATTGAATTGTGATGAAGTTCAGTCTTACATTGAGTAAATATTTCATATTTTTATCATCTAAGAAAATTATTAATAACTACTTCATTTATGTAATTTAATATTAATTGTGGTTGGATGTTGTGAATTAGGATGTATACTCAAGAACTACAACAAACAGAACAAAACATCTCAGATGCAGATATAGATGCTCGTCTTCAACGTGATTTTGCACGATGGTTCCAACGTTATGTGAGTACCATTTCCTTAATTTTACGTAAATAAATATGATTCATAATTAATGTTAATTATTTGAACTGTATAGGGACGGTCACACGATTTTGAGAGTCGATTCTTAAGGGATCTCAGCAAAGGACCACTACGTCGTGTAAAGACTTACAACGGCTATATTGTGAAGGGCTACAGATTTCATACATCTGAGTATGCACCAAGAAAAGCGACTACCAACAGTGGTGTTTGCATTAACAGTGGTGTTTGCATTAACAGTGACTACTTTGGGGTGTTGCACGAAGTCGTTGAAGTAGAATATCCGGGATATCCAGCAAAGACTGTAGTGTTGTTCAAGTGTCATTGGTTTGATTCAGGCCCTTTAGGAACAAGGATTCATCCGGAATACAAGCTCGTGGATGTTAATCCGAAAAGGAGCTATAGCGGGGATGATCCATTTGTATTTGCCCATCAAGTATCTCAAGTATACTACTGCAAGTATCCAGTACGATCACGTGGTAATATTGAATGACACGCTGTTTGCAAAGTAAAGGCAAGATCAATGGTAGAAGTCCCTGAAAAGAAAATGAGTAATGAAGATGATTCTCCGTTTCAAACGGAACAAATAGAGACTCGAACTGAAGTATTTACGGGAGATTTGAATATTCACGTAGACTTGACGGCTGCAAATCCACAATTGATCGAAATTGAAAACGATAATGGAAATGAGTAAGAGGATGAAAATGAAGAGAAGGATGAAAAGGAAGAGCAAGAGGAAGAAGAGGGGGAGGAGGATGAAGAGGAGGAAGATAATGAAAATGTAGATGAAGAAGATGAATATTAAATTAATGTAAGCTAATTATTTTATGAGATGTACAATATAAAAAGGTTTATTTATCATTAAGTTACAACTAAAAAAATTAGTTTTATGAGATGTGAAAACAAATTAATTTTTTGGAATTTTTTTAAAAAAAATTAGTAAATATAAGTATATTTTAGAATTTTAATAAAATTTTTAAAAAATAAAATTTAAAATATATAAATTACAAAAATTAAAATTTACAATAAAGAGATAGATTAAGAATTTAATGTATGTGAAAGAAATTAATTTTGTGAATTTTAAAAAAAAAATAGGTCGAAAATGAGTACATATACAATTAACATTATAACTATGAACAAGTAACAGACTTGTTCGAGTGGTAGGTGCCCCTCACTAGGCGCCCACACACCCGGGTTTGAGTCCCAGCAAGGCCGAAAATAAATTGGCCTGCAATAAAATTTTGCGGGTTAGGGTCGGATCCAACCCGGATTTTTTTTCTGTTTACGTTATCGACGGATAATTCCGTCGGTGACGGTCTTACCGATGGAATATAATTTCGCGTTAAAAAAGTATAAAATTAAATTCCGTCGGTAGTTCCGACGGACATTAATTTTGGTAAAAAAAATTCAACATTAAATTCCGTCGGTAACGCCGTCGGTACTACAGACGGAAATCATTTCTTTTTTAATTATTTTTAGGGTTAATCGCAAAAAAAATCACGATCTTCACAGTTTTTATCAATTACAACATATCTTTTTTTTCTTTGCAATTTGATACACCACCTTTTTTATTTTTGCAATTCAATGCATCTGTCAATTTTCTGACAACAATTAAATTATAATTTGATTGTCAGAGCTGTTGAGGTGCCACATAAATGTCACAAATGATGAATATTTTTTTTTGAAAAATTTAAAACGTTTTTTAACTAAAAAGAATACTAAAAAAATCGTTTTAAAACTAAAAAAAATACTAATTTTTTTAAAAAATAAATCATAAACCAATTTAAGTATTATCATTTCCCCCTAAAACTCTAAAGTATAAGATCACGTCCTTCAAATCATCGTCCACAAAAAATAATGTGATATTTTTCATATTGTTTTTATTTAAAAACGTTTTTAAAATACAAAAAATAAAATAAAAAATATATAAAAAAATATTTTATTGATCAATCATGACATTTACGTTGCCATTTGTGTAGAATCTTAATGCAGCTTCGGTATATACATTATTCATGTGTTGTCGAAAAATAAACACATGCATCAAATTGCAAAACTTAAAAAGGTGGTGTATCAAATTGCAAAGAAAAATAGAATATGTTGTAATTGATAAATACTATAAAGGTCGTGATTTTTTTTGCAATTAACCCTTATTTTTATTTAATATACCGACGGAATATAGACCCGGTTAGAAACGGGTCATTCGTATTACCGACGGGACGCATTTCGTCGGAAGCGTCGACTATTTTTTTCCGTCGGCAATCTGTCGGTACTACTGACGGAATAAAAAATTTCGTCGGTAATCCTTACCGACGAGGTTAGCACCGACGGAATTTTTCAGTCGGTATTTCCGTCGGTGACCGCGGTTACCGACCAAAATTCCGTCGGTAATGCCGTCGGCAAAACGCGTGGTTTTTTTAGTGCACGTCTATATAACTAAAATGTGCAATATAACATTACTAAAAAGTGTACGTCAATATAACTTAAAATATTATTTTAAAAAGTGTAAGTCACTACAATTAAAAAGTGTAACAAAAAACTCAATTTTTTTATATAGACTCAATTCCATAGGAGACCTACCCCTTCCTTAATTATATTTTCGGGTCAAAGATTTCAAATAATTCAACGTCAATTGATATGCATAAACTTTACTCCTATCTTAAACTTGTTTCGTTGTAGCAAGCCATTTGTGGGAAGAGGGTGATCTCTCTTGCTTAAGGGACTGTAATACTTGTTTATTGTGGAAAGTTATAAATCTATAATTTCGTTCATATTTCAAAGTGAACAAGCTGTTGTATGCACTATAAATGGGTTGATTCGGATGTGGACTATTAACTAGTACGATACAAACATGTATAATTAAACGGGGGTTATTACGTGTTTATGTGGATTAAAGTGATGATTTGTGATGAACTTGATGAAGAACACACAAGAACACAAGATATAGCTTCTTGGAGAAGCTAAAGCTTTAGAAGCTTGGGAGAGTTTATTGCTTTGGGTTGGGGTGATTGTATGAATTTCTCACTTGTGTTACAAATGAGCCCAAATGGGCATTATATACTGCTTTTCAAGGGCTGCCCGCCCTTTACACGTGGCGCCTTCAGATTGGACCTTCATTCTGCCCGAAAAGGTGATTTGATGGCGCATTTAATGCTAAACCGCCTTAGGTGCTCGTCCTCGCCGAGATGCCGAGGAGCTGGGCCATGGTGGTCGCCGGAGGGCCTTCGAGGAGTGTGGTCGCCACGCTCCATGCTGTCTCCCAAGACTTCAATACTTAAAACATCTTAACTAAGAATAGGCACGTGCTCGCCACACATTCGGGCGAGCAGCTAACTAAGATAGTGCTCGCCAACATCTTTGGACGAGCACTTAAATATATTAAATACATTAAATCTATTACATTTTCTTGGTCTTGTTGACTAGTCGTCGCACGACTTTGTTGACTGGTCCTCGCCACGTAAGATGGTGACTAGGATTGACTTGTCAAAGATTGACCTCTTTGACTAGGTATAACATTTGCCCCCTGGTCGCCTTACTTCGTATTCGTAGAATGGTAAGGCGAGCAGTTCGATCGTCTTTTCCGATGGTGAAAATGGTTCCCGACAACACAATCAATTTCGAGATCTTGATGACGTGAGATGGAGGCGGTCGCCTCGTTTTCTACGCCGAGCTCGCCTTCCGAGGCACTTTGATGACGTATGATGTGACTTGTGTCAGGCGCGTGGGCGGCGCTCGAAATTTGAAAAGCGCGCGTGGGGCGCGTGCCGACCTCAAAGGTCGCGCGTGAGGGTCACTCTCCGAATTCGAATTCGGAAATGGCCCCAAATTTTTGGGAAAATTACGGATTTTACCCCGTTTTTTGCAATTAGGTCCCTGCACGAATTTCGCCTATAAATAGGCCTTTCTCCCTCACAAAAACACTTTCTTCACTTTGCATTTTTTGAAATCCTTTCGAGCTTTCTTCCAAGCTTTCTACTTCAAGCTTTTCCGGCGTGTTTGGGTGGTTTCCGATCGGCAACAAGGTAAAAACAAAATATTTTCTTCTTTAAAACTCTATTTTCCCCCATTTCTTAAGAAAAAATGGATTTTGGTGGCGGTTCCGGTGGTGGTTCGCCGCCGTTGGATGGTGGTGCCGCTGGTTCCGGCGAGGCTGATCGTCTAGCCATGGTTTTGTCGGAGAGGGCGTCTTCATCGGACTCTAGGATCCACTCCCCTGACCCCATAAATGCTAGCGTCCGTAACTTAGGAAAGGCAGTGGTCGTCGACGTCGACGAGCTCTATGACTCCGATAGGGATGATGCCGGCAATGATGCCGAGGAGGGTGATGTCGAGGAGAGTGGCAGTGAGACGGACTCTGATTTGCACGATCAGGGTTTGGATCGAGAGATGGGCGACCAGATAGAAGTCGCCCAAGTCGAGGAGACCTTGACGAGGAGTCTCCGCGAGGACTATGAAGAAGTTGTTCAATATGCAGAAAGCATAAAGGACATTTTGAGTGGTAGGGAAAATTTAGATGGCGACGAGGTCTCGAGGGAGGCCTATTATAAGTATTTCCGCGAATACCTTCCTCGAGAGGTTCCTCGCCCGCATCGAGAAGCTTTCCAATCGATATACGAGGCGAGCAAATATGCGAGCAAAGTCTCCTCGGCGCAGCTAGAGAACTCTCGAAAGAAGTATCAACTGCCGGCCGATGTGTGTTTTTTTTTTCCTCGCCCGGATGAGAGGGCCGACCAGCCGCCAGAGGGCATGGTCGCCGTCAACATCGGTATGATGGAAGCAGGGCTGAGGTTCCCCCTGCATCCCAGTATCTCAAATTTTTTGATTTTTTTAAAAGTAGCCCTTTCACAAATTCTGCCGAACGATTGGTCAAACCTGATCGGCATTCTTACACTGTTCGGCCTGGTGGCGGCCGAGAATGGTTGTCGGAATACGTGGCTTAGCCCGAAGGAGATTAAATATCTCCTTCAGGCGGCCGAGACCGGAGAGAAAGTAGGCCATGGGTACTACTATGTTAGAGGCCGTGATAATTTCAAGTTGGTTGAAGGGGTTCCCAACAAGATTAGGGATTGGAAGACCAACTGGTGGTGGGTGGCCGGGGACTGGATGAGTTCGGTGACGCCGGATGGATCTTCTGATCGCATTCCCATCGAGACCGAATATCAAAGAATTCGTGGTAAGTCTTTTAATTTCTGCTCGTTCTTGTCTATACTAAATAACTCCTCGCTTTTTGTAGGTGAAACTGCTCGCAAGAAGACTGCCGACCACCGTCTCACTCCTCTCTTTCAGTACCACGTTTGCTGCGTTCTCAATCGTCGCTACCTGGAGAGGTCTTGCCGATTTCTGAACAGGGAGTGCATGCGTGAGCGAGCAGGTCTCAGAGTACCTCCTCATCACTTCACTCGAGAGTTCCCTCCAGGTAAAACATTTCTTACTTCAAATTTCTTTTAAATTTACTCTTCGAAGATACTGACTTCTCGCTTCTCTTTCTAGTAGTGGTTCCTCAAAGGGTTGTCGCCTATCTTCCCCCCACTGTTGAAGTCGAGCGCCTAAAAGCGAACAGGATGCTTCGACAGGCACAACTACTCCGCGAGCGCAAGATTGTTGATGGCGCTGGAAAGAAAAGAAAAGGAGCGGAGAGCTCGGGGGCTCCACCCAAAAAGGTCGCTAGACCGACCAGAGGGGGTACTTCTCGCCCACCTGCCGCCGAAAGGAGGATCTCGCCGAGGAGATCTCCTCCGCCGAGGAATGACTCGCCCCCCCCCCCCAAACCTGTTGTATCCCCTCCTCCCCGAAGCACTCGGTCGCGAGAGACTGCGACGAGCTCGTCGGCCGGGGAGAGGGCTCCGGGAGATAATACCCTTCTCGGCTGGGAAGCCGCAAGGGTTGCCAAGTAAGCTTTTTTCTTCAAAAAGAGTTTAGAAAATTTTCAAGTTTTTTTTTTTTAATTCTCTCCTTTTTTAATAGAGTTGTCGACTATCCGGTCGCCCAACCCTTCAATGAGAACCTTCTCGGCTTCTACCGGTCGCGGGACCCGGTCGATAAGGAGTCTTTGAACCCGTTCGCACAGAGAGCGGTGAAGCACCTGCCTCGCTCGTTGACGACCACTCTGATCGAAGAGGTCAACAACCATAATGCCATGGAAAATGCGCGCCTAGTCGCCATTGACCTGAGCCGAGCCTCTTACACCGTAGAGAAGCTCGCCAGCCAGATCGCTGAAGGTCGCAAGCTCAGCGAGGACAGGGCTGCGAAACTTGCTCAAATGGCTAAGGCAAAAACTGTTGTTGAAGGGCAACTGCTCGCCTCCGAGGAGAAAGTGGTCGACCTCGAGACCAAGCTGGCCGATGCTGAGGCAAAGTTGGCCGATTCTGAGGCCCAACTTGAGATGGTTCAAAAAAAGGATCAAGAAGATCTTCAAGAGATCGAACGTCTCTGTGCTCGCCTCAAGACTGCCGAGGACGAGGTAAGAAATTTCGAAAACAAATCTGCAGATGATGAGGAAGAGTTGGCCACTCTTCGGCAGCAACTGGTCGATCTGACGGATGAGAAGGATGAGATCACTGAGATCGCTGGGAGTGTGGCCAGTATCACTGTGGCACTCACTGCCCACGGGCTTATTCAAAAATTGTTGGAGGCTAATCCTGAGGTGGATATGACACCGCTCGGCGGACTTTTGGACGACCTTCTCATGAAGGAAAATCCTAAGCCGGAATCCGAACTCCCTCTGCTTCCTTTAATGAAATTGGGACTTCAGTTCCCTAGGCTCTTAGGTGTGCCTGTATTTTTTACGGACCCTCCACAAGAAAGCCCAACTCATCAGCAACAGGGTGTCGCCGAGGAGGTAGTTGCCAGCGAGCAGGATGGTGCCGGCGAGGAGACCACTGCAGGGACTTAGTTTCTTTCCACTTTTTTTTTCTTTTGTTTAGGACTGCTCGGCCATTAAGGCCTTTTTTTTGTAATTTCAGCCTTTTAAGGCTTTTTTAATGAATGGAAGTTTTTTGCTTATGATGTGTTCGTTTTTCCACTTGTTTTATGATAATTTTTTGCAAGTACTTTTAATAAATACTTCTCATTTCTCTTTCATTGGTTTGTGTTCGACGTCGTTATTTTGCGAGCATCTTTAAGAAAGAGTGCTCGTCTTTCCTTTGCGAGCATCTTTAAGAAAGAGTGCTCGTCTTTCCTTATGCGAGACTCTAAGAAAAAGTGCTCGTCTTTCCTTTTGCGAGACTCTAAAAAAGAGTGCTCGTCTTTCCTTTTGCGAGACTCTAAAAAAGAGTGCTCGTCTTTCCTTTTGCGAGACTCTAAAAAAGAGTGCTCGTCTTTCCTTTTGCGAGACTCTAAAAAAGAGTGCTCGTCTTTCCTTTTGCGAGACTCTAAAAAAGAGTGCTCGTCTTTCCTTTTGCGAGACTCTAAGAAAGAGTGCTCGTCTTTCCTTTGCGAGCATCTTTAAGAAAGAGTGCTCGTCTTTCAGAGTTAACCATTCGTCGGTTGAACTCTTTGTTTGATAGGTAGTGACCATCTTTGCCACTACCTTGCGAGCATCTTTATGAAAGAGTGCTCGTCTTTTGTTTCCTAGATGGCTACGCAGAGCCTTGTCTTAAACTTTCAAATTTATCTAACTCTTTATGGAAATTTAAAACTTTGCTTGAATTGAAGTGATGATTAAATACAAACTTATACAAATATGAAATAATTTAAAAACTTACTGGTAATACTTCTTCAGCTTGACCGCGTTCCACGGGTACTTGCTCGGCTTGCCCTCTAGATCTTCTAGCTCGTACGATCCGTTTAGGAGTGTGCGCGTTATTCGGTACGGACCCTCCCAAGTCAGGCCAAGTATGCCGATGGACTGCTCCGTCGCCCTCCGAAGTACGAGCTGGCCGATAGTGAACTGGCGAGCACGTACTTTGGTGTTGTAGTAGCGTTCTGACCTTTGCTTGTAGACCACATTCTTCTCGTCCGCTGTTAGCCTTCGTTCTTCTAGAAAGTCCAAATCGGAGAGCTGTGCATCGTTATTCAACTGCTTGTCATAATTTGCTACTCGAAAAGTTGGGACTTGCCCCTCTGCTGGTATGACAGCTTCGGTTCCGAACGCGAGCGCGAACGGAGTTTCACCAGTAGAATTCCTCGTGGTCGTCCGATATGCCCACAGAACCATGTGCAGCTCTTCGGCCCATTTGCCCTTCAATCCATCCAGCTTAGCTTTCAAGGTGTGCTTGATGATTTTGTTGATCGCCTCTACTTGACCGTTTGATTGTGGATGGTAGGGTGTTGAAAATTTTTTCTTGATGTTCCACTCTGAGCAGAAATTTAGCATGTCTTGACTTGTGAATTGACGTTCGTTGTCGGTCACTATCGCTCGTGGTAGGCCGAACCTGCAAATTATATTCTTCCAAATGAAGCTTGTCATTTGGCCCGTTGTGATGGTCTTCAATGCCTTTGCCTCTGTCCATTTGGTGAAGTAATCGACTGCTACGACGACGAAAGTTACCCCCCCAGCAGCTGGTGGGAAAGGTCCGATGATGTCGATCCCCCACTTCGCGAAAGGCCACGAACTATACACCGAGATGAGCTCGTCTGGTGGTGAGTGAATGGCGGGAGCGAAGGCTTGACATCTCTTGCACGTCTACGCGTAATGGATTGCATCTTTCTTCAGTGTTAGCCAAAAATAGCCTTGCCTTATGATCTTTAAAGCGAGCGCTTGCCCCCCTGTATGATTTCCACAAGCTCCATCGTGGATTTCGTGCATGACGATCTTCGCTTCGTCTTCTCCGAGGCATTTCAACAAAGGCATTGAAAAACCCCGTTTGTACAGCTGGTCGCCCACAATTGTGTACCTTGCGGACCTGAGTTGCAATCTGGTTGCTTTCACTTTGTCTGCCGGGAGCTCGCCGGTCTTGATGTACTTGATGATCGGCGTCCTCCAGTCCTCGTCGCTGGTCGCTTCAACCTGCAAAACTTGACCTCTGTTCACCGACGGGGAAGAAATCTTGGTGATGGTTGCTTCTGAAAATATTGCCTCCCCCTCTGAAGTGGCCAGCCGAGCTAACGCATCTGCTTGCGTATTTTCCTCCCTAGGGATTTGCTCGATGTGGAATTGATCAAATTGCTCGAGTAATCCTTTCACTAGGTCTTGATACTTTATCATTTGATCGCCGCGAGCCTCGTATTCGCCCGTGATTTGACATACAACCAGCTGAGAGTCAGAAAAAAATTTCAGTTTTCTAGCGCCCACGGCCATAGCCATCTTGATTCCTGCAACCAGAGCCTCGTACTCTGCTTCGTTGTTGGTCGCCCGATACTCGAACTCGATCGCCGAAGCAAACGTCTATCCGGTTGGGCTGGTGAGGACAACTCCTGCCCCTGCTTTGGTGCTCGTCGACGAGCCATCGACGAACAGTGTCCAAGGAAGTTCGATTCCCTCGTCCAATTTCTCTGGGAAAGTGAGCTCTACGATGAATTCTGCCAGCACTTGTCCCTTGATTGCCGTTCTGGGTGCGTAGGTGAGACCAAATTGTCCGATCTCTACTGACCATTTTAGAAGTCTTCCCGTGGTATCCGGACGATGCAGTGCTCGTCGGAGAGGAAAGGTGGTGAGGACGACCACCTCGTGGTCGAACAGGTATTGCCTTAATTTTCTAACACTCATAACTAGTGCGTACACCAATTTTTCCATTGGAGTGTATCTCAACTCCGCATCTCGCAGTGTTTGACTTACGTAGTAGATAGGCAGATGTGTGCTCCCCTCAGCTCGGACGAGCACTGAACTGATCGCACAGTCAGTGGCCGCCAAGTATAGATATAAAATTTCGCCGGGGACTGGCTTGGATAGGACTTTCGGATCCGATAAATACTCCTTCAATTTCTCGAAAGCTTTCTCGCACTCGTCGGTCCACTCGAACTTTCCTTTCTTCAGAGCGTCGAAAAAAGGTTTGCAACGATCGCCCGTTCGTGCAATGAATCTATTCAGCGATGCAAGACATCCTGTCAACCTCTGAACTTCTTTCACGTTCCTCGGGCTTTGCATATTGATTACTGCTTGAATTTTACTCGGATTCGCCTCGATGCCCCGCTGACTAACCAGGTGCCCCAGAAATTTTCCTGAGCTAACTCCAAAACTGCACTTCTTTGGATTTAACTTCATGTTGTACTCTCTTAGGATATCGAATGTCATGGCAAGGTGGTGTAGGTGATCTTCTTTTCGTAAGCTTTTGACAACGATGTCGTCGATATACACCTCTACCATCTCACCGATGTGCTTTTCAAACATCTTATTTACCAGTCTTTGGTACGTTGCCCCCGCGTTTTTCAAACCGAAAGGCATTCTTTTCCAGCTATACATATCAAGTGCCGTCATGAAGGCCGTATGTCGCTGGTCGTCGGGATGCATTGCAATCTGATGGTACCCTGCGAAGGCATCCATGAAAGTTAACATCTCGTGCCCCGCTGTATTATCTACTAGGTGATCAATGTGGGGCATCGGAAAATGATCTTTTGGACAGGCGTCGTTTAAATCTGTGAAGTCTATGCACAATCTCCACGACCCGGTCGTTTTCTTGACGAGCACTGGATTTGCCAACCACTCAGGATCAGTTCCAGTTTTCTCTATTAACTTGTTGTCGATTAATTTCTTGATTTCGACTGCCAAAGCCGCACTTTTATCAGGCCCAAATTTTCTTCGTTTTTGGGTGATGGGTCTTTTTGTTGGATCAATATTTAGTCTGTGGCAGGCATGATTCGTGGGAATGCCCACCATATCTTCGTGCGACCAGGCGAACGCACCGACGTTTTCTTTCAAAAATGCGACCATGTCCGATCGCAGATGTTCTGGTAAATTCGAACCTATGAATACTTCGAGTTCGGGACGAGCTTCATTTAAATGGATGGTTTCAAGGTCCTCCGCTGAAGTTGCCCGCTCTTTAGGCTCCTTCCAACGAGGGTCCTCAATTCCGAATTTTGGCTCAAAACCTAACCTAGGCTCCAAATCTGGAAAGTTTTCTGGAGACTGGTCGCCGGGGATCTGGTCGCCCGGATCTGTCTGCTCGTCGATTTCCATTGGGGTGTGGTCGTCCACTTCCATTGAGGCGTGCTCGTTCGCCTCCACTTGGTGGTCGTCGGAACGATGACTGCACTCCCCAACTTCAATTTTTTTGTACTTGCTAGGAAGACCCTCCAAGTAGTTCATTTGTTCTGTTTGAGTTTGACACATAATATACTTTCCAACCATGGCACTTTCTTTAGAATGACGTTTTGCAAAGCGGACGAGACACTCCCTCGCCCGTGTCTGATCGCCCTTAACGGTTATAGCTCCCGCCGGGGTTGGAAACTTTACACAATAATAAAAAGTTGAAACGGCCGCCTTGAACTCGTTGAAGAAAGGTCGGCCTAGGAACGCGTTGTAGGATGATGGCATGTCGATGATCAAAAAGTCGAGCTGCCTAGCATGGTGCATTTCAGGCTCTTTTGACGATGCCAACTCCAAGGACAATCTGATTTTCCCAATGGGAAGGTTGCGCGTGTCCCCGAACCCTACGATTATATCGTCGCAAGGCTCGATGTAATCTGCATATCCACCAAGAGCATCCAAAGTATGCTTGAAAAGGATGTTGGTGTATGACCCAGTGTCGACCATCATGCGATGGACGACGGTTCCCATTATCTTTCCCGTGATGACCAACGCATCATTGTTTGGCTGCACCACGCCGTTCAGGTCGTCGTCCGTGAAACGGATTTGATGAGAAGGAGGCTTCTCGGCAGTAGGAGCGACGCACACCTGGTGCACATTGTTGAGTGCTCGCTGTTCGCCCTGAGCCCGGCGAACAGACAGAGCGACTCCGGATTGAGTCCCCCCCAAAGGTCCCTCTATCACAAGGCAGTCTTGGCCCAGATTGTCGATGTCGCCAATAACATTCTTTGGCATGGGAGGAGTCAGCTTGGGACGACTCAGTTGTTGGCGCAGGTCGTCGCTGTCGTCGCGACGTTTCTTTCCCCTGTTGTCGCCGTTTCCACCTCCGGACTTGATGAATTGGGTGAGCTTACCCTCGTTGTAAAGTTTAAAGAGATTTCTCACCAAGTCTCGGCACCCATTGGTGTGGTGGCCGACAGAGTTGTGGTAGTTGCAAAATTTACTACCATCAAGATTTGCATCGCTCGTATGCATGGGCTTTGCTTGGGGGAGCAGATTTTTCCCCCTGATTGCGTCGTAGATGCCCCTAGGATCCACGGTGAGGGCCTCCCTGATCTGGATGATCTCAGGTGCCTCCTCGAACGGCCTGAAGTTCGCTGGGCGAGCACTGCCAGCTTGAGTGGTCGCCTTCTTGGGCTGGGAAGACTCCCCAGTGTTGGTGTTTTTCTTGGGCCACACTCTCTTGGACGTGTCAGGCTGCTCGTTAGCCTTGGCAGCGTCCATTATTTCTTCCATTTGAATGAAGTTCCCAGCCCTCGTGCGGAAGTCCGCATAAGAAACTGGGAAAGTAAGATGGATAGATTCCCAAAGCTTGGTACCTATCCTTAGACCGGAAACAGCCGAGATTAGCTTCGTCTCATCGTTTACGGCCTCTCCATCGATCACCAGCCTATCGAAGCGCTCGATGAAGTCTTTCCCCGACTCATTCACAGATTGGCGAACGTTAGCCAAACGTTGCTTTGATGCCGGGCGAGCAGCAATGGACCCGTAATAGGTCAGAAAGAACTGTCCCAGCTCGTGAAATGATGTGATTGATCCGGCACTCAAAGTTGTGTACCAACGATGAGCCCGATCTCCCAATGTTAGGGAGAAGTTTCTGCATTGTGTTGCGTCCGTTGCCCCGATTGAGGCTATATAGTTGGAGTACTTGGACAAGTGTACTCTGGGGTCGGACATCCCATCATATGCCGCCATGGAGGGCATTTGGATCTTCCTTTGGATGGGGGCAGTGAGGATTGCAACACTTAGTGGAGGTGCGGGCAGACTGATTGGCGGTGTGGTCCCTTGCTTCGAGGCGACCACCTCTGCTCGCAGAGCGTCCATCTCTTGTTTCATTAATTTTTGTGTTTCGAGGAACTGGGCGATTTGCCCCTCCTCGGCAGTTTGAGCTCGTGGGACGACGTTCTCGTCACGTCGACTCCCATGGGAAATGGCTGGGCGATCATCATGACGTGATCGTCTGGGAGAGTGTCTGTCAGAATGGTGGCCGCGATAACTCTTCGCTGGAGCTCGCGAACCCTTCGCCGGTCCCACCCTGTCAAGAGCTGAGACCCTGTCGCCCTGATCTCTCCTATCAGTGCGATGGTGGCGGTCGGCCTTCTCTAGTCGGCCATCCACGTTGAAAGGTACTCGGCGAGGAGCCCTTCCATCATTGTCGTTCATTCGGTTGAAAACCGAATTCCTTTGTCGTGAGTCTCCCGTATGGCTATTGTGGGAGTGCTCGCCGACTTTGTTCTTGCCTTTATCTTGGGGGTGAGCAGAATGTGAGTGAAAAGAACGGTCATCCTCGTCCCCCCTGTTTTTACGAGCCTCGACGAAAACCCTATCTTTGGCCTTCTCGAGCTCTTCCTTCTCGTTCTGCCTCCTCCTCGTCAGGAGGTAGTCCGATAGGTCTTTCAAGTGTTGGGGGTCATTAAGGATATCCCCCATGTTCAAGTTCGCAAAAGGATTTGCCGGTGGTGGAGGGTGCTCGTTCCCTCCGGATGGCGAGATCCTGTCTTGTGGAGTATGCTGAGACATCGTTTAAAGAGTGTCTCTTCTTAGATTACAAGGAAATAATCTAAAAAACGAAAGATTAAGGTTCTTACGCAGAAGAACGTGCTATTACAACTACTAGTCTTAGTAAAGCAACAACAAAAGAAGCTTAAAAACACAAATACAAGGAGATCAAACTCCAAAATATGCTACGAAAATTGAAAATGTTCAAGAACACGAAGAACACTAAAGATCGTAGATGATGCTCTAAACGGTAGATATACCGATTAAAGCTTGAAACAGAGAGTTTGCTAACCGATCGCTCGTTGATCGGACGAAACTTTGATGATTTAAACACGTAAAAGGTCCCCTCCTTCTAGCGCCAAATGTTGTATGCACTATAAATGGGTTGATTCAGATGTGGACTATTAGCTAGTACGATACAAACATGTATAATTAAACGGGGGTTATTACGTGTTTATGTGGATTAAAGTGATGATTTGTGATGAACTTGATGAAGAACACACAAGAACACAAGATATAGCTTCTTGGAGAAGCTAAAGCTTTAGAAGCTTGGGAGAGTTTATTGCTTTGGGTTGGGGTGATTGTATGAATTTCTCACTTGTGTTACAAATGAGCCCAAATGGGCATTATATACTGCTTTTCAAGGGCTGCCCGCCCTTTACACGTGGCGCCTTCAGATTGGACCTTCATTCTGCCCGAAAAGGTGATTTGATGGCGCATTTAATGCTAAACCGCCTTAGGTGCTCGTCCTCGCCGAGATGCCGAGGAGCTGGGCCATGGTGGTCGCCGGAGGGCCTTCGAGGAGTGTGGTCGCCACGCTCCATGCTGTCTCCCAAGACTTCAATACTTAAAACATCTTAACTAAGAATAGGCACGTGCTCGCCACACATTCGGGCGAGCAGCTAACTAAGATAGTGCTCGCCAACATCTTTGGACGAGCACTTAAATATATTAAATACATTAAATCTATTACATTTTCTTGGTCTTGTTGACTAGTCGTCGCACGACTTTGTTGACTGGTCCTCGCCACGTAAGATGGTGACTAGGATTGACTTGTCAAAGATTGACCTCTTTGACTAGGTATAACACAAGCGTCAACAGAAAATTTACTTGTGGAGTTGAAATAGTGACTCTAGAGCTGGATGGTCGGAGCAAATGGTTTGAGAAATCATTTATGAACTTGTGCGGAATGGAACGGGAATTTAAATATTGTTATAGTTTGGTATTTTACTTCTTTAGGGTATTATTCAATTATATAAAAACTTATATGAATTATTTCATAAAAAAATGTTTGAGAAAGCCCAACAAACACATTATCATATCAAATAAAAAAGTGTTCCTAGACATTTTCCCAAGGCCATAGAGCGTGAAGGAAAAAATAAAAGTGTAACTTTCATGAATGTTTATGTTTGAAATGAGGTACTCCATATTATTTTCTCTCCCTCCCCTAAAAACACTATTAAGATTTTTTAACCAACTCGATGTTCCTTTCCCTTACACCCTCCACAACCCCTACCCTTAAATCATCATAATTAGGGGTGGGGAAATATACCCAAATTTTTTATACATAATCGGTATGAATTTTTTTAATATCAAAAATTTCGATATGATATCAACATGGTTCAATATACCATACCGAACCACCCTATTCATAAGAATCATAACCCACAAAGCGTTTTCATAATTCATAATTGTACAAATTTTGTTCCACCCTATCCAATAAGTTTTATTTAAATCACACACAAAGGGACACTGAATTTACTAGTGATAAAAATCTATTTTGATTGTTTTGACATTATTCACCAAATCATCGGCCTTGTGTTGTGCATTAAAACACTCAATCAACTAGGCATATTTAGTATTTACCTTCAATTATCTTACTTAGACAATTAACTAATTTGAAAAAAAGAGTCAATCTACTATTTACTAAACACATGACTTAAAAAAAGAATGCACAATAATATTCAAAGTCGTCGACATTTTTTCTTGAAATAGACAATTAACAATCTTCTTCTAGTCTGAATGAATGATGCGTAAATCCTACTCCATAATTAGTTTACTAATTAAATCCCGGAAACCCAGCGAAAGGCTTCACTAATTTCCTCTCCCGCCCGATTTGCCTCTAACTCTAAATTAATCTCCTCGGGAACTACGCTACGCCCGGAGAAGTATTTGCTACTGCTAAACGACATCGTTCTGGAAGAAATGGACACCAAATACTCCCTCAGCCAGTTCCTCACCGGAGCCTCATGATTGCAATCATCCACAACATACTCCAACGACCCTAACGAGTAAGTCCGCCGCCGCACTCCTTCCCCCGCCTCCTCCTCCTCCCGCCGCCGGCTGACACTTCCGATTTCAATCCGAACGCTGCCGTTTTGGTCAGACAGGATTTTATTGAGTGCGGCAGAGTCAGAAGCCCGCACTGTGGACCTGCAGACGGGACACGTCTGATTCGCCACGATCCACTTATCAATACACGCGGCGTGGAACGCGTGGCAACACAGCGGCAGGAGACGGAGTTGATGGTTCGGTTCGAATTTGGATAAACAAACGGCGCAGTCCCCTCCCTTTAGGTACTCTGTTACGGAACGGAATGTGAAGAGCGGGAGTGAGTCGAGTAAGTCCGCGTGCTGAGTGTTTGAATTCTGAATTACGTCGTGTTGTTGTTGCAACACGACGTCGTCCGCTGTCGCGGAGCGGAAGCGGTTAGAGAGTTTTCGGAGGAGGAGGTAAACCACGGCGGATATTATCACCGTGGAAGCGATGATAGTTGTGGCTACCGTCACGGATGACCATGACGATAGAGGAGTAGCGTCGGAGTCCCCGTCGTCGAAGGGAGGCCGTGCAGGTTTAGATGAAATTGTTGACATGTAGCTACGGAAATTAACAATGTGGGGAGACTTAGACAGATATAAAGGGAAAAAAAAAACCTATGGTGACATTTTACATAACATTTCACGTCCAATCAAATGAATCTGTGTCAACTTACACTATAAAGTATTTTTTTGCCAATATTCATATATTATTTCATACCATAAATAGCGTGATATATGAGTATGTAAATAAGTGTAATTAAATTGCATAACATGCAAACCAAATTGGGAGTATGATTTTGTGTCAAATAAAATTGGTAATGATTTTATTACAATGTGCGGATTCTGGTGTTTTTTTTTTTTTTAGGGTGTGGTCACATGATTGGCTTTGACATGTCATGTTATTGTGGGAATATATGGTCTTCCAAAATGTTTTTTTTTTTCTTTTTAAATGTGAAGGATATTATTATATTTCTATTGTTTTTACTTTGATTGTTGATTCTAAATCAATAATATATTGTTCTAATTACCAACAAATAATTGGTGAGATATAGTTAAATTGATACAAATGAGTTCCTCACAGAGCTCTAATCTAGCAATTAATTAATTCTACTTGTGGATTGGCTTCTAAAACAATTTATCGTTGATTAATACTTTATATTAAAAAATTTGCACACATGAATGCAATAAAATATTACTACGTATGACTTTGCTCACACTTTATATTACAAACGCTAGCTACAAAAATTGATGTTTATAAAAACTTATAGGTTAAACTTAAGCCACAATCCATAATAGAGCTAAGTGGAATTGACTTGTTTTGGTCCCAACTCCCAATGGGTAAATATATTGCAAGGTCCCTCTATTTAAGGATTTTGGTTTTTCATTTTGGCCTTATTGCTTTTTTTTTTTTTTAAATAGAGATAGGCGGGATGAAAATCTTTCACGAACACCGGGGTCCCATGGAGACGGGGAGAAAAAAAATTATTTACTTGGCGGGGACGGAGATGGGGATTGGTTTATGACCCGTCCAGTTCACATTCATTCGCATTAGTCAATAGTAGAAAGTTTTCTTCGTCTTTGTCATCATTGCAAACAAATAAAGGACGCAATGAGTTTGTATGGTGTATTAACTCAAATGATTCAATGTGTAAAACTAACTGAATTTCTCTAGTTAGTTAATTTAGTTTTGTGACAAAAAAATTGGCCGCATTTGAATTTATGATACACCCCAAACTTTGATCGTGCGCAAAAAAAGATATTAGTATAAATAAATGAAAATTATTAGTAGTTTGTATTGAACATTGTTACCACTTCTTAATATAAGAATTAATATTTTTTGTTACATAAATTAATACTTTCAGCCCGACATGCACTTTTTTTTTAACAAGTTGGTCAAGGGCCATCTCGAACTACTATCATATTTTAAAATATATTTAATTTACAAGTTATTTTTTTCAAATCGCTAAATCGTATGCTAAATAATACTCTTACCGAATTTATCCTAAATTTTCAATAAACCAAATTCATAAAACAAAAATAATAATTCTGGATAGTTAAACTTTATGAAACTATTGGCATATATAAACCACGCATCAACTTTCTGTATATGTTTTGAGCGATTTAAATTTGCTACATCCTCCGTCCGCTTATAAATTTTTCAATTTATTATTTTAGTTCGTCCGTTTATAAACCTTTTATATCATTTTTAATAATTTTTAATTTTTAATTATTACATTTCACTTAATATTTAAAATTTATCTCTATCTCTCCCTCTTTTTCAATCACATTAATTGTATTATACTCTCTTCATTTCACTATAAGTTTCTCACTTTTTTTTTATAAATATTTCACAATAAATTTCTGGTTCCATTTTTGACATACTATTTTCTCTCTCCCAATACATCACTTATACTTTATTTATTATTTTATCATACTTTATCTTATATTCATCTATTATTTTATTATATTTTTTAATCAAAACAATTAAAAGAAAGATAAAATTTATAGCAGGAGGGAGAGAATATATTTTATTTAATAACTTTTCTTAATTCATATATATGTAAAAAATATTAATAATTTTTCTCAATCCGTGTCAGTCCAAAAATTTATATGCGGATAGTAAGTAACTTTTAACACAATCGATTGGTGTAAGAATTTGGGGTACTTTAATCTTGTCAGGGAACTTCGTTTATGAACCTTTTGACTATTGGTCTCTGAACCTTCTTATGATGATTGTTTCCCTTTTTACATAGATAAATAATTGAACCAACTTATCCTTTGTGAATAATAACGACTTTAAAAAATCAGAATTTTTGCTTTTTCACATATAGTACTAATATGTAATTGATATTCAGTTTGAAAAACTTCGAAACTTTAATACCCTCTGGATTTCATGATTGATTTTGATATATTACTATTAATAAAGAAAATTGTACAAGGTTTCATTATTAATATTTATGATTGATTTTGCTGTATTACTATTACTAAAGATAGTTTTACACAGATTAATGTTATATCGATAATTTACTTACCAATAACATTCAATAAGAAAATCAATTCTAATTAGAAAAATATAATATTTGAGGAGGGAGAAACATCAAATTAGTGTCATACATTTTTCACCTAATAAACGTAAGGGTGGGTATATTAAAATGAAGTCGCTGTATTATTTTTTTTATTCCACCACACATGCACGTAGCACTAACTAGATTATTGACACGTGCTAATTAAAAAGAATTTAACGTTCAATAATTATCATGGGAACACGTGTTAAGAATCAGATAATGAAAAATGACACGAAAGAATGAAACTATTATTAACGTGTTTTAATATCATTTTGCTATTCTTTGGAGTACACTAATATATTCTTAAATAAGAACCAAGTGTATATCAGAAACTAGCATGTCCAAAAACACAAACGTCTAAAATCATATGCACACAATTTGTGGGATTTTGACCCTCATTTTGCTCCTAGAAGTTATCTAGTTAATTGTTAATTTATAGTAAAAGACATTTTAATCTGTAAAATAATTAAAGAAGCATTGGGCCGCAAAATAGAGTGACTAAATCCAAGTCAATCTTCCCGTGCACAGACACAAACAAACAAACAAACATGTAATGTAACCAAAACAAAATCATCAAGTTTACATTCCAACAGGTTTTAAGTAAAACAACATAGTAATGGTGCATAATCCAACTCATTATTTTTGGTCTTACATGTATATATGTACATTTAGAGTCGACGATAGTTGAGACGCATCATTCTTGGCTGCCCTCACAGACGTCTTGTCGGCAGACTGGGCACACCCTGGTGGTGAAGCACAAACGAGTTGTAAGAAAACTAATACGGAGTATATGAATAAAGAGACGAAGAAGATCAATCCAAAGGCATACCTATTTACTTCTTTTAGCCATTTATCAACACAGGGTACATGATATTCGTGACTGCACGGGAGAACTCTTAATTCGTCCCCTTCCTCATACTCGCATAAACAAATATAGCACCTGTGAAATGCATCACATTTGAACTTAAATCAAATAATACAAATTGACTATATTTTTGTTTTGATTAAGACAAAAGGGGATATATATCTCTATCTATAGTTATATAAATATATATACAAATGTAACTATTGAACTTTATGGATATTTTCTTCAATACATGAGTAACACTTCACACACCAGCTGCACTGTCCAACCAAGTTGATTTTTTTCTTCTTCCGAGAATCATAGAAAAAGGAGGTCGAAAGAATATTACTAGTTCATGTGATAAAAAGTATCAGTTCATATACTGAAAATTATTAGTTGTATATTGAAAGTACTAATATTGTTCAGCCGACAAACTAATGCTTTCTTTTGTAAGAATTAATACTTTTCTTCTAATGAACTAATACTTCACATTATATATTTCATTTTTTTTTTTTTTTTTGTTAGTAAGTCAAAATTGCACCACGTAGAAGTTTTTGCCTCAATACATAAGAAGACTTACTGTCGAACATCCGCAGAATCACTCTCAGCAGCATTTTTTATTATTTTGTGATACTTGAGGGGAAATGCATCCACAACAGATTCTGGAGCAGGGAGTGAGAGAGTAGACAGTGAAAGCGACAAAGACTGAAGGTGAATTTCGTCCAAAACCTGTGAAATAGAGAATGAGTAACTTCTCGGATTTTCATTTGACAATCTATCGAAAAAGGAATTCGATGAAAGGGTAAATATATGAAAAAAGACCCTTTATTCACTAGAAAGAACGTCAAATAGCACCATTACTTAGGAAATCAACTCAAATATGAGAAGCAAGCAACCACGGTTCATAAACCATAAAAAAACAGGAACATTTTGAGATCGGAAAGGAAATATTCATCGACAAGATCATAAATGAAGCTAGATGATAAAATTATAATTAAATGTCTACCAATTTGATTAAACCTTATACTTCATGATGGCAATAAACCAGTAAAAAATCCTATTGGGAAGCATTCAGCACATATTATAAAACTAGTCCTTTGGACTAAATTTGTCTTTCTTGTATTTCCTGCCTAATAAACCACACTGACTATCATTAAGTTTTCATAATTTCCAAATCTAAATGAAATTCCCTTCATAGGCACGTGACTATGACTTTTCACAGATTCAAACTTGAGAGAAGGAGCAAGTGTTTGTACACAATACACCCCTCAGGCCACAAGAGCTAAATTGTTATCGTTATTTTTTTCATAGAAATTTCAACTATTCCATTAACTTATCTACCAACCAAGATTAAACGTAGGACAGGTCGTAGGTCAAAAAGACCTACCTCAAATAATGCTTCAGCAAGCATGATTATTCGGGAAATACTTGCAAGACTAGTTGATTCTTCAGCTGTAAAGAATGAGTCACACGAACATGAACCATCCAGGTGGAGACCTGTTGAACATAAACCAGTTCGTCGGCCTCCCTCATTACGGCCATTGGATGCCTCCGAGACCTAGGTGCATAAATCATGGGACATGGAAGTAGTCAATTGTACTGAATACTGAGAAAATTAGAACTTCAAATTTCTAAGGGACGTTGGTACAAAGTGTGTATATTTTAAGGTAAGAACGGAAGGCTGTTACATTTTTCTAGCAAACGAAGTGTGTATATTTTAAGTTATCTCCCGAGAGATGTATGCAGCCAATCCATATGGATTAAACATATGTAAAAGGCTTTCTTCCACGCATGCATCGATATGACAATTATATAATTTAACGTTGGAAGGGATGACAATGGGCATTGGGTACGATATCCTACATCTCCATTTATTATATATCCATCCCCATCCCCTTCCCTATATGACCTTATATTGTAGGATCAGATATTCATACCCTACCCAAACAGGGACGGAGGGAGGAGACCACTGGGCCCCTCTGAAAAATAACATTTAATTAAAAAAGAAAAATAATTGTAATATTTTACTATTTTTAATAATTACTAGTAGTTAGTAACTGTAGATGTATTTTTACATATGAACATATTCAAAATTGAAAATTGTGATGAATTAAAGATGTAAAAAATGAAATTTGTTCAAGTCTAGATTATCTCCACATTGTGTCATTTTTTTATGAGTCGTGACGATCACAAAAAATTAAAAGCCAATCTCATGCATTTTTATATTAATTGTATGTGTCAACGATATTAATATGAGATAAAGTTCATAACTAGTAGTTTTTTTAATTGGATACCCCTGAACATGATTTCTGACTCTGTCACCCAAATATATATTCCTCCTACAACCTTGGGTTCTCTCGATGAAGCTAAATTTTTTTTTACTGAACTCTTAAGGGAAAAATAGGAAAAATGAGTAAAAAACAAATCATCAAATAACAAAAGAAAGTGAAAAAAAAAGAGGCGACATCTAATTTTGGAATGTGAAATAATTACGTGTAGGGATTTTTAATATAAACTATATATACAGGTCAGATGCAAAGGTCAAAAATCTTTATTTATAAAAGTTTTTGAATTAATCTTTCATGATTGCAGGAAATTTATCATGAATATCATGATTTCCATGTATTTTGCAGTGGATTGAGATACACGTGCTAGATACAAGCTTGATCACACGTTTAGAGCATTGAAAACAAGCATTACACACGTGTCGACCAAATTATGAAAGAAAACTGATCTAATTTGATTCAATATGGAATCTGCCAAATAAGTAAGCACAGAAACAAAATAAAGTGAACGGGGACTTCATACCAGGCTACCTAAATGGGATTAGAAGACAAGACTTGATCCTTGAAAAAAGGCAAAATAACTAAAAAGTATCATCAAGGAATTGTTAAGCAAAAAGTTTAGTAAACAAACAAAATATCTCACCTCAGATCTCAATAGCCATCTCCTTTCATTTCCACGGTGACGTAGAGAACTAAAAGGATCATCATCATCATCATCATCGTCGTCATCATGATCATGCCCAGCTCCATAGGAATGGAGATCATCACTAAAATCGAAAAGCCATCTGTCGTGGCCCTCCAAATCATCAGCAAGACCAGTAGCAAATACAAATGTCGGAGCATCACTGTGCCTTCTCAAACTGCGCCTTGACAAGGCATCCCAAAATAGCCTCAAGCTGTTTCTTCTCGACTCATCGCTATTTGCTTCAGCAACGTTACTACCAGATAAGGTATTGGAAGAGATACTAACCAAATCGAGACGAAGCAGATCTCCACTTCTCAAATAATGGTCACTATCAGAAACAACAAATCCTGAACTAGAATTTGTCGTCACGTGAGCATGGTCATCCTCAGGAAATTGAAATCTTGGTAAAGAATCAGAAACAATAGAAAGAGACCTTAAATCTGAACTATTGTATCTCACAACTGCATGATCATTTGATCGTGAAACGGTGCCCTCTGCCTGATTGGTTGACTGATCTTGACTTGGATTAATCAGAACTGTGCCTTCTGATGTTGCGATAATTGCATTGCTGCAAATTGACTCTTGAGCAGGCTGTCATAGGAAGCCACAGTTACATAAATATTAAATTATTAATTCCACCATAAATCTTAAAAACATCAATGAATGCATACCTGATGTAAATGTGGCTCAAGGTCTATGCTTGCTTCGACATTTGAAGGACTAGATTCAAGAAAAGCTTCCTCAATCATACTGCTTCTGTCAGACGAGACATCATTCTCATGTGGGGAAATTGTATCCCCTGCTTCAGACGTGAACACTGAAGAAGATTCTGAGATGGGGTTTTGAGGAGCATCAATTGGAGCTAAGCTTTTTGTATAGCTAATGGATGATATCTCAGGACAATCTTCCATATCCTAGAACAAAATGAAAAGGTGCTGTTATTATTAGGAAAGGGTTGTAGTATAATTTTGTGATATGAAAAATGAGAGCCGATCGGTCCATAACTAAAATATAGAAGAAACAGCCAAATTTTACAATTTCATATGAAGATCATGTTATACTTAAAACCTTTCAGAAAGCCAGAACCTTATGGAAACTGAAAATCAATAACATTTCAAACAAATTAAAGTATTTTCATATTTTGCCTCATGAGGAGGACAGCCTTCTTCAATTTGCCCACAACCCTAGCTCAATTCAGTTCACACATTAACACTACACATGAAACCCTAATCAGATAGATTAATACATAATACTCCATTATTCTTGTTCAAAGCAGAGAATCAGAAGTAATTGCGGCAATTGTACCCAAAACAATTATTTTACACCTGAAGCAACCCAAAATCAGAAAAATTGGAGGATAATCACAACAAAAGCTTTCGGATCATTTCATCATCAATTAAATAAATTCTCAATCATATATATCTACCCAGCTCAAAATTACAACAATTGACTAATCAAAGTCATCGTAGTTCAATTGTAAAACAGTTGATTCAATCAAGAAAAAGCATTAATAGCTAAAGGGGTATGAATTAATCCGTGTAGAAATAGAATACCTCGTGAAGGGTTGACTTGGAAGTGAAAGCCCCACAAAACAAATGGGAAATTTTGGCCTTGAAGGTGGAGGGAGCAGAGTTTGTTGAAGATGATGCAGAATCAGAAGAACCCAGATGATTACTGCTGGTAGAACCCATGAATGAATGTGATAAAATGAAGATATTTGTTGGTGGTTTTATTAAGTTGAAGGAGAGGAAGTGAGGAGGATATGTTAAGGTGTGAAGGCCCCACACCTTAACAACAAAGCTGCAAACTACTCCTCCAACTTTTGTTTTCAAGAGGCTAAATAAGAGAGAGACTACGCCGTTTTTGCTTGGTGTACAGTGTCTATAATTAACTGCCCAATCCCTATTGTGCATACAGTCATACAGAAGGGTAAAAGCATGGAAATAATATTAAAGTATTATTTATTACATGGTGGATTTTTAATATCCAAGGTTTGACTCGTTGATGATAGTCATGCATTCAGTGCACTTCTATTACTTTAATATTGCAGATAAAATTTTGCATGTCTTGGGTTGGGTTATCATTATCTATAACTTTTGTGATTATGGATTAATTAGAATTGTATTTTAAAGTTAAATAAAATGTAAATATTAAATTCTTTTATACAATTGAGTGTATTGAATTTAAGGTTGTGTTTGAATGGAGGAATTTATGTATAATTTACTCCATTTATTTGAATTAAAAAGTAAATGAATGAATTTCAATTTTGATATATCTCATCTAATCAAATCACTGCCTTAATGTTTAATTTACCTTATTTAATTTTTAATTCAACATTTAACTCAATTTATTAAAATTTAATTTTAATTGTATATGTACTCAAGTACAGTATCACTCTTATATGTATAAAACTGTCTCACACAAAATATATTTAGGTTGTGTTTGGATGAGGGAATTTGATTTTAGAAGACATTTAAATGAAAAGAATTGAAAATATATAGATTTCAAATGACATGATTTTAGTGATAATTTGAAATTCTCTCAATTATTTATAACTAAAAAAAATTGGCTAACACCTAAGTATTTAAAATCCATTCATTTACTTTTTAATCCAAACAAGTGTAGTGGATTTTGATTGTAAATTTAAAATTCATAGTGTAAATCCCTTCATCCAAATGGAACCTAAGACTATGTTTGAATGAGGGAATTTGATTTGAGAAAGATATTTCAAATGAATGGAGTTTTAAATACATTGAATTTTTTTTCAATTTTAATTAAAAAAATGAGTTAAATTCAAAGTATTTAAAATTCATTATTTAATTTTTAATTCAAATCGATGAAGTGAATTTTGATTGCGAATTATGAACGATGGTGCAATAGTTTTGAAGGAGAGGATGAGTCCTTTTTTTTTTCTTTAACTCACGAGTCATGACAGAATTCAATTCTCAAATAACTAAAAGCTGCTGCTTTTCCTTTTTTAAATACTTTTCCTTTCTGAAAAATACAAAAATACAAAAAATGATGAAATTAATAACTTTAACAATTTGTCCTCTAACAAGTAGAAACAATAAAAACTTTTTTTTAACACATAAAAGAAAGTTACTTGTACAATTTAAATTAATGAAATGAGATATATTAATAATTTTATAATAAAATCTTTTATAGATGGTATTTCTTCTTTATAATAATATTAATGGAGCTCCATATCCAAAAAATTATAAATCTCATATACTACTCCCACCGTTCAATTTTATTATGTTCATTTCTTCGGACACGAGTTTTAATGAATATTGATTAGTTTATGTTTAAAATAGATAAGTTGGGATATGATGGGATGTTGTGGGGTCCATTTATATAGATAAAGTGATTGTTTATGAATAAAGTTAGTGTCAATTTGAATAAATAAGTGATTGTTGGAGAGTGAATATAAAGTAGTCTGACTAGTGGAGTAATTATTTTTAAAAAGGGAATAAGCATAATAAAACTGAAAAAAAAAAAAAGGAAAGTGGGAATAATTTGTTTTAAAAAATAGAAAAGCTCAAAATTAGATTAGGCCAAAAGATAAATACAATGCTTTGTCATGTGTTTCTCATGAATTTCGAGTGTCATCCTATGACTTGTTAGTCGGGTGTGATCGTGACCTATGAATGGAGGATTGTAACAACCCATTTTTCCCTTCAACTTCAATTTACGTTTTATTTCATGTAGGAGTGTCTAAAATACGATTCTAATAGAAAAAATCGATCTTAAACTATAGAATATGGTTGTTTACGGATTGATTTTCAATTTTAAAGTAATTTTTTTTTTATTATTATGGTTCGATTTTCGATATAAAAAAATTATATTTTACTATTTCTTATATTTTCATATTCTAAATTAGATTATAGAGTCAGTATTAGATTATCGAGTTACTACTTAAATTTTCATAATTCATTTCAGCATTTCATTATTGAGAATATATTTAGTAGAAGAACACTTATATGAAATATTAACATATTTAAGAAGGGTAAAAAATTTGCATATCTTTAGCGGGTCTAACTGGATCAAATGGATATTTCCAAAAAAATCGTGTAGAAGGCTAACAGAAAAACGGGTTACAGGTCTTTGTTATATGTTACTGTAAGATATGTGTTATTGTAAGTACTGTACAAATAACACATAACTACTTTTCACACGAAATGTACATGACAATATGTATTACTGTAAAAACAAGTAAGTCGTGAATGAAATACTGAAATTACAAAAAAAAATAATAATAATAACAATCAACCATTAATAAAAATAGATCCAATTTTATCTTATTCAATTCTTAGTTTTAAGTTTTTGCGTATATTGAAATTGTATTTCTTGGGATTACATTTGGTTTATTTATTAATATTGTGCAGTAAAAAAAAATTAAAAAAAACATTTCTTGTAATTTACTATTAAAAAAGATCGAATTAAAAAATAAAATAGAACGCGTGGACTGTTCAATATTGCTTCCCTTTTTACTATGAACAAAAAAAAGTAGACCTCTCTTCTAATACTCAAGTCAAGGAATCGTATAAATTACAACAAAATGGTGTCACTTGTTAGAAAAATTCCAAACAACTAATTAATCAATCTATAAATCAAGGGGTCAAAACGATCTGTCTTAGTTGCCAAATCCACGAGTAGACCATTCCAAGACCACAATATATAGAAATCATCATAAGGGGTACAAATGGAAGCCTATCACCAAATATCAAAGGATGGAGAACCTGCCCCCATATCTCAACACCTAATAAGCCCAACAGGTAGCATTTTCCGAACCAGCCGATACGGAAACCACAACTTTCCCGTTCATCATCTCTTTCCTCAACGCTTGCACCAGGGAAGTGGGACGAGAATCCAAGAAACATCAAAACGCCATGTAGAAGCAGAAACACAACTTTAATTGGGTATTCTTGGGCTTCAAATAGGAGAGGGAAAAGCGAATAGCAAGATACTGCATATAAGAATATACAACATCTGTGTTAACAAGTATTCATATTTAACATTAAATATCAGACAACAGCAGATAATATCGTGCTTTCTTGTCGAACTCCCTATAAACAATACTCGGAATATTGACAAAGATGTTAAAAGATAGCTTATTAGGTATAAACATATGCCACCCAACTTAAAGCTACTTTGTCCACAGAATTCCTAATGTACCATTTTGAAAGAGAGATAAAGCGGAAAGTAAAACGGAAACTAGTACTCATTAGAAGAAGAATGGAAGTTATATTATGTATAACGATCAGAGTGTTTTCTTACCTATGGACAAAAAGAAGTAATGCTTAGCATCCTCGATGCTATTCAGGGATGTCAATGCGAGGGGTATCACAAAGTGTAGTGATGCCTTTTCATGAACATGCCAACCGAACAGAAAGCCACATGTATAAGCATAGGATACCCATCTGTTTACCATCTTTGGTTGGGGATTCCTCCAAGCCTTTACTAGGCAAGGAGACAATGCCAAGAGGACTGCAATGAACGTTATCAAAGGGGTGATCTGCATTTTGTTGTTCAGTGAATTAGAAAAATTACTCGAAAGATATTTCACAAAATTATCTGCATTTTATTGTTCAATGAATTAGCCAATGAAACTCGTAGCACTATTAGGTTATACTATTCTAGCAATTCAACAACACAACAAGGGGGCGCTTGGTTCAAATTATTCAATGAGCATTGTAAATGGGAATCATCAAATAGATATATTGCTCTGATCTTTGGAATAAGTTGGGACAAAAAAGAGGATTGTTGGTTGAGAAATAGTGGAATGGTTGAGGAGAAATTATTATAGGGGAGGAGGTAGTTAATCAAAATGGGATAATGATTAACTAATTGTGAGTCTCATTACCTCATGCGAAGTATGATGAAGGTGAATTGATCATATTTTTTATTCTCATTACCCTCACAATTACCCTATATTCATTTCTATTACAATTCCCATTGAAGAATTATGAATGAAGGGTGCCTTGAGATAATAAACTGAACACACCTAAAACTTTTAAAAGATGTACAGCCGATGACAGCAAACCCTTCACACAAAAAACCTTGCAAGAGATCAGAGTTCCACACATCATTCTTCTCGCAAGGCTGAAGGACTCAAATAAACAATTATTTCATAAGAGTGACTTGTTCGTAGATTTAGGCACACCAGAAACAACTAAAAAGGGAATTAAAATAGTGTAACATACAACACAAAATACTGCGTAATGTTACCGTGGGTAATATAGCAAAAGGTGAGGAATCGCCCACCAGACCACCAGTGAACGAAGCCTGTGGAGCTTGGACATTGAAACCTAGTTTCACAAACAAAAATCCTAGAGCTTTATCCAGCATTATATAAAAAACCCAGAAATTTGGAGCCCAGTAAGCATGGCAGAGTCCTCTCCCAAAAGGAAACATGCGCCGGAAAACTTCTTGTATCTGCAAGTTCACAAGTAAAAAAATCGCACAATCTGTAAGTGCACGTTGGAGGCATAATGCAATCTAACAGAACGTTCTAATAAATTCTGAATTGTGTTTCAACTGGGATAATTGAAGTAACTTTACAAACAAGATAGGAGGACAGCATTCAACTAAACATTAAACAACAGTTACCTTAAACTTAATCTTGGACATATATCGAATCAAAGCTTACTTAAAAGGTAAACAGGAAATTACATACTGCTCAAGAATCTAATTGAAACTCAAAAATCAGTGGCAGAATAAACAATACAGCATTAGCAATGTGCATAAGATAAGACAGTGATTTACCTGGCCATAGTACCAAAACGGCCCATACGCCAGAGCAAAAACCACCAAAACGACACTCCCCATAAGCACTAACCTCCCGAATCCCTTAACCAACCCACCCCTACAGTAATGTCTAAACAAATACACAAAATACACAGGCGCAGCCACTGCAAATAAATGCTTAAAACAAAGCAAAATTGCGAAAATAAACCCTCCAACCAAATCCTTTCCTTCCTCCAAATACGAAATTGATAGCAACAGTATCCCCAACAAAAACCCATTGTACTGAAAATGCAAATGATCCACAATAAACAATCCCGGGGACCAAATAACCAAAGCCCAGATCAAGAATCTCATAGAGCTGCTAAACCTTTTGTTTCTAGTCAATCTATAAGCAGAGTAGACCAAAACGACGTCGGAGAATGTGACGGAAAAGCGCTGGAAGAGGATCGCGCGGGAGGAGGCGTAATTGAGACCGCGGTGGAGGTGGGTCATGGTGGGGTCCACTCTGGTGGCGAAAAGAGAGAGGAATTTCTCGAAGTAAGCGAAGAAAGGAGGGTAATCGAGAGTCCATTGGCTGGTGGTGTCGGAATACCATCGGGAAAGGGGGAGGGAATGAGTGAGGGCTAGCCAGTGCCGGTGGACTTCGAAATCGGTGCTCCGATAGGCGGGGATCAGGAGGAGTTTCACGGCGGAGGCTACTAGAGCCGGCCACCATACGTCGCCGCCGATCGGACGGCGGTGAATTGGAGATTTCTTCATTCAGTAAATAGATAGGAATTGGGCTCAGCAGCACTACTAAGTCCTAACTTGCCCGAAAATCAGCAGTTTCTAAGTTTCTTTTTTTTTTTTTTAAATAAAATTAAAGAAATTGTTACTGTTTGTTTAAAAATGTGATTATTGAATTTTTTAAAATTAAATTATTGATAAAATTATACGGCCTACCTGAAGCTCAATACGGACGCTGCGTTCTTCCAAGATACAGGCCAAACAGGCTGGGGCCTAATTCTGCGTAACAAGCACGGCCAAATAATACGAGGGAAGTCCTTCACCCGGACCGGACTCTTAGACGTCGCCACTGGGGAGGCAATAGGCTTCTATGAGGCACTCACATGGCTGAAATCCCTCGAGTTAGACAACTGCATCATAGAGGGAGATGCGAAAATTGCAGTCGATGCCATAAACTCGAAAGAACCTCACAACTCCACATTCGGAGACTACATTAGTGCGTGTAGAACGCTAAAGAACACCTTCTCCAGCGTGTCCATAGCTCATATCAGCAGGAACGCAAATGTCGTGGCACACACATTAGCTAGAAATGCCCGACAATTCAATAATTATCATAGCTGGGTCGACCCCCCGACGATTGTGGTGGGGCTTCCCTCGCCAACTTGCCTGTGCAATAAAGAAAGCTAAGCCGCGGCGCTTTCAAAAAAAAAAATTAAATTATTGATCAATATTTATTATTTATATCTCCTTACAATTACTTTTTTTTTATTTTTCGAACGCGAAAAAGCTTAGCTTCCATTATTGCATTGACAGAGTGATAACGAGATTCGGTAGATCTACCCAAGAATAAGGTGAAGTATAATTATGTGATTCTCTAGACAAAGTATGGGCTAGCACGTTAGCACCCCGACGAATAAAAGATAAAGAAACATTATTAAACTGAACAATAAGGCCTCTACAAGCAGCCACGTAGTCCCCGAACGTGGAGTCGAATTCCCCCGTGAATTAATTGCATCAATAACTATTTTGACGTCTCTTTCAACCACGATAGGGCTTCAAAAAATTCAATGGCCTCTCTAATGAAACTTCCCTCAAGGTTATTCTAGAAACTCTGAATGAATGCACGCAATACACTAGTAATAAGCCAAATACGTTGTGAATTCGATTATACTTCTCAAGATGATTACAATGGTGTATCCTAAAAGTATAAATACTCCCTCCACTTTTAATTAAGTGTCATTTTAACAATTTTCAACAAATTAAGATATATAATCATGGACAATTTTACCCTTCATTAATGATAACTAATTTTAATATTAAATTTATGTTTAGGTGATATTCATGTATACAATAATTAAGGTTTATTCATGATTTATGCTATATTACTATATTCAAAAGGGAAAAGGCTTAAATCAAGGTAAAGAAAATGGAGGGAGTATAATGTATAAGGGTAAAATTGTCAAAATTAAAGAAAAAAGTGTAGAATGACACTTATTTTGAAAATATTAAAAAAGGCAAAGTGACACTTAATTAAAAACGGAGGGAGTATTAGTTTTGACTTCTATCAACAATTAAAGAAGTAATTAAAGAATTAATAAATCTAATTAACAAATTATAAGTAATTTCCCTAATTACGTAATCAATTGTGCATATTTCCTTCTTCTCTGAAATTTGAGTCCATAATCTTTGTTGGGTATCTTTGGTAAGGTTCCATCATCACCCCTGCCTTCAAAATGAACCTTGTCCTCAAGGTTAAAGTCTGGAAAACGATTATGTAATTCATCCAAGGACTCCCACGTAGTATCCTCCATTGACTTCCACTTTACCTAGCATAACATACAATCTACATTTAGACAATTCATGTTCACTCTGGAAGAATGTTCCATTGATAAGTACTTTTGTCTCCAAATTTAAGTAAGACCAAGTAGGTGTAGAATCATTAATACTAAAAAGTTGGTCCTGGGAAATAGAAGGAAGGAAAGTGTGGCTTTCTAATGAAACTCCATTTGAACAGTTGTTGGGGCAAGATTCTCCAAAGAAAGAAGTTTCTCAACGACGATACGTACAGGTGCTTCAATCCCATTAAGTATGATTTCCCATTTGGATTCTAAGATAACCTGGGAATCCTCAATAAGCAGTTGTCCGTCTATAGCCTTCTACTCAGTCCCAATCATCGGATCGTGTTGAACTAATTCTTCTTTTTCTTCATCTGGAATTTGGACCTCTGCCTCGTGGACCCCGCCTCTTTTACATCATTCGAATCAGTATTCTTGACTTCTTCATCGTACTTAGGTGGGCTGTCGTATTCACCTTCCACCCAATATAGTAGATCAGTCATTCTGCTCGAAAACAACCCCTCTAATTCAGTTTTAGAAATTTCAGATTAGTCATCATCCTCGTCCTTTGGTCTGGACTCGGATCCCTCACGGTGGAATAGATTAGGATAAATGGTGAAAGGATTGTCCCTTTCGCCATACCCTTCGTTTGAGTCGTCTCGCCCTTCTTTGTTATGGTGACGTTCCTGATGTCGAGTTCGCCTCCCTTGTTCATCGTTCGCTTCACGTCGCCTGAGACGACGTAAGCCCTGACCCCGGTCAATTATCCCTAGCGCACGATTCCCTCTTCCCCGTCTCCTGTTGCCTTCATGATCAGCCTCCTCGTCTGAATGTTTCCCCATCTGCAGTGTCAATGTCTGCACAACGTCGGTCAGTGGATTGATGGAGTCCTCCATGTCTTCAAGTCGTTTCTTGTTTGAAACCATGATGATGATGATTGCGCGGAAGTGTGAGTACTAGATCGTAACGGCTCTGAGGCAAATTGAGGAAACCTCCCTCGAGGTTATTCTAGAAACTCCGAATGAATGCACATAATACACTAGTAATCAACTAAATACGCTGTGAATTCGATTATACTTCTCAAGATGATTACAATGGTGTATCCTAAAACTATACTCACTCTGTTTCATAAAGTTTGTCGCATTTGGTCTTTATTTTTGTTTTAAACAGTTTGTCATTTTCCCTATTTTTACCACGGAAAATGCCCTTATGTAATTTCTATAATTTTACTTTTAATTGAAAACATATTAATGATTGATTTTCTCTCATTTTCTTTCAAAAGGTAAGAATGTCATATAAAGGAAAGGTCAAAAGGGAGAGAAAAAAAAATTAATAAGGGATAAATGTGTCAAAAAAATATGTTTCTTAATTCTATACAAAATGACAAATGCGAAAACATTATGAAACAGAGGGAGTAAATATTAGTTCTGAGTAGGAGTGTTAAAAAAAAACCGGACCGAAAAAATGATCGGAACCGAAAAAACCGGTCCGGTCTCCGGTCCTTAAAATTCTGGAATTCCGGGTTCCGGTCCGGTCAAAAACCGGATTTTACCGGTCCAAGACCGAAAACCCGGAATTAATATATATATATATATATATATATATATTTTGTATTAAAAGATAATATTGCTGATAATTATCTAACCCTAATTTTCCGTTTTCACCTCTCACTTCTAACTTCTCACTTTCTCTAAACAACGCCTTGAACCCTACCTTTCTCCATCCCATTTCTTTGTCGACGTCCAACCAAGAGATAGCCCCACCACTCCCCGACCACCTTGTGAGTCTGTGAGACTGTGTATGAGTCGTGAGTCTCGTGAGTCGTGACTTGTGTGAGAAGGTAATAGAGCCAGCGCAACAGAGTACTCTACTCAATCATCTTGCAATGTTAGTTTTCTTGAGTCTTGACAAACGTTTTCTAATTTCAACTATTTTACTTCATCATATATTCTTCATACTAATAATTGTGTTAATTATTTATAATTTATTGTTTCAATTATAGATGGATAACTCTCGGTCCCAATCTCAATTAAAAATAGTACCAGTTGTTTCTGATCAATCATAGGAAGCGCTTACTAATGAAGAACTGGAAGAGTTGTTTCTGATCAATCATCGGAAGCGCTTACTAATGAAGAACTAGAAGAGTTGCGCAAGTCCTTACCTCCGAGTAAGACACTAACAGAGGGACGAAGGTACATTAATAGAAAGGGGATTTCACCAATAAGGGCTTTTCACCTAGTGATTTTTTAAATAAGAATCCGGTTCAAAATAATTTCAAATTAAGATCAAAATGTAACATTGATTCACGTGTTATGCAACACTAAAATAAACAACTGCAAGTGTACGGTGTCTATCGTAGCGTGATAAGCACGAGGTCGATCCCACAAGGAGGTTAAGCGTAAAATTGTAGTTTGTTAACTAAGTTCTATTTAGACGCGATCGATAATTTGAATGGTGTGAATTACTCTAAGATTACCTACCAAAGTGTCACAATTAAGTAATAAAGAGTAATGGAAATCGATCTACTAGCATGCGAATCAATAAAACGAAAGTAAAATGGATGAAAACTCAATTAAGAGAAGGTGGGTTCCAAGGCAATTGTAACATCTAGATGTCCGTTTATGAATGTTATCTCGTTTAAATGGCCATTAAGGTTATCTCATATAGGGTGATCACACAAGAAGAATTAATTAATCTCTCGATCTAATTAACCCAAAGGAAAACACAATATAAGTTCGTATCTCTACCTCACAAATATTGTATTACCTAAACTAGCCCCAAAGATCATTCGATTCCCTCTCCGATAATTAATCCTCTCTCGAGCTCATAATAATACCGGGTTGCATGCTTGCATACGATTAAATGGAATAAATCTCTCGATCTTACCCCAATTAACAATGAATTAAGCAAATCATCATGGCCAATAACAACATGCTTTACAATGGATAATTAAACATGAAAATAAGAAATAAACACCAATTAAAGCAAGAAATTAATCATAAACTTCAATCCAAGTATCTACAATGCCTTAGAACCACAAATTGTTTAACTACTAACTAGCATAATGAAATTACAAAATCCAAATGAAATAACTAAATAAAAAGGAAAATAAAGGGAAAGCTTAGTCTAGAATGTGGTAGGGAATGGAATTTGGGAGCTATTGCATCCTTTCTTCCTTGATTTGAGTAAGAATTGAGAGAGAAATGGCCAAAACACCTCCAAGTATGTGTAAGTATGTGTGGATTGGGGGAGAATGGCTTGTAATTCAAGAAATGGGGCTTATATAGTGTTGGGGTAGGGTTTGAATGCCAAAATTGCAATTTGATCCTTAAAAAATAGCCAAAATAGGGAAAAAGCACCGAAAATGGGGTTGGCACGGTCGTGCACGGAGCACGGCCGTGCAAAATGGCTTTGGGGGCGAGCAGGTGCTCGGCCGAGCTGGTAGCTCGGCCGTGCTGGGCATGTGGGCGAAGATGGGAGTGCTCGGCCATGGCCTTGTCTCGGCCGAGGCGCGGGGGTGCAGGGGAGCTAGGAGCTCGGCCGTGGCATCATTTCGGTCGTGTTGTGCGGACAAAGCTGGGCTGGTGTTCTCGGCCGAGCTGTGTTCTCGGCCGTGCCCTTGAGTTGGCCAAAATCCTTGTTTCGAGCACGGCTAGCTCGAGGATGGTGCTCGGCCGTGCTCGCTTGGTCGACTCCGACTCCTTTCTCGTTTCGTGCATAACTTTCGCCTCGGGTGTCCGATTGACTCGATTCTTTTGGCTATTCCACTCCGTTTTTCGAGACGAATCCAACCGTGCACTCCTCTTCCTGATCCAGTAAAGTATGGTTGGTGTTTTTCTCCAAATTCCATCGTATTTCCTACAAAATCGACAAAACACAACCTTTCTCTCATTTCGGCTTAAACAAACATATTCAATGCATAAATCAATGAAATCCACATCAAAACACGCTTAACATGTGCCTCTAAAACGTGTAAATTCCACCCGAATCAAACTCCCCCAAACTTAAAATGTTGTTTGTCCTCAAACAACTAAGCACTTAAAGCAATGAGGGTGGGATGATCACAATGGAGTATTCAATGCAAATCACACATGCAAAGTAAGATGTAATGATATCTCTTTCTCAAAGTGCATTTCTAAATGAAGGTCATAGGCTCATTATTACAATTCACACTCATGGATCAAAGAATGCACAAACACACAACACATTGTGAATGGGAAACAAAATTCAAATGCTCAAGTCCTCTACTCACATGATATAGTGTTTCTCTCAAACACACAAACAAATTGAGGATATTAATGCACTCATCAACCAAGTTATGCTATGCAATCACCATATGCTTGCCCAACTTCTACTTTTCACAACACTCAAATGCTCAACAATGTGATCAATAGGACTTAATCAAGGATGTAACATTGGCTCTTTGGTCAAGGTAGGGTAAATTTGGATGAAGTAACTCATAAACTAGTGGAGAGCGAGAGATAAAGACGCATAGACACATCTCAAAAACTTCTCAAGATAAAGTTACAATTGCGCGGATTGCAACTCAAAAACTCTAACTTCCACAATTTATTTGTTCTCTTTTAAGCACATTCTACACCACAAAACCATTGAACACTTTTTTTTTCTTTTCAAGCTTTTGGGGCTCTTTGTCCCTCTTCTCTTTTCCCTTGATTTTCTTTTCATCTTTCTCTTTTTCTTTCAACTTCTCCAATTTCTCCTTTCACCAAAGATATTCATTCAAGCACATGTTTTTCCACTTTGTCTTTTATCCTCCACTAGATGTAGGTATCAAAGGCTCAAAAAGGCTAAGTGGTTAACATTGTAGTTTGCCAATAACAATGAGGAATTAAGCTCAAGGGGCTAACTACGGAAAATTACTTCGGTTTTGGGAAATTTTGGCTAAGTGACTCTTTTAGAACAAGATGGCCTATATCATATCACAAAGTTTCACACAATCATGCTTTCAAACAAGAACTTGGGCAAGTTCTAGGATCACTAGCAATAACCTAGTCCACTCTCAAATGAACTAAACCGGATTACATGCTCGATTTAAGGCTCAATTCTCACCGGTTTATTCAATAGGACTCTCACATTCATCAAATGTTCCCAAACAACAACACATCATGCATCCATGCTATCAAAGCTCACAAATATGAACACAACATGATACCATATTCCACATCAATCATGCATACATTCAAAGCAAATAGACATCACCACAACCACTCAACAATGGATTCCAATGATTATTCATGCTCACATTTCACCAAAGATCCATTACCCAACATATGATCAAAACCAACTTAAACAATATAATCATGTGAAAGCCAAGTGTGCGCCGGTGCAAAATGTGACACAAGTAGAATGACGAACCAGTGCAAGGGTAACAACTAGTAGAAAAATAAAAAGAAAAATAACTCCCCCAAACTTAGAATTTTACTATGTATAAATTCTAAGTTTGGGGCTACAAGTTGTTACCTCCCTCCTTGCACATCCAAAGCTCTTCAAAGATCACCCTTGCAACACTTGCTTCCCCTCTCCAAAGTTGGTTTTGCTTTCTTCTCCATTCTTCAAGATGTGATATCCATAGTACTTCTCATCCATACCTACAAAATAAACCAAGCTATCAACACTACTAAATCAATAAAAACATGAAAGCAATAAAACCTTGGGTTGCCTCCCAAGAAGCACTATTTTTAACGTCCTATGCCGGACGGTTCTTCCTTGAGGTGGATATCAAGTCACCCCATCATCCTCCTTGCTCTTGCACTTCTTTCCCCTTGCTACCTTCTTGAACCCATTGAAGCATCCAAAAGCTAGTCCATCCGGCTCTTCAATCATGTCATAAGAGGTTGATGCCTCATCCATCCCCAAGCTTGCACAAGTAGCTTTTCTTGATTTTGGGGATTTTTTGAAGAAAACTCCCCCAAACTTGGCCTTCTTGCCCATCTTCAACTCATTCTCTTCCACTTGGGGGTCCTCTTTCACAAAATTGATATTGGGCTCTTCTTCCATCTTCTCTTCCATGGGAATTGGATAGTGGATTCTCTTGGAATACACATACTCTTCCTCCTCATCCTCATCATCACGAAATCTAACGGGCTTGTAGATGCTGAATGAGACTTTCTCCTCACCAACATGTAGTTCAAGCTCTCCATTTCGTACATTGATGATAGCTCCACCCGTTGCTAGGAACGGTCTTCCCAAGATCAAGGGGATTGCCCTATCTTCCTCCATATCAAGTACCACAAAATCAACCGGGAATATGAATTTCCCAATTTTAACAAGCACATCATCAACCGTTCCCAAAGGATAAACTATGGAGCGATCCGCCAATTGAAGATTCATGGTAGTAGGCGTCAATTCTCCCAAGCCAAGTGATTTGAAAAGTGATAGTGGCATGAGGTTTATGCTTGCTCCAAGATCACACAAAGCACGATAGGTTCCCTCCTTGCCAATCACACAAGGCAATGTAAATGAACCGGGATCCCTAAGCTTTGGAGGTAGCTTAGCTTGGATGATGGCACTACACTCTTCGGTGAGGTTCACGGTTTCAAATTCTACCATCTTTCTCTTGTTGGACATAATCTCCTTCAAAAACTTGGCATAATGAGGCATTTGCTCAAGGGCCTCCGCAAATGGGATGTTGATGTGTATCTTTTTGAACATCTCCAAGAATTTGACGAACTTTGCATCCAAACTCGTCTTCTTGAGTCGTTGAGGGTATGGTATTGGAGGCTTGTGTGGAGATGGAGGCTTGTATATGTTATTCTCATTTGTTTTCTCCTTCTCAACATCTTTCTCTTCAACTTTCCTTCCTTATTGCTCCTCTTCACCATCTTCCTTTGGCATCCTAGGGCCTTCATAGCTTGTGCCACTCCTCAACTTAATTGACTTGCATTGCTCCTTGGGATTCAATTCCGTGGTTGAGGGGAATCGACCCGGCTTGTGTTGATTTCCAACCATGTTAGCAATTTGGCCCACTTGAATCTCAATGGCTTTCACATCATTCTTGATTCCCATCACTTCATTTGCCAATTGACCAATTTTCTCATCTTGACACTCAATCTTCTGCCAAGTCTTTGTCATGAAACTCTTCGTCTCTCCCATGAACTTCTTAGTTTCTCCCATGAATGTTATGAACATTTCTTCCATAGTGAGTTTTGACGAAGATTCTTCTCTCACACCATCTCGTACATTAAAGTTCGACGGTGGTTGAATGGCATTGTGTGGGTTAACATATGAGAAATTTTCATGGTTTCTCAAACCGGGATGGTATTGGTTCGGATTAGAAGGGTGATAGTTCCCATGGGCTTGTCTTTCTCCCCAACCTCTTTCTCTAAAATTTCGATCTCTTTGGTTGTTCATATAGTGGGCCTCCTCGTATTGTGCATCACTTGGCTCCACTAGTGCTTTGGCCGTCATCAAAGAAATCAACTTATTCACTTTGTTGGATAAGTTGGCACTTTCTTCCGAATTTTGAGTGGAGGCTACCCTTCGATTTTGCCTTCGTTCGAATGACCATTGATTTCCATTCTTAGCCATCTCCTCTAATAGCACATAGCCCTCTTCCGTTGTCTTTCCCAACAAATAACCTCCACCCGCCGAAGCATCCACCATTCCTCTTGTTCGGTGGTCCATTCCATTGTAGAAGTAGCAAATGAGTTGGTCTCGTGAGAAACCATGTTGTGGGCAACTTCTAATCAAATCTTTGAAGCGCTCCCATGCTTCGGCTAGGGACTCATTGATCTTGCATAAATGAAGATATTTCTCCTCGGATTTTGATAGTCTTGCTTGGAGGGAAATACTTCATCAAGAATGCATCAACAAGATCATTCCAATCTTCAATGGTCCTCAAATCAAGGGAGAGGTACCATTGCTTTGCTCAATCTCGAAGGGAAAATGGGAATAGTTGCAAACGGATGTAGTCTTGTGGAACTCGATTGATCTTAACCGTTCCACTTATCTCGAGGAATTGAGACAAGTGGAGGTTAGGATCCTCCATGGAAAGTCCTCCAAATTGATTGTTTTGCACCATAACAATCAAGGCCGGCTTGAGTTCGAAATTGTGAGCATCTACGGGTTCTCGACCCGCTCCTCCATATGGCCTGGGAATTGGGCGGAAATGATCTCTTAGTACCCTTTGTGGTCGATTTCCCCCATTCCCATTCGGTTCCTCAAATCCATCAACCCCTTGATTCTCAACCTCCTCCTCGACCTCTTCTACAACCGGATTTTCCCGTCGATTCATTCTTTCCAACTCTATTCTTCTCCTTTCGGCGTTCCTTCTTCGACAATTAGCTTCGATCTCCGGATCCAAAGGCAACACTTCTTGTTGATTCCTTCTAGATCATGTGATCCTAAACCATGTCTATCAAAAGATCAAACGAGAGTGAGAATTGCAAATAAGATCAAGATAACAAACACAAATATTTTTGGCTTTTTGAGAATAGGGAAAACAAGTAAATGTCTAAACTAAAACTCTATTAACCTACACTCTAGAGCTATAAAACCTCCCCGGCAACGGCGCCATAAACTTGATTCACGTGTTATGCAACACTAAAATAAACAACCGCAAGTGTACGGTGTCTATCGTAGCGTGATAAGCACGAGGTCGATCCTACAAGGAGGTTAAGCGTAAAAGTGTAGTTTGTTAACTAAGTTCTATTTAGACGCGATCGATAATTTGAATGGTATGAATTACTCTAAGATTACCTACCAAAGTGTCACAATTAAGTAATAAAGAGTAATGGAAATCGATCTACTAGCATGCGAATCAATAAAACGAAAGTAAAATGGATGAAAACTCAATTAAGAGAAGGTGGGTTCCAAGGCAATTGTAACACCTAGATGTCCGTTTATGAATGTTATCTCGTTTAAATGGCCATTAAGGTTATCTCATATAGGGTGATCACACAAGAAGAATTAATTAATCTCTCGATCTAATTAACCCAAAGGAAAACACAATATAAGTTCGTATCTCTACCTCACAAATATTGTATTACCTAAACTAGCCCCAAAGATCATTCGATTCCCTCTCCGATAATTAATCCTCTCTCGAGCTCATAATAATACCGGGTTGCATGCTTGCATACGATTAAATGGAATAAATCTCTCGATCTTACCCTAATTAACAATGAATTAAGAAAATCATCATGGCCAATAACAACATGCTTTACAATGGATAATTAAACATGCAAATAAGAAATAAACACCAATTAAAGCAAGAAATTAATCATAAACTTCAATCCAAGTATCTACAATGCCTTAAAACCACAAATTGTTTAGCTACTAACTAGCATAATTAAATTACAAAATCCAAATGAAATAACTAAATAAAAAGGAAAAGAAAGGGAAAGCTTAGTCTAGAATGTGGTAGGGAATGGAATTTGGGAGCTATTGCATCCTTTCTTCCTTGATTTGAGTAAGAATTGAGAGAGAAATGGCCAAAACACCTCCAAGTATGTGTAAGAATGTATGGATTGGGGGAGAATGGCTTGTAATTCAAGAAATGGGGCTTATATAGTGTTGGGGTAGGGTTTGAATGCCAAAATTGCAAGTTGATCCTTAAAAAATGGCCAAAATAGGGGAAAAGCACCGAAAATGGGGTTGGCACGGTCGTGCACGGAGCACGGCCGTGCAAAATGGCTTTGGGGGCGAGCAGGTGCTCGGCCGTGCTGGGCATGTGGGCGAAGATGGGAGTGCTCGGCCATGGCCTTGTCTCGGCCGAGGCGCGCGGGTGCAGGGGAGCTAGGAGCTCGGCCGTGGCATCATTTCGGCCGTGGTGTGCGGACAAAGCTGGGCTGGGATGCTCGGCCGAGCTGTGTTCTCGGCCGTGCCCTTGAGTTGGCCAAAATCCCTGTTTCGAGCACGGCTAGCTCGAGCATGGTGCTCGGCCGTGCTCGCTTGGTCGACTCCGACTCCTTTCTCGTTTCGTGCATAACTTTCGCCTCGGGTGTCCGATTGACTCGATTATTTTGGCTATTCCACTCCGTTTTTCGAGACGAATCCAACCGTGCACTCCTCTTCCTGATCCAGTAAAGTATGGTTGGTGTTTTGCTCCAAATTCCATCGTATTTCCTACAAAATCGACAAAACACAACCTTTCTCTCATTTCGGCTTAAACAATCATATTCAATGCATAAATCAATGAAATCCACATCAAAACACGCTTAACATGTGCCTCTAAAACGTGTAAATTCCACTCGAATCAAACATAAATGTACCATACTGCCCTTACTATCTAATTTCGTATTTAATATATAGAAAGTCAAGTAGTTTTTAAAATTTAAATGCATGTCTATCAGCTACTCGTAATTTGCGCTAATCAATTAAAGACGTCCAAATTTAAAACTTTTCTAAAGCTCCCGTCAATTCAATTAATTGATGTGTATTAAAATTGTTGATTACTTACCTTCCAAATTTAAAAACTTTTCTCACAACTCTACAATTTAAACTTAATGATGTGCATACTCATTGTCACCTATATTCATTAATAATGAATAACATTTTTGCTCTCTTGACCATTGTTGGAAAATTAATATGAAATATGGATGCAATACATGCAGAACAATGCAATCTAAAACTGCATAATAAAATGAATAATGCAGAAAAAATGGTACGGTGTCTTCATATTAGAATGTGGTTATGCAAAAATATGTATACATATGCAAAATAAGATCTGCATTATCCCTTGACCAAACTAATAGCAAATAATCATGAACTAAATTCCAGCAACACGTAAATCATCACAATTACACGAAAACAGAGCAGAATTGGACCTAAATTAAAATCATCTTAAAATCATCTCGCTGAAAAATCATCTAAAAAATCTCAAATTCTTAGCAAATTATGTGTGTACGTGTGGAATTAAAAATCATACTCTTGGCAAGACTCTTCTGAAATCCAGCGAAAACGTTTGCCATCGCTGAAATCCAGCGTCCTCTTCATCTGCACACACCGAACACTCATGGATCCAATCATCCTCGCCGCCATCCTTCACTGTCGCATCCCCGCCGCTACCTACTCCCTCTCCCACCTCTCTGAAATCCCTCCCCCGTCCCCACCGTCCGATTAACCTGGATCCGAGACGTCGACTCGGAGAAAATTAGGTCGTGCCGATGGGGGTGGTGATAAATTACAGAGTTTGTGTAAATCTGAGAATAATTGTGCATCTTTGATTGGAATTATGGAATTGATCGAATCTGAGAATAATTGTAAATCTTTGAGTTAGTGTATAATTGGAAATATAGAATTGACTGAATCAATTTTGAATTATTGAGGTGAAATTATGAAAGGAAGGTCAAGAATGGTGAATGAACAGTTGAGGAAAATCTGGGATTTTGAAAAAAAGATAATTAAAAGATTGATTATTAAATTAGTCTTCATATTTAAATATAAGGGCATAAAGGATTATTAACATGTGTTTTTGTCCTTATTTAAAAAGATTATATTCGTGGTCCTTTATTAAGAATGTATGTCTATGCATGGCCTTTCTTATAAAAAATCTCTAATAGAAAGAGCAAAAGAAGGGTTGTGTATTGGCAAAATTTTATAGAGTATTTGGATGAAAAAATGGTTTTTAGGTCTGAATGTAAATTTTGTGAATCAACTTTTGTTGCTGATTCTAATATGAATGGAACTAAGAATATCAAACTACATTTTGATAGATGTATCCGTAATCCTGATAATAAAGGTAAAGGGAAACAATCTGAATTAGTTTTTAAATCTGGGGATGGTGAAGAGACCGAGGGGAAATTGAAATTTGGGACAGTAAATTTGAAAGATGTGAGGAATGCACTTACTTATCACATTGTTGTTGATGAATTACCTTTTAGGCATGTTGAGAAACTTGGATTTAAGCGGTTGATGGAAGTTTGTGTGCCTAGATTTCGTGTTCCCTCACGCACCACTGTTGCACGAGATATTCTTCTACTATACAAAAATGAAAAAGTAGAATTGAAAGAATTTTTTAGGAGTTCTTGTCAAAGGGTTTGTGTGACAAAAGATACTTGGACATCGATACAAAGAATAAATTACATGTGTCTAACATCTCACTTTATTGACAGTGAATAGAAATTGCAAAAAAAAATATATATATATATTGTCCAATCTCTAGTCATAAAGGTGAAGTTATAGGGAAAGTTGTTGAGTCTTGTTTAGAATCTTGGGGGATTGAACATAAGCTTTTTACTGTCACTGTTGACAATGCTAGTTCGAATGATGTTGCATGTGGTTATTTGACAATGCTAGTTCGAATGATGGAAGAAATGGTCCACATGATGAAAAACCTCCTGATGCTGATGATTGGTGTAATGTGAGTAGGTTAGTTGTGTTTAGGGATGGCAATGGGCCGGGTCGGGTACCTAGATACCCGACCCGTTTCAATTCGGGTCCGGGCGACTCATTCGGGTCACGGGGCAGGGCGGGGCAAATCGGGGCGACCCATTATAAAAAAAAATTTGAAAAAAAAAATGAAAAATTATAATTTTTTTTAAAACATATAACATAAATTTTAGATTTGTATTGAAAAATACATGAAACAGTCTTAGAATCATGTTTATAAATTTATTTTCACATTTATGAAGGTGAATTATTGTTATATATATTAATAAATATCAAAATATTGAACATATATTATATTTATATGCAGGGGCGGACCCAGAATTGGTATTGAGGGGGGGCCAATTTTATATGTTCGTTAATAAAATTTAAATATTCTATATTTATATATTTCCCTGTTAAATATCTAAAACTCTATAAATATTTCAAACTTTATAATGTGATTTTGCTACTTGTGTTGTGAACTTGTTAACACGAGAAAAAGAAACTTAACTAGTAAAAAATAAATTATAATCACTAATTCACATCATAAAATATAAGCAATTGAAATGAGACCCATCTACATTGTATGGTGCAATTTTAACTTGGTTCTAACGGTTGATATTCAATTGAATAATTGATAATATTTATTAAAAATACACTCAATTGTATATAAAAAATTATCAATAAAAATATATATATGGCCTTTTAAAAAATTATTAACTTGTAAAATTATAATATAAAAAATTAAAGTATATTTAATATTAGTATTTAGATAAGAGCTCGTTAAAAGTGAAGAACAGTCTAAGTAATAATCCAACTAATAATTAAGAAATAAATTTATTTATAATAAAATTAATTAATTTAATAATTAATACCTATAATATATATTTAAAAAAAAGTTGAGGGGGGCCATGGCCACCCCCATGGTGTGCCTAGGTCCGCCCCTGTTTATATGTATAATATAAATAAAAAATAAATATAAAAACAGGTCACGGGTCGAGGGTGATACCCGGACCCGCCCCATTTCAATACAGGTCCGGGGCGGGACGACCCAAATAGCAGGGGTCGGGGCGGGCCGGGTTGAAATAGCCATCCCTAGTTGTGTTTTTTTAAAGGATCTTACTCGCTAACTCGTCGTATTTCCGGTACTTCTTATGTGACTAGTAACAATGGTTTTTTTTTTTTGGAATTGATGCTACTCTTAATCAGTTGAATAAGTGTGAGAAAAAAAAAGGAACCGGTCCAAACCCGGACCGGACCGGATTGAATAAATTACGCTCCGGTCTCCGGTCCGGCCATTTGCTAAGATTCCGGTCCCGGTCTGGTCCGATTTTGGACCGGTGCACACCCCTAGTTCTGACTTCTATCAACAATTAAAGTAGTAATTAAAGAAGTAATAAATCTAATCAACTAATTATAAGTAATTTCCCTAATTACATTCAATCATGCATTTTCCTTCTTCATTGATATTTAAGTCCATAATCTTTGTTGGGTATTTTTGGTAAGGTTCCATCATTCTCCAACATCCACTTCCATGCACCCATTGATCACCATCGTTCTCCCAATGATGAAGTTTTCGTGTTCATTTTGGACCACCATTCACAACCCTGGTTGTGTCGTCTTTCCGAAAAAAACAGCACCCACATTAATTTTCTGGTAGCTAGGCGGGGGTTTGTGCCAGGCGTCACAACGATGTGTTGTTTCCTGCCTTACAGTTCCACAACTTTCCGCTGGTTTAGCTAATCTCCACTCGAGCTAAGCACTAGCGGACATATAAACAGCTTCCGTAGCCGTACGAAAAGTATTATTCCACAACTTAGAGTTCCTCTCCTTCTAAACTTGCCACCTCATCATGCCACATATTGCACAACTGTTGCTATAGGACTTGCAAGCAATTTCAACACAAAATTCTTAATCCCATCAACCTATTGCATTAAGTCATCAACTTTTGAAGCCAATCCAGCCGCAACCCAACAAGATTTGGTGTACTCACACAAAGTGAACAAATGCCAGTTATTTTTCTTAGGCAATTAAATTTTAGGCGTGAGTTATATGTCCTTCCACGAATGTTAGATGCAATCTCTCCCACTTTTGTTAATTAAATATTTATCCAAAATATTTATTTTGCCCTTTTAGTAAAATATCTCAAGATATATATACTCCCATTAAAATTCAAACAATTTATGTCGAAAAAAAAAACCCTACCTGTTTTACCGATGACTTGAGTGGGAACGACAGCCGGCTTGGGCGGGGGCACCGCCGTCGCTTGTTGTAGAAAAATAAAGGATGGAGGAAGGAAAGGGGACAGTTAGAGATGTTTATCCAGTCAGGGTTAATCGGACTAACCCGTTTAACCCTAAAAAATGCAGGGTTAGGTTTCATGAATCGTAGATCCATTTAAATTCGGGCTTTTTTTACTCGGACAGGTTAGCCCGCGGGATAAATTGGGCTAGCCCGCTAGCCCGAGTTGTTACTTTTTTTTTTTATGATAAGTAACTTGTGAACAAATTTTGAGTCATTACCATTTACCATACATTAGTCATTGTTACTATTTACTAATATAATACTACACAATTAGATTTCTCTCACCAGCCGCAATTATTAAATATTTGAAGCAACAATGACTTTGCGAACTTATTGTACGAAGATCGAAGAAAAGTCATTATTTTAATATGCATGTTTTGCTATGTTTTTGAAATATGTACTCCCTCCGTCCCACAAAGATATCCACATTTGACTTTACCCACATATTAAGAAAAATCAATAAATGCAGTCAAGTTTAGCTAATATACCAATTTTGCCCTTAAAATCTCATACTCCAAAATCTTCTAAGCATTAATTACTCTTATTAAATAGGGGTAAAATTGACAATAAAGTATTTAATACTAAAGTAAAAGAGAAAATGTGGCTATAATTTGGGACATCCAAAAAAGGAATATGTGGCTATCTTTGTGGGATAGAGGTAGTATTATTTTAATAGGTATAGTTTGCTATGTTTTTTTAAATATGTATGGTATATTGATAATTTGATATGTGCAGTTAGTTTACTTTTTGTTTAAATCATACTTTTAATTATTTATTTATTTTTCTATTTTATTTGTTTGTTGATCGTGTCAATTGTGATATTTAATTTTAAAAGAAAAAAAATTATCGTAGCCCGTTAGTGGCCCGTTTAGCCCATGGCCCGCTAGGATTAGGTCCCAACAATTGTAGGACTGTTAAGTATGAACTAATTAATGTCCTAGCTCGTGGCCCTATAGGGCTGACCCTATAAAATTAGGGTCAGTCCGATAGACATCTATAGGGACAGTTGTTTTCTTGGGATAAAATGACGATGACTAGGGCAGAGGGAGGAGAGTGCAGGAAAAAAAAAGGGAGAAAGGAAGGATGGAAGGGAGGAGCTTGGGCGTGCTGCGAGCCTGCGACTAGGATGATGGTTGGGAAAGAAGAAAAAAGTTTAGGGTTTAAATGAGGAAGAAGAGGGTTGTGGAAAAAGAAGGAAAATTAGAAGTTTTGGGGTGTGCATTTATCCTACAATTTTAAGAAAAAAATGTACTCCAATATATCGGGGAGTGCATCTAACATTCATATAGGGGCAAATAACCCACGCCTAAATTTTATTAACATTAAATCGTAAAATCTTGAGAGTTGGGCCTAACGAGCTCATAAGGCTTATTGGATAAAGTTCATGGACCATACGATTGGGTAAGAATAAGACACAAGCCCATTAAATATTAAGTACTCCTAATCTCCTATGTCTTTAGTATTTACCATTTTTTAGGTTGATAATCATTTTCTTTATATATTAGGATAAATAAGATGAAATGTTTAACCAAATGAATTCCGTAATTTAGTAAATTCATATATACTGTAGTAATATTCAGTGTGCGTGGTTTTTTACGCTACACTAGTAAAATTTATTTTATCTTATTTAATTATTTTTAATAAAATAAGACAATAAATAATTAAATTCCATTCTTTTCTTTTCTTATTACGTTGTTTTTAATATATAAATTAAGATAATTGAGATGCCAGACGTAGTTATTATTTATTCAATGTTCCATTCATTGTGCTCTTTATGTTAACTTTACTATCAATTATTTCACATATACTTTTGACTTACCAATATCTTAGGCAATCACATCAAAAGAAAATTAAAAAGGGTCGTCAAAAAAATAATTAAAAATGGGTGACATCATTTTTACTTTCAATAGATTGACCTAACTAATATAAAATAGGGTTTTTTTTTTTTTCTTTTTCGAAAGCAACTAATATCAAGTATACATTATTACATATTTACATGCTTAAAACTCATTCCACCAACCTTTTGAGTTGTCTTTGTCTGCTCAATAAACAAACCCAACAACGTAATGACTTTTTCTTGAATAAATGGGTTTTATAAGTATGATGATATTTTTGGGTCCAAGACTTTTTCTAATGCTTGTTTATCAATTGTGCTTATACGATGATAATGAGTTGATTAAAATACAAATTTGAAAAGCAATCACTTATTAAAGACTCTAATATAAAGTAGAATCGTAGCCAGATTGTCGCTCATCACCGGCCACCACTGGTGAAAGAATTCCGTCTCATCTAAAAAGTTCGAATTTATATAGAGGATGGGAATTAATTCTTGTATATTAATTCCTAACACCCCCTCACTCGTGGGCCGGATTAACACCTCTTACCCTTTGCATGGGGAGGAGGCCCATCGAGTGGACAATTTAAATGGGTGAAGTGCTTTCATCAGGAATCGAACCCGGTTTGCCGGGTTTGCTCTGATACCATGAAAGAATTCCGTCTCATCTAAAAAGTCCGAACTTGTAGAGAGGGTGGGAATTAATTCTTGTATATTAATTCCTAACAGCTTGACCGCTACTGAACAGTCGAAAAACCGCATCGTCGACCCTCTTCTTCAGATTTGCAATGGATTTAGGGGTTTTTTCACGGTTCTAGTTGGGATCAACGTGTAGGTCCTCTTTGATGGAGTCATGGTGGCCGACCGGGTGAGTCATTCGTTGATCCCATTTTATTTTATGTTTTAATATCCTTAGAACTCTCCATTGATACGACATGCTATTTTTTCCATTTATTCACTTTCAGGATCAGTCGCGGTTACTTTTGTTGTTTAGTGTATTAGTTTATTTTCTGCTTTAGATCTTGTTGTTTTTACTGTTGAAAAATTACATCCTATAAATTCTTTAAAAAAATCTTATAAATATTAAAGTTTGTAAGATGTTTAAAATAAAATTAGTCAAATAAATTCTAAAAAGTAATTTGATCAGTGTTGGATACTCGAGTATTTGAGTTCTTTCTAACTAACTCATTTGTGGTTGTAATATTAGCGAATTTACACAAAAGAAAATAAGTGTATTCCCTTTTTATAACATCTCAAACTTCTATAAGTATAGTTTCGAACTTTCCACATATTTTGAAGCTAAAATTACAAACAAATAACTATCTTCCCTTAGTACATGTTCTACCAAATACACATAGACTTTCATGAAGCTTACTTGGCGACTCCATAAATTGACTCGTATCGGACTCCTGCCCCCAAGTGTCCGCATAAGGACGGAGCCAAGATCAAAATATAGGACGGATTGAAAGTTTGAAAATATAGTTACAATTTTTTAAATCTGTTTAAAGGATTATATATTTTTATTTTACAAATTAAATAAATAAACAAAAGTTATGGTTATCGTGTCATTATCGTGTCGACCTGATAACAACATAAAAAATTTGTGTCGACTCGTTAAGCACAATAAAATTAATAAGTAACTCAATATCCGGTTTATATACTTGATACAACACGATAATTTTTTATATTTAAAGAAATATTTTATTTTTTATATATTTAAATGAAATTTTAAATTTATTCATTTCCTTATCGTATCGTTATCGTGTGGCGTGTCATTATCGTGTCGACCCGTTAAGCATGATGAAATTAACAGGTAACCCAATACCCTGTTTATATACCTGATACAACACGTCGACATGATAATGACATGTACCTGATAATGACACGATAAATTTTTATATTTAAATGTAATTTTAAATTTATTTATTTCCTTATCATGTCGTTATCATGTTGTGTGTCATTATCGTAACATAAAAAATATTGTGTTTGTGTCGTATCGTGTCGACACATATCCTTATCGTATCACAATTAATTGTGTCGACACGATATATAACACGATTTAACAGACATATGTGAGACCTTGTAATTGCTTAAAAGGGAATTCAACATTTTTTTGAATTACTCTCTTACAATTTTTTGTAATTGCTAAACATTGTTAAACTATTTTAGTTTGTGTTAAAATTTAACGTATTTACAAAATATGTTCAAGTCTTCTGATGTTAATGTTCTGTTTTCCGTTAATATTGCATACAACTTTCTCTGATATTTTTACATGCACACTCTCAGATTTAACATAAAATAAAATTCCAACCTACTTAAAAATTTAAAACAAACACTCAACTTTCTATTTATTAGAAGTTTTAAATGCACTTGATTTCAAATAAATAAAAGGGGGGGGGGGGGGGGGAGAGTAATAAAACCTTACTAATTTAAAATGCCCATACGGTTTTCTACAAACTTGATTTTATATATTTCATAAATGCAATTATCTTAAAATTGAATATGCACTGGAATTATATATTGCCACCAATGATTAATGATATTCCATTGAGGCATATTTCATAATTCATGAATAGACACAATGCCAAAAGAATGCCGTGCATTTATTTAGAGAGTGATTGGTGAGAAAAAATAGAAAATATAATAGGTATTTTGAAAATGAAATTGTTGAGCTGTTGATTATGATATTTTGATGTAAAATACTATTAAATGTCAGTTATAAGGATCTGTCACGCTGTAATAACAAGTATTGTTGGTCGACTTACTAGAAAATCATTAAAGAAATTAACATCTTCTTTAATTATTGATATTATATGCTCGACTCATAATACATCTTTCATATAATATCAAAATTCAATTGTTCAATCAAAATATTTCTATACCATTTTAAAAATTCTAATGTTTTTTTATTTTTTTTTTAATAAACATATAACCAAATATTTTGATACTAGTGCAAAACTCACGTATTACGCGAGATTGTAAAAAAAATATATACAAAAATATAAGAAAAAACTGTCAAAGGAAAGAGAAAGAATTTTAAATTTTAAAATTAAATAAAGTTAACTGCATAAAAAAAAAAAAGTAGTTACAAAAAAAAAAATAGAAATTCTATAAAATTAGGAAAATTAAAATGGACAAAAACTGGAATGACATGTAACAAAGAATGAATTCAGAATTAGTATGTAAGGGTAGATATGAATTCAGGAAAATTTAAGCTTCATTTACTGATCATGAAAGTATTCCAACAAGGATTTTAATAATTAAGCCGACACAACCCATTTTAGACACCAAATTACAATACAGTATTTTAAGTTTAAAGCTAAGTCATCTCCTAACACTATCATACTCCGCCACAGTATCGAGGTATACGAATATATATTGAGTTATGTATGATTGGTTGATTCATATTAAATCGTAAATAGTATTTTTCAGTCATTTGATATGTACACAATTGATTTTAATTAACCATCTATGACGTTGGACTAATTCATCCTAACAAATAAGAGTGACAATTTCATAGGAAAATTAAAATGCTCGGAATGGACAGTTTAATTTTAGAAGGGGATCCAAAATTAGAGGTTGATGCTTTCAATTTGTCGGGTCCCTTAACTTTGTGTTTGGGGACTACCGGAATCTATAAGCCACTTTTCCATATGCTGCTGTTTCTACCGTCTTTAACACGGGGCGTCAATTCAATAACCCACAACAAATTGTTAAGAGTATTTTAATTTTTTAGAGCTCTATTCGTTGAGTTGACTCCAAATCTTTGTAGACGAGTTTTTCTACTCTAATTTGGAGTAATTTTTACAAGTTGAGTCTTTTTGGTTAGATCGAAGAAAACTCTAGTGATCCACCATAATTGAAATAAAGCAATTTAGATTGTGCATTTGTAAAAAAAAACCATTTTATTATTCAAAATTACACCCTACTTTAAAACATCTTAAAATTATATCATGTGTCATTACTTTATCACTTTACTTTATTATTCAATATTTTATTATTTATTTTATTGCTTAAAAGACTTTCATACCCTCTATTTTAACTCATTTAATACGATAAACAACTCTCATCTTAAACTACATGTGTACAATAAATACACAATCTAAATCGAAACGGAGAAAATATTAATTAATATTTCCTTTGTCTCAAAACTATTTGCACCGGTGCAATTAAAAAAGTGCAATTAGTGAGGGGTAAAAGAATTGTAGTATGAAATAAGTAGAATATGAGTTTAAAGTTATAATTTTAAAAATAAAATAATATTATTAATGTATTTATTTATTTTTGTGTTATTTCTATATTGAAAGTATTTTGGGCTGGAAAAATATTTAGAAATAGTTGTGAGGGAGTATATTTTAAGAAAACAATTAATATTATTATAAAATAGAGAAATCAATTTTATGTTGACGTATTAGAGTATATCATACACTGCTGGTTAGTTAAATATTGCACTAATAATAGAGGATCATGCGTCATGCGTTCAATGGATGATCTTGACCGTTCATTACGTTGACTTGAAAGTGAAGGACACCTCCCATAACGTAGATCTAGAAGCACCCTACATCCAATTACATTCATCATCAACATTCAACACACACGTGTCGCTTTTTTTATTATCGAATGCTTTGCTGCTGCAATCCGGAGCCTCACCGATTTGTTTGTAACTTTTTTTTAGTCTTTTTAATAATTTTTTATCGTTACACTCTATTTTACTCTCATCATTTCGTAAAATATGTCGTATTTGTCATTTTGTATAAAATTAAGCAATATGTTTTTAATACATTTATCTTTCATTATTTTTTTCCCCTCTCCCTTTAATCTTTCATCTATTTTACTTTTTTTCTTTATCTTTTTTCTTTTCTCAATCACATCACTTATAGACGATTTGAGGAAATAACAAAATGTTAAAAAAAAAAAAAGAGGAAAAATCCCTTCAATCATTAAAAGTTTATGGAGAATTTTGAACATAAAATTCTAAAAAAATATAGGTAAAGTCTAGTATGCACTCAAGTGCATGTTGTGCACTCTAGTTCATGTGTACTTTTCAGTTTTACTGACTTACACTTTTTGGTAAATGGTGTTGCACTTTTTAATTATTACTAAAAATATTATTATACAGTTTAATAATTGAAAAGTGCAACACCATTTATAAAAAATGTAAGTCAGTAAATTGAAAAGTACAACATGGAATAGGGTGCACACCATGCACTCGAATCCATAGCAGACCAACCCAAAAATATAATAATGGAGTAACAATTAGACTATTGAAGATAATTTATAATTTTTTATATATAAAATAATTAAATTAAGTGTACGTAGAACCAAAAATAATGAATAATGAGTATATATTGTGAGAGATTTATGGAGAAATTTTAAAATAAAAGAATGAATTGTTTAGAGAGGGAGGTTTGGGAATATAACAGTGGGCAGACAATGGCCTTGGAATGTGAGCCCAATGGTCCCCAGTGGGCCCAATCATAAATGATTTTTGCTGGTTTGTATAATGAGGTGGGTCCTATCTCCGACTTGGGGGGATCGGAAAACGACAACAACTATGGGGACTCCGATGCAAATTATCAACTTGTCATCGTGGGTGGTGGGGTAATACCCTTTCAACCTTTTTCCAAATCATTCTCTGTGTGTGTGCTTTTCTTATTTTTCCAAATTTCTCTCTAATTAAATACTCCGTAATTCATATCTATCTATATAACGTACACTCTTGCAAAAATAAATAATTATAGAAAAATGGTGACTCTAGATTTATGTAATTTACAGGAGTGAATTAAAAAAATGTTAAGCCTTATTTAGATTTATAAGAAATTATACAGTCAATCCATTCAAACACAAGAATGGTGAGACTCTCCTTGGTATGTATCATGATATTGGCATGTTATTATTGTGACACTTCAAGAAAAAAAAAAAAAAAACTCAATATTATTAAAAAAAAGTAATACTTGTATAGTTAGACGAAATTCTTTTATGTTAGTATTAGAGTATAAATAATAGACCCAAACATTTTGAATTCAATTTTTTAGCCCACGAATAAAGGGAAGTAATAGAAATTAATATAAATTTCACAATTGCATAAAGAATTTGTCTATTATAAAATCATGAAGTCTCATAACATATGTATTTGTCTGTCACTCAATTTTCACATCAAACTAGAATGTGTAAATGTGTACCTTAAAATTCTAATATCATATAAAAAAAATGTCTCGTCTAAATGTATTTACTATATGTTAAAATTAAAGAATTTTTATATATTAATTTCGTAATAATACTTCCAAAATGATATTTGAAAACACGAGGGACCAAAGTGGAAACAAGTACTGCAAAACCATTGTTGGCCTCCAACAGATGCAATGAATCATCTGCCACAGGATTTAGGCAAAACTGCTACTGGTTTTTAAATTTCAATAATTCATTATCATTATTATTATTTAAAAGAAAAGAAAAGAAAAAACAAATTTCCAGTGGTCCAGGGTGCATTAAACCGTGGTGGTGTGGGCCAATAGAAGGCGTCACTCAAAACTTGTGAGTATTTTGATTAGCTGCATTCATTTGTCTCTCTGCTCCACTCACCACTACATAATACCCCCTTTCCTCACTCTTTTCACTATATAAAACCACAAACTCCCCTCACGCCTTTTCCTCCCTCAACCACAACTCTGCCTCAACAACCGCCGCCCTGTTAGCCGGAAAACATGAGGCAAGGTGCTTCTCTCTACTCCGGTGGTGGTGAATATCACCACCGCCACAAACCCCATTTTCTTGATTCCTGTTCTCTTTGCCGTAAAGCCCTCGGCCACAACAGTGACATCTATATGTACAGGTTAGCTCTAAATCCATTCTCTGAAATGGGATCTTGTTTCTTTTTTTTTTTTAATTCTTTTGGCTAATTTTTTTTTTTTTTTAAATTATTTTTGCAGAGGAGATACACCGTTCTGTAGCCAAGAATGCAGGCAAGAACAAATTGATATGGATGAAGCAAATCAGAAAAGATGGAAAATATCTTCTTCTTCGAAGAGATCTTCTTCTAACACAGTTAAGGATTCAACAAAAGAATCAGACACCAACAAAGCTGTTCGAAGAGGCACTGTGGCTGTGGCCTAAATCTACATACAAATATCAAGATTTCACCCCAAAATAAAAGGAAAAGAAAAAAAAACAAAGTCGAGGGACAGAGTGGTAATATTCCGAATCAAATAGGGCTCTGATGCAAGAATATTATTTATTATGAAGGGTCTTTTTGAGAATTTAGAGATGGAGTTTGATCTGTAAAGAAAAAGGTATGCAGGACAGGAAGGAGAGAAGAATTAAGGTCCTGCTTTAAACAATTTTGATTTCTTTTTTTTAATTTTTATTATGTATTTTTTTTTTTTTTTATGTTCTAAAATACTACTACTAGTGTAGCAGCATTTTAATGTCTATATGATGAAGCAATGAAGGCCCTTTGTTGGGATTCAATTAGATATAAATCTTTTCACCTACCTTCATTTATCAAACTATACTGTGGAAGCCAACTGGCCAACACAAATTTTATTTTTTTGACATAATTATATACGCTTAAAAATTAATATATAGGAGTATATTTTAAAAAACTAGTGATAAATCTGTGCAAGTTTCAATAAATACACAGGCATCTATGATTTTTCATTTTCTCTTTTTTCTGAACGCATGGAGATCTATGTCTATTACCTTCATAGTCATGACTAAGTAATTTCAACTTTCATGAAGAAAATATTACTCCTAATAAAGTTGAATAAAAAGTAAAGAAAAAAGAACGCCACGCTTTAACTCTATAATTTCATTTTGTCCTATTTTTATTTTTACTCCCATAATAATTTATTTTGTAATTTCCTCTTTTAAAGTAAGTTAAAAAAAGAAAATATGCTTACTTTACCTCAATGGAGGAGTATTTTTGTTTTATTAATGCCAACTTCAAAAGAGAAGGATTTACCACAATTTTCAGGACAAATGTAAAACTTGTGAAAAATTACTTGAATTTTCTTAATAAGAATTGAAATAAATTGTCCTACATAATGAATCTGTGGACAAAGGCAAGGCTGTAAAAATTGACTTTTTAACTTTTTAGGGATCTAGAATTGAAACTAATTGCGTTATGTAAAATACAACAATTACATTTATTAAAGCCTATGTTGAAGAAATTCAATCTTAGCGGTAAATGTAATATGGATCAAAATTAATTGATTAACTAAAAAAATACAAAATAAATGTGGAGTGAAAGAACATAATGCTACGGGGAGTCTAGTATGAAATTTTAATTTTTTATTTATATCATATTTAATGTCTAGATTCTTATTATTTACGCAACTATTTGATACAGATTTTTTGATTTAATGGATGAAAATTTAAATACGTATGATAGTTATTTTTAAATAATTTTGTGGGAAAATTGAAGCGCTTAAAGTAGTATTGTATCTTTCTTAAAAGTAGAGCTATCTTAATTTTATAATATTACACGAAAGAAAACTAAGATTCTCGTAGAGCCCAATCAGAAGATACCAATAATTTGGGGTAAAATTAAAGAAATTTAATATAATAAAACTTGCCACAAAGAGACACGTAACAGGCATTTTGACATCGACATTAAAGTTTAATATTAGTAGCTTTAACAATTAATATTTATGGGTTAGGACCATACTAGCAAATATGCCAAATATGTCTGAATTTTGAAAGTTACTAATTCCCTTTCCAATATGCCACAATTTTTTGTTACGAAAAATCAAACAGTATAGATTCTTCATTCATGAGTCGAGGCTTCCAGAGACTTTAGTTTTTCATTTTTATGAGATTAAATTATTATTGGAAATCTTAATTTATATTTTATGTTATTCCTCGAACTTTTATACAAAAGTAATTTTACTGTTTCACTTGATATTTCATTCTAAATCTTTAATATGTGTTTATCATTTTTTTACATGACACGTGTCAACAAATTAGATGAAACATATATTTTCTTTAAAAATTTATAAACTTGTCTTGTTATGTTAGTAAGATTTTCGTTGAATTTTAACACTCAGAATTGTAAATTTTTGGGACTAAATGAATACCCAATTTCTCATTGGACCTCGAACATTTATGATCTTTATTTTTCAACTGTCCATTAGTTGCTTTTCAGAAGAAAAATAATAATACCAATATTAGCTAAATTAGATGAAAAGTACATAATTATTTAAACAAACATGGGATATAAAATTAATCTAATTTTAATTATTTACTTTAATTTTAATAACATTCATTAATTAAAGTAAAAAGAAAAAAGCTAGATAGTAATAATTAAAATGACGTGAGTGTCCCATCCTTTTCTCTTTTTTTTGGACAAAAGCACATGAGATTCTGTGTCTCTTTTTATTGGTAAAAGGTTGTTGTTTACTTAGTCGTATTGTTTATTCAAGGTCGGCATGAAAAATTTTGTCCACTTCACAAGAAACGTATCCTCAAGACTCAAACGAGACCGTAGTTCAATTGCTTTTTTTAGCATTATTTATTCATGACTTGAAGTCATCCACCGAAACAAACATACAAAAGCCTCTTGACTATTTAACTTTTTGTTAAATTTTAGTGAACCATTTTCTCTCTTCGTCCATCTAAAGTATGTCAATTTTAAAAAGGTATGAGTATACTTTTGATGGACGGAAAAAGTATAATTTATTCCACTAAACCAGCAACTCAATTGTTCAAAACATAAAATAATGTTAGTTAAAACGTGTATTTACCCTCTGCATCTAAACTTTTTACCCTCACTCACTTGTTTCAGGACCTACACTCTAAGTCAAAAGGTAGGGTCACAACTCGCGTTATCATCCTGAGCAGATGAGTGGGAATTGCGGCCTCTGCCCTGGTCGATAGCCACCGCCAGACGTTGAATTCGTCGTATGTGATCTTGGATGCCCGTAGCCATTCTTTCCAGTTGGATGAGTTGTTCGAGAGAGATCTCGTTGTTCAGTGACATTTTAGAGTTAAATCCTAAATTTACTTCGTTCTTAAGCTCTTCCTGCTGAGATGGTAGGATTGATGGGCAACAATTGGTGTTGTTACGGAGAGTTTCTCCATGAGAACACAGAAAGCTGACTTTTATTTTTAAAAAAATATGTGCAATTAAAAAATGCAAATTCTCTTAGAACGGAAGATGTAATAGTTGTGATAAATAGTCCATCTCACAGTAGAGTTCACAGATATCGAAGTCAAGGAGGCCATTTGGGACTGCGGTGTTAACAAGAGTCCGGGACCAGATGGGTTCTCCTTTGATTTCTTCAAAGAGAATTGGGAATTGTTAAGAATAGAGATTCTAGATATGATGAAAGAGTTCCATCAACATGGGAAACTAACTAGAGGAATAAACCCATCATTTATTGTCCTCATTCCAAAGAAAGACTGCGGCCAAACATTGGAGGATATCCGACCCATCTCTTAAATAGGCAACCTTTACAAGATAATTGCAAAGCTGCTTGCAAAAAGACTATCTAAAGTACTAGAATCAGTTATATCCGATTGCCAATCTGCGTTTATAGGGGGCGTCAAATTTTGGACGGGATTCTTATGGCGTGTGAAGCAATAGACGAGGTAAAAAGAATAAAAAAAATCTAGAGTGCCTTTTAAGGTGGACTTTGCAAAGGCATACGATTCAGTGGAGTGGTCGTATCTGGATAATATGATGGAGGGCATGAACTTTCCACAAAAATGGCGGACCTGGATTATGGAGTGCATCTCGACGGCAAAAGGGGTTGTTTTAGTTAATGGAAGTTCTTCGGGTGATTTCAGTTTCGAAAGGGGGCTGCGGCAAGGGGATCCACGCTCCCCATTCTTAATTCTCATTGCAGCGGAGGGGTTGAATGTTCTGGTTAACAAGGCTGTTGAAATTGGGGCACTGAACCTAATATGCATAGGAAGAGATAATGTTAAGGTACCAATCCTCTAGTACGCGGACGACACATTGTTCCTCTACAATGAAAAATGGGATGATATTCATTCAATTAAGTATCTGCTTAAGCAGTTTGAGCTAATATCAGGATTGGGGGTGAATTTTAATAAATGTAGCCTTTTGGGCGTGCATATTAGAGATGAAGATAGGCAGGAGATGACTGAGTTTCTTGGTTGTAGTATGGGCAGCCTACGCATGGCATTTGTGGGACTAAACTGTTAGGAAATAAACACACGCACACGATGACGATAAGAAAATAACACAACATTTGTTTACCCAGTTCGTCTTTCGACTACGTCTGGGGGCGATGCCAAGCCAGGTATTTCACTATGCTTTTCCGGATGCGCAATGATTACAATGAAAGAACATCTATTTATAATATAAAACTTGCCCTAATTAACCCTAAGCCCATTAGGAACAAACTTGCTCCCTACTCCAAACCCATTAGGAACAAACTTGTCATAATTAACCATAAGCCTATTAGGAACAAACTTGCTCCCCACTCCAAGCCCATAAGGAACAAACTTGCTCCCTACTCCAAGCCCAAAAGGAACAAACTTGCGCCCCACTCCAAACCCGTTAGGATCAATTCAGGCTCCATACTCCAACAATCTCCCACTTGGAGACTGAATTCTCAATGTAACCATATTTTCTTGATTTTCCTCCCGTATCCGCCTGGCATCGCCAAGCCTTATCTTCAAGTTCCAAGGCCAATTGAAGTTAAGCATAACTTCAACTTCTCTAAGGTCGCCACCTTAGTAAATAACAAGTACTCCCTCCGTCCCAGGATTGTTTCCACCATTTTATGGGCACGGAAACTAAGAAAATGGTGTAATGAGTGGAGTGTTGAGGGGTAATTTTGTAAACTTTTATGAATAAAGTAAAGTGAATGATTGGATTGAGGGTAAAAGTAATGACATTTTGTGTAAATATGTGAATATTGTAAGGGTGGGGTTTATGAAAAAATTTCCTTTTTGGGTAGTGCAAACAATTGTGGGACGAACGAATAAGGATAAAATGCAAACAATTGTGAGACAGAGAGAGTAGTAGTTAAAGGACGAATACCTATTAGGTGCACGTCGCTCTCTAACTGGTCTCTGCAGCAGATTCTCCAGTGGTGGTGGGGTCCTAGGTTCTTCAATAAGAACTTCTTCTTCATTCTGACTCTCCTTACTTCCACTCGAGTTTGAGATGTCTAACTCAACCTCTTGGGTATTGGTCTTGTCAAAATCTGATGTCTCCAATCTATTCTTGTACATAACCTGCTCATTGAAAACTACATCTGTGCTGCGAATAATCTTTCGGTTATTCTCAACCCAAAGTGTATAACCGAACTCATCACCACCATAATTAATGAACGTACACTTAACAAATTTAGCATCACTGCAAGAGTAGAATGATACTCCAGAATCCAACACCCAGTATTCTACCGGACAACTGACACTAAAGACCAACGCGTCTCCAACATCAACTATGGTTGCGTTTGCTGTCTTCTTCTCGTTCTGTCCCTTCCTGTTTTTCTTGGGTGATGAACACTGGTTCCTGTAGTGACCAAACTCATCACAATTCCAGCACTGGATCGAGTCTTTATCTTTCTTGGATTGACTCTTTCTTCTGGACTCTGATCTGCCACGATTGATCTTGTCAGAATCTAATGCCTCCAATCTGTTCTTGTACATAATCTGTTCATTGAAAACTACATCTCTACTGTGAATAATCTTTCGGTTATTCTCATCCCAGAGTTTATAACCGAACTCATCACCACCATAATCAATGAACGTACACTTAACAGATTTAGCATCACTGCAAGAGTGGAATGATGCTCCATAATCCAACACCCACGATTCTACCGGACTACTGACACTCAAGACCAACGCGTCTCCAACACCAACTGTGGTTGCGTTTGCTGTCTTCTTCTCGGTCTGTCCCTTCCTGTTTTTCTTGGGTGCTGAAAATTGATTCCTGTAGTGACCAAACTTATCACAATTCCAGCACTGGATCGAGTCTTTATCTTTCTTAGATTGACTCTTTCCTCTGGACTCTGATCTGCCACGATTCTGCCTACCCTCCGATTTGCCCCCTTCTTCCGTGTTCAGCGTTGACCCTGAAGTGGATCAAGATTCTTTCCTGTGAACCTCGTCGCTAATCATCAGATCCCTCACTTCGTCAAGCTTCAATTTATCTTTCACGGATGAAGCGCTAACTAAAGTTACTGTGGCAGCCCAACTATCTGGCAAAGAAGATAACAAAACTAAATCAAGTACCTCGCCACTGAAGTCGATCTCGACAGAACACAACTGTCCAATGATCATGTTGAACTCGTTCAGGTGTTGCTGCACGGGTGTGCTCTCCGACATCCTGAGGTTGAACAACCGCCTGATCAAGTGAACTTTGTTCGCCGTTGTGGGCTTCTGATACATATTCTCCAAGATCTGCAGCATCTCCCTTGCGGACTTGGCTTTAGTCGTGTGATAGGCTACGTTCATGGACATCGATAAGCGTATTGCACTCATCGCCTTTCTGTTCAACAGATTCCACTCCTTTTGTTCCATCTTTTCGGGTTTCCCCTTCTCCTCTAGGGGCACATGTAGATCTTTACCGTAGAGGTAATCCTCGATCTGTATCTTACAGAACTCGAAATTCGATCCGTCAAACTACTTGATTGAAATCTTCTCGTCGCTCATCGTGACTACTTCTTCTGAACCCGAGGCTCTGATACCAGTTGTTAGGAAATAAACACACGCACACGATGACGATAAGAAAATAACACAACATTTGTTTACCTAGTTCGTCTTTCGACTACGTCTGGGGGCGATGCCAAGCTAGGTATTTCACTATGCTTTTCCGGATGCGCAATGATTACAATGAAAAAACATCTATTTATAATAGAAAACTTGCCCTAATTAACCCTAAGCCCATTAGGAACAAACTTGCTCCCTACTCCAAGCCCATTAAGAACAAACTTGTCACAATTAACCCTAAGCCTATTAGGAACAAACTTGCTCCCCACTCCAAGCCTATAAGGAACAAACTTGCTCCCTACTCCAAGCCCATAAGGAACAAACTTGCGCCCCACTCTAAGCCCGTTAGGATCAATTCAGGCTCCATACTCCAACAATCTCCCACTTGGAGACTGAATTCTCCATGTAACCATATCTTCTTGATTTTCCTCCCGTATCCGCCTGGCATCGCCAAGCCTTATCTTCAAGTTCCAAGGCCAATTGAAGCTATGCACAAAATTCTGGGGTGATGAGTGGGTAGCGGGGGAGGCAGCCTAAAAGAGAGGTTCCCAATTGTGTTCGGTATTAGTGAACAACAAGATGGCGTGTGGGACAGGGATATGTGGAAGTGGGAATGGGTATGGACGAGGGGTTTGAGTGAGTCGGAGAATGTATTACTAACTGATTTGATTGTTTTGATAGATAAACATAAACTCAAACTGGGGTTGGAGGACTCTTGGAGTTGGACTTTCGCACCACATGGTTCGTATTCCACGACCACAATGTACCAGAAAATGATCGAGGCTTTATGGAGGCGGACAGGACTGCAAACAAACCCGAATTCGAGGCTTTATGGAGCAACTTGGTGCCAAGAAGAGTGCAAATGAACGTGTGGAAGGCAATGGGGGGGGGGAATGGCTACGACCGATAATCTTAAGAAAGGGGGAATAGCAATTCCAGATAAAGACTTGAGATGCAGACTATGTGAAGACGCAGAGGAAAGTAATATACATTTATTTTTGGATTGCAAATATGCAACCGCTGTATGGCAGGGAGTCTACAAATGGTTTAAGCTCAGTGTGGCTACTCATAACAATCTAGTTTCCTACAACATTCTGAATTACTTGGGTTTGAAAAATTGAAGAAAATGTTTATGACAACAGTATGGGTGTGTCATTGGGGAACTATGGACATGTCGAAAAAAAAAAAAGATTCAGGGGAGAACAACAAGAAGCGAAGAAAACTTTGTACATCATCAAAATGCAATTGTGGGGCTGGTTAGGGGGTCGAAACATGCTTGAGGCTAACTTGTCGATCTCGGCATGATTTTGCGATTTGTTTCTGTGTATTGCTGAGTAAAATTGCTGAAATGAGCTAGTATAAGTTGAACTTGTTGTAAGAGGTGTATGGGTTGAGTACCCTGGTACTTCATGAGCTATAAAATTTCTTTATCATTCAAAAAAGAAAAAAAAAATCATTTATTTTCATGGTGTTGGGAAAGATGACATTTTGGTGCATGGACTTGCATTGCAGCATGTATCTGAATTTGCATTGACTTATACGGAAAACCATTAAATTTTATATATATTTAAATCAACATTATTACAATTATTATTTGACCCCACACTCCTGAGTCCTGAGTTCATTTAATAACGCGAAATATGAAACTACTAAAATAGAATAAATAAAATATAAAATAAAAAAAGAAGCACAAAGTCATGGGAAAGAAAACTAGACAAATGATTTAGTGAACAAGAAAGTCAATTGGTGTGTCTGTGAAGGCAGTGGGCAGTATTGTCAATATTCCACATCTACCTCCTTGTGGAATACGTCTCACTTACATTTAATTTAAAGTCATGCATCATTTAATTCTCCCTCTCAACTTTTCTTGGTTGCAATAAATTTCATAATCAATTTTCTATAACTATAGCATTTCCCCACCCTCCCACAAAAATATTTATCTGAAAAATTACAATAAAACCTCATTTATTTGGTTTTACCGGGATATTTGGTTTGAAATTTTGAATTGTACCTAAAAATATTTATATAGCCTTATTTATTGAATACAAAAATAATAATGACAATATGGGAGTATTAACTAAGGGTATTTAATTTCAAAGATAAAAAAAAAAAAAACTAAGGGTATTTTAAATAATTTACACACTTTTAATATGAAAGTGATTATACAGTAATTTAAAATAAATATATATTATAACTATTTTTATGAGACGGAAAGAGTACAATAAATTATTTATTTCTTAAAATCCACTCATATGGGAGTCTTAACAAATTTGTACAAATCACATACAAATTTTAAAATGAAATTATGTATTTCAAGTTCATTAAGTTGATCAACTCAAATAACCACTTATCAAATTTATTTTTATATTTTTAGTAAGCATATGACATGTATTTTTGCTCCATTTCTATGCACTTTGTTTGCTATAAGGGTACGGCTATAGACAAAGTGGGATAGCTCAAGTGGTTAGAGCACCACTACCTAGGCCTTAGGTCCTGGGTTCGAGTCATGGGGAGAGAAAAAAAGGGATGGGTATTTAACTTTCCATAAAAAAAAATATATATATATGCACTTCCGACTTGTTTAAGAACACTTCCCCAATTGATGTATTATTTGTTTAAGAACACTTCCCCAAGGGTTCGAGTCATGGGGAGAGAAAAAAAAGGATGGGTATTTAACTTTCCATAAAAAAAAAAAATATATATGCACTTCCGACTTGTTTAAGAACACTTCCCCAATTGATGTATTATTTGTTTAAGAACACTTCCCCAATTGATGTATTATTCCTTAAATTTGATTTTTTTGAGATGGAAAGTTAAATACCCATCCATTTTTTCTCCTCCCCATGACTCGAACCCAGAACCTAAGCCCTAAGTAGTGGTGCTCTAACCACTTGATCTATCCCACTTTGTCCCTTAATTTGATTAGAATACCTCAAATTGTAATAAATACCTTTTATATCAATTTTGTGCATTTTATTTACCAAACTCCTACCCCAAACTCTAATTTTATCAATTTCTTTCTTTTTTTTCTTCCCCACTTTTTCCTTCTTCTTCCACACTTTACCACTGTCGCCCTTCGCCGCTGCCACCTACCGCCCAGCGCCGCTCTTCCACCCTACTCTCTCACGCGACGCTGCTGTAAAAAAAAAACATTTCCCCCCACCCACCACCCTCAGTCCCTCGCCCTTCTCCAAAGCCCCTCCTCACCCTTGCCCACCTTCGCAGGAACAAGTCACAAATAGATATATTTTTTTTTTAATTTCGATACATCAGATTCGAACATATATATTTTCGTTAACAAATTGTTTTCGACGAGTGTATATGATCGACCCTATTGTGACGAATTTTGTTTTAAAAAAAATTGATTTTTTCCGACAATTGTTGGTCGACCATATACATTCTCATCGGCAATTTGTTGTCGACAAGAGTGCATATGGTCGACCCTTGTGTGTCAAAATTTATAAAAGAAAATCTGAGATTTCAAAGTTTTTTTTTGAATGATGTTGGATGCCAGAAGTGATCGACCAGCAGTGGTGGTGGCTGAAATTAGAGTTAGAGTTTAAATGTTGAAAGGGAGTGTAGTTAGTAGTGGGGTGCATTTAGTAACAATATTTTATTTAAAGGGTATTTTAAAATTTTAAATTAATAAATTAAAAGGTGGAGTGCATTTAAACTGCAGATAGCCGTAACTTGCTCTAAAGCCTATAAACCTAAAATGACCGTCATATAGTTAATGGGCTTCAGTTTGGTCTATATTAAGTCCGATTAATCAGGCCCAAATCAGAAAAAAAAAATTCTTATTTTCTCCCTCTTTTCTCTTTTTAATTTTTTCATTATTTACAAATAGAATAGATATAAGAAAAATTAAATAAACATGTAATTCAATTACATAGTAAAGATTGAGAATCCATTCCCTGGCATGATCAACACTAGAACATTGATGATCCCTTGAATCCTTCCACAAGATCTCCAAACATAGTAGATCCTAAGCCGATCAAACATTCGTTTCAAAACGAGCCACAACTCAATGCAAGTAAGCCTATCGAGTCGAGTTCACTCAATCATGTAACCTTAGACCTCTGCATCATCATAAACCGTCTTCTACTCAGCCCACCAATGTGTTCACTTATCTTCGTCAAATGCGCTAAACGCCTCCTGGCTGATTCCGACGCCCCCACGCCCTTTTTCTCCCCCTCGTCTCTCGTCCCTTGGTCTTCAACGTACTTAGTCGGAGGGCTCTCCACACACTCCACTTGCTTCAACGTCTCCACTACTTGGCTCATCTTCGGGCGATCTTTCGCACTTTTCACCAAACAAGAATCGGCCAGCTTAGCAATCTTACGAGCAGCACTAAGCGAGTACTGATTCTCAAGCCTCGGATCCATTATCATCCCAAATTTTCTAGTATCAGCTGGATATTGTCGCACCCATTCCAACAGTTTTTGCTCTGACTTGGGACGGTCCCTTTCCAAGGACCGTCTTCCTGTCAAGATCTCGTACAAGACAACGCCAAAGCTCCACACGTCGCTCTTTGAAGTGAGATGCCCTGTCTCTATGTAATCCGGAGCAGCATATCCATACGTTCCAACAACTGCAGTTGAAACATGACTATGGCCAGCTTTAGGACCTTCTCGCGCAAGCCCAAAGTCCGACAGCTTCGCCTTGAAGTCTTCATCCAGGAGCACATTCGACGACTTGAAATCGCGATATATAACCTGATAAACAACAGTAAGCATCTAGACAACACAAAAAACTTTAAAAGTGTCTGAATAAACATGAACCTGAATCTCCAATTCCTCATGTAGATAAGCCAACCCCTGAGCCGCCCCGAGCACGATTTGTAGCCTCGTCTCCCAGGACAATGGTGATGCAGCTGCATTATTAGTCTTACCCATTTGGAAAAGATGATCTTCCAAACTTTTGTTGGACATGTATTCGTACACCAGCAGCCTCTGGATACCTCTTTCTCCGTCCACACCACAGTATCCAATCAATTTAACAAGATTTGGATGTTCTACAACACCTAGAAACTGTACTTCTGCTACCCATTGCTTATGACCCTACCAACAAACAAAATAAATTTCAATAAATGGTTTTCATACTAATACTTATCGGGCTCATGATTCATTATAAGCTTATGGTAAATGTTAGGAATTAATATACAAGAATTAATTCCCACCCTCTCTACAAGTTCGGAATTTTAGATGAGACGGAATTCTTTCACTAAACATAGTCCATACTCACTAAAGATTGAATCTTGATGCTAATAATCTCATCTAAATTCTAATAATACCTAAGTCCAAAAGCAGTAAGACAAAAAAACACCACAAAAGCCAAACAGATGCAGAAATATTCTTTGACTTTTGCAAACTACTTAATTAACAAGACAAAATTTTAAAAACCTGATAACCATCTTTGTTGAGTTTCTTGATTGCAACGACAGTAGAGGGGCCTTTTCCTTGAAGAGGCTTAATGGCTCCTTTATACACACTTCCAAAACCGCCTTCACCAATCTTGAGCAATCTACTAAAGTTATTGGTTGCTTGTTTGAGCTCAGAGAATGTAAAAACTCTGAGATTCTGAGCCTTTTCTTGGTACAATTCGGGTATACTGCGGGGTGAAGAAATCGAGCAAGATGACTTTGTAATCCTGTCAGCTGATTCAGAGATGTCGGATTGGTTGTTGAGAATTGGAGCTGATTTTTGAACTCTGTACTTCCTATCTTTGAAGTAATAGGAGAAACACTTCATCTCTCCACCTGAAAAACAGAGTTTTTTTTAACATACAATTACTGAATTCTTGATGAAGAAAACAAAGAGATGGATGGATAAGGAAGAAGTTGTGATGAACATTAAATGCTTGTTACTATTATTTTATTGGTTTTTAAAGGAGTAGAAAGAAAGATTAATTACCTGTTTTGTTCAATATATTTATTCAACACTTTGGACTCTAGCTCTACATATGTCTCTTTGATGAAGTTTTCAGTTTAGGGACAAGGGTTGCTGTCAAATAGATTTTTAAGGGAAAAGTTGAAAAATATTTTGATTTTCCTTTTTTTTCTTCAAGAAAAGTCTGATTTTGTAGGTGAAGGAGGGGGAGTTATTCTAGTACAAACAAATAAGAATTCCGACACGAGTGTCTAGAAAGATCAAGATGCTGGATGGAACCTCCCAATGAAGATATATATGTAATGTAATGGAGACTCAGACAAACCAATCCAATGCAATCTAACTTGAACCCCTCCAAAATTTAATCTCATGATTTTAGTCCTATAATGTCGACAAATTAACTGAATCTTTTTAGAATGCAATTTATTTTTGGACGTTCAATAATATCTTTCAAGCTTCTAAAATAGAAAACTCTTTATAAATTTAAACTCTTACAATATTGGTACACAGGAGTCAACTCATTTTTTTACTTTATATATAAAAGTTTATAAAATTACTCCTTAAAACTTTACTCATTATTACACTTTTTTATATACGATGAACCTTATTATGGAAATGGAGTTCAATTCTTCATAAAATCACTTCAAAATATGTCTTATTTTTCAAATGACGTAAATATGATGACAATAATTGTTATCAACACGTGATTCCTGAATTTGTGTCAATTTTGCCAAGTCAATATCTTTGGAACATGGTTGAAAATTGCTGAAATTACAAATTGAAAAGTATATCACGGCAGTTATATATAAACCTAATTGGAATAATAAGTACTCCCTACCACTAAAAGTATACTCATACTTATTTTTTAGTACAGGTTTTTAGATAGAAAAAAAAAAAAAAAGTGTTGTAGAGTTGTTGTGAAATAAAAAATAAGATGATTATTTTATTTTTAAAAAATAAAAATACTTTTAATGAGCATATAAATAAGAAAAGTAAACATATTTTTAATGTACTGAGTATTACAATGGTGAATTCAGGCTGTGTATTTAAGAACAATCGAATGCATAGTCAAACAGGAAGAAGAATGTGACATAACTCAAAATTAGTCTAATTTATAATATTTCTTGTCTTAATTGGTTGCATCAAACGTTTGATAATTCTTCTGTGGTTAGGTTTAGAGATTTGACTTGTTCTTCTCACCATATATAATCATCCAATTAAATAAATAATTCAGATTCACAAATCATTGCCTGTGATACTTCCACATATTATTTTGATTAATTAAAATTCTCAACCGAAATAGATTTAATGAAATCCCATAATTATTAGTATAATTGTATTACTTATGAAATTTATTTTATTTATAACTCTATCATTAAATTTCATATAAGAATTATGGGTATACCTATATATGTATGTGCGAATATATACCTCAATTTTAAATTCTAGAACACATACATACCAACCAATTAACAATAATCAACCCCTGTCAAAGAATTTATACCAAATTCTCTTGACTAAATTGGGGAGCCTTCATTCACCAACTACCAACTTATAAAAAACAACCAATTTTAATATACAGTATTGGGTTAATATGTATTACGCACAAATAAAAGTTCCATATGACTCGTTTGATAGCTAAGATTATGTTAAGATTGAACATTTATCTTGAACTACTCTGTGTTTGATTTTCAATCTGAAGGTCCATATTTTATCATAAGACAGAGCTAAATTTTCTTGGCAAAAACACGGAGATTACAGTACGTCTTGCGTTTTTTATGAGCCACGATTTGTTGGTGATTTGTCCATACTCCATAATACCCTCCATACTTAGATTTTCATGGTTTAATTTGTTCGTAAAAGATGTTAGTTTTTAATTTTTTATACTATAACTAATGAGTGATCACTGGCAGTACATGTGGACTATTAAGAGGTTTTTGGTATCATTTAGTATTACTTTAATCTTTGTTTTATATTTAAGAATGTGTCATTGATGTGGTAATCTTGTTCCTTAACAATTAGTTTAATATGAATAATCGACGTGCTCTTCAATTTCATCACTTCGCCTAACTCTGAAAGATCTTAATTAGTATGATTAATCTACCTACACTAAGAAAGAAAAAAAAAACTTGTCTGCAAAATCTCGAACACAATATAATTAGTAGATCGAATATATTAGTTCAAGATAGAGGTATAATCAGATCTAAAATAAAATTTATACCCAACATGTAAAAATACAATTAATTATGCTTAACAAATGATTAAAAGATGCATCATTTACAATTCAATCTGAGTCGATTGAGATATACGTGCGTAATTATAAACTGAAACACATAATGAACTACTTATGGAGCCAAATGATAATTTAACATTATACACGTCATTATATTAATTTAATTAATTAATTAATCCTGATGTAAGGGAATCAAACTAAAGCTATGGAAATATAGTATGTTAAAACATTGTATATTATTTAAGCACGTATAATATGTACAAGATTAATATATATTATGAGTGCACATAGTACATAATTGATGAAATTAATAGGAATATAAATGAGATGGTGTGTCGTCATGCTTGGTGTCATGTTGATGATGCTAATTATATTAAATAAATATTAATTAATTAAGAGTAAACAATTAAAGACTAAGACAACACCAGCTAGATTAGCTAGTTAGTCGGTGCACTCACATCCAATTTCACAGATGTCATATTTATTCACCAAACACTCGCAACTACTCTGAATTAATAATTAATCTATAAATTTCACACTCATATAATAATATGTAAATTATTCAACAGATAAAAATCTAATTGGATAAATTTTGTGCGACCAAGTCGAAAACTTTCTAAATATAATGGTCTATATATAGCGATTTCATTCAATATGTAGCATCTTGCAGAGCATAATTTAATGTTTAATTTTTTGCTAGCTTCATTAATATTAAATGAGACATATCAGATATGAGATAATAATAATTTAAGTCCTTCGAATTGATTAGGACTAAATTTAATTAGTAGTTTTTTTTTTTAAATATATTAACGAATTTAAAATTACTAACTTTATGGGCTGCATGTACGTACTGATCTAGACAAATCGGATCTTTGGTGTTAAGATCTGCTCGTAAATTCAAGAATAACAACTATATATGTTAACTGCAATTTTTCCATGAAAAGTAGGTTTAAATTGAGAAGTATAGAATTTGGAGTAGTCGTGAACATTGACACATTTTTCAACCATATTCACGTTAATTCCTCTCTGTATTTCTCAACTCCAAGAACATGCAAGACCCATGTCGATTTACATAAATCTTTTTTAAAATTCTTAAAATCTTCTTGATTATCAACTATTTTTCATGATTAATAAACATCACATATATCGATCAAACTCACTAAACCGCTTTTCTTCGTTTTTCTTTTAAACAAATGACTATTGGTCCGTAGATTAAACAACAATTACCAATTTAAAAAGGGGCACTGACATGGTTTCCAGTAATCTACCTAATTAATAGGGTTAGTGGGTTACCTTGCTTAATTCCCACGTTCTTTAGTATGACTCTGATCACACTAAAATTAGGTATATTAACATTACTAATTTCATGTATCCTGCGGTTTATTAAATTTTTATTTAGTTTAATTAACTATTTTTAATAATAGTAATGTATTTTAATTTTTAATATTTTATGTGTGTAAATACCAAAAAAAAAATGAATTTAAAGTGGAATTATATATAATTCAAAAATAAAAAGGGCAATTGTTTGACGACCAAAAACATATAGATTAACTTTAATGAAATCGAATTTGAGGGGTATTAGATTAATGAGTCGCCTCCCCTCAAAAAAGAAAGAAAAAGAGCTAGTCACCAACATAAAAGAAATATATGGTGAGTTCACACACATAAATTGAAGATAACTAGATAAGAGTATTTTTAGGTAAAATTAAATGCGAATGAATTATATAGAAGGTGATATGTTATACTAGTATAAAATTAATTTTAGCATTATTAGCGTGATGCTTTTTATAGAATTTTTTGTCACAATGTTGTGGTATTATACTTAAACTGTTTTCTTTTTTTTTAAAGCATATACTTAAACGGGATTTTCTTAGGATAGTTTTTGTGTCGCCTGGACTATTAATAGTTCGGATGTCAAATTGTATCGCTCTGTGTCGCTCTAACTTGATACCTGTTGACTTTTTTTAACATTTTAAAATAATTATTTAAATTTTATTTTATTATTTACTATTTTACCCTTCATTAAAATTAATAATAATAATATTTAAATTAAAAGAACGTAATATTAGATTTCTTTTAACAGAATTAGATTATTATTTTATTTATATTTTATCTACTGCTCATTTAATTAATTCACCTTCAAATTATTTTTTTACTACGGTTATATGCACCTGCTCATTTTATAAGTTCACCCCAAATCATTTTTTATCCATGGTTATATGCAATCATAAGTTCACCCCAAAATTATTTTTTTACCACGTTTATCTGTATCGGCTCATTTTATAAGTTCACCCCAAAAAATTTTATTCTCTAAAAATAATTACATTTTAAGGACTATACTTTTATTAAATGAGTTCACCCAAAAATCATTTTTCTTACTACAGTTATCTGCACCCGCTCATTTTATAAGTTCACCCTCAAATCATTTTTTTATCACGGTGTGCACCCACTCATTTTATGAGTTCACTCCTAAATTATTTTTTTACCACGTTTATCTGCACCCCTCATTTTATGAGTTCACCCAAAAATATTTTTTAAAAAATAATTACATTTAAGACTATATTATCCTTTCATTAATTTACACAAAATATAATAAAATCAACCTTAATTTGTATATTTACAATCTGAAGTCGAGTCATTACCGAGTTACCGTCGATTCACCATCAAGTCACCCATATTTTTAGAAAAAAATCGTAAAACATAATTTAAAAATAAAACTATCGAAATTAGCCACAAATCTTGATTTTTTTTTCTTTTTAATTTTTCTTCCCATTTTTCTTTTTCTCCCATTTTCAATTTTTATTTCAAATTTTCAATTTCTTCATTTTTTTCCTTTTACTTTTTTTTCCTGCCTTTATTTTCCTTTTTTTCCATTGTTTTTTGTATTATTGAATACAATTATATGTGTGAAATTATTTGTTATTGTATAAAATATTACTAACTAATATGCATGTTAATATTGATTATTATTCGTGGTATTACTAATAATTATTTTTTATATTATTGAATATAATTAAATGTTTGAAATTATTTGTTATTAAATAAGATATTAGTACTAATTACTGTTAATGGTAGTTATTCTTTATTGTGTTACCGACTATAATAAAATTATACATATAATATTATTTTGTATTAAAATTAAAATAAATACACATAAAAATGGAAAATTAAAAAAAATGTAAAAGGAAAAAAAACGAAGAAATTAGAAGTTTGGAATAAAAACTTAAAATGGGAAGAAAGAAAAAGAGGAGAAGGGAAGAAAAATAAAAAAGAAAAAAAATCGAGATTTGTATATAATTTCGATAGTTTTTTTTTTTTTTAAAATTATGTTTTACGATTTTTTTTTCTAAAATTATGGATGACTTGGTGGTAGACATGCGCAAAATCGAACTGCCAAACCGGCCAACCGGCCAAACCGCCGGTTACGGTTTACAAACCAAACCGTAACCGAAAAATGGCAATTCGGTTACGGTTTGACATTTTGACAAACCGCAAACCGTCGGTTTGGCGGTTTTTATAAAAAAAAAATATTTTTTTAATACACAATTCTTTTATTTTTAATGTATAAATTTAAGTTATATAATTTTTTATTCAATTCTAGTAATGTATTTTCTAAAAAATGAGTTAAAACGAACGAAAATGGAGTGAAAACGAGTGAAAACGGAGATAATATTAAAAAAAAAAATTAAAACAGCCAAACCGGCGGTTCGCGGTTCGATTACGATTCGCCATTTTCGAAAACCGTAACCGCCGGTTTCTAACCGAAATTGGTGGTTTTCAACCGACGAACATGTCTACTTGGTGGTGAATCGACGGTAACTCGGCAATGACTCGACTGCCGATTGTAAATATACAAATTAAGATTGGTTTTATTATATTTTGTGTAAATTAATAAAAGGATAATATAGTCTTTTAAATGTAATTATTTTTTAAAAATTTTTTTGGGGTGAACTCATAAAATGAGGGGTGTAGATAACTGTGGTAAAAAAATAATTTGGGGGTGAACTCGTAAAATGAGCAGGTGCAGATAACAGCGATAAAAAATTATTCGAGGTGAACTCATAAAATGAGTGGGTGCAAATAACTGTGGTAAAAAAATAATTTGGGAATGAACTCGTAAAATGAGCGGGTGCAGATAACCGCGATAAAATAAATTATTCAGAAGTGAAATCATAAAATGAGTGGGTGCGTATAACCGTAATAAAAAATTATTTTTGGGTGAACTCATTAAATGATCGGGTGCAAATAAAATATAAATAAATAATTAAAATTGGTGTGTATCGGTCAACTATCACCTTAAATATATATAATAAATTTAAAATTAGATTATTATTTCTTAAAACTCAAAAATATAATTTTGGAACGATTAATGATATGAGAATTAAAATAAAGATTATATATTATTATTAATTTTTTTATTAAATATAAGCCATTAGATTTCAGATCTGATGGCTCAGATTAATGGATTGTTGATAGTTTGGGCGACAATAGACTATGCTTAGAAGACCCCTACTTAAACACAGCACATATAACCAAGAGTATATGAATGCAAATAACACAATCCAGATGACGAACCCACACACAATATATTACAACAGTAGGCCTTGTTTACTTTTATATTTATGGGTAAAAAGTAATTGACAGCATTTTACTTTTATATTCATGTGTAAAAAGTAAACAAATATGAGATGAATTCATAAATCTAAGGTTTACACACATCAACCCAATCCACCAAGCAAACAAGCAGGGACTACCCACAGGGTTGGGGTGGCCCTGGCCCCCTTAAAATTTTAATTTTTTTTAACTATTATTTATAGTATTGATTATTTAATTGTAATTTAATTTTTATTTTCAATATTTACTTGTTTCTTTCAGAATTCATATATATGGTGAGCCCATTTTTATTAGCCCACCAGCGAATATCTCATTAACAAGAAGAAAATGAACAATAATGATATTTCTTTTATTTATATGAGTATTAAATTTTATTTTGTTTATTTTTTTATTTGAGATCATTATAAATTTTAGAATTAGAGAATTTTATGTTTTTATTTATTTATTTAAGATGTGAATTAGTAATGTTGTAATAATTATATATATTAAAATATATTCTACTATGAACTTAGTCAACACTAAACCTCGAAATAAGATAGGATTAATTTCTTTCAGATTACATGTATTGAGAGCAAATGGTAAAAAGATTTAGTATAGACTTAATTGCTGATAATTTTCGTGATGTGCAAGAGAGACGTTCTAAGTTTTAGTATATTAAGAACATATTTTAAGATATTTAAATATGAAAATTGATATAATTGGTGCAAATATGAAATATTTGAATTTTTATAAAGAGCATACATTAGTGTTAAATTTTATATGTTGGCCCCCCTCAACTTAAATTCCTGGTTCCGTCCCTGCAAACAATACCGTAGAGTATTCATCATTAATTTGTACGCAAACTCATCAAGCATCTTATAATATAATAAAAGGAGGATGAGGCTCTCCTGGTTTCGACACGTGTGCATTTGAGAGTCCTCCTCATTTTGCCATGTGTCTGCCATGTCATACATTTCTATTGCTGATGTGGTGGTTCTAAAAACAAACAACCGTTCACATTCTCCCTGGGTAAAAGTACACAATTGGTTCTTTGTCTTCCAACTTCGTGGCTGATCAAATCTCTCACATTAAAATATCTTTAAACCTTTCTTTGTCAATCGAATTCTTAGGCAGCTATTTGGTTAAGAAATCCTTCTCCTCCAACGACGATGCAGATGAGTGTTCAAACGTTGCAAACACCACCACCATTACCATCGTCATCGCCGGCATCGGATCGTGGAGGATGATGGTATGGTGAATTTCGTCAATAAGGTTTCGGAGAAGAAGAATTTGCGTTCGGGTGTTGAGTTTGGGAAACTGTGACGAATGGATGTGATGAATTTAACATGGTATGTTCAGATTCCCCTCATTCTTCTTTCTTTACATGTTATTTTCCCATATGTTTGTTCCTTAGATCTTCTCTCTATTGAATTTTGTTGTTGTCTGCTTTGTTGTTGGGGAAAAAATTGATGTGGATTAATCGGACAATATGCACATCCAAATTTTATAGTGACACAAATTTTTAGCCCATTAAATATTTGGAACAAATATTTCATAATTTCCTTCATTCTTTGAATGACATTTTGTACATTGCATCGTGTTTTAAAAACTTCTCTAACCATTTCTAAAAACCAGGACATCACAAGCTTCACCGACTTTCTGAAATATTTGTTGCATGGGTTTGTACGTGTAGATTAGTGTCTTATCTTCTGCTGATTTTGATTAAATTACAACATTTAAATAATTGTGTGTGTATATGCCTCTCAGATATATAGCTCTAGATGTGTATATGCTTCTAAAATTTGTGAAATTGACATCTTCATCTTTAATTGTAGTAGTGAGAGAGTGTGGCTGTAATTATACAGGACGATTTGGATAGCTGCCCTGCAGACCTCATCAAGGCGCTCAATGATTCCTTCCCCAATATACAATGTGTATTCGTCGACGAGAGCATCTACGTCCTGCAGCCTGTACAACAGTTAATTTTTGTTTACCCTTCATTTTCCTTAATGTTAATTTTATTTTCAGTTGGAGAATTTCGTGATGATTTGTGAGGATTGACATATTCATAATTTTAATTTAGCGAGTGCTTTGCAAAACTTGAAAAGTTGAGCTTATATGGTGGTCTTGTATAAGGGATGTAGGGCTAAAATCATTTGCAAAGAAATGCAGCACACTTAGATCTTTGGATTTACAGGTGATTTTCTAAATTTTAATTGAGATTTTTCTTTGTGTGTGTGTTAATAGCATCATGTCCACCTGAATAAGATCGAGAATTTAGCCAAAATCATTTTACCCAGCTCTGGTTCGTTAAACTAATAAGCCACAGGGTGGAACTCAAAAGTCAGAATAATCTATGACAAGGGCCCTGTCATTATAAAAGGAATATTATGACAAGGTGAATAAATAAGTGATGTTTGAAGGGTCAAGATAAAGTAGTATGATTAATATTATATATATTTCTCTTTCTTCCATGTCAACAAAATAGCTTCTTTAGGCGTGTTGGTTGAATGGTGTTAAAAAATTGATAAGTAGCTTTTGTTTAAAAGTTACATTAGTACTTTTGATTGATTTTTTGACATGGTTTATCACTAAGCGGGTTCTTACATTGGAGATGAAAGTTTAGCTGCTATAAATAGTGCTGCAAATTTCTTCAGAATTTGAATTTGCGGTTTTGGGAGAGATTGACTAACACGGGACTGGTTCAGCTGACCCTCGGCTGTGGGATGACTTTGAAATCACTTGGTAGGGAGGCGGAATGAACAGTTGCATACATTTCCAGAAGGAAAATTGTATCAAGAAGAGGCACCTATATAACGGTTGAAATGGAGAATTGTCAGTCTCATTGCCCGTGCTCCTGTAACTCCTATAGTTTTGCCAATAGTTCATTATGGTTTTGAGAAGGTAAATTCTAACATTGTCCATTTTGCATAAAGTTCAGTATAACATTCCTGTGGTTTTCAGCGCTCCGTATTTGATTAGTCGTGAAGATTGACAAAGGATTTTCTAAATTTTGGTAGTCTCAAGCATCCATACTATATGTAATGCACCTATCGTGTACCGGCGCCGTGTGAAGCAAGTATGATGAGAAGATACAATATTTAGTACTTATTTTACTATTGTCAGTGTTTTTCTTTATTCAGTAATAATGACCCAGAAGCCCAATGAGAGGAGAGCATATATACTTTGTTTAAGGTTTTTATTAGGAATTATTGAATATTGTTATTACAACCATTTATGCACGGAACTAGAGCAGCTCCCAAGTTAATTGATATCCATATTACTCCTCATAATTGTGTTTTCTACTTCCTTCACCCCGTCAATATGTAATTGTTTAATTTAATCTTAGTTTGACTTCATTACTTTGAACTTATTTTGGAATTTTTGAAGTAATGAAGTGAACTGGATCATTATTTAGTTATGCTTATATGGCGACCGCGAATTCTATTTGATCAGTCAGAAGGTTAATTTGGTTGATTTAATCGAGCATGGCTTAATAAGCAAACATTAATTTTATGAAATATATGAATGTGTCAACTTTCATGATGCTGGAGTTAAGTTTCCTAGGAACGGATCCAACAGCAGCATGGTGCCTGAAGTGGATAAGACTTTTTAAAAAAAAATTATAATGATGCTAATAATGAGAAAGATGTGGAACAAAGAGGTATTTGAGTCTGTTTTGTGGATAGTAGATAAGATAACTTGTTGTGCCTTAAGTCCTCAAGTAATTTATTTGTGCTGGTAAAAAATGACAGTGAGTTACAAATGCTACTAATTTACATTTTGACGCTTGGGTTTCATGTGAAGTGGCTTAATTCTTTGCAACTTTCCTACAATGTGGTTTTTATTCAATTTCCTAAAAATGTTTGCGCCACGCCAACTTTCATTCTTTTCAAATTAATATTGGAGATGTCCATTTATTTGACATTTTATTAATAACTAAAAGATTGTTGAACTAAATTTATGGACTGTGTTTTTTAATAATATATTAGCAGTAAACTTGTAGATTTCTCAATTGTGCTACATATTACCAGACGACTTAACTTCGTGTGACCATTACGACTTAACTTTGTGTGACCATTACAAAACTATCCATTTTCTGAACTTAAATTATGTTCAGAAAAATTGGAACAAGCTTCTAATTTTTTTTTTTGAAGTTTTAGCTCTATTTATTGAGACACTCAAAATTTACTTCAAAACAATAGAAAACACAACTTTTTAAAAGCTTGCAAGGAGCTCCGAAACTATAATAATATGACAATAGTTTTATAAATTACAAAAAATAAAATTACAGTAGTCCCGTGCAACGCACGGGCTAAAATCTAGTAGAGAAGAAGAAGACAAGAGGATAACTGGATATCGAACCTTCCATAAACTGTAATCAATTTCTTGTAGAAGAAATAAACAAGATCAACACTTGTCTGTCCTACATCAGCCCCTACTTAAATATAGATATAGTTAGGTATAATTCACAAGACGACCTAAAAAAATGAGACAAAGGATTTTTGCTTGGAGCATTCGTTGTTTCAGTTTTCCTGTACATATAATATAAACTTATCTATTCTCAGTTATCTGTTAAACCCTGGAGGACTAAACCTGTGTAGCTGGAGATTAGAACTCGAACGAATCTCATTCAATGCAGAATCTATTTTCTCTGATTTGATCGTCTCCAAGATACTTCCCACAACTTCAACAGCAATCCCTACTTCTACAAGACTTCCTCGCTCTTCTCCACCTTCAAATACTAATTCCCCCAGTTCAGAAAGTGAAACAACTTTTCTCTACAATCAGTATTTGCAAATATATGACCCAGGAACTCTACTGCTCCCGGGGCATCATTCACAACATCCTCCAACACAATTCAGAAGAGTTTCTTGGACTGGTTGAATATGCGGCAGTGCCCTAGCGTGGAGTGGTCCTGCAAGAAAACCGAGCCGGAGGGGATTCCGACGACTGCCCTCCAATGATCAAGTCAGTTGGGATTGAAGAGTTTTTTTTTAGAGAGAGAAATATTTGAAGAGAATAATATATCTTAATGAATCCCCGTAAAAATGAATGAGAGTAGCTTTTATACCTTATCTCCAGAGGGGTAAAATTGTCTTTTAACTTACTAGGGTTTTGAGTTTGTCTTTACCATGTCACCGTACGGCTTTGACATCTGAAGATACTCTGACCGATTTGTTGTAATGCGTCGTTTCCCTTCTGACACGAAGACAACGACCTTTATCTCCCTGTCAAGAACTAAAGATATCAGGTTTCTCATTAGAAGGTTGTTCAGTGAGAACCTTTTTCCACTAGTGGGGGAGAATTCAATACTCAATTTATTCATTCTTTATATTCCGCTCCTCCACAATACCTCCTCTCCTCTGAGTCCTCCAAACAGAGTCGAACATCAGATATGGGCTCCACTGCACTCATGACCAAAGTCCCGAGAGGAGCACTTCCAAGTTATCTCATGAGCTCAGATATTGGAGCTCAATTGTGCTCTTATTTCATATCATCTCTTCTACACTTCTGAGAGCCGCATGACTCTTCTTTACATAGCAGACATGGGGGCCTTCTCGGCAGCTCTTGGGGTTTGAGTGGATCCCTTACTCCTTGACCCACTCTTGCAATGTGAGGTACTTTGATATATCTCCACTCCACTCATATTTGACTGTTCAGATCCCATATTCAGTGACGAGCTCAGGTATCGAGATCTCGCTGCCCAAATCCAAATTTCATAATGAGCTTATGTGTTGAGATCTCACTGCTCAGATCCCATGTTCATGATAATTTCAAGTATATTCCCATGGCACATAAATTACGATTAGTTATGACTTCCTCCTGGTTTACTCCCTAGCATCATTGAATTGTCATAATTAATTTAACTAATTTTTTTTACCATAATTGACTGAAGTTATTCGAACATAAATTCAATTGTTACATTTGTAGGTATAGACGGGGCTGGTAGGAATGGAGTGCTAGGGTATGATTTTTCTCCAATGAATACTTTATTTTAGAGTATAAAATTAAAAGATTTGAACAATACACTTCAATTTGAACAATACACTTCATTTTGAAGGTGTACCGTTCAAAACTATGCCTACTCTATATAGTATTATATACGTTATTTAATAAAATCACAATTTTTTCACCTTTTTTTTTTCATGTAATTTATATTTAAATATCGAATACATTGAAAAGAAATAAAACAATAAATAAAGGAAAATATATACTATATAGAATATATGATTGATAAAGTTTTGCAGGGTCTTTCTAACAAACAACAATCGAATCGTTAATTTAATCTATTAATTTATTTTATATGATTTCCCTTTCCATTACTGTGTTTATGTAATCACGTTTTACTAATAAATTAAATTAATAAATAAAAAATTATTTTTTTAAAGTCAAAATAAATAAAATATACTCCATATAATTATAAAGTGTGGCGTGATTCGTGTCCCTTTAAAAGGCCCATATACTGTATCAAATATGGGCGCGGCTAAAGACACCCGGCTTTCCTATGAGTACACCCATACGATGAGTACACACAAAACGGATGAGGACACCCACCTAGAAATTTTAAAAATACCCTTCTTTCATTAAAATCATAATTCTTTCTTTCTCTTCTCACATTCAGCCCAGGTCACCTATCTCCATTTTTGCCATCTTCGTCGCGGCGCAGCCAGCAGCGCCGCCTACCCCTCCACATCGTCGCGGCGGCCCACGCTACAACCCTTCCCTCTCCCCTTCGCGGCCGCAGCCACTACCCCTTCCCTTCGCGGTCGTTTGCGGCCGCACCTTCTCCCTCCCCACTCACGCCGCGACGCCTGTCTGCCATGCCGTCCGTAGCGACGCCGCCCGCCAAACCTGTTCGCACCGACGCCGCTCGCCGCGCCGCCCCGTTCGCATCGACGCCCCCACCATCAACGTCGCCCGTTCGCATCGACGCCGTCCCCCTCTCCGCCCGTTCGCATCGACGCCCCCACCATCAACGCCGCCAGTTCGTCACCTCCTTCCTCGTCCGCCGTTCCAAGTAAGTTTATATTTCTGAAAATTAGAAAATTTAGGTTTGTCAAAAAATTAGGGTTTTTGGATGTTTTGGGATTATTTTCGAACAATCTATGTTTGTTTTGGAAACAAATTCGAACAATCTATGTTTGTTTTGGAAAAAATTTCGAACATCTTGTTCGATTAGTTTTTTCGAACAAATGTAAGTTGTTTTGAATATTTTTTCGAACATAATAAGTTTGTTGGGTAAAAATTTTCGTACATCTAAACTTTGTTCGGTTAATATTTTCGAACATCTTAAGAATTTTTTTTTTATATTATTTTTGTTGATTTGTTGTGTTTTTTGAGTTTTTTTTGTTGAAGAATGTTGTTTGTTTTGGTGGTGGTGGAGGGGATGGTTCTGCCATGAAATCGAAACGGTGGGTGTACTCATCCGTCTTTTTTTAAAAAATGTGTAGGAGGGGTATAAACGTCATTTCACGTACCCTTTATGACAAAAAAAATTCCAGTGGGTGTACTCATAGGAAAGCCGGGTGCCTTTAGCCGCGCCCATCAATTATATAGAAGCCCATGACTTCAAAAAAATAAATAGAAGCCCATATAATATAATCTGGGCCGACCAGTGGGTCGCATAGTTTGGGCTGTTAACAATTAATAGCCCACAAACTTCCCAGAGAGTTAGGGCTTTATACATACATATAGTGAACCACAAATGCAGAGAAGCTGCCAGAATTGAATCTAGGGTTTCGGCCGTTCGTCTATCAGTCGACTCTCTCGCTCAGCCGCAATGGTACGCTTCTCCTTCTCTCTCGCGTAGATCGCTACTCTTTCTCTAGCGTAGACGTACACAATTTTGTTTGCAGTAACTATTACGCATTTAACTGAATCCACGAAGAACTATGGAAGATTGTGGCTTGAAAATTCTGCTTTTATTTAATATAAATTTATTTTCTACCTTTAATTGTGCTTGGTTTTTTGGATTTTACGTTTTATCATGGTTCGCTTTTTTCATTATCAGTATTTATGGGATTTTTTATTGCTGAATTCTAGCTTTATTCGTCTTAGCCAGAAACATTGAATAATTTTTTTGGTAGATTAAGAAATCATTCTCTCGATTGAGTGTGTTGCAAATATTTTTTTAGTTTAAAATGTGCAGAATTGTTTTATTTTCTAGCAAACCCTTTAGATGATGTCTTTGGATCATTAATGATTGATGACGATTGTTATGTTTTCTTCAACATTTTCTATTTACCTAAATAAAATTGATCTGCTTAAGTTTATCCAAAGTTGATCATTTTGTTGGTTTTGATTAGCGATTTATTTTTCCATCTTCCGAGTAATTAGTGGTGTGTTGTACCATTAATCATGATCGAGTTTCTCATTTTTGCAGGCCAAGAGAACCAAGAAGGTTGGGATTGTCGGGAAATATGGTATGTCCAATTTTTTTCCTTCTGTTCTAAATATTGTCTCAAGTACTGTCATCTGAATCTCTCATTATTTGAGAGTGAAATGTTTTATCTCTCTGATTTTGGAATAAATATCATGCCTTTTGTATGTATTCTTTATTGGATTGTTTCATCATTTGACTAAAATTAAAGAATTTAGTTATTTGACAAATCTTTCATAACATTGCAGGAACCCGATATGGTGCTAGTTTGAGAAAGCAAATCAAGAAGATGGAAGTCAGCCAGCACAGCAAGTATTTCTGCGAGTTCTGCGGCAAGGTATACTTTTGAGAGTTGGTTCCCATACTCTCTAGTTTATTGGGGCGTTAGTCTGTCATATGGTCTGAATGCCTTATTCTTTTGCAGTACGCAGTGAAGAGACAGGCCGTCGGGATCTGGGGATGCAAGGATTGTGGCAAAGTGAAAGCAGGCGGTGCCTACACACTAAAGTATAGCAATTTTTATTATCAACATCATTTTATTATTGTTTTGCACTCGTTTTAGATAATAATGACTCATGGTTTTGTGTTTGTATTGCAGCACTGCCAGTGCCGTGACTGTTAGGAGCACAATCAGAAGGTTGAGGGAGCAGACTGAGAGTTAAATGTAGTGAAGGCCTGCTTATGAATTTGTTATGTTTCAAGATTTTGATTTTCTTTTAAAAGTTACTTTGAACTCCTGTTATCTCATTATAGTTTGTGTACTTTTTGGCAATATTTTGATGGAGTATTTAAAGAATTTGAAGACCAGATATGTTTTTCTCAATGCTGATCTTGCATATGGTATCTAAATTTTTTTTTATTGTCTAATGTATACGTCAGGAAATTGTTCGTTTTTGTGTTAGAATTCTCGCATTTATTTTTCTTAATATTCTTCCCATGATTCTCCTTTAATCATCTGCACCATGTATTAAAAGTTATACCAGAGAATTATAAAAAAAATGTTTGTAGTTTACATTTCTCAAAATGCTGAAATTCAACATGTTTCCCCGTGGGGTTTCATTAGTAACCATTACTATTGAAAATCTAATATATGCTTGAATTTTAATAAATAAGATGTTCCAACTGTAATTAATTGAAAAATGCACATTCAGAACGAGTTGGCCTTTTCTTGTCTTTTTTCTTTCAGTCCAAGTGATTGAAATGGTTTTTTTTTACTCTTGCAGAATTTCATTATCGGTATTAAAACATTTAAATAGTTAGCCGTATTAAAACTGTATACCAGTAAAATATCAGAATAAGAGACGATAAACGCCCTTGAAATGCCATTACAAAAACAAAAAATACTAAAGAAAATCTACTTCAATTCATCTTTTTTCTGCAATTTGTATTACCAATTGTTGGGGAGGAAAAGAACTTTTACATACCTTTTTTTTCATAGTATTACTGAATCAATTTATTTCCACCATTAGAAATCTATACCAATGATTGAAATACAAGATTGCACTATAAAAATATCAATTCTTCTCAGATTAATAAAACATATCCATTCAGCACTAGTCTAGAAAGCATGTAGTTGCCTTAATTTAGCTTCAAGGAAGCGTACATCTAGATACAATCTTCCATATCTAAATAGTGCTTCTCCACACGAATGAGGAGTCAAGAGCTCAGCAGCAGCTTTGATGGAAACTCATTGTCAAGGCCTGTGGATCTTAAATCCAAAAACTCTGGGAACATAGGTCTGTGCTGAATTTTGTGGCTTGAGGTGTCCATAAGTCATCAAGAATAGATGCGGGAAAGTGGTTCCAAAATATGCTCCATCGATATCTTTGGAAGTCATGGAAATCATCTACAAATGAGATCTGCTACATTCAATGCTATAACAAGTTATGTGTGAGTTATGCCATGACAAGAGAAATATGCTTCAATTTGAAAACAAAAGGAGGACCAAAACAGTTTTAGAATGTGTGATTGATTGTTATGCGGTGCCCATCAGTATAGGTTTCCGAGCAGAGATGCAACCAACTGAAGTATGACAAACTGAGAGCATAAAAACATCGTAAAGTAAGGATACTGCCTTGGTATTTGGATCGAGGATAGTAAATATCTTCGCACTTGGGACAGTATATCTTCACAGTACTGGAGCGCGGGATATCTGACTGTCCAACGGGAAGACAAGGTTGTCCATTGCAGTAAACACTAGGACATCTTCCAAAATCATAGTTCTTGTACTTCTCTAACTGTTCCAAAATGCAGATAAACAAGTTAAAAGCAGTAAGGCGGCAAGGCAGTCAACCCCACCCCCAAGAAAAAAGAACACACTAAAAATGATACCATTGCAGCCATTCCCTTGGTCGTCAAAATGTAACGGACATGAATAAGGCCGTAGAGCATTTCTGCCGCTGATTCAACCAATTCATTCTGTTCTTCAGTAAACATATCACCTGCATGCGTCCAACATAAAGACTGTTATAAAAAAAAAATCACCTTGGGGACAAGTTAAGCAAATAAGTCTTTGCAGTAGTGATGAGTAAACCACATGAAAAAACAGAAGCATTCTAATGCTGAAACAATGAAAGCAAAGAGAGCAAGCAGCTGTTAGTTAAGGTTAATAAGAAAGCGTGAGAAACAGTGCTGCTGATTTCTGAAAAAACATAAACTGGTTAAACAGCAGTAACTCCTTGATCATAGCAACTTCATCCCATAGTAAAAAACCACAGAGATGGTAAACAAGTCAAGTGTATGTATATGATTGATCAGCAAACTAATGAGCATATGTTGTCATCATCAATTTAAAAGGGACAGAATGCCATAAAAAGAGAGAGATGAAGATGCCTATCAAAGGTCAAATGTACTATAACATTTTTTAGATGTAATCTACCATACTTCAATTGATTAGTGATCAAATATTAATTTTAACAGATGCAAGGTTCCTTGATCGACACAACAGAAACCGCACTCAAGGTCTCAGCATATTATATGGAGCTTCACCAAATTAGATCAGTCAATAATGAGCTTTGACCCATTAGATTCAAGTCCTAGAAGGATATATCAACTCTCTAGTCTCTACCCACGAAAGAACTCAAGACACTCGCTGCAAGTGCAACACCAATGACCAAAGAAACTTAAGCTCAGGAATATAACAAGACTAACACTCTCGAAAAACTAATAACTCAGATGATGACTTTTAAGTAGGCAAACAACTTACCATGAGAAGATTCAACATCAAGAATTAGGTCCAGTGCATAGTCGTAATATGGAACTTGACTGCTCAGCCCACAGAGATTAAAATCATCTTGGATATACTCATCATCAACTTCACAAAAGAACTCATTTCCACGCAAGTTGCAAAACCATGAAATCCAAGAGGTATCATCCCCATCAGAACCACTGACATCAGACTCTTCACTGTCTGTTTCAGATTCATCTGCAAAATCCATTACCTAAGCAGTATTAATATTTTGTGTTATATGCGTATATGGTGTGCAAGAGAAAAATAAGAATAGATAAGTGCATGCGTGACGATTCATCAATGCTCATACAAAAAGTGTACAAAGTTAGTGTCACATGTATATAAACGAATAACTGTTTAAGCATAGTAACTACACGCTCTAGGAACATGTGCTGCAAAAAGTAATTTAAAGTTTGAGATCTAAATCAGCTTTTCTTACAAAATGTAATTTTCTTTATCACCATTTTAAGAATAGACCTTATTACCATGCTCATTTCCTCTATAATAATCACTTCTACCATGGAACATGAACAAACATTTAAGGCTATTGACAAATAGATGTTAGATGTTTGTAGACAGCAGGGTTTCTACATTATACCCTTGATTGCTCGTGTAAGAATAACTAATTCACGGGAACCATTGGGGACGTGATGAAATATATCTATTTTTTTTCAAAAAGAAACTCTCATCGGGATCCAAACAGCTACATGAACTAAATGGTTGTGAAAACCAAGCTTACTTACGCGCAACAGCGGAAGTGAGTCTTCATATGACAACGCTCACAGATTATGGATCCAAATCGTGATCTATGAATCTGTTCGTAACCAAGATGAAGCTTGGGTGAACTAAGAGGTGGCTGATGTATTAAAAATCATCAACGAAGTACAGGGTGATATGACATAATGTCTTTAATCAATTAATATATCTATATGGTTCAACATTTTGGAAAGACACAAAATTAGCGAAGATAACAACAAACTACCATTTAAAACTTGGCATACTTAAATGAGCCCTATATGAACAATACCATATATGTTCCTCAGTGTTTCCAACTATCCTATGGATTTATTAAGTCTAGCACCCAAACCCGAAAAAGGCCTGCCCATGTTGTGCCTGAGCTTAGGCACATTCCTTTTTGGAACCTTCAACAACCATGTGGAGATTTCCACATGCCTTACATGTGATTGCATATAAATGGAAGACTAAATTTAAATACAACAAATGACTCAAGATTACAAACAGAGGAAATCTTCAAGCTTTTAACTCAAGATTACAAACAGAGGCAATCTTCAAGCTTTTAACTCAAGATTACAAACAGAGGCAATCTTTAAGCTTTTCACTCAAGATTACAAACAAAGGCAATCTTCAAGCTTTTAACTCAAGATTACAAAGGCAATCTTCAAGATTTTAACTTAAGATTACAAACAAAGGCAATCCTCGAGCTATAAAATTTATCTAGTAACAGATAAATAACAGTTCTGTAATATAACAAGAAATGCTGTTTCTGACTGACAAATGAGTCCATAAGATTCTCCAAAACGACCAAAAAGAAAAAGGAGGGGACAAAGAGAATATACATGACGAATTTAAGAATTATCACCAGAAACCACTATAATCATAAATACATTGGCAGAGTTCAGCACATTGAGCAGCTAATACAGATCTAGAGTCGCTGGAATCTGTGAAATTTGATACTGTTTACTTAAATTATCGACAGTTCCACCCAAGTCTCAAACTGAAGATGCTTTAAAATGAAAGAAAATGAATTCTGTCACTAAACAAAATTACAACGCATTGCATTTTGTTCAACAGACATCACAAAATTCCTATAGAAGTGACAAAAATCGACACAAACCCACGGGCCTAACGTGAACAATCCAATTAAAGGGGGGTGGGGGACTAGACAAAGAAAACATACCATCCGAGCACTTGTTCTTAACGAGTGCGGATGCAGTGCGACTTCTGGGGTCAAATTGCTTACCGGCGGCGGTGGAGGTGGAGGGTAGGGTGATGGCGGAACCCTTGTTTCTAGATGTGGAAGGGGAAGACTTCTCCAAGGGTTTGTCCAAAGCATCGTTGATTCGCTTCCGATCCAGCATCTCTCCCGCCTTCGACGAGCCTCCTCCGCCTCGATCTCTGTACATGTTAGAAAACAGGAAAAAACAACACAAAAAGGCTACAACAAACGCAGTTGTATGTATATTTGAGGATTTTTCGAAATTCCAACAGGCCGATCGAAGAAATTGGGAAAACGGTCAGATTTGTACAGTGATAAGGCGAGACGGATAGAACTAGGGTTTCCTCGTATTGTAGAGAGAGAAGAGGGGGGGAGTGGGGAAGCCGAGGGGCTCAGCTGAGGTGGTGGTGTTTCTTTTTCATAATTTTGATTTCTTCCCCCATTTCTTTTGTTTTTATAAAAAAAATCTTCATTTTATTTACTAATGATTTAATTTCTCCTCGTTTCCCTTAAAAAATATTTTGAAATCGCACTACCACCGGTTTTTGCATTTTAAGAAATCACTTTAATATATGATTAATTTCTTATTTTGCACAAATAAATATCTTAGGGAGCTTTGAGTAGCATAATTTTGCATTCAATAGTGTACTAAAAAAAATGATCAAGAGTTTCAAGTTAGGTGGTGGAAGCATAATTTTGGACTTAAAAAATGGATTGATTGAAAATTTTGTATTACATTTTTGTATGGTTAGTTTAAAATACTTTGTAATATAGATTAAATTGAATGGGTATATATTAGTTATTCAAGTATATAACTTTTTTTTAAAGCATATTTAAATATAGAACTTAGTATTAGGTAATTAGTTGAGGGATAGCTCAACTAGTTAGTTGCGCAACCAGCGCTAATCGTATCAATCAAGACTTATACGCGTACACACAAGATGAAGATTAGTTTGCTGGACAAAGACCTGAAGACCATAAAGACCTAGAAGATTATAAGGCATGCAGGACACAGAAGATCGAAAGAGAAGAATGAAATTGAGTATCAAGCAACTTTAAATTTGAGTTCAAGATGACTGAGACTCATCTGATAAGTCAAGTGTCATCTTAGTTGTTTTGATAATAACAATTGAGCTCACGACAACTTATGGTTGTTAAATTTGAAAAGATAAGTGTTCATCCAAAGTTAAATTGGATACTCATTTCAAGTGTCAAGGGAGTCAAATAATCAATGCTAGTTGAAGACAAAAAAACACTAAATTGATCGGAGCAACAGTGTAAATGTGCATGCCTACATGGGATTATTATAAGGTTATCTAATCTGGTATAATGCCTACATGAGATTATTATAAGGTTATCTAATCTCGTATAATCAAATTCGAGGTATGTCTCCCAAGAAAGATTTGCACTACACTTGATAAAATTTTGAATTAGATCTTCAACAACTCATTTTTAAGAACCTATTATAAAATACAAGGCCAAATCTTTTGAGTAAAGTTACAAAAACACTATAAGAGAACCCAAATTGCACGCATTTGCTCATAACTTTTCTTAGTATTTTCAAAAACACATTTAAAGCCAAATCCTTAAGGGTGTGTTTGTTTAGGGATTGGCCCATCCGGATTTGGATGGGCCATCCCCCATCCCATCCCTCTCCATCCCTCTCCATCCAAATATCCATCCAAATACACATCCACCCCTATAATACACCTATATACCTATTTTTATACCATTACATCATCATATTTTTATATTAATTACTCATTCTCTCTCCTACTTTTTCTTCCATACATTTATTCTCTTTCCTACTTTTCTTCCACACATTTATTCTCTCTCCTACTTTTCTTCCACACATTTATTCTCTTTCCTACTTTTCTTCCTTACACTAATTACTCTACTAACTAACAATAATAAAATAATACAACATCACTATTGATTTGACATAAAGTTCTCCATCCACATCTATTTTTCAATCTCTATCCAAACACAATTTTTATTCAATTACTATTCATGGATTACCCCCATCCACATTTTTTAAATCTCCATCCCCATCCCATCCACCACAATCCCTAAACAAACAACCCCTAAATGTCCAACCATGTATTCTAGGCTTACAAATTCAATTCCTAAAACTTACAAGAAATATCTCAAGTCCAGTATACTTTATAAACATACCTACCCCTTAACAGATTGAGAGTTAGTTATAAGTCTGTTTAGTACAACCGCTATAAGAGGAATAAAACTCATGTAGATTTTAAGAGACGAAATTCACGAAGGGTGGTAACTGTTATTATCACAACCGAGTCTATGAAAGTGGACGTAGAAGTCAAGTTTTTTAACTACTATAAATCTTTATGTTATTTACTGTTTGATAATTGTTATTCATTCATCTGTTTTATCAAACTACATAACACACCAAATCAACTGAGCATTAGATGGAGTTGATATTGCTTTAACTGCATAAAATTAATCGAGAGTTTTTATAAGTTTAAAGTACGAGTTTTCATAAGACCAATATAATTTTGGGCCTACACGTTTTTGCACTACACTTATCTTTATAGTTGTCCAATTTTTACCAGATTCCGACCAATTAGCATGTTAGTTATCAGTTTTAGCTGAGACACTTTGCATTTAACAACTATTACTTGTCAACTAACTTAACTTCAATAAGTAAGCAACCTAGATATTCTTAAAAAGTTTTCGATAAAAAATTTATTAATCCCTCACCTCTAAATATTTTACCCTCTTGCTAACTCGTTTTGGAACCTACACATGGTATTAGAGATGTGGTTCACGAGCCCGTTGACTTTGATTATACTCGATTTTGAGGAAACACTCTTGTGATCTTTTGAACATGTCTTTTTGAAAACTCATCTTATATGTTTTCATAAAATCATGAGAACTAACAATCGTGGTCTTCATAAGTTCCGTGTGAAAGATTATAATTTTTGAAAAATCAAGATGAAAGCTAATCTACGACTTAATGTGTTGAGTATCATCAAGAAATGTTCGATTATCATCACGTGTCTGAATACAGTTGTCAACTATAATCTGAATCTACCGATTGGTGCTCCCATTCTCAAGCTCGAATCAGAGTTGACATTCAACGAGATCTAGCAAAACAATTTAGATCGCATCGTTAAAGATCTCATTTTATAAACATAGAAGGACACTCATCTAAGAAAATTTATCAATCGCAAAGCTGCAAAAACGGTGTGAGTTTGTGAGATACCTTTGTACTCATATGTGAAAGTACATATCAAATTAACGAAAACAAGTTGACATTTTTCGTCCAAACTTTTAAGACCCTCAAGATGCAATCCGAAGAAACATTAAACCAACTCGATGCTCGTTTCACCAATATCATCAACGAGGTAGAATCCCTAGGTAAAATAGTATACCAAAAAATAAATCAACCTGACGGTTCTCAAGTCATTGTCATAAAATAAAGAACACTAAGAATCTCTCAACCTTACCTGTCCAAGTGTTATTTCAACACCATAAGTCTCATGAATTTGATTTGAATAAAGAGGAACAAGAAGAACAAAAATCTCCTTCAACAACTTTCAAAGTATTAATAGGCATTCAAATATTTCAAGGGGTCCAAACGAGCACACAAGACTAGAGAAGAAGATGGACCAAATATATTTGGTCTTAGCATGAAATAACAGATGATACTGATGATTAAGAGAGTTGACAAATTATCTTCACATCTTGGGAAGTATAACAAGTTCTACAAATAACATAGACATAAGGTAAACCCAAGTTAATCATCCATATCTTCTGATTAAACTAAAAGAAAACTTAAAAAAGGAAGGAGAGAAGATTTAAACACAAATCATCGTTTAGAAGAACAACAAATCATGTTGATTCGCAAGGCGTTGGTAGAGACTTTTCTGTCTCTAGATGAGATGATGCTGCCACATGTTTTAACTGTTGCAAATCCAGTCGCTCCAACCACATTTGTCATTTGACTCGGTTCGAGGGAACATGAAGAAAGATGCATTAAAAGATATTATCGATACACCGAAGGAAAAGCCTCGGTGGTCGACTCATCCATCCTGATAGAGATGAACTACCCTCATCAGGTTACTCATTTGATTGAGGTCGATATCTAGTAGAAATATCAAGACATTTTAAATTTGTAAAAATATCGATAAATGTATCAAATTTTAAAATTATGAAAGTTCAATAACAAACTTTTAATACCTTAATTTAATAAAAAAAAAATTGAACAAATTTTACATCATTAACAAATTTACATAAAATATAATGTTATCTCATACTTCATCCATTCAAATTCATTATGCTCATTTATCCAACACACGTTTTAATGAATATTAATTAGTTGAGCAACACTTATAGGAAATATTTTATACATGAAATATGTCTGGTTAGGGTTAATGAATTATAGGCCTGTTTAAATCCAGGTTTTTTTTACCCAGCCCGCTAGCCCGAGTTGTTACCTTTTTTTTGTTTTTTAATATATAACCTTATAACAAATTTTGAGTCATTTGGTCCATAGTCATACTATAAACAGTTAGTAACTCATTACCATCCATTAATCAATATTAATATATTTTTTATTAGATTATGATATTTGTTTAGCTTTATTTGGCCATATTAAGGATCAATGAGTTCTAGAATTGTGTTAAAAAATACTTTTATTTTCTCATTTACCAATCATTAACTAATTATATATTTTTCTATTTTATTTGTTTGTTGGACGTGCCAATTGGAACCTTTAATTTTAAATGAAAAAAAATATATTGTACTCCATTAGTGGCCCGTTTAGCCCGCGGCCCGCTAGGGTTAGGGTTAGGTCCTAACAATTGTAGGACCGTTAAGTATGATTCGATTAAGGCCCTAGACCGTTTAGCCCGTAGGGCTAGGGCCAGCCCGATAGACATCTCTAGTCGCAAGTAGATTGTTTACTACATGACCAATATATTGTTACTACAAAATCAAAGTACTATCACTACAAGACAAAAAATGTACTACTACATGTCTAAAAAAAATCTACTTGCGATAGTACTTTGTTTTTTGTATACAATGAAGATATGTTGAAGTATTGTGAGATCCTTTTATGAATAAATTTGATTGTGTATAAATAAATTTGACACCGGTGACCTTGTTGGCAACTTTCACGACGACGGCTACTGCCCTAGGGTTCCCTCCTAATGGGCTAGGATTTTCTCCAAGTGGGCCTGGTATTGGGTTAGGGCTTCACAGCCCAGATGTGCACCCACCAACCACCCTGATGCACACTCACCATTTTCTTCAGTACACTCCAAAGATTGCCCTTTAAACTAAATCAACGCCGATCATCCCCAGCCACCTCACGTCGAGCGCAGAGAGCAACTCGGCACACAATTGGCCAGGAGTAACGCTCCCAAGCACGTTTTCGACACACCCGGTCACCCGCTTAGGGATCGTAACACCAGGAACCTTAGTTCCTCTCGCGTTTCCCATCAGAACAGTTATCTCATGACGCCTACGCGTTTAGTTCCTCTCACGTTCCCCGTCGGAACGGTTACCTCATGACGCCTACTCGTCATCTCTGTCTCTTCCACCGTCGTGGTCATGTCCCGACTTTATTTTCATTTCTTTTTTGTTGACATGTTTCGTGCGTGCGTACTCTCGTTTGAGCATGTGTGCTTATTTGAGGGGTGTACCTTTTCCTTGTTCCAGGTTTTTCCGGACAAGATTTTAACAGCGCTCCGGCCTCTGATCCGTCTTGTGAACTTATGATTTTATGTTTTTTTTTTTCTTTTTTCCTTTTAATGCAAAAACCTTTTATTGTCAATTACACAGTTTGAGTAAAAAATTGATGGTTGATAAAATACTATTATTTTAAAAAAAGAATGAAAATAATAAAATTTAACAAAAAAAGAAAGTATGAATAATGAAATATGAAATTGAACCGAGGGAGTAGTATATTTCAAAAAAATTTATCGACATTTTCTTAATTTATTAGATATTTTTATCTCAATACTATACCGAATCACCAATACTAGGCTCAATATCATTATTGCATACCCATATTATCGTTCTTTTTTTTTTTTACAAATATCGTAAAAATATAATTATTTCTAAAATCGATATCGTGACCATGAAAATTTGATATATTGAGAATATATTGAATTTAGTCTTTGGAGCTAACCACAAAATTACCCTAAAATTAAACTTAATTGCCCAAAAAAACAGAAATGAGGGGTTGTTTGTAAGAAAATTGCAAACATCAAGGGGTTGTTTATAATTAAGTATACCTCAAGTACTTCTATACACCAAAAAAAAAAAGTGAAAAGAAATATATATGAATTACTTCTAGACATGTACAAATATACCTGTCATCTACAAAAAAATACAACAGTTAAAAACCTGCAAATTCATCATTATAAACTAATTATCCATCCAACTTTCAAGTGTCAGAAATTCAGCATATCAACAGCAATAGTTAAAATATGAAAAATTAGAAACTGCTTCATTATATTACTTAATAGAATTTAGAAAAAATGTTGAACACTATAGTGATTGGATTGTAACTACTAGTATACTTTTTGCATTATATAGAAACATAACACGAAAGACGTCCACCTACGAGAGCAACACAACAACAATAAAGTGACAAAATCTCATGATGAGAATAGGCTCCGGCCGCGGTTGCGTTCAAGTCGTGCTTCCCTCTGTCACAACCAAGAAAAATGAATAACTGATATTTGATCACAATCGTTTCGGAAATGCAATAAAGATGAAAGCATTTTGTCTTTTAATGAATTCTGTACCTCCTTTTTTTTGCATTCCTTGTAAATGTCAAAATGTTCTTGGCATTTACTCTTGTCACTGTTAAATACTTCTAAGCCTGCAAGTTAGTTTGAAATCCATGAAACTAATTTACGATGATCAACAAATATAAAGTCTAATAAACTCAGGATATATTCAGAAACAATGACAATTGTAGGGTAACACAGAAACAATAAGCCTCAATCTTCTCTGCTATCTCATAGCATAACATAAAAATTGCATGTGGACTTATTAACACTGTAAAACTATATGCCATTTTCTTATTCCACTCTTGTGAGGAGTGGGTGGGGGGTCAAACCCCTAACATCACCTTTAGAATGGGTGAGTAATAAAACTGAGCTACAAGGTTAGTGGTTATTACAAATAAAACTACGACCCTTTGGTAATTTTAATACTCCAATAATGTTGCAATTATGGCTGGAGGCTCAAAGCATTTTCACACATTTCAAGTTCTTCGCCTCTTCTCTTAGAGCCACATTTCCACATAGCCATCCATTTTCACACCCACTTAGTTGATTTTAGAGCTAAATCTTGAATCTTTTTAGAGATTCTTGTCTAGAAAACAAACCCAAGCTAGAAAAGCAGCAGATAAAGCCTTCCCATAATATGGACAGGGGATCATAGTTATTCAAATATCTAGACATATGGAGCTTCAAGACAGTTGCACTCCCACGAACAACCTCAACTTCCAAACCCTATTACCACTTATTAGACTACGTCGCTTGAAGGACATCACTGAGGTCCATGTCTAGGAGGATGACAATTAGTGAACCCAAGTTTGTGAGAAATGTATTGAAACTGGGGTTATTCTCTATCCCACATCAAAAAGGAAAAAGAATTAAGAAAAAATTAACCAAGTGAAGTGAATTATAAATTAGGAAAAAATAAATTAAAGCAACACCAGTTTATAGATTACGAGGATATGAAATGGCGATACGACTGTCAGACCCAGTTTTCATATCCAGAAGCTCGCATCTTCAAAAAATTGAAAAGTCGAATTACAATTGCATTTCATGTGCAATGAATTTGACAATAACTAGCATGTAAGATCAAAATTTCCCCACCATTCTACACTGATCAAAAGACGCTAATGCTCAATTGAGCTCAAAGTCAACTCAATCTGTAAAATATTATCATGTAGATATTAAGTCTGATCATAAAAGGCTCATTTTTCCTAACAATTGCTTAAATACAACGAATTGTTAGCCAGAGAGTTGCAGTATATATCACTAAAGTAAAATACACGAATCCATCTTCTATACTACTAGGTACAAAAATAGTATTCGGTCACTTTGCACATGTACAACAACGTAATCAAACCCTGTAAATAACCAGCCAGAAATTGCAAGAAGCATCTAATGAACTCTAAACTCTAACAAAATTAAAACTCATCAACATCATGGATCTTCATTTATTGAATCCTAGGTAATAAATCACAGGATTTTCATTATGAATCTCCACTTCACAGAGAAAGTGCAGATTTTTCACAATTTTTAGGAAAAGTATAATGAAATTAACTGACAAACATAAATTAGAAAACGTAACAGCATATAAATGAAATATTACATTTAAGGGAGGCGGAGTAAGCAGGGTAACATTCAGAATCAGAGATTCGAGCAGCACTTGGATATGGCGGTGATTGCGCTTTCGACGACGCCATTTTTGCTCCTCTCTGTTTATGTTTCTCCAGTTTTCCTATTTCTACTTGCAAGTAGTATATGGGCTTTATTGGGCTATCTTGGGACATTTAGTAAGTTGAGCCCAATAATTTGATGGGCTTTCTCTTCAGTAGAAATCAATATATGTTAGAAAATGGGTTTGACTATACGCACGTCCATCTCGGAGGGATGTACTCCACTGAAGGGATGTACTCCACTGATTGATACACCCCTAAAATTGATCTAAGATAGATGCACCCCTCAATTGTCTTAAATGCCCTTGTCTCCATTAAATTCCTATTACTACTCACACCCCCTCTCAAACCCTAATTCTCCACTTATCTTCATCTTCTTCTTTTCTCTCCCCCCAAACCACTCCTCCAACTGCCCTGTCGCCGCCGCCGGCCCCACCCTCGCAGCCCCCGCCTCCGCCGTCGCCCCCTCCCTTCCCCATTTTTTTCCCCACCCTCTACCATAGCCCCTCCTCTCCTTTTTCTTTTCTTCCCATTTTTTCTGCAATTTTCCCGTCGTCACCCCTCGCCTCCATCAACCCACCCGCCGCCGCGGCCCCCGCCCCCCACCGATCGCGGCCCCCTCTTTCCTTTTTCTATTTTTTTCGCCCCCCTCTTCCTATTTTTTTTCTGTTTTTGTTCGCCCACCGCTGGCTGCCCCCTCCCCGTCGGATTTATCTCTTCCCCGTCTACTGCCCAGGTTTTTTTTTTTTTTTTTTATTTCGACACTGTAATGTCGATCATATACAATCTCGTCGACAAAATGTTGTCGACGAGAGTGTATATGGTCGACATTACAGTGTCGTTCGACCTTTGAGTGTCGACCATATATCATTTCGTCGACAAATTGTTGTCGACGGGAGGATATATGGTCGGCACTGGTTTGACGAATTTTTTTTTTTAAAAATGTTAGTTTTTTAAAGTGTTTTTTAGGTCGAAAAAAAGAGCTTTGATAACTAAATGTTCCAACTTGCTTGTTAATGAGTTTGATAATGGTGTTTTAGGGATGAATATGGTTGATTGGTTGAAATTTTTTGAATTTTTTTGATTCCTTCCCACCGGAAAAAATGGTGACGGCGGCCGGAAGTTTAGTTTAGGGATAAGGTGAAAGAAATGATAGTAGGGGGTGCGTTCAGTAGGAGGGGTGCATCTAGTATACTGTATTTTAATGAGGGGTATTTTTTATTTTTTACCCTATTATTTTATTATTAAATTAAAAGGGGGAGTGCATCCCTCCGAAATGGAGGTGCATATAGTTAAACCCTTAGAAAATAGCACTTTCACACTTTATTTTTTGAAACATCCATAATAACTTTCATACCTTTAAAATAAAAACCTTTTATAAACTACACCCTTACAATATCCTCAATTTAACACAAACGTCAATTCTCTCAAAATCTCCACAATAATTTTCATACCTTTTTTATGCGGACAAAATATGTCCTCTTCGGGGATAACGACACGTGGATAAAAGATGAATTAAGTCCGTCTTGTTAGGAGTGATAATTCGGTGAAAGGGATTAATACACCCCTAGGCCCAAAGAGGGAAATGAGTACAATTGGGCCTCTGGCCCATATTGTCGGCCCATGCCCTTGGCCCAAGCATTTGAAGGTTGGATATATCCAGCCCACGAAGGGGACCCAAAGGACCTAGTCTTAATTACCGAAGCCCAAAAAGGAAGTAGTCAGGATGAATGGAAGAAGTCCACAAGAAGACCGGGTCTTAAGGGCAGTTGAGAAGTAAGGGGGAGAGGGGGTCTCCCTCTCTCCCACGAAATGAGGAAAGGTATAAAAGTAGGTTTGTTCACTTTTGTTGACTACATTTTTACATTACAAACACAATATACACGATTTTACTGAAAAACACACTAAAAATACCAAAAACTCCACGATACTTGCGAGAATTTCCCTTGAATCACAGGGAAATTCCTCTTTGATTCTCCCGAGAAAGATTCTGACTTGAGCGTCGGAGATTCCACGCCTGAATCCCCTCCGGCGTATTTTTGCAGGTCTATAAGGAGCTTGAATGAGGATTATTCGTGGATAAGCTTGCAAGGAAGGTGACGATCTAAGCCCACAACCGCTGTAATCCGGATAGGGAGATTTGCTATCCTTAATCGTTATTTTCTGACGCAACAACTGGCACCGTCTGTGGGAATGTTTCGAGCTAAGAAGTGAGAAAGTTCCATACGAAATGGGCGGAGAACAGGATCTGATGAAGCAGACTAAGGAGAGAGGAGATATCACTCCCCCTCATTTTCCTCCGCCTCCCCCGGGTTTTCCCTCAAACAGGAACCTAGGGAAACAACCCTCAACCACAGTACTGGAGGATAACCCTCCTGCACCTGAGGGAAATACAACCGGTATCTCTGGAGCCTCCGGAAGTGGGATTCACAAGGATCCACCTCCTTCCAATACCCAGCCGGAGCTCCTCACCGCTTCTCAGGATCAGCTAAATGCCATGATCGCCCAGGCTGTAGAGAGAATGATTGCCTCTCGAGGAGTCCATGCTTCTGCTGCTGCGCCACCAGGGAACGAAAATATGAAATAGAAAAATCTAGAGCACATGATTGACTCCTCTCTGGCCCCTTCCAGGAACGAGGGGGTCCCTGGAGATCAGGAAGAGAAAGTACCCTCTCAAGCGGAGATAAGTGTTCCCAACAGAACCCCCAGGAGGAACACGGAAGTAATCCCTGAAGGACCTTGGATATGGAGATCGGAGAAAGTACGGATAACACTTATCAAGGAGTAGTCAGCGATCAGATACAAGCCCTTCGAAAGGAGATGAAGGACATGCGGAAACAAATGGCTGACAGTGTAAGTAAATCTCCTTATATTACTGGTTACCAGTTTACCTCAAATATCTTGCAAGATGAACTACCTTCTAATTTCAAATCTTTGAATTTTGAATACGATGGTACGACGGATCCCTACGAACACTTGTTGAGGTTCGAAAATGCCGCCCTGTTGCACCGCTATGGAGAGGGTGTCAAGTGAAGGGTCTTCTTAACCACTCTATCCAAAGCAGCACAACAGTGGTTCACACAATTGGGACCTGACACCATTCACTCTTGGTCAGAGTTTAGTGAACTGTTCTTGCATTAATTCGCTAGTGCTAGGAGACATCCTAGGGCTACCCTTACCCTGTTCAACATGAGACAGGGAGATAATGAAAGCCTTCAAGATTTTCTGAAAAGATTCAATCAAGCAGCCCTGAAAGTGCCTACTGCCTCTTCTGAAGTAAAGATCAATGCACTTACCAACGGATTGAAGGACGGAGACCTTTTCACCTCCCTGGCTAAGAAACCAGTACAGACCTTTGATGAGTTAATGTTATTAAAGAGAGCTGAGAAATACCTCACCCTGGAGGAAGTATGAAAGGCCAAACGCTCCGAAAATAAACCAATGGGAAGAAATGGAGAACGAAGAAGAGAAATCATACCTAGGAGGCCCAGTCCTGAAAGATACAGAAGTTCATGAAGCACTAGAAGCATGAAGGAAGAGGAAGCAACACGCTCGGGTCCCAGGGGAAGGTTCGAGAAATATATCCCTCTGAGAATAGAGACAGCAGAAGTCCTAGAGGTAGCAGAGGATCACCTTAATATGAAGTTCCCCTATTCCAGAAATAGAGGTCCTCAAAACCCTAAATCTGATAAGTTATGCCGGTTCCACAATGATTACGGCTATGATACAAATCAGTGCTGGCACTTGAAGGATGAGATAGAACGAATGATCCAAGCAGGTCATCTTAAAGAGTTCACATTCAGGGATAGATAGAGCCCTCGGGGGCAAAAGAGGAAGGACCCGGAGGGGAAACCAGATGAGAACAGGAGATAACAGAGGAAGGATACAGAAGATCAACCCCCTCCTCCCCAGAAGAGGGGGATAATCCACATGATTATGGGAGGCCCCACCGATGGAGATTCCTTCAGACAGAGGAAACAGAGTGTTAGATCGTTGAAGATTGAGAGGAATATGGAGAACAGAGAGATAGGGAAGATGGCAGTGGTCCCTAACATTCATTTCGGACCGGAAGACGCGGGAGAACCGAGGGAAACTCATAATGATGCCCTAGTCATTACCACGGACATCGCAGGGTATGACGTGGCGAGAATTTTTGTCGATACGGGAAGCTCCGCGGACATCATGTTCTTGGAGTGCTTCAAAAAGATGGAGTTGAACATAAAGCTCAGACCAGTAGAAACTGCTCTTTATGGATTCTCAGGGGGTGCAATAAAACCCCTCGGTTCGGCATTATTGCAAGTGGGGCTAGGGACCGCTCCCAACCGACGTGTACCAGTGATATAATTTTTTATAGTAGACGTCCCCTCCTCATACAACGTGGTGATGGGAAGACCAAGCTTGAACATCTTTCAGGCAGTAATTTCCACCTTCCACATGAAGATGAAATTTCCCGCCTCGGGGGGAGTGGGAGTGATATGTGGAGATCAATATCAAGCAAGGAAGTGCTATGTAGAATCAGTGAAAATAGCGGACAAGGCTATGTTCCGAGGATTGGAAAGGTTTAAGGGTGAAGACCCTGAGTTGAAAAAACAAAGAGTAGATGAATTGGCGAGGGAACAACCCAAAATCAAAGCAGATGAGGAATTGATGAATATTGAGCTCTACGCAGGAAAAAAAGGATTCGTAACCAGAATTGGTACCCATATGGACCCAGAACTTAAAGAGAGAATGATAGCCACTCTTCGAAAGAATGCGGACATATTTACTTTCGCCCCAGCGGATATGACGGATATCCCTCCAGAGATAGCAGTACACCACCTCAATGTAGATCCCAGGGCGAAACCAATAAAGCAAAAACTGAGAAATTTTGGTAAAGAAAAGAATCCTATTGTGAAAGAAGAGGTTGATAAATTGTTGAGTGCAGGACATGTAAAGAAGGTGCAGTTCCCTGAATGGCTCTCAAACATAGTGTTGGTGTCTAAGGGAGCCGGCAAATGGAGAATGTGCATTGACTTCAGAGATTTGAACAAAGCATGCCCCAAAGACCATTACCCCCTGCCCAAAATTGATCAATTGGTAGACGCGACATCAGGATTCGAGTTGCTTAGCATGATGGACGCGTATCAGGGATACCATCAGATTCAGTTGAATCCCCCTGATATCCCGAAGGTATGTTTTATTGCAACATGTGGTACCTTTGGTTATATACGTATGCCCTTCGGACTAATAAATGCAGGAGCCACCTACCAGAGAATGGTAGACTCAGTATTTCGAGAATAGATTGGTGGGAACATGGAAATCTATGTGGATGACATGTTGGCTAAGAGCACTAAGGCAGAGGAACACATAAAAGATATGGAGGAGATATTCCAGGTAGTCAGGAGTAATGGCATCAAGCTGAATCCAGCTAAATGCTCCTTTGGAGTAAGGTCAGGAAAATTCTTAGGATACATGGTGACTAAGAGGGGAATAGAGGTCAACCCTGCAAAAGTGAAGGCCGTACTCGACATGCAGCCCCCTCGAAACTTGAAAGAACTACAGACCCTGAATGGGAGGATAGCAGCCTTGAGCAGATTCATAGCCAGATCGGCGGAGAAAAGTCATCATTTCTTCAGGACACTGAGGAAGGGGTCGATATTTGAATGGGATGAGCAGTGCCAAAGAGCCTTCGAAGAACTTAAGCGTCATCTGGAACAACTCCCAAAATTGACAAAACCCTCTCAGGGAGATATCTTATTCCTATATCTCTCAGTAGGGGAACATTCCTTAAGTACAACCTTGATGAAGGAAGAGGGCTCCACACAACAGCCCATATACTATGTGAGTAAGGTAATTCAAGGAGCAGAGATCAAATACTCAGAGGTAGAAAATGCAGCCCTGGCAGTGGTAGTGACGGCTAGGCGGTTACGCCCTTATTTCTTGTCATATAAAATCATTGTGCGGACTAAATACCCTTTGAAGCAGGTGCTAGAAAGAGCAGGCTTGTCAGGAAGGATGGTCAAGTGGGCCATTGAATTGCAAGAATATGACGTGGATTATGAACCCAGGAGGGCTATTAAAGCCCAAGCCCTAACGGATTTTATTCAAGAATCCACTAGAATAGAGGAGATGGAAGGCTGGAAAGTGTATGTCGATGGCTCCGCATGAGCACTTGGATGTGGTGCAGGGATAGTATTGATGGACCCTGAAGGTCAGGAGATACAAGTGGCGGTTAAATTCCGATTCCCAACCTCTAATAACAGAGCAGAATATGAGGCCTTGATTAGAGGGGCTAACATGGCTGCGGAGCTGGGAGCACAAAAAATTACCCTATATTCAGATTCGTAGTTAGTGGTGCAACAAGTAGCGGGGGAATACCTCGCCAAAGATGAGAAGATGATTGCATACTTGGAGCAAGTGAGGAATTTGAGGAATAAATTCCATGCCTTCAAAGTAATACATATATCGAGAGAGGAAAACACGAAGGCAGATGGGTTGTCCAAATTGGCCAGCTCTACCGAATTCGAGGGTCAAGGAAAGATAACCCTGGTAGTGGCGGATCGACTGTCGACCGAAGCCTTAGTCGGAGAGATGACGGAAAGCGATGATTGGAGGAAGGAGATATGAAAAGAATTGAGAAATGATCCCACGACTCCAACATCCAGAGAAAACAAAGCTTTGAGGTTGAAATACTGTATCATTGGAGATCAATTGTATAAAATATCCTTTACTCAACCATACTTGAAATGTCTCTCAAAGCAGGAAGCAGAATTTGTGATCAAAGATATTCATGGAGGTTGTGCGGCCAGTCATGAGGGTTATAAAACCATTGTGAAGAAGGTGTTCAGAGCAGGTTTTTATTGGCCCAGCGTGATGAGGGATGCTCGAGAGTTCGTAAAAAAGTGTGAGAAATGTCAGAAGAACGGACCATTGATATATGTACCAGCGGAAGAGATGGGGGCCATGTATTCGCCCTGCCCATTTGCGAAATGGGGAATAGACTTGGTAGGGCCCTTCCCTATGGCACCTGGAGGGAGGAAGTTCTTAATTGTGGCAGTTAGGGCTGTCAAATGGGCCGGGCCAGCCCGGTACCGACCCACCGGGCTGTCGGGCTATCGGGCCAAAATGGACCGCTCTATTTTTTAATTAAAAAAAAAAGGAACAAATATTTAATTTATTAAATTTATACAAATCAGTACAGTTAATACTCTTCAGGCCCTACTAAATACTATTTTTTAGGCCCAATTTTATGTAAGACCTAAATAAAATACCTCTTCTTCACGCCTCTTCACACTCTGCAATCTGCAACATCATTCCATTTCTTCACGCCTCTTCACACGGTATTCTACAATCTGCAACATCAATCCATTTCACTGTAATAGGCGAGCGGCAGAGGATATGGAGGTGGGCGGCGGACGTACAGTGCAGACGAGCATGGGTAGTTCGTGACGCCGTGGAGGTGCGCCGCCGCCGTAGGCTTTTCTACGAATATTGTTGGAGGCAATTGTTTTCTTCTATTTTCTATGGAAGCATTTGTATAGTGTGTATGTGTAGGGTTTTCTTTTTCTTTCCCTAATTTCCACCTGTTTAGACTTTCTGCTGTTTAAATAATTAATAATTTAGGTTATTAAGTTTAGAAATTTAAAATAATTGAAAAAAATAAAACCTAACCGGGCCGGCCCGAAAATCCGGGCTAAGCCCGGCCTGAGCCCGGTCGACCCATCAGGTCACTTGGGCCGAGCCAATTTGGCCCGATTGTTTTGGGCCACTATAATCACAGCCCAGCCCAATAGTCGGGTGGGCTGGGCTGGGCCGGCCCATCGGGCCGGGCTGATTTTGATAGCCCTAGTGGCAGTGGACTACTTCAGCAAGTGCGTAGAGGCTGCACCACTGGCTAAAATAGAGGAAGATAATGTGATTAATTTCCTAGCAAGGCACATTTGTTGTAGGTTTGGAGTACCCAGGATTCTAGTTTCAGATAATGGTACGCAGTATAATGGGGAGAAAGTAAGAAAATGGTGCTGGAGATGGAATATTCTGCAAAGGTTCACTTCAGTGGCTCATCCACAGGCTAATGGGCAGGTGGAGGTCACAAACAGAATCATAGTGGATGACATCCAAACCCGCCTGCAAGAAATAGAAGGGGGATGGGTGAAGGAACTGGATAATGTCCTCTGGTCTTACAGAACTGGCCCTAAGTCAGCTACGGGGGAGTCCCCCTTTCAATTGGTGTATGGGACAACAACAGTAATACCGCCAGAGGCCCGGTTAGGATCACATCGAATCACATATTTTGATGAGAGGAAAAATGAAAAGCTAATGAGAGAAGCCTTGGATCTGGTAGAGGAGGAGAGAGAGATAGCGAAGCTGAAAGCAGAGAGATACAAGAGCAGGATCAAGGCAGCATATGATCGTAGGGTAATCTCCCGATCCTTTAGAGTTGGAGATTTAGTCCTCCGAAGAGTTGATGCCTTGAAGAATACCGGAAAGCTGGAGCCCAACTGGGAAGGCCCTTACAAAGTGGTACAAGTGCTGAAAGGAGGAGCCTACAAGCTCCAGAATATGGAGGGAAAGGAGGTGCTGCGCCCATGGAACGTGTGCCACCTTTAGAGGTTTTACGTTTGAAAACGTGGCGGTCCCTTATTTTTCTTTTGCACAATTTTGACATTCATTTCCATTCGAATAATTGTACATGTCGATTCACCGGCACTCTTTTTTCCTCTGCATGGGTTTCCCTTTCAGGTTTTACCATGGAGAGGTTTTTAATGAGGCCGGCATAGGTTCCTTTTTGCCTATGTTGATGAACACTTTTGATCAATGAAACTTTACTTTTGAAGAAATTGCAGTGATCTCCCTTGATCTTTGAAGAATTATTGTGTAAGATAGATGTTTGAAAATGTGATGAGGTGATTGATATGTACTGGTATTAAAACACAGGATAAAATGAGAAAATGCGTAGGTTTATACAAACCTCACCCTGAGAAAATGAGTAGGTTCCGAAAAACCTTGCTCTAAGAAAATGCGTAGGTTTAGACAAACCTCACCTTGAGAAAATGAGTAGGTTCCGAAGAACCTTACTCTGACAAAATGCGTAGGTTTAGAAAAACCTCATGTTGAGAAAATAAGTAGGTTCCGAAGAACCTTACTTTTAGAAAATTCGTAGGTTTAGACAAACCTCACCCTGAAAAAATGAGTAGGTTCCGAAGAACCTTACTCTGAGAAAATGCGTAGGTTTAGACAAACCTCATCCTGAGAAAATAGGTAGGTTCCGAAGAACCTTACTTTGAGAAAATGCGCAGGTTTATACAAACCTCACCCTGAGAAAATGGTAGGTTCCGAAGAACCTTACTCTGAGAAAATGCGTAGGTTTATACAAACCTCACCCTGAGAAAATGAGTAGGTTCCGAAGAACCTTACTCTGAGAAAATGCGTAGGTTTAGACAAACCTCACCCTGAGAAAATAAGTAGGTTCCGAAGAACCTTACTTTGAGAAAATGCGTAGGTTTATACAAACCTCACCCTGAGAAAATAAGTAGGTTCCGAAGAACCTTACTTTGAGAAAATGCGTACGTTTATACAAACCTCACCCTGAAAAAAATAAGTGGGTTCCGATGAACCTCACTTTGAGAAAATGCGCAGGTTTAGACAAACCTCACCCTGAAAAAAAATAAGTGGGTTCCGATGAACCTCACTTTGAGAAAATGCGCAGGTTTAGACAAACCTCACCCTGAGGAAATAAGTGGGTTTCGATGAACCTCACTTTGAAAAAATATGCAGGTTTAGACAAACCTCACTCTAAGGAAATGAGTAAGTCCCAACGAACCTTACTCTAAGAGCTAACGCAGATTCAAAACGAACTTCATCATAAGGGGAGAATGCAAAGCTCTAAGATCGAACCTGTTCCAGGGGAAAAATCTCCATCCACTATAGCCTCTGAGGCTAGGGGGAGTAAGAGCTATGTGGAAACTCTACAAGTATTATCAAGTAAGTATGAAAGCTTGAATTCCCTATTCCTGAATTCTCTATTTTTGCGATAATGAAGCCTCAAAGCCTATATGTGTTGGAAGAATACTAGAGATAGCTTGTATGTGTTAGAAGAATACTAGAGATACGTATGGGAACCTAGCCGAGAGATGCCAAATGCAATATATGACATGTTCATTATCCTAAAACATAATGCATGGCATGCTCATGAAGAAAAAGCAACACATATGCATATATACAACGAAATAACATGCAGGTGAGATAAGAGGGAGCAAGGTAAAACATCAGAAGGTAAGAAATGTAGTAAAGAAAGCATCCAAGACCAAGGGCACCACGCCCTGGCCCTCCACAGAAAAACGCAGGAGTGTGGAGTCTCCTGAAAATACCAAAGGGACACAAAGGCCCCCAAAAAGAGAAATATTGTTTAACAAGTACTCAAATATTGTTGTCATCAGAGAGAATAAAGAAAATTCATCAAGAGGAAGGAACTTCAGCCCTTCCAAGGCCTTCCACTGCCTCATCAACCTGCCCACTGGAGCCACCACCCTCCACTTGTAGGCACCAGGTCCCCCACTCCTAAGGCTGCACTTTTCAGCTCGGAGACAACCTTTCTCATGCCAGGCAACCACCAGGGAGTGTTGATATCTTCCTTGGGATCTCCCGGGAACTTCGGGGGAGTGGCCAACTCGTCCAGACGCAGGGCACAGGTGTAGTGGCCATCAAATCCGGCGGTAGAATGCTCTGCTACAGCGTTGGAGAAACCATGATCGATGAAATGCGGAATGTACGCCCCCATAGCCCCCAGAAAACTGGTACTCTTGAGGAAAACCTCTAGCCACTCCCAGTGTAAAGTACCCAGAAAATTCTGCCCTGCTGCAGAGGTAAATAGACTCTCAACACAAAGCTTCACCCCAGTTGAGTGCAATTCAGCCTTCAGAGACTGGATCTCCTTGTCCTGTTCAGCAACTTGGCCCCGGAGAAGAGAGAGCTCTTCCAGCAAAACCTGGTTCTGTGTTGAGATCTGAACCTTCTCAGCCATGTCTGTCTTCCTCCCTAAGGTGGCCTCCTGAAGCTCTGTTTCGATCATCTCCATTTTCATCTTCTCCTGCTCTACCTAACTGCGGAGATCGTCATGGAGTCGAAGATACTGAAGGGCTTGCTCGAACACATCAGAGTAGAGAAGACCGAACTTCACAACAGTTATGAAATAATAAAGGAAGTTAGGATATCTGTTCCACCCCTTATCAATTATATAAAGAAATATACACTACGGACTTACTTGAGAGAAGCTATGAGCTGTGTGCACCATCCTCTCCTCCAGGGTTAGGGCACTGAGAGCTTTTACTGCAGGCGCAGGGATATGGCGTTCCACAAAAGCAGTGAACTGATCAACGCTGATATCCTCTGTAGCCTCTAGATCAATGGTCTTCGAGGGGGTGAAGGAGGGATTGCCTTTGGTTTTCTTCTTCTTAGAGGCCCCAGAAGTGGGGAGTCCAGAAGAGAAAGCAGCTCTCCCCGTAGAGGATCTGGTACGTTTAGCAACTGACCCCACCGAGGGTTTCATCGGAGAAGGAGGAAGGGGGGCTTTTGAAGAACTTTCCGGAATATGAGGTTTACTCACCATAGAGAGGGGAGTAGCATCTCGAGAAATCTGGGACAACCAACTCATAGTTGTGACAAAAGAATGAAGATATCAGAAACCATAAAGATCTAAGCTCCGAAGGTAGCAGCAGGGAAGAGAAATGATATTACCATCATCTGGACCTAGAGGATAATCAGTACGACCAAAACCGAAATGTGATAAAGCCCTAGGATTTTTACAAATACTCATTACATCAAAATATCCATGGCGAGTTATGTGTTGGTTCAGGTTTTCCATTACATCCAAGTTAAGACGAGAGCAAGCAGTGAGAGGAGGACAGGGTACCCCTGGGTTCTCATAAACCCACTTTTCGTGAGGGAAATCCCAGGGAAAATGACACATAGAAAAACCCGTCCGCGAGTTTGCAGGTATATTGAGTCAAGAAAAGTTGAGCAAAAGGTTCTCCCCCATTCCCCTTTACCAAAATGTAAAACCCTAGCATCGCTCGAATGACATTGGGAGTGAATTGGTTGATAGGGATGCGGGTGTAGGAAGAAATTTCAGCTAAGTAAGGGTTAATGGGGAAACGAAGCCTGGCTTTCAATTGGGCTTCCCAGAAGGCTAGGCTCCGGGGACCGGTGAAATTGGGGCGTTCCCTCGGATGGGCGACCCTAACTAGGTAGTCGGTTGGAAACATGCCTAACCGAATAAAGGAAGCCAAACGTTCCTCCGAGAGGGAGGAATAAGAGGATATTTTGTTTTTTAAAGTCGGTGTGGTTATCGGAAATCGCGAAATCGGACTAGAGGAGGAATTGGGAGTTTCCTTGAGAATATCTTCCGATGAGGAATGGGAAGAGGAAGACATGACGACAAAATGAAAAAGAAAAAGAAGTGCAGATGGATACCTGAAAATGAAAACACCTCGGGAAAGTAGGCGATGTGCCGGTGGACGCGCAAAGAAGGCGGTTGGTTGCAGAAATGAAAGGAAAACTTGAAGAGAGAGAGATGAAGAACGGTGGAAGAGAAGTTCGCACAAGTAAGAAAGGTTTTTTAATTTTTGAATTTGAGAGTTATGATGGTAACTCAGAAAGTGGGGAGAAAAACGAGGAAAAACGGCATCTAGAACTAATGGAAGGGCGCGTGATTGTAGCAACGGCGGTTGACGCCCTTTTCTATGATAGGCGTGTGGATGAGGCAAATGCGGAATTCGAAGCGGCAGAAAAATTGAAATAAGGGACGATTATCACTTGGCGGCAAAAGGAGAGATGTGAAGGAAGAGTTAAACTCTTTTATCGAGGGGTATATTTTCTTAGGGATGCACAACGTATCCTTCGAATTTAATAGGAAAAATAACAACAGTCTTCGAGAAATGATCTAGAAGGTGAATTCATTTTATCCTTTTTCCTACTCTCATAAAATTACCAACATTTTTACGAGAGTAGGGGGAGTAGTTGATGCGGACAAAATATATCGTCTTCGGGGATAACGACACGTGGATATAAGATGAATTAAGTCCTTCTTGTTAGGAGTGATAATTCGGTGAAAGGGATTAATACACCCCTAGGCCCAAAGAGGGAAATGAGTACAATTGGGCCTCTGGCCCATATTGTCGGCCCATGCCCTTGGCCCAAACATTTGGAGGTTGGATATATCCAGCCCACGAAGGGGACCCAAAGAACCTAGTCTTAATTATCGAAGCCCAAAGAGGAAGTAGTCAGGATGAATGGAAGAAGTCCACAAGAAGACCGGGTCTTAAGGGCAGTTGAGAAGTAAGGGGGAGAGGGTATAAAAGTAAGGGAGACCGGGTCCACGAAATGAGGAAAGGTATAAAAGTAGGTTTGTTCACTTTTGTTGACTACATTTTTACATTACAAACACAATATACACGATTTTACTGAAAAACACACTGAAAATACCAAAAACTCCACGATACTTGCGAGAATTTCCCTTGAATCACAGGGAAATTCCTCTTTGATTCTCCCGAGAAAGATTCCGACTTGAGCGTCGGAGATTCCACGCCGGAATCCCCTCCGGCGTGTTTTTGCAGGTCTCTAAGGAGCTTGAAGGAGGATTATTCGTGGATAAGCTTGCAAGGAAGGTGACGATCTAAGCCCACAACCGCTGTAATCCAGATAGGGAGATTTGCTATCCCTAATCGTTATTTTCTGACGCAAACACTTTTAAATTTTAAAATTTTTTTAAAAGTTGTTTTCATATTTATTAAATATTAAAATTGAAACGTCTCATTTTGACTGTTTCTTACACATTTTATTTGAAATTTACTTTATAAAATTATTTAATTATTTATATAAATATTTATTTTTATTAACAAACATTTTATTTGAAATTTACTTTATAAAATTATTTAATTTTATTTATAATATAAATATTTATTTTTATTAACTTTCCGCATAATACGCTGGTGCTAATCTAGTATCCTCAATTTTACACAAATATCAATTCTCTCAAAATCTTCACTAAATTTACTTTTTTTTTATTTTATGTGCCACCTCACGTGAAAAAAATCACGGAAAGGAGGAGTAATTTTTATCCTACGTAAATTTACAATTGATTTTTTTATTTTACAGGAAGTATAATATTGTCTTTATTACACTTTAATTTTTAATCATTGATTTTCACATGGTAGTACTTATTTTTAAATTAATAATATCATTTTTACTTTAAAAATATTGAGCAACACTTATTCAAACTCAATTCACTTTTTTTTTAGTGCGTATACAAAAGATTGTATGCATAATAATAACCTTTCATATGTATAATCGTGACACTTACGGTTAGAGCCGGCAATTTGGGCCCGACCTATCCGAAGCCTAGTATGGGTTGGGCTCTAAAATTATAGGTCCATATAGAACTGGGCCTATTTGGCCCGATCCGATGGGCCTAATGGACTAGGCTGATTTTGGCCCGACGGCCCATGGGCAGCCAGTTTGGCCCGATCAATTTTTTTAAGGCAAATAAACAATTAAAATTATTATATACTTAAATATTATTATGTTTTTAATTTTATTTTGACTTTAAAATTTGAACTCACGAATTATTTATAATTCTATTTGAACTTGATATATAGTGTAATGTTATACTAGTTATGTCTGTTTATAAATTTGTGACCAATACATAATAAGTTTATATATACAGAGTATAATTTTTGCTAAAAATATTTTTTTTATCTCATGGGGTGGGACTTGTCGTGTACATTAATGCAATAATGGTTATGGTCGTTTATAAATTATGCGTAGTTACTAGTTAATATATAATTTTTGCAAGAAATATTTTAAAAAAAATATTATGTAATGGGCTGGCCCGGCCTAGGCCACGAACATCACTTGGCCCGATGGGCTGGGCCGGGCGGCCCGATTTGCCAGCTCTACTTACGGCATGATTGGTATGCAGGAATCAAATAGGAATTGAATAATTATTCCTTACTTTTTTCCAAATACTATGATTGATATATTATTATATTAAGAATGATAATTCCAAATGGAATTGTGATTCCCAAAATTAAAGGAATGATCATCCCTTCCATACCCCATGGTTTTATGCATTTCATGTCATCATGAATTAATTTTTTATTTTTATTCATTATTATTATTATAGAAAATGTCATTATTATTTTTTTATTCATAATTTAAACAAAATTAAGAATTAATATTATGATTATTAAATAAATAATAATATATCATAAATAATAAATAATAAAATTGCAAAATAAATAATAAAAATAATAAGGTTTAAAAATAAATAATATATATATGAATAATATATAATAAAAAAATAATTATACATATAGTAAAAAATAATAATTATAAAAATATTTATTAAAGATAAAAATAATTAAACACTCAATAATAATAATAATAATTTTTATATACTAATAATATAATAATATTGTAATATTTAATAATAATAATTTCAACAATAAATAGTAATAATAACAAATACTATCAACAACAAAAATTAGTAATAATAATAATTTAAGTAATTTTACACAATACTTGTTCATACATCATAAGAATTGACATTCCTATTTCATTTCATTCCTTTCCTACTTTCATTCCATCATATCAATCATGCCCTTAATATGTACGCCATTAATATTTGAAAGAAAATGTCCATCTAAATTTTTGCCAAAATTATTACCATTTACAAATCCGATTTGATTCCTCTATTTCACCTTGGTCCACTTGGTATTTCATATTATTGAATTTTAACACACGTTGCCCCTAATATTATAAGGGACGTTGATTTTTTTTTTAATATGACACATATTAACTATCTTCGTATAATGAAACAAATAATTTCATTCCATGTGAAACAGGATGGAGACAATTTTTTCATTAAACTTTTTTTTTTTTTTTGCTTCAAAATTTCAAATCTACAATTTAATGTATACATGTAAATTGAATTTAGATTTTAAATTATTTGAATACTCCCTCCGTCCCACAGGAATTTGCACACTTTCTATATATGGATGTCCCATACCAATTTGCACACTCCATAAAAGGAAATATCTTCACAACCCTCACCCTTAAAATATACTCATATTTAGCCATTACTTTTCCACACTCAATCTACTTTTTACTTTACTTTATTCTTAAAAGTTTACAAAACTACCCTTCAAAACATCAATCATTACACCTTTTCTTACACATTTCTTAAAATGTGTGCCGGTCAAAGGGTGCAAGAGAGTATAATTTTAATTATCCATTTAATTATTGACCAAGAATTAATGGTAACTCTTCATATTTCTGGAGTGGTGAATATTTATGGCGAATTCACTAAAAAAAACTTCCCTCTCTGACAGCTTGAAATAAAGCATACAGTAGCTATTTCACAACTTTCGTGCTCAATAAAAATTGTCAAGAAAATCTCTTGCTTTCTTCTGGCCCCTCCGGTCCTCATGTCCCCCACTTCCTTGTATACTTTCATGGCACCTACTCATTAATACCATGCCATAAACACACCCCCCTCCCGATTCACAAATTTCCGTTTTCTTGAATTCTGGTTCAATTCATGCTCAAAAAATGAGCGCTAATACTACTGCTACTGCAAATGCCGCCGCAACCAAGTTCATTAAATGCGTAACAGTTGGCGATGGCGCCGTTGGGAAAACGTGTCTTCTCATCTCCTACACTAGCAACACTTTTCCAACTGTATGTATATAATCTCTCTGTTTTTCAATTTCTGTTTTCGCCCCTTTTAAGTGTGTGTGTGTGTTCTTGGCTCAGGATTATGTTCCGACGGTTTTTGATAACTTCAGTGCCAATGTCTCTGTTGATGGCCAAACTGTGAATCTGGGCTTGTGGGATACTGCGGGTATGATACTCTTTATCTATATTGCATTTTAGTCTTTGATACCCTGCAACTGTTTGCTTAAATGCCTAAGACAAACTAAATTTGATATTGGGACTTCTTTCAATTTAAATTTGATCTTAATGATGCAAGATCCATCTCAACAAGATACACAGTCTAGGATACTTTATTATAGAAATGGGATCCAATTTTTTCATGAGTGAGACAGGCAGCCTTAGTCCTGCTATAAAGTTGTAGCAGTATATAAAAAAGAAAAGTACCCTTCTCTTTTACTTAAAGAAACATGGCTTCATAAGTAGGGCATGTGCAGGAATGACCTTTTTTCTTTAAGGTTGGGAAAAGTCTTAATTTTTCCAAAATTTGAACTTATTGCAGGTCAAGAAGATTATAACAGATTAAGGCCTCTTAGTTACAGAGGGGCAGATGTTTTTCTCCTTGCTTTCTCTCTGATAAGTAGGCCAAGCTTTGAGAACATTTCAAAGAAAGTAAGTCTCTTTTATTCCTCATCTTTCAAACACAATCCATTGGTAGTTACTAACTTTTTCTTGATGGTAGGTATATTTCATTGATTCTTTTGCTTTCTGCTTCTTGTTATGTTGGTGCAGTGGGTCCCGGAACTACGCCATTATGCACCCTCGGTACCCATTGTTCTCGTGGGGACAAAGCTAGGTGAGAGTTCTTAATCCAATATGATTACATAAAATTCGAAATTTTATGTTGCTCAGCATATTACACTTTACTTTCTCTTAAAGTCTTCTCCTTTTCCTTTTTTTGCATTTTGGCTGGGTTCCCACAAAATTTTGAATGTTCAATTAAAAGCAATTACAACTGTGACTTTTCCTTTTTTCCTGTTTTGAATTCCTATTGTGTTCCTTCCTTTCCCTTTATACATATTACTTCTTTGGGGCAGCACCAAAGCAATTTACTGAATTTTAGTGATTCTACATCTGCAAAATTTATTAGGAGTTACCTACTTGTACAATTTAAAGGACAATTACCATGTATACAACTTGAATGTGACCGTATGTTGTAAGTACTCGTGCAGTACTAGAACTGAATACGGGCTCATGTTTTCAAGTATCAAAGCCTATTAATCAGTGCATATATCCAACGATCTTAGTACGCATTTGAGTCCAAAGTCTTCAAACATGAATACTGAGTAAATTGTAAGATTGATTTTGTAACTATTGGGGGTTGGCGGTTTTAAATTTTCTCAATTAGGTCTCATAACTTGCCGCTCGTGTGAGCTGACAAAATTCCATGTAGCAACAGGACTAAAATTGCCAACCTCTAATAAATATGGGACCAATTTTGCAATTTACTCGAAAACTAGAAATCATGTTTGTTACAAATGTTGGAGCAGGGAATATGCCAAGTATGGTATCTCTTCTTGAGCACAGCTCCATATTTTAATTCTCGTCTCCTTATCTTCACCACTTTCTGCTATTATCATTTCCTCGAGTACAACTTATAGATTGCATTACAGATTTACGAGAGGACAAGCAGTTCAAAAAAGACTATCCGGGAGCAAGCACAATTTCCACTGAACAGGTATACAGTCTTGATCAACATGTTTTACCTTTACCTAACTTATTCACAGCACCTAAATAACGATCACTTTGAATCTACGTACTAAATCCACACTCGTAGAGTAACGACTCTACTTTGTTTCATCCTGTAAAAAAAGGAAGGAAAAAAAAAAAAACTGTTAAATTCTACGTCGTTGTTTCCAGGGCGAGGAGCTGAGAAAGCAAATAGGTGCAGTGGCGTACATTGAGTGCAGTGCCAAGACACAACAGGTTAATTTGTCATGCACACAGCGTTTACTTGTTAAACGACTTGTGTAATAAATACGATATGATGTCATCAAGTTTAGGAGCCTTATACAGAAAAATATAACTGTGGTTTGATTTGTGATACTGATGCAGCATGTGAAAGCAGTATTTGATGCAGCGATAAAGGTGGTTCTCCGACCTCCAAAGCTCAAGAAGAAGAGAAGATATACCTCATGTCGCCTTCTTTAACAACATTTCGACCCAGTGTTGAAGATCGACTGCCTTGTTTATTTCAGTATAGGTCAAGGGGATGTATTGTTCTATTATTTTCTTCTTGCTGCATTTTGGTTCAGTGCTTTCTCCTGTTCTTCCTTTTCCTTGTGATTACATATGTTATGATCCTTTCTATAGGACCTTCGATCTGCCATATGGTTTTATACTCATTTCTAGTTTTCCTCTTGTTGTCTCTCATTTAAGTTTCCCATCCTCCTCGACCCTGATCCTAACCGGATATTCTATTCCACTTTTCGTACTTCATTATATATTTCATTTACTATATTATATGATCCATGAACTTGTGGAGCCCTAATCTAATCCCGTTTCAAAGAAAAACATGATCCAAATATTAAGATGTAACGTTGTCTCAGGTATGAAACGATCTCACAAAAGAGTCTCTCTTAAGGAGATGGTTGAAGGTTGTAAAGATAAAGTGTTGTGGGGTAGGATCATTTCATTTCATTTTGACTATGAGAATATTGATTGTGGATGTCCAGAATAAGGAAATCGAGAACATTTATATTGGACAAAGGGAGTGGGCGTGAAGCATAGTAGGAAAAAAAAAAAATATATATATATATATATATACTAGTGCAAAACCCACGAATTTTGTGGGGATTGTAAAAAAATTATAAAAGAAAATGATAAAAAGAATCGAGAAAAAAAAAAAAAGAGGGAGAGAAATTTATATAAAAAAATTTAGGAGATTGAGAGAAAAGGAAGAGAGGTGAGAGAGAAAAATTGAAAAAAACTTAAAAAAAAAAGTAAAAGAAAATATTGAGAAGACTTCTAAAAAGAGAGAGAGAGAGATGAGAGAGAAGAATTGAAAAAACTGTAAAACAAAATAATTGTAAATCGTGAGAAAATTAGAATCGGAGAAAAGTAAGATGCAACGTATGAGAGAAGAAGATTCAGAAATAGTATATAAGGGTAGATAGTAAATTTATAAATAGTATTAAAGATAATTTTATATATTATTATTTTAAAATATAATTAAATTATTTATTTATTTATAAATTTAATTTAATGTTCAAAATTTTTTAAATTTATATCCATGTTAAATTTACAATAAAAAATAAAATTAGTAAAAACGAAGAATAAGAGGAAAAAATAAATATGAGAAATTTTGATGGTCGAAAAAAGAAAATAAGAAAGAGAAAATAAAAAGGATAAGTACATAATGGAGTTAGTTAAAAGAGAGATGAGAGAGAAAATAATGTGAAATTCTTATAAAATGAGAAAATGCAAATTCAAAGAATTTGGAGTGACACTAAAGAGAGAAGATTCAGAATTAGTATACAAGGGTAGATATATATGTTAACTCAACATGTTTTCGGATTTTTTTTTTCGCGGTTTTGAATTTGTCTCAAGTCTAGTACGCCGGTTTTTTTAGAATTTTTGGAAAAAATATCGAGATTTTCAGTTTTTCCAAAGTTTTTACCAATGATTTTTTCATTTTTTGAAATCTGCCGAAATATTTGAGAATTCCAACTGAACTGTTTAAGAGTATCATTTTTAAGTATATATATAGTTGAATATCAATTATGCTAAAATGATTTTGAAATAGTTTTCGTGTATGCAAGGTGTTCTAAGAAATGAAAGTTCTTTGTTTGAAAATGATTGCATATATGAATGGTTTTCTCTTTTCTTTTTCATATATGGTGGGATGTTAATTTTAATTTATAAAAGCTTTATTTGATTGTTTTTGCTTTTAAGGTTGCCCAGTTGAGCCTGGGAAATGAACAAAGGAAACTGCAAAAACTCTGAAATCCATTTGATGAACAAGAGTTCAACCACAAGCAAAGCTCCTTGAAAAACTCCTATAAACAAGTCATCAACAAATTTTGTTTGATGAGTTAAAAAATAAATAAAAACTGTTTTGCTGAAAAAAGTGAATACACATTTATCTATTAAGCATAATTTAGACATTTTTTTGTTAAAGAGTAAAATTTACCTAAAAATTTCACTAAATAATCATCCGCCACGATGGCTATTATAGTGAATGGGAGTTCAACTAGGGAATTTCAACTTGAGAGGGGAATGCGCTAAAGTGATCCCCTTTCTCCATTCTTGTTCCTCATTGCACCAGAAGGCCTTAGCTGAGGATTTAGAAAAGTTTCAATGCTTCGAAATCGACTGCCATAAAATGCAGGTAAGCTATCTACAATTTGTTGATGATACAGTCTTGTTAGGTAGAGCTTCGAGGGAGAATCAAAATTAATGAAAGGAGTTTTGAGGTTGTTCGAGATGGCATCAGGGCTAAAAGTTAATTACTCGAAGAGCTCTTGACATGGTATCGACATCAATATTGACTATTGAGGATCTCACGGCCTTTGCATATATCATTGGATGCATCCTAGGTTCTATCCCGTTTTCTTATCTTGGCCTGCCCATTGGCGCAAATCATAGGAGCAGTGAAATGTGGAAACCCCTTATAAACATATTCTGAAAAAAACTTTCGGGGTGGGCTAGGAGACATCTATCTCTCGGTGGATAGATCACACTTCTGAACTCAGAGACAATGTCATTATACTAGGAGATAATGTCATTATACTACATCTCGTTCTTCAAAGTCCCTATAAGTGTTATCCGAACTATCAAAGGTATCCAAATGAATTTTTTATTGGGGTGGAGGTGGGTGGTAATGATAATAGTAGGAAAATTGCGTGGGTGGAGAGAGAGTATGCAAAAGCAAATTATCGGGAGGTCTAAGTGTGAGCGACTTAAGTCATTTCAATAAGGCTCTTTTGTGTAAGTGGGTGTGACAGTGGACTAGGGAAGAAAAGTCTTTGTGGGTTAGAATATTAAAATCAAGGTACAAATCTATTAATTCTTCGGGGTTAGACGAGTCTAGACGTTCCCTCTGGTGGAGGGACTTGTGTAAACTGGCTAGAGGGTCAGATGGGTCTTTATTCTATAACATGAAATTTAAATTGGGTAGGGGGTTTTCGGTTAGATTTTGGTTAAATCTGTGGTTAGACGATAAGAGGTGTTTTAGAGAAAAATACCAATCACTATTTATTTTGTCTTCCAACAAGAGTGGAAGTGTCCGGGATTTCTTTCTACAGGATGGGGGAACTTGGGTATTCAATTGGAATATGCCTTTTAATGCTAACAATTTTCTGGAATTTGCATCTTTGTCGTCGTGTATTCACGGGTACAAGCTGGACGAAACAAGAGAAGATTCGTTTAAATGGAAAGGGACCAAAGGGTCAAAGTCTGGAAACTTTAGCACAAAAAGTATGTACTGTATTTTGGCGGATCAGACGGAGACAACCGTAGGACCTGCTGCACCTTGGTCGAATCTTTGGTGGAAATGTATCCCGACAAAGGTTTCGGCTCTATCGTGGAAAGTTCTACAAGGAAGAGTGGCTACGACGGACAATTTGATAAAAAAAAGAATTAACTTGGAAGGACTTAACACCACCTGCCCACACTGCAGGTCCAGCACTGAAACAGTGCAACACCTATTTACTACATGTGCAACGACTTTGATGGTTTGGGGAGATATTCTTGAGTGGGTGGACAACAACCTGGTCTATTCGAACACAATAGGGGAGCAGCTGGAAGAATTCTGTAATTCAGGGAATAAGGCTTTCAACATGAAGATTTTGAGCCTCATTTGACAATGCACCATTCGGAAACTTTGGAAGAACCAAAATAATTTGATTTTTAATGAGAAATCGTCGGCGACGTATGAGATATTGGACAACATTAAATTTAGCTCATGAAAATGGTTAAAGGCACACAAAGTTATTGAATCTTCGTATCACGACTGGGAAAGAGCACCGTGAATGTGTATACCGATAAAGATTAAGTCAAGTTCTCTTTTACTATTTTAGTTATCTCCAGTATTTGCTATCGATTTATTGAGATTTGAGTACCCCTTGTACTCATAGTGATATATATGCACCATTTTTTATTCTAAATAAAATAAAATAAAGTGGGTTCATTTATTAGAAATATGAGTGTTAATATTCAGCGCCTTGCCTAAAATTGTTATTCGAGTCGAGCCCAACACTTGAAGTTCGAGCTTGACTCGATAACATTGATGAACAAAAAAATGAATTTGACTCGCCTCGTTAATCAGTCTAATGAAATTAATTTTTTTTTATAAGATATCGAGCCTATTAAGTCGTGACCATCTCATTAGTAAAATAATGTGTATAATTTGATTAAGATAAAAAGTACATGCTATATTAATAATAAATGAAAAATGTAGAGTAAAATTGATTGATATAACTTTTTTTAATCGAATATAGCTAGTACTTTTTCATATTTTTTCTTCCTTAGTAAGTTTAATGTTGCAAATGTACCTCTACTAATTTTCCACAATAACCATGAATTACATGAATATTAATTTATAGGGTTAATTGCATAAAATCACAAACTTTATAATGTTTATCAATTACTCCTATAACATAGTGTATATTTTTTTTCTTTACAATTTCATACATTAACTTTTTAAGTTTTACAATTTCATACATCAATTAATTTTCCGGTCAACTTTAGTCCTACATGGCGCCCGAGGCTCGGAGCCACCACATGTGCCACGTAGGAGGGCTTAATTTCTTTTTTGAAATAAATAAACGTGCATTCTCTACAAAAAAAAGTATGCCAAACATATCAGTAAGTCCTTCAAATTTGGAAATTTCCACACCATGTCCCCACCTTATTGAGAAAACAACATCTCCGTAATTGACGAGTTCCGTTACATGGCATATTTTTCTTGTCAGCAATTTGGTTTATAATTCTAAATATACTTTGCTCTGACCATATTATTTCATTATTTATTTTAACTGCGACTTACTTAATTATTATATATATAAGCTGTGCATATTGGTCAATTAAACCACAAGATGATCCTGCATGTATAGTCGTTTTAGTAAATTTATACCGAGTTACTGTACTTTAATCCTAATTTTTTGATTAAAAAAAAGTACATATGTTTTGGGATGCATTAACACATTTTTCGAATATTTTTGTAAGATAATTACTATTACTGCGAGATTCTTAATCAATTGACATCCTTGCAGTTGCCAGATTCATGTTCACTAAAAGTCTAAAACCACAGTTTTCTTTTGTGATTTTTTTTTGGAAAAGGCAAATTATTATTGGTTCGATCTTCAATATAGAGTCGGGGCAACGGGACTTCTTCATTTCGAGATTCATTGCGACGTTGCTAGCAAAAAATGGAAAGAGATTTGGGCCCTAGTTGTGAATATTTCATCATAAATTTTTTATTTTATTTTTAAAATACTAAGTGCCCCCATGTACTATTTTCACACAGAGAAAAAATGGAAATAAATGAAATAGTAAAATGAAACGTTTAATCTAAAACAACGGAAATATTATTTTACTAGTGCAAAACTCGCGTATCACGCGAGATTGTAAAAAAAAAATATATAAAAAAAACAAAAGAAAAAACTGTCAAAGGAAGAGAGAGAATTTTAAAATTAGATAAGTTAACTAAAAAAACAGGTAAAAAAAAATAGAAATTTTAAACTGGAGAAAAGAATAGATTGAGAATTAGTATATAAGGAAACTAACTCATTTATTACTTCCAATCACATGTGCAGTTGTATTATTTTATCATTAAAAATAAAATAAAAATACTGCTATAATCATTTTGATGAGTAAAATATACAGTAATTTTGAGATTATGTGGAGAAAATCGTATTTACAAAACACGAGTCGTAAGTCCTAACAGTCATTTTGCATGACTGTCCAACTCAATCTCCCCCTTTAAAGGGAGAGAAGAAGATCCAGGAGATTGCTGGAAAATAAACATGGCTAATTCCCAAAATTCCATAAAATATCTTGGTATAATCTCTTTATCCCTCACAACTATTCTCCTCCTCTGTTCTTGGCGGGAACCGTTAACCTTCAAAGCCTCCAATTTCAAAAACAAGAAGGAGGAATCTGTAAGTAATTTCCTAGTCCTTGATTTTTAATTTCTGGAGAAATTCTCCCTAAAATTAATGAATTACAGAAAGATGATCTGGAAATAGCTTTGGAGAAGGCTTCAATGGCGAATAAGACAGTGATTATAACGATTATCAACAAAGCTTACGTGGAAGCGCAGGGAGACGAGTATCCGTCGATGCTCGATCTGTTTCTAGAAGGTTTTTGGATCGGAGAAAAAACCAGGGCACTCGTTGACCACGTGTTGGTGGTGTCCATGGATGAAACCGCCCACGAAAGGTGTCAGTTCCGGCGCCTCAACTGTTACAATCTGGCCGCACACAACCGCATCGGCGGCGGCGGCGATCGGTTTGCTCGAGAAACGGTTTACATGTCAGACGAGTTTTTAGAAATGATGTGGATGCGGACTCTGTTTCTGGTGGATGTACTCAGAAGAGGATACAGCTTCATCTTTACCGTAAGTACTTCATTTTCTCAATATAAATTTCATTTTAATACTCTGCATTTTTCGTCTTATTACTTATGTGATGATTATACAAAAATCTATACCAAAATGAGATTAACAACTAATTTAATCTGCGATTTGAAATTCGGGGGAAAATAATGCCCCTTTTTCAGTATCCGTGTTTGATTTTACGTCCTATGCGAATTAATTAATGGTCATTAAAGATAATCTTCGCCTTAAATAAGTAATCAATCCTATCTGATTCGCAAAAATTATTTGTAATTAATTATAAAAATCACCCATAATCTACAAAAATCACAACAAAGTTTTTCGTATTTAATCTTTCCTTTTTTTGGAAACACCTAGCACGATGTACAAAAACCACAACAAATCAACTAATATCATATTCAATTATTTAAATAATTACAAATAAATTATAAACTTTAAATATTATTGTAAACTGATAATTTATTTACAATTATTCAAAAATTTATACACAATTATTCAAAAATTTATACGGAGGAGTATTAAATTATAATTAAAGTAAAATATGATGATTTTAATTTACAATTAAGTCATTAACTAAAACAGTTTTAAGAAAAAAATATATTTGAACATTAATTTGAGTGCACTTGGGTATATATATATATATTATGAAAATGGTTCATAAAAATGTTTAGTTCATACAAAATAAATAATATTAATCTGTATGCTAGCTTAATAATATTAACGATTTTTAATATATAAATTAATAATTTTCATCAAATAAATTAATGTTTTTTATTATACAAAATAATACCTTTCATTTGTGCTATTTTGTTAATCAAAACTGGATGTAGTTTACTTAACACTAGATGCATGCACATAAATGTTATTCAATAATAAGATACCTGCACTAGAGCGATGTCTGGTGTATTTTTTTTGGAAAGGTAAATGAAATCTTATTAAATGAGTACAATGGTTATTCAACTCATAAGATATACAAGTGACTCCGTCAATTACACAATAACTTTTGCCTTCTAAAGAATTAAAATTTTAGGCATTAAATTGGATTACTAAACCAGGCTGCTACTGATGTATTGGTTTGTAAAAATGCATAGCTCCCTAGCGAAGACCAGAATTTTACTTTGAAATTCTCCATTATTCTTTTCAGATCCTAAGTTTCTTCTGAGAACACCTTTCGATTCCTGTAATTCTTGATTTCCCAGATAATACATGCCCACATACCTGTCATAATTTTCCTTTCTGTTTTCGTGCTTCCAAGCAGCTCTCTATGTTGTAGACAATGAGTTCGTATGTCATTGTGAGGGGCCGTGTTTATGTTTAGCCACTTATAGAACTCCTGCCAAACTGATGTTGCGAATTTGCATTCCAAGATGAGATGTTTGTTGCTCTCTTCTTCCTCTTCACACAGCTTACAAATGGAGTCTGCCTCAGAAATCTGCATTCCCCTTTTTCTTAGATTATCTGCGAGCTCCCACTTCCAGATGTCTTCGAAACTCTGCTTCAGTTTGTGTCTATTTATCACACTTAACATGTCAGAAAAAGAATTGATATCGCGTGAATTGAGAGCACAATTCCAAGTCCATTCCCACTCCCACCCTTCAACCCCCCACCTCCCCATTTCACTAATTTTTCTCTCCCTCTGCCCACTCTTAAGATACAGCCTAGGAAATTTGTCCATAAGTCAACCCCCTTTACCCACTTATCTCTCCAAAAAGTTGTGCCCTCTCCATTCCCAACCTTCCACCCAGACTCCCTTCCCCTAGTCGTTCTTCTCCCGTTTCTCCTCTCCTCCCTCTCAAGACCCCCCCTAGTATTTCGACCTCAACACCCTAACCCACAATCTATGCCCTTCTGTTAAAAATCTCCAAATTCATTTCCCTAACAGTGCAACATTGAATACGTGTAAATCTTTAATACCGAGACCCCCGCAGATAAGACAGCTTGTACGAGCGTGACTTTTCCCCTCATCGAGATTTGTCGATCTTTCCACCTATCCAATTTTCCTTTTATTTTCTTTATCATTCCTTCCCAAGTGGATGATTTTAGATGATTGAGTCCGACATTTACTCCCAGGAATGACATTGGGAGTTTTCCTACATTGCAGCCTAGGAATTCCGCCTTCTCTCTTTAACTCCTCCTTTTGCATATGAATTCCGTATAGACTGCATTTATAGAAATTTACTTGCCTTCCAGAAATTAAATCTAACAGCAGCAGGATATGGTTGAGTTACACTTGTGTGCACTCAATTAGTCATGTATTTAAACTATAATTTTAATTTAACTCTAATGTGATGAGTTAAAAATTAATTAAACAATTAAAAATATATTTAAATCCAATTATGTACAAAAATTTGATAAATATATTCGGAATTAAAAATTTCATCAATATATCTCTTGTTTAATGTATTTTGTATCTGGCTGTGTTCATTTCATTTGTACTGTTAGTAAACTAAGTTGAATGTTACGTGGTACCAAATTTGCATAAAAGTCTACTACACGTGTCTATAAGCTGGGCCATGTCACACACAAAGAAAAGTCAAAGAGCTAATTCAAATTAACATAAAAATAAAATCAATTAAATAATATTACATTGATTTTAAAAAACTATTTTTTGCTAATTATTGATCAGATTGAAGCCCCTAATTTTTTATATTTTATTTATTCAAAATAATGATATTTCATCAAATATTTCAATACATGGTTCACATAGAATAACATATATAATCCATTAATTTTGAAATCATGGCAGGATAGTGATGTACTATGGCTAAGGAATCCATTCACGAGACTTATGGAGAACGAATCAATGGACTTACAAATAAGCACAGATAAGTACTATGATGTTAAACTCTATAAAAAGTTTTATATAAACACGGGTTTCTATTTCGTCAGATCGAACAACAAAACGACATCGTTGTTTGAAAAGTGGTACGACACGAGGAAGATTGCAACAGGAATGAAAGAGCAAGATGTGTTGACCATGTTAATAAAATCGGGCTATGTTGAAAACCTCAAAATCAATTTGGAGTTTCTTAAAACAAAATACTTTAGTGGGTTTTGTCAAGATAGCCGCGATATTAAATCAGTGATCATAGTGCATGCAAATTGTTGCATGACCATTAAAGCTAAACTTGTGGATTTGAAGGCCGTTTTGAGGGATTGGAAAAGCTCTAAAAAGGAGGACTACTATAATTCAAGAAATCGTACCAACAAGTTTAGATGGTCTGAACATGCATCTTGCATGAACTCATGGCAATAAAACTTTGTTTTAGCTAGGTTGATATATTTAAATCTCACTTAAAATTCAATTACTTAAAAGAATTTGATAAATATATTCAAACTTAAAAATTTCGTCAATATATCTCTTATTAATTAATGTATTTTGTGTATGTGGCTGTTCATTTCATTTCATTTCATTTCTACTGTTGTAAACTAACGTTCAATGTTACGTGGTACCAAATTTTGCATAAAAGTCTACTACACAGGTGTCTATGAGTCTACCATAGAAATATCTACGTTTCTAAATAAGCTGGGCCATGTCACACAAAAGAAAAGTCAAAAGAGCCAATTCGAACATAAAAATAAATTTAATTAAAAAAATATTACAATATTGATTTAAAAAAAATTGTTTTGCTTAAAGCGATGGTTGTGTATTAGTTGCACTTTGAAATCGATGCACATGAATATTACTCAATTTTTTAATCACTCTCATATGCAATCGTACATTAACTTGAATAAAAAAAATAAAAAGGTTTCAAGTATTGAGTTAGTTTGCTATGTACTCGAGTGCATGTTTGCACCCTAGTCCATGTTACACTTTTCAGTTTACTGACTTACACTTTTCAATTATTAAACTGTATAATAATATTTTTAGTAATTAATAATTGAAAAATGCAACACCATTTAACGAAAAGTGTAAGTCAATAAATTGAAAAGTGCACATGGACTAGGGTGCACAACATGCACTCGAGTGCATACTAGACTTTACCTCAAGTATTTGAACTAATAATATAAAATGTGTGAATTAATACTATACTATTTTTGAACTAATACTATATTCTATTTGAACTAATATTATATTATATTTGTCATAATTCATGAGTAACATTCACTCATTTAAAAAATTGCACTCCATTAAATAGGAACAAGTTACATGTATGTAACTTATACACATAAGTATTTGTAAAAAAAAAAAAAAATTGCATCTCTAAAAATTAGTCATATTAAAAAAATCTATGTTACACCCAGTCAAATAAGTCAATCTTTGACAAGTCAATCCTAGTCACCAGCTTGCGTGGCGACGACTAGTCAACCAAGTCGTGCGACGGCTAGTCAACAATATGAAGAAATTGTAATTGTGTGTGTTCGCCCAAAGATGTTGGCGAGCACATGTTTAGCTAAGTTAGAAGAGAAGTGTTAAAGCCTTGGGAGAAAGTATGGAGCGTGGTCGACACAGCCAGTGTGACCACCATCCATGAAGATGACCAGGTCCTCCGGCGACCACCGTGGCCCAGCTCCTCGGCGGCTCGGGCGAGGACGACCACTAGAGGCGGTTTAGCATTAAATGCGGCGTCCCATCACCTTTTCGGACAGAAACTCAGGTCCTGTGGTAGTTTGCCACGTGTAAAGGACGGGCTGCCCAAAAAACTAGTATATAATGCCTAGAAGGCTCATTTGTAAGTAATAAGTTACAATTTCCTACAATCACACCTACCCAAAGCAATAAACACTCCCAAGCTCAAAGCTTTAGCTTTTCAAATAAACTACTTCTTGTGTTCTTGCTTGTTCTTCGTATTATTCATCATAAATCACCATATTAATCCATCTTAACACGTAATAAACCCCGATCATCATATATGTTTGTTTAGTTCTATCAGAAAGCCCACATCCAAATCAACTCTACAAAAGCACATACAACATTTGGCGCTAGAAGGAGGGGTCCTTTTACGTGTTCTTTATCAAAGTTTCAACCGATCATCGAACGATCGGTTCGTAAACTCTTTGTTTCAGGTTTTAATCCGTCGAAAGGTTTTAAAACATAATCTACGTATTTCATACGTATTTTCGTTATTTTCGAGTTCTTGAATATTTGTAATATTTAGACATATTTTGGAGTTTGATATCCTTGTTTTTTCTGTTTCTAGCACTTTTTTGTGGCTGTTTTTCACAAATTCGTAAGTTTTAGCACGTTCTTCTGCGTAAGAACTCGGATCTTGTGTTTGTTATCTTCATAGTCTAGAACAGTTTTCTTATCTTTGTCACCGATCGCCTGAATCATTATCAAAGATGTCTCATCACATAGAACGTGATGGAATTCCACCTCCTGGAGGGAACGATCCCCCTCCACCAGTAGCTCCGGCGGCCAACCCTTTGGCAAATATCAATTTTGGGGACATCTTGAAGGATCCCCAGCATCTAAGAGATTTTACAGACTACCTCAACGAGAAGAGGAGGAAAAACGAGGCTGGGGAACTTGAAAAAGCCAAGGATCTTGCTTTCGACAAAGCTCGAAAGGCGAGAGCCAACGCCAATGATGAGGACGAGCACTCCTATCACTCGTACTCGGTCCAACCCCGCGATAAAGGGAAAAATAAGGAGTACTCCCACAACAGTCATACTGGAGACTCACGTGGTGGTCGAAATTCTGTTTTCGATCGCGTGGGCGATAAAAACCCTAGAGCTCCTCACCCAATTCCACTCAATTTGGGGGGCCGACCAGAGAAAGATGGTCGACCAGAGAAATCCGACCACGGAGACCGTGGTAGGAGGAAAAACTAAGGAGACAGAATCTCTGCCCGTAGGAGGAAAAACTAAGGAGACAGAATCTCTGCCCTCGATCGAGTAGGGCCAAATGTCTGAGCACTAGAGAGAAGTTATCATAGCCGCCATCCAGAGCGATCACGCCATCATTCCCCCGGGCGATCAAACCGGGGTGATCGTCCGATCGCATCATACGGGAGTTGATGAGACGAGATCGTCGTCCCCCTACCACAAACTACCGAGGAAGGGCAGATCGCCCAGTTCATCGAGACTTAGAAACAGATGAAGCTTGAAATGTAAAATCTGCGAGCAGAGGTGGTCGCCTCCAAGAGGGGAACTGTTCCACCAATCACTCTTCCCCGCTCCACCTCTAAGTATTATGATCCTCACCGCCCCATTCAAAGGAAAATTTAGATGCCTTCAATGGCAGCTTATGATGGAATGTCCGACCCCAGGGAACACTTGTCTAAGTACTCGAACTACATGGCCTCAATCGGGGCAACGGACGCTACTCAGTGCAGAAACTTCTCCCTAACTTTGGGAGACCGGGCTCATCGTTGGTATACAACTTTGGTGGCCGGGACCATCACCTCTTTCCTCGAGCTGGGGTAGCAGTTCCTAACATATTACGGATCCATTGTTGCTCGCCCAGCATCCAAGCAACGTTTGGCTAACGTTCGCCAGACCCCGACCGAATCAGCAAAAGACTTCATCGAGCGTTTCGATAGGTTGGTGATCGACGGGGAGGCAGTGAATGGCGAGACAAAGCTGATCTCAGTTGTTTCCGGCCTGAGAATAGGTTCTAAACTCTGGGAATCTATGCATACCATCTTCCCAGAATCTTATGCGGATTTCTGAAATAGGGCTGGAAGTCTCATTCAGATGGAAGAGATAATGGGCGCTGCCAAGGCTAACGAGCAGCCTGAGGCGGCCAAAAAAGTGTGGGTGAAAAAGAGTTTTACAACTGGTGAGCCCTCTCAGCCAAAAAAGGTGGTAAATCAGGGGAACAGTGCTCGTCCGTCGAACTTTAAAGCCTTTGAAGAAGCACCGGAGATCACTCAATTCAAGGAGACCCTCAAAATTGACCCTAGGTTCATCCTAGATGCACTAAAAGGAAGAAATCTGCTCCCCCCGGCGAGGGCAATGCACACTGACGAGAACCATTTGGATGGAAATAAATTCTGCAACTATCACAACTCCATCGGCCACCACACGAACGGGTGCCGAGATCTGATGAAGAATTTGTACAAACTGTATATTGAGGGCAAGCTCGCCGAGTTCATCAAGCCCAGTGGTGGGAATGGCGACCACCGTGGGAGGAAGCGTCGTGACGACGGCGAGGGCGACCAGGACCTGCGCAAACAGATTAATTTCCAAAAGCTGCTCCCCCCAATTCCGAACGGTCCTCCTGGCAATGTCGACTTCGTGGGCGGAGGTCACTTTGTGATAGAGGGCCCCTAAGGGGGTACTGAATCTGGAACTGCTCTGTCAGTTCGCCGACAGCAGAGTGAGATGCGAGCACTCAACAATGTGCATCAAGTGTGCGTCGCCCCGGCTGCCGAGAAGCCCCCATCTCACAAAGTCATGTTCTCAGATGACGACCTGAACGGCGTGGTGCAACCAAATAATGATGCTTTGGTTGTAACCGAAAAAATCATGGGAACAAACGTCCATCGCCTGATGGTCGACACCGGGGCATACACCAATGTCCTCTTCAAGCATACTTTGGATGCCCTCGGTGGATATGCCGAATATATCGAGCCTTGTGACGATATAATTGTAGGTTTTGGAGACACCCGCTCCCATCCTCTGGGAAGGATCAGGCTATCCTTGGAGCTGGCATCAACGAAAGAGCCAGCGATGCATTACACGAGGCAGCTCAATTTTATGATCGTCGACATGCCGTCGTCATACAATGCTTTCCTCGGCCGACCTTTCTTTGACGAGTTCAAGGCGGCCGCCTCTACTTATTACTATTGTATTAAGTTTCTGAGCCCGGCGGGAGTTATAACCGTCAAGGGTGATCAGGTGCGGGCGAGGGAGTGTCTCGTCCGTTTTGCTAAGCGCCATTCTAAAGAAGCTCCTATGGTTGGAAAGTATATCATGTGTCCTAACAAAGAAACAAACTTGAACTACTTGGAGGGATTTCCCAACAAATATCAAAAAATAGAAATTGGGGAGTCAAGTCAGATTCATGACGACCACCAAGTGGAGGTGGACGAGCACACCCCAATGGAGATTGACGAGCATGGTCAGATTGAAATGGGCGAACAGCCTCCTGAGATGATCGACGACCAGGTTCCAGAACTGATCGTTCCAGATCTAGAACCTAGGTTAGGCTTCGAGCCAGATTTCGGAATTGAGGATCCTCGTTGGAAAGAACTCAGAGAGCGGGCAACTCCAGCGGAGGACCTGGAAACCATCCACCTAAATGATGCTCGTCCAGAGCTTGAAGTATTCATAGGGCAAATTTACTAGAACAACTGAGGGCAGAAATGGTCGCTTTTTTGAAAGAAAATGCTGGGGCATTCGCATCGTCGCACGAAGACATGGTAGGTATCGACATGGATCATGCCTGCCATAGATTAAACATTGATCCATCAAGAAGACCCATCACCCAAAAACGAAGAAAATTTGGGCCTGATAAATATGCGGCTACGGCGGTCGAAGTAAAAAAGTTGATCGACAACAAGTTAATCGAGAAAGCTGGAACTGATCCCGAGTGGTTGGCGAATCCAGTGCTCGTCCGAAAAATGACCGGGTCGTGGAGATTGTGTATAGACTTCACAGATCTGAACGATGCCTGTCCTAAAGATCATTTTCCGATGCCACACATCGATCATCTGGTAGATAATACAGCGGGGCACGAAATGCTTACATTTATGGATGCTTTCGTAGGATATCATCAGATTGCGATGCATCCCGACGACCAGAGACATACAGCTTTCATGACGGCGACCGACATGTACAGCTGGAAGAGAATTCCCTACGGTTTGAAAAATGCGGGGGCAACGTACCAAAGACTGGTAAACAAAATGTTCGAGAAACACATCAGTGATATGGTGGAGGTCTATATCGACGACATCGTCGTCAAAAGTTTGCGGAAATAAGATCACCTACACCACCTCGCCATGACATTCGATATTCTGAAAGAGTATAACATGAAGTTAAATCCGAAGAAATGCAGTTTTGGAGTTGGCTTCGGAAAATTTCTGGGGCACTTGGTTAGCTAGAGGGGCATCGAGGCGAATCCAAGAAAAATTTAAGCAGTCATTGACATGCAAAGCCCAAGGAATGTAAAAGAAGTACAACGGTTGACAGGATGCCTAGCATCGCTGAACAGATTCATTGCACGAACGGGCGATCGTTGCAAACCTTTTTTCGACGCTTTAAAAAAAGGGAAGGTTCGAATGGACCGATGAGTGCGAGAAAAGCTTTAGAGAAGCTGAAAGAATATCTATCGGATCCGAAGGTCCTATCTAAGCCAGTCCCGGGCGAAATTTTATACTTGTACCTGGCGGCCACTGACTGTGCGATCATTTCAGTGCTCGTCCGAGTAGAAGGGAGCACTCATTTGCCAATATACTATGTGAGTCAGTCATTGAAAGATGCCGAGTTGAGATACACTCCGATGGAAAAATTGGCCTAAGCTTTGGTCATGAGCGTGAGAAAGCTAAGGCAGTACCTGTTCGACCACGAGGTGGTCGTCCTTACAACTTTTCCTTTGCGACGAGCACTACATCGGCCGGATACCACTGGAAGACTTTTGAAGTGGTCGGTGGAAATCGGCCAATTCGGGCTCACCTATGCACCTAGAACGGGGATCAAGGGGCAAGTATTGGCAGAATTCATTGTGGAACTCACTTTCCCAAATGATTTAGACAAGGAAATCGAACTTCCTTGGTCTCTGTTCGTCGACGGCTCGTCAACGAGCACCAAAGCAGGGGCAGTAATCGTCCTCACCAGTCCGTCCGGATAAACTTTAGCTTCGGCAATCGAGTTCGAGTATCAGGCGACCAACAATGAGGCAAAGTACGAGGCTTTGGTCGCTGGAATCAAGATGGCAATGGCCGTGGGTGCCAGAAAACTGAAAAAAATTTCTGACTCTCAACTAGTGGTATGTCAAATTACAGGCGAGTACGAGGCTCGCGGCGACAAGATGTCGAAGTATCAAGACTTAGTGAGAAGATTACTCGAGCAATTCGATCAAATCCCCATCGAGCAAATCCCTAGGGAGGAGAATACGCAAGCAGACGCTTTAGCTCGACTGGCCACTTCGGAGGGGGAGGCAATATTTTCAGAACCGACGATCACTAAGCTTTCTTCCCCGTCAGTGAGTAGAAGTCAAATTTTGCAGGTTGAAGCGACCAACGACGAGGACTGGATGACGCCGATCACGAAGTATATCAAGACCGGTGAGCTCCCGGCAGACAAAGTAAAGGCGACCAGACTACAACTCAGGTCGGCCAGATACACTGTTTTTGGCGACCAGCTGTACAAACGAGGGTTTTCATTGCCTTTGTTAAAATGCCTCGGAGAAGACCAAGCGAAGATCGTCATGCTTGAAATCCACGATGGAGTATGTGGAAATCACACAGGGGGGGCAAGCACTCGCTTTAAAGATAATGAGACAAGGTTACTTTTGGCCTACCCTGAAAAAGGACACAATCCACCACGCGCAAACGTGCAAGAGATGTCAAGCCTTCGCTCCCGCCATACACTCACCACCAGACGAGCTCACCTCGGTGTATAGTTCTTGGCCTTTCGTGAAGTGGGGGATCGACATCATCGGACCGTTCCCACCAGCTGCGGGGGGAGTAACTTTCGTCGTTGTAGCAGTCGACTACTTCACCAAATGGACGGAGGCAAAGGCACTGAAGACCATCACGTCAGCTCAAATGACAAACTTCATTTGGAAAAATATCATTTGCAGGTTTGGCCTACCTCAAGCTATCATGACGGACAACGGACGACAGTTCAACAGTCAAGACATGCTGGAGTTCTGCTCAAAATGGAATATCAAGAAGCTATTCTCAACGCCCTATCATCCACAATCGAATGGTCAAGTAGAGGCAATAAATAAAATAATCAAGCACACACTGAAGGAAAAGCTGGAAGGATTAAAGGGCAAATGAGCGGACGAGCTCCACATGGTTCTGTGGGCATATCGGACGACCACGAGAAATTCTACAGATGAAACGCCGTTCGCGCTCGCGTTCGGAACAGAGGCTGTCATACCAGCAGAAGGACAGGTCGCCACTTTCCGAGTGGCAAATTATGACGAGCAGTTGAACAACGATGCACAACTCGCCGACTTGGACTTCCTTGAAGAGCGAAGACTTACAGCGGACGAGAAGAATGTGGTCTACAAACAAAGGTCAGAACGCTACTACAACACCAAAGTACATGCTCGACAATTTACTATTGGCCAACTCGTACTTCGACGAGCAACAGAGCAGTCCATAGGCATACTTGGCCCGACTTGGGAGGGCTTGTACTGTATAACGCGCACACATTCAAACGGATCGTACAAGCTAGAAGATATCGATGGCAAGCCGAGCAAATACCCGTGGAACGCGATCAAGCTCAAGAAATACTTTCAGTAAGTTTTTATTTTTGTTCATTTGAATAAGTTGTATCTAGATTCTTTTCAATGTATGTCAAGTTCTAAGTTTCATCAAGTGTTAGATAAATTTTAGAATTTTTAGATCAAGGCTCTGCGAAGCCAACTAGAAACGAGTTCAACCGACGAATGGTTAACTCTAAACACATACGGACGTAAACCAACGAATGGTAGAGGTCCGGAAACGAGTTTAACCGAGGAATGGTTAACTCTAAAAAAGACAAGTAATCGTTCTAAAAGATACTTGCAAAATAGTGACGAAGACGATCACTATTTTAAAACAAACGAGTTCAACCGAGGAATGGTTAACTCTAAAAAAAAGACAAGTACTCGTTCTAAAAGATACTTGCAAAATAGTGACGAGGACGATCACTATAAAACATAAACGAGCACAAACCAATGAAAGGTTTAAACTCCACATAAGTAAACATAAATTGAAAGCAGTGACGAGGACAATCACTTAAAATAAACGAACACACATCATAAGAAAAAAAGTTCATTCATATTAAAAAAAGCCTTATAGGCTAAGATTACAAAAAAGGCCCTAGTGGCCGAGCAGTTACAAAGTAAAAGGAAGAGAGAAGTCGCCGACCAGATTTAAGGTTGATCTCCAACTTCTGCAGCCTCTTCTCCGGTCGGAGCATCTTGCTCGCTAGTATCCACCACCTCGACAGGAGCACTCTACTCACCCCCTTGGACCGGTGGGAGTTGAGGCGGACTCTCAAAATAAACTTTCATCGCCAAGAGGCGAGGAAACATGAGCCCCATGTTCACCAGGTCGAGCAGAGGGAGGACGGATCCTTCTGTAGGTTCTTCTTCAACGAGAAGATTGTCGATAAAACCGCCGAACAGGGTCACGTCCACCTCTGGATGAGTTTCTTTGAAGTGTCGGATGAGCTCGTGGGCAGTGAGCCCTACCGCGTAAGCAGCCCCAGATTTAGCGAGGAAAGCTTTATCATCCCGCTCCTTCTTCACGGCGACCAGCTCTCGCCTAAGAGAAGCCAACTCGTCCTCAGCAGTTGTGAGATGGGATTGCAGAGTGGCCGCCTCTTCGCGAGCAGTAGCGAGCTCGCTGGACATCTTGAACTTCTCGTCCTCGGCAACTTTGAGGCGAGCACGGAGATTTTCGATCATTTGAAGATCCTCTTGATCTTTCTTCCGAACGGCTGCAAGTTGGGCCTCGGAGTCGGCCACCTTTTTCTCAAGACTAGTGTTAGCCTTGGTCAGCCGGGCGATCGCCACGTCCTTCTCTTCATTGCCTTTCCGAAGATTGTGCATTTGAAGGGAAAGTTGCTCGATCGCGTAAGCTTGACGACTAGCGCTGATGGCGATCAGTCTCGCGTTCTCGGTAGAATTTTGACCGTCGACCTCCTCGACGTATCTTTTAGTTAGCGATCGGGGCAAATTCTTCATTGCCCGGACCACGACCTGTTCCAGCACGTCGTCGTCGGTCGGGTCCCGTGACCGGTAGCAGTTGAGAAGATCTTCATTGAAGGGATCGAGACACGGGTGCTCGACAATCCTGATAAAGAACAAAAGATAATCAGAAAAGGATACTTCTAGAAATATTCAAAGGCATTTTTTGAAAGCTTACTTGGCAACCCGAGCGGCATTCCAGCCGAGTAAGGTGATGTCCTCGGGGGCCCTCTCCTCGGCCGACGAGCTCGTAGCAATTTCCCGCGGTCGCTTGGTTTTGCGAACAAGGGATGGCTTTTTAGGGGGTGGCGAATTCCCCCTCGACGGGGATCTCCTCGGAGAGATTCTCTGGTCGGCGGCAGTAGGGCGATGACCCCCTCGGGCCGTTTTAGTAGTTTTCTTGGGAGGAGCCTCCGTGGTCTCCGCCCGATCTTTCCTTTTGTTGGTGCCCTCGACGATATCGCGCTCGTGACTGACGATCGCAGCACGCAGGGATCGATTCACCATCACTTCTTGAAGTTCGACGGTCGGAGGAAGATAGGTGATGACTTTCGCAGGAACCACTACTAAAAACGAAGAGTCAGTTTTTTGAGAAGAAGAGATTCACTAGATTTAGAAATATTTTGATACCTGGAGGAAATTCTCGTGTGATATGGTGAGGAGGTACTCAAAGGCCTGCTAGCTCTCGCATACACTCCCGGTTCAGGAAGCGATAAGATCTCTCCAAGTAGCGACGACGAGTGACGCAGCAGATGTGATATTGGAATAAGGGCGATAGACGGTGCTCGGCGGTCTTCGCGCGAACAGTTTCACCTACAAAAGCGAGAAGTTATTCAGTATAGACAAGAACGAGCACAAATCAAAAGACTTACCACGAATTCTTCTGTAGTTGGTGGCAATGGGAATGCGATCAGAGGACCCATCGGGCTTCACGGCACTCTTCCAGTCCCCGACAACCCACCACCAGTTGGTCTTCCAATTTCGGATTTTGTTGGGAACCCCTTCAACCAACTTGAAGCGATCGCGACCTTTCACGTAGTACCAGCCTTTGCCCACCTGAAGGAGATAGTTGATCTCTCGTGGACTAAGCCAGGTATGTCGACAACCATTCTCGACGGCCTCCAGACCGAACACTGTGAGGAGTCCGATTATGTTTGACCATCCGTTCGGCAACACTTGAGAAGGTGCCACCCCGAGAAAGTGCAAAAAGTTAGTAATTCCGGGGTACAGTGGGAACCTCAGCCCGGCCTCCATCATGCCGACATTCACGGTGACCATCCCTTCAGGAGGCTAGTCGGCCCTCTCGTCTTCTCGCGGAACGAAGAAGCAAACATCTTGAGGCAGTTGATATTTTTTTCGAGAATTTGCTAGTTGGGCCGAGGAGACGGTGCTCGCATATTCACTGGCTGCATACTTCGATTCGTATGTTTCTCGGTATGTGCGAGGAATCTCTCAAGGCGGATACTCGCAAGTATATTGATAGTATGTTTCCCTCGAGAGCTCGTCCCCGTCCAGTTCTTCCCGCCCGCTCAGAATATCTTGGATGCTCGCCGCGTAGCGAGCAATATCTTCATACTCCTTGCGGAGAGTGTTTGTCAAGGTATCTTCAACACGGGTCGGGTCAATCTGCTCGTCCGTTTCCACATTCAAGTCTGGGTCGCCCAGATCTGAGTCGACCTCCTCGACATCGTCCTCGGCATCGTTGCCGGCATCTTCCCTTGCAGACTCATCAGTCTCATTGGCAACCGCCACGCCGACCACCTCTAGCATTTCGTCCCAACTATCGGCCGGAAGGTTGGGGATTCCTACTCTAAGGGGGTCAGGGGAATGAACGCCAGAATCCAAGGAGACCCCCTCTCTACTAGGTCCCGACAAGCACCCTCGCCGAAAGGACCAGCACCACCATCCAACGGCGGCAAGCCACCACCGGAGCCACCACCAACCTCCATTTTTTCTATAGAAATGTGGGAAAAAGAAGATTTCTAGAGAAGAAATGTGAGTTATTTACCTTTTGCGTCGATCGGAAACGCCCAAAGTCGCCGGAAAAGCTTGAAGAGCTTGTTTGGAAGAAGACTCGAGAAATTCGTAAAACGCAAAGAGTGATAAAAGTGATTTCAAGAGAAGTGAGGTCCTATTTATAGGCAAAAGTACTCGAGAACCAATGTGCAAAAAACGGGGTCAAATTTGCAATTTTCCCAAAATTCTGGGGTCATCCCCGAAATCGAGGCAGGAAAGTGGGCGTCACGCGCGACCTTTGAGGTCGGCACGCGCCCACGTGCGCAATTCAAAATTTAGGGCGCCGATCACGCGCCTGACACATGTCACATCCTTTCGTCATCAAAATGCTTCGAAAAGCGTGCTCGGCGTGAGAAACAAGTCAGGCGAAGACAAGTCCGCCTTCCAAGAAGACGATCACACTGCACGCCTTACTATTCTACGAACACGAAGAAAGGCGACCAGGGGAAAATGTTACACCCAGTCAATCTTTGACAAGTCAATCCTAGTCACCAGCTTGCGTGGCGACGACTAGTCAACCAAGTCGTGCTACGACTAGTCAACAATATGAAGAAATTGTAATTGTGTGTGTTCGCCCAAAGATGTTGGCCAGCACATGTTTAGCTAAGTTAGAAGAGAAGTGTTAAAGCCTTGGGAGAAAGTATGGAGCGTGGTCGACACGGCCAGTGCGACCACCATCCATGAAGACGACCAGGTCCTCCGGCGACCACCGTGGCCCAGCTCCTCGGCGGCTCGGGTGAGGACGACCACTAGAGGCGGTTTAGCATTAAATGCGGCGTCCCATCACCTTTTCAGACAAAAACTCAGGTCCTGTGGTAGTTTGCGCCACGTGTAAAGGCCGGGCTGCCCAAAAAACTAGTGTATAATGCCTAGAAGGCTTATTTGTAAGTAATAAGCTACAATTTCCTACAATCACACCTACCCAAAGCAATAAACACTCCCAAGCTCAAAGCTTTAGCTTCTCAAAGAAGCTACTTCTTGTGTTCTTGCTTGTTCTTCGTATTATTCATCATAAATCACCATATTAATCCATCTTAACATGTAATAAACCCCGATCATCACATATGTTTGTTTAGTGCTATCAGAAAGCCCACATCCAAATCAACTCTACAAAAGCACATACAACAATCTAGCAACTCAAAATCTAGTCGGATCAGGAGGTCATAGAGACGATATTAAGTGCTTGCTAGTTTAGGTGAACAAGTACTATTGTCTCTCTATAATCAATTCAACCCGATTTTGATTAGTAAATTTTTGTTCTTATATTTAGGAGACATCGCATATAAATGTTTTTTTTAATCGAAAAAAATGCATACATTCGATCATTTATTTGCTAACATACAATGAATAACAAAAAGACGAATTAAAACTTCAAAATTGCAAAGTCGATTTAAAGGTAAACATTTCCCTACAACGAGAAGCCCAAGGCACACAACCGCAGCTCGACTCGACACGATCAGACAATGCATGTGGTCTATAGACAAGCCACTTAATTTGAATTACATTAACTCATCAATCACTGATATATATTAATATAATATATTTTAATTAAGTCTTTAACTAATGAACTTTTGCTCTAACTATAGAGAAACAATGAATTATGAAATTATAATTTTATTGGATGAATGTAAAGGATTACATGAGGGAGTATTTATAGATACAAAACATATTTAATCTATATCTCAAATCTAGGTTAAATAAGGAAAGTTAACATAAATACAATATATAATATATATGAAATATATTATATATCCAATACGCCCCCTCAAGATGGAGCACCGTAGGAGAGTCCAATCTTGATCATAAGGATTTGAAGACGAGAACGAGCAAGTGACTTGGTAAGAGCATCAACAAGTTGATCCGCAGACGAAACATGGAAAACTCAAAGTTGAGGGTCGATTTGTTTGGACAGGGGGTGGATCTATCAGAGCAGTACGTAGGTGTATTTGGCGAGACTGGTGGTGGATTTAGTGGAATACTGGGTGCATGCAAAAGAGGGGGTGAACTTATCAGATCAGTGGGTGTGACCGTTGTATCTGTCAATTCAGTGGGTGTATCAGTAGGAGGATGTTTGTTTTGAGATTATGTAGGATGGGGGAAATCTTGGATGGGGAAATCCTGGATGGAGAAATCCTGATAAATAGTAATTGTGTGTGTTTGTTTTGGGATTTTGAGTAGGATGAGATGTAACTTTATGTCAAATCAAATTGTGTAAGAGTGGGTGATGTTGTATTATAATATTATATAGTGTAACTTTATGTCAAATCAATTGTGTAAGAATATATGATGTTGTATTATTATAATAATATAATATATATATATGGGTGGATGGAGTTGGATGGTGAAATACGGATGTGAAATCCCGAACTAGAACAGGACGGGGGACGTTACGTCCCCCATCCGGACGGGTGAGTCCCAAAACAAACATCCCCTAGTTGATTTTAATTTAGCATGCTCAACTGCTACAAGATGTAGGAACGCGGGGGCCGAGGCTTCTATGGATGAGTGGGGAAGCAATGGGGAAGCAGCCACGGATGGAAGCTTGGGAAAGAAGAAACTTGTCTTTTTGAGGTTGGAGTAATCGTGAGTTTTGTACGACAAGAACGTCGAACAATGATTACGGAAAAGAATAAACTTGTCTTCATGAGGTTGGGGTAATCGTGAGTTTTGTACGACGAAGAACGTCGAACAACGATTATGAGGAAGAAGAAACTTGTCTTCTTGAGGTTGGGGTAATCGTGAGTTTTGTACAACAAGAACGTCGAACAACGATTACGGGGAAGAAGAAACTTGTCTTCTTGAGGTTGGGGGTAATCGTGAATTTTGTACGACAAGAACGTCGAACAACGATTACGGGGAAGAAGAAATGTGTCTTCTTGAGATTGGGGTAATCGTGAGTTTTGTACGACAAGAACGTCGAACAACGATTACAGGGAAGAATAAATTTGTCTTCATGAGGTTGGGGTAATCGTGGGTTTTGTACGACGAAGAACGTCGAACAACGATTACTAGGGTTTGGGTGGGATCGAGGCGTGAGGTGAGAGGCTCTTGATACCATATAGAGAAACAATGAATTATGAAGTTATAATTTTATTGGATGAATGTAAAGGATTACATGAGGGAGTATTTATAGATACAAAACATATTTAATCTATATCTCAAATCTAGGTTAAATAAGGAAAGTTAACATAAATACAATATATAATATATATGAAATATATTATTCATTGTTTCTCTATATGGTATCAGAGCCTCTCGGCTCACGCCTCGATCCCACTCAAACCCTAGTAATCGTTGTTCGACGATCTTCGTCGTACAAAATTCACGATTACCCCAACCTCATGAAGACAAATTTATTCTTCCCTGTAATCGTTGTTCGACGTTCTTGTCGTACAAAACTCACGATTACCCCAATCTCAAGAAGACACATTTCTTCTTCCCCGTAATCGTTGTTTGACGTTCTTATCGTACAAAATTCACGATTACCCCCAACCTCATGAAGACAAGTTTCTTCTTCCCCGTAATCGTTGTTCGACGTTCTTGCCGTACAAAACTCACGATTACCCCAACCTCAAGAAGACAAGTTTCTTCTTTCCCAAGCTTTCATATATATTATATATCCAATACTAACTTCTCACTTCCCAAAATTCAATTTTGATTTTTGAAATGATGGTCTTCGAATGTAAATTGATCATATGCTATTTAATTTTCTGAAAATCAAACTTTATGCCCTCGCCATGATATGATTTTAGTGTATGTGGTACAAAAAGAGTTGTTGAATGCATGAGCAGTGACTAAACTTAAGGAAATTTGTCAATGCTACACTGCATGGTAGTGTCAAATATTTATGTCTTAAAATTATTGATTGAGTTTAATCGGTATTTTTTAAAATTATTAATTGAGTTGAAATTAAATAAAAAAAAAAATGCACTAAAAGAAAGTGAATGATCCCCCACATTTGTATGTGGTATAAATAGACTAAACATACAAATAGTTTGATTAAATTAATCGTGAATTTGGACATATATTCAATTAATTGGCTAGTTCCAGAGGCTCACCCAAACAATAAAAATTAGAAAAATTTCTAACGTGCACTAATTAATGAACACACTAGCTAGCTCCTAAATTTGAAATTGCAAATATAAAGTCATATATATACCTAAATTGAAAGTAGTTTACTTTTTCCACTCAAAATTGAAATTGCAAATATAGGTGTAATAAAAGTATCTGAATTTGTAGAAATGAATGAAGTAGAAGAATTCAACATTATCATAAATGATAGTGTAGAGACTTAAAAAAAAATCTTCTTAAAGACTACTAGTACTATCTAATTATACAATTTTAATTCCTAAAATATATACTCCTCCATCCATATAAAATGTGTCTATTTTTTTAGAAAATTTCATTTTATGTTCAGTAACTTAGACCAAATTCAATTATATCTTTTAAATTTTTTAATTTACGTTCTTTTTGGTCCATTTTACGTTTAAGGTTTAGGGTTTACGTCATTTTTACCGAATTTTTTTAAAACTCACTAGAATGTGAGGAATAAACTGGGATTTCGATCAAATAGTTCAATTTACATTCTTTAAATTTAAAAAATAAATTTAATAATTAAAGAGTTGGTCTCATGTAGACTCGAGTTCATATAAAAACTCGAGTTGACCATGTCAACTTTTTTTATTTTTAATTATTTTTTTTGAGAAAAAAATATTTTTAATTTATCCATTTTTTAGATTTTTAAAATTGTAGATTTTTTAATTTTTTTAGAATTTTAGATTTTTTTTTTATTTTACACAATATATTTATAAATTTTAATGAGATTTTTTAATTTTCAAATATAAAGGATGTAAATTTGACCATTTGACCAGAATTCCAATTTTTCTGCGAAAATGATGTAAATTGAACCAAAAATGAAGTAAATTGGACACCGTAGAACGTAAATTGAAAAAAATGAAAACTTAAAGGATATAAACTGAATTAGGTCTAAGTTACTGGACATAAAATAAAAATTTCTCGTCTATTTTTCTTTTTCAGATGTACACATATATACAATGTGATTTTTACTTCAAAATATATACCACATTACTTTATCTATTTTATTCTCCTTTTTATTTATTTTATTCATAAATAAACGATATCCTTAGAATTTGTGTAAAAAGAAAAACAAAGAGTATAAAATTAAATGTTAGCTAGAGTGTATATATATACTAGACATTTCCATATTAAGTAGCTAGTAATTGATAGAGGTTACCAAACAAGTTGCATGACTCGCCAACTCTATAGCCACCGTGGCCTACAACATTTAATCCCCTCCCGGCCTTAATTCCCTAAAATATCTCTCCTCATGAATAAATTAATGTCAAAGAATTGAAGATTTAGAAATTAATCAGGAAATAATATGGTGCTCACTAATTATAATTCCATCAAAAATATTCTTGCAACCCTCTCTGCAATATTCTTAGCAACTATCATCATATTTTTCATTTTTTGGCAACCCATAAACGTCACCAAATTCTTGTATTCTGCCCACCAATCAAACTCGGTAAGTACGTAATTCTTCATTTTTAATTCCATCTCTAGCTAATTAATTAAATAATTAGTATATTTTAATGCACATGTATTTTTATTTTAAAGTCATTTTCACATAAAGATGAGCTCCAAGTAGCGTTGGAGAAGGCTTCAACGGAGAATAAGACGGTGATCGTTGCGTTTATCAACGAAGCCTACGTCGAACCACACGAAAACGAGTATCCGTCCATGTTTGACATTTTTCTTGAGGGTTTTTGGGTGGGACAAAACACCCGGCAGCTCGTTAAGCATCTCTTGGTGGTGTCCTTGGATAAAATTGCCCATGAAAGGTGCATGTTCCGGCGCTTGAATTGTTACCGATTGGCGGAAGACGGCGGCGCTAGGTTCGCCGGAGAAAAGGTGTACATGTCGGGTGAGTTTATAGAGATGATGTGGAGGCGGACACATTTTTTATTGGAGGTACTAAACAAAGGATATAACTTCATATTCACGGTAAGTTTCTATTCTATTCTATTATTTGGATTATATTTCTCGATTTAATTCAACTATTTATAAAAAAGGTAATACAATTGTTAATAAATTTAATTTTTTGTTCAGTGTACATATCACGAGTTTATGAATATTGATGATCCACACATTATGTATAAAAATATTTCTCAAAAAGTTACTAACATTTAAAATATTAATATATGGAGTAATTATTTTCAGTGGCGTATTAAACAAAAATATTTAAAAAAACACTATAATCTTAAGTCGTAATAGTTAATACTGCAACTATTCAGCATTCAAATCTGATATTACGAATTTATTATCGGATCATATTGCATTTTGCAATTATTAAGTACACAAAATTTTCTTTATTATCACGTATCATAAATTCATAACACACAATAGACAATATTTAATCTCACGCCTCAATTGAACATATATATGTCTCAAATTAAGTGTCTCATTTTACTATATGTAAGGCGTCCAACTTTCTAAACTAAAAAAATATTCATTTTCTTTATTAATTTTGAATACTATGCATATTTTAAATTCGTATTGTATTTTCATCGGTAACTATATATATATATTGTGACTGCAGGATACTGATGTATTGTGGCTTAGGAATCCATTTGAAATACTGATGGTGAAGAACAAAACAATATTAGACTTTCAAATAAGCACAGACAAATTTAACGGGGATCCATTCTCAGACCAAAACCCGATCAACACAGGATTTTACTTCATCAGGTCGAACAAGAAGACGACGTCGTTGTTTCAGAAATGGTACGACACGAGGGTGAACTCTCCAGGAATGAAAGAGCAAGATGTGTTGGGGAACCTTATAAGAGACAAGGTGCTTATACAACTTAACGTTAGTACAATATTTCTTGATACTCTATATTTCAGTGGGTTTTGTAGTGACAGCCAAGATGTGGGATTAGTAGCGACTGTTCACGCAAATTGTTGTCGAACTATTAAAGCTAAAGTCGTGGATTTGAAAGCCGTTTTAAGGGATTGGAAGAGGTTCGGAATTAATGGTACTAACGTCGACTTTCGATGGACTGACCATGTATCTTGCCAAAATTCTTGGCATAAATAGGATTTTTATTTTATCATATCGACAATCGTGTTTTAACATTGTAATTTTAATTAGAAGTTAATTATCTCATGTGCGCGATGTGATACATACACACGCTGCCAATTTAATTTTTATATGAGCGAATGATGTAATTTGAGAGTGAGATACAGTAGATCTAAAAAATACGTTCAAATAAAGAAGCTATTAATTTAATCATAATAAATTTATATTTTAGGGCCATGTTTGATAGCTTAGATTAAACCTAGATTAATTATATATCATTTTTATTGGTTGTTTGATAACTTAGATTAAGGGTAGATTATGCTTTAAAATTTATAAAGTTGAGTTATCATCCTAATCTTAGATAATCCATCTTTGCTATCAAACATGCCCTAGATCTATATATATAGATTCATTTTTATATATGTAATGTATATATGTATCGAGTTAATTATTTTAATTTGATATATCATGCTTTGACAATAAAAGGTACTCCCTATATATATATCATGCTTGGACATGAAACGATATATATATATATATATATATATATATTTTAGATATTTAGAGGGGGAAAATAAATAAAAAATTATTTTTTTTTCATTTTTTTTCATTGTGGTTTATGGAAGGAAATTCATGAGGTCCAAGATACATTGAATAGTACGTTGATAATAATAATAAATAGAAAATACATAAAACTAAATAACTCTCATTAGTTTATTGGGACCTTCTACATGTAGTCAGAGTGTCATATGATGTCGTATGACTACCGTAGTCAATTTAATTCGAACCATTAAAAATCAAATCTAAAGGTTTAAATCTGATAACTTGTTACCTTTTGAAATTTATATTAAAAATATTCAACATATGTGTTGAAAATATTCAATGTATGTGTCGTATGGTGTCATATTTATAATTAATTTAATTAATTAAAATATATAATTTTGAATTTACAGTTTCATCCTTAATTTAATAAAAATATTTATTATATTAATTAATTTAATTAAAATATATAATGGTAAAATTACTTATTTACCCTTATATTATTATTAAAATTAATAAAAGAAAAATAAATTAAATTGAATAAAATAGGTTATAATCTAGAACATAATACATAGGTTTTAACACGCACTCCACTTCAGCCCCAAGCCGCTGCCCTTCCGCCGTCGACGAGTAGTTGCCCTTCTGCCGCCGACGCGCCGCTTCCCTGCTGCCGCAGACGATCATCTCCTTCCCCTTAGTTTTCTTAATTTGTAAGTTTAATATTATTGTGGGGTAGGTGAATTACCACCACTAAACGTTGCTTATGTATATCTTCATATTTTTTCTTACTTCCGTCATTTGTTATGAGTATTTGAATTAACATTGTGAAATTGTTAAAATTGTGGTTGAGTTGTTGAGTAGTAATTGTTTTTTAAATTGCCTCAAATCAAATAGAAACATAACGGCTTAACAAGTGTTTGACAAAATGATTCAAAGAAAATTTGAAACAGAATTTAGCAAAGGAAGTGGCTATTGAATGCACAATCCTAACCATATTCGTTGTTTGAATCCTATAGCTAAAAGGACATAATGTAGAGTTAAATCATCATGTAAAGTTTTGAATTTTATATTTAATATAGTGTTTAAATTGAATTTTATGTTTATAACCACATGGTATTCCTCGATTTTATGTTAGAGAAGCACATGTTGTTAGTTGCCGTAAATGACATTAAAATAGGTGATTGAAATATATAATATGAAGATGTTGCATAACATTGGAAAATGTAGTAAAATTGGAATATGGTGCATAACATGTCTTTTAATGTGTTTCTGTTGCAGTTTGTATGTACAACAACGTTCCACAATGTTCTCAGACGTTGGATATGAAGATATCAAAGTGGATGATGAATCACACGAGGAGCACATGAGTTCAGAAGAGGGGTCGGATGAGGATTTTAGGTATGCCAATTTTAAAAATGCTCCCATAGACGACAATACAATTTTGGGCATGACTTTCGCTTCGACGGAAGAAGCTAATGCATTTTATAAGATATACGCAAGACGAAAGGGATTTATAAGTCGAAAATGCCACACTGATCGGAGAAATAAAATTATCAAAAATATGGCGTGGGACTGTTCCCGGTCTGGATTTTCTAAAGTTACTACAGGACATCCAGGACATAAAATTGGGCGATGTCCAAATAAGAAGAGCAACATTGATCGAGAGAATGATGAAGATCTCAACAAAGACGATGATTCTAAAAACGTTAATTAATGTTGATCCTACCAAAATAATTAGTGTTAGATTTTTTTTATGAATATTGATCATATGTATTTCAGGAATTTTATTGAATTGCTGGTTTTTTATTTAAATATTAATTTAATATTTCTTGGGTTGTTTAATCCACGTCATAAGATACGTATATACTAAAATTAAGTGTGAACAATAATCATATTGAATTGAGATGAAATGTGCATTTTATACGAATATGAGAAAGATGCTTGTGTGTCTGCATTACTACTCTATTTGTAGCTCGAGCACGTGAACAAGAAAATAACTTTTTTTTGCTTTTCAAGGTTTACTTAACATCGATATCGACTGTGCAACCAGACATGGCTGTTGGACCGTGAAAGTGAGCACCTACAACACATTTTTTGGATTGCACGGTTCACTGAGTATCGACCGTGCAACTATGCACGATTGTTGGACCGTGCAACTGAAAATTCTTCCAGTACATGTTTCTATTTACCCGGGTGACTGAGTATCGACTGTGCAACTGTGCACGGTTGTTGGACCGTGCAACTGAAAATTCTTCCAGTACATGTTTATATTTACACGGGCGACTGAGTATCGACCGTGCAAATGTGCACGGTTGTTGGACCGTGCACGGTTGTTGGACCGTGCAACTGAGAATTCTTCCAGTACATGTTTCTATTTACCCGGGTGACCGAGTATCGACCGTGCAAATGTGCACGGTTGTTGGACCGTGCAACTGAGAATTCTTCCAGTACATGTTTCTATTTACACGGGTGACTGAGTATCGACCGTGCAACTGTGCACGGTTGTTGGACCGTGCAACTGAAAATTCTTCCAGTACATGTTTCTATTTACCCGGGTGACTGAGTATCGACCGTGCAACTGTGCACGGTTGTTGGACCGTGCAACTGAGAATTCTTTCAGTACATGTTTCTATTTACCCGGGTGACCGAGTATCGACCATGCAACTGTGCACGGTTGTTGGACCGTGCAACTGAGAATTCTTCCAGTACATGTTTCTATTTACACGGGTGACTGAGTATCGATTTGGGGAGGAAGAGTCTGAAGTCGCGATTTGGAGGAGAATAATTTGAGGTCGCAATTTGGGGGAGAAAACACGAGGTCTTAATTTGGGGGAGAAGAACCCTAACTCGGCTTCTTCAATTCAGAATGTTAATTTATTTAATTGTTTATTTTTAGGTTTAATTCATTTTCGAATTAACAATTAAATTTTTATTAAAAAGGGTTGGATAGTAATTTTGTTGTTTTTCGTAAATTTTAGTTTTTAAAAATAAATAATTTTATAGAATATAACTGAATGATAATATAGTAAATAATAAAATAGAATTTAAAAAATGATTTAATTAATTAAAACCTATATAACAGCTAGCAGGTTCATACAACACATACGACGCTATGTGGTGCATTTCGACGCGTTGACTATATAGTCACTTTCTACTATTTGACTACACTAAGAAAAACCCTAGTTTCTTGAATGTATAATGCGCGAAAGTTGCATAGACCACAATAAGTAAGTCCAAATAATAATTACTAATCTCAATACTCCACCTCAAGGTGTGGTGTGAAGATTGTGAACACCAAACTTGTCTTGAAGACACTGAAATCGATCGATTCATAGGGCCTTCGTAAAGATGTCGACCACTTGATTTGTCGTAGATTTTTTAGGTTCGATATCTCCGTTGGTGACCTTTTCACGGACAAAATAAAAACCCATCTCCACATATTTGATTCGTTCATAAAAAATAGGATCCATGGCAATATGACGAGAAACTTGGTTGTCAGATGAAGTTACATGTATATATGTACAATCTGAGCATGTGGACTTGATAATATCTTAAGATAGTTGGTGTAGTCAAATTGTACAAAGTGACTATATAGTTAGCGCGTCGAATCGCGCCACATGGCGTCGTATGAACCTACTACCTGTTATACAAATTTAAATCAATTAAATTATTATTTTTAAATTGTATTTTGTTATTTACTATATTATCCTTCTTTTATTAAAATTATTTTTAATACACACACACACATATATATATATATATATATTAAACAAAATTACTATTCCACCCTTTTTATATAAGCAAAATTTTTATTGTGCACGGTCCAGCAGTCGTGCACAATTGCACGGTCTATTCTCAGTAACCCGTGTAAATTGAAAAATGTATTGTAAGTGGTATTGTGCACGATCCAGGAGTCGTGCAAGATTGCACTGTTTATACTCAGTCACCCGTGTACATCGATAAATGTTCTAAAAGTGCTCACTTGCACGGTCCAACAAACGTGCACGGTTGCACGGTCTATACTCAGTCACCTGTGTAAATAAAAAAATGTACTGGAAAAACTCACTTGCACGGTCGATACTCAGTCATCCGTGTAAATAAATTTTTTTACTGGAAGTACTCACTTGCACGGTCCAACAGTCGTGCACGGTTGCACGGTCGATACTCAGTAAACCATGCAATCCAAAAAATGTGTTGTAAGTGCTCACTTTCACGGTCTAACAGTCGTGTCTGTTTGCACGGTCGATATTCAGTAAAAAAAATTATTTTGGTTTATCTGATTTTTATTTTAGTTTATTCTGATTTTTATTTTAGTTTAATTTGATTTGTTAATTTTATTAATAATATAATATAAGGGTAAATAGGTAATTTTAAAAATACATATTTTAATTAAATTCTATATTTTATTTGTATGGCAGAAGCCTAGGGGTTGCAATTTTCGACACGACACAAAAATTTTGTGACGTGTTCGTGTTGGGTTCGTGTCAACCCGTTAAGCACAATTTTTTTTCATATTTATATAAATATATTAATTTTTATATATTTAAATGCAATTTTAAATTTATTTATTTTCTTAACGTGTTGTTATCGTGTTGCATGTCGTTATCGTGTCGTGTCGACACAAAAATTATCGTGTTCGTATCGTGTCGACACATATCCTTATCGTGTCGTGTTCGTGTTTGGCCTTATCGTATCGTGTCACTATCGTGTCGACACGAAACCCAACACGATAGCACGATTTGTCAGCCCTACAGAAGCTAGCCCAATACTTTGGGCCGAGCTACTTTCCAATTCCATTGCTTCTATATAATTTTTTTTTTTTTTTTTAAGTTGAACAAAGCTGGGCGGGCTACAACCCATCCCAACCAATGAATAGGTCCGCCCTTGATTGTCGTTTGTTTCAATTTTGGTGTCACACATATGGATGATTGATATGTATTATATATAAAAAAAAAATGAACGATCTATTGAAGACGACACATGTTAAAAATTCGGTAAAATGAAATATTAAGTAGATTCCTCGAAGGAATCATACTGCTTGCCTTGTCCAACGTATGCGACAAAAGCAGTCATTTGTGCTCGTTCCGTCTCTCAACGGCCAGTCTTAAGCCTGAAATGGCTGGCAACAGTGGCGACACTGTCAAATTAATCATATTTATTTTGATTTCAAAATTTATTTGGTTTGTTCTTTATTTTTACGAGATTGAAAATTTATTATGATTGAGTTATTTTATTTAAATATATGTTATAATATTTAATAATATAAGAAATAGGTATTGAGTAACAAGTATTTTATATTGGATAATATAAATATAAGGTTAATAATTTTATTTTCCCTTAAGTTTACCTACTTTTAAAATCAATTGTCGTTACTTTTTCGGGTTGCTATGATTTTAGCCCCTTTCGCATTTTTTTTTTTTCCTTTTCTGATTATCGCTCCTTTAGCAGTCTAGCACTTTTCATTTTAATATTTTTGTATGTATATAGCAAAATTTGGTTGGATAGTGCATTTTTGTAATATTAGTAAATTAGTAATATTACATGGTAAACATATTTGTTAAATATTCGGAATATTATATGAAAAAAAAATATTACTTTCACTATCCATTAAAAGTGTTCATTTTTTTTATACATGTTATTATAAAAATTACTACTCCCCCCGTTCCGGTGATTATTTGCACACTTACGGGTGTCCCAACATTATTTAAATAAAATATACTTAATTTTGTTAATAATAGAGTGGAAATGATATTCAAAAGTTAACTATTTAAATAAAATAAATATACTCCGTATTATCTATGAATTAAAAAATAGAATTGAACATATTTTAGTGGAAGGAGAAAGTATTTGATAAAAAAATCAGGTATAATAATATAAAATTTGGAGACAAAGTGGGATAGCTCAAGTGGTTAGAGCACCACTGCCTGGGGAGGGGAAAAAAGGATGGGTATTTAACTTCCATCATAATACAAAATTTGGAGTTTTGTATAGTTTGCATTTTAATTTGTTTCAAAACACAATTTAAGTATACATTTTACACTACTCTCAAAAAAAAAAAAAAATATACATTTTACACAATTTATCAGATTTAGAGTGTAAGTGAGTTGAGCCAATTCATGAACCACTCATGCTCGATTTTTTTTTTTTTTTTTTAAATTGACTTGAATCTAATAGAGTGGAGCTCCAACTACTTGAATAATTATTTAATTCAAGTTCGAGTTTAGAAATACTCTGCTCGGGAGACTGGCGAGCGAACTCAAGTTGATACATTATTACAGTATTTTATCATTAACTTTTATATAATTATATATTTTAAAGACAAATTAAAATAGAAATGAGAGTACAAACCTACTTATAATCACTATATCAGATCTAAGAATTAGCACACCAGGAGCGATCAATTAACAACTCTTCACCCCCTGTCCCCCTCACAGCCTCTTTACTCCACAACCCGCGGCCTTGCGACGCCTCACCCCCCGGCGCACTTTTCAATTGATAGAGTACTATTTCTCAACATTTCTTCTTCTTCTTTCTCCTTTATATTTTTTTAATTTTGATTGATGTTCAAGCAGTGAAATGTTATTCTTTTCTGTTGAAATTCAAATTTTGTTTCAATGTCAATGTGTTTGTTGATTGTATGTTCAATAAGTACGTTTTCATTTGGTAGAGTCGGAGAAGGATTTCAGGGCAGAAGGAATTAGGAGAAAAAGGTAGAAAATAGGGCAGTTTCAATACTTGAGTTTTGAAATTTGTTTAGAGGTTACCCAGTCTAGCTCGAATTTATTATCAATCTTTCCAACGAGCTGAGTTTGAGTTGAGTTTCGAGCATTGAGGTTTACAATCGAGTCGGTTTGACACTATTCGACTGCTCATTTACACCCTTAAACATAATTTGTATTTTGTAGTAGTAGTATATTCTTATTCTCAAACCCTTTTTCCAATTCTGAAAAATATCTTACAATTACAGCTCAACATCCTTTTGCTACTCAAAGCTTAGATCTCCCGCAGGAAAGCTAGGTAAATTCTCTCTCTCTCTCTCTCTCTCTCTCTCTCTCTCTCTGGTTATACGGTTAAAAACCCTCTTAAGGAATTCGATTTTTAATCATTGAATTGACAGAACAAAGAGAAGTACCAAAAATGGCGACTTTGAGGAACTTGAAGATAAAGACATCAACTTGTAAGAGAATATTGAAGGAGCTCCACTCCTACGAGAAAGAGGTCGAAAGAGAGGCTGCCAAAACTGCCGATATGAAGTCCAATGGGGCTGATCCCTATGACCTCAAGCAGCAGGTACGTTTGCCCTAATTTACTCGTGATTAACCATAATGTTTATTTATTGCTTATGTGTTACCTACATTGTTGTGTGACTGTGTGAGATCTTATGGTTCACTCTAGAAACGCAATTTGAAAGTTGCTTTTGGATTTTAGTATTATGGTTAAGTATTACTGTATTGTAGTGGTATATTGATTTGTACTTAAATTTGTTGGCATGATGAGGTTAGTATGAAACTGGAGTCTTTTTTTTGCAGATGGCTAGTTTATGCAATTGGCACTTGAGATTGCTTATCAATACCCCTTACATAGGAAATGTAATTGTTCATAGTTTATGGTTTGTTATGAAGCATAAGTTTGAAGGTCTAAGGATGTGTGGAATGAAACAAAGGTAAATGGAACTAGCATGTTAGTCAAGGGACCGACAACTGTAGCACATAGTTATAGCGAAGGGTTTCTTGGTTTATAAATAGACTTGTCTGCCTTACTCCATTTTTCTTTATACAATACTAGGATGCAATTATAATGATTGTGTGCAAATGTGCAATTGATTGTTGCTACAATATAAATACTAAAAGGTTAAACCATAATCAGTTCAGGTGGAGAAATGTTAAATGTGTAGTGAGGCAGAGGTTTGAGGAGATTTCATTTGTTAGAGTGGAGCTATCTGTGTGTTAGGACAACCGTGTTCAAATTATACCGCTGTAGAGTTCTTTGGCTGCCAAATTATGTTTTTGCTAGCTTAAATAACTAACTTTGATGGGATCAAATCTTTTTGTGCTTGGTTTTGAAACTTCCGTTTTGATTTGATATATTCAGGAAAATGTGCTGGCTGAATCTAGGATGATGGTTCCTGACTGCCACAAGCGCTTAGAGGCTGCTTTAACTGATCTCAAGGGCACTTTGGTGAGTGATAATTTTACCTGCTGACAAAATTTGGACTTGATTGCTGATTTACCTAATCTATCTAGTGATAGATAAAGATTGATTTGTGTAATTAAAAGATTAAACTCTTGACTACTCTACCAACCAACTTTAATGCCATATTTCATTGAAAATCTTACAGAGATTCTCATTTAGGGTGTTTTTGAACTGAATGATTTAAAATCCATGGCATAAATTTTTTGATGGTCAAGGACTTGAGTTACAATATTGAAACTCTCATCGATATCAAATTCATTAATTTGTAGTCGTTAGGTTCAACTTGGTCGATCCAAATGTAGCAAGCATTATATAATAAGCAATCTAACTGGTGCAGGCTGAAGTGGAGGAGTCTGGCCAAAAGGAGGGTGCAGAAATTGATGATGCTCGGAGCACCATTTCAGAGGTTGAACAATTTTTCGAATCCTCCGAAGTTTAGATAGAGAAACTTAAAGTTTATTTCTGTCATGTGTGGTTTTGTATTGAGAGCTTGCTTGCTGTGTTGGAAACTGTTGTTTGTCATTATGTTCATACGTTGATATGAAAAACGTGTTGGAGAAATTTGGCCCATCTGGTTTCTGATTGTATCAACTGTACATAACGCCCCCCATTCTCCTATCGTTTACATACATATAGTATTGCAATTGGAATTTAGTTATACATACATAAAAATTACTCCTACTTTTTATTTGTGACAACTTAAATCCCGATCCTTGATGATATGAATCCTGCTTTCTTCCTGCCGTGGTGGTCTCAATTTGACAGAAGTTATTATTGAACATTTTCAAACGTTGTATTAAAATGAAACATGGGATGCATTAGGGACATACAATACCAATACCGTTTTTCACAGCTAAAATGAGATGGACAATAATACTGTAAGAGAAAATGCAAGGGAAACAAGTGACAAGTAGCTTTTCTGGGACATGAGATGACATGATTGAAACCTATTGCTGGCCAGATTTCCCTTTTCTTAAATCCAAGTTCAAGAATAAAGATTAACACGAGCAAGAGATGCAATATCTTTTTAAGATGAAATATTCACCCTCAAATGGTAGAATTAGAATCATGTTGAAGAGTACTCGACAGACGAGAACAACTACAAACGTTCTACAATCCAAATGCCAACTTCCAGGAACTTCATGTTGGACAATGAGCACTTTGAATCTCTTTATGATAAAGAGATCCATCCATTTGGTAAGGGGAATGACAAAGATGGTCTCTGATCCTTCTGAGACAAGGAGGGGCATCAATGCCCCTGAAATGACATACACAATGGCATAGCTATTTCTCAAAGAACATCAACATCATCAAACTTGGTGGGTAAGATTAAATTCTTTTCATTGATTCATTCACATCTTATCTATGTTCCCACAATACTCTAATATCATTCATTCTTCAAATATGATACTATTAAGTCATGCAATACCACAAGAAACAGATATCAGAAAAACAAAAGTGCATCAAGATATTTTAAATCAACTCTGATTTACATATTTAATGAGATCATAGCTTTTCAAAGTGCAAGGTGAAGAAGAAGAGCTATCTCTAATCAACTTCCAAAAGGCTAAGCTAAAGTTAAGAAGCAGATAATGTAGGAACAACCTGAGGAACAAAGCAATTCTGAATGCTCCAAATTACACATCCCACACTTCACTGCTCAACCATTAAAGAGAGATCACATTCCCTTACCTCCAATATTATATTTCATCACTCAGGTGAATTTCGTTTTGGCCGTTTCATACTTCTCTCAGTCAAGGCCTGACCAAATGCATCAATAATCCTCTGCTCAGATTCCAGTATCATCTCCGTTCTCTTCAGCTCCATCTCCATTCTCATCTCCTCAATTTGCTGAACCATATCCATCTTTGCTTTCTCCATTCTCAAAAACCCATCCCCCAATGCGTGTATTGCTGCAACCAGCTCACTCAAACCATCATCCCTCTTGTTTTTCTTCGGCATCTCACTCTCCCTCTTCCTCATTTCCCCCCTTCCAAGAAACCCATCTCTCGAAACCTTACTAGAAGCTGCCCCATTGAAACCAGCAGCTGGATTTGCAAATCTAGGGTTAGGGTTTGGAACCCCAATTTCTTCAAATTTCGAAAGAACCTTCGCAATCGGAGGCCCTGCAGCCGCCCGCCCCGGGATCTTGATCCGAATACCATTACTCTCAGGCAATTGACCGGCGTAAACACCCTTCTGGTTGTAATTATACAAATCGTTGACGCGTTTGACGCTGTTATTGTAATCGGCATCATCGTCGTCGTCATCGGAGGAGGGCGGCGTCGGATTGGGACCCTTTTCCATGGAGTGCATATTCTGGAAGTGGACCCACGAGGAGGTGAAGCGGCGGATTCCCCCGTGAGCAGCGGCGCGCTGGATCTCGGCACGATACCTCTTCCGAAGCTTCTCCATCTTGTGGCGACACTGGACGGCGGTCTTGGAGGGAGTGGTGGGGCATCTCGCGGCGACATCGTCGGCCACCTCCTGCCAGTGGTTGGCACGGAGGTTGCCGCGGCGGAGGGAGTACCACTTGTTTTTGTAGGCTTCGATTAGGGCAACAGTCTCTTCAGGGGACCAACAGGGGGGTGGGAGGCGGCGGGAAGCGGAGGCTACGGTGGGGAGGGCGAGGGTGGCGGTGGGGATGTGGTCGTCGTCGTGAGCAGAAGGGGAAGAAGGGGACAAGATGGTAGCCATGGGGGGTGCGTAGGATAAGAGATCTGGAGGAGTATAGAGGAGGAGCGTGGGTGGTGGAGGGTGGTTGTGGCATAATGAATGAGAGAGGAGTGCGGTGGGGTAGGGTTGTTAAAGGGGGCGGCAGGCGGGCTGACTTCTAGAAAGATGAGAGGCCACCGCTTAGGGAGGGGAGGCTAACGTGCGCTTACGGGCTGGAGATGGGCGGGTGTTAACGTGCGCAAAACCAGAGGCGTCGCCGCGTGGGCTTCCTTTTTTTTCTTTTCTTTTTTCTCCTTAAAAAACTTATTTCTCAATACTCACTATCTGCCTTGCTAATGCTTAATTCGCCTTATTGACGCCCCCTAAGCTTACCATTTTCAATATTTTAAAAAATTAATTCCCTACAATTAATATATAAAAGAAAAAAAAGAGATCTAAAGCCTTCCAAGAACCGAATCATGGTTGATCAAAAGTATCACCCTATCATTCCTTATACGAGACTATAAGGGTTGGCGGTTGTAGACATGTACAAAATCGAAATTGAAAAACCGGTTGAACCGTCGGTTTTGGTTTAAAAATTGAATTGTAACCTTAAAATGAAGGTTCAATTTTGGTTACGGAAATTCAAAATCAAAATCGGAGGTTCAACGGTTAAATCAGCCAAACTAACGCTTTTGCCCTTTTTTTTTTTTTTTTTTAATATTTTCTATAAGGGTTAATTGCAAATTAAATCACCACATTTTTTTAAATTGCAATTTAATCTAAACTTTTGAATAATTGCAAATAAAATCACCACCTTTCAATTTTGTTGCAATTTAAACTTCTTGATAGTTTCATTTGTGCCCTAATTTAACGTATCTAGGTTATGTGACACCTCCTTAATGATACAACATTGTTTTTTATTTCGATCTAATCTCGAAACGTTAAATTCGGACACAAATGGTATTGTCTAGAAGTTTAAATCGCAACAAAATTGAAAGGTGGTGATTTTATTTGCAATTATTCAAAAATTTAGATTAAATTGCAATGCAGAGAAAGGTGGTGATTTAATTTGCAATTAACCCCTTCTATAAATACCTCAATTTCAACTCATTTCCCTCTCATCTCTTGTGTAGTAGTTTATTTTCTAAGAAAAATGAGGGAAAACGAATAAAAAAACGAGTGAAAAAATAAATAAAAAAAATAGAAAAGAAAAAAAATCAAATTGACCGAACCATAACCGACGATTTTAATCGTATGAACATGTCTAAAGACTGGGCAGTTGTGATGACCCCGCCACGATCAAATGTGGGCATGTGGCAGAGTTCTTTAAGAAGAGCAGAGCTACTTGTTAGGAATGAACATATAGAGAATGTCATCACTAATTGAAAGAGTGAGATTCGACATGTGCAACATTTCTAAATTTTATTTTCTCCAATATTGAATACTATTCCCACAAAATAATAATTTAGTGCATTTGTAAAAATTTACAATTATAAAATGAGTGTATTATAAGTAATATTTGGAGTGTTAATAACCACATAATTATAAATTAATGTAGATTCAATGTATTATTCATTTTATGTGTTGAAGGGCTTTCGAGCCAATAACCTAGGATGTCTGCATAGGCATAGGGTTTGCGGGAGAGCCCTCATGATTTCTCACCTTCGGTTCGCATATGATTGTCTATTGTTTTATGGAGTTACACTAAAGAAGTCGATAAATTTGATTTAGACATTGGATGGGTATGAAAGGATCTCTGGTCATGCTATAAACAATGACATGTCTGACACTTTTCAGTAAAAATGTGAGGGCAAATCAACAACTTATTGTGGAAAATATTTTTGGGTTCATCAACCCATCAATATTGAGTGATATTTGAGACTGCCTTCCTTGGTGGGTCGGAGGAAATGAGATATATTCGGCTTTCTTAAGGACAGGATATGTGTTAGGCTCTAGAGATGGAAAAATAATAAGGGTCGAAAAAGAAGTATTAATAAAGTTCGCTTCCCAGACCTTACATTTTTTTTATACCTCCATCACTTACTGATGAGCTTCAAAAGATGTTGAGCTGTTTTCTGTGGAATTTGTATGATTTTAGTGTACATTTAAAGCTTATATTTCTTGTAGTTTTATATGTTATTGATCAATTGTCAATAATTTTACTTAATTGGGAGAAAGGTAATGTGTTGTTAATGTTTGTAGGAAATGATTCGGGTGGAATTTACGCGTTTTAGGGGCACATGTGAAGTGTATTTTGATATGGATTTCATTGATTTTTGCATTGGATATGATTGTTTAAGCCAAAAGGAGGGAAAAGTTGTGTTTTGTTGATTTTATAGGTAAAACGATGGAATTTGGAGCAAAACACACACCACAAGTGATCGGACCGAAAAGAGGAGCGCACCGTTGGATTCGTCTCGAAAAATGGAGTGGAATTAAAAAAAGAATCGAGTCAATCGGAGGTCGGAAGCTCGAGATACGAAGAGACGAAAAAACATGCCCGGGTAGAATCAACCCGGGCGGGTCAAAAACGACCCGGGCGGGTCAAAACTACCCGGGCAAGGCTGAATTTGGTGGACATTCGTATTTAGCCCGGGTGAAACCCACCCGGCCGGGTGGTTTCGACCCGGGCAAGGCAGAATTAATGTTTGCTTCGTATTTTGGCCGGGTGGCATGCCCGGGTGGGAGCCACCCGACCGGGTGACCTCATTCTCGGGGGTTTTTGGCCATTTTCTCCATTTTTGAGGGACCAACTTGCAATTTTGGCACCCAAACCCTTCCCCAACACTATATAAGACCTCATTCTTGAAACCCAAGACACTCTCCCCCAAATCCACACATAGTTACACATACTTGGAGGTGTTTTGGCCATTTCTCTCTCAATTCTTCATCAAATGAAGGAAGAAAGGATGCAATAGCTCCCAAATTCCATTCCCTACCACATTCTAGACTAAGCTTTCTATTTCTTCTCCTTTTTATTTAGTTATTTCATTTGGATTTTGTAATTTCATTATGCTAGTTAGTAGCTAAACACTTTGTGGTTCTAAGGCATTATAAGACTTGGATTGATGTTTATGAGTAATTTCTTGCTTTAATTGGTGTTTATCTCGTATTTGCATATTCAATTATTCATTGTAAAGCATGTTGTTAGTGGCCATAATGATTTGCTTGATTTATTGTTAATTGGGGTAGTATCGGGAGATTTATTCCATTTAATCGTATGCGAATATGCAACCCGGTATTATTATGATCTCGGGAGAGGATTAATTATCGGAGAGGGAATCGAATGATCTTAGGAGCTATTTTAGATGGTGTAATGTTTGTGATGTAGACATACGAGCTTATATTACATTGCGTCTTTGGATTAATTTGTATCGGGAGATCGATTAGTTCTTTTTGTGTGATCACCTTATACGGGATAACCTTAATGGCCCTTTAAACGAGATAACATTCATAAACGGACATCTAAGTGTTACAATCGCCTTGGAACCCACCTTTTCTCTTTGAGTTACATCCATTTTACTTTCGTTTTGCGATTTGTATGCCATTTGATCGATTTTATCTTTACTCTTTGTTGCTTATTTGTGACACTTGGTAGGTAACCTTAGAGTAAAACATTTTATCTAAAATTTCGATCACGTCTACTTAGAATTCAACTAGCAAACTACCCTTTTATGCTTTAACCTCCCTGTGGGATCGACCTCGTGCTTATCACGCTACGATAGACACCGTACACTTGCGGTTGTTTATTTAGTGTTGCATAACACGTGTATCAGGAAAGACGAGGATTTCGGGAGTAAAAAACTTACCTATATCTCACTGGATCAAAAAGAGGACTGCACCATTGGATTCGTCTCGAAAAATGGAGTGGAATGAAAAAAAGTCGAGATATGAAGAGACGGAGAAAAAAGGTCAAGATATGGGAGCGACCCGGCCGCAAGTGCACGGTGTATATCGTAGCGTGATAAGTACAAGGTCGATCCCACAAGGAGGTGTAGTGTAAAAACGTATTTTGTTGATTGATTTCTAAATAGACAGTGATCGATAAGTTTGAATGGTTTTAATTACCCCTAATTATCTACCAATTTGTCACAAGTAAACAATCAAAGAGTAATGAAGACAATCGATCAAGTGTGCGTATGCAATTACAAAAACGAAGAAAATACGAATGAAACTCAAATAAGAGAAAATAGGTTCCAAGACACATGCAATACTAATGAATCCATCTATAATTAACAATCTACTCAAGTGGTGTTGTGTTTTTTCTATAAGATTGATCACAAAATAATGAGTTAAAAAAAATTCAATCCAATTAACCCAAGAGAAATATAACACAACCTAGTATCTCTACCTAAATTGCATCATAAAACTCAATTAAGCCCCTAAGATCATCACACATCCTCCTAATCATTGATCATCTCTCAATTTCACAATAAAATTAGGTCAAATGTTTGCAATCAATCAATCAAAATAGATTTCTCAATCCAATTTCAATTAACTAAAATCAACACATCACTATTGTACACTAATGACATGTTTGGAAGTGAAAATAAGCATTCAAATAGAATTAAGTCACACAAACACCAATTAAGTAAAATACTAATTCATAAACTTGATCAAAAGTATTTACAAGGCCCTAGGACCAAAAGTGTTCTAGTCAACAGTACACATAATCAAACTAACACAAACTAATGAAATAAGTAAATAAAAAGTAAGAGGAAGAGAAAGAGAAATCTTAGTCTAATGGATGATGGGGAATGAAATTCCCAAGCTATTGATGCCCTCCTTGCTTGATTTGGTGAAAAATTGAAGAAATTGATGGTGATTACCTCTAAGGTTGCGTTTGGATGAGTGAATTTGATTTGAGGAGATATTTCAAATGAGAGGATTTCAAAATAGATGGATTTCAAATGACATGGTTTTAGTGAGGATTTAAAATCCTCTCCATTTTAACTAAAAAAAATATGCTAAGAATTTGAAATCCATTCATTTAATTTTTAATCCAAACAAGTGGAGTGGATTTGGATTGTAGATTTAAAATACATAGACCAAATCCTTCCATTCAAACGGAGCCTAAGTGTGTATTTGTATGTGTAGAATTCTTGTGGAGGGGGGTAATGTGTTTTGAATTCAAGAATGTGGGTATTTATAGTGTTGGGGTAGGGTTTGGGGATAAGTTTTGCACTTAAGTCCCTCGAAAATGGCCAAAAATCACAAAACCCCCAAGAAAATAGGTGGCCCGGCCCGGCCGAAACTTCGTAAGTTGAATTTGGGCCAAAATACGTGCATGGGTGCATTAATCAAAAAGGTGGGTGCAGATCGGCCCGGACGGGCGGAAGTTTCGTATTGCTTTTCGGCCTCCAACTTCGTCCCTCCGTATCTTGAGCTTCGAACCTCCCATTGACTCGATTCTTTTTGTTATTCCACCCCATTTTTCGAGACAGATCCAATGGTGCAATCCTCTCTTTGATCCAGTGAATTGTGGTAGATGTTTTGCTCCCAAAATCCTTCGTTTTTTCTACAAAATCGACAAAACGCCACATTTCTCTTATTTTGACCAAAACAATCATAATCAACACATAAATCAATGAAATCACACTAAAAATGAGCTTCACATGTGCATAAAAAAACATGTAAATTCCACCCGAATCAAACCACTCGGTCTCCCCTCTTTTCTCGTAAATAGGTCGGGAGACCGGCCGCGCCATATTCCACCCGGCCAGGTGAAGTACATTCTCGGGGGGTTTTGCCAATTTTTACCATTTTCGAGGGACCAACGTGCAAAATTCGTCCTAGGGCTCCTTGCAAACTATAAAAGAAGTTTTCTATCAGATTTTGAGGGGAGAATTCATATTTTAGAAGAAGTTTTACCCATGGTTTTACATAATAGTTGGTGTTCTTGTTTAATTTTCAATTTTCATAGATAGATTAGGGTAAAGTAATTTCTACTTTCAATTTTTAACAAAGATTATCATTGGGCTTTGTTATTTATTTTAAGTTGTAGCTTAAATTCCACAATCAAGGTGATATCTCTTTTAATTGCAAATTAATTTTGGTAATTTCTCATTTCTTCAATTTCTTGCTATCTATTATGAGTTGTAGCCATAGGATTCTCTTATAGGGTCATGGGCTAAGTTTTAATTGCTTGAGTGTGAATGTTTTGATGGTATTTGGTGAAATTATGGATCAATTGCTTAATTAGCCTAGGTTTTGGATATTAATGTTTCTAGTGTTGTGTTTTGCATGATTCAATTGGTTAATCCACCCTATTAGCTAGCATTGTTGATTGTATTTATTGCAATGAAAGTTGGGTAGCATAATTGAGGGTGTGAGTGTGAGTGTGAGCTTGGGTTAATTAATTTGAATTAAAATAGCGATTAGCTTAATCGAGATAAGGTTAATTGCTTAGATAGATAACACTAGACACTAATTGATTAGAGTTCGTCTATTAGATTGGTGAGAGGGCGAACCGTAAACATTAGTAATTGTGTTGAACGTGTTTACGGGTCACTATCCTAGGAATTTATAGTATTAATTAGATCATATAATTGCTAATTAATACACGTGTTCATCTAAGCCTCACGAGGGATTGATCAACACATATACGTGATAGCCTTTAGCTTAATCTGAAACCTTAGGTTCAATTTGTGTAATTGGTTCATTAAATCAGTAAATCACCTCAAATACGGAAGCACCTGAGGCAATACTCTCCCATATTGCACTTTCACACGAAAGTTTGTTTTTACGTTATTTTACTTGTCATTTGCTACTATTGTTCTTCTTGTTATAATTTCATTTAGTTTCATTCTTGTTCTTGTCATTAATTAATTTTGATCACTTAGTTCATTTGCATGTTATTTGTGTTTCTTTAGTAGTTTAGCCTTAATTTCCTAAAAATTCAAAACAACACGTTTTATATTAGGTCTTTGGACGATAACTACTAAGTCGTATACTTATCATACTACAACCGAACCCATACGCTTGTGGGAATCGTAATTGTTGTACGAAAAAGTGTGCAAAATACGAACCAAATCAGGATTCAGAAGAGAATTTGTCTGGGATTAAGTAGACTACTTGAGGGGTATATGTGGAAAGAAAGGAAAACAAAGGGTCGATTGTTTTTTGAAGTCTCAGTACCCGGTTCAAAAATTGATTAATTTGGAAGACCAATTCCACCGCCTATTAGCGGGAGTCCCGTTTAAAGTCAGAGTTTAGCTTTGTATAGACTCTCCCCTTAGAAATTGTTATACTTTTGATCAAAAACTTGTTTTAAATGATTGGTAGTATATTTCAGTGTAAAGAAATTAACTTAAACAATTTATTTGGTTTTGATACTTGCGCACCCATATTTGATACTCTTGGAGTAGTATTATGAATCACGAATCACTTAAATTTTGCTAAAAAATCATTTAAAAACATAATTGGTTCTGAGCAATTCGTGCTATCATGTCGACACGATAGTGACACGACACGATAAGGCCAAACACGAACACGACACGATAAGGATTTGTGTCGACACGAACACGATAATTTTCGTGTCGACACGATAACAACACAATAATTTTCGTGTCGACATGACACGACACGATAACGACACGTAACACGATAACAACACGATAACGACACGATAAGAAAATAAATCAATTTAAAATTATATTAAATATATAAAAAATAATATATTTATATAAATATAAAAAAATTATCGTGTCATTATCAGATACGTGTCATTATCGTGTCGTGTCATATCAGGTAAATAACAGGTTAACGGATTAGGTTAATGGGTTACCTGTTAATTTTATCGTGCTTAACGGGTTGACACGAACCCGACACTAAATTTTCGTGTCGTTATCAGGTCGACCCGATAACGACGCGAACCCGATAAGACCAAACACTAACCCACAATTTTCGTGTCGGATTCGTATCGTGCTATCGTGTCGTGTCGAAAATTGTCACCCCTAGTTCTGATAGTGCAAAATACATACTCGTATTTGGTACTTTTGATGGGAATCCTGATATTCTTGATCAAATATTTGGCACTTTAAATTTATTAGCTTTATACTTATAAAATTAAGTGATTGATAATATATTTCAATGTTAAAAAGTTTCATTAAAACTATTTAATCTGTTGTGATACTTTGAACAAATATTTGATATCTAATGGAGAATTCTTGATACTTTTGATTAAATACTTGATACCAACTTTTTTTTTTTTTTGAAGACTTATTACTTTAAACTTAAATGTTATAAACTTAGTATAATACTGTGTTTTTTAATTAAATAAGAAAAATTTAAATAGTAAATTGATAGAAGAATAATGCCATACCCTTGACACAATTCTTGATCCTGTTACTCTTGATTCTGCATTTTAAGCAAATTTGAGCAAAATAGACGACAATCTGATTTAGACCTGGAATCTACAACTTCAAAGAACGTGCAATGTGACGGTTAAAATGTGTCGTAGTAGTAATTGTTTATTCCATGTACTAAAATGTCTTGTGATTGTTTATGTCTTATACAGTACATACTTTTGCTCCACATATTCCCTACAAGTAAAGCCTCGTTTGGTTGAACCTGATAAATTGCAATAGTCTCCTTGAAGAGTTCATGCATATACTTTTGCTGACAAATGAAGCTGCTAAAATCAATTAATACTTGAATTCCCAGAAAGATATATCCTGCAGGATGTTTAATGTTGTGAAATTCATAACAACAAGGTTGGAAAACACACCATTTATCTGATTTTCAACTCTTATTTGTTTGGTAAATGGTTAATGCATATTGAATTGAGACTTTGCAGTGGAGGTGGCTACTCACTACTCAATCAAACTCCTAAACGTGTCTCATCATTTATAATTAAATGGTCTGATCCTGATGTTGAAACAAAATAAATATTTTCAATCCATTAAGACTTGGTACTAGTTTTGTAACAATCTACGACACATCCATTGACGAAAACAATAACAACAAATAAACTATACATCTTTGTTTGACTTAATCCAAACAAATTGAGTCTAACACATTTTTTTATTTTTTGTAGAGTTGAACTATACAACCAGATGACAATCATAAAAACAAACACATTCTCATCATTGCCTTCACTAAAGTCTCACTAGGTATATATGGAGAGAAAGCTAATTGAGGCTGCCAAGAATGGAGATGTTGCCACACTGCACCAGCTGATCAACGAGTGTCCTTTCGTGTTATCAACCGTGGCTTTATCTAATGGTGGAGACACTCCATTGCACATGGCTTGCATGGGAGGCCATCTTAATTTTGTCAAACTCGTCTTGGATTTAGGCGCGGAATTCGCTCAAGAACTGAACCAAGATGGTTTCAGCCCTTTACACATTGCTTCGGGTAGAGGGGATATAGAGATTGTGAAAGAGCTGTTGAAATTGGGCAGCCATCTTTGCTTGGTCAAAGGGAGAGAACAGAGAATTCCCCTTCACTATGCAGTTTCCAAAGGGAGAACAGAGGTCATCACAGAATTGCTTTTAGCTTGTCAAGATTCCATCACACAAGTGACAGCTAGAGGAGAAGATTGCTTCCATTTGGCTGTTAAAAACAACCAATTTGAATCCTTCAAGCTCTTGTGTGACTACCTCGTCACGCGAAATGAGGATATTCTGAACAACAAGGACCAACAAGGAAACACCATCTTGCACCTTGCATCATTTAGAAAGCAATATGAGGTGAGTACTAATATATACTACTATTAATGGTGTTTTAACTTTCTTGACATGTTTTTAATTTACCAACTTGTGTGATCAGGTTGTGGATTTGCTCTTGGATAATAGCTTTTCTTACAAGGATAAATTGGAGGTTAATTTCTTGAACAAAAAAGGCCTCACCCCACTTGATGTAATCATATTACAAGGTGGTGATTGTGAAATGGAGGAAATGCTAACTCTAGCTGGAGCTACAAGAGGGGCAGGATCGTCACAAAACGTGTTCATCGTCACTGAAGATCCACGAAACAACGTGCCTGAGCAAGAACGAAGGAACGATCATCCCAAAGATGCCTATAAGAAATTGCAGGACTACTTCAAGTACGACAAAATCAAAGAGTCGCCAAGTAAAGCAAGAAACACGTTGCTCGTGATAGCTGTCCTAATGGTGACCGCCACATATCAGGCTGTGCTCAGCCCCCCTGGCGGCGTATGGCAGGACGATCACTGGCCCGATGCTGCTAAAAACAGCACAGCGAAACAGCCCCCACGCCACACTGCTGGACAGGCTGTGATGGGCACTAACAATCAAGTGTCGTACAGTCTTTTCCTGTTTTTCAACTCGATAGGTTTCTACATGTCTCTACACATGATGAATTTTCTAACACATGAACTTCCCTTACAGTTTGAGCTTAGAGTAGCATTTTTTGCACTGATAGCAACTTATGATACTTGCATGGTAGCAATTTCACCTCCTGGTGTGGCATCTATATTATTTATTGTATTGTCAATTGTGATGCCAGGGGTGATGCCTAAATTAACCAGGTTGGCTAGAAATTGTAAGAAGGAATCACTAAAAAGATGGTTTGGCTACCTTTAGTGTATTAGTATATATATACTACTGTTTGTGAAGATATTGTTTTGAGATTGTAATCAATATTTATTCATCTGATTCTAGCTTCTCTAATACACAACAGTTCTTATCCGAGCTTGAGTTTAAAGATTTGTAACGTTATTTGAGCTTGCACTTGATGATATGTTACAAGAATTCAAGGCCGCAATGTCGTATTTTGAATTAAAAGTTAATTTCTGAAGATTCAACGAAGAGCGCCATTAAAATTTTACTAGAAAACACAATCAAAATAGTTGAACACCTTGATCTCGGATCGAACACAACCTAAATTTGAATACAGAAGTAGAGAAGGGAGTTGAAGCATTGACCTGTTTATTTATTTTTATATATTTACACTTATGGCCCAATTTTAAATCAAAACATGTCTTTCATTAATAACTAAACTGAAAACGTGTGATGACCAATGATCTCATATTTTATTAGCTGGTAATGTTCAAACTTTGCTGAAGAATTAGTTGACTTCAACTATTATTTTAGGAAAATTGCAACTTTAGTCCTTAAGATGGAATATATTCACACATGCCCTCTAAATTCTGGTTTTACTATGATTGTCTTTCAACTTGCAAATTTGTGTGATTTTTATCCTTTTTCAACAAGTGTTTAACATTGTGTTTGACCAATATGAAAGCATTAACTGGTTTGAAAAGAAAGAATATATGAATTAGTACACATCCATTGACTAAAACAATGACTTACCAAAATATCTTTGTTTCACTTGTCCAAATAAATAACTTGTAACCACTCAAATCTAATGTATTTTTCATTATGAATTATGGAACCAGATCATCATAAAAATCAAAGATATATACCAATCAAAGTATGGAGAGAAAGTTGATTAAGGCTGCCAAGAATGGAGATGTTGCCACACTGCATCAGCTGATCATCGAGTATCCTTTCGTGTTATCCGCTGTGGCTTTAGCTAATGGGGGAGAGACTCCATTGCACATGGCTTGCATGGGGGGCCATGTTAATTTTGTCAAACTCGTCTTGGATATAAACGCCGAATTTGCTCTAGAACTGAATCAAGATGGTTTAAGCCCTTTACACATTGCCTCAGGTAGAGGGGATATAGAGGTTGTGAAAGAGCTGTTGAAATTGGGCAGCCATCTTTGCCTGCTCAAAGGGGCAGAAAGGAGAATTCCCCTTCACTATGCAGTTTCCAAAGGGAGAACAGAGGTCATCACAGAATTGCTTTTAGCTTGTCAAGATTCCATCACACAAGTGACATCTAGAGGAGAAACTTGCTTTCACTTGGCTGTTAAAAACAACCAATTTGAACCCTTCAAGGCCTTGTGTGAGTACGTCGTCTCACACAAGAACGAGGATATTTTGAACAACAAGGATCAACAAGGAAACACCATCTTACACCTTGCATCATTTAGAAAGCAATATGAGGTGATTTTCTTATACTCCATCAAGTACTAATAAGCTATAAATGGTTCTTATTTTCTTGAAATATTCTCCTTATACTTGTGATCAGGTTGTTGCACAACAACTTCTCTTACAAAGATAAATTGGAGGTTAATTTCATGAACAAAAAGGGCCTCACCCCACTTGATGCAATCATATCACAAGGTGGTGATTGTGAAATAGAGGAAATGCTGACTCTAGCCGGGGCTACAAGAGGGGCAGGATCGTCGCAAAACTTGGTGATCAACGCTCAAGTACCACCAAACGAGCAAGGACAAAAGAGGGATCGTCCCAAATCCGCTGCTACAAAAATGTACGAGTACTTGAAGTACGACAAAACCAAAGAGGCTCCAACTACAGCAAGAAACACATTGCTCGTGATAGCTGTCCTAATCGTGACAGCCACGTACCAGGCGGTGCTCAGCCCCCCTGGAGGCGTATGGCAGGATGACTACTGGCCCGTTGCTGCTGAAAACAGGACAGCGAAACAGCCCCCACGCCACACTGCTGGACAGTCTGTGATGGGCACTAACAGTCAAGTGTGGTACATTCTTTTTCTTTTTTTCAACTCGATAGGATTCTTCATGTCACTACACATGATGAATTATCTAACATGTGGACTTCCCTTACAGTTTGAGCTTAAAGTGGCTCTTGTTGCACTAATAGCAACTTATGATACTTGCATGGTAGGAATTTCACCCCCTGGTTTTGTAACTATATTATTTATTGTATTGTCAAATGTAATGCCAGGGGTTATGCCTATATTAACCAGGGTGATTAGAAACTGTAAGAAGGGATCACCCAAAACATGGTTTTCCTGCCATTAGTGTAACCTTAAAATATGATTCTGGAGTGTCATAAATCAGTTATTTCAGTTACAACAACACGTGACATGTTAGTTATTTTATTGTGAATTGGTTATTTAGAACTTTTTAGAATCTAATAGTTGATGTATCAGGCTGTAAATCAAGCCATAAACACTTATATGTCATTTACAAATACAGCTTCAAAGTTAGGGAAAAATCACAAGTTTAATTTATGTAATTCTCAGTTTGAGAGTCATGATTAAGAGTGTCAGGCTGTAACTCTTGTAAAATCTCATTTTTATGTTTTGTTTTTTAGGTTATAATTTATTGTTAATCTTCTTGTTTTAGTTTGTTTTTAACTCTTTTATTTTTTTAGCTTGTTGTAGCTCTTTTTTTTGTATTTATGTTTTTTATATCGAGGAGACTTTTTAACTTTTACCTTAAAATGACACATTTTACATATATTCTTTAAAAGTGATAACATAAAATTATAAAATGATATCAATCCCACAATCCAATAATTAACACATCTATGTACCACCTGGTTAAAGAGATAAGTAAATGGGATTACAAAAGAAGAGAAGAAAGTTGAAGCCTTGACTTGTTTATTTGTTTTTTAAGTTACATTTATGGGCCTCCCCTAGCTAGCACCACAATTCATACAAAATATCTACTGCTCATGGAAAAAATTAAATTTATTCTTAACAATATCGTTGACCTCAGCTGTCGTGGCCTTGAAAGAATAATGATTACACACGTCTCTTATACCTAATCGATAATGTTCAAACCTTGCGCAAGAATTAGTTGACTTTAACTATTATTTTAAGTTCAATCCTTAATATAGAATTGATTTACACATGTGCCCACTTAATTCTGGATTTACGAACATACTTTACAAATTTATGTGATTTTAATCCATTTAGAGGACTAAATGTGAATATGACCATAATTAAAGGACAAATTTTGTACATTTCATATATATGTAGACCGATATAATAGTCATATTTTTTAGTTTGAATTGTTGTGAAAAAATGGATAGAATAATGATGTTTGAAGCTGCTCGTGAGGGAAAAGTTGAGGTTCTTCACAAACTGGTCCAACAAAATCCATCTATTCTAACTGACATCAGACTAACATCTCTTGCTGAATCGGTTCTACACGTGGCAACCAAGTCGGGGCAGCTCGATTTCGTGAACGAGCTCATCAAAATGGATCCTCAACACGACATGGCTCGAGACATGAATAGAGATGGTTTTCGACCGTTGGATATAGCCGTGATCATGGGGAACTTAGCAATCGTCAAGACGATTTTAAGCCACAGTCGCGATGTGGGACGACTCACAGGCAAAGACAACAGAATTGCTCTGCATTATGCTGCTGTGAAGGGCAGAATTGACATCATAAATGAATTGTTGTCTACTTGTCCAGATTGCATTCAAGATGTCACAGTTCATGCCGAAACTGCCCTTCATCTTGCTGTCAAATATTACCAGTACGACGCGTTCCACGAGCTCGTTAAATGGCTGCTGCACGAACTCACCAACGAGTATTCAATCATCAATAATCAGGATGGGGATGGAAATACTGTTTTGCACCTTGCTGTTTCCACCAAACAGTACGCGGTACGTTCTTGCTGTTTTCGCGTAAATTTTTGACATTTTGGTCCGGGAACTGGTTGTAAGTAGTAAAACATCTGGTTAACATTGACAAGATAGAGTTTCAATACAAGAAAATTGACTTTTAGTGACAAAAATCCTGTCATTATAGCTTCTCTAACTAAAAATCTTTAATGACAGGTCCTATCATTAATTCTCAATTTCCTGTCACTATAGACATTTAGCTAGAGAAGCAATAGTGAGAGGATTTTGTTACTAAAAATCAGTTTTCTTGTAGTGTTTGATTCTAATTTCCGATTTTTGCAGTGCGTGAACCTGCTCTTGGATCCAAACTCGTCCCTTAGAGGAACAATAAAACTCAATGTTCGAAATCTCAAGGGCTTAACAGCTCTTGACATTTCGGACATTGTGATGCAAGATTCATACGACGCTAAGATCAGAGAATCGTTACAACGAGGGGGTGCAAAAAGAGGTCAAGACTCACAAGCACCACAAGATCCACCTCATGATCATCAAACAAATTCTCAGCCACATGATCATCCTCAATCAGAACAAGATTCAAAAAACTGGTTCAAGTACTTCAAGTTCAAGAGGGAGAGAGATTCGCCTAGCGACACGCGTAACGTCCTGTTAGTTGTGTCTGCCCTGATCACCACTGTCACCTTTCAAGGTGCAATCAACCCTCCATCTGCACTCTTCGATCAATCTCGGATATTGAGCACCATGAGTTCTGATAATAAGAAACTAGCAGCGTTTGTATCGGATTTCATTTTCGTGTTTTTTAACTCGTTAGGATTCATTTCATCAAGCCTTGTAATAATGTATCTGACTTCAGGGTTCCCATTACACAGAGAGCTATTAGTAGCCTTGTGTTCAATGTTCCTCACGTACAGTGCTGCAATGGATATTAATATCTCCGGGACGAGAGCAGAGGTGAAGATCCAGGGCGTGGCTTGGATTATTCTACTGATTGGTTTGATTTTGCCACATTTGTTCAGAAGGCCTCCCTGGCTCAGGAAGAGAGATTGGGGTTGGGTTGCTTTTTGGAGGAGTAGGAGAAATGGTCTAGTATTGCCTATTGGAAATTGATTATCCACTATATAATTTCATTTATTTGTGTTGATATTCGTTTTGTGAGATTTTATGTGTAATCAAGAATTAATGCGGAGAGGTATTAGCTTATCTAGTTGCTCTGACTGTTCTTCAGAGAGCTTGAGGGAGATTATGAAAAGAGTGAGTTTGCATTTCTTTTCAGTGATCAAAGACGCTATTCATACTACACGCAAGCATAAGTTGTAGCTATTACATTGATCATATCCTTAGAGATGGACACGTGTTTGACTAGATGACACATGAACCTTATGACTTAAAGACTACGTAAACGACGTGGTAGTGGCGAGCTGACTTAAAGACTACATAAACGACTTGATCGGTTAAGGTGGTTTGAAACTTTTGTCGATGTGGTTGTTCAACCATAGTGGATAGCCATGTGGGATGAACTCGTTTCTTAGAACGATGAAGGTGTCTGGTGTAGGTGGCGTCGGAAGGTCAATTAGGTGGCGACCTAGATTGTTGAGAGGTGGCATGAAGGGTCTGCCTTTAGGTATTGACTCTCGATTAGTCTTAACCACTAAATGTGAGTTGTCCTTGTCCTATTTGTTGGTCGTTGCGATAACTAGAACAAACTCAAGGACTTGAAATTGAGAGTAATAATTTGAGTTTATTTATTGAAACTTGGTGTAACAATTTGAGCTTAATTCAGTGCTTTCTTTTTTGTTCCTTTTTAATAGGTCCAAAAAAAAAAATCTTTGAAATGGAAATTGGAAGAAATGAAACATAAAAGGAAATGTGGTAAAAAGTAGGCCAACGAAATTCAAGGATAACCCATTATTGAGGTGAAAAAAATTGTACGCTCAAGAGAAAATTCCTCCCCAGAAATTAAATTTTAAATTAGGGAGTATTCATACTTTAACTCAGCTGCTGCAAAAAAAAATAAAAAAATACTTGGAAAATAAATTTATAAAAAAATGTCAAAGTTCGATCCGTACGATCATCTCAACATTTCTCTGAATGGAGATGGATCACTCACCCGCTACATGAAGCTTCCAACCACCGCCGTGAACAGCGATTCCACCCAAGCTGTTCTCAGCAAAGACGTCACACTCAACGCCGACAAGAAAACGTGGATGCGACTCTACCGCCCTTCCAAACTCCCCGACTCCGCCAAGCGCCTCCCCATCATACTCTACTTCCACCCCGGCGGATGGATTCAGATGAGCGTTGCCGAATCCATCATTCACGAGTACAATAACCGTATCTCCGGCCAGATCCCCTCCATAGTCGTCTCCGTCGAGTTCCGCCACGCTCCTGAGCACCGCCTCCCCGCTCAGTACGAAGACGCCATGGACGCCATCGTTTGGGTTAACAATCAAGGTTCCGATAAGAACGGCGACCAATGGATCAAAGATTACGGCGATCTAAACAGGTAATTTACCGAATTTGATAGCATCTCAATCATCATTTAATTTAATTAGATCTCTTCAACAGATGCTACCTCTACGGCGCGAGCTGCGGCGCGAACATTGCGTACAACACGGCGCTGAAGCTGCCGGAAATGAGGCCGCAGCCGATGAAGATCGCCGGAACGATTCTGAACCAACCGTTCTTCGGAGGGAAGAAGCGGATGAAGAGCGAGTTAAAGCTAGCGACAGATCCGTATTTTCCGCTACCGGTTGTGGATCTGCTGTGGGAGCTGGCGCTGCCGAAAGGAACGGACAGGGACCACCGGTTCTGTAATCCGATGGCGGATCCGGCGATGAAGGAGAAGGTGAGGAATTTGGGGAAATGTTTGGTGATCGGATTCGGCGGCGATCCGCTGGTGGACCGGCAGCAGGAGTTTGTTCAGATGTTGGTGGAGAGAGGGGTGCAGGTGGAAGCGCGCTTCGACGACGTCGGATTTCATAATATTGATCTCATTGATAACAGAAGGGCCACTGCCATTCTTAATTTTATTAAAGAGTTTGTTTGATTTTCAGCTTCTAACCATCATTAACTCTGTTTCTTAATTTCTTATGTATAGTTTTGCTACAAATTTCGTGGATATTTTTATCTGCCTAATTATTGTTGGGGTTTCATATAGTATTACTTTTTTTGATAGTGTAAAGAGTATACTATTAAACAAGTGTAACTATCCAAAACAGATAGTGAACAAACAAAAAAATCAAAACCATCGAATAAACGCGGCAGCCAAAAGACGAAAGCCCACTAAATTGCATTAAGACTTGCCTCCATGCACACCCAACACAAGACCATGGAAAACACCAGCATGAACACTGACTCAGATTCCCACCAAAACAAAGAGAACTAAACGACTAGGGCTTGTCACGACCAAGTGCAACACAACGAGAAAACTACAACTAAAACAAACAAAACAACAACCGGAAAAAAAAAAGAGAAAAACAACAAAGCCAACTCCAAACTCAAGCAAAAACGGTCCTCTTGCTTCGCTGAAGTCTGATCTGACTCCGCCCCCGCACGTGCCCATCCATTCAGCTACATCGTCCATGTTTGTAGCCCGAAATTCTTTCCTCCTGCCACCTTTCGGGCTAGCTAAGGCCTGTCCCCCCACGCCAGACAGTCGATCCCTGTTTTGAATATGTACCCGCATAATTCTTAAAGTCCCAGCAAAGCGCGTATACTCCTCATCTACATGTACAAGAGGTTGAGAAAAAATCAGCAAAAGACTACGGAAACCTCTCCCTGATCCTTTCCCCGGAGGAACAAGAAGGGACTCTCCCTGACCATCGTCACCAACTTTAATGGCATCAAGCGTAAGTGCATCAACACCTGAACTTTCCCCCACCCCCGAACTCAAACCTTTGCAGCACCAACTAAGACAGGAGCTGGGTCAACACCAAAAGGAACCAGGCCGATCAATTCAGTTATCTCATCCCCTTTGAAAGGCTCCCTACCCTTAGCCCGCAACCAAGATCCATATTCAAAACGAAAATCCAACAACCACTGGGTAACAAATGCCTTGAATTTGTAACTTAAGAAGTCAAAATAATAGACGAAAACTCCCCCACACAACACTAGATGGTAAAGTTTCCACCTCAAGCGTCCGTCCCCTCAACTAGTTCTATCCGCAAATTTTTCTATCACTTTTCTAACTTGTGTTAATATTGCATATAAGTTTTTGTCTAAGTTGTTGCCTTATGAATCATGCTTTTGCTAAGCTGATTTGTCTACAAAGGCCTTCTTTGATGGACATTGTTTCGGGACCTGTTGTTGCGATGGTAAGAATGTTGTAACTACCGCCAGGAAGATAATTGATATTCGCAGGTGAGTTTTTCGTTTTCCTTTTGAACGTTGACCAAATCAAGTAATTAGAAATGGAAAATATTCTTGGTAGTGATGCTGATGAGAAGGAGATTGCTCTTTCATTCCCACAGGGAATTGCAGAGCAGCCTTAACCTTTTTTTTAATGTGTGTTGTCTTCATTTTGTGGTTTTACAACATTGTGTTTGGGGTTGATGCTATGACAGCTTTAAGATATCTCAACTGTCATGTTATTTTCCAAAACAAGGCAGAAGAAAATGGACACAATATTATTCTATTTTAGGATTATCAATCAGCATATACATATCCGTCCAAATGAAGTGGTAAGTGAAGAGCTTCACTATCATTTTGTACACTATCGACATGAAGAGCAACAGCTGTAGAGTAGATGGATAATTTCGGAATGATCATTCGGAGAAGTCTACGCCCTATAAGCTACCGGGTGAGAAGGCTGTATGAGGGCAGGTCTTCTAGGCATGTGATGCCATCTTGGAGAAGCTCGCTCTCCATCTGATTACGAGTAGCTTTCATCACACTCTAACCAACCACCAAAAACAAAAGCAAGATCAACACACATGGACATTAAACTTAACAGAAAAGCAGCAAAATTTGAATCTCCCTCACTTGAGACTCATTCAGAATGTGTATGATAAGTGAAGGTGGAGAAAACTTACATTGAAATCCATGTAAGAAGCACGCATTTCAAGCCACAGTTGGTCCATTTGCTTGAACGTGATACAATATAGAAGGTCGAATGCTGCTTCATTTTCTGCCAGCCAAAACGAATAAAGGAATTTGCAATAAGTGGAGCAAGAAGTACATGAATTGTTTGTCATCAAACGAATAGCTTTTTTTTTTTCCCTCAACTAAGCAGAATGAGATTCTCTCAGAAGAATAAAGCATTACCTGCAAGAAATTTCAAGAAGGTTGCTCCTACAAGAGTTCGGGGCTTTACTGCATGAGGCAAAAGAAGAGGTGTTGAACAACGAACAACAGCAAGCACTTATTTCACATTGCTGACAAGATCAACCAAGATCAGATGAATAGAATTTGGAAAACCAGTATTTGGACCAAGCAAACACCATACCAGTGCATCATAGAGCTGAGGGATAACAGTCAATAAAAGGAAGAAACAGACTTCATTCAAACATTCTAAGCACCAAGACAGAAAATAAACTGCTCTGGAGAATTCAAGATATGGAAATAAGCAGCAACTTAACCCGATTAAACTCAATAATTGTTTATTATTCAGTTAAAACTGAAGTGGTTGATTCAGTTATGGTTCTGCCTCTTAACAGTAAATACACAAACATCAGATAAAACTGCACAATGGAGACTCCAGCTACCACTGAACAAATTCTTTGCAAAAGTAGTTGGAGGAATGAGGATTCAAGTCTTTTTAGAAAGAAAGCAAGAAAAGGACGAAAATGTCAAGTTTAAACGTGTACACTTTAATATCGTAACATTCAACAAGTCACCTGCTTCAAGATCAAGCATCTGAATAAGCATGAATGTGATGTTCACCCCAGCTACAGCAAATGGGTATTCCCACAATGCTCGGTTACCTTCCTGCTTGTAAAGAAGATCCTGAAAAGATTTCTACAGAAAAGCATTCTAGGGTCAAGATTTATGGATGAAACGAAGGTTACGGTTAGTTGAGCAAAAATAGGATGAAATCCTAGCATTGAAATCGGGATCGTATAGATCAACAAGTAAATGTCAAATCCAATAAGATCAGTGCACCAAGTGTGATCATACTGTTGGAGATATACTCCACAGTCCAACTAAAAGTACCAAAGACATTAGAGTCTAGGAGAAGAAATAGAAACATTCATATGTATGAGAATACATTTATGAATTTTTGTATTCCTGAAACCATAAGTATCCAGAAGGAGGCAAATCTTTCACTAAGTATTGAGAACAGACCAAGAAATTGATTGATACTTCCATTTGTCGTAAAAGACATCCTTAATCAATATTACGGAAACCTAAAACCATTTGAGTTGGAAAAAGCCCATGAAATAGAAAGAAAATAATATGCGAGCAAGGTCAAGGGGGCTATTTGAGTTTCAATTTTATGAATTACCAAAAGTAGGAATCAATACAACCATAAGAAACAATACTAGTGGTATAAACAATATTGACACTGATGGATGGTGATTTGTACATTAAACACGCGAACACACACACATAAACATGCATCTAAAGAAATGCACGTGTCTCGCAGAGGAAACGGAGAGATGGAGGCAAGAGAGTGATCATACCGGGAAGTTCCTTGAAAAGTACAACAAGTTTTCCAGTGATATAAAACCTCCACCCCTATGACAATATGCCATATGTCAGTTTTATGGACAAAAAGTTAAGTCAAATATTTCAAAAGAACGAGAAAAGGTTCAAAGTTGAGAATGTTATACCGAAAATCGGTTGATGGATCTTTTCCCTGCCAACCCATTTCCTTCCACTGATCGGATATTAAACCAACGAGTTCCTTCCCAGGAAAGGTAGCATGCCATAATGCCCACAAAGCGTCCTATCAAATGCAGAGGGAAATATAGTAAATAATGAGACTCTCTCATATATATATATATATACTGTCGATATATGCATAGTGGCTTTATAAACTATACCTGATGTTCAGGAACAGTATTATCGTAAGCAACATCTAACCGATTCTGTAGTTTCTCTAAACATTCTTCCTGACACATTAAGTGGTATTAGCATCAGTATGCATACATGAAACAATGAACAATCTATAAAGAGAAGATTTGATTTGTGGAACTGCAACTAAACCAAACAAGGAAAAATCAGGTTAATTACCAAACAAGTTTTAAACATATTGTGATTGCATTGATTAGTCTAATTATACACAATTAATTCTCTTCTTGGTGAAGTTCAGTGTTATTCTCATGTTGTGATTGCATTAATTAGACTAGTTGTACACGGTCAGTTCTCTTGTAGGAAGTCTTTATGAGCAACACCTTCTTTTTGTTTCTCTCCTTCTTGTATGAGCAAATTAATTCTCTGATAAAGTAGACCAAAGTTGTCTTCTACATACAAAACTTTCAGTTGTGTTTCAGTAACAAGAGAACAAACTGTGTACAATTAGACTAATTAATGCAATCATAACATGAGAATGTCACTAAGCTTAAAATTTCAGTGCAGTTCCCTGATAAAAATGTGTCTTTGCTTTGTTGCAGGCTTCAATTTGTATAAAATCTATTAAGAAGCGATGGCGGATAAACAATCTCAGTACAGGAGATGAGAACTGCACATTTAACTATCCAAGCTAAACAAAATTTAAATAATTTACCCAGCACAATATTACCTGTGCAGGTGTCAAATCAAATGATAGTCGGGAATCACTATCTCTTCTCCCATGGGCACAAACGCATGAAAGTCCTTTACCAAGCCATGCAGCTGATCCTGCAACAACCTCCGCTGTAACAAAAGGAAATTATTTGTTAATGTTTTGAAAATAAACAAAGCAGTACTCTTTTGAGAAAACAGACACAACTAACAAATAGCCACATTCTCTTGCCTACACTTTTCTGTATTTCTATTTGAGATAACTAGTAAGAGGTGCAGGTGATCAAAAACATCAATCACATATGGGCCTTTTACTCTTTTAAATCTATGAGAATGAAAGCAATGGTTATGTGCACAGTTTATTGATAAATGTTATTATGTTTATAATACTAAAAAACTAGATAATGGAGCTACAGGAATAACAAAAGGAAAGGATCACATCATCAGATCCTATTTTGCAGATATTCAAATCTCATACAGGAAAAATATAACCATACATATCACTCTCAAGCGCAAAAACCTTTACAACAAACAGCAAAAAGAATAATGAAGCATATTAACATTGGTAATTCGAATCAGGTTCATTAACGTAAAAGTGCAGTTTAAAAGTATTTTGAAGTGAAGCATATAATGTATCTTTCAACCTTTAGTCAAACAAGAAAAGGGTTTTAGGGCTCCCAACTCCTATTCCAATCTCCAACGACAGAATTACAAGTTTTTCTTTTTCTTATAACCATTGTGAGTTCACTTATTAATAAATTGAGTAAATTGAAAACGTAGAGCATAAATTTCATTGAAACCAAAACATTACGATACCGTAGCTAAAGCCCATACTGTTTAACTTAGATGAGTAAAATTTCCATCTATAATATTAACAGAAAACCAACCAAAACAAGAAAACTGACCAAAAATTTCAAAGCAAGTAGCCATCAGTTGACGTAATTATTTTCAATTCACAGATCCAGATTCTCCACAACAATCACCAAACATTCGTACATATAACCAACACATTCAAAGTTCATTGAAGATAGGCACACTCTCACAGAGAAAAGAAAGCAGATGAAAACGGTGATAACGATTTAATGATGACAGTTGAAAAAAGAAATATATATAGAGAGAGAGAGAGGAAAGGAAAAAAAAAACAAAATCACGGATTGAAAAAAAAAAAGAAAAAAAAAAGAGCATTGAAAAAAGAATATACCAGAAGTAGAATGGCAAGAAGTTCCTCCACGATCAAGGCCGTGCGACATTCGCCTCACCGCTACAAAAGATTCTCCGCCGCCTCCTCTATAATCCATACCCTAAGTATTACTATTCCGTATATAGGCGATTAAATCCGTTTGGTAAATTGAATTCCGAAGTGAAAAACGCGGTTAACTCTGAGGAGCGTTTCTTAATTCGGGTAAATTAGGAATCAAATTCGAATCTCGAGAAACTGAAGCGAAATGTGGAATGAACCTAACTCAACGCCGCCGTTTCCGTTTCTTTCTTATAAAGAAACGGTGGATTGGTTCGTCAAGATCCGCCACATATCACCCCAATGAGAGTTCGAAATTGTGATTCTCTGTGGAATCATATGTATGTGTCCATTATTATTATTATATGTTGAAGAATCAATAGATCATAGGTGTATATATAGATGGATTTTGGCCATCGTCTCCCTATATATGTTGGAGTGTATATATATATATATATATTCGGTAGTGGAAGAATACTGGTAGTTTGTTTGCGTCTAAAAATGGAAGATGAGTTGTGCTGATGCACTTCTGTTGAGTTTTGGTGGCCTGCTCGCTCCCTATTGGTGACTAGAGTAGAGGCCCCATTTTCGATTTTCGGTTCGATTCATTTGTTCTACTTTAGTCTAAATATTATAGGGTATTTGATTATTTTTTAAACGTGACTCGTGTCAATTATTCATATAATAGAATAAGACGTAGAATAGCAAAATTGAAGATCTAATGTTAAAGCACACAATCTTGATAGAACAGTTAGGACGTTTTCGAGTCCTCATGTACTGTACGACCCACCTAATATTGTGGTGGATTTTTGCATTTGCTGAATAAATTGTGAAGCTCTTTCTTCAAAAAAAAAAAAAGAAAAAAAATCCATGTGGATAATAATAAGGCTTTTTTAATTAAATATTAATGTTTAAAATATTTTTTAATGATATACTCCCTCCGTCCACCTATAAGTCCACCTATAAGTGTTACGTTACTTTTTGACATAGAGATTAAGAAAAGTGATTAAATAATAGATATAGTACAAGGTGATTGAGAGAGGAGAGAAATAGAGAGAAAAAGTAAGATAATATAAAGTGAAGTGTAAGAAAAAATACTTACCAAAAAAAGGTGTGGGAAGCTTATAGGCGGACGGACCAAAATGGTAAAATGGAAAGCTTATAGACGGACGGAGGGAGTATTAGTGTTTGGGCAGGGTTTATTAAAATAAATAGAAACGCCATCTCTATTGGCGCTTTCTACCTGAAACAGTTGAAAGCATCCGACAGTGCTATAGAGGGTTGCAGGTTTGACAGGTAAAGAGGGAGGAGCGCCGATAAATAGGCCGCCCTCTGCAATCTCTGCAAATTGTAGGCAGCCACCTCTGCACCCCTACTACCTACGCATTCGGCCTCCCCAAACAATTAGTCTTTTCAATTTACATTTGCAATGTAGGAGTATATTAATTACTCATTGCAAACTTTTATTATTTTATTATTGAAACGTTCAAAGTTATTTGAACACTATTAATATAGAAATATCTCTATAAAATTTTTAAAAAGATAGTTTTAATTGTGATGTAAAATGTGTAGGTGGAGGAAGTGAGAAATAAATTTTATATTTGATGACCCGGTCATGACCGAACATGGATAAACATGGTCTAAGCAACACACGCACTCCCTCGATTCAGTGGCGGATTAGAAATTAAAGATTTGGGTCCGATTTAAAAAATAATATTATACCTATAAAATTTATTATAGAGTATAATTTTTTTAATATATCTCATTTCATTAAATTTAAATTTAACAACTTTTATTATACTTTGAAGGAAATTAATTTTAATTGTTTCGCCTTGTACTAAACGAAACGGTGTTAAAATTTAACTTGCAACCCTGCAGACACATAAGTTACTAGTATTAGATAAATGTACCACATCACGCGATGTCTTGCTTCACGGGCTCACTTTTTAGAAAAATGAATTTAGTGCGGGTGTGAGGTCAAATAAAGGAGGAGTATATTGGACGATATAGTGAGGTGTAAAATAGAATTTAGTGAGGTGTAAAGGAAAATGTGCATAAAATAATGTAGTGATCAGAGTATTAATTAATTTTGTGAATTATTTTGGTATTAGGAATTTGCAAGTAATCTTAAAACGTCTCAATAAAAAAAAACATACATAATTGCGGGAAAAAAAAAAGGCGAAGGGCCCACTGCCCTCGTTGGGCCCCTAGTGGGTCCGTCACTGCCTCCATTACGGAATTATTTGCATGTTTGATCGGTACACTTTTTAAAATAATGAGATTTAGTTGTTGATAATGTAAGATAAGTGAGAGTATTTTAGGTGATTTGAAAAGGTCGTAAAGTAAAATGTATATAAAAAATGAGTGATAATTTTTAAAATAAGGTGATGTTGAAAGGGTAATAATTTTATATGGATATTTCTATATTAATAGTGTTCAAATACGTTTCAATAATAAAAGTTTGCAATGAGTAATTAATATACTCCTACATTGCAAATGTAAATTGAAAAGGCTAATTGTTTTGGGAGGCCAAATGCGTAGGTAGTAGACTAGTAGGGGTGCAGAGATGGCTGCCTACAATTTGCAGAGATTGCAGAGGGCGCCCTATTTATCGGCGCTCCTCCCTCTTTACTTGGCAAACCTGCAACCCTCTGCAGCACTGTCTGATGTTTTCAACTGTTTCAGGCAAAAAGCGCCAATAGAGATGGCGTTTCTATTTATTTTAATAAACACTGCCCAAACATTAATATATCATTAAAAAATATTTTAAACATTAATATTTAATTAAAAAAACCATAATAATAATAATGGTCATTATTTGTACTTTTTTTTTCTAAAATTATTTACTTACCGTCAATATAAAAGTAATATATAAAATTAGGAGTAGTATTTTATTTTTAAAATTGTCATTTATTTTAAGCACACATTATTAAATCACCAAAAACACTTCTTATTTATTTAATTTCACGTATTATACTTTGTATATTAATTGCGACGTGCAAATAATTATGTGACATAGCGAATTTACTTCAATGTTAGGTAAATAATGAGTTTTTTTTTTTTTTTTTTGAAGAAGGTAAATAATGAGTTTTTTTTTTTTGAAGAAGGTAAATAATGAGTTTTTTTTTTTGAAGAAGGTAAATAATGAGTTAATGATTTATGTGATAGAATTTGTATTGTATATTATAAATACATTTAAAATTAATTTACTTTGTATATAATTAAGTGTATCAATTTTTATACATAATTATAAATTATACTCGAAACAATTAATTTACTATATATTACTCCCTTCGTTCACTAAAACTTTGTTCGATTCTATTTTTTGGTCCACAAAAAAATATGTTTATTCTATTTAAATAATTTTTTTTTTTAGTTTTTTTTTTTTACTTTATTAATAAGATTGAATATCTCTCAACAATATTTTTTACTTGTTATTTCACATATTTTTTTTATAATTAAAATATATTTTTTTTAAAATACATATAAAAAAAGTGAGCAAAGTTTTGATGGATAGATAGGGTAAATTTAGTAGCTAAGTTTACTTCGATGTTATGTCATAATGATATGTGTATTTAGTTATTAGCACGAGTCTTAATTTGAATGAGATCATTTCTGAAAGGGTTGGTCTGCTATGGACGGACTCGAGTGCATGTTGTTTACCCTAGTCCATGTTGTACTTTTCAGTTTACTGACTTACACTTTTTTGTAAATGGTGTTGCACTTTTCAATTATTAAACTGTATATTAATAATTGAAAAGTGCAACACCATTTACCAAAAAGTGTAAGTCAGTAAACTAAAAAATGCACATGGACTAGGGTGCACAGCATGCACTCGAGTGCATACTAGACTTTACCTTTCTAAAAAAATATCATGTATTTTTGTCTTTGTATCAACAATATTGAGTTTTTATTAAAATTGGGAAGTTTAACTATCACATTAATGATTAAAATCAATTACATTTGTAATGTTTTTATAAATGTACACTATGAATTTCATCAATATTTAATTTGTTCATATATAGTACTCACTCCGTTTCGAAACTGTTTGCATCACTTTATGTACACAAATTTTAAAAAAAAAGTGTAATAAATAGAGTATTGAGTGGTAAATTTGTAAATTTTTATGAATAGAATAAAGTGAATGATTGAATTTAGGGTAAAATAATGACATTTTATGTAAATATTGTGAGGGTGGAGTTTTAGAAAGTTCAAATAATTATAGAATGGACAAATAAAAAAATAGTGTAAACAATTGTAGAATAAAGGGAGTACTATTTTTAATTACTAAACTTATTTTATAATGTTAACATTTATGCATATATCAATTACTTTGTGAGGTATATCAATCATCCCTGGCTGAGCATTATAATTCTACGTATGAACAGTAAAATACTCCAATTTAAATCAGAGCCTATCTGACATTATCCAAATTAATTTATTTATTAAAATTCTAATCACAAATTTAATTAAAACAATAATCATTTACAATAAATTAATTAAAGACCAAACATTCACATTTAATCTAGTCAAACCCTACAATAGAAAATACATTATATTTAAAAATGCAAATTATTTATAATTTAAAAATAAGTTTGAGAGAAAATATTTAACGCATACATAATATTAAAAAATAAAAGGTATGACTATATTTAAAATTAATAATATAAAAAAAATTCACCCCTCTAGAGCTAGTTTTTAAAAGGAGTATTTAAATAGACAAAACAGGTGTAACCACTTTTTACATGTAACTAATTATTTAATTTTAATCGGGTCAATGGAATATTTAAATGAAAGGGCTGAATTTCACTTCGTTCCACTGTTCATGTTTTGAAGGATTGATGAAAAAGTTGAATTATCTTAATAGAACATAATTAAGAATTATTACATTTTGTTATAATATTTTCAGAATATTGGAGTATAAATATAATCCCAAAATAATATTATTGCCAAGGCACATATTAAGAAAAAAAAAATATGGAAAAAGCATCATGAAGCTAGATTTCGTTTCCACTTAACGTGGGCCACTTATTATTTTTAGTCCAGTATTTTATTTTATTTTTGAACAAAACGTGGCCCCTTATTAATGTTACGTTTACGCATTAAAATATGGAAAAAGCATCATAAAAGTGTGTTTTAGGTGATTGCATTTGCATATAAAAAATTGGAACAATACATAAATACGCAACGTCTAGCATTGAAACTAGAGATATCAGATAACCGTTAAAAAAGAAGATAAAAGCGCTTAAAAAATGAAAGAGGAGATAAGCGTGTATTGGGAGAGACAATTGAGAGATGTTTTATTTATAAGTTAGTTTTGGGCGAGAGAGACGTCTCATACTCTCATGGATCTCAGAATGAGATCAATGAGACGGGTCTCTCTTGATCCTAATGTAAAAATTGATAATGTTTGAATAGAAAGTGATTGTCACTTTTATTAAAAATATTATCATTTTTTTTATAAACATAAAATTTGAAAGAAAAAAAAATTGTCTTACCTAAAATTTTGAAATATAGGTTAAATGAAATTCGTCTCACTTTGAAATATAGGTTAAATGAAATTCGTCTCACGTATCTTTATTGGTGAGACGGTCTCACACAAATTTTTTTCTTTATTTATTTCGGGTGCATAAATCTCAACCCTTTTATTTTAAGTTTTTGTCTTATTTGGGCTAGTCTTGGGTGAGACCGTCTCACAGAATGAGATCCGTGAGACGGCTTTTATATATAAAAAGTGATAATGTTTGAGCAAAAAGTGACAGTGTTAAGTAAAAAGTGATAATATTTTTAACAAAAGTGACTATCACTTTTTACTTAAAATATTGTCACTTTTTACTTAAACATTATAACTTTTTTTACAAACTAAAATATGGAAAAAAAATGGATTATCCTACTCAAAATTTTGAAATATGGGTTAAAAGGATCCGTCTCACGGAAAAAGATCCGTGAGACGGTCTCACACAATTTTTTGTCTTATCTTATATACTCCGTATTTCACAATTTTTGGGCACTCTTCAAATGATAACTATCTTCTCCTTAAAATGTATATAATATTAAATCTTTACCATCTAGCACAAGTGTGGCGTTGCAATTTTTGAAAAAACAAAACATCCAGAATTTTTTTGAAGTTTTGAGAGCCAGAACTCAATTTTGGCGTGTGAGCACACTTTTTCGGGTGGAATCGATGTTACGAGTCAAACTCACAGCTTTGTTGTGATGTGTGTCGCTTTTTAGCCAAATTCCATCGTTTGAGTGGTCAAAAACGTGTTTTATTGTTTTTGGGTGTTATTTTTGCAATTTTCAATTGTTTAGGGTTTTTCTGTAATTTCTTAATTCCGTACACTAGGATTTTCATTTTTATTCATTTTTCAAACATTGTGAACGCAATTTTGAAGTTTTGGATATTATTGAAGACGTGTTCTTTCTTTTTTCAAGATTCGAGTATTTTTTTAATCAACTATTCTTTTTTGTTCTTTCTTTTGATTCAACGCTTGATCATTTTCTCTACTTAATCTCAATCTTCAAGTAATTAATTACTAGATTATTTAGTTAGTAGGGATATTAGATTTTTATATCATGATATAATTGCAAAAATAAAATAAAAATTATGCATTTGAATTACAAATTTTTAAAATATGTTGCAACTAAAAAAACGTCGTAATTTTGTATATAATTAAACCTTTAAAATAAATAATGTTGTAAATTATCGTGTAGTACGCTGTACCGCACTAGATTTTTCTATAATTGAGGAGCTTACCCAAAATAAGTGAAAAATATAACTACCACTCGACTCGAGTACCCTAAATTAAAATAGGGAACGAGGAGAATTAAACACTTCCATAGAGGAACCAAATATAAATCTCCTATTAATTGTAAAGTAAAAAAAAAAAAAAAAAGGAGAATACGATTTGGTGAGAGGAATAAGAAAATCTGATTCACATAAAATTAGGCAATTTTCTCACATGGAATGTTGGACCATTTTATACTTTGTTGCGAGTCCATCAAATTTTGGCCCCACACACAACAAACTTGCATTATTATTATTTTGTGTTTTGAGTATGGTACAGCCCAATATAATTTTTTAATTAATTAGAAAAAGTTTAAGCCATTAGTATTATATTGTGAAAGAAGGTAGTCCAAATTTGTGGCCTTCAAATGATCATAAGAGTTCTAGGGTCATTATTTTCTTTAATTATGATGATACACTTTGTGGGATGTTCAGCTATTAATCGTACAATTTATAATAGTGAATAATAAATAATAAATTTAATAAACTCCGTCGAACTCATATCATAATTTTGATATTAATTAATAGAGTGGCATGAAGAATCACCACAATCCATGCAAAAATTGAAAGTTTCCTAGAATAAAAGTTATAACCCCACAATTCAAAATTAGAGGAATGATTTTGTGGTCACAAGAAGGTGATTAGAAAAGCACAAAGAAAAAAGAAAAAAGTTTGATTTAGATAAAGAGGGGCGACGGCAACGTGAACGTGCAATCTAGGACACTTATGTTTTTCATCTGCCACCTATTATCCATGTTGCCTTTTTTTTTTTATCAATTTTTTTGTAAGTAATTGAATATCTATATAATTGGATTTTAAATGATTTAAATATATTTTTAATTATTTAATTAAAAAATTTATCAATTACATTATTATCAAGTTAAAATTATAGGACAATTGTACCAATTGCATGATACAATTACAATTGGGTATATTAATAGTTGTATTATAGGTAAAGTATTGATTTTGGTGTGGCTATGGTGTCTAAAAATAAAACATGCAATTGTAAAGAAGATCTTGGGTGGTTTTTGTGTAGTTGAACTTTTGGAGTATCGTCTTGATTTCTTTAATTATGTGTCAGCTATGCAAGTAGTCATGAGGTATCACTCGAATTTGGATCGGGTGGGAACCCCAACTCTAGGTGGCTTTGGTTGTGTTTGTCAATGGAATGAAGGTTGTAGGCTATTCGGATCTTTGTATTAGGCGTACATGCAGTTATGCAGTGATAAGTTTCATGGTAGCTTTGATTAGACTTTCAGAATTTTTTGTTTTTTATGTTCACTATTTGTTTAGAAGTTGAACGTATTTTTTTTTTTTTTACTGAATATTGTGCTACACTTTTCTAAATATCAACTATTTAATCAGAGTAATAAGTCTCATGTAAATTACTATCTCTCATCCAAAACAAGGGTAGAAAGGGTTGTGGGCTTGGTTTAGTGGAAGGTGAAGGATGAAAGGATATGAAGACTTCTACTCGGCACAAGTGAGAAAATGGGAGAGAAAAAGAGAGCAGGTAGTGGAAGAGTAGACAACAATGGAAAAAAAAAAAAAAAAAGGAGTGGTTTGAGTGCATGGATCCTCAAGTATTTTTTATTTTTTAAAAAAAATTGCAAAATTATCGTTACATGGGCACAATAATTTTTTTTTTTTAAAGTCAAAACAAAACTTGTATGAACTAATTCTTTAAAAATTGTTTGCATTTTAAAAGTTTTGAACTTTTAGATAAAATAATTTTTTATGGTGAAAAGGTAGAAAAATAAGAGAAAAAATAAAGAGAATCCGGAATGAAAACAAATGGAGATTTTGCAAAATAACAAAATGTAAATTTTGAATTAGAACATACAAAAAAAAGTGTAAGGTAGTACTTTAATAGTGGGACCCATGAATTGTATTTTGAAGGTAACACACATCGAAGAAAGTAGGATTGTGTTTGGATAGGAATTTAATTTGAGAATGTACTTTTTAAATGAAAGGAGTTAATAATAAATGAATTTTAAATTACATGATTTTAGTAAATTTAGGTTATGAATTTAGATTACGAATTTAAAATCCATACCTAAATCCCCAATCCAAACACAACTAGGGGTTTTTCGAAATAGAAGTAAAAAACATTTGACTAACTTAAAAATCATCAATCTAATCTCATTGTGGGTGCTCTAAGGAATAAAACATGCAGTACACAGACTAAACTAAATTTGAGTTTCCATATTCAAAACAAAACTGGAATTCAATATCTGGAGTTATAAAGTAAAGTAGGCTCCTAACTGAAGAAAAACTAAAGAAAACCAAATAAAATATCATAGCAATAGAGAAAATACTACTACACGAGTATGATATACATTTCAAGCGCATAAACTTTGTGAACTCTTTTGATACAGAGAACATTATTCCAGTTATAAATCACTCCTGCCCAACCTGGGAGAGATAATGAGATAAATAGCAGGACGTCTCACTTGCCGCCCAAGGTAGGGAACTGGCCGGGATCTTCGATAGAAGGTGCTTTGGCATTGCTCATTTCACTGCCTCCACTGTAACCTCCTCTAAATCCACCACGCCCGCGTCCACGACCACGGCCACCAGGACTGTAGTACTTATCTCCATCAGCAGGCTTCAAGAATTCGTTGATGCTCACAGACTGTGAAGTTCAAGAACTATTAATTAAATAAACGTTGAAATGATAGTAATAATAAAAATAATAGTGAGTTTTCAAAGTTCTGCAGGATTGTCTTCTCTCAATCATCCACTTCCAAAGGCAAATAGATTACACCTCAATACTAGTTTTAGCAGATATGGACTTTGGAATGCAGATTACGAAACAAACTGGGGAAAAAGAAATTTTTAAATACTTTATTACCAAAAACAATCACAGCAGTTTGCATATCAGATCACATGCCAAAAGATTAGCCATTTGAGATTTTTACAATTGAGAGTGTTTGACATAATGTATTAGCAAATCTTAAATCAGCTGTCATAATAAAATGTAGGTAGCAAAACATAAATTGTTGTAGAAGCCACATCTGTGATTGCATGATCAAACTACATAGAATTATACGAATAAAATGCAACCCAATTTTAGAATGGCCGAGTGTCATAAAAATGCCACAAATGTGAACATGAAAATGTACCTTTTTGGCTCTTTCCTCTTTCTCAGTCAACTCCTTTTTATCCTTGTCAGAACCCTGCACAAGAAGAATCCTTCAATTAAATAATTAATAACACACACACACACACAAATGGTCCGCTTGTACGTTAACTAATATTCATTGTTGTTTAGGGCCCAAGGAACGAGAGGGTTCCTAGCCATGTACTATATAAAGTGAGATATAATCCCGGAATAAAGATTTTGGCAAATCTCTACATATTTCAAGGAGAGTTAAAAACTCAGCATAAGTAGAAAAATAAACCTAGCACATACAGTGGCAACTGAGCTTTTAATCAGTTTCTTCTTTCTTTACCAATCTTTTCTCAAGCCCTAGGCCAAATTAAATACTGTTTTCTTAAGCCCTAGGCCAAATTAAATACTGTTTTCCTGCGCCTCGGGCGCACCTTTTTAAATACTATGCTAATAAATAGAAGAACAAGCTAATAGTATAAATTGAGAAGAGAAAAGAAAAGAGTGGAAGTTCATTCTGTAGTAAGTGAAAGTGGAGTCACCAGTTTGATGAATATTTCATCATTAGCTTTCTTGTTTGAAAGTTGTTGCATGGTCTCAAACTCTTTCACATCAACCTTCCTGCTGCTCTCAGTTTTAAGTGCCTGAAGAGCCTTCCTTTTCTCCTCCAGGACCTTCTCATACTCTTCCAGAGTCATCTCCTAAAATTTGATGCAACAGTTATTTCACAAATTCAAGTCAATGGTAATTTCAAATGAAAATGATTGGCTAAAAAAAAACTAGTAAATAAAAAGGCAGATGTCATAGGCTAATTGTATAATAATATCAACAGGTACGTGAGTAATAGGCAAAATGCAACCCTAAACATACACAGCACTCAACCTCAGATTATAACTGACAGCAAAGCATCTGAATGAAGTTATCTCTTTAATTACTAGAGGGGGTTCTAGGGCGATCAGTTAAAATATAGTAGGCTTGTAAAATAGAAGTTATGCAATTACTCTTCACAAACATATCACAAGATTTCATTAATTTTTCCAATCAATAAATTAGGCATGGTCTGGATGAGTAATCAACCATATTGCTCCGAAGTAACATAACTATCATAATGGTTGCTCACCTTGTCCTCAGGCTCAGGTTCCTTCACTTCAACTTCATTCTTTACAGCTTCCTTCTCACCATTTACAGCATCCTCCTCCTCACCAGCGGGCTTCTCAGTGTCTGGACCTTTCTCAACTTCACCAACTCCTCCCTCAACCACTCTGCAAAAAAAAGGTAGTTAAGAAAAAAAGAGAACACATTAACCATATTAATTGAAAATAATGGCCAAAGGCAACAAGGAAATACTCACTCAGACAGTTCGTCATTTTGAGTTCCCCAGTTCCCTCGGCCAGCTCCTTCTCGTTTTATATCATTTCTGCAAAGAAATTTTATTTATCTCGCAAGCTTTGCCAGAGACCAAAGAAAAATAAGAAAATGGGAAACAAAACAAAAAAAAGTACCCTTGTCCAGTTCCACTACGGCGATCATATGGCCTACGAGGACGATCACGGTCACCTTCTCCTGCTTCTCCATTGCTGAACCCAACTCGCCGACCACCACCACGGGAAGAACCACGAGGTCCACCATAGCCACCACGCCTTTCATAAGGTTTTCCAGCATCAGCCTCGTCTGGTGCACCTTGACCAGCAGATATCTCTCTGTTCCCACGATAATTTTCATTCTGGGATGAGTCCCTGTAGGACCCACCACCAGCACCACGACCACGGTTGTAATCACGCCCTCCACTACGGGCACCTCTTGCAGAATCAGGTTTTGACTCTCTAACTACTCAAATGGAAAAGCAAAGATTGTGGTCAAATGTACAAACAATAGAACATGTGAAACAATGTATAAGAGTTGAAGCAAATTGAAAAGCTATTTGGACACTATAAATTTATACACGAGCTTTTGTATTCAAAAATCATAAAAGTTAATAAATCCTCCATTACCAGAAGTAAAAACAGCAAAGGTTTTACACTCTCTTAAAGCAATCAAGGAACCATATCAGGCATACTGAGTTAAGTCATGCAAAGGAACGTACGACCATCTAAAACAATAACATCATGCCCGGTAGAAACTATTGCACCAAAAGCAAGTATAGTTAAACACCTAATCAATGTACCTATAGTCTAGAGTATTCAAAAAATTCAAAAGTTGATGAAAGGAAAAAAACTCAAACCACTATTACACGAGCAATCAAGATTACACGTGATGTTTCATTACTTGTAAAAATGAATCTGGGGTTCCGCAACTGTTTAAACTTAGTTAAAATTTAAGATTAACTTACTTCAATTTTAGTGTTTATTTTTATCTGGCAGACAAAGATACAAAGTCAATAATGAATAATAACTTCATTAAATTAAATGAAAATAAGATTTTAATGAAACCACCTATTCCAAAATTATTGATGCTGAACTAAAAAAGTTCCAAATGCGTGGGATCTTTAACACGATACACATGTTACTAACAAGTGTTAAGAACTGATAGTATATTAAAAATGGCATGGGATCTTTAGAAATTTTTATCTCCCTTGTCAGAGTAGTAGACCAAAATGTGTAAAAAACTTGTAATTACTGCGATTTTGGTACACTGTGACGCAAAAACAGAAAAGCCATAAAAAATTGAATTGAACAACTTCCTATATCAAGGGAGTGTAACTCCAAATTAGTCAAAATCCAAATTTAACATTTAAGCTCGTCTAAGATAAATCAACACACACACTAAGAAGAGTGAGGAGGGGGAAAAATCATGTACCTCTTAGGTAAAATATTGAAATCACAATCAAAACACTGACACCGAAAAAAATATCAAAAAACAAAAAGGAGAATCAATGATATAAGTAATAACGGCAATTCATCAAAGACATTATTTTTGTCATCAGGGTTTTAGAGGTCTTACCAGCCTGTGCCGGGGGGAGAGGCTTGGTAGGGAGCTTAGGTTGAGCCGCTGTATTATTCTGCTGTCTAGCACCCGCACCCGCCGCCGGCTTTGCCGATGGAGCAACGTTTTTTTTGGGTTCAGCCTTCAACTGCTTGGCGGCAACCAGCAGCGATGGATCCTCTGCGTCATCGTCTCCCAGCAAATCAAATGGATTCACTGTCGCCATCTCTCCCCCACAACACTAGACTGGCTCTCAGAATCACTCAGGAGAAAATTCGTTAATCACTCATGGTCATTTACAACGAAATCAATAGATCTAGAAATGGTGAAGAACAGCGAGTAAGAGGAGTAGGTAGGTTTTGGTGAAACCCTAGCCGCAATTCGGATTAGAGAGAGAGAGAGAGAGAGGGGGAGTGTGAGTGAGGAGTAAGAAAGGGAGAGAATGTGTGGGGTTAATCAGAAATTGGGAATATATATATTCTTGTTTTGTTCTATGGAGGAGGATTTATTTATTTATTTATTGTTTAATTTATTCATATAAGATTAGATTAGCATGAAACAAGCCTAGGCCCAACATATCTAAATAGACCGCATGTTTAGTTAACAGATTATTCGAATATAATTTATGATGATATGAATCACTATTTATATTATGAATTCAAATTGGAAATTGGAAGAAAGTTGAATACAGTATTATGTTTACCAACTAATAAAAGTACAATTAAGTGTTCAAGTATAGGCCAAATGGCCAATACATGTGTTTCAGAACAAAAGGGAAGGGGGAAATACATGGGTTGCAGTTGTACTATACATTTATTTCCGACATGAATTTCATTTACAAAATCAGTACTACTAATATTTTTCGTTGCACGTGATGGATGGACTATTGACTGCATAGATTAATTGATCTCATGCATCTTTCCTTCAGGAGCTACAACAAAAAATAAAATTTATGAACTCCAATTTTTTGGCACTCGTTTCTAGCAGTATTTTCATCGTCCATTTTTGGAATTGGACTAGAGCTCTGAATAAATGCAGTAAAGTCAGAAATACAGAGACGCAACAAAATTGAACTTTCCATATTCAAAACAAAACAGACTAACAAATATCTGGAGTCAACTAACCCCTAAACCGTTGAAGAACTGAAGAAAACATACAACAGAGAAAACAATAGTCTCATTTCACAGCTAAGGTAGGGAACTGGCCGGGATCTTCAATAGAAGGAGCTCTCACATTTCTCATTACACTGCCTCCACCGAAACCTCCTCTATAACCACCACGCCCACGACCACCAGGACTGTAGTACTTATCTCCATCAGCAGGCTTCAAGAACTCGTTGATGCTCACACACTGAACCGTTCATAAATAATTATCAAATGGAGTAACTAACAGTGAATGAAATAATAATACTGTATAATGATGTGTCACATCCTGTGTCAATCATCCCTACCAAATGAAAAAAAAAAAAAAAAAGATCTGGAACAACAAAAATTACTGTCTCCAGGCAACATCACAGCTAGGGGTGTATACGAGCCAAGTAGTGCTGAGCTCAAAACTCGACTCGGTTGAGCCAAAAATTTTAAAGATCGAGCTAGACTCGATAAACTCGAGCTCGGCTCAATTATCTATATAATTTTCAAAATTAATTGTAAAACATATTTTTTCTAAAATAAACTCGAGCTCGACTCAGCTCAACTCAATTACATGTATATAAATATAAATTACTATATATTAATGGCAAAATAGTAAATATTGTTCAAGCTCGATTAGGCTCGCAAGCCTTTCGAGCCAAGTATTTTATGAGCTCAAACTCGGTAGCTACTCGAGTAGCTCGAAACTCGACGCGATTAACTTACACCCCTAATCACAGCCAGTCCAGTATCACACCTAAAGATTAGCAAGTGTCGAGCATAATGTAAATCCAGATTCTACAACAAGCCTCATACAAGTATTACACATGTGTACATGAATCGTACCTTTTTGGCTCTTTCTTCTTTCTCAGCCAACTCCTTTTTTTTATCCTTATCAGAACTCTGCACAAAATGAATAATCAAGTTAGTAAATAAAACACACACACAAATGGTCTAATATATTAACGAATATGTAGACGAACAAACTAAAAATAAACAAAATGACAGTAACACCCTTCTGTAGGAAGTGTACGTGGCGTTACCAGTTTTATAAATATATCATCATTAGCTTTCTTGTTTGAAAGTTGTTGCATGGTCTCAAACTCTTTCACATCAACCTTCCTGCTGCTCTCAGTTTTCAGTGCCTGAAGAGCCTTCCTTTTCTCCTCCAGGACCTTCTCGTACTCTTCCAGAGTCATCTCCTAAAGAGTGATGCAAGTTATTGAACAAAATTCAAGTCACGGATAATTTTAAATAAAATTGAATGGCTAATGAAACAACTAAATGATAAAGCAGATGTCACAGACTATTTTGCTATCAATTAGTACTAGAAATTAATCAGCAGTAGGCAATTGCAATATTAAGAATAGCTATAAACTCATACTAGTTGCACGGCTATCATCCTAAGCATATAAAATTATAAATGACAAGAAGACATATGAATGTATTCCCTCCAAAAACAAGGGTATAAGAATGGGCACTTAAATATAATATGCAGGTATAAGAAGTTAAGTAATACAGTAATAAAAAAAAAAACATTACAAGATTTCATTAACTTTTTCATTCAGCATGGTAAAGGATTGAATAATTCTTGGTCCGGATAAGAATTCAACTAATTGAAGCAAGATATTCTATCATTATTCACCTTGTCCTCAGGTTGTTTCTCTTCATCTTCATTTTTTGCAGCTTCCTTCTCTCCATCTACTGCAGCGTCTTCCTCACCAGAGAGCTTCTCCGCATCTAGTCCTTTCTCACCTTCACCAGCAATTCCCTCAGCCATTCTATAAAAAGGAGATAGTTAGGAGAGTTGTAGTGTAGCAGAAAAGTTAAATGCAATGCAAACATACATATGACAGACCACGTCACCATATTAACTAATCTAATGGTCAAAGGAAATACTCACTGAGCCAGTTCGTCAGTCTGAGTTCCCCAGTTCCCTCGGCCAGCTCCTTCTCGTTTTATATCATTTCTGCAAAGAAATTTTATTTATATAGCAAACATGGCAAGTACCAGACAGAAATAATCAAATGGGAACCAAGTCAGAAGAAACAAATAATTCGTACCTTGGTCCAGTTCCACTATGGCGATCAAATGGCCTACGAGGACGATCTTGGTCACCTTCTCCGTTGCTGAAACCACCTCGGCGAGCACCACGAGGTCCACCATAGCCACTGTGTCTTTCATAAGGTTTTCCAGCACCAACCTCGTCTGATGCACCTTGACCAGCAGATATTTCCCTTTTCCCCTGAGAATTTTCATTATGGGTTGAGTCTCTGTAGGGCCCACCACCAGCACCCTGACGGCGAGCATAATCACGTCCTCCACCACGGCTACCTCGTGCAGAATCAGGTTTTGACTCACTAACTACTCAAATTGAAAAGCAAATACATGGATAAATGCAAGAACAATAGAATACGAAAAACAATCAATATGAATCGAATTAAATTGATGAGAATTCCCAACTAGTTGTAACTATAATTTTATATGCGATCACTTCGTATCAACAATTGAAAAGGTTAATAAATCATCATAAACCAGAACAAGCAAAAACAACAAAGATTTTACGATTAAGAACTTGAAGAACTAATAGCATGTTCAAAATAAAATTACACACAGCCAGTATTTTAGTACTAAAAAATTATCTCCCTTCTAGCTAATAAAATAAGATTTCAACGTCCATACAAATAGAGAAACAGAACAGAAAATATCCAACATTTTAATCTCCAGCTCGCCTAGAATATATCAAAACATACACTGAAAACCACGATCTCTAGGTAACTAAACAGTAAGGAGATTCAATTCAACGCAATTATGGTAATTCAAAGAAGAAAAAGGTGTTACCAGCCTGAGCAGGGGGGAGGGGCTTGGTAGGGAGCTTAGGCTTTGGCGATGGAGCTACCTCTTTGTTTGATACAAACTTGAGCTGGTGAGCAGCAATCAGCAGCGCCGGATCCTCCGTATCATCGTCCCCCAAAAGATCAAATGGATTTACTGTCGACATTCTCAATATCGATGGTTATTAAAGGTTTTCACTCGCTGTCACTTACAGAGAGACTAACATATAGAGAAGAGTTATGGTTTGGTGAAACCCTAGGCGAGTATATAGAGAGAGTGAGGAGGCAGGCAGACGGGAGAAATTTATCCGAAAATTGGTGGTTTTTATTCTTTTTTTGAAGACGGGGAATTTATTCTTGTTTAGCTCTATCTATATCTATGGAGGCTCGCGTGAGTCACGTTGCGTACAAACAGAAATGTGGAAATTTTATTTGTTACTATTTAATTAAGTATTGGTAGTATAATACTGTATTAGTGTAGATTTTCTTACAATTATACAAACTGACTATCTATTGTAGTCAGTATGTTAAATTGCACGATTTAAATTAATTAAATTATTTTTTAAATTGTATTTTGTCATTTATTACTTACTCTCAAATTTCATTATTCTCACTTTCCTTTTTTCTCATTATCCAATTTTATTATACGCATACCTTTTTTGAAAATAATACTATTCATACTATTTTATCTTCACCCTCCTACCATCACTTATTTACCCACTTTGGCATTCACTTTATTCATAAACAATCATTTATTTATAAATGACCCCACAATACCCCATCATACCCTCAATTTATCTACTTTATGAATAAACTAATCAATATTCATTAAAACTCGTGCCCGGAGAAGTGGGCATAATAAAATTGGACGGATGGAGTATTATTCATCTTTAATATAAATAATTTTTTTAATTTTTAATTTACAAAAATTGATATTATACTCTTTTAATACAAATTTCATTAATTATTATTTATAAAAAATTTAATACATATCTTTCCAACAAAAATAAATCAAATAATAATACATTATTCAAATTGAAAATAGAAAATAGAAATAATAATTGAAATTAGGGTTCTTCTTATATTCTCCCAATTCAATCGTGTCCGTTTTAAGACAGTCAAATGGATCAAGTCAAACGTTTTTTCCGATACGAAAAAAAGAAGTCGGGTTCGAAAAATTATATTTAAAAAAAATGTCGGGCCGGGTCGGGCCGTCATGTAACATGTGCCGGGCCGGGTCGGGCCGTCATGTAACATGTGCCGGGCCAATTCGACCCGATTTTTTTTCGAGGCACTATAATTATAGTCCAGTCCATTAGTCGAGTGGGCAAGGTCGGGTCCATTTTGACAGCCCTACCTTCTCTCCCGCCGTGTAACAATTAATACTAATTTTTTTTAGTTTAATTTGATTTTTATATTATTAATAAAATTAATAATATAGAGGTAAATAGGTAATTTTAACATTAAATTTTTTTATCAAATTAATAAATATAATAGAATGTTTTATTGTATAAGGATAAAAATGTAATTTTAAAATTATATATTTTAATTAATTAAATTAAATATAAAAATACAAATACAAATTAATGTACGACACATACGATTAATACATATAACACATTATATAAAAAGTTGGTCATCAAGTTTAAATCTTTAAATTTTAATTTTAATGGTTTAGATTTAATTGACTACGTAAGCAGTACGACGCCATACGACACCTTGACTACATGTAAAACGTAGTGTATTATAGATTTGCATTATGCATAGGCCACGGTTATACACACACCAACCTATTGAGGATACCCATTAGAACTTTTCTTCATTCTACAGGGCATGTGAAATGTCTCATATACCCTCGTGTGAAATTTAAAAAAAAAAAAGAGGATGAATACACCCACACATTCAATTTCACCAGAATCATCTCCACCATCAACATCAAAACAACCACCATCCTTAAAAAAATCAACAAAAAAAAATCTTAACAAACAAAAATTAGAGAAACAAAATTTCGGGATTTCTTTTCGGACAAATCAACATTATCCGAAAAAAAAAGTTGTTCGAATTTTTTTCCTGAACAAACTCAATATGTTCGAGAAAAAATCTTAAACAACTTTAATTTGTCCGAAAAAAAAATTAGACACAATATTTCGGAAAAAAAAATCGAATAGAGTAACGAGATTCAGTAAAAAATTTCGAACAAATACAAAAAATTCAAAAAAAAATTCATAATCTTAATTTTTTTTTTTTTTGGATCTGTAACAAAAATTTCAAAACCAACGTTCCTTTGTATGACAACGACGATGGCACAAGAGGGGTGCGGCCGCGAACGACCGCAAAGGGGAGGGGCCGCGATCGTGGTGGAGGGGCGAGGGTTGCATTTTTTTTATAGGGGACAAGAGGAGGGAAGGGGAAGCCGACAATACTGTCGGCACAGTTGGGGAGGGAGGGGAAGCCGGCGACGAGAGGAGGGGAGGGGAAGTCGGCGATGCTGCCGGCACAGCTGGGGAGGGAGGGGGAGGCTGGTGCCGCTCGTGGAAGGGAATGGGAGGTGCGAAAATGGAGTGGGTGTACTGAGTTTGAGAAATGAGGGAAGGATTTAAGGTTTTAATGGGGTGAAGGGTACTTTTGGGATTTACAAGTGGGTGTCCTCAACTTACGGTGTGTACTTGACCAGTGGGTGTACTCAATAGGTTGGTGTGTGTATAACCGCGCCCTTATGCATATTATGAAATAGGCCAGGCCCAATATGTCAAAATGGGCCGCATTTTCTGGCTATTGGTTAAGGGTACGGCTATCTACAACTCCAGCTTTGTTAAGGACACTTCCCCCTTCAATTATTTTAATTGTTGGTGTAAAAAACATAAAATAGGCTATGTTTACTTTTGATTTTAAAAATTAGGTTTAGGATTTTAAGATCCAAAATCCAAAACTCGTTTTATTTTGGGATTAAAAAAATCGATTTTCAAAATCCACTCAAAATCACCCCTATCAAACATATTGATTTGACATAAAGTTATATTTATATAATATCATTTCAATTATTATAATCTTTCCCGTCAATAATATAATAATATAATACATTCAATCATTACACAATCAACTAATCATTATAATTTCACCAAAAAATAATATAATAATACAAACTCATTCAATCTTACAACTTGATTTGACATAAAGTTAAATCCTCCACTATTCCAAAACAAAATAAAAACACTCATATTACTATTTATCAGGATTTCAAAAACCTGATTTTTAAAACCATCCAAAACCCAAAGTAAACATAGCCTTTAAGTAAAATAATGTGCCCCTCTACTAACTACACTTTTCTTTTAACATTCAAACCCTAATTATAATTGCAGCCGACACCACCACTTCCAATCGTCAATTTCATTCAAACGGTGTCGAAATCTCGTAAAAAACTCAAAAAAAAAAAAAAATCAGTTTTTTTTATAATTTTTGACAAAACAATGTCGAACATATACACTTTCATCGACAAATTGTTGTCGACTAAAAAAATTACTAAAGATACCTGGTTGTTGGTTGCGCATAGCAGCTGGGGCGGTGGATGCGAGAGGGTGGTGGTGGGAGAAGGGAGTTGTTTATTTTTTTAAAATTTATGTTGTTCGATCGAGGGGAAGGCGGCAGACGCGGGCGGTCGACGGTCGACAAGGGGGTGATCGGCGGCGGTAGCGAGACGACGGATGAGGAAGGAGAAAAGGAGGACGAAAGAAGATGAAATTAGTTTTTTTGAAATGGGGTGTAGTTAGTAAGATATTTGAGAGAAATGTGTAATTTAGACAATTTACGGGGAGTGCATCCAACATTCTCTTATTTTTGGGGGTGTGCATTAATCGGGGGAATACGGTTAACAAAGATGGAGGTGCAAATAGTCGTACTCATTTGTTAAATGGTCATGTAGAATACGAATCACATATTTAAATGCCTAGGCCTACTATACACGTACCGCACAAAGAAATACTATACACGTGCAATTCTCGACTTTTTATTCATAAAAGTTTACCAATCCCAAAACAAAAATAGTTTGTACAACCTCACAATACATACATATTTACTCTTCATGCGACGAGACATAATGATTGGTTGACCACGTGCATCATTCAAATAAGAGTTACTAAAAATATATGAGAAAAAAGAAAATAAAAATAGCATAACTACACAAGTCAAACCAAAGTCGGGGTGTAAAAGTGTAAAACCTTTGACGAAAAAATCCTCTTTAAAATAAAATTGAAGGAAAAGAACAAGTCCGGAATGAACCAAACTAAAATAAAGCAACAAACAAAAAAATAATACTACAACATAAAATTGTCCCTCTAATCCCCTTCAATGGGAGAGACTGTTTCGGGACAGCTGACGGCCTAGGAATCCAGATTTGGAGCTGACGGCCAACCACGACTAATGTCGAAGAAGGAAATTTAGAAATAGTAACTCTTTAGAATATAAAAATCAACAGAATATTCACTAGAAAGACAAATGAGTTACTTAGCTTATTTTCATCTCCCATACTTGTCACCGTTGGCCTGCGGCCAGACGTACAATTTAACAACAATTGAGTTAAAACAAAAGATTAATCCCTTTAATTAAATATGGAGAGTACAGAATAAAGTTAAAAAAAAAAAGTGACTCAACAAAATTGACCTTTTAAATTAAAATCAAAACTGACTAACAAATATCTGAAGTCATAAAGGTAAAAATGGTCCAAGTAACCCCTAACTGTAGAAAAACTAACATAGAACATCTCAAACCAATAGAGAAAATACTACATCAGAAAACATCTCATTTGCCAGCTAGGGTAGGGAACTGGCCGGGATCTTCGATGGAAGGAGCTCTCGCATTGCTCATTTCACTGCCTCCACCGTAACCACCTCTAAAACCACCACGTCCACGTCCACGACCACGCCCACCTGGATTGTAGTACTTATCTCCATCGGCAGGCTTCAAGAATTCGTTGATGCTCACAGACTGAACCATTCCAAAAATAATAGTCAAATAATTAGTACAGAAATAATAATTATAAATGTCACATTCTACAGTACTGAATTGTGAATCATTCACTACCAAAGGAAAAAAACTCACCCTTTAAATAATAACAGATAATCCATGAGCAGTTTCAATAGTATTTTAGCAGACATGATTTCCAAAATGCAGATTATGAAATAAGAATCACTTAATCCCCTAAAAATCATCACAGCCACATCTGGAGTCCCAGATCACATACGAAAAGACTAGCAAGTGTTTAGACATAACAAAAATGCAGATTCTACTACGAGCCTCACATAAGTATACACATATGCACATGCACAGTACCTTTTTGGCTCTTTCTTCTTTTTCAGCCAATTCCTTCTTTTTATCCTTATCAGAACTCTGCACAAGATGAATAATTGAGTTAATAAATAAATCACAGCAAATTCATTCAGTAGGAAAATAAGAAGTGTGAGTGAAGTCACCAGTTTGATGAATATTTCATCATTAGCTTTCTTGTTTGAAAGTTGTTGCATGGTTTCAAACTCTTTCACATCAACCTTCCTGCTGCTCTCAGTTTTAAGTGCCTGAAGAGCCTTCCTCTTCTCCTCGAGGACCTTCTCATACTCTTCCAGAGTCATCTCCTAATGGGTGATGTAACAGTTATTTCACAAATTCAACTAAAGGTAAATATCAAATGAAAAAGAATGCTAAGAGAACAACTAAAAGCTAAGGCAGATGTCACAGACTAATTTGTTTAAATAATAATACTATCAGTTAGTACATTAAATCAGGCTGCAATAGACAATTGCAATATTAAGCATAACTATAAACTCAGACTAGTTGCATGGTCCTCAACCTAACCATTTTAAATGACAAAACCCATCAGAATGGATGACCTCTTCAAATAAAAGTGTTACAGGGATGAGCGCTTAAGAATGATATGCAAGTAAAAAAGAAGCCTTGATATTACACTTGATATTGATTAAGTGTTTCAATCAACACAAGGAATGGAATTATTCTTGGCCTGGATAAGAGTGCAATCAAATTACTTGGAAGTCACATATTCTATTAGATATGATATTCACCTTGTCCTCGGGTTCTTTTTCTTCAACTTCAATTTTTGCAGCCTCCTTCTCGCCATCTACTGCAGCATCATCCTCACCAGAGAGCTTTTCCACATCAGGAACTTTCTCAACTTCATCAACAACTCCCTCAGCAACTCTATAAATAAAAAGAAGGCAGTTAAGAAAATCGCAGTGTAGCAGAAATGTTTATGCAATGCGAACATTCATACAATAGGCCAATACTCACTGGGCTAGTTCATCAGTCTGAGTTCCCCAGTTTCCTCGGCCAGCTCCGTCTCGTTTTATATCATTTCTGCAAATAAATATAATTTATCTATCATCATGCCACAAACAGAAAGAAAATAACCGAATGGGAACAAAAGTTAAAATAATATGTACCCTTGTCCACTTCCACTGCGGCGATCAAATGGCCTACGAGGACGCTCACGGTCACCTTCTCCTGAGTCTCCATTGCTGAAACCACCCCGGCGACCACCTCGGGGTCCACCATAGCCACCTCGTCTTTCATATGGTTTTCCAGCACCAGCCTCATCAGATGCACCTTGACCCACTGATATTTCCCTGTTTCCATGAGAATTTTCATTCTGCTGTGAGTCTCTGTAGGACCCAGCACCACGACCACCACGAGCATAACCATGTCCACCTCGTGCAAAATCAGGTTTTGACTCTCTTACTAAAACAGAAAAAAAAAAGTTGTTAGTAAATGAATGAACGGAATACGAATTGATTCAAATTAACAAGGATTTATAACTAGTTGTAAATTATACAACTTTAGAGCTCTTATTCAAAGCTACAGTTAAATGAAAGTACGACCAATCTGAAACAGAAAACAAAAACAGCAATCCGTCTAATTGTACCTATAGTCATAAAAAAAGTCATATAAAAAGTGAACAGCCTTCCAGACACCACGGCGAATTAGAACTCCAAATTTCAAATTCAGATAGTGTAGCATAGAAAATCATGTACTACTACAATAAACATCAATGTACACAGATACTTCAAAAAGGAGAATATCAAAATAATAATTATAATTAAAAGGTTATAAAGAGAATATATAGCTCACCAGCCCTAGACGGGGGGAGGGGTTTGGTAGGGAGCTTAGGCTGCACGGCTGTCTTATTCGGCTGCTTTCCTCCAGCCGCAGGCTTAGTCGATGGAGCTTCAGTTTTTTTCAGTTCAACCTTTGGTTGCTGAGCAGCAATTTGCGATGGATCCTCCACACCATCGTCCCCAAGCAAATCAAATGGATTCACTGTTGCCATTTTTTTTTCCACAGCACTAATATAACAAAGCCGCTAGCTTTCAGATTACTCGCAAGTAAAATCGACTAATGAAGCAGTTCACTCATCATCACTTACAACGAGAATAACAGATCTGGAAATGGTGAAGAACGTAAAAGTACGAGAGGTAAGGTAGGGTTTGGTGAAACCCTAGCCGCAATCCACAGTAGAGAGAGAGTGTTTGCGAGTTTATTCTGAATTTCAGAATTTATCGTTATATATTTTGCGGAACAAGTATACCGTATAAGTACTGAGATTTTTCCTTATATTTTCTATTTATTTTTATTAGTTTTTAATTTTGAATATTACAAAACAGGCTGGGCCCAATATGTGATACTGGGCCACATATTTGGGCTATTCGTTTAATTTTACTCTTCTATTTAAATTCAATTTATTTAAATTCATTTTTAAACTAAAGAATCGCATTTCATATTTTTATGGTACACTAAGTACATCACAAATTCACAATATAATTTAGTTATAATTTAATGGTTAAAAAAATCAATTAAACAATTAAAATTATATTCAAATTCATGGATCAATATATAAAATTTGTTTCTTTTATTCAATTTACTTGAGTACAACAACTTTATTTTATTTCCCCCTTATCCAAAATTTAGTAGCGAGAATGTGTAGACAAATAATCTGTTCCATGCTTCTAAATTTGTTATAAACACATGTATTTTTATGGTCTCTATTTAAAACATAAAAACATCAGTATTCTACAAATATATATATCAATTTCAAAATTTATAAATCCAGACAGAAGAGCCTTGAACATAAATTTGACAACCCGACAGACGATCGTCATGTATATATCATCAGTGTACACAAATGAATTTTACAAGGAAGAACGTCAATTCATAATCTTCTCAACCCACAAATAAAAATCTAGGACGCTCTCAATTAATTAGCAACCAAGCACTTCAGCGGCTGCTCTTGTCATCCTTAATACTCTTATCGTCTTTGTCGTTCGAGTATTGGCTCGCTGACGACGGAGAGTACCCTGGTGCGCTCGGAGAGTATCCAGCACTCGGGCTGTACACAAGCCAAAAAAATTAGGTATAAATGAATGAAACCCAGGTTCCTTGCATCCCATCCAACACACCATCATGTGCATCCAGATGGTATGCCAGGTGGAATACGGAAATAAACAAAATTGCAGCGAGATGCTGTCTGAATTGAGTTTTAAGTAGACTGCAATCTGAACTCACCTAAATTGTGGAGAGCTTGGACTATAGCCTGCGTTTGCTCCAGAACTGTAGGGGATGAAGAATTAGATTTCACTTATTAACTAGAGAGTTGATTCTCTCGAAGAAATATAAGCAGATATTGATAGAAATAGAGCATTGAAATTGTATCCACGATATTGAAAAACGAGGCACTTAATTATAAAATTTCAGAAAATAAACTTTTACACATGCCAAAAAGGCTAACGGGTTGTGGTGTAAAAGATGTTTTTTCCTTGTGTTCAGACCAAACAGTTAGGAATGAAGAAATGAACACTGTAAAACCCTGGTTAGTAAACACGCAATCCATCTCCATTCTACATGGTAAAATCTCAACTTAGCTGTTTTTCCTCAAACAACTTTAGCAAGAAACCTCAAAAAAATGATGAATCCCAATTCAAGGAAAAGGATTACACGAGTACTTTCCAGATACAAAACAAAGGATAATATTCAGGTGGAACTTTTTAATTCTTTTTTGCAGCTTGAGTGCATCAAATTTGTATTACAGACAATAAAACTCACTTAAATTAATTCAGTTGCAGCAAGCGCTGTTAGATACTTTTTTGGAGAGCGGGGGGAGTGGGGTACCAACAAGAATAAGCCCTTAAATAAAGCAATGCTAGAGAATATACCTGCCAGGACTATAGCTTGGACTTGAAGGAGAATATGATGGAGATGTCGGTGAATACGAAGGCGAAGTTGGACTGCAAACAGCAGTAAACAGAAATATGTCAATCCCATGTCAAATTGCAGAAAGAAAGTGGGGGAAATACAGTATCTTTAAAGATACAAATATCATCATATCAAGATATTCTCATGCATTCAATTAAACAGACTAAAAGAAGATAAACAATCAAATGCAGCAGGGATCAACTTGAACAAACAAACAGTATAATAAACCTTGATCTATCTCATACAAACAATGAAGGGCATCATATTAAGCAACGAGTCTCATTTATCTTTTAAAGTAAAAACTCACCTTCACACAAACTAATCAATTTTTTTGCCTACAACTAACAATGCAATCCTACTTTTTGGTGAATCATCAATGATAACGACAATGTCAACCAAGATTATATTCCTTCACATGTAAAGTAAAAACTGAAACAATATTTTCGCAAAATTACCTGTAACTTGGAGAGGAAGGACTGTATGGACTTGAAGGTGTGATTTTTGGACTTGTAGGTGAATACTGCAGGGAGGGGCTGTACCTCGCTGAAGGGTTGTAACTTGGAGATGTGGGACTGTAACTTGGAGATGTGGGGCTGTAACTTGGAGATGTGGGGCTGTAGCCAGGCGAAGTTGGGCTATAAGCAGGTGAGGTTGGACTATACGATGGAGAAGTTGGGCTGTAAGATGGAGAGGTAGGGCTATAGGAAGGTGAAGTTGGGCTGTATGATGGAGAGGTTGGGCTATAAGAGGGTGAAGTTGGGCTGTAAGAGGGAGATGTGGGGCTGTAAGCAGGAGATGTGGGGCTGTACGCAGGAGACGTGGGGCTGTACGCAGGAGATGTTGGGCTGTAGCTAGGAGACGTGGGGCTGTAGCTGGGAGACGTGGGGCTGTAGCTGGGAGATGTTGGGCTGTAGGTGGGGGAAGTAGGAGAATAAGATGGGCTGGTTGGAGAATATGCAGGGCTGGTAGGGCTATACCCAGGAGAACTAGGACTATATGTCGGGGATGTCGGGCTATAACCAGGGGAAGCCGGGCTGTAACCAGGGGAGGTAGGACTATATCCCGGAGATGACGGGCTGTATCCAGGAGATGACGGGCTGTATCCGGGAGAAGATGTAGGAGAAAAGGCCATCCCACCAACGTAGGGAGAAAATTGGGCATCTGAGACGGGAGATAACCGAACATTTGGGCTCAACAAATAGCCTGGGGACATCATGCCTTCATGATATGGGGTTCCCATCATTGGTGAACGGCCAGGAGTCATCCCGAACTCCAGCCCGCCTTCCATGTAGCTGGGCAAAGGAATCTCGATAGCGTGCTGAAGCATCTCTTCGTTCAGATACAACGCGCAATCTCCTGTGCCAATAGGGGCAAGCTGACCTAACATGATATTCTCAGTTACGCCCCTGAGGTAATCTGTTTCTGCAAACACAGCAGCATCAAGTAGAATGTCGACTGTTTCTTCGAATGAGCATCTCATCATGGGGCCAGTATCATTACGATTAATACCATGACGAGTGATGGCCATCAAGTGACCACGATACGTCATGGTATCACACAATATTGCCAAGTGTCGATAGTTCACATAAGAACCATCAAAAGATATGACGACACGCAATTCATCAAGCAAAGCTTTACGAACGGCTTCAATTCCAAGAACTTCGATAACCTCAATTAAGTGATTGCTTGTTGTCCTCATTTCATCCACGTCTTCATGACACATGACAGCTAAAAGATTAACACCTTCTGTATCCAGCATCCACTCATTCTCTGCCTTGAACCCATCATTTTCATCAAACTTATTCACCTTACTGTTCTTTATGAACACCTTGTTAATATCCGGTATGCCTCGAAGAGCCATTTCTGTAAGCATGTTACCCTCAATCTTTTTTAGGAACACATCATCCTCAGCCGATTCATCAGTCAATTCACCCTTAGGGGCTTCATCATTCATGATACGAATACGAAGGATAAGCTTTTCAGCATTGTCATCATTAAATATGCATGTGAGATCATCATCAAATTCAGCATTAATCTTCTCTGCAATATCTGCCATGCTAAGCTTCTTATCCACCATCATCTCTCGGTTTAACTCCACACGAAGCAACCAAGGAGAGATCTTGTAAGGATCAATCTCTTCATCTGGCATCTCGTAATAGGACTTCACAAATTCAACATCTTCATCAATAAGAGTGCTCATAGGATCTGGATCATACCATACCTCCGTGGCTTGAGTAACACTACGCAAAGTTGTATATTCCAGAGCACATTGGACATTCTTTGCCCTCTCTTTAGTTTTACTAACATCAGGCTTCAAGTATACAGAGAGAGAGGGTGTTTTAATTTTCTTTGCGACATTAATAATCTCCCTCAACCTTGGTACACCTAAAGTAACATTCTTGGCACTCACACCAGCATAATGAAATGTATTTAGAGTCATCTGTGTAGCAGGTTCACCAATAGATTGTGCAGCAACACATCCTATCATTTCCCCAGCAGCAACAAGTGACTGCAGAAAACGAGATTCTACCTCACCAACAACCCATTCAAAAGCTTCCCGGGTAAGTCTATACTCCTTCAAAACTCTTTTACTTGCTAAAGCACTGCGAAGCAATATATTGAAGAAAAGAGTAGCATTCTTCTGGGCTTCCATGCTCAGATAATCATCACCAACAACCACCTTAAGCCTTTCTTGCAATTTATCAACAGCTTCCACAATCTCCATTGGGTGCATATCAGATGGCCTCCGGAAATCAACTTTAAAGGTTTTTTGTGCATTTAAGATGAGCCTCTTGATATTAACAGGTAGGGGCCAAGAGTTGTCACCTGTGGTGGCAATCTCTGTCCCAAGTTGAAACCTGTCGGCTTCAAGTTTTTGGACCTCTGCATCGAACACGCTGCGGATTTCACGTATTGTTTTCAGATCTTCCACAGCTTCCGGCAACATATAATTAGGATTCCAGTTGGGATGATCAATCTCGTATTTATACATGTCACTAAAACCTGATTTCTTCAGCTTCAGTGACTCCAGAGGCTGCGACTCAATCCACACTGCATCCATACCATCTTCTCCATAGAGAAACTGGATCACATCGCCCAAGGAATTCCTAACAGTCCCATCATATTTCACCATGATGTCCTCCATAGCCTTTACCAATCGCCTCTGAATATATCCAGTCTCAGAAGTTTTCACTGCAGTATCAATAAGACCTTCCCTACCACCCATAGCATGGAAGAAGAACTCTTGAGGACTTAATCCTCGAAGATAAGAATTCTCCACAAACCCACGACTCTCTGGACCAAAATCATCTTTGGTGAAATGTGGTAGTGTACGGCCTACAAATCCAAAAGGAATTCGTTTGCCTTCAACATTCTGTTGCCCCACACATGCAGTCATCTGAGAAATGTTGATAAAACTTCCCTTGGATCCTGCAGTGACCATAGCTTTGAGGTTGTTACTTTCTGACAAGTTACTCTGTGCAAAACTTCCAGCATCATCACGAGCCTTATTCAACACCTAAAGACAAAAAAAGTACATCAGGCATCATCATCAAGCTGTTGTAAGCAAACAAAAATGTTTTAAGTTCAACCAACCTGATTCACTCTGTTTTCAAATGACTCCTTCATAGTTCGACCAGGTTCAGCCTCCAACTGTTTTTCATGAGCAGTTCTAATTAGTTCATTCACTTGGTTCTTTGCATTTGAAATAGTTTCAAAGATCTTGTCCATTGTGGCTTTATCAGCAATAGTATCACCAATTCCTATGCTAAATGCTTGCTGTAAAAGCCAATAGTTGACAAGCCATTGTGTATGTCCCAGAAACTTGCGAGCTGCATCTGGACCCACCTCTTCCCTGAAACCATAGATGAATTTATCATGGACTGGCATCCAAAAGTTTCAAGATGGCTTCATGATTATTTGTGTCAAGTTCAAATGCAGTAATTAAAACATCATTACAAAATACCAGTACCAGTGTACCACAATGGAATATGAACCTGCACTTACATTTATAACCCCAGAATTTTAAACAAATGAAATGATAATCCATGTGCTATGTGTTGGTAATACTAACTTCGCATTATTAAATAAAGTGTGGGCATCTTGGAGAAATAAGTTCATTTTAGAACTTGAAGCTTTAGTTATGAAATTATGAAAGGGTTGCAATTCTTAACACGGAATGAATCGCAGAGATAAATGACACAATAAAATTGATGATACAAAAGCCAACAAAAGAACACGAATTTTCAGATTTAATTAAAATTATACTTGAATTTATATTTATAATATAATAATGTCCATAAGCGTACATGGTAGCAAGACACATAAACACGAATAACCACCCCTAGTTTGGGACATCACAAAGTTAAGAGCATCACAATTTTGGACATAAGCAGTACAAACATTTCCTACCCAATAAAACATGCTCGGTGATTCTTATTAAAAAACCATAAAATGCAGCAATGATTCAGAATAAAATCTAGAAAAAGCGTACCAAATAACATGTATAAGACTGCCGGTGGATGTCCCGAGTGTTTTCTTGCATAGAGTTCCAGTAAGCAACTCTCCTTTTTCTATTCGAACTTGAGTATCTCCGGGAGTAATAAATCCTTTCTCAGTTTCTTGATGCCATGCTGAATACCTCAATAGATTAATCTGTCTCGGTATAATTAAATTAAACACTTGTTTTCCAGTCCAAAGAGGCCTAGGTTTAAGAATTGCTGGAGCAGGTACTTTGCCATCAAAATCCTCCCACCACATTAATATGTTCATAAACACATCCTGCATATAACAGTGCCATTTCATGTAAATACATTTCTGATTTACTACTTAAAATAGAAAAGGCATCATAAGTTACTTTTTCGATGAATGAGTCTCTCTTAGTAATTTTCCGGCATCCTAAAAGCGTGTCCTGCACAATTCCCATCACAGGCCGATTTGCTTGAGGTGACACAATGCATTTGGGAACCATCATCAGTTCCAGCACTTCGGCTCTAGTTTCAAATGACTGGGGAACGTGCATATTCATTTCATCCCCATCAAAATCAGCATTGTAGGGCGATGTAACGGAAAGATTAAGGCGGAAAGTTGAGTAAGGCATAATTTTGATTCTATGCCCCATTATGGACATTTTATGGAGACTCGGTTGCCTATTGAATAGAACAAAGTCTCCATCATTTAAGTGCCGCTCCACCTGTAATAATAAGATAGAAATGAGGCACCTATAAGCACTCTACATCAAGATCATTATAATGATACAACACAAATTCTAACCTTGTATCCTAGTTCTAGATGCATATCGCTGCTTTTCTTCAAATACCGCAGATCAAGCCTCTGTCCATCGTCCCTAATAATATACTTCGCACCAGTTTTTCCAGGAGGTGGATGAGGTCCATATTCCACCAGCTCTTTCAACCTGTTTTTGAAGTCAACATCTGGTCGATAAAGAAAAAGGAAGTGTACAAGGGGGTAAATAAAAATAAGCACAGAAATAGGTGCACCTTTCAATGTTATAAGGGGTTACAGTTTCTGGATATGTGAGATTTAGCGCAATACTCCACGGAACTCCCAATTGATCAATGTTGATGGTTGGGTCTGGAGTAATAACAGTCCGAGCCGAAAAATCTACTCTCTTGCCCATCAAGTTGCCTCTGATCCTACCTTCTTTTGCCTTAAGCCTGCTACATATTGATTTGATTGGCCTACCAGATCTTTGGGTAGCCTTGAGTATACCAAGGTGCTTAACTGGTTAGATGATACTCAAGAGCTTCATACACAGTGGAAATTAATAAGAGAATCAACTTACCCTTGGTTGTCCTGGTAATTCATTATCAAAGTATGTAGCTACATGGAACTGCAGAAGTTGTGCAAACTCTGAAATGATGTGTGCAGGAGCCCCATTTCGTTCCTGCCTCTTCAAATTCTCATTGTGCCTAATGATCATTGCCAGTTGATGAGTTAAGTCATCCTGCATTAAGAGATCCAAAATTCAGATTATATTACAACTTTAAAGCCACAACCAAGAGTGAATGGAACAGCAACTTCATTATTTTTCATTGAACAGAGCCTGGCGTATTTATTTGACGCACAGAAATACCAAATGGATTCTGACAATTCAGGGTCTAACAAGCTACTAAAAACTGTAGATCGGGAGGAAAAGGCATGCCTCACTCCTAGATGAAGTATCCATCATTACAGACGGTCGAACTGGAGGAGGAGGAATTGGAAGAACTTGAAGAATCATCCAGTCCGGGCGAGCATACTTTGGGTTCAACCCCAGTAATTCGCAATCTTCATCAGTTATTCTTTTCAGTATGCTAAGAACCTGAAATAAAAAGCCATTACAAATTACTGGGATTAGCAACAAAAATCAACCTAAAGCGTACTTCAGATTATAATAAGAAAGACAACATTCTTTTTTTCTCATGAACTATAGTCTAACACCTTTTCTGCAGAGAGAAGTTGTTTCCGTTCAACTGGTTCAGGCATCTGCTCCGGGTCATCATTTTTCTTTTTTTGGAGCTTGTATTCAGCAACCATCTTCATTCCATCAATAGAGATTTTTGGTTGCTGAGCACCACACCCACCCCTAGATTTCTTCATAGGTTCATCAGAATCATGACCTTGCACATCAATCTCATCACCTCCTTCACACTTGGATTTGTTTTTACAAGCATCTAATATCTTCCTTAGTCTATTTTTAGGGTTTCTTATTCTCATTGCTTGCTTGAATTTTGGGTCCTCCTATGAAGATAAAAACAGTTAATGACCAATGGTTGTAGAAAATAAAGTACTTCTGACAAGATTATCTCATGAGCGAAGAATGAATTCATTCAAAGCACCATTGAAACTAATGCATTCAGATCACACAGCACATCTAATGGATTTTAATACACAATTATGCATTCCCATAAGCAACCTAACTTTTGAAGGCACAACAGATGAAGAATTACGATAACAAAAGGGAACTAGATGAACTATATGCATACATAAACCCATCAGAACTGTCAAATATGCAATTGTCTCCATTTGTTTCAAAATGTTAATGAGCATTAACACTGAATTTCACGTGTAACATAACTGAGTCTATGCACAATAAGAATTCTCTATGGATAATGCAATTCACATAGTAATCAGAAATCAAGTTGACAACTTTTCACTATGACTGTAAGTATATATACATGTCATTAAACTGCACAAAAGGGGTTCCAAAATTTGATGGCAGTGGTCAAAGCAACCCACCTTGAATGGTAGAAATACTATACCACAATTCCAAAAAAGTCACACAATGGTCTTTTAGATTTTCAGAAAACCAACTCCGGCACTAGATATACTAAATGTCATACTGAAAAGGGACCCAGACCCGAAAAATTTAGAAAATTGGTCTCTCCAATATTTTCATATAACCAAGTCGGGCACTAAATATACCTCATCAGCCAAGATTTTCGAGCAATTGAAGCACACACTACGGAGAATATTAAGCACGGTCTTTATGAAACCAATGTGAAACATCGGTTTAGCCAGTTCAAGGTGACCAAAGTGGCCAGGGCAATCAGCCATGTTAGCCATACAAGTCTCGCACTTCATCTTCCGGTCAATTGTCCCGAGCCGCGGGTCGCTCAAACCCCCGATCTTTGGCTTACCTCTTTCCGTCGTTTCACTGTGCTCTATATGCACAACTGACATTTGTCGCTACAAAACAAATTCAGAGCATCATTGACTGATACGGAGTAAAACCCTAACCAATAGTGAACTGAACAAGAAATAGTAACAATTACAATCTCATCGGGACTTAGTATGCCAAATTGGACAAAGCGAACTTTAGCGACCTCCGCCGGAGAGAAGGGGAAGCGTAGATCCATGGAGCCTGTGGAAACGAAATCTAGGGTTTCTGGATTCGATTCTGAGACTTTGGGTTTCCAAAAGGTATCTTACAAGGATTTTGTTTTTTCAAATTGTTTCGGTATAGTTGTTATATGTTTCTGTTAGCCGTTGATTGATGTTTCTGAATTTTTTTCAAGAAACTGTGTTGCGGCTGCGCTCCTCACAAGGAGAAGACTACTTGAACAAAAGAGAAAACCTTGGGTATGCACGTATATTTATAGAAGGAAGGGACCGCCTTTCAGGAGTTAGGGCGTGTTTGGTGTGATGTCTTTTTGTGTTCACTATTTATACTTCTACTTTTATTTAACCAAATTATTTTATACTACTATTGACCAATTCTTAAATCAATTGGATTTTAACTAATTTAAATATATTTTTAATTGTTTATTACATTTTTATATATACAAAATATATATGCAAGAGTTTTGTTTATGTACTCGCAAACTAATTTAATTAAGTATTGTAATTTCAAATGATGTTTCACAATTGTAATAATTTTTTGGATTATTTTATATTTGAGCATAGTTAAAGCCTTCAAACATGTCTTTTAAAAGTTCTGATACTAACATCATATATGGAGCTGGCTTGCGTCTAATGTTCCAGGTATAACAAACATATTTTATCTATGTGCTTCGGGGTCGGGTTTTAAGCCCGTACAATTGTCATTCTTAATTTCGTTCAAACTTTATAGTACCATGCAGAGCGCCATATTATTATATATATATATTTATATATGTCGAAATTTATTCATAAACTTGTATGATAACTTATATCGAACAAGTGAGGATATTCTTCACATGAGATACATCAAAAAAAAGGTTGTTGGCACCTTGCCAATTCGAACACAATACATTATATTTAAAATAAAAGTAAAATTTAATTGGTTTAAAAATCCGCATTCCAAAATTAAACGAGAAAAAATGATTAATCAATGTAAAAATATATGATAACATCGAATGGGAAAAATTGGCCGAAAATACGTTGTCCACAAAGTATGAATGTCTTTTAGGTTTTGATTCACAACCGGTCTGATGTGCAATTAAGTGCATACATTCACTTAAGTATAATCAATGTTCCCGTCAAAAAAAAAAGTATAATCCATGTCTCGTCATACGCGTGAGTATAAACGATACATAGATATAGGAAGAAAGAAAATCTTTTTTTTAGTTACAAAAGTTATGGTGGACACCATAACTATATTTTGATAATTTAGAGTACAACCCAGGATTAAGGCTAGTATTTTGCAAAATTTTCAATAAATTATTAATAATCTGATAAAAAAACTTATCCGAGGCACTTCCCCAAAGAAGGTTAGATGTGTTCCCCATATATCATTAATTCATTTATTTCACAATTTTAAAATTGCTTACGTGGCAAAAACTTGTGTGAGACCGTCTCACGGATCTTTTTCTGTGAGACGGACCATATTTCAAAATTTTGGGTAGGATAATTCATATTTTTTTTCCGTGAGACCGTCTCACAGAATGAGATCCGTGAGACACTATCACTTTTTATATATTAAAGCCGTCTCACAGATCTCATTCTGTAAGACGGTCTCACCCAAGACTTGCCCATTAATCAATTAGCAAAGGAACAAAAATGGTTGTGGAAGTCTAAAGGACTGGAAATGGAATGAGGCTGGCCCATATAATAATATTTTATTATGTAAAATGTTTAGGCAGTAACTTCTCGGAGAAGGACTATGCTCTTTTTATATATATATAGATTGATATCCCACCAATTCACCATTGTAGGTTTTCATTCTCCCGTATCTTTATTTTTGTTCTTACTCTTAATTTTTTGTATTTGTTTTTGTTTTTGGCCGATCTAACTTTCTCACCCCCTTTGCAAAAAAAAATTCTCACTTTAAACATTTGTGACTGATTTTTTTTTTTTTTTTTTGCATTCTGATGTTTATAAATCGACAATAAAAAGATTTTTGGATTAAAAAAGAAAGAAAAGATAAAAGTCATAAGTTCACAAGCTGAAACCAGAAGCCGGGGTGCCATCGCTAAATGGTACACCTCTAAAAACGACCTAGCAACGAGAGCGATAATAAATTACGAAAAAACCGATCAAAAATCTATGAATCTGAAATCGGGTGAATGACTATGGAGGGTCAAATGCATCGCCCCTACTACCCTTGAACTGGGAGACGCGGGTGAAATCATTATCAAACCCTGTTGAATGGCTGATAGTGTAGCTCGTGCAGGCTCTACCCTCGAATTCATTGTTAGCCCTACCCGGGATTTAGTTCACCCCAGCCATCCTGGGGCTACTACGTTTCTTCATGGAACGAGTCGGGCCTGCCCGAGTAGGGGAAGGAACGTCGTTGGCAGTGGCCTCCAAGTTCGGACTGTTGTTGCTGAGGGCTCATCCGTACTGAGACTGGAGAAGGAGTTGCTCACTGGGACCGAATCGGCCTCAATATCCGAGGAGAGGTTCTGTGGGGGCGCTCGGGGCTGGAGGTCTGAGGGAGAAGGCCTCGATCGTCTTCTGTGCCGAGTCCTACCACGGGAGTCGTCACGAGGAGGCGGCTGGGCCTGACCCATAGCGCAGCGAGCAGACACGTGACCCACTACCTTACAGTGGTTGCAGAACTCCGGAAGCTGCTCATATAAAACCTCCACCGTCACCGAACTATCCTCGCATTCAAGGACCAGACGCTCCAACAAAGGTTGTTTCATATCCACCTCGACCAAAATTCTAGCGTACTGAGCCATGGTCTTAGTTGCTGTGTGACCATCCATCTTAATGAGCTTGCCAACCGCCGAAGCCGCAGCTGAGAGAACCGTGGACTGCCAGAGTTCAATCGGGAGGCCGAGGAGGCGTACCCAAATTTGAGTCGTCGAGGTCGGCGCCTGATTTGGATTGAAGCCCGGAGACCATTTTTTAAGGCGAATGGAACCTGGGCCCAGTTGCCAATCTCGTCTCCTAAAAATACAATCGCGCTCTTCCAAAAGGTGAAATCTAAGAATAACAAATCCTTTTCTGATGTTTATAAACAGTGATTTCTTCAATTTGTGTTGTAATTTTTGTAATCTTTTAAGGTAAGTGTTTTACTATTTAAAAAATATATATATATTTTGCTTCCACCCAGTGATTTGAACTTGAGTCTTTGTATTTTTTTATTTTTTTTTGCAAATTATAGAAAATTTAATCGATTTCATTTGTAATTTTGTGGGACTTGCTATTTTGTTTATCTATTCAGTCTTTAATCTAAGGTCAGTATTTGGAACAGTACTGCATTCAAAAGTCCCATTTTTTCATTTTTTCTGAACTTTTAATCTTAACTTTTACATTTACACATTTACCATTACTATTTTTCCCTCATTTTTTATTCTCACTTTCTTCCGCCTCTTCTTTCCCTCCACATTCTCGCCTTTTTTTTTATTCTCTTTAATTCCATCTATGATTTTCTAAGTACATTTTATTTTTCAATTCTCTTTATTTCACACTAGTGTAAGACCCGCAAATTACGCGGGTTTAAATAAATTTATAATATATTTTAATTTATTAATAAAAAAATATTTTTAAAATATATACTCCATAAATTTGTAAATTTATTTTCTTGAAATATCTAATTTAAATTTAAGATCAATAATAAACTTAAAATTGTTTAACATTATATTGCTTATATTTAATAAATGAAAATTAAAAAAAAATACTTAGTTCTACCATTATTTTCATTCTTTCCATAATAACTTTCACACCCTTAAAATAAAATTTTATTTATAAACTCCACTTTGCAATATCCTCAATTTTATAAATTTCAATACTTTTTCTTTACACACTCCTAGAAGTCAAACTCACTTCTTTAATTTATATTTAATGTTTTACCAAATTAAAATTTGAATATTGAAAATTGATTTGTTAATAAGATATTTTTAGAACATAGCATATATATATTGGGATTTGTTATTAGAATTTTTTTAAATCCTCGAATATGTTGTGATTTGTTATTATATTTTTATTTTTTAAAATTAATTAGATTTTTTTAAAAATTCTTTGTATATGCGGTCCTAAAATTATGTTTTATTTAGGATATTAAACATCTATGTATAATTAAATTTATATTTATAATATATATATACAATTTTTAAAACGCATAAATTAAGTAATAATTAATTATGTCCTAATTCAACAAATTTATCAGGGTATTAAAACCTTAGATCTCCTCAAGATAGTTGCCGAATCTTCTTAATCTTTAGATGTAGAATAAAAAATCGAAAAAATGGATGAAAGCGAATAATTGCTCCAATTAATTTGATATGACTGAATATTAATTTATTTTGATGCTGTTAGTGAAATTTCATTCAAGATGCTTAATTGCATGTTAAAATGGAAAGATACCCAATTTCTTCATTTTCATGGACTTGACCTTCGATTTCACGTTTCACGTTTCTCATCAATCTTTCCGATTCTCATTTTCTTTTGGAAATAATACTATTCACATTATTTTATCTCCACCCTTCAACCATCACTTATTTACTCAAATTGCTACTAACTTTATTCATAAACAATCACTTTACCTATAAATGGACCCCACAACATCCCATCATACCCCCAACTTATCTACTTTACACATAAACTAATCAATATTTATTAAAACCCGTCTCCACCCTTCAACCATCACTTATTTACTCAAATTGCTACTAACTTTATTCATAAACAATCACTTTACCTATAAATGGATCCCACAACATCCCATCATACCCCCAACTTATCTACTTTACACATAAACTAATCAATATTTATTAAAACCCGTCTCCACCCTTCAACCATCACTTATTTACTCAAATTGCTACTAACTTTATTCATAAACAATCACTTTACCTATAAATGGATCCCACAACATCCCATCATACCCCCAACTTATCTACTTTACACATAAACTAATCAATATTTATTAAAACCCGTGTCCGGAGAAGTGGGCATAATAAAATTGGACGGAGGGAATATTTTTTAATATATTTAAAGTAATTAAAAAAATTATAGGGATATGTGAATCTAAACTTTTTGACCAGTGTTTTTTATATTTGGACCGGAAATCGGTTTTTAGATACTTTTCGGACGATTCCGTGACCGTTCACGGTTGAACCGGTCCAGTTCCGAAAATAGTGCTTTGATAAATATGCAAAGAATATAAGAAACTTACCTGATTTAATGGAAATAAATTCAAATTTTAAATTGTTGACTTACACCCCAACAAAAAGCTTAAATATAGGTAACTAATTAAAAATAAATAAAAATTACCGAGGGTTGGTTACAAAATGCGACTAAGAAGAATTATTTTGACTTAGTAAACCAATGTAGAAAGGATAAATTTTTAATGTTGCTTAAATTTTGCTTCTTAAAAATACGTAATATATACCTTCAAAAAAAAAGTAATATATTATTTACTTATTTTTAAAAAAATACGCCGCAATTTAAAAAAAAAAAATTGTTGTATTAGATTAGATCCCTTGAAAATAGGTTAAAATATATTTAAAAATATGTGAAATCATTATATATCTCTATCTATATCCTTTATATATTAGTTGTAGAATTCACTTGTAGGTCAAACTCAAGTATAATTAAAATGTACAAATTAAAGAAATAATTAATTATATCTTAATTCAACAATTTTATCCATAAATAAATATAGAAACGAGTACTTCGTATTTCTTTAATTTATTTCTTAATTCAACTATTTTCATTCATGTTCTTAATATATTAATCTTTCATTCTTGTATTAAAAAAAAAAGTTTCTCCATTTTAAGATTGTATATTAATCTTTCATGTTTTTAATATATTTAATGTGAGTAATATTTATACAATCTAATGAAGCCATACATACGAAATATATTATTACGACAATTTGCAAAAAAAAGAAATTGTATCTTTCATGTTTTTAATATATTTAATGTGAGTAATATTTATACAATCTAATGAAGCCACACATACAAAATATATTATTACGACAATTTGCAAAAAAAGAAATTGTATCTGATCAAATTTCATTAGCTACAAAATTTGAATGCAAACAATGTTTGATTTACAAAAGATATTTAAAATAAATATCTATATATATATAAAAACAGAATAGTCAAGTTCCCGCCTAAATCTTAGAAATTTTAAAATATTATTTATGTGTGGCCCACAATCTCATTCCAGAATCTTCTGTCCTTTGGGCTCCCTACAATCTCCTATCCAGACTAGGGTTTTTTATTCTTCTTTCTCAATTCTTTTAAATTTAATCATTTGCAGTTGAAAATATAAAATCTTCTTCTTTATTGCATTCCCACTAAAATTCCAGGTTGCAGAAATCGGCGTTGGGCGTCGCCTACCGCCGCGATTTCCTCCAAGTCGGCAACGTTATTCAACTGTGGCATTATGCGAGCCTAGACGCCACTTAGGCGGCCCTATTCCGCCTAATCGATGATATTAGAGGTGCTAAGAAAGTACATAAAAAATCCCACCAAATCAGATGTCTGTTGTTGCTCGCTACTGCAGACACGGGAGAGAGCCTGCTGCTGCAACGGGAATACTGCGACGAGCCGACAACGATGGGCCGACGGGAGTTGCCGAATTAGTTCATTTTAGCGGCGCAATCTTTGCTACCGATAGTAGAGCATTCTCCAAACTTTGCCTATAGGCTGTATGGGCGGCTAATGAGAATTGAGAAGTAATTAGGTTTTTTGTTTTGTTATATTAATTAGGGTTTACCTTTTTTTGGGCCGTATATATAGAATTAGTCCAATAGGCAATTTTAGCCCAGTTAATCAACCAAACATAGAATATATATAAATTTTAAAAGGACATGGTTATACACACACGCTTTTATTGAGGACACCCACCCACCCATTCTCCTCTCTGCGCCGCCCCATCGCAGCCACGCACGCCACCGGGCCCTTCTCTCCCCCAGCCCCCGCTCCCGCCTGCAGCAATTACGCGACTCTCGCGTCGCCTCCACTCCTCCGCAACGCCGCTGTTGGCCGCTTCTCTCCATCCGCCGAACCCTCCTTATCTTCTCCTTTCAATTTTGAAAATTTCTGTAAGTTTTTTTTGTAGGTATTCTATCATTTTTGTAATTTAAAAAACAGATCTATAGATTTCTGTAATTTTTATGTGTTTGGTTGAAAATTCAGAACATTTTCTACAACCGTTCATTTTCTTAAAAAATGTTTTTCTTTTTTCGAATTGTTGTTGTTTTCGAAAATTTTGTTCGAAATTATTGTATTTTGTCGATTCTTTTTTTATGTTTTCGAGATTAATTACTCTTTTCAAAAACATTTCCGAAATTGTTGTTTTCTTCAACAATGTTAATTGAAAATTTGAAGATTTTTTTGAATGTATTGTTGTCTATATTTTTTAATGATCTATTTGGTATTTTATTTAATGTTTTTTAGTTTGCATTTTAATGTTTGATTGAATGAAAGGTTAATATTATTTTATTAATTTAATGAATTAATTGGTATAAAACCCAATTAATAAGTGTCGAAGTTACAGATAGACCAGTCTTATTGGTATTTTATTGTTAAATTCTACTCCATATCTCTCTCTCAATTTATACCCATCAATATTTTTCGAAACCTCAATTATTTTCTTCCATAATTTTACACTCCCTCCATTCTTACCCAACATTCTTTTTTTTTCGTATGTAGCTATACAATGTTTTTGGCAAAGTATTTTCTCTCACACTTCGTTATATTCTTCTCTCTCTCAATTAAATCACCTCTAATATCACAATATTATATTATATTTCTTAATCTTCGTGTTCATGTTAGAAGCTAATAGTGGGACGGAGGGAGTATCATCCTACTAAAATTAGTTTGTCTTTCATAAATTTGTGGGTTCAATCATTAAATACCACAATAAGTTACATTCCAGAACTTATTATTTAATAGTGATGTTATAATTCCACTACATGACATGAATCTATTGTGATTTTTTTTTTGCTTAAAAAATATCTCATTTTTAACCTGAATCTATTATAATTTTCTACTCAAATTCAGGCTCGCTCTCTTCATCCGAAAGGGGTATTTGAGTTAAGTTTTTGTAAATTTAATAATTTAGTTTTCGGGTTGACAGTTTTAGGACCGTAACTTTTCTTATTGACAATTTAGGGGCAGTATATTTAGTTTGATTTTGGTTGATTCGGATTGCTTTGGCCTCAATTTGTAACTTTCTAAAGTTATTGTCCTTAAATTGTCAGTCCAAAAAATTACCGTTCTCATTTTATCCCCGAAAATATAATTTTTTTTGTTCGTAGGATAAGGCTCTAATCTAAGCAAGCTCCATATAGATAGGGGGAGGTTTCTCTCATCCTGTGCAAGAGGTCACCTTTTATATCCGCAGATGCCTGGATTTGTGTATCTAAAGATTTCGTGCACACACTTCTAAGTTTTAAGTCATAATAAGTTCATTGTGATACATATGAGGTCTTTGGAGCCTCCGCGTACTAAATGCGTCACCACAACTTCACTATGTATTCTTCTTTTCTATATTCTAAGTTCTATATATGATTGTATAAATCAAACGATTTTGTGTTGTTTAAATTAATATTGAGATAATTGTGAGGTGTTAGACACTTGGGCTATACTGTTTTGTTAAAAAAATATATTATTCGTTGTATTATTTTTAATACAATTCACTCTTCTTCTCTCCTATATTTTAAGTTTTGTATATGATTGTATAAATCAAACAATTTTGTATTATTTAAATTTATATTGGCATAATTGTAAGGTGTTGGGCACTTGGGCTATATATGACTTTATTAAAATAAATATTATTTATTGTATTATGACTATTATCTTTAATAAAAAAATTCAAATGATTTATACTTATAGTTAAATATTAAAGTTAAATTAATATAAAACTTATTTTAAAAAATTCAAAATGCAGATTGCAATTGCAGCATATTGAATTAAATATTTTCTTTTTATGTAGTGTACATTTTTTTTTAAATCAAGATTGTAGTATATGAATTATATATTATATTATATGTTGTATTTGAATTAAATGTTATCTTTTTATGTAATGTTAATAGTGTACATTTTTTTAAAATCAAGATCGTAGTATATGAATTATTATATTATATGTTGTATTAATTGTGAAATCGGTCAAACTTAATTGTCTAATTAATATATCACTATTTTTTTTATTTTAAATTATTATTTCAAAGAAATAATAATAACTTTTGTAACACACCATTAATATTTAATAAGAAGTGCAGACACCTAAATTTTATCGGTCCCTCTACCTGATTTGAGCCTCTAAAGCCCAATAAATTAATTTAAAAATCAAGACGGGCCTCTAAAGTCCAATAAATCAAGACGGGCCTCTAAAGTCCAACAAATCAAATTGAGCCCAAATAGGATATTCTTAGCCCAAGTAATTCAAAATTTGAATTAAACCCTAACCACTTGCACAAATATCTCCCTGGCCCATAAGAAACCCTAGGTTCTACACCTATAAATAGAGGCCTCATTTCATTCATTTCAGAATCAAGAAATCAGAAGCATTGAAGGCTCTAAAATTCTCTACAGAGATTTTATAGTGTTCTTCAGCAAGCGGAGGAGCTTTAAAGGCGTTCTTCGTGCAAAGCGGCAAGAAGCTCCGCTTCAAAGACGTTCTTCGTGCAAAGCGGCAAGAAGCAGTGTTCGAGTGGAGATCAAGGTGCTAAGCCTCTTCGATTCGGCGTTTCTTCAAGGCGTTCTTCGTGCAAAGCGGCGAAAAGCAGCGTTCGAGTGGAGATCAAGGTAACAGCCCCTTCGATTCGGCGTTTCTTCAAGGCGTTCTTCGTGCAAAGCGGCGAGAAGTATTGTTCGAGCGGAGATCAAGGTACTAAGCCTCTTCGATTCGACGTTTCTTCAAGGAGGAGGTGTTTCGTGGATCTTCAACGGCGTTCGTCCCGAAAAAGTCCCAATAAGTCCCAAAAGGTCCCAAAAAGTCCTGGATAACCCGAAAGGTCCCGTAAATCGACGTTTAAATCCAAAATACGGCGTCAAGCCCTTGGATTAGCGTTACAAAGTCCCAAATTCAAGAACGATCTTCAACGACGTTCATCACAAAAGTCCATAAATTCAACGTTTAATAAAAAAATACGGTGCTAAACCTCTGGATTAACGTTATAAAGCCCCAAATACAAGATCGGAGCGGATTCGGCTGCGAATTCGACCCCAAAAGCTCAAGGAAATCAAGTGAAGTTCAAGAAGAGAGAATCAGAGGAGCAAATTAGAGATTGTAACCCACAAATACTCGGTTTTAATCCGAAAGAAACAAAATTGTTTTGCATTTTCGCGAATTTGTGTTTACAAGGAGTATTATATAAAGTATATATTGACCGTGCAACGCATGGGTGAATTACTAGTTATATCAATAATCAAATACATATCTTCAAGATATCTTTAACCCGCAAGATCTTCATAAATTATAAATTTTAAAACCATAGTGTGAAGCTCAACCCAAAAAATTTAATTTCTGATATAAATCTTTAAACCTTCAAGATCTTCACTGAATTAATTATAATCTTCAAAATCTTCGTGTGAATCTTAACCCCAAAAAAATTAAGAATAAATTAATGATGTTACATCAATATCAATTACAGAAAGATATTAAAAACAAACAATATATCTTCGTGTGAATCTTAGGAAATCTTCAAGCGAACAAAAAGAGAATAATATGTAAGGAAAAGAAAAAAAATCTTAACTACAAATGTATAAATTTACAAAAGATATTAAAAATAAACAATATATAAATATTAAAAATCTTTAAATCTTAAAAACAATATATTGATTAGAGAAAAAATAATGCAAAACAAAAACATTGATATTGATTAGAAAAAAAAAATGCAAATCAAAACATTGATATTGATTAGAAAAAAAAATTCTACAAAATAATATATTGATTACAGAAAATTCAGCAAAATAAAACGAAATGAAATATTTGATTGATTGAAATGAGAAGAAATGTGTTGATATTTATATAGTACAAATAATGGGCGATATAAATCTTTAAGCCTTCAAGATCTTCACTGAATTAATTATAACCTTCAAAAATTTTGTGTGAATCTTAACCCCAAAAAAAATTAAGAATAAATTAAAGATGTTACATCAATATCAATTACAAAAAGATATTAAAAACAAACAATATATCTTCGTGTGAATCTTAGGAAATCTTCAAGCAGAACAACAAAAGGAGAATAATATGTAAGAAAAAGAAAAAAAATCTTAACTACAAATGTATAAATTTACAAAAGATATTAAAAATAAACAATATATAAATATTAAAAATCTTCAAATCTTAAAAACAATATATTGATTAGAGAAAAAAAAATGCAAAACAAAAACATTGATATTGATTAGAAAAAAAAAATGCAAAACAAAAACATTGATATTGATTAGAAAAAAATAATGCAAAACAAAAAATATTGATATTGATTAGAATTGAAAAAAAAAAAATTCTACAAAACAATATATTGATTACAGAAAATTCAGCAAAATAAAACGAAATGAAATATTTGATTGATTCAAATGAGAAGAAATGTGTTGATATTTATATAGTACAAATAATGGGCCGTTGAGATGTTTGCGTATGAAGAAATTTTGTTTCATTTAAATTTTAATATTCAAAAGTGAAGATGAGATTAAAAAAATGTACGGTTAAGATTAATGATTAAAATTAATATTCAAAACTGGGCATTTAAAATATGAGATTAAAAAATGTACGGCTAAGATTAATGATTAAGATTAATAAAAAAATTAATAAATGTGAAATTAATAAGAAAAAAGAGATTTTGAAATATAGTGATTTGAGAAAAAATAGACTGAAATAGACAAATCATTTTGCAACATGTGGCACCTAAAATATTTGCAAATATATGATATTAAGATTAAGATTGGCAGTATATTCCGGATCTTCTTTTAATATTTTTTCAATTGTCCTATATTTGTTATGTGTGTGAATGATTTTATATATGAATGTGGAGTTATTTTTAGACCCACTTTTGATTAAATTTGTTTTGTGTATAAATGATAGTGTTTTTCTTTTTTCACTTCACTTTCATATATAGTTATAAGCCAAATACTTGTATGGATGCGAGTGCATGGTGCATACCTCAATTTTGTTTTTTTAAATTTAAATTATATGCACCCATTCATTTAATTAGTTCACCTCCCAAATTATTTTTTACTATAATTATATGCACTTACACATTTAATGAGTTCACCCCCAAATCTTTTTTTACCACGGTTATATGTACTCGCTCATTTTATGAGTTCACCCCCAAATCTTTTTTTACCACGGTTATATGTACTTGCTCATTTTATGAGTTCACCCCCAAATCATTTTTTTACCACGGTTATCTGCACCCGCTCATTTTATGAGTTCACTCCCAAATTATTATTTATCACGATTATCTGTACCCACTCATTTTATGAGTTCACCACAAAATAATTTTTAAAAAATAATCACATTTAAAAAAATTATATTATCTTCTTATTAATTTACACAAAATATAATAAAATAAACTCTAAATTATATATTTACAATATACGGACGAGTTATTGTCGAGTTACCGTCGATTCACCACCAAGTCACCCATACTTTTTTAAAAAAATTGTAAAAATATAATTAATAAAAAACTATCGAAATTAGCCACAAATCTCGATTTTTTTCTTTTTAATTCTTTTCCCCTCCTCTTTTCCTTTTTTCTTTCCATTTTCAATTCTTTTTTCCAAATTTTTTATTTATTCGTTTTTTTTTTCTTTTACTTTTTTTTCTGCCTTTCTTTTTCATTTTTTTCATGTGTATTTTTTTAATCTTAATACAAAATAATATTATAGGTATGATTTTATTATAGTCGATCAGCGGTGCACCTGAATTTCAATTTTAATTTGATGAGTAAAGGACCTGCTGATAATCCATGTCGGTCGGTGGGTGACCCAGCCACCACCATATCCAACCACCCCTTCGACGGCGCTTCCGTCCAGGCCGCTTAAGCCCGAGACCCCTCCTCAAATCGCAATCATGTTTCTTCAATTCCATGACAATCGACATCATCTTCCATCTCGGCCACGATCCATGACGGTCAAAAACCTCTGCTCATTTCGACCACCGACGCGACTGCTTCGATCAATCTCCTTTGTGTTCGCGATCCAGGAGCTTCTCCGGCATCAATGGCGCTCGCCTGCAACACTCACTTCGCTCTTGTTGTTCATATTTGTCCAAATCGAAGCTACATTGCTTCGTCTTCTTCACCATGCTCCTGCGCAACCTCTTTCTCCGGTTGACCACAGTCCGACGGAGGACTGTGAGTATGTTGTCGATGGATCTCTGATCAGTCGGCACTCGCAGCCGATGAGCTTGTCGATGAAATCTCAGGCGGCGACTGCTGACCTAGGGTGCCCTTCTATTTGGTTAGGGTTCTCTTCAATTGGGCTTGGTAATGTGCACCCCCTATTTTCTTCAGTACACCCCGGTCTGCACTCCCTCCACTTTTTTATGGTATTATTGTTAGTGTTGTTGGTATTAATAGTTATTGATTGTGGTATTGCTATTAATACACTATTGAATTAATATTAATGATTATTGATTACGGTATTATTGATTATTAATTGTGGTATTATTGGTTATTGTTTGTGGTATTACTTATTGTGTGTAATTATTTATTATTAATTAAGGCATTACTGATTATTATTATTGTTTATGGTATTACCGATAATTGTTTTTGGTATTACTAAATATAATTTGATTTGTGAAATTATTTGTTATTGTATAAGATATTAATGATCAATGTTAATGGTATTACTAATTACTGTTCAATCCTTCATTGTATTACTGATAATTATTTTTTGGTATTACTCTATATAATTAGATGTGTGAAATTATTTGTTATTGTATAAAATTTTACTAATTAATATTAATGGTATTACAGATTACTGTTCGTGGCATTACTAATAATTGTTCTTCGTATTATTGAATATAATTAGATGTGTGTAATTATTTGTTATTGTATAAGATATTACTGATTATTATTAATGGTATTACTGATTATTACTTATTGTACTAGCGACTATAATAAAATTATACATATAATATTATTTTATATAAAAAAAAATTAAAATACTAAACAAAAAAAAGAAAAAAAAAAGCAGGAAAAAAAATGAAGAAATAAAAAGTTTGAAATAAAAACTGAAAAATTGAAAAAAAAAATTAAAAAGAAAAAAAATTGAGATTTGTGACTAATTTCGATAGTTTTTTTTAATTATGTTTTTACGATTTTATTTTTAAAAATATGGGTGATTTAGTGGTGAATCGACGATAACTCGACTGCAAATTGTAAATGTATAAATTAAGGTTGATTTTATTATATTTTGTGTAAATCAATAAAAAGATAATATAGTTTTTTAAATATAATTATTTTTTAAAAAAATATTTGGGGGTGAACTCATAAAATGAGCGGGTGCAGATAATTTGGGGGTGAACTCATAAAGTGAGTGGGTGAAGATAACTGTAGTATAAATATAATTTGGGGGTGAACTCATAAAATGAGTGGGTGCATATAATTATGGTAAAAAAATAATTTGGGGGTGAACTCATAAAATGAGCGGTAAAATGAGTGGGTGCAGATAAAATATAAATTAAAACTTAAAATTAAAATTAGGGGGTATGGTGCATACGGATGGAGACAAGTGTTACCCTAGTTATAAAATTAATTCTTAAATTTGTGAAGTTATTTCACATGCTTACTTATTGTATTTGAACTGTACTATTAACATGAAAGTTTGATTGTTTGTGCAGTTACAAAATTGGAAAATGAGCCTATGGTAAGAATCATTTGAGTTATATTAATCTGCAATTACTTATATCATAAAAAAAAAAAAATAGTGATTGAAATTCTGATAATGTTTTGTTGTAAGGATCTAAAACTTAAGAGGTGAAAATTTTTATTCTCATAAAATTTAGGGTATTAAGTTATCCAAAATGAATTTAATTAAGCAATTACATTTCAATAATTCATAATATTATGAAGGATTGGTCTCATATAAAATCAATTCCTTATAAGGAATTGAGTTGACTTGATCAACCTAAACCCTAAATATTCAAAAATATTGTGAATAAAAATTTTGACTTGGTCAATTTTTTTTATTATTATTATTTTTTTGTAATTTTTTTTTATTGGTAATTTTTTTTTGAAAATGTGTTTGTTGAAAAGTGTAAGTCAATATTACTAAAAAGTGTAACACAATATTACTAAAAGGTGTAACACATTTTTTTATTAAAAAGTGTAAGTCACTATAATTGAAAAGTGCAATATAACTTTTAATGAAAAATGTAAGTCATTATAACTAGAAAGTGCAACACAATATTATTAAAAGGTGCATGTCAATATACTTGAAAAATGCAACACAATATTTTAATGAAAAGTATAAGTTATTTAACTGAAAAGTGTAACAAAATACGACTAAAAGGTGTAACATAACATTACTAAAAAATGTAAGTCACTATAACTAAACATATTGTTGGAAATTGTAAGTCACTACAACTGAAAAGTGCAACAAAATATGACTAAAAGGTGTAGCATAACATTACAAAAAAATGTAAGTCAATATAACTAAAAAATATTGTTGAAAATTGTAAGTCACTACAATTGAAAAGTGCAACAAAATATATTTAAAATGTGTAACATAACATCATTAACAAGTGTATGTGAAATATGCACTTTTATAATAATAATAAAAAAATGTGAAAATTGTTAGATGTGAGAGTTGAATACTAGACCTCAACGTAAAAAATGTATATATATATTTTTTTTGCGTATTTTACACATTTTGTAAAATAAACTCAATTCCTTATACTAAATAATATAAGGAATTAAATCTACAAGAGACCTACCTTATTACCTTATTATGAATGAATAAAAAATGAATTTTAATGTTAAACACATCCCTTCAAATTCTAATTTTTTTATCTATTCTATTCTATTCTGTTTATTTTTTTATTATTCCAATAAACATGTGTGAATTATACAAACATCCAGCGCTCCACCACCACGTAACCACCACGTACATGTATATCGTCTCTATTTGGTCAAAAATTATAAAAAAAATAAATTTTTTTTAATTCATTTCCCTAAATCTCAATATTTTTTTATTGAATTTATCTTCAATTAATAGGGCTAACAAATAAATTTATTTTCATAACTTTTAGATTTAGGTGTATGAGTTAAATAATTTTGTTTGCAATTTTAAATAATATTTCAATTACTAATATTGAATTTGTATAATGATTGGGGATATAAATTTATTTCAGTTATTTATTTAGATTCATTTTCCTATTTATAATTATTCAAGCATGATCATCTACTAACATTTGTGGTGAAAATTAATGGTAAAGAATTCACTAAAATTATTGATTATTAAGAATATTTTAGAAACTTATTTCTTTTATATTCTAAATATTTTTCTATTAAAATTATTATTGCAGATTTATTCAAACGTTAGCCAAACAATCACCATTATTCAGATTTATCAAATGACCCGCTACCCATTAGTCATGACACATTGACTAACAACAGGAACAATTTCGATAGAAAGTGATTAAATCTAAAAAGAGGTAAACTTCGGTAACCAAAAAGTGATATTTGCCCTTATTTTTTTCTAAGATTTTTTTTATTTGGATAAAATTGGTGTTCGAAAGTGTTGGTGATGAGATTAGAGTTTAAATGTTGAAAGGGAAGTGCAGGTAATAATAGGGGTGTATTATGTTAATTTAATAAAGTTTTCGGAAGGAGATGGGGCTCGCAAGTGGGGGACACGCGCCGAATTAGGCGATTTCACACAGACAAGGTGCGATTTGAGGTGCGATATCACATACTTCTGGGTGCGATTCCCAAGGTTTCTTTACAGAATTTTATAGGGTTCCGGTGGGATTATCCATTAAAGTTGCTTTCCTTTTCATTCTAATGATTACGCGGGGAAAATTTACCCAATCCTGTTCTATTAGCGTGTTCATCTTATTAAATGGGTCGGATATTGTGAGCATTCCAAGAACTTCAGAAGGAAGTAGCGTGCTCAATTTTTAGACTCAAGCCGTTTTTTCTTCTCTCCCGAGGAAACGTTCCAGTTGCCTTTGGAAGGTTTGCCTGATAGCTATGATTATAACTTCGTGTGCAGACGGTTATCTCTGGTTATTGGTGGAATGGATGGGTCTTGGCACTATTTATAGAGGCCCCATTGATGCCTTAGATACAAACATCTCTTCTTATTTCTTTCTTCCTGCTATTTGCATACCTTCTGCAACTATGGCGGATGATCTCAGAAGCCCACTCCGAAAATTTTCCCTTTCTGAAACTAAGGAAACTCCTCTGCTGGTTGGAGACCATGAGCTCATTCTCCCCAGATTTGCTTTGTTGGGGAGATTTACGGTTCGAAGGCCTATCGGTATCAAAGAACTGTTGGTTACGATGAGGAAAATATGGAGGCCTGCTGGTAATGTCAATGCAGTGCATTTGGGAGAAGGATACTTCCTGTTCGATTTCGAAGATGAATTTTATTGGAGCAAAGCTTTTCATCGTCAGCCATGGATTGTTAATAGCCCAATGTTAATCCTCTCGAAGGTACGTGGAGACGAGCAACCTAGGGATCTTGTCATCAACCTGATTCATATGTGGATTCAAGTCCATGGACTACCACTCTATTTAATGACGAGGCAGATCGCATACAAACTGGGAGCACGATTTGGGGATGTCATTAAGTTGGATTGCCCAAATGGGGTTACTGCATGGGGGAGATGTCTCAGGATTAGGGTTCTGCTGGAATTATCAAAGCCGATTCATTGGAGCACTCATATCACTGTGTGAGAGGAAACCATTACTCTTCCCTTCAGGTATGAGAAATTGGGTGAATACTGTTATTTCTGTGGTCTGCTGACTCATGTAGAAAAGGAATGTCCGGAAAGATACTATGAGAATGGTCACGACACTCTGGATGAGATGAGATTTCCTGTATGGCTGCGGGTCGATGGTCAGAAGGGACTTGACCCTAAAGTGTATGCTTTTCTGAGGAGGGAGTCCATCAATAAAGATTCGGATCAAGCTACTGCAGTGCCCAGGAGGGAAGATGAAGCCTCTTCATCTCGATAAATGTGCAGAAATGAAGAGTTATTGGGCATGGAATTGGCATCGGTCGTATGGAGAGGTAAGACTAATAGGTTCTCTAAAGATGACAGGTTTTTTGCAGACTCAACATTGCAGGATGAAGATATCCAACTGCTGGACATTGATAACGCGAGATTGTACCTACAAGACAATCAGTTGATAGATCAGGAGAATGATGCCTCTATGATGACCCGTATCTATGGCCCCCCTCGTGCCTTACAAATCCGGGAAGGTGTGGGTGCTGGAAAGGGAGCTATGACTAGAATCAACAAAAATGAGTCTGAAGGAAAGCTTAAGGGTCCTATGTATCCGGACAACACTGATCAAACAAGCAAGGCGCAGAAGATGAAGGGAGTGATGAAAGGTTCGAGGAAAAGAGGAAGACCTCTGGAGTTATGTGGGAATGCAGAAGGACAGGGTATGGCAAGAAATGAAGAAGTGTTAGCAGGAACAACCAGTGGCAGGAAGAGATGTAAGAGTGATGATGATGCAGCTAGCTCAAGCAAGGTGGAGTTGGGTGACCCCCACCTCCGCCGTTCTGAATGAGAATTTTTACCTGGAATGCTCGTGGATTAAAGGGCCCGCAAGCATTCCATAAAATTAGGCGAGTGATAGCCGTAAATAAGCCCTCAGTGTTGTTTGTCATGGAATCAAAAGTATCCACTAGAGTAGTTGAGGCATGGAATGCCTTTTTTTATTTCAAATTTTGTTTTGTAGTGGATGCTTTAGTTAGGCAAGGTTGCCTTATCATGTTTGCTAATGAAGAAGTGATTGTATCCCTTAAATCCTACTCGTTTGGTCATATAGATGTTCTTATTACTTGGCATGATTCTCAATGGTACTTTACAGGGTTTCAAGGAAACCCTAATGAGCAACTCAAACACATTTCCAACGAACTACTCTCAAGAATTAAGGATTCTCATGGAGAAATTGAGGAATGGGTGGTGGGGGGTGATTTTAACCAAATTCTATATGCTGATGAAAAGGAGGGAGGGGTTAATAATTGGAAAATCAGAAAGGATATGACCAGGTTTAGAAACACATTGAATTCCCTTGGCCTTTTTGATTTGGGATTTAAAGGCCCATGTTATACATGGAACAACAGAAGAAAATGTCATAACAATATTCAAGAAAGATTAGACAGATTTGTAGCCACTCCCGAATGGAAAGCATTGTTTTTCAGCTTTGAGGTTAATAATTTGCATTGGTTTGGGTCAGATCACAGGGTCATAAGCCTCACTTTAAAAACTCAGAAATTGGAATTGAGGCCTAAATTTAAGAACTCATTTATATTCGAGAATGCTTGGATTATGGATAAATCTTTTAAGAAGGACCTCACCTCTATTTGGCAAAATACGGAGAACATAAGATCATTTGAGACCAGACTCAATTCTTGTGCCGAGTCTCTGACTCGAAACAAAATTTGGAGTCTTGGATCTTAGAATTAAACAGATTTCTGGGAACATTTCAAAATTAGAGGAAGCCAAAGAGGAATATGGAATCAGTCAGGAAATTGATAGATTAGAAAAAGAGCTTGATTTTCTGTTCACTCAACAGGAGGAATATTGGTATCAAAGAGCAAGAGTCTATTGGATCACTAGTGGAGATCGCAACACAACATATTTCCATAAAAAGGCTAATGAGAGATCACAAAGAAACATGATTAAATGCTTGAATGATGATCAAGGGATTTGGATTACGTCTAGAATGAGAATTGAAAAGGAATTATCTACTTTTTATGGGAAACTGTTCTCGACATCGAATCCATCCAGGAGAGACATTCAAGCCATTACCATAAATACCAATGTCATGGTTTCGAGTGATATGAACAGAATTCTGGATTCTGAATTCACAAAAATTGAAATTAAGGAGGCGGTCTTTGGTCTTTCGCCTAACAAAGCTCCCGGTCCTAACGGTTTTAATGCTCGTTTTTATCAGGAGAATTGGGAGATTATAGGGGACGCTACCACTAAGGCTGTTCTTAAAATTCTTAATGAACATGAAGAATTGAAAGAATGGAATCACACCTTAATCACCTTGATCCCCAAAACAAAAAACCCGGTTAAGTTGACAGAATTTCGCCCGATCAGTCTTAGCAATGTGAGTTATCGAATAGTGGCTAAAACAATAGCCAATCGTCTGGCCAGAGTGCTTCCATTGATCATAAACGAACACCAAAGTGCATTTGTTAAGGATAGACAAATTTTTGATAACATTTTGATTAGTTATGAATGTATGCATTGGTTGAGGAATAACAGAAGTGTCACGGGGCACGCAGCTTTGAAACTCGACATGAGTAAAGCTTATGATCGGATTGAATGGTCATATTTGAGAGTGTTAGGGTTATACTGTCAAGTATGCTTTTAGTGCTACTTATGTATACAAACTGATTCTTGCACTTATAAATGAGAATAATATTTTTATCACTGGTTGCTTTAAATATAATGAATGTTAATTATTTATTGCATAAACGTTTAGATGTACTTTACATTGTAGACAATGTGGTGTGTAGAAGATCACAGAAGATCACATTGTCAGTTCCTTGTATATAAGTACAATTGATTCACAACTTAGATGGAATTGAACAATCCATTGGTAGAAGTTGAGGTGTAAGGCTCGGATTGGTTTATCTTGACCAAGAGATTACATTAGTGCATTATGATGTGCTGAATAGGACCTACAGAGAGGTAATTCTTCTAGACTGACTTAAGGAATGAAGAATTAGACCTCAGTGGTTGTTGATTTCTTAATCTCTGTCACTTAAATGGGATTGTTTGTAGTTAAGAAGTATTGCTTTGATTTATTATGGGTAAAGAATCAATTTGATTCAATACTTTGTATTTTGGGCAATATTATTATTTACAGGACAGATTGCCAAAATTAATACAGAGAATCGTGTCTTGGAGTGTCAAGTTGATTATGTCCCCTTGGTGGGCTCAAAAGGTTTATCATATCAAATCTGATCAGTGGAATTTATTTCCGGTATGATAATAATGTTGAGTTGTCCTTACTCCAAGGAATAAAAGATATTAATTAATTAAAGCATTCAGTAGCTTAAATTAATCGATGGACATTGAATCTTAAACACGGGAAATAATAACCGGGAGCCATATTTCGTAATATGGGTTAGGATGGATAGTGCAATATTAATTCTATAGTGGAATGAATTAATATTAATGGGCTGGAAAAATGTTGTGGCTCAATATTGATTTTTGGGCCCATTGGGAGGTCAAATCCTAATTCTCCTAAAGGCCCCTCAAGTAGCCCAATAAAAATCTATTAATTAAGGTAATTAAAAGATAAGGATTAATTTTGTTGCAAGAAATTAGAGAGAGATATTTATGGAAATAAGAGATTATTTCTATATTATTTCAAGATAAATTGACCGTCAATTTTTCTTTCTTGGAAGAGAAGAAACATAGATTCTCTCTTATAAAAGGAGAAGAAAAAAATTGGTACTCTTAAGACTAAGGAAAAAAAAAAAGATCTGTAATTTTCGAAATTACAGTGTGTGCAACAAGAGAAAAATAATTATTCCTTGAGAGTTAATAGTTCGTGAGATCTCCCACCGGGTCAACGGACTAGGACTTAGGGAATACTTGAGAAGGCAATTGGGTTGAAGTTGTTACTCTTCTCAACGGTATCTCTCCGATTTAAAGGTAAACACGTAATCCCTTAGTTCCGCATGTTTAGGGATTTAATTATTTTACCGTACATTCATTACATAAATTAGTTGATTTAATTTGTTTAAATTATGAAATTAGATTTATGATAATTCATATTTAAATTACGTCCCAAATAGATCCGGGTAATTTTAAAGGAGTCTCAAAGGATTCCCGAGAGTCTCAAAAGATTCCCGGGAGTCTCAAAGGATTCTTAGCGTGATGGTCCATAACCCACAAGTGCCAATAATTCCCCACAAAGGAGATGGGGAATGTGGTCCCATAATAATTTCCCACAAAGGAGTTGGGGACCACATTGTTGGGGGACTATTATTGGGTATTGGGATTAACTTTCCCAATAGAGAGATCAAATGAGATGTTTGGGTTTTTCAGAGAAATTCGTTCAGCTTATCCTAAGATGCATTAATTCAGTGACTTATGCATTTAGGATTAACAATTCGATCATTGGAGAGTGTAGGCCGTCCCGTGGCTTACGTCAAGGGGATCCTCTATCCCCGTTCCTTTTTGTCCTTTGAGCCCAAGGCTTATCATCAAGCATTCAAAGTTTGGTAAATCAAGGACTCATTGAAGGAGTTAAAGTGGCTCGACAATCCCCTATGATATCACACCTTTTGTTCGCGGACGACAGTTTAGTATTCTTTAAAGCAAATCCGGATTATGCGAATCGCTTGAAATCATCTCTTCTAGAGTATGAAAAAGCCTCTAGACAATTGATTAATTTCAAAAAGTCTTCAATACTATTCAGCCCCAAAACTAGTGATAATAATCAACTGCAGATCATCAACACTCTCCAAGTCAACATGACTCAGGGCCATAGTATGTATTTGGGGCTCCCAACGTTTTCTCTTATAGGAAAAAGGACTCAGTTTGCTTATCTTATATGCATTCTTAAAAGAAAGGCGGATAATTGGAAGCATAAAAATTTCTCGGAAGGAGGGAAAGAGGTACTTATCAAGGCCGTGTTGCAAGCAATTCCAACTTATGCAATGTCATGCTTCAAAATCCCAATTCAAATTTTCCATGAGATGGAGAGAATACTTGCTAACTTCTGGTGGGGAAATAACAAGGGGTATCCAAAGATGCATTGGATTAAATGAGATCAACTTTGTAAACCTAAGGAGGAAGGAGGTTTTGGATTTCGAAATCTGATTCATTTCAACCAAGCTCTCCTGGCCAAACAAGCATGGAGAATTATGGATAGACCGGAGACATTAGTTGCAAAAATCTTCAAAGCGAGATATTTCTTACATACAAATATTATGGAAGCTCAGATTGGTAACAACCCATCATTTGTGTGGAGATCAATTCATACTAGCCTCCTATTTTTGAACAATGGAGTCAGATGGATGATTGGTAGAGGAGACAGGGTTACCCTCTTTAAGCATGCTTGGGTCCTTGGATTAGAAGAAGGAATGATAAAGTCTAGAATTGCAGCAGGTAGTAGTCCGGCATACTTCTTGAATCAGGATCGTTTTTGGAACGAAGACTTGGTTAGAATTGCATTTTTGCCTTTCGAAGCTGAGGGTATTTTGAGATCTGCTGTTGGAAATCAATAGGAGGAAGACTACAGATTTTGGAAATACGATGATTTGGGAATGTACACTGTCAGGTCGGGCTATAAGGTATGTAGCCAATTATCTTCTAGAAGGCAGGACAATTCAGGCCCTTCTTGTGTTGAGGTTCAGAAGAATTGGTGGAACTATCTATGGAATCTGGATATTCCACCAAAGGTGCGCGTGTTTGGGTGGAAAATGTGTCATGATATCATTGCCACGGAAGGGAATCTGGCGAACCGACACATTCCCATCGATCCCAGATGTGGATTATGTAGAGGATATATGCCTACTACTATGCATGCCTTGTTCTTTTGTCCGGGAGTCTGAAGGAATTGGAAAGATTGTAAGTGGTGGACATTTATGAAACGACACAAAAATCTGAATACCATGGATTTCATATGGTCTCTTAAAGACAGCTTTTCATCTTCAGAGATGGCACAACTCTTGTCGATCGCATGGAGTATTTGGCGGGAGAGATGCCGAACGATCCATGACCAGGAATCGGCATGTGATCATATAAAGGATAAGGTTGGTAAGCAGACGCTTAATTATCTCTCGAATTTTCAAGAAGTCTATGCTAGTGGTAGGGGTAAACACAGAGCTACAGATGAGAGTCCCATAAATCACAGTGATATGCCTAAGAATTGGGACGTTAGTTTTGAGGTGGATGGTGCTTATAACAGTGAGCATCTCAAATTTGGTGTGTGTTGGGGAGGGTTATGTTTGATGGGGATGGAAAGATTGTTATGACATTGTCAAAGCAAATCCCACCACAAAGAACCCTCTCGGAGCAGAATTGAAGGCTATTGAAGAAGCCTTTCAAATTGCCAAATTTTATGGGGTAATTAGGCTTGAAATTAGATCGGATTCTTTCCAGACCGTTTCATTGTGCACGAGACAGAAATATGAAAAATCAAGGGGGCCGGAAGCAAACTTATCGCGAAGAATTATTAAATACATGAGTGAATTTGTAGTGTGCAAGTTTACACATATATCTCGTGATATCAACAAGAAAGCCCATTCGTTCGCTCAGAGTGAAGTAAATTCTACCATTTCTCAAGACAGACATGGAGAATTTTTCGAAGAACCGTAGTCTTTTTGGAAATCTTTGATTTCCCAGAGTGTAATTTTATTAGGTTTCTTCTGTTCTGTTTCAAAAATAATAATAATAGGGGTGTATTTAGTAGTGATATTTTATTTAAAGGGTATTTTATGTCTTTTACATTATTATTAAATTAATAAAGTTAGAGGGGGTGTCCTAACAAAGCTAGAGGTGCAGATAGCCGTAGCCAAAAAAAAAATTACTACTACTATTTTAAAACGATTTTGACTATGTGCACCTCCATTTCGGAGAGATGCACTCCCCCTTTCAGTTTATTAATAAAAATAATAGGGTAAAAAACCAATAATACCCTTCATTAAAATACAGCATACTAGATGCACCCCCTTACTAAACGCACCCCCTATTGTAATTTCTTTCACCTTATCCCTAAACCACAACTTTCGACCGCCGTCACCATTTTTTCCAGTAGCCAAGAAATAAAAAAAATCCAAAAAATTCAACAACGGCAACAAATCGACCATATTCATCCATATACACTTAGAAAAACTTAGAAAACTAACAATTTTTTTTAAAAAATTGTTATACCAGTGCCGACCATATATACTCCCGTTGACAATAATTTGTCGACGGGAATGTATATGGTTGACACTGGTTTGACGAATTTTTTTTTATTTCGACCTTTGTTGGTCGAACATATACATTCTCGTCGATAAAATTTAAAGTTTTTTTTTAAATCGACACCGTAATGTCGACCATTTACACTCTCGTTGACAATTTTGTGCCCAAAAAAATGGAGCGGGTAAAAAATAAACAAATCGGTTGGTGCATAAACCTTGGGCGGCGGAGAGGTTGGTCGGTCGGAGTGGCGTGGGTGGGCCGACGCCGTGGACGGCGAATCGGGGTGAGTGGGCTGGCGAAACGGAGGAAGAAAAAAAAAGAGAAGCAGCGGCGGCCAAGTAGGGGGCCTCGCCGAAGAAGATAGAGAGGGGGTGGCCGCGGCGACCGCTGGAAGATTTTTTTTTACAGAAAACGCGCGGCAGGGCGGCCATGACAGAGAGTGGTGGGAAAATGAGGAAGGGAGGGGGTGCGACCGCTGACATTTTTTTTTTATTATTATAGTAACGGTGGATCGGGGGGCCATGGTAGATGGTGGGGGAAAAATGAGTAAGGGAGGGGGCTCGGCTACGGAGGCGGGGGCTGCGTGGGTGGGGGTGAGTGCCACCGGCGGCAGCGGCGACGGGGCTAGTGGAGTGGTTTGGGAGAGAGAAGAAGAAGGTGAAGATAAGAGGAGAAATTAGGGTTTAGGGGGGGTGTGGGTAGTAATAGAAATTTTATGAGAGAATGACATTTATGACAATTAAGGGGAGATGCATCTATCTTAGGCTGATTTTATTTTAGGGGGAGTGCATATAGTCAAACCCTTTTAAAACTAAGCCCCTAAAAATTGAAAAGCCCAATAAATATATAATGAATTTTTGGACTGATTAAAGTGGACCGTTTGGCTACAAACAAAAACTTGCGAGCGTTAATTTTAGAGAGAATGGAGAGAAAAAATTTTAGTGAGAGGATTTTGTTTACTTAATAATGTTGATAGGGTCTTATTTATGTTCAATTTTTATTTTTTATTATTATTATTATTATTATTTTTTTTATGGAAGTTAAATACCCATCCCTTTTTTTTCCCCTTTAATCACTTGAGCTATCCTACTTTGTCCTTGTTTATGTTCAATTAGTCTATTTATTTACATGCACTTGTGTATTGTCCTTTTTACAATTAATGTGGTCTTAATTAAAGTCGTGTATCTGATTCGGATGAAAATTATATAATTTTTTTTAGCATTTTAATCTTGATTTAATAGAATTTCATGTTATTTTCATTCATTATTGAAAGACAAAGAATAATAGGGGGAAATTATTTGGACCAACAATTAAATTTGGTGGCCCATTTAATTAAAAGTGTATTGTGCATTTTAGCATAAAAAAAAGGGCCCTGGCTATATACCCCTCCAGCTTCGTTAAGTCTACTCCCCCGATTTATGTATTCTCCTCAATTTGTCAAATGTTAAATGTACTCCCCCTCAAATTACCAAAAATACTCTCATTCCATTTTTTCCTTATTTCCTTCTTTCTTCTTCCCCAATTTTTCAAAACCTTTAAAACTAACTTCCTCTTCCCCAAATAAAAAAACCGCCGCCTTGTCGCTTCCGCCAGCATCGCCCCGCCTCCTCCACCATCCCCGCAGCTGTGCGCGTCCCAGTCGTCGCCCCCAACTCCCTTTCTTTTTTTCTTTTTGTTTCAATTTCTGCAACAATCGTCTACGGCGGCGCCCCACCCTCGCACAGCGCTGCCGCTTCTCTCTCTTCCTCGAGTGCGCCGCTCACCACCTTCCTCCCGCGCGCGTGCCGTCGACGTGGTAAGTTTAGGGTTTTTTTTTATGTTTTGCGGCGGCGGTGCCACCCACCGCTCAGCGACGCCGCTGACGTCTCCCTCCCACGACAACCTCTTCCTTAAACCCTCCTCCCCAACTCTCACGGCGGCCGCACCCTCCCCCCCCTTTTTTTTTTCCTTTTCTGCTCCGGTCAATTTTTTTTTTCAACAACTGTTGGTCGATAATATACACGACAAATCGTTGTCGATTTGTCGACGATAGTGTATATTATCGACCAAGAGTTGTCGAATATTTTTATTTTAAAAAAAAATACTTTTTTTACACTAGTTTATCAACGAGAAACAATCTTGTCGACAAACTAGGGTCGACATGAGTGTTTCTCGTCAATAAATCAGTGTCGAAAATGTAATTTTTTTTTTAGGATTGATCTTGTATAGAATCAATTCCTTATAAGGAATTGAGTTGACTTCGTCAACCTAAACCCTAAATATTCAAGAATATTGTGAACCCTAAATATTTAAGAATATTATGAATAAAATTTTTGACTTGATCAAATTTTTTTTTATTATTATTATTTTTTTTTGTAATTTTTTTTATTGATAATTTTTTTTTCGAAATTGTGTGTGTTGAAAAGTGTAAGTCAATATTACTAAAAAGTGTAACACAATATTACTAAAAGGTGTAACACATTTTTTTATTAAAAAGTGCAAGTCACTATAATTGAAAAGTGCAACACAACTTTTAATAAAAAGTGTAAGTCATTAATCATTATAACTAGAAAATGCAAGTTAGTATAATTAGAAAGTGCAACACAATACTATTAAAAAATGCATGTCAATATACTTGATAAGTGCAACACAATATTTTAATGAAAAATGTAAGTTATTATAACTGAAAAGTGTAACAAAACACGACTAAAATGTGTAACATAACATTACTAAAAAGTGTAAGTCACTATAATTGAACATATTGTTGGAAATTGTAAGTCACTACAACTGAAAAGTGCAACAAAATATGACTAAAAGGTGTAGCATAACATTACTAAAAAGTGTAAGTCAATATAATTAAAAAATATTGTTGAAAATTGTAAGTCAATACAACTGAAAAGTGCAACAAAATATATCTAAAATGTGTAACATAACATCACTAACAAGTGTATGTCATTATAACTGAAATCATTATTGCAAATATTTCAAAATAAGATGCTAAAAAATTGTAAAATGCATGTTACACTTTCCTTATTTTCAACATGCACTTTTATAATTAAAAAAAAATGTATGTGAAAATTGTTAGATGTGAGAGTTGAACAATTGACCTTAATGTAAAATAAATTATTCTCAACCATTTGAGCTATATAAATTAGCATACATGTTTTTTGCGTATTATTATTTATTGTTAATTATATACATTTTTTAAAATGAACTCAATTCCTTATAAGGAATTGAGTCTACAGGAGGCCTACCCTTTTTTTTAATCTAAGTTCTTTTTTTTCTATGTGGGGTGCACCAACGGTGGCTACCGGAGGTGGTGCGGCGGCGATGACGAACGACGACGACTCTTTAAATTAGGATTAAGTTTAGAGTTGAAAAGTAGAGGGGAGTGTATTTATCATGAACATTTTACTAAACAAGGGTAGTGTAGGTATTTTACATTATTATTAAATTAATAAATGAGGAGGGGGAGTATACTTAACAATGCTGGAGGGGTATATAGTCAGGGCCTAAAAAAGCCACATTGCCATTCAATTAGATTTGCTGGCCCAAATTCCGAGCCCATAAATTAATTAATTAATTGAAGGCCCATTTAAGCAAGCTGCAGCCTGCAGGAAGGGGGTTAGCACTTGGCGGTTGCGCAGAAAAAACACACAATCACATCTAGTGGGAATAGATTAGCTTGAGATTTTCACACTCAATTACCTACTTCAGTTTAAGTTTTTTCTTTCTCTTTTATTTATTTTATTTTTGTTAGTTCTTTTTTGTTGTATTTGAAATTATGTAGAAAACTTTTAGATTCCAAATCTAGTACATATTTAAATTGAAGTTTATGAATTAATGTTTGAGTTGTAATCTTGTGTACTAGTTAAATCTTATATACTAGTTACAAGTATGTTACTTAATTTATTTAGTACATGAATATATATGGTATAGATAACATTATTATGAAATTTTTAAACATATATTGTATGCAGCTTAGTGGTGAACATTTAATATTTTTGGTTCAATGTTAAGGTTCGAATCGTTTAAGATAATTCTAAATTTTTAAAATTGAAATAAAATTGTTAAAAATTAATATTAATTGATTTTTTAAGTATTAACTAATACATTAAAAGTTTATTGTTTAAAAAAATCTCACATCTCTTGCATACAATTTTTTTTAAGTATAATATAACATGTCATAAGTTATAAACTTGAAAATGTATAATATTACTTCATATATATTACTCTATACTACTTCACAAATAAAATAATATTATTTTAAATACGGTGTAATAATAGCATTAGTGTATATATAGATATAAGTTCTAATGTCTTCAAGTTTTGAAGTATAATATTCATGCAAGCATCAAACTTTTTGTTCCATTGTCTAGAAGATTGTTAGGGGTGAGAATGGACCAGGCTACTCGACAGGGGCCTACGGCTCGGCTTTTTAAAGCTCGGCTCGGCTTGTTTAATAAACAAGCCAGGCTCAAGCTTTTTTTAAAACCTTTTTAATTAAATAGGCCGGGCTTGAGCTTTTTCGTAAGTCTTTTAAGCCCAACAAGTCGACCTATTTAACTCTATTTCTATATGTATAAATATATAATATAAAAAAATACAATAAATACTTTTTATTTTAAAGAAATTATATAATTCTATTCAATATATGATGAGATTATCTTGAAGAAATTATATACTTTTTTATTTTATTTTTCTTTGTAATAGTTAAAAATAATTGATATGAACATTTGCATTTGAGTATAATTTTAGGGACTTTTGATTAATTTTTTTTTTGTTCTTATTTTTTCATTTTGAGATTTAAAAAAATTAGTTTTTATAATTTAATGGTAATATAAGTGTAGTAAAAATTAATTTTGAATAATACTAAAAAGACCTTTAAATGGCTTTTGGGCCAGACCTATTTACTAAAAAGGTCACGCCTAGCCTCTTGAAAAAATCTATAATAGGTCGTGGGTCAGGTTGGGCCCAAATATTATATACCTGGCCCAAACATTTTTTCTTAAGGCCCGACCTGGCCTATTCCAACCCCTATAGATTGTTTTAAACCATACAAAGATTTTTTTAAGTAAGCAAACATGATTAAAATATTTAGTATCAACAAAACCCTCAGGTTGCTTCATATAAATCGGTTTATCCAAATCACCATGCAAGAAAGCATTCTTAATTGCACAGTTGTAAATTTCACCACAAGAGCAAATATTTCAATATAATATATCCCATCTTTTTGAGTAAATCCTTTAGCCACAAACCTAGCTTTGTATCTAACATCATTAAGTTCATTCTTAACCTTTAACAACCACTTGCAATCAACAACAGAACAATTAACAGGTTTAGGCACAAGAATCCAAGTGAGATTAACATGCAAAGACTCTATTTCTTCTTTCATAGCATTAACCCACTTTTTAGAATGATCAATTTTTAAAGATTCCTTGTAGATTTTAGACTCATTATCATTTAACTCAAAAACATGAAATGCATGAGTATCCAAATAATAATTATCAAATCTAAAGGGTCTCTTAACAGTCTTTCTAGGCATATCATTAGCCCCACCTTGCAAATTATTATCATTCACATTCTCAAGATTATCAGATATATCATTAAACTCATTTTCAACATTTTCATTATCATCATGAACATCATCACTTTCAAGTTTAGGCATATCATGCTCCACCTCGCTAGAAGTATCATTAAACTCATGTAAAAGCAATGAAACAAGCAAACAAGGAAAATCATGCTCATTAAAAATAACATCTCGACATATAATAATCTTGTAACCATGCTCATCCATAAACTACAGTCTATAACCTTTCACATCATTACGATAACCAAGAAAAATACATTTTTTAGCACGAGGTTTATGTTTATCAAGTTTGTGATGAACCAACCAAACACTCTTAAGTTAGAATAATCAATTTTCTTATCATAGAAAACTTGCTCGTGACATTTACCATTCAAAGGCACAGAGGGAGATCTATTAATTAAATATGCAACAGTACAAACATCTTCACCCCAAAACTTTTAGAAAGACCCAAAGTAGCAAACATGCTTCTAACTCTCTCCATTAAGGTACGATTTATCCTTTCCACGCCAACATTAATTTTGTTGGGGATTATAAGGAACATTATTATATTCTTTTTAATATCGAATTTTGTACAAAAAAACATTCATTTGAGCATTACAAAATTCCAAGCCATTATCAGTCCTAAGCACTTTGATTTTCTTACTAGTTTGATTTTTAATAAGGTTTTTTCATTCACTAAATTTAGAAAACACATCATATTTATTTTCATAAAAAACACAATATTTTCTAGAGAAATCATCAATAATGGACAAAAAATACATGTTACCACTTTGAGTGGGCTCACTAGAAGACCCCTATATATCAGCATGTAAATATTCAAGAACATCCTGGCAACTGGAATTATTGGGGAAGGGAGAAACATAAAATTTCATTTTATGTTGTTTGCCAAGTACACATACATCACAAAAATGAATACTAGAAATTTTATCAGCACCAAAAGAACCATCTTTTTGCAAAATTTTCATACCTTTGTTGCTCATGTGTCCCAATCTGTTATGCCATAAATCAGTCTTGTCACTCTTGGACATATTCACAGCATTTAAGAACTCAAATTGAGCATAACAAACATACAAATTATTTATTTTCTCAGCTTTGAAAATTACCAAAGTTCCCTTTAGAATTTTCATAAAATCCTTACCCCACTTACCTTCCAATCCATCATCTTCCAATGCAACACAAGACATAAGATCATTGCAAAGAGCAGACACATATCTAACATTTTTTAAAGTATAAGTAACACCAGAAGAAAAACTCAAAGTCACATTACCAATACCCATCACATCACATTTCTTATCATTCGCCATGGAAACAAAATCGTTTTGAACTTTATTAAAAGTGGTAAACAATTCCTTAAATTGAGACATGTGATAAGTACAACCAGAATCAATAAGCCATTCATGATTGTTCATATCAAAATAATGCACAAAGTTCACACTAGGTTCAATAACCATATAAACATCACCATAGTTCTCTTGACAAACAACCATATAACATGCTCATTCTTATTCCGTTTTTCTTGAAACTTCTTAGGACAATCTTTAATAAAATGATCAGATTCATGACAATGAAAACACTTTCTAGCCTTAGCCCGAGACTTAGATGTACCTCTCCCATCATCATTTTTATTATGTTTCTTAGGCTGATTTTTCGTCTTAGTTCTACCCCTCACATGCATGACCTCACCCTTCACACTACCATGTTGTTTTAAATCTTGTTCTTTGCTCTTTAAGCCATTCACAACGATATTCAAGGTAACATTATCTCTACCATATTTAATAGCAGATTTCACATCATTGTAAGAATCATGTATAACATTTAAAAGAACAATACCAGTGTAATCATCAATGTGTTTGTCACTTGTTTGCATTATATTTTGTATACGCTTAGTGAAATTGTCAAGATTCTCATCAATATCCTTATTCATGTCAAGTCTGTAACGAAAAAACTTCTTCAACAAAATCTTCAACAAAATTTTTTTACTGGGTAAAGATGTTTCATAGTATAATTCAGACATTTTATCCCATAACTCACGAGCACTTTTGAGATATCCAACTTTACGAATCACACAATCAGACAAGTTCGCTATAATGGCACTCATGTCAAGTTCATTCATTCCAGCCTTCTTATCATCAGTGTCAGTGGTAGCATATGATTAATCAATGATTTTTACAACTCTATTTTGAATTAAAACACAATTCATTTTATGCTGCCAAATACTGAAATTAGACTTACCATTGAAATGAATCAACGTGATATTTGTCGTAGTAGTCATTAAAAAAAACCCAAGTAACCAAGCAAATAAAAACCACAAATAAAGAATCCAACGAGCAAGAATCCTATATTCTAACAACACGTAATCCCAAGCCTATCCGCGACCAACTGTCTAGTTCTACGAAAAAAATTAAAAGATGGGATAAATCAATATACCTGAGGGTTGGATAAAGGATCCAACATTTATCTTGAGTGGAATTATAATAAATTAAAATTCTCCCACAAATCTCGGTCAAGGTCAATAGGAAAAATAGGATATAAGAACAAATATTTACTGTTGGGAATAAAATGAGTTTTGATGAATATACCAAAACCCCCTTGAGACATGCCAAGTAGATAAGTCATTTGTAATGAACATATTTCAGGAATGTTGGAACATGTAGTCTAAGACAAGTAGAGAAGCTGATGTGTTAGGCAACTCTTAGATGAATAGATGCACTAGTTGAGGGGGAACACTTGCTTTGATTTCTTAAAGCTATATCAGTCCCCTCAAGGCTCAGTTATGGAATGATCTCAAGTCTGCTGAAGGACAAGTATGCTGATCAAGTGGAATCAGTCCAAAAGACAACCAAGTAAATGCCAACATAAGTTAAGATGCATCATCAAAGTACCAATCTACTACATCATACAAAACTCAGAAGAGTTGTCCATCTGAATGTTTCAGAAGAGTTGTCTCAGCACACTTGAACTAAATTTGTCTCAAGGACAACTATGCTGAAAGAAGATCAAGTCCATCTTTCCAAGTCATATATGCTTAAATGACAACTCAAAGAAGAAGTGGAAAGAGAAAGAGCCAAGTCATCTGAAGAAGCTAAAAAGCCAACACTACTGATGAATGAACTCTGCTGAATCTGATAAGCAGAGTTGTCCAAGTGATAAGGAAGCTTGTCCTTATCTCAGGAATATTGATAAGAAGAGATGTCCATGGTTGACCAAGTGAATCTTGAAGTCAGACATTGGGAAAAGTGCTCAGAATGAAGACAAAGCTGTCGAAACCGTTTATTTCCCAAAACTAGGACATGTCACTATCAGAATCTGTCTTCCAGTTTGAAGAACTCAAGGAAGACATTTATAGCAATTTGGGACTGCCTTTCCAACGGGCAAATCCTCAAATTTGTCTATAAATATTGAAGTGTGAAGACCATTTGAAAGCATCCACTACACCTCAACCTTGACAAGAATATCCAACTATCCTACAAGTCAAAGTGCTTTCAAGCTTTCAAAGAGACTATCTTAGTCTTCATACACTTCATTCTAAGCTGTAACCCATTGTATAAATCATACAAGAGCTTAGAGAGATATCCTATCCTTACACACTGATCTCCATTGTAAATGATATCTCATTAGTTGGAACATTACTTCAACCCTTAACCCTTCCAAGTGAGAAAGTGAGAAGGTTGTAGTAGTAGAAGTGGTAGGAGTTGACTGTTGAGAGAAGAACAATTCAGTTCTGAGTTGAGAAGAGGGTACTAGGACTCTAGACATCCTAGGGATCAATTCACCAATGAGTGGTGTTCTTGATCAAGTGCACCTTGGCACTATAAAACAAGTTAATTCCAAGAGTGAAGGAATTATCCTGTTAAATCAGGGAAAGTGGATGTAGGAGCTTGAGTCTCTGAACCACTATAAACCACTGTGCTGATTTTCATTAAAAGTACTTTCATACATTCAACACTGCACACATAAACTGAACTTTCAAGAATCATTTCACAAACTGTGCAAAACCTGATTTGGACAAGTTCCCTGATAAAACTGTGATAAACTGCTTAAGTGATTTCAGAATATAAAAGGAGTTTAAACTTAAGGGCCAACCACTAATTCCGCACATATAACTCCCCTAGATAGTTATTCAACTAAGTACTCAATAGTACTTAGTAGTTTGATTATCTTAGAAGAGTTAATCTCATCAGCAGAGTTGTCCAGGACAACCTTGCTGAACTCTGGTTTGATCAAGTTTGAAAAGAATTTGCATACAAGTGTATTCCCCCCCCATACACTTGTCATATACTCCTTTCAGGACCAACAAGTGGTATCAGAGCAGGGGTTCAAAGACCACTGCTTCTGAAAATCCATCTTGATTTTCAAAATCACATATTGTGTGTGGTCACTGAACTGATCTCTCTGAAATCGTGCATATCTATTGTCTAACCCCTTTATTGAAGGTGTATGGCAAGAGGCCATAACAGAAATCAGCAACAGAATCAAAACCAAAACCAGAACCAGAATCAAAATTTGGAACAAAACATGAATGTTGTTCCTCCTCCTGCTGTTCAAGGGTTGGACAATATGGCTACCAATCCAGTAAACCATATATCACATCACAAGTTACCCATGTTCTCAATTGATAATTATGATTTCTGGAAAATCAGAATGAGAGCTCATCTTGCATCTTTACACACTGATATGCTAAGGGTGATTACAAGAGGACCCTATGTGTTCACTCAGCCTAACCCCAGGTTGACTGATGAACAAAGAGCAGATACAAGGGATGTGATTCCCAAAGATGAAGATGACTTCACCTCTGAAGAAAAGAGGAAAGATAATCTGAATTATCTAGCTATGAATACCCTCTATCAAACAATTCCAGATGCAATCATGGGAAGGGTCTACCACTGCACAACTGTCAAGGAAATATGGGATACTCTTGCAGAAATGTGTGAGGGTACTGAAAAGATAAAGGAGAACAAGCTCCAAGTGGCTGTGCAGAAGTTTGAGCAATTCTCAATGGAGGCAGATGAGTCCATTGACAAGTTTGCTGGTAGATTCACAGATGTGATGAATGAAATCAACTCCTTGGGCAAGGTGTACTCCAAGAGAGAAGTTGGATTGAAGATCTTAAGAAGTCTCACACAAAAGTGGGATGTATATGCTGTGATGATGCAGAACAGCAAGGATCTCTCCACTATGCCCATGCAACAAATCTTCTCTGAACTTAAAGCTTATGAGTTTGATCTCAACAGAAGGAAGCCAGTTGAGGAATCTTCCCTACCAATCAAAGGAGTGGCATTCAAAGCCAAAACTGCTGAACCAGAAATGCAGTCCACTCCAAGATCATCAAAATCAGTCTCTAAGACTGAAATGAAGGAAGAGATGGCCCTCATGGCTAGGAGGTTCGACAAACTCAACTCAATGTTTGGTAGATACAAGAAATTCTACCAAGACAACAAATTCAGGAGAAGGTACAACTCTCCTGAAGATCAGGCTGAGGACAAAAAGCCTGAAGATAAAAGATCAGAGGATAAGTACTCTGAAAGGAGAAAGTCCAACAGAGCTGAACCCTCCTCATCCAGAAGAAGAGATGATTCAAAGAAAGATGATGATGAGGATCTGTGCTACAACTGCAAGAAGAAAGGGCACTTTCAGTATGACTGCCCTAAACTCAGCTCTAAGGAAAGAAGAGAGAGGCAAGCTAAAAGAGATAGAAAGTTCAACAGCAGAAAAGCCATGATGGCTGGTGATGAATCAGATAGTGCTGAAAGCTTCAATTCTTATGATGGACTGTTCTCAAACAGTGATGATGATGATGATGTATGCAACATGGCCATTGAGGATGATGAGGTATCCTCCACTTCTAGCTCACCATCATTTCTATCACAGAACACTAGTGAAGTCAACTTGAAACTTTCATTTGGGAAGTTGATGGAAGATTTCACTAGGTTGCAAGAATTTCATGACAACTGTGTGAGAGAAAATGAAAGACTTTCAATTGAGCTTTCAAAACCTGCTGAGACAGTAGTTGATATTAAATCTACTGAGTTGTATCAACAAGTCTTGAGAAAGCTTGAGGAAGAAAATCTCAGGATAGTTGACCAACAAAGACAGATTGATGATCAACTGCTTTCTCAGAAGAGAAAAGATTTTGAACTAAAAATTCTTCAAGCAAAATTTGAAAACCTCTCACATGAGTATGACATTCTTAAATCAAGTGAAGAGAGCCTGAAATTAAAGATGTCTGCTTTGAAAAAATCCTCTAGAGCAATAGAGGAAATTCAAAGTTATCAAAGACCTATGGCTCAAAGAAGTGGATTAGGTTTTGATCCATTTGAATCTTCACCTTGTCTTAGTGTTGCTTCCACAAGTAACACTAAGAAAATCTTTGTTAAATCAGTGGCACAACAAGCTGAAAATGAAATAATTCAGCCACTGAACAAAGGGAAGGGCAAAATGAATGAAATACCCACTCAAGTACTTCAGGAGACTAGGCCCAAATCTTTGGAAAAGGTCAAGGCTCCTGAACATAAGAGGAATGTTGGTCAGCAGAGTAGACCCAATGGAAGGGCAACTCTCCTGAACAATGTTCAGAGGAGTTATCCAAGGTATGATCAGTCTAGGCCAACTCTACTGAGGAAGCCTCAGCTGAACAGACCTAAGGACAACTATCCTCAAAGGCAAAATAAAATGAGACAACCAAAACCCTTCATGCCAAAGGGTAATGGTCATAAATATGCCCTCCCTCAAAGATTTCCTCAAATTGCACAAAGAACTCATAAGTTCAGGAGATTTGACAACTCTCCTGAAACTTACAGAGTCAACACTTTCACACATACTTTCCCAAAGGCATTTAAGGGAAAGACAGTGTATGTTGATGCACAAGGAAAACAACTTAGCTACCTTGAATCAATCAGGGTAATTAGGCAAGTTTGGGTTCCCAAAGGTACAGCTAACCTCTCAGGACCCAAAATTCAAAGGGTACCTAAAGCTTGCTAATTGCAGGTACCTATGGGCCAGAAGAAGATGAGGAGTATGAGCAAAAAGTCAGCATGGTACCTTGATAGTGAATGCTCAAGGCACATGACTGGAAACAAAGAACTCCTCACTGATTTCACTGAAAAAGAAGGCCCAAATGTCACCTTTGGAGACAGCTCACAAGTAATAACAAAAGGTTATGGTACCTTGATAATTGGTAATATCAAGGTATCCAATGTATCTTATGTGGCTGGTCTCAAATACAATTTGTTAAGTATAAGTCAGTTTTGTGATAAAGATTTTAATGTTGAGTTCTCAAGTGAAAAATGCTTAATTAAAGATAAAACTCAACAAACTCTACTGACTAGTACTAGGAAAGGAAATGTGTATTTTGCTGACTGGGACAAGTCTACTGATACTGCATATTTCATTGACAAGAGCTCTAGTGAACAAAGTTGGTTATGGCATAAAAGGCTAAATCACTTGAACTTCAAGTCAATGAACAAGCTTGCTAGAAATGCATTAGTAAAAGGACTACCTAATGAGGTTTTCATTAAAGAGCATGTTTGTAAACCATGCCAAGAAGGAAAACAGATTAAAGTCTCATTCAAAGGAAAACCAGTCATATCTACTAAAAGGGTACTTGAGCTTTTACACATGGACTTATTTGGACAAATTACCCCTTCAAGCATAAATGGAAGAAAATACACATTGGTTGTAGTAGATGACTTCTCTAGGTTCACATGGGTAGTATTTCTTCTTAATAAGAAGCAAGCACAAGTCAAACTCCCTGAACTACTAAAGAGACTGTCAAATGAAAAGATCCTTAACATTATCAAAATAAGATCTGATAAAGGCACTGAGTTCATTAATTCATACATCAATGAGTATTGCACCCTAAATGGTATAGCTCATGAAACCTCAGCAGCTAGAACTCCTCAGCAGAATGGAGTTGCAGAAAGAAGAAATAGAACCCTAAAAGAAGCTACTAGAACCTTAATTGCTGATTCTAATCTACCTAAGAGGTTTTGGGCTGAAGCTATAAACACTGCATGCTATACTCAGAACAGATGTTTGATCACTAAGGGTCAAGGCAAAACCCCCTATGAACTTTGGAAAGGAAGAATGCCTAAAGTGTCATATTTCCACATATTTGGTTGTAAGTGTTTCATTCACAACAATGGGAAAGAGCAGTTGAAAGCTTTTGACATCAAAGCTGATGAGGGGATATTTCTTGGATATTCCCAAATCAGTAAAGCTTTCAGGGTGTACAACTGCAAAACCTTAATTGTGGAGGAAACACCTCATGTTGTGTTTGATGAATCTATTTTTGAAGTCAGGAACAAAATCCTGGACACTGAAGAAATCACACAAAGAACAACCAGATTGAGCTTAAAAGACAAGGACACTGAATTCATAGATGTTGTCCAAGCCAACCTCCCTGAAATTGTTTCACTGGACAACAATCCTAAAGGCAACTTTCCTGAAGCAAACCCCACTGAAGGAAATGGTGAACTGAATAACCCAATCCCAGTTCATACCCAGGTAACAACTACCAATGAAGAAGCAGGCCCTGCTGAGGTAGTTAATGGATCAAATATTCCAAGGGGAACCATAAATGTTGAAAATACCAATGTCCCTGACATTGAAGACAACATCCCTGAATATGATCCTGAATTAGATCATGCATTCAATTATCCTGAATTCTATGAAAATGGTGACTCAACTTTAGTAGAGGACAACTCTACTGAAGGGATCAGAAAAAGAAGGACTTGGTTGTCTGACCATCCTACTGATCTGATACTTGGTGATCCAAGTATAGGAGTCAAAACCAGAAGGTTTCATGGTGAAAGTGCTTTGTTTTGTTGTTTCCTATCAGAACAGGAACCAAGTGACATTGAGGAAGCACTTCAAGATGCAAACTGGATCACAGCTATGCAGGAAGAGTTGAACCAATTCACCAGAAATGATGTATGGGAGCTGGTGGATAGACCTTCACATCAAGATGTTATTGGAACCAAGTGGGTGTTCAAGAACAAGAAGAATGAGAATGATGTGATTGTCAGAAACAAGGCCAGATTAGTGGCAAAAGGCTACTGTCAATCAGAAGGCATTGATTATGATGAGACTTTTGCACCTGTGGCAAGGCTAGAGGCAATAAGGTTTTTCTTAGCCTATGCATCCCACAAGAGGTTCAAAGTGTACCAAATGGATGTCAAGAGTGCCTTCTTGAATGGAGTTTTAAAAGAAGAAGTCTATGTGGAGCAACCACCTGGTTTTAAAGTTGGAAACTAAGTTTATAGATTGAAGAAAGTTCTATATGGACTTAAGCAAGCTCCAAGAGCCTGGTATGACACACTGTCACAGTTCCTTTTGGATCATGGCTTCATCAAAGGAACTGTGGACATAACTCTCTTCAGAATCACTAAAGGAGAGGACATCTTGCTAGTCCAAATACATGTTGATGACATCATATTTGGATCTCCAAATGAAAAGCTGTGTGAGAAATTCTCAAAGCTCATGCAAAGCAACTTTGAGATGTCCATGATGGGTATGATGAACTTCTTCTTAGGCCTTCAAGTCAAGCAATCAAAAGAAGAAATTTTCATCAACCAAGCCAAGTACACCAGAGAAATGATCAAGAAATTTGGGTGTACAACCAGCAAGCCAGTAAGGATCCCAATGAACACAAATTGGAAATTAGATCCAGATGAGAGTGGTGTTCCAACCAACTCTACTGAGTATAGAGGGATCATTGGTTCACTTCTCTATCTCAATGCCAGCAAACCTGACATCACTTTTGCAGTAGGTGTTTGTGTAAGATTCCAAGCAAATCCTAAGAAAAGCCATCTAGAGGCTGCTAAGAGGATCTTGAGGTATCTCAAAGGCACTGAGAATCTAGGCCTTTGGTACCCTGCTGATGACAACATTGAGCTAACTGGCTACTCAGATGCTGATAATGGAGGCTGTAGAATTGATAGAAAGTCCACTTCTGGGACTTGTCAATTCTTAGGAAACAAGCTCATATCTTGGTTCTCTAAGAAACAGAACACAGTGGCAACCTCCACCACTGAAGCTGAATATGTAGCTGCTGGAAGTTGTTGTGCTCAGATTCTTTGGTTAAGACAACAATTAAGAGACTACAATGTCAACTCTACTGAAGTGCCAATCTTTTGTGACAACAACAGTGCTATTGCAATATCACAGAATCCTGTATTGCACACTAGATGCAAGCATGTGGACATCAAGCATCACTTCATCAGAGACCATGTGGAGAAGAAGGATATCAAATTGGCGAAAATCCACACAGATCATCAAAAGGCTGATATTTTGACAAAACCACTTGCAGAGGCAAGGTTTCTAGAACTATCAACAGAGTTGGGTCTTCTTGATCCAGGAAAGTTGGACAAATGAGTACAAAGGAGTTTATTCATAAAGGGGGAACTAAAATCAAAATTCAGCAGACTTGGTCAAGTCTACTGAAATTCAGAAGAGATGACCTCAAATCTTCAGGACACTTGTCCATTGAAATTCAGGACACTTGTCCACAAGATTTCAGGACACTTGTCCATATGGGGTCAGATAAGCTGTCTTGGCTATCAAACCAAATCTAAGTTTGATAAGCACCTATTTTGGGTAATCATTGCCTATTTCAATAACTGTCCCATTCCTTTTAAAGATATCACCTTTTCAAGGATTCAATTTGTCCCCTACCCAAAAAGTCAATTTCAATGCATTAAATGCCAAGATTTAACCCTTGTTTGCATTAAACAAATTGAGACATGATCTAACTTGATAACCCCCAGCTTTAAACAAACAATAAAACACCTCCCACGTTTTGAATAAAACCGTTTTTCACTGTTTCATTGGTTATTGACCATTGGATCAAAACTGGCCAACTCCCCTGAAATTGATCTTGGCCGTCCAAATTGGATTTCCTCATTTGCAAACCATTGAATTGCCTTAAGACTCACCTACTCATTGATATACAATCCTTTTGGAATATTCACAAGTCTTAAGAAGCCATACAACAATTCATTCTTCCCCACGTATTCAAACTTCTTGAAACCCTAGTTTTCTTACTCTCTCAAACACTTTCTCAAAATCCTTCACTGTTCTTCAATGGCTCCCAAAGTTAGAACATAAATGATTGTTGACTTCACAAACAAGGAGTTAGACCTTGATTTTGGCTACCTTAGCCACAAAAACAATCTGATTTTTGAGCCCATCCTATCCTTTGAGAGTGAAGATCCAGAAATCACTCCAACCTTGAGATGGCTGAGAAGAGCAGGACTCCATAAATTCATGCAAGAGAAGCCAGATTCTTGTTTGGAAACATATATGGCTGAGTTCTTTGCCTTCTTGAAGTGGAGAGGAAAGCCAGAAGATGGTGAGGTCACCACAAGGCTATCCTACAGGGCTAAAGGAGAAGAGGAAGAAAGATTCCACAGAGTGAAATTCTCTGAGGAAGATGTAGATGCTGCTTTTGGATTGCCCTCTGAAGGGAGGAATCCAGAATTCTATGGCAGTGGCCATGAGGAAGAGGTCCCTGACTTTTTCAATATTCGGAAGAAAAACCCACCAAGGTGCTGCTTTCTCTACTTCTTTCCTCTTCAATGATACCCAGAAACAGGTATTTGTACATGGATGTTTTCCTTTCCTGATTATCTTTTCAATGCTTTTGATTCTTTCTAATTTTCTTAGTAACTGTTTTTATTACTGCAAGTATGATGCATCAACTTATAGATTAATAAGTAATTCGAATTTCCGGTTAACACAGGTATCGAATTAAAGTTTTATATTCAATTTGCTAACTATTATTGAGTTGGAGGATTTTTTTATAATTCTCTTTTATTGCATTTTACTGCAAATGGCCCTGTAGATACCTTACCAATCAGTGGACAATGCTTGCGAATTCGGAAGGAATAAAATTGATGTGTTCTTGTGTGTGTGCTTTTAGGATAATTAATAAGGGCTGATTTAATTTTGTATTTTTAAGGGTTTTTAAATTGTTTTTTTTTCATTAAAAAATAATAATTAATTAGGTGGCAGTCTTACTTGGCGCCAATGTGGCGATTTTAATTTTTCGACGCCACATCATTTTAAAATTGATTGGAAAATTTATCAGTGCATTAAATTGTAAAATTAAAAAAGTTGGTGTATTGAATTGCTAAGAAATAAATGATATGTTGTAATTGATAAATATATCTACAAAAGGTCGTGATTTTTTTTTTTTTGCAATTAACCCTAAATATAATGATGTAGATAATGACACATTATCATTTGAGTCAGCCCATTATGGGCTCCATTTAATTTCTCTCTCTATATATAATATAAGAGTAATATTATAACACACCCTCCGTTTCAGCATTTTTTGCATGGTTTGACCACGAAATTTAAGAAAATTGAATATAGTGATGTGTAAAGTAAAATAAATGAGGAATATTATTGGTAATTCATTGACTAAAGTAGGTGGAGATTTGACTAAAGTTATAAATTGTATTAGGGTGTGGGCCCAAGTAAAATAAATGAGGGTTATTATTGATAAAAATTATGTGAGTTATTTACATTTTTGGAGTGTGCAAATAATGTTGAGATGTCCCGTTAAGGAAAGTGTGCAAATAATCACGGGACGGAGAGAGTAATATATATAGAGTATATTAAAGAGTTTTTTTTTTATGGGGGTTTATAAGATCATAAAATATAGTTACAAATCACGAGCCCAAGATCTTGATCTTCAAATCAAACGGATATCGCCTTCCACTCCAATCGCGTGAAGAAGAAAGACGAGCTTCCCTTTGCCTTAACAGGTGGGTGTCCAGGTCTCCAATCTTTAAATGAGACAACCCCACACTAAGGTGTTCTCATATCAAGAATAGGAAAAAGAATAAACAGACAAAGTTCCACGAGTACCCGATTCAAAAGTACCATAGCACCAGGGCTCTCGAGACTATCTCAAAGAGCCCAACCATAAAAAAGTCTCACAACCACAACAAAGCCCGCGCAACCGAGACAACCAACGAAAACTAAAACAAAAACTACGCAAGCACCAAAACTACCTAAGAAAGCAAAGAGGATAACTTTAACCCTCAAATCCTCTTACATGTTGTCGGCACTACTTACACCAGATGGACACGGCGAATTAGCATGGCAATAAATTTTAGCTTTGTTGCAGTTCAGAAGCAGATACAACAGAACCTTCTTAATCGGACAACAACAGATCAACGGGCGTCCTTCAGAGTGCAGCAGATCAGCGACAATGGGCGGCGATTCGTGGCGGCAAAGACTTTTTCGGTGACTCCTAGATCGGACAACTCTGATACCACTGTAAGTTTTCCTTTCACAAAAAATAAGTGTAATACAAAAGAAAACAAAAGGGTGGAAAACTACGGAGAAAACAAGTGTAATTTAATAAAGAGAATCAACAAAATAACCGAGATCAGCGCCTAAATTTAAGTGGAACGTTACACGATATAGGGGAACAACCTCGAGGCCTTCCTCTCTCACTGAATTCACACTCTTGGAAGCTCTTTCTCTTTTCTCACTCATACAAGAATTGTATTGTAAACCACACTTTTCACCAAAGGACCAATGCCCTTTATATAGTGAAGACCACCCACGATTTTCGGAAATTAACCATAATTTCTAGAGGAGGGAAAGGAAAGTAAATCGTAGGATTGATACAAATTACTGTGAGTAAGAGATAGACTGCCTAAAGTGTGAGATTCGATTGGAGAAGGAAAGTAGGATTTTTCTCATATGGGCCAAAGCCATATAATTTGGGCCAACTGATATGGTTGGGCCAAGAAGCCATATCCACTAAAAATGGTGGGGCTAGACAAAGGCCTAACACATTATAATGTGTTTTTATGTTTTTTTTTTTAAGTCTCGAGTAACTGGTCCAAGGGCCAACTAATTTCGGGGGACCAATCCCACCACCCAATTGCGGGAGTCCTGTTTAAAGTAGAGTTTTGCGCTCTGTATGAAATGACCCCATAGAAATTGTTTGCACCTTAGAGGGGTGTTTTATGTAATGTTAATTGGGGTAAAATCATAAAATTTATTCCATTAATTGAACATAAGCATACAACACACTTTATTATGAGCTCGAAAGAGGATTAACTATTGGGAGGGTATTGATGATCTTAAGAGCTATTTAGGGTTATATGATTCATGTTTGGTAGAGATGCATGCTCTTGTGATATTTCCATTTAGATTAATTGGATTGAAAAATCTTTTAATTTATTATTTAGTGATCAATCCTATAAGTGGACAAACTTAATTGCCATTTGAATGAATCATTAGTCATAAATGGATTTCTAAATATTGCATATGCATTAGAACCACATTTTCCCTTGATTATTTTTGTTGTTTTCATTTCATTAACTTGTTGTTGATGGGTTGAACTAGTTTTACTTTGCTTTCTTATTGACATTTATAGATAACATTAGAATTGATCTTAAATTCTGAAACGCAGGCTAGCCACTACGGATGAACTGAAGAAAAGAGGCATCCAATTACAAGACACAGAATTGACGTGCAAATTGTGTGGGGAGATGGAGGAAAGCAACTAATATCTCGTTCTGGAATGTAAATATACAGCAGCAATATGGGCAGAATGTAGAAAATGGTTTTAAGGTGAGCATGACTTTACACAATGGCTTGTCAACTCATCTTCTACAACATAACATGATACTTGGAAATGAAAAATGGAGAAAAAAAATAGCATCGAGCTTGTGGGTGGGAATCGTGTGGGAAATATGAAGATGTAGGAATGAAATGGTGTTTTCAAAGGTAGAACCTGTGATGAAAATGTCTGTGGAAAATATGAAAAATCCATTTGTGGTCATGGTTGGAGGGGCACTATCTAATTAAACCAAATTCTTCAATCATTGTTTGGTGTGGTGATCCATATTCAAGTACGGAGATAGAAACAGGTTAGCCGTAGGAGTTTGGAAGCTATTGTTACAGCATAGTGGATAGTGGCTTTGGTTATGTTAGACGAAAGTGAAAGATGTGATATTTGGCTTAATATTACAATGGATATCGTGATTGTTGTAATATAGTAATGTAAATTATACGGGTTGAGTACCCCAAGTACTTGTGAGAAATATATTTTTTTTACCGTTAAAAAAAAGAATTAGTCTTAATTTTTAAAATCTTCCTTGAAAACCAATCGTGTCTAAATAGAAACGTGCCAACAAGTATCACTTTTACACTAATCATTCCATGTGGGATCGACTCGTACTTACCACGCTACGATAGACATCGTACGCTTGCGGTTGGATATTTAGTGTTGTAAAATACGTGAACAATATCATATAAGGTGTCACATTTGTCCACTAAAATTTGAAAGGCGCAATGCTCGCAAACAAGCTGACTAAACTATTGACTTCACTATTTTACCTGTACGTAGGACGACGTGCTCCATATGGGAATTCAACCTGCCTGAGGTGCCTGATCATCCTAGGTGGACATCATGTATACGTAGGGTGCTCGCCAAACGAGCACCCATAGAACCCATTGGCTTTTGACTAACCTTTTTTTAACGTTGAGCTACCATACTCCAATTCGTGTATCGACTCTTCAACTGGATAAGACCATTGGCTTAGATATTATGAAATGTTGATTGAGTATAACATTTATCCTCCATGCCGCTCTTCAATGCTTCAATGCTTTGCTTGGAGAGTGGCCTAACATATTGCCGACATGACATTGATTTCTACCCATTATGACTAGGAGTGTGTCTCGAGGCAACCCTTTGAATTTTGTGTATTTGCATCTTTTTTAGGTGTAAGATGATATGAAAGACGATAAAGCCATGATGGTAGCATAGGGCTCACACATTGAATTTGAAACGATATGACTAAGTTGATGCAAGCGCATCATTTGCACGTATACCCCCAATTTTTTTGAAAAATAAAAAAAATGACTCTGCCCGCCTTCTTATATTTAGGGTATTTCACTTTCACTATTTTTCTCACTCGAACCATTTTCTTCAAAATATTTTCCCTTGCACAATTCACTAGCAACTTCAAACGTTGAAGAAATTTTATCGACACTTTTTTTCTGACAAAACAAGGCAAATCACTTTGCTTCTCTATTCTTTCTCAATCTTCAGTGAGAAAATGTCGTAAGCAACAATGCTGGTATAAAGGGTTAGAGCAATGACACAATATTGACAACTCTGGCGGTGGCGGTATGGCTCGCTGTGGAGATATTAGAAAATAACCCACCGACATACTTTCCCCCGAATCATAACGTATTCTCGAGCCCTTCCATCTAGGGTTACCATACACGTTTTCTAACAAGGATCAACCCCTCATTATAGCCCTATATGTTATTAGCTGATTTTTGGAAGTGTATTATGTATTTTGAAGTATTCAACCAACAAGCATGAAATAGACATTGAGTAATTTTAGAGAGGAGGGAACAGAGTTTTTTTTAGTGAGAAAATGTAATTTGCTTAATGGATGCTGAAAGTGTTTTATTTTTGGTCCAAAAACTTATTTATATTGCATTTGTGTGTTGTCATTTTTATAATTAATGTGGTCTTAAATGAAGTCATGTGTCCTATAAGTTGTCACATTTGTCCACTAAAACTTGATGACTCATAATCAGTGGCGGACATATAATAGGACAAGGGGGTACAATTGTACTCCAAAATGAAAAAAATTATACCTAATACTACACGTGTTGTTAAAGAGTTGTAGTAAATTATAATTCACTATTGGGCCTTTGAAGAATAAGGTTCAATTGGGATGTTTAGTTGTCCATCAACTATGACTTTCTCCATTTTCTCTCTCTTTTATAATATATTATTACTATTTGTTTGACATATTATAAATATAAAATAAAATAAAATAAATTTAATTGTAATTTATTTTATTTAAATATTAACCTCTTTAATTTTATTATTCTAATTCCCCTTTTAAAAATAATATTAGTTACATTATTTTTTTTTCACTCTTCAACCCTCACTTATTTACTTAAATTATTATTTATCTATATTCAACAATCAATTATTTACTTAAATTATTATTATCTATATTCATAACATTCACTTTATTTATACGTAGATTCCACAATATTCAATCGTACTCCCACAATATCTATCTTATTCATAAATTAATTATATTAAAATTCGTATTCAAAAAAATTGGCATAATGAATTTTGATGAAAAAAAATATACTTTTCTTATAAAATTTCTTGTGTGGGCCAAATATTAAGTTTTTTTTTTTTACTTTGTTGTCTATTTATCTACTATTATTTACTCATATATTTTCTTTTTTAAACTATTATCTCAAATGACTTATAATAATATGTCTTACATTTTCATTTAAGGGTGGTGCTAAACATACAGAATCTGTATGTACAGATGGGGGTATTTTCGTCCATTTTTTATTTAAGTTGTGCTAGAATTACTAATATACCCTTGATTCAAATATATTGTTTAACTATTATTTTTAAATAAAATATTAAGCCAAATTCTTTTATGTTGTCGACAACACCGTGTACTCTAGCTACGCCCAGAAGTAGCCCAGCCCAATGCTTTAATTACCCAGCCCAATGCTTTAATTTACCCAGCCCAATGCTTTAATTACTCGGCCCAATGCTTTAGTTACCCGACCCAATTCGTTGCCCGACCCGACCCGCAACTTAAGTTCAGCCCAACGCTCTGTTTTTCTTGTTTTTCGTGACTATAACATTTTTCACAATTTTTTTTTCAATTCTCTCTTAGCTCTGTTATTGAGCAACATCAATACAATGAAAGTTTCTTCATCTTGAACGTCATACCTTCATCGCGATATTTTTCAAACGATTCTCCTTTGAATTTTTGCAGAAATCCTCACTTTTTGAAGAAACATTGTTTATGATGGGTGATTTAGATAAAGGTATTTTTGTTTTTAATTTCATTTTTGACCAATGTATAGTTTAGTTCATCATATTTTTGCAAAAAATTAAAGTTATTCCATTACTTTTGTTCTTACTCTGTTTTTTTCTTATTTCTGTAGACATGTTTGGTGATATTGTTGAAGTTTCTGGCAATACAATTGAAGATTGTTTTGAATTATCTAATGAAGATGTAATTCATAACGAAGGACTCAATGATAAATCAAATGAAGGTATGTCTTTGTGATTCTGTTCATATTATTGTTTTGTTTTTGTAATCTTTTGTTTGTCATTGATTTTTTGTTTGTAATGAAATTATATTGTTTGTACTGAAATTTTTAATGTATTTTGAGTTTCAATTAATTTGAATTTTATTTTGTTAAATTTATGTTGATTTTACTATATAGTGTATGTATTTATATATAATAGTGTTTGATTAGTATGTTGAATAGTATGTTGAATAGTATGTCTTATATAATTTTTTTGGTTTTATATTTTTCAGATTTCAACATTGATTTTGATAGAATGTGTGGTTCTTTAGTTGGTTTTACAAGGCAGACACTTGATCTGATATATGAGCTATATTGTCAACATGCATGTTGTATTGGTTTTGGAGTTCGTAAAGGTCCTAGTAGGTTTTCTTTAAAATCTGAAGTTGTTGAGCTATCAAAAGTGTTTCTTTGTTCTTGTAATGGGGTAACAAGAACTAGTGGTTCTTCAAGCTCAAGTTCAAGTGTTAGTTTGGGCAAAAAAAAGAAAAATACTACTCTTTCAAGAACATGTTGCAAAGCAATGTTGCGGGCAAATAGGAATGAAGATGGTTTTTATGTGGTTGTTAAGCATGTTGTTGAGCATAACCATCCATTTACAAGGGTTGAGTGGAATTATTTTCATAGATCGGAAAGAAAAGTTACTGTTGAGAATGTTAAAGTTATAGTAGATATGATGTCTTTTGGAATGAAAGCATCCGATTCTTTCCGTTACCTATCTTATACTGCTGGAGGTGAAGAAAATTTGGGACATACAATAAAAGACCATTACAATTTTGTACATCGATGGAAGTCTAAAATCATTGAAGGAGGAGATTCTGTAAATCTGATTGAGATGCTACAAGAGCAGGCTTCATGTGAGAATGATTTTTTTTACAAGGTGAAGATGGATAGTGAAAGTAGACTGGTTCATGTCTTTTGGAGGGATTCCATGATGAAGGAAGACTTTGATATTTATGGGGATGTACTGGTTTTTGATACCACTTATAGAACAAATCGTTATAGTCTGATTTGTGCTCCATTCGTAGGTGTGAATAATCATTGGAAAAACTCCATGTTTGGGTGTGCATTTATTTCAGATGAAAATGCTGAAACATTTGAGTGGTTGTTCGATGTTTTCAAGAAATCAATGCAAGAAAAATGTCCTGTTACAATATTCACAGATCAGGATCTGGGAATTTCAAATGCCATTGAGAAGGTATGAGGACTTTTATTTAAAATATTTTTTTTAATTTAAAAGTTCAGATCTGATATTAGGATAGTGTATGTCTTTTATGTAAAAGGTTTATGAACGTTACCTGAAGAGTGCATCTAGTTTATGCTAAATAGTTTTCTATTTTTATTGTTATTTTTATGCTGAACAATGGAAGTCTTACATCAGAAAGGTGTATGTTCAATGTGGAAAAGGTGCATGATATGTATATGAAAAGTGAATATCTTGTTTATTAAAAAATGATCTTTTTTTTTACAGTGTTTTCCAGAATCAAGACACAAATTATGTCTCTGGCACATATACCAAAATGCAGTGTCTAGATTTGGAGAATTGAAAACTGATAGTGCGTTTAAGGATATGTTTAATAAGTGCTTGGCGGGCTGTGGTAATGAAGAAGAGTTCGAAATGTGTTGGAGGACTTTAATTACAGAGTATAAATTGGAGAATAATGATTGGTTTCAAAGGTTATATAGCTTGAAGCAAAAATGGTGCACTGCATTGAACAAGAATTCATTTTCAGCTGGAATTCGTTCATCCCAAAGAAGTGAAAGTGCCAATCATGCAATTGGTTTCAGTGCAAATCCAACTACTTCGTTGACTGATTTTTATGGTATTTTCAAGGAAACCATTCAACGTTGGAGAAGAGCTGAACAACATGATGAATTCAATTGCTCTAGGGTACGTCCTGACACCGGTTACATAATGTGTGGGTTAGTGTGGCATGCTTCTCAGGTATACACCTTAGCTCTTTTTTCAAAGTTTAACAAAGAGTTCATGAAAGGCATTTCAACAAATTGTATACTTATTCGATGCATTCAAGACACCACAACACTGTATAAGGTTACATCTCCTATAGGAGACAGTAGCAATGAGGTAATTTTTGATAGCAGCCTGAATTTCATTATGTGTGATTGCTTGAGGTATGAAGAATTTGGGATGTTGAGTTATCATTCCCTAAGAGTTCTCCTTATCAATAATGTTTCAAGAATACCAGAAGGTTATATTAAAAATAGGTGGACCACATGTTTGGGACAAGTTTGGAAAAGGTATTGAAATTTGTTTGAAAGGAAATAGGTTACCATGGACACATATAGTTTCACGAGCATTTTATAATCTTGCTTTGAGTTGTGAAGATGATGAGGAAGCAGTTGGTATTATAGATGAAGGTTTGAAGAAGTTTTCTTCCTCTATTACTGCATTGAAGTCTAAGAGGAGTGCTGATTTGAACACGTCAACTGTGATATTGGACCCTGCAATATCTAAAACAAAAGCAAGGAGAAAGAGAATAAAAGGTGCACTTGAGAAGAATAAGAAGAATAAGAGGAAGGATAGAGAAAAAAATAACAATTCATGTTGGTTTAAATGAATTTGGTTCAATTACTCCCAATCCACGTTTTTTTTTTATTAGTTCAACTTGCACCTTTTGGACTATAATGAACACCTTTTATACAGGCGATTAAATAAAATTAAATTCAAAACTTGATATAGTTGGGAATCGAACGCGTGACCTTATGGTGAAAAACTCAAGGGGCGACCACTAGGCTACAACAGCTAGTTGGTGTATGAGCGTGCAATATGTTATTTATCCACATAAGTATGGCTGCAAGTGGACTCAAGTACACCGTGTACTTGAGTACACAGCAGCCCTACCCAAATATTAAAGTCTGACACCCTTTTTTCTCTCTTCTTATTTTTTCAAGGTAAGTAATAATTACATCAATACAACTTTCAATGTGTGTATTTAATTAAAATTTCTCTTCCCTTTGTTACCGTTTCATACCAAAACTCACTTCTTCTTTCTTCTATCCGAAATTCATCTTCTACATTGCAAAAAAAAAATATCATCTTTCTACCAAAATGTTTAATATAACCATAGACAATCATAAAAAGCACAATCACTAAAATTTCCTTGACTATTAGAAAGCACAACCATAAACAAAAAAAAAATTGTAATTGTATAAAATTTATATTTAAATATTATTAAGATTAAATTTATTTAGATATTATTAAGATTCAATTATCATATATTTTATTACATAATTTATTTAATATAACAAATATTATTAAAAAAATATTGAATTAAGATAAGATTAAATTTATTTAAGTCCGATCTTATTGGAGTAATTTTAGGAAATTCATAAACAATTGTTGAAGTAATTTTAGGAAATTAAAATTATCTAATTTATTTAAGATAATAAATATTATTAAAAAAAGAATTGAATCTTAAATCGAATTTGTTAGAATAGTTTTAGTAAATTCAAACTATCTAGTTTATTTAAGATAATAAATATTATTATAAAAAAGGTAAATTTTACTATTTTAATTTATATTTAAGATAAAAAAGGTAAATTTTAATATTTTTTTGGGCAAATTAAACTTACACTATTCTTGAAAAACAAAATTTAAATAAATTATATTTTCTTTAATAAGACAATTAAGAAAATTATATTATATTAACATTTAAAATTAAATGACTGCATTTTAAATTATATGTATTAAACTACCATTTAAAAAAATATGTATGTCAATATATATATTTATATATTTAAAATTATGGGGTGTTACAGTTTAGGGTTCGACTACTCGATTCTCACCGTTCAGAGTTCGAGGTTTAGGGTTCAATTACCCGTTCCAATGTGTTGATCACATTTAAATTTAATAGTGTACACTTATGAATCATCAATTTAATTTTCAATGTGTTGATCACATTTATATTAAACAGTGTACACTTAAGGTTCAACTATTCGATTCTCACCGTTCAGGGTTTAGGGTTCGATTACTCGTTTAAATGTATTGATCACATTCAAATTCAAATAGTGTATACTTATGATTCATTAATTTAATTGTCAATGTGTTGATCACATTTAAATTCAGTAGTGTACACTTAAGGTTCGACTGTTCGATTCTCACCGTTGAGGGTTTAGGGTTCAGGGTTCGATTACTCGTTTCAATGTGTTGATCACATTTAAATTCAAAGAGTGTACATTTATGATTCATTAATTTAATTTTGAGTGTGTTGATCACATTTAAATTCAATAGTGTACACTTAAGGTTCGACTATTTCTCACCGTTCATGGTTTAGGGTTCGATTACTCGTTTCAATGTGTTGATCACATTTAAATTCAAATAATGTACACTTATGATTCATTAATTTAATTTTCAATGTGTTGACCACATTTAAATTCAATAATGTGCACTTAAGGTTCGACTACACGATTCTCACCGTTTAGGGTTCAGAGTTTAGGGCTTAGGGTTCGATTACTTGTTTCAATGTGTTGATCACATTTAAATTCAAATAGTGTACACTTATGATTCATTAATTTAATTGCCAATGTGTTGACCACATTTAAATTCAATAGTGTGCACTTAAGGTTCGATTACTTGATTCTCACCGTTCGGGGTTTAGAGTTTAGGGCTTAGGGTTCGATTACTCTGTTTCAATGTGTTGATCACATTTAAATTCAATTATTGTACACTTATGATTCATTAATTTAATTTTCAATGTGTTGATCACATTTAAATTCAATAATGTACACTTAAAGTTCGACTACTCGATTCTCACCGTTCATGGTTTAAGGTTACGATTACTCGTTTCAATATGTTGAATTATTAGTGTTATAATAAAACTAGTAATTCACCCGTGCAACGCACGGTCAATATATACACTATATATTAAATACTTCATTAATTATGTGCTACAAAGTTTTTGTTATTTCTTTAAAAGAATAATTTAAAATTTAAAGGACAATGATATATTGAAATATAATAGTAATTCATAATCATAACCGATTATATTGAAATATAATAGTAATTCATAATCATAACCGATTAATTAATCAAGCCAGTGCAATTAAGTTTGACTTACATATTTTCCTTTTAAAAAAAAATTAGATTACTGTCTGCATTTTGAGTTTTTATAAATAAATTTTTATTTTATATTAAATTTAACTTTGAAATATTTTATTAAAGACAATAGTATAACACAATTATTTCAATATTAATTTAAATAACACAAAATTGTTTGATTTATACAATCATACCGGAGTACATAAATTAGAATATAGAAGAGAAAGAAATAGTGAAGTTGTACTAAAGATAATACAAAGAATAATATTTGTTTAACAAAGCAGTATAGCCCAAGTGCCCAACACCATACAATTATCCCAATATTAATTTAAACAATACAAAATTGTTTGGTTTATACATCATATACAAACTGAATCAACCTGAATCAGTTGATACGTAAACCGTGCAAATATCATGTTGACCTTATTATATATGTCACAATGAACTTGTTATGGCTTAAAACTTAGAAACATGTCATAAATAAGTTGCTTACAAACTTATCAACAGGGACTTGAATTCCCTCATGTACAGGAGAGTTATGTGCAGGGGAATCCTTATATCCCCAAACACAGCATAAGCGGATCCAAAAGCTTCCCTCTTGCACAGGACCTTCATGTATACGAAGGCAGCCTCCCCCTATCTATAAAGCTTGCTTGGAACCTTATCCTACAAACAAAAAATATAAAATTTTCGGGGGGAAAATGAGAACCGTAACCTTTTGGGCTAACAATTTAAGGACAACAACTTTTTAAAGCCGCGAATTGAGGCCAAAGCAGCTCGGATCAACCCAAATCGGACTAATTGGTCCTATTTGGCCTGAATTTGGGCTAAATTTGCGACTTTTAAAAATGACTGCCCTTAAATTGTGAACCCAAAAAGTTACGGTCCTAAAACTGCCAATCCGAAAAAAAATTATTAAATTCATGAAAAATGAACTCAATTACTTCTTTCATGTTGAAAATGAGATGTTTTAAAAAGCAAAAGAAATCATAATAGATTCATGTCATGTAGAGAAATCTTAACATCACTAATGAATTTAAATAGTAAATGCTTTACTGAAATTTTTTGGTAAGTATCCTAAACAAATTTAGAGTATTAGAATGTAACTTACCGCTGTTACCGGGCTTGTTTCCTCTATAAGACTGTAGGCTGTAGCAACTTCCTCATTTACTCTATAGTTAGAGCAACAAAAACCATTAATCCAATTCCTCATCCAACCCAAATTCCTAAATACTAATATTTTAAGATTCTAGCATTTAGGTTGGAACCTGCCAGAGAAGTCAATATTGTTAGAAACTAATGATAAAAAAAACTCATACATATCAAATTCTAGAAATGCATCAAATTCAGCTAACCCAACACTCTCAAATTATACTTTCGATAAGACTTATTGAAGCATTCATTCTATCTTGATCAATACATTAAACAACTTTCCCCAACCTAAGGTATTAGCAAATTCACTATATTAAACATAATTAGAAGATATCAATCCAAAGCCTCTCATTTTTCTTGCAAAACGACCTTAATCAAGACATAACAAAACTTTTCTCAGCATAAATCTTCACATGCTCACAATATTAAACAAATTCATTAAAATAATCCTCAAATTGTCCCATAAATTAATACTACAAATTGCAGAGTTGATAAATTAGCCAATATGCAGTAAAAATTGAAGAACTACAATAAAATACACATGTCTTAATAAGAAAATACAGAAAGAATTGAACAAAAAAATACAGAACAAAAATTAATAAGAGTTACCCGTTCAAATAAAAACTGCAGTGACTAAGCACTTAATCTTCTTTTGATTTCTATATCTGTTAAACAAAAGGCAGTAAAAATAATTCAAAACAAAGGTGGGAAAAAATATGATAGCATACACATACACTTAATCTTCTTTCGGATGAACATATGGGATATTTGTAAGTTGAAACGCATTTATATTAAACTCTGTGATTGTTAATAATTCTCAATTGAAGGTAAATCTTAGAAGTAATTTTTTAAATCGACTGCAAGCAAACAGTAATTAATCCTTACAATTATCTTAGCTATCACATGCATTTAACAATCTGATATGTATAAACTAAACTTACTGTGTATTATTCATACTTCATAGTAGGATTCGCAACAACTACTACGGATGCACGACCATTAATTTGGTGTTATGGCTGTAGAAAATAAAAATACACAAAGAAATGAAAAGAAAGGCTTGGGTCACAATCAAGCTCTACATGATAACTTCAACGTAACACTCCAATTTAAGAAACTATGTAACAGTATAATATCAGGCAGACAATAAATAGTTGAATAACATGCTACACATTCAAGATGGTTAGGTATATGTTGTTATGAAACAACAATTATGGGTGAATATATGCAAGGAAAAAACTAAAAAGCTTATCATCAAGTTCATAAAATAAGAAATGAACAAAAACCATCGAACAAACTAAGTTTGAATAGTGCATTCCACAGTGCAAATAAAATAATAATAAGTGGAGCTTTTGCATATAATGTGACATATTTCAGTTTTTTTTTCATCATGCCATTCAAGCCAACCTTCATAAAAAAGAAAAAAACAACCTGAATGTCGGAGTCAAAAGTTTGTGAATAACTCTGCCACATCCGATGCAATCAATTCCGACAATAAATGGAGAAATCGTCAACGGAATAAGAACCTTTCTAAATTTAAAGTTGACATTTTGAAAAAATGCAGTAGACACTGGTGCTCATCAGAAAATGAAGCAATCCAATCAAGAATTTTGTAAGATACTCCATTGAATTTTTTTATTTTAGATCCTAGTTCTTACAATCAATAAAACATAACAAAATTCAATTTTTATTAGAAATAGAAACTCACAACTTTAAGGGTTTGATAAATTTACCTTCATTCTACAGAGTCTTCATGATCTCTTTTCTAATGGATATACTGAGGGCAGTGGAAGCAACATCTTGGGGTCCATTCCAGCAGCAGAGGAGAAGCAGGTGATCTGCACCAAAAGCATTTTAGTAAAAATAACTCTTTTCTCGATCAGTATAAATTGGGAGAGTGATGAAGGACTGCATTTACGGGTAGGGATGGTAATCCAAGGGACATGGAAAATGGTGTTCTCAGTATTTTTTGACCAACATTAAAGAGGAAGAAGAGAGCGGTGATAGGCTCTACTCTATACATCTATTTCTCTTCTATGGTTAACAAAAATACTCAAACAAACTGTACTCACAACTCAGAAAAAATACTAATAATTTTTGACAAAAAATTCGAAAACAATCCTAAATTTCGAGAAAAAAATTTGAAATAAATACAAATTTCGAAAAAATATACATTTCGGCCAAACAAATCGAATAAAAACGAAAAAAGCAAAAATTAGGGAAAAAAATGGTGGAAGAAGTATAGATCTTGATTTTTCCGATTTGGATTTCGAGGTATGCAAAACGGATATGCGTGAGATCAATTAAAGATTAAAGAGAAGGTAGTTGAAATTAGGTCACAACCCTAAATCCTAATCAGATGAAAAAATTGAAATTGAAAATTATGTTTACCTGGAAGGAGGAGAGGCGACGTGGCTTGGGGGAGTAGGTGGTGCGAACCAACGGTGTGGCGGGGGAGGGGGCGCGGCGCGGCGCGAAGAACGGGACTGAGGAGAGGCGGCGCTGCAACGTTCGTGGTTGCAGGTGGCGTGCGTGCGCGGCGACGTACGGGCGTGGACGGCGACGAACAGGCGGCGGGCGTAGACGGCGACGAACAGGCGGCGCGGCTGGCCCAATGGCGGTGAATGAGAGAAGAAATTGGGAATGGGAGAGAAGAAGAAATTGGGTGTGAGTGGCAGAGTGGGTGTCCGTGTCTCCAAAAGAAAAATGAAAAACCTAGAATTGGAAGAGTTTTTTTTTATCAATAGAATTGGAAGAGTCTGCTTCAGCCAGAAGTTTCTCGAAAAATGGCAATGAGTAGTATCAGCCAAAGGTATAAAAAATAATATTCCAAAAATAGTAATATATGAAATGGGCGGGAATTTTTTTTGGAAACTATCTTGTTTTTATATATATATAGATATTTGACACTTAGGGATTAAAAAATTCATAATTTTACACTAAGGTTGTTAAAATGAAATATTTTACACTAAGGGATTGAAAAAATTATAATTTTACACCAATCTATATATATATAATAATAGCATAGTGAAGTTCCCGCCTAAATTCTGTATTATTAAAATATTATTATTCTGAGGTCCACAGTAAAAATAGTACTCCATTACTTTATTAATCTAATTTAATAGGATTACTTTATTCTTATTCCAAAATAATCAAACCCATTGCCCCATTTCTCAACCTAATTAGAATTCATTCCGCCTCCTCCTCTTCTCTCCCTCTCTCTCTTCTCTCTCTCTCAACTTCATCTTCATACCCCTCTATCTCTACGCTTCATCTCCCCCATCTATCTCTCAGCTTCATCTTCCCAGTAAATAAATCAGTATATTTCGAAGGAGTAACACTTTAGCGTAAGTTCTCTTTTGATTTTTAGGTTTTCTCACTCTCGATCTGAAAATGTTACTCTCTTAGGCACTTACGCCACTCTCTCGCTCAGATCTGAAGAATCTCTTCCTCGATATCTGAAGTCGCCCTGTAAGAACCCTAAATGGAAATTGCTTCGGTGTCTTCTTCGTTCTTGAGTAATGTGTCGTATTTTATGTCACCGTCTCTCGATTCAGTGGTTGGGTCGATGGTTGTAGTGGCTAATTTGTCGACATCACTTGATTCTGGGGTTTGGTCGCCTTTTGAGTCAGATCCCCCTTAGAGTCTCGATTTTTCTACTGTTGTGTCTAATCATACTACATTCAAAAGATTAATTTCTTGAGAATAAAGGTATTGAGTTTGTGTTCTTTGATTGGTTCGATTTCTCCGAAGAAATGTGTATTCTACGCATGCGATTGGGTGTTCAGGAGTTGCTCAATTTTTAATCCTCATTTTAAGTCATTTTTTATGATTGTGATGATGAAGTTAATTGCATGTTCAGTTTTTATGATTACGATGTTGAGTTAGTTTTTCAAGTTCTTTTTCTTGGCTGTGAATCTGGGATTGAATGTTCATCAAGTTCTACTGTTGTGAATGTTTACTTCACTAAGCATTCTTTAATCTCACATTTGAATGGACATATATACCCTTTGAAAAGTCAATAAAAAGGTAAAAAAATACACTTTTCTTAAATAGAGTGCAGCCCCAGAGGTGCAAATCCCTCTGGGACAGAGGGAGTATAAGAAACAAATATACTATCATGATCTCCTTTGTACATTTGTATACTATCAGGAACTCCTTTGGCTACTGTTTATATTTTGATGAGTGGTTGATTTAGCTTCCTGCTGTCTCGAGCTCCTTTCTATATTTGGTTCTATTTCATGATTTTTTATTTTCTATTTCTAAGATATGCTTTCATTCAAGAATCTAGATTTCAGAAAATTTTAGAAAATATTTACTAATCATTTGTTGAAGATTAGTTATCTTTTCTATTTCTTTTAGGTGATTATGTTGAGGAGTATAAAGTACGTACAAATAAGATGAAGGGTACCAATTTTTCAGAGTTTTTTCAACTGAAGTCGGTTATGGATCTGAAAATCGGTTCAATAATTCCTTCGAATTTGGCTTCTTCTTCAATTCAACAGAGGTAATTGTTTTGATTTTTGAAATTTTGCCCATTTTTTTTGGCGAAAAATGAAAAGCATTGAGTTTTAATATTCTAGGATTGAGGCTTTTTTTTTTCTGGCTTGTGTTTTTCATTTTACGTTGTACATTTTGCAAATTTTAGAGGTTCAGAATTATTCTTATGTAATTTGTTAGGGTTTCATCACTTCTGGTTTTTTGTTAAATTTTTTGAATATGAGCAATTTCCAGAAATTGGGTTTCCAATTTTGCTGGATTGTGTATATGTTGATTTCCTTGATTTTCCGTTCTTGATGCGACTGCTGTAGATGTTAGTGCGGATGCTCTCATCCAAAAGACAATTCGTGAAGAGTTCTGATCATACAATGCTAATCATTGCTCATTGCTTAAACACTATTATTGATTGTGACAGAGTTCTGCTTGATGCTGGTCATGTATGAATCTTTTGCCTCTTGCATCTAAATAAGGGAGTACATTTTGTATACTAAACACATTCGAAAGATCAGAGAGTAGAGAATTTATTAGACAGTTAGATCAAGTTCAGTTAGGCTCCTTTCGATTGATAGAGTTTAGCTTTGAGTATGAAGTCAATGATCACAAATTCTTTTTATGTTGCATTCGGATTGATGGATTTTAACCATATTGATTTTGAATCCATACTAGCATTTCCATGATTCATCATAATACAAACTGTTGAGTGTTGTTTTATAATAGATTTGAAATACATAAGTCCTTTACACTAAATTTTCCATGATTTTGAATCCTCCCTCAAATTCCTCTCCTCAAACCAAACACAAACATATCAATTACCATTTCATCGCTTCCAACAACTTACGTGCCTCATTTTTCAGATTTTTGAATTCAAACAAGTCGCCTCTGTCGCTGGCAGCTATGTCCTACACACTACCGTCCTCGCGTCTTCGCCGACGCTGCTCTCAATTTCTCCTCCCCTGGTAATTTATTAAATCATGTTTGTCAATTTTATGAATTTCTTATTCAGTTTACTCATGGTTGTGTTTAATTGCACTAAATATGTTTGCAAATTTTGTGAAATTCTTTTATTGGAATGTTGATTTTTCGTAATGCTTATAGGTGGAATGAAATTGAAGTTGGGTGAATGAAATTTGGATGAATAGTTAGTACTTGGAGAAAACTGGGCATTGTATACTCGAACCATGGAAAAGTAAATTATCTTTCTCATTCACAGTAAACTACTTGAACCCTCTTTTTCAATTCTTAGGATTTTCTTTGTTTGGTCTCAGTTGTGAAAATTTTATGTTCCAAACTCAATAAAACCGAACAGTTAATCTGAGAATTGGTGTCTGGAAGATTTCATGCAATGGAGTTCTGTCTAGATTTTCTAATACTCCTATTAAACTGATTTCTTTTACCAGTATAAGACAATGTGCTTATTTTCTTTTGAGAACTGAGCATGCTTCTTGAAATTATAGTTGTTGCTTCGAACGAATTGACTGTTGGAGTTTTTCATGTTTCCCAACCATTCAAACTCAAATCTGCAAAAAAATTATTTTACTTTACAATATATAAATGTTGTAGTGGATTTATTTTCAATGTTTTTGCCTAAATTATGCAGTAGATACAGGTTCATAATGGCAAATAATATTTTTTATTCTTTATTTTTGGAGGAAAATCAGCTGATTTGGTTAGATCCATCTGATTCTGATAAGTTTCCGTTGAGATGGGATTTGAATATTAATTTGTTGAGTATTTAATATTTTGTGAACATTACTTGATATGGATAATTTCAATTTTTTATTAGTTTTCGATTTCAATTGATATGCTAATCTGATTTAGTTTTTATTTTTAACAAATTTGAATTTGTTATAATTGGATGTACAATTGTTCTTGCTTCCCATCAAATTAAAGGATGTTTCTAACAGTTGGACGGATTCTATTTTCGACGAATTCTAGATTCAGTTTTTGTTCTTAATTGTTCATCAGATAACTCTCTGCTTGTGATTTTTTAGGAATGTTTACAGCAGTGAACGGTTTCTTGGATTGGATCGTACTTCTTTCTTGATTGATACCAAAATTCATTTGGATACGATGATATACCATAAGCAACAGAGGCAGAGTCATAAAATCTCAAATACGGAGTATAACATTTCTATTGTTAGCATCTGTATATAAATTTTCTGCAATGAAATATACTCCTTTCTCACAAGAACATATCAATCCTTGCCCTAACATAAGTTTATATCAAAGTAAATTGTAGGAACCTCAAAGGTCATATGAGCTCCATTTACACCATTGCAAAATACAACTCCCAATTGTATATCAAAAGTTATGGATGTATACAAAGTTAGCAGAAGAAGAAAACAGGGGACTAAAGATTGAGAATATTGTAGAATGAAAGATTAAAACAACCATTTTATATCTTGCCGGAAATAACATTTTTAGTTGTCCATGTTAACATTTTTTTGTAAAATAAAAGATTAAAATATCCAGATTGTTGAAGCTAAATATTTCTTACATAAGTATTTTTTTAAGTAATATTGAGTTATACAATAAAATAATTTAACTACATCACGTTATATATATTTTACTCCCTAAGTTCCATATAAATTTGCACACTTTTCTTATTTGGATGTCTTATATTTTAATTTGCACATTTTACAAAAGAAGCATTGTCACACTTACTCATATGTCATTATTTTTTGGATCACATGTATTGTCAATTAATTTTTTTTTTTTACTTTATCCATAAAAGTTTTTTAAATTATCCCTCAAAATTCTATTCATTACCATTTTTTTAAAAATGTGTGTATACGGTAGGATGCAAATTCATATGAGATAGAGAAAGTATATCAATATTATATTATATATCAATATATATATTTTAGAATAGTAATTTAATATTAATTATATATTAATATAATTTGTTAAAATTTAAGACCGTGCATCGCACGGGTGAAATACTAGTGTTGTTAAAAGGAAATATTTTACACTTAGAGATTAAAAAATTAATAATTTTACGTCAAGGTTGTTAAAATAAAATATTTTACACTTAAAGATTAAAAAAGTCATAATTTTACACCAAAGTTGTGAAAATGAAATATTTTACACTTAGAGATTAAAAAAAATCATAATTTTACACTTGTTAAAATGAAAAATTTGTTAGATTAAAGTTTATTAAAATTAAATTAGTGTTTGTTAGACTATGGTTTATTGAAATTAAATCAGTGTTTGTTAGATTAAAATTAAAATTCAACCATCCCTATCAAATCTATTTCAATAAACTTAAATTAAAAATGTGAAGATTTTTTTTTTTTTAACGGTAGTAATGTTGAAGATTTGGTTATTCATGGAGAAGGAAAAAACTTGAAGCAAAATTAATGGTGTTAATGGTTGCAACACATATTAAGTTTTAAAATAGAGGTAATGATGATGTGTCATAATTATGTGTATTGGGGGAATTAATTTAATGACCATTTGCGTGTCTTGATTAGCGTAAATGCAGCAGAGATTAGCATGCGTGATTTATTTAATTAATATTCAGTCATTATCTCTAATTAAGGGTATATTGGTAATTAAATAATTAATAAAACATTAATTAAATCAAAAAAAAATCTGTATATACAGATTCTGTAAACACATCATTATCGTTCATTTAATTCTGTATTTATGTCTTATAATTCCGATCTTTTCAAATAGTCAAAACTTCAATTATTTTACCAAAAAAAAGTCAATAATGTACACCAATGATTAAAATTTTGAATATTGAATAATATTAAAAATTAATTATCGTACCCCTAGATTAAAATTTTTGGGTCCGCCACTGTTCATAATCACAATTTTCAAAGGCAAATTAACTAAATTATTAACTTTACTGCCCTCTATATACACGCATGACGACTTGCTCCATACTAGAGTCTAGCTTGATCGAGATGGTTGCTTGTCCTAGGTAGAGATGTATATGGTCGACCAGGGTGACTGATCAGGGAGGTGACTTTCAATGTGAGCGAGATAAATCTTAGACAATTTTTAACTTGTCATTTGAGGAATACCCACAAAAATCCTTTGATTCTTAATTAACATTTCTTAACCTTGGACTGCCATCCTTTATTTCGTTAATCGATTCTTCGACTGGACGAGACCATTAACTTAGAGTCTATGAGATGTTAGAGTAGGTATAACATTTTCATAATTCATATGCTCTCGTTGCAATAAAATTAAATGACATTTTCAAATGAGAAAGGAATCAAATAAAGAACCACACCATTGAATGCTTAAATCCCTTTCCCTAATTCCAATACTCCTACTCAGACTTTCAAACCCTCACTTTCCACAAAGCAAAAAGTGGTTTATGGCCCACAAAAAAGTATCATGCAAACATTTATTTATTTATAATCGTTAGATTTGGGGATTTAAGTGGTGTGAAATACTTGGCTAATCATTTTAATCACTACGTTTCAAGCTTTAATGGGATCCGAGACCCACATGACACCTTCTTTATCCAACTCATTGTGCCCATTAATAGTAAAAGTTTCATCAACATATTTAAATCGTATTCTTTTATTACCACTTTAATTGTTGTCTTCATTTCTTTTTGTTTTTTCCTGATCAAGGACTTTGACTAACATATGTATTTGAATTGAATTTTGTTTCATTTAGAGGTGTAGTGTAGACCACAATACTGTATAGCATATTACTGGAAAAAAAAATCAAAAAAAAAATCATGGGTTTATATATGAGAAACAAAATTGTATTGAAACTAAGTAGAATAATCCATTCATATTTTTAAGAAAATGACCCCCACAAAGACAAAATTGTTAAGGTTGCATTTCATAATTTTCACCAATTTATTAAATTATTTTGTTTTGTTCTATGTCTAAAATCCATGGAAAATAAAATTAGAGATATATTTATGGAACACCTCGTTTTGTTCGCTAAAGTTGATAATGGGATAAGATTTTTCACATACGATTTCACTATTTCAAAACCTTTTGCACATATTATTCACTCTATATTAATTGTGTATTATTTGAAATGTGGGATAATGATAATATATATTTTTCTCAAAAGGATTATATATTTTTGCATTACATGAATATAGAAAAACTCATGGTATTTTAATGTAATTATTTATATTGCTATAAGTATAAAACAAATATGAAGCTATGGTCTCTTGTGGAAATGATTAGATTAACATCTTTAAACTAAATTTGTGAATTTTTTTTTCGCTTACTATTTTTATTTAGTCATTAATTGTACAAAATTTGATTGTCACCATTTAGTAGATGGTGGTAATTTGTCTATGGAAAGAGGGTTAGAGTGTGCGCGTGTATGATGTTGGAAATGTTTTTGGGAGAGTGACGTAATTTTATAATTTTTATTGACAAAAACCATGTGCCTCTTTATAATTGTATGTTTGAGTTATTTTTGGATCATATACATATCTAAAGAATTCGTTTCTAATCTAAAATTCAAAATTTACAGAGAGATGCAGAATTGAATCCCGAACATTTCATGAGACTCTAATTCCACAGGTTGTGTTTGGAGGGTTTTATGTATGAATTTTAAATTCATAATCTAAATTCATTCTATTTATTTAGATTAAAAAGTAAAAAAAAAAAAAAATTCAAATACTTAACATCTTTTATTTAATTAAAAATGAAAGAATTTTAAATACTCACTATAACAACATGTCATTTGAAATCTATTTATTTTTAAATCCTTTTATTTAAAATGCCTCCACAAATTAAATTCCCTTATTCAAACACAATCTAAAACAATTTCGTACAAACTTTTAGAGAGATGGAGAATTAATTCAGTTATATTAATTCTCTTGATAAAGAGAGGGAAAAGGTAAGCCATGGAAATACAATTAAGTGATATTATATGTAAATAAGAATAAAGTATATGAATATAAATTTAGAAGATATTTATAAAAAAATGTATGTGAAATTTATGGATGAACGAAAAAAATAATAAAATGAAAAGTTTATAGACGGACAGCGGAGATATACTTAAAAAAAAATATATGAAAAAAGGTTGTTATGAGGTAAAATCTAGGGAAAAAATATATAAATACGAAAATGGAAAATTGTAAAAACAGAGCAATAAAGGTAGAAGGCTAATTTGTCGTGAAGGAGTAAAATGTTGGAAAATTGGGACTATTGCAATTAATAAAGGAAAAATGATCCGACCAGTGACATATTGTTTGTATTCTTTATACTCTGCTGCATCAGCATCATCAGAGCATGCCTCTCATTCTCATACGTCTTTTTCTTCAATAAACATTTTACATATACTTTTCTTGTTCAATTTACTCTTCTAGCCAACATTATTGTTATTGTTATACACCTAAATTAATACTCTTGCCAATCAAAAAAAATAATCCACCATATTTCTAAATTTCAAGTTTATCTATATCATCAGGCCTAACTCCTACTTCTAGAGTAGCGTGGCGATTTACACGAAACTCAGTGATTTTGTATTTTTCAAATAATCAAACATAATTTTTGGTTATGTAAGGTTGGGTTATTCATCAATAATTATTTTAAATTACAAAAATATTTAGATGATTAAAATAAATTTGGTGGAGGATTTTGAATTGCTAAAAAAATATTTTTGTTATTTCTCTCATTATTAGTAGGGCTGGGAATGAGCCAGGCTTTGGTAGGCTTTAAGAAAAAAAGTCTGACCTGTTATATATTTCTTAGGTCCGAGTCTGACCCATGACCTGTGATAGGCTTTTTTTTAAAGGCTCAAGCCTGACCTTTTTAATAAATAGGCCTGACCCGAAAGTCTTTTAAATGCCTCTTAATCTTATTAGCGTATTTTTTTTTTTAAAAAATCTATAAAAAAATCTACAACAACAGTATTATCATCAAATTATAAAAATTAACTCTTTAAATCTCAAAATGAAGAAATCGAAGTAATAGAATGTTCCAAAAAAATATTCAACTATTTTTTCAACTATTATAAAGAAAAATATAACTAGTGTTACTAAATTTTCTTATTTATTTATTTGAAAATCACATACTCCGTATTATATAAGTATATACTTATAATATATACAATATATATATATATATGTGTGTGTGTGTGAAGTTAAAGGCTTACGAAAAAGTTTGAGCCCGACTTGTTTATTAAACGAGCCGAACTGAGCTTTAATAGACCGAGCCGTAGACCCTTGTCGGGTAGCATGGCCCATTTTCACCCCTAATTATTAGTACCCCTTTCATTCTTACTCAATTGATTAATGAAAAACAAAATGCTTGTCTCAAATTCAATTGAATATTTTCTTAAATTAAAATAAAATAACTTCTTATTCCTTAATTATCTTTTGAACATTTTAAAATCATACATAAATACCATTACTTTTCATACATTATTTCATTTTTTTTTTTGTCCTATTCTCTTCAATTGATGACCATCATACTAAAACAATTTTTTTTTTAATCACTATACACAACTCCTACATTGAAACTTATATGAACACTAGATATTTAATGCAGCAGAAGAAGTAGGATATTGAGTGATAATTTAGTAATTTTTTTAGTATAAAGTAAATAAATGAGTTGAAATATGTATATGTGTGAACTCAAAAATAATGATATTTTGTGTAAAGTTGTAAATATTGTAATAATTTAGTTTGTGAATACACAAAAATTTATGTGAAATATTTCATACATGAAATATAGCTAATTAAGTAAGGTAAATGATGACAAAATGCACAAGTAAACATGATTTGCAAATTTTTAGAAATTGTCATAATTAAATAAATTTCATATATTAAATATTTCACAACACTGGTGAATATTATGAGACGGACAAAAAAAAGGTGCAATTTATTATTTGGACGGTGGAATATCATTTGGAATGAAATTACTTGTTTCAAATTTTGGTGTTTCATATTTTATTTTACAATATGAATGATTGACACTTATTATATTAAAAAAAAAAATCAGCGTCTTATAATAATGAGGGTGATACATGTTAGAGATCCGATAGGATGAAACACCAATAAAACATTAAAAATTGAATAGAGGAATCAAATCGATACTTCATTGTTCGACTATAAGCTTTCCATTTTATAATTTTGATACGTCCGAACTCCTAATGTTATTTTAGACTTTTACTAGCATTGTTGCGGTAAAGGAAGAGTGGAGACGTGACAAAGCGGTTGCTGCGTAGGGTGGTTAGCCTTTTGAAAGGACGTGTTCCCCTTTGGAGACGCACATGCTGCCCCACCAATGGTCCCCACTCCCGGCCCTGCTATTCCCACCACCCCGACTAGACAATAATGCCCCCGCTCTTCTTGTCCTTGTAGTTTCACCCACCCTCACCTATCTAATGTTTTTCTTTTCAACTCCACATCTTAATTTTTCCTAGCATAGGAAAACTTATATACACACCTTATATTATCAAAATGTCTTATATTTTCCGTCCATAAAATGTAGTCTTATTTGTCTTATATTTCCCGTCCACAAAATGTAATCACATATACTTTTCTCGTTCATAAAATGTAGTCTCATTTGTCTTATATACTTTGTTCACCAAATGTAGTCTCATACACTTTATGTAAACTATCACCTTTCAACCATCACTTAATTACTCAATTTGTCATCAACTTTATTCACAAATAATCACTTTATTCACAATGAACCCCACAATACCCTATAATTAGGGTTGTTACACGAACTGAGCCGCTCATGAGATCGGCTCGATAAGGCTCGAGTTCGGCTCGACTCGTTCGTTAAATGAGCCGAGCTCGACTTGTTAGGCTCGATATCTAATTTTTTTCTTTTATTTCCATTAGGCTCGTTAGACTCGTCTCGATAGGCTCGTTAGACCCTTTAATGAGTCGAGCCGAGCTCGTTTCTTAGCTCGCCAATGTTATCGAGCCGAGCCGAGCTCGAACTTCAAATACTCGGCTCGGCTCGGCTCGAATAACAGCCCTACCTATAATACACTTACTTTATCTATTTTTTCCTTAAAACTTGTGTCCACCCCAATAGAACTATATTTGGTGGATGAAGAAAGTATTTTATTTCAACTATCACTATATCATTACCCTTCAATCATCATTTAATTAATCAAATTGCTATTTTTTTTTAATATGGGTCCACTCTCACCTTGAGACTTCTTATTATGAACTAACATTATTACTCATGATTAATTTTTTGGTTGAGACTAGTATAAATCAAGAGGAAGACAAAAAAAATTGTATGAAATAAGTTTCAATTATTTAATTTAATTTTAATCCACTTAGCACGCAGAAATTCAGCACCCCATAATAGTATTTTACAATAAATAGCGCAAAAAAACAAAATCCCTCTCCTCCCACTCTTTGTTAACAGTCGTCACAGTTTACACATGAGTAAAGCGCCCAAAGCCCCAGAATAATAGAAAACAAAGTTGAAGAAGAAGAAGAAGAAAATAAAAGCAACAAATTCTTGGTTTGATATTATTGATCCTATTCCTAATTCCTCTGCAAAAGTAAAGTGAACCCATATACCCAAAATCCCTCCTTTTCTGCTGCTGCAATCTTTGAACAAAATTCAGCTTTCTCTAATCTCTATAGCCTACTCCTATCCTCACTTCTGCTACTATTCTCATTTTTTGTTTCTCATCGACTCCTATTTTGCTCGTATGCACAGGTAATTGGTTGCGTATTTTGGGATATTACTTCTGCTTCACTGAACAAGTGTGAAATGTCTCTTTTTTCATGTTGTGCTTGCCTTGTTTTTTGTTGTTTGAGATTTATTGGTTTATGGCGTTTGCGTGGAATCTAAGTCAGTGTAATTCTTCTTGTAGCCGTGTCCTTTCTCCTCTCATTCAGTCATTCTGTGTAAAAAGATGCTTGGATACAATGGTACATTTTTGAATGATTATTTTATTGTTTTTTTATTTCTGATTTTAGGAAGGTAAATGCAAAAGGAATGGTGACATTCTGCTAATTTGAGCTGGGATGTTCTGGTTCTGAGTTTTTACAAAAACATTCTCAACATAAATGAAATGGATGAAAGTTTAGAAGCTTTGTTTTAACCGTTTCAATCGATTTCTGGAACTTTATACTTAATGTGGTTTGGTAAGTCATAATTAAACAATTACTTCATTCTTTTGTAACCACTAGATCTGCTTTTATAGTTCATGTCTTTTGTAACCACAATTATGATTTTTTTTTTTTTTTTTTTTTTAAAGAATTTAATTTTACTTCTCAGTTTTTGGTTTAAAATTTACACCACAGCAGTCTTGTACTCTTGTGGATGGTATGTGGTTTGTTGTGTGAATGTTGAAGGAATGTCTTTTGAATTTACTTCATTTTTTTTCTTGAGTTTAATTGATGGGTCATTGTGGTCCCTATATGTTACAGAATATAATTGAATGTTGGTGAAAACTGAAATGTGGGTGGAAACTGGAAACCATGTATTGATACTCTTTTGTTCATTGGCAGTGTAATCTAGTAAAGGGCGGTACGTTTGATGATAAACTGTGATCTGATATGGAAAGGATCCCTGAAATGCATTCACTTCCCAAGCAATTGCCTCATCCTAACAAGGCCACTAAAACTCTCCCTCCTTTGTTGAAACAAGAGATTAGAATACCATCCAAATTAAGAGAGCTTCCAGAGTTCGATTCACGCATTCCTCCGTTATCATGGAAAGGGAAGAGCTTCCTAGAGGAGGATGAAGAACTGATGCCCGATGTTCTTTCCTTTACAGTCAGTAATGATTCATTTGAAGAAATTGGCTCTACTTCATTTCATGGTGTGAGTCACCCTCCTGAGCCTATAGATACAGACATGATGAGACCGGTGTATATACCGATTGGCAGGAATAACGAGGATGGAAAGTGCCTGGTTAAAAACTTGTCTAAAAAGGGCCCGTTTCTTGAAGATCTTTCACTCCGTGTACCAAGTTCGAAACGATGCCCACCATTACTTTCACCACCTGAGAGCTTAGTTGAAGATTCTCACGATTTAGCAGCCATCTCATCCCCATTTGCTGCTTCTCGTCCATCACAAAATACTGAAGCAAGCCCGCGCCCAGATTCCGAGGAAAAAGAATGTGTTTGGGATGCTTCATTGCCTCCGAGTCCACATAGTAGCATTGATAGTATTGGTGTTGCTAGGGCAATGAGTATGGCCACTAGCTGTGCTAGCACATATCGAAGTGATGGGATAGTGAGTGATGGCATGGTTAGTGTGGACAGAAACTACGAGAGTATTACGAAAGGGAGCATTCCAGGGGATTCTCTCGAGAGTACCAAAACCAGCCTTAGTCGAGCAAGTGATAGCAGTGGCCTTAGTGATGATAGCAACTGGAGTAACCTCACTGGGGGTGCAAATAAGCCTCACAAAGGAAATGATCCCAGGTGGAAGGCTATACTTGCTGTTCGAACACGTGATGGTATTTTAGGCATGAGTCATTTCAAGTTACTGAGAAGACTTGGGTGTGGGGATATTGGGAGTGTGTATCTGTCTGAGCTGAGTTCGACTCGGTGTTTCTTTGCGATGAAGGTAATGGATAAGGCATCCCTTGCTAGCAGGAACAAGCTGAACAGGGCTCAAACGGAGAGAGAAATCTTGCAGCTGCTAGATCATCCATTCTTGCCAACACTCTACACTCATTTTGAGACGGATCGATTTTGTTGTTTGGTAATGGAATATTGTCCTGGCGGAGATTTGCATACGCTGAGGCAACGACAACCAGGAAAACATTTTTCAGAATATGCAACAAGGTATGTACAAACTTGTGTGGTTAAGATTTGTTAGTACCAACATAAAAACTTAATCTTCTATTCCTAGTTCAACATATTCCCTTTTGATTCTTTGAATGAGGGAGGTGAGCTTTTCGGGATCCCCCTAGGTCCATGTGAATTTGGAGTGTATTCTGTCCCTCAGCCTGATTTCTTCCGAACAATTTCATAGCTAGGAGCTTTCGTGCATTTTTCTTGCTACTGTAGATAGAATCTGTTTGGCATCTACTAGTTAAGTTCTTGTGTAGCAAATCACATGACCCTTACGTCTTAAAAAGTTATACTTTCGGATAATAATATATAGCAGAACCCAGTGTTAAATTTGATGTGGACTGTTGCTAAAAATCCATTATTAGGTTCTTGATCTTCTGCTGTTTCATGATTTAATATTGCCCAATGCACATTGGAGCATCTCAAGTTCCTATATCATTTAAATATAATATCTGAGCTACTTAAATCCCAAATCAGAATTTGGAAGTTCATCTCTACTCAAATGTGAGTGTGTACTGGAATTGTTGCATACCTGTCGACATATCTTTTACGTTACAAAGTAATTTAGCTCCATAGTTTCAAGGGCATAAACATTATAACAATTTCAATATTCATACCACTCTGGTCTTATTTGCTAGAAAATGTTAAAATCATTCAGCCATGATAATATTCTTTGTTTGGATGCAGGTTCTATGCAGCAGAAGTACTATTGGCTCTAGAGTACCTCCACATGCTTGGAGTGGTGTACAGAGATCTGAAACCCGAAAACGTTCTGGTTCGTGACGACGGCCACATCATGCTTTCAGATTTCGATCTTTCCCTTAGATGCGCTGTTTCACCCACCCTAATCAGAAGCTCCGCATTCAACTCAGAAGGAGGAGCTGCATTCTGTGTGCAGCCAGCATGCATGGAGCCCACATCATCATGCATTCAACCCACGTGCTTCCTTCCCCGACTCTTCCCTCAAAAAGGCAAGAGAAAATCGGGCAAATCCAAAACAGAATCGGGGCAGTTTTCAGGCACCCTACCTGAGCTTCTTGCAGAACCTACTGCAGCACGATCTATGTCGTTTGTCGGGACACACGAATACCTAGCTCCCGAAATAATCAGGGGAGAAGGCCATGGGAGTGCAGTCGATTGGTGGACATTTGGTATTTTCTTGTACGAATTACTCTACGGTAAAACCCCGTTCAAGGGTTCGGGAAATCGGGCAACGTTGTTTAATGTAGTTGGGCAGCAGCTCAAATTTCCCGACTCACCAGCAACGAGTTATGCCAGTCGGGACCTTATCAGGGGATTACTTGTTAAGGAGCCACAAAACCGGGTTGGGGTGAAGAGAGGAGCGACAGAGTTAAAGCAACATGCTTTCTTTGAAGGGGTGAATTGGGCTCTGATACGGTGTAGTACGCCGCCCGAGGTGCCCAGGCCAGTCGAGGCCGAGTTCCCAGCGATGTCCGGGCAGGTAGACCTGAGTAGTCTGGGGCCCGGGCCTGTGGGGAGTGGCAGCAAAAGGGCTGTGGGAGCAGATGTGAAACCCGGTGGTAAATTTCTAGACTTTGAGTTCTTTTAGCAGACATGTAACAGTAATAGTGTTAGCCTGTATTCTATTAGTTTCATTGCTCTGTGCTTTGCTTGGTTGCCTCAGTTATGGACTATGGTAATTGCTTGAAATTGGAACACATCTCTTAGCAATATAAATCCACTTTGAATTAAAAAAATTACTCCTATGTTGTATCACATGAATCAAAGTTCTAATTATTTTTTACTAAAAAAGTAGAAAGAATTGTTCTAGCATATGATAGGCTTAGATGTTTCAGTTGGCTTCCTCTATTTCAAATGTCTTGTACAGCACACTATATTGTGTAACGGTGTGTGACGATGATGTACTTTGTCCACAATTTATATGTTTTTTGTGAAACTGGATTAAGAGGTGAAATATTATTTGTAACATGGGAGCTGCAAGCCAAGACCATAATATCTAGTACACCGGTTTGTATTTCATTATTCTCATTTTTCACCAATGGTTATCTAATTTCATTATTCTCATTTAATCAATGTTCATTAAAACTCATACAAGAAGAAATTGACATAATGAATTTAGAGATTGTTTCGTTACTTCACAAAAAAAGTGTATATTGAAGGAATACTGAAGAGCGTGTTTCCACAAACACGTTTTATGCATTAATAAAAGTTAGCATGACAGTGTCTTTTTGTATATGTTTAGCATTTGCTTATTCCCTACAAATAAGGGTACCGTGTATATTCTTCTTTAGAGTTGAATGAATATAAAATTTCACCCAAAGCTATGTATTGAAATTATTTTCTGAACTGAAATTCTGATTCAACATGGTATCAGAGCGGTCCGATTTTGGATTAATTGAATCGATTAGTTTTTGTGATTACTTGATGCGATTGCTTGATTGAGAAATGGCACCACGAAGAAATACAAATTGGAAACACGCTCTTCAGCGTTCCTTCAGATTATTCAAAGGCAGCAGCTACACAAGTTTGCAGACTCTCTAGAAGTTTATATGGGCTCAAACAAGCTTCTAGAGAGTGGAATTCGGAGTTATGTTCAAAACTCTCCACATTTGGTCTTTCACAATCATCTTTTGATCATGCACACATATGTGAATTTTCTTGCTATGCTAGTTTACATTGATGATGTGCTAATTACAAGCTCAAATCCAAGTTTAATTATTCAATTGACAGCATATTTGGATCTCCAATTTACCATTACAAATCTTGGTGTAGCTAAATATTTCCTTGACATGGGAGTACTATACACTTCTTCTGGTACTCATTTGTGTCGGGAAAATATATTCTAGATATTTTAGAGGATATTGAATTACAGGGATGCAAACCTACACCTACACCACTACCAAACACAATACATCTCCAGGTTGATGGTGGGGTTCCATTACCTAATCCTGAACAATATAGACGTCTTATCGATCGACTGTTGTATCTGAATCTCACACGCCCGGGTGTGACTTATGCTTAGAGTTGTTATTCAAGTCGAGTCGAGCCGAGTATTTGAGGTTCGAGCTCGACTCGAGCTCTTATCGAGTCGAGTTGAGCTTGGCTCGATAACATTACCGAGTTAAAAATTGAGCTCGGCTCGACTCGTTAATGAGCCAGTCGAGCCGAGCCTAATGAATTTTTTACAAAAATTTAGTTATCGAGCCTAACAAGTCGAGCTCGAGCCGACTCGTTACTAAATCGAGTATCTAACGAGCTCGAGCTCGGCTCATTAAGCTAAACGAGTCGAGCCTTAACGAGCCGAGTCTCGTTAAGGCTCAATTCGAATAACAACACTACTTATGCTACACAACAATTAAGTCAATTTATTCACTCTCCATGCTCCACTCATTGGGATGCAACTATGCATGTTCTTTGATATCTCAAGGGTACTCCATCATTGGGATTGCACTATTCTCCTTCGCCTCATGTTGGTCTTACTGCCTTTTGTGATGCTGACCGGGCTACATGCAAAGATACTAGAAGATCAATCACTAGGTATTGTATGTTCTTAGATGACTGCTTGATCTCGTGGAAAAGTAAGAAGCAGTCCACAGTCTCACGTTCTTCCGCCGAAGTAGAGTATAGAGCTTTAGGATCTACTGTTCATGAATTACACAAGCTACAATACATTCCTTCAAATTTCTGCATTTATGTTCCTTTGACGATTCCCTTGTGGTGCGACAACAAAGCTGCTCTTCACATCACTGCTAACCCCGTTTTCCATGAATGTACGAAGCATCTAGAGATTGATGATTGTCATTTGGTACGTGACAAGTATAAACTCACAAACTTGGTTTTGTGCTTCCCTACTATGTTTTGGGCTACTCTTATCTTAATAAGTTGGGCTTGGGTATTAGCCCAACTTAGATTCCTGGTTTTTTAGGCCCATCAACCGGTCTCTTCAGTTAGTATTAGTAACTTTTAGAATGCAATATATATACGAAATAAGAAAATAATTATATTCTTAATGAGTGTTACAATTATATTCTTTCTTTATTGCCCATATTTAAATGAAACTTACAAGACTATTGGCTCCAAAAAGTAAAACGGTTAAGATTTATGTGTAAACCCAATTGTCTGTCTCTTGTTTTTTCAACAATTTGCAGAGGGGAAGTTGAAGCGTTTTTCAACAATTTGCAGAGAGGAGGGGAAGTAGAAGCGTTTTTCAACAATTTGCAGAGGGGAAGTTGAAGCGTTTTTCTCAATAGTTGGACTTTGAGGGAAAATAAACCAATCACATCACATGCCATGCCAAAGACAAAATCTCTCTCATCAGTCATCACTTCACTGCAAAAATCGATTCTTGAAATTTTCAACATCCCTCAAAAAACACTTCCCTGTACTGTACAGAGACCAACAAATGGGATTGATTGATGATCACACAAAACCAAAATTTGATAATTAAATCATCTAACTAACTAACTAACTAGCCTTGATAACCAAAAAAATGTAAATCAAATGGCATAAGAACGATTGCAAACAGTCTCAAGGGCCTCAGTTATCATAGCAGAGAAACTAGTAATAGCTTGAAAAACTCCAGGCAATCCTGTTTGAATGTTATTCAATGTCATTGCTCTTGTCACCTCTACAGCCTTGGAGTGTTTAACCATCTCGTCTTCCACCCGCCTTTCGCATGTAGCCAGCTCCGATTTCTTCTCCCCCAGTGGGTCCCTTGCATCCAAACCCGAACCCCCAGTATCCGGAGGCCCTATCCCAACCATAGAGTATGAATGGTAATACTTCTTCTCAAGGTTCCTGATTGAGGAAGCCTTCTTCTCAAACTCCTTTGACACACTTTCACTTCGTTTTTTGATCTTAATCTCCTCTGCTTGCTTCAACGATATTGACTGGACGACGTTGTTGAAGCTTTTGATGGCTTCAGAAGCAACTGTGTCTGGAACGCGATCCAGAGCAAGCTTCCACTCATCCAAGAATGCAAAAACCTCCGATACTGGACGACGAGGACTAGTTGGTTCGTTGTTAACGGGGACGAGGGTGAGCTTGAACCATCCGTGAAGAGAACCAACAAAATCACGTTGGAACTTTATGAGGTGACAGAAGCTGGAGTTCCAAGCTGACACAGCTGAAACAAGATCACGCGTCGCCTGGCGATGGAGATCGGAAGTCGATTCGAATTTGGTCGTGTGATTGACGAGGCCCCGAACTTGCTGCACTATGTCATTCTGGATTTGATGATACTGATTCATTGATCTCCACATGTACATGAAACTGCAGTAAATAATATTTTTTGTGAGTACAGAAATAAGGAAAACAGTTGAGTTTGTAAGTGAGGCAGGCATACCCATGACAAAGTTGAACGAGCAGTGGGATTAGATCAGAGTCTCGTAGTGCACTTATGGCGGACGAGGTTGTTGAAACAGCCTGAGATGTGACCACAATTAGAGATTGTAGCCTCTGTATTGATGCCTTTGTCTTATCAACCTTCATTTCCTCTTCCCCCCGGTATTCCTGGCCTTGAAGTGCTGATAGCTTCCTCTCCTTCTCAACTTTCACTCCTTCTCTAGCCTATTAAACAAACAATGGTGCTATCATAAGCACTTACGAATGAGACGGAAGTATAATTTGGGCATACGTTTTAACACTTAGAAAAAGATAGGTGTACGAATAAGCTTGCCTGAGCAAAGCAGTATCACCATACAATCACACACACAGGCAACTAATACTACAAGAAAAAACATCCTATATATTACCTTGACTTCTTGATACAGTTTCTTTTCCCAAGCCAAGAGGCGTTCCAAAGTGGAACACAGGCTCTTAGGATCACCAGATTGTTCAATCGAGCTGGGCTCGAACCGATATTTAACCGTCAATGGTGGCTTTGAAGTCCAACTCGAGCTCAACGTGCTCAACATTCCACTAGAGTGATACACTCTCTCTGTAACATCAAATTCCAAATTAATCATCACCAAAGTAGTAGGAGTAATATGGAAGCTTACGATAAACACAGTTCATACAAAACGTGCTCTAGCACATAGCATGACTTGAATAAGAAAAACAAAACACTGCTTACTTCTCAATTGCTTGAAACTTTGATCGAGCTGATCCCGACCCGCCTCGAGCATCTGAGTAACCTGTTCTCCAGCTGAAGCAGCCTTATCGAAATACTCTCCCAGCGCCGCCACTATCTCCGCCAAATCTTTGTGCCTCACTACAATTCTACTCTCACCATTCCCCCAACTTTCCGACGACTTTCCATCTTCCTCCGACGAAAGCTTCTCGGATATAGTCGAGAATCTGGCCTTTTCATTCACTTTCACATTTCTCGTATCATTTTTCACGGATTCATAATCGGACCTTGTTCCGAAATCGGATCTCGATTTCAACTCCCCTTCATCACTGGAGCTGCTGCTTGTGCTGCTGTAGTTATCATGGTCTCCCCATTCACTGCAATGCACTTCCTCTCTCTCCGTTTCTTCATCCCCTTCGCTTTCCCACCTCGGTTCAGGGCTTTTCTTCTGTGAATAGGAAGAGTAATTCGATGCTCGATCGTCGAATTGCTTGGACTCATTTCCAGCCAAGGGATTCTGATTTTGACTTGGAACGTTTGAATTTGAAGCTTTATCGTCGTTACGATTTTCAATGTATCGATGATGATGATCGTCATCATCGGAATGATCGCTGTGGATTGGAGTTTCGTTTTTCTTGTTTTTGTGGAGTTGCTCGAAGAATTCTGAGTCGGGAGGTGAAGGGGGAGGGTAGAAATTATCCCAATTCCAAACTGAAGATGTTTGTGAAGGTGTAGCGGAGTAGGTTGAATTCGCTCTTGCATTGTAGGCAAAATTAGGGTTCGAAGGAGGGGAGGATGTGAAGCTTGAGTCGGAAAGTATGTGCGGCAGTTTCATGTGCTTTTTCCGACGCCGCGGCGGCGGCGGCGACGGTTTGTGGGAGGAAGCGGCGGACATGGGTGGTGGTGGAGGAGGCGGATGGATGGACGAAGGAGAGGGGGAGGGGGGACGGCGGTGAAGGGGAGGGGGAGGGGCGGAGGTGGGGGTTTTAGTGCGGAGGAGGACGGCGGGGGAGTGCTCGGAAACAGAGAAGGGTTCGCCGGAGGCGAAGGCGACGAGGGCGGTGGCGGTGACGCGGAGGGAACGGCAGTATTCGGAGTGGGCGGCGGCTAAGTGGTGGCGGGAGTAAACAGCCTCCTTCATGAAGCGGCGGCGCTCCTTGCACCGCCGTACTGTGTCGTCGTTATCAAGTTTGGACACCGAACAACCCATTTTGAAACAGCTGAAAATGGAGATTGAGAGGAAAAAGGAAGCTGAGAATCAAGAATCAAAGAAGGTTTTGATGATTTTATTTTTCTTTTGTTTTCACAGAGTTTCACATTCTGCCACTGCTATGGCTTCGCTCTTCCTCGACTTAAATAATAAATCATTTTTTAAAATTATTTCTTCCCCCCAGATTAAAAAAAGAAAAAGAAAAAGAGGCTATTTCTCATATTGTATCCCATAATTTATTTTGTTCATATCTAAAATTTATTACTGTACTATGTTTTCAAGTAGTTTTGGCCGGCTCGTAAAGTGTATCATTTGCATTTTTTTTTCCTTTTTTAAAATTTATTTTAGCAATAAGGCAATTAATATTAGTATTAATTCTTATAAGAATGGTATTAATGGTGTACGATAAAAGAAGATTTTTTTAATTTGAACGTCTTGTTTCTAATCTGAAATTGTTAGTCGATAAAGGTATTGTCAACATTTATAATAATATTACACATATAATTTAATATACAATCTTTTGGTGTAAATAATTATTTTTCACTTATACTTTTTATTTATTTATTTATCAAACTAATATCAATTATATTGATTGGTTACATATATTTGTAGAATTTCAATTGTCAACTTAGATGGGGCCTTCTAAGGACAGTCCAGTGTCGCCTGGACTATTAATAGTCCAGTAATCTGAGCCATCAGATCTGAAATCTAATGGCTTATATTTGATGACCTGCTACCTGTTGCACTTGGCGTCGCAGAATCCATCGCCTTGTATTGCACTTACTATCGTTTTTTGTCGCCCTATCACAATTTTAAATTAAATTTGATAATTTTAAATATATAATTATAAAATTACAAATTTATCCTCACATGATTAAATGAAATATATGATTAAATATATAATTATAAATCCTTATCAATTTAATTTTTATATTTTATAATTTATTTCTTTATTTTTAGATTTTTTACATCTATAAAAACTTTGATCACTTGGCTAATTTCCGCATGGACAACTCCACACCCTCCTATTTTTTCCAAAAACCCTAATTATTATTCCGGCTCCTCTCCCTCCTTCAACATTTACCGGCGCCAACCCTCCATTCCATCCCCTGCGTCGTCAGCCTCTCCTCCGTCATCGACGCTCCCCTTCCTTCCACCGCGTCTTGACTCTCCCTCTCCCTCCTCTCACCTGAGTCGGCTTCGATTCTGAAGAAAAGAAAATCGTAGCCTTCGTTCGGCCGGTGCGTCGCCCCCGTCCATATCCGCGACGCGTTCGCCGCCGCCGTTCCATTCGCCTCGTCGCAGAAAGGTACTGTCGTCGTTCCATTTACATCGATTTTTCGGGCATGAGCCTTCATCAAAATCCAGATATGCCACCGTTCCTTAGAATATTGATATTTTTTTTAATTTATTTTTCCAGGTTTTCGATTATTATTTTCGAAAATTATAGTTTTTTCACATTGATTGAGTTTAAGTATTACGAGAAACTGTGGTGATGGTGGAAGATGACTCTTTCATGAAATGGGGGTGGGTGTACTAATCGCGATTAATTTATTTAATTTTAGTAAAAATATTTATTGAATTCTAGGTTAAATTATTAGTTTAGTTGAATTTTTTATACAAATTTCTGTTTCGAATTCAGTATTGTTTTCTTCTTTTATTCGAAACCTCTCGGTTTGCAGTTGTATACGGAACACCCTAGTTCATCTTCGCCAAAGCTAATTCGATAATGCTTACATGACTCAAATGTCTCCAATAATAGTCATCTTTAAACCCGTAATTAAAGCAGCTACATGTGGTAGGCCTAATTTCTTTTTTTTTTTCTTTTTTTTTTTAAGGGTACGTAGGTATAGAGGCCTAATTTCTGTTATGTACAGTGTATGATCATTCATGCGTATGATGGTGATTGTCAGTCATGAATATTATTGGAGATTCATCAGAATGAACATAACGAGCTCGTGTATGTTTGAAAGAATGCTAAAGATTCGACAGCGCACGATCTCATTCAAAAATTCCTCATTAGAAATCTAGGTTTTTTTGTCAGTGTTTGAGCTAAATAGGACTTAAAAATAGTATGGTTTTATTAATTCAGTTGAATTTTTTATACAAATTTTTGTTTCGAATTCAGTATTCAAGATATTAATTTGACATTAATTTTACCTAATTTGACTTTTTTTTACATTTTCTTGCAGTTTATATTTACAACGTACGACAATGTGTTCAAGCATTGAACATGAAGATATGGAATTGGATGATTCATCCTCTGAAGAGCTTGAACATGAAGATATGGAATTGGATGATTCGTCCTCTGAAGAGAACAAAAGTTCAGGTGAGGATGTCGAGTATGCCAATTACGAACATGCTCCTATATGTGACAATACTATTCAGGAAATGACTTTTGCTTCGACGGAAAAAGCTAATTCATTTTACATGGCATATGGGAGACAAAAGGGATTTAAAACTCGAAAATGCCACACATATCGTATAGATAACATTATAAAAAATATGAAGTGGGAATGTTCTTTGGCCGGATTTCGTAAACCTCGTAAAGAAGGACTGAAAACCATTCGCAAGTCGAAACCGGATACAAAATGTGGATGCAAAGCTTGTTTTCGGATCGCTCTACAAAATGGAATCTATAGGGTCACCACATTTGTATCTGAACACAATCACGACCTAGAAACGACGAAAACCTCTAAAACGTCTAGAAGGTACAAGATTTATGTTTCCATGTTGCATTATCATATACTTATTCCCTGCTTTGTATTTATTTTACTCGTAATTTTTTCGTTTACTTCAAATTGCAACTTATGTTTATTGATAAGTTTTTTTTTTTCATTGGTAGGTACATATCTCCAGGAAATAAAAGTTTGATAAGCTCACTTAGTGCTGCCGGAATTAAAACAAATCAAATATTAGATTACTTGAAGCTTGTTGAAGGACCTTCAAACTTGTCATTTACAAATAAGGATGTGCATAATTATGTGGCTAAGGAGCGGAGGGATTTTGTTCAACACGGAGATGCTACTACGGCTCTTTATCTCTTGGATGGTATGAAATTTGGGGACAAAGATTTCGTTTATGAGAAAACACTCAATGAGGATGGATCATTAAACAAGTTGTTTTGGACTGATGGGATTGGGCGTGAACAATACAAGTTGTTCGGTGATGCACTGGTTTTTGATAGCACGTACAAAACAAACACATACAATTTCCCTTTTGTGATTCTATCAGGAGTTGATAATAACATGAAGACTTGTGTTTTTGGGTGTGCTTTGATTCAGAATGAGACCTATGAATCATACTTTTGGTTGCTGCAAACGTTCATCAGATTAATGGGTGGGCAGGCACCATTGTCTGTGGTTACTGATGAAGATGGAGCGATGCGCAAGGCGATAAAGTTTGTGTTTCCTGAAACGAAGCACAGGCTTTGCAACTGGCACTTAGTGAGAAACTGTAGAAAACATATTAATGTGCCTGAGTTTTGCAATGAATTTTCAAAACTGACGGTGAAAAATTTGTCTATTGACCAATTTGAGCAGACTTGGAAAAGGATAACTGAAGAGCATGGGGTTTCAGAAAATTGTTGGGTGTTGGAGGCATATTCCAAAAGGAAAATGTGGGCCGAAGCATATTGTAGAGGTCATTTCACTGGAATGATGAGAAGCAACCAAAGAGCTGAGTCGATGAACTCTCGGTTCAAAGCTAACGGTAAGAAAGGATACAATTTATGTGAGTTCTTGAAACATTTTTTTAACGAACTCCATAATCTTAGGTTGGCTGCATACAAAGTCCAATGTGAGTCAGAATTGGCCAAAAAATCAGCCAACCATGTTGCATTACGTTCATTTGTGGATCATGCGTCTGCAGTTTACAGTACAAACGTACGTAACTTGGTTCATAAAGAAATCGCTAGAGAACAAACACTTGTCCTTACAGAAGCCAGTACTTTGGGGAGTGGGGTTAAAAAATTCATCTTTAAAAAATATGATTGGTTGGATGGTTGGCAGTGGTCCGTGGAAATAGATGAAGCACGTGAAGTATTTAATTGTGAATGTAAGATGTTGGAGTCAATGGGATTTCCTTGTCGCCACTTATTCTGTGGCTTCAAACAAATGGGTCTCACGAAGATTCCTACCCCTTGCATCCGCGAACGTTGGACTACAACAATTGGAAATAAACTTTGTGTATACCTCACAAATTTATTTTCAGCTACTGACCCCCAACGTCAAAGGTTCATGCGATTGCATAGGGAGAGTGTTGGTTTATGTCTGGATGCTTCTCAATCTGAAATAGGCACTGAAGAAATTTTGAAGGTAATACGAAATTCCAAAAACACTCTACCTGATGTGACAGAAAGTTGCTCGAAGATTCCTGAAATTCCTAAAACAATTGGTGAGGAGAATGAAGTTCGAGACCCCATTAGGCAGTCCCAAAATTATGGTGTCGGTAATCCGACGAAAATTAAGTCACGAGGAGCACCTCGAAATAAAAAGCAGAGATGTGGATGTTGTGGGTATGTCACTTTGCACGTCATTTTAATTACATTTTAATTATTTTTGTATTTTATTTAGTAATCATATTATTAAGTCTTTTTTTTTAATGTGAACTAACGATTTTTTTTTTTTAAATCAGAAATCTAGGACATAAAATTGGGAGATGCCCAGATAAGAAGAACAATTTTGAGCCTCAGAATAAGTCAGATCTCAAGAAAGGCGATGATGGTCCTTAACTGTCATGTGACATTTGTTTTTATTTTTGTCATGTGACATTTGTTTTTATTTTATTTGTGCACGAATTTTTTTTGTTTTTTTTTAAATTTAATATTAACCTGAATATATATGTTTTGGGATATGATTTTTTCCATATTATTTGATGGTGTCATATTAGAACAAGTGTATGAAACAAATCAAATACCGTTCATGCATCCAAATATTATATTTATTGAATTTTGTAGATTGATATTGACTTTTAAAATAAGTTTATATATATTAATAAATAAAAATAAATGTTAATGTTTTTTTTGGGTCGGTAAAAGTGACGTTTATACAAAATTGTTTGACACAAGTAGTACCCAAACAAGATAATGTTAATTTGGTCAAATATCAAATTTTGTGTACCAAATTAATTAAATAAATAAAAATAGAACGTTATAGTTATATTTGGTTGAAATAATTCAAATCCTTATCAACATCAACAAGATTTTAATTTCCATATTTATAATATACCTCGTATTTCCTCATTTTTAAATCAACGTAATATTTTTATAGATTTTTGGTTGAAATATTTTAAATTCTTATCAACAATATTTTAATATTCATATTCTATAATATATTTCTTCATCAAATCCTAATAAATTTCAAATCTAGAATTAATTTTCCACAAAATATTTTAATAGGTATTTAGTTGAAATATTTTAAATCCTTATCAAGATTTTAATTTTTATATTTTATTTATTTTTAGATCAAATCTTTGTTATAAGATTTTAATTTCCATATTTTATAATATATTTCTTTATTTTTAGATGAAATCTTACCCAATTTCAAATTTAGGATAATTTTTTACATCTATAATAACTTTTGATCACTTGGTTAATTTTCGCATGAACAACTCCACACCCTCCTAATTTTTCCAAAAACCCTAATTATTGTTTCGTCTTCTCTCCCTCCTTCAACATTTACCGGCGCCAAACCTCCACTCCATCCCCTGCGTCGTCAGTCTCTCCTCCGTCATCGGCGCCCCCCTTCCCTCCACTGCGTCGTGACTCTCCCTCTCCCTCCTCTCACTTGAGTCGGCTTCGATTCTGAAAAAAATAAAATCGCCGCCTTCGTCCAGCCGGTGCGTCGCCCCTGTCCATATCCGCGACGCGTTCGCTGCCACCGTCCCATTCGCCTCGTCGCAGAAAGGTACTGCCATCGTTCCATTTACATCGATTTTTCGGGCATGAGCCCTTCCTTATAATATTGATATTTTTTTTAATTTATTTTTCGAGATTTAATATCGTTTTCGATTATTATTTTTCGGCTACCCTGTCGTGCACTAAAAAAAAAAAGAACATTCTTTGAATTACGAATATTTACAGCTATGATACGTGTATAACAGATCAACATGTTCACACCAAAAGTTATCAAGTCAAACAAAAGGAACTTCGAAAATATGCAATCTCCAACGGGACCAACCATGTTCAGCATGGATTCTGCACCTGATACCTATAGAAAATCCGCTGAAAGAAGGACAAAAGTAGATCACAGAACTTCGCTTCCTAAACTATATGCGGTAAATTCCTCATTAAACGAGGAGCAAAAAAGGGCAGTTGCATCAATGGGATTTTCTTCAATTTTGAAGCTCCAAGTTTACAAAATTGATCTTCATTGGATGCTCTGGTTGTTACAAAATTTTGATACATCTACTCGCGTTCTAAATATAAATGGAAACAAAATTAATGTAACAGTGGACATTGTAAAGTCCTCACTCGGTATACCTAGTTCTGGTAAAAATATTTCAAATTTAGGGGGCTCGAATATTGGGATGAATTCGTACAAAATTTTGTTCATGAAATCTAATGGAGCAACTATAAAACTGGCTGAATTGGAAGAAAAAATTAAAGAAAGCGCAGAACATGGGCCTTGTTTTAAGATTTTATATATGATGTTTTTGTGTGCTACTATACTTCTTCCGACTTATGGAGATTCATTGGACTTCTCAAATTTGGAATACCTAGTAAACATAGATGATATACATACATACAATTGGAGTGAACTTGTCTTGGAAAAGCTTGTGGAGGGTGTTGAAAAATACAAGACAAAAAATATGACGAAGGTGACCGGATGTATTTTCTTGCTTCAGGTACTAATGTTTTAAAATTCATATACAAATATCTTCATTATCCACAATAATATGGACATGTGTTTATGCCCCTGTGGTAATTTGATTATGAGATTATGATGCCTTCATGTTTAGCTTCTACTTCATGCCCTTATCATCTTTGTAAAATACTTTATTTGTAATTGTGGTATATTTTATAACCACCTGTTATATATATATATATATATAATACCCCCTTGACCGAAAAAAAAAATATGCACTGACAATACTATTTTGTTTGTATGCAGATTATATTCATAACAGAATTAGCTCGCACGTGCCCAAAATATAAAAAAAATATAGTATCAACATGTTCATACGTGGAACAGTGGACCCAAGAAGAAATGTCAAATATTTTGCTATGGGAGTCTTCTCACATAAGACATGAGGCAATGAATTTGATTTTATTTCATTGAGTGTACAATTAATAGAAGTTAATATGTTAATGGAAGATCACATTTAAATTTAGTCAAACATTGATTATTTTATTTTGATACAGGTTAGGCTGGACAAAGAAGGAACCTCGAATATTGGAACAACAAAACCTCAAGAACCGAATAATCAATCCTCAGACACCGCACAAGCCAATCCACTTGATCATACGCCACTACAATTAATCGCTTACCACACTGAACTATTGAATAAACAAATGTGTGAATTGGAAGGCGCTATTACTCAGGCACATATAGGTGGAACAAATGCATCGGATTCACATGAGCTTCTAGAATGCATAACAGAACGAGTTGACATGCTATGTGGGAGGATGAGCAGTGTACAGAGATTGATACGGAAAGTAAAAATCGTCAAACCTGATGAAACTAAGGATAGTTTCAAGAACTTTGATAAAAAAAACTCAACTAAGTCAGAGGAAGGCAAACCATTTTTTCCCAACAAACAATCAACTAAGTCAGAGGATGGCAAACCATTTTTTCCCAACAAACAATCAACTAAGTCAGAGGATGGCAAACCATTTTTTCCCAACCAACAATCAACTAAGTCAGAGAATGGCACACCATTTTTTCCTAACCAACAACCTGCCAAGGACAGTTTGACTAACCAACAAACCACACAAGAAAAAGAGAAAACTGCCAAGGACAGTTTGAAGAACTTTGATAAAAAAAACTCAACTAAGTCAGAGGAAGGCACACCATTTTTTCCCGACCAACAAACCACACAAGGAAATCAGAGCAAATGTAATGAGAAGGAGGAAGGCAAATCAATTTCCCCTAACCAGAAATCTGCACAAGGAAAGCAAAAACGTGAGAAGAATACATTTGCAGGAAAGTCACCTACTACAAGGCCGAGGAATAAAAAATATAAGTATGAGAATGTTTCACAGGAAAGCAATTCAGACGTGCCTAATACAAACATCAATAAGAATGATTCGTTGAAAAAGGACGATGTCAAAGATATTTTCCTCTCCATTTGCGATATTATGCCTGAGACCCATAATAAGAAAGTAATGGATAATTTTTTCAGTAAGAATTTAGATAAAAGGTATGTGTGAATTATTTATTGATATTTTTAAATTGATTGTATGTATTCTACTTATTACAAGCTACTTTTTTGAAGGGAAATATTGGTAGATTATGATAATAGAAGTCTTACGCGTGGAGAGCTTCAAACCTTGGACAAAGAAAACTGGTTATATGAGGAAGTAAGCATAGACATGAACACTGTAGAATTTCTACGGTACAATCAAATATTTTTTGACCTAAATGTATTGATAAAGTAAAATTCATGTAGATTATTAATTGTGTTGCGTACCTTACTTGGTGTGAGAGACAATTTTCAGCCAGTGAAAGCTGCAATTGGAATATCCCTACTTGGTTTGCGGTATGCATGTAATTCATTGAAATTGAGCATAAACATATGGATAGTTTTATATCACCTTAACAACATAATTATCGTTTTTAACTGCAGAAAATGGCAATAGAGGAGGTCCACACTGACGAAGAAATAAACAAGATTGTATTTGGCCGCCGTGGTCATTTCAAGCGTTTGTCATCACAATGCTCCACAATTTCTATCCCAATTATTCATGAAGACTCCAATCATTTCATAATGTGCAAGGTAGACATTGACAGAAGAATAATTGAAATTTTTGACACGCTAAGAAGTAGAGAACAGGACACAATAAGACGACTCATGATTGAGAAAGCAGTAAGAATGACATATAAATTAATCTCATGATTGTGACCAATACAATAGTCCTTAAAATTTTTTGTAAAATAGGTGACAAGGATGGAGAGCGTGAGCAAATTATGGGGAGATGGATCATTTAAAAATTCAAATTGGCATACGAGTTTTACATATCGGTACTCTACAACTATTCCAACACAACCAAATGGGTAAACATTTATGGGTTGATCATTTAAATTCACCGTTCAATTGTACTTTCTTAATATTTGTTGTTTTCTATTCTACATAGTTATGATTGCGGCCTATATGTGTGCCTCTTGATGATGATTCCGTTAAGCGTAAATAGAGCATTAACTGAGGTATTCAACTCTGCTTAATTTTTTGTATAAAATATGCAATGTTAATCTCAACTATCCATGTTTAAATTTTCAGACTGAGTCGGTTTCCACTCGCAGAAGACTAGCACTGAAGTTGTATACTTCCAAAGAAAATAGACTTTACAATAGGTAATCATGTGTTCTATGTTTGAAGTATTTATAATTTTCACACAATGTGTTCAAATAATAATTGTTAAAATTATTACTTGTTTTTTTTGTATAGAAACACAGTTGCAATTTGGGGTTGTCTTTATTATGGCGACAAAAAGAGGCATGTTCCATCATTCGAACCCGTGCAAGATGAAGTGAATATAGTCAATTTGACTATATTTGGAATAGGGACAATGTTATCACAATATGAAGACATCGAGATTGATCCCACAATAGACTCATTTTCATTGTCAGTACTACCACCAGATACCTCCACAATTAATGAAGATATCGAGATTGAACCCACATTAGACCCATTTTCGTTTTCAGTACCACAGCCGACGATTAATGAAGAACTCCTAATCAATATCGAAACTGACGATGCATTGAGTAAGTTTGTTGAGCATTGTTTGGATGTTGGAGTGCGAGTCATTAAGTGTAAGGTGTCATTGTGGACGGCAGAGATAGACACAGAAGGCATGCTATCGACGGAAGATCTTATTAAATCAATGCGTGAAATAAATCAAATGGTCATTGACTTTAAAAATGACAATTCACCTTGACTGAGTTGGATGTTAATGATGAATTCCACGGATATCTTTTTTATGCATTTATGACTTTTATTTATGTTCTTTTGATATCTGTAATAGGCCTCCCCGGACACAGTCATTCCAGTTTGCAGAATTAAGAATTCAACTTGTCTAAAAGCTTCGAACGTTGATCTTTGCAGAAATCAAGCACAATATCTAAACCCAAAGTTCACACACTGAACACATAAGTACTTATCTAAAAGGACCAATCCTACATCTGACGTTCATCCACCAATAAATTAAACCAAGCTCTAAATCAAGTAAATATGTTATTTCTGCTGCATAAATTAAGCTTCTACCAATATTAAACTCACACGTAGAAATCAACCAAATATAACGTTAGATTTAATCTCTAAATACCACCAGAAATATCAGAGAATTCTTACCAGCACATGTGGAGATTTTCATAAGACTAGGCGACGATGCCTTGGAACGCGAATTATTCCACCGGATATGCAGACACTGATTTAGATGACTGAAAGGCAGCTTGCTGCCCCAATACCATGGATAGGCATGTATGTTAACCACGTATTTTCTACAATTATAAAAAATGGTCAAAATGCAGATTAAAAATTAAATGTCAAGATATTCAAGACAAAAAAAAATTACCCCAAATGACATCGTTTATATATACAAATTACTTTTACTAAGATGAAACTCGAGTCTAAATCAAACCTGGTGTTTCACGCTGGTAACGGTGACAGTGGCGGCGGCGGAGGCTTCGTTCAACGCTAACAGAGACAAATGCAACGGACGCTGGTAACGACGACAGAAGAGACGGCGGAGGCTTCGTTGCAGCGGCGGAAGGAACGAGGGAGGGTTTTTTTCCTTGTGCGAGGGTTTAGGTTCAAGAAATGGGTTTGACAAATAATTGCACATGCACAATTCAATTTGGTTGTTTTCTTTGATAAAACTATTGGGCTGCTCACTTACAATTAAGGCCACGGTTATACGCACACACGATATTGTTGAGGACCCCCACCATTTTTTTTTTTTACAAATTAGTAGCTTGTAAAATGTCAATTCTACCCTTCTTACAATCTGTGATAAGTACACCCACTCCAGTTTTAACCCCAGAATTCCTTCGGTTGGCCCTCTCAAGCAAATAAAAATGGCAACAAACTCCATTCTTAAACAGCAAACTCAACAAACTTCATTAATCACAAAAAATATCAAACAAACTCCATTTAATTTTAGACAACAAATTTCGAAAATAAAAATTGCTAACAGTCTCAAATCTCGAAAAATTACACATATTTCAACAAAAAAAAAAAAACTTGACAATAATATTCCAAATGGGAAAAAAATCGGAAAAAATGGTGGAAGAATCCAAATCTTATCTTTCCGGATCTGGATTGAAGAAGGAAAGGGAAAAAAATGGATCTATAATCAACAAAAAAAAAAAAAAACGAACAATTTGGAAAGAGCAACAAAAAGTCCGATCAAAATCCGAACTTACCGAACGGGGCGGTGGCTTTGACGGACGGCGTGGCTGGAAGGGGAAGAAGCGGCCAGCGGCGAAGAGGGGCGGGACGGCGGCCGCGTCCTTCTTTTTCAGCGGCAGATCGGCCGCGTCCTTCTTGAGGGGCGGCGCTGTGGGGGAGGGGGCGGCGAACGTTGGGGATAGGGCGGAGGAAGAAGAAGATGCAGAAAGGGTAGGTAGGTTGGGTGTGCTGATAATATGAATGAAATGTAAAGAATAGGGTATTTAAGGTGGAATAGCGTATTTTTGACTTTTCACGGGGCGTGTACTCATTCCGCGATGAGTGTGCTAAGCGAGTGGGTGTCCTCAATAACTTCGTGTGTGTGTATAACCGTGGTCTTAATTAAATGCTGGCCCAAAATATTCTTCACTTTTAATTAAAGGCCACGGATAAATTAACCCCCACATATTATGTGTTCACCCCCACCCTCCATTTATATTTTGAACTAATACATAGAAAGACTATATTACCCCTATGTGCTGAGTTCACCCACCTATAAAAAAAAAACAGTTTCTTGCATTTCTCCCCCACCAAAAATATATTATTCTTTTGTAATTGATTATATTTCATGTTATTATTGTTTTATTTGACCGTATTGTTGCATGATTGTGTAGTTGTAACAGATATATGTGTAGTGTATTTCATTTTCGAGTTTTTTTTTACAAAAATCGCATTTTACAAAAACTCAGCACTGGTTCGCCGAGTTTTGTGAGATTTTTCGAAAAAAAGTTTCACGTTATGAATCAAAACTCGGTCAACTTTTCCACGTTTTGATTCAAAACTCGGCCAACTTTTCCACGTTATGAATCAAAACTCGGCCAACTTTTCCACGTTATGAATTAAAACTCGGTCGCCGAGTTTTGAATCAAAACGTGGAAAAGTTGGCCGAGTTTTGATTCATAACGTGGAACTTTTTTTCAAAAAATCTCATAAAACTCGGCGAACCAGTGCTGAGTTTTTGTAAAACGCGATTTTTGTAAAAAAAAAAACTCGGAAACGAAATACATTACACATATATTGAACAACTAAAAGTCTAAATCTTTCTAATAACAACAGGAATTGCACGATTTCGCTCTAAGAGGGTATTTTTTTTAATTGTGGGTGAACTGAAAATATTTTGTATTGTATATTAATTGTGGGGGAAGAGGAAAAGGTTATATGTGGTATTTTATGGAGGGTGAACTCATATTTTGGGGTGTGAAGTCATCTTGAGGGTGAACACATAATAAATAGGGGGGCATTTATCCGTGGCCTTAATTAAATGGGCTAATACCCATAAAATTCTCCACTTCAGTTTCCTCTCATCACAATTCAAATACATTTATAATATATTTTAATTTATCAATTAAAAAAATATTTGAAACATGTACTTCCGTAGTATAAATTTGTAAATTTGTTATTCCATTAAAAGATAAAAAATAAAATGATATAATGATAATAGAGTAGAATATAGTAGAATAGAATAGAGTATTACTCCTATAATTTTATTTAATGTACAAAATTACAAATTGTGGAAAACTTTCTTGTAGACAACATTTGTTGTACGTTTACGTATTTTTTCATTTGAATCTAGGTAAATATTTTTCAATCAAGTCTTAACTCTAGAGGCTGCAACATACAATTGTCTATGTATGAACATGTTTCGGAAGGTACACACTACACACATACCATGAAAAGAGACTGACATTTAACTTTTATTTATCGTCATTACAAAAGACAATAGAATGAGAAATTATCTCATTCGAAACTTTATGGGAGTCGTGTCATCGAAACACTCAATATTATTCTCAGAATAAAAACTTTACTACCAACATTCCTTCCAAAATAAAAATGTGTCATCGATAATGTGATTTTCAAGTCTTGTAACAATCAATCTAGTTTCATTGTACAAATCGGACTTTAGGTCAATGTTCATAAGCAACATTATATGGACACATATTTTTGAGAACTAATCGATGGTTTGAGCATGACGTTTTCCTATAGTTCCATTCACATTTCCTAAAGTTTTTTAATTCTGATTTTACAAAAATTATGTTTTTCAAAACATAGTTTGAGATTGACGTTTTAACACTTTGAAAAAAATAAGTGTTTATTTGTACTAATTTATGAACAATATCACCGTGAGACCATCTCATTTTTAATAAGACAAGTGTTTATTTATGTTAATATGTGAACCATTTAAATTATTGTCATTAATAATATGCACATTTTAAAGTTACAATAAAAATTTTATTGAACTTAATATAAATTGAAAGTAAAATAAATAAATGGTAGTATATAATCACCTCAAATGAAGCTTAATATTTTTTGCTTACTTACCATCTAATCTAAACCTCTTTTAAATAAATTACAAATTAAAAATATTGTTGCAAATTGAATTTTTTGGCAGTCTTATTTATTTGTGTCAAAATTCAACATTTTTTACATTAGATCGAATAAAAAGATAAATCATTAAGAATGTGTCATCATGTCCGTAAAAATTTAAATTATATTAGATATGAACATAAATGAAACTGTTAAAAAAATTAAATTGCAACAATATTTAAAGTTGGTGATTTATTTGTAATTATCTAAAAAATTATATTAAATTGTAATTAAGTGAAATTAGGGTGATTTAATTTACCATTAACAAAAAAAATGTTTATCCTGAGTGACTACTAATTATAATTTAATAAGAATGAGATTGAGATTGACTCGCGTTTTTTTTTTTTGAAACAAATCCGTTGTAATTCATATTTCAAATTTTTTAAATGAATTTTTGAACTATCATTTCTCAGAATGAGACCCGTGAGACCGTACCACTATCATTTCTCAGAATGAGACCCGTGAGACCGTACCAAATTGATTATCCTGAGATTCGTGAGACCGTACCAAATTGATTACAAGAGTACTTGAATAAGCGTTAGTTGCTGATGGCATGATGGAATACATCGTCTTAAAAATATTTAATTTGAAAATGATTAAGGTAACAACACTTTTAAATAAGACAATTTCAACAATCATGTGTTTTCGTTAATGCACATTCATCAATGAATAACACCAAACTTATGATGCAAATCATACAAATTTTCATTGAAAATTAACACCAAACTTAGCATAACTTAAGAAATTCAAACAACTTCATCAAATTCAACTACGCATCTAAACCTATTTTTTTTTGCTGCTAGTAATAATGTAAATGGAGAAAAGATCATAAAATAAATTCTAAAAATATTAATCTAGAAATTAATATCAAGACTTTGATAGATTGGTCTCGATCATCCACCACCAAATTCTTGTATCGTTTGATACCTGGTATTAATAGAAATTTATCCCATTGTAACCTCACCCCATAATTTATTTTCTTTCACCTCTCCTGATGTGGTGCAGATCTGCTAGCCAAAATCAAAGCATCAACGAAAATATACCTTCACCACCAAGCTTCGAATCCCCACATAAAGTGTTGGGTTCATAGACATGGAGATAGAATGTTTCTTCCAGAGTTATATATTATCATGTTTGTTGTTCTGATTGTTATTGTGATTAACAAATGGCTTTGTATTAAAAAAAGTGCAGCTCCATTGCTCAAATGTCCACCGCCCTTTGGAATCCAAAGTCCTTTGTCCTAGAAAGGCAGCAAAGAGTTGAGAAGTATATCTCAATCATCACATCAGACTTAAATCAAACTAAAACTTGATTAATCACACACATTGCAGGTGAATATCCTCAACGTAGAAGACACAACAAATTATCACAACAAATTATTACAGTAAACAAGTGCACACAGACGCATGATTCATTGCTAAAGGATCTCAATTATAGCCCCAACCACTAACCTTATAGACTTAAATGATATATTGTTATGCAACCTATTATTTGAAATTGAAAGATCCAGAGAAACAAACTCTCTCCGCTCGCAGGTAGGATACATCACTAGTTTATATATAACAATTTGAACTATTACAAGGATCACCAATAAATTTATTCCCACCATGAAATAGTTTACTTATTAAAGGTTCAGTCAATATCTTGAATTATTAAAAAATCACATGTTCCATTCAAATCAAGTGATTCAAAATCATGTGAATGGATGGGACCCCTGTTGAAGATGTCATTCATCAGTCGACTGCCTTATCTATAGTACAGACAACTACTAAGGCTAACACCAAACCAAATTCCCCAACTGCATAAACAAAATTGCTAAAAAAACACTAAAACTGTCTAAACAGAGCACAATGCAAACGCATTATATTCACAAATCTATTTTCCACTCTTCCTTGCCCTTTTGACTTGAAAACTTATTCTAACCCTTTTTTTTGGTCGGTTAATAGAAATTCCATAAATGATAAAGTGCAGGATACAAGTAGTGCCCAGCATGAGAGTTTTTACAGAATTGTATGACAAGGAAAAAAGAAAGAAAAATCTGAAGGTAGACAAGTAAAGCAGGGGCTCAAAACATGCTTTCTAAACTCTTGACATAGGCTGGAAATATACAGTAAATCCTAATTATACAGTATAATCTAATCATAGGAAAATATAAGAATTAAGAAGAAAAAAAAAGAGAGAGATATGATACCTATACTCTCTGTACCGATCAAAGGAATCGCCGCTCCACCCTTGAGTTTTATCCGCCGCCATAACTGAAAACGAAATCACACACACAATCACTTCAAATATCCTAACCGCCAGCGCCGCCTTCCTCACCGCCGCACTCCTCTCCGACTTCTGCAATATGTTCGCCACCGCCGCCCTCGATCTCCTCTCTCCGCCAGCCTTATCCTCCCGTCCACCACCGTACCCCTCCTCCAACGTGCCGTCAACCAGCCCCACCTTCTTCACTCCCGCCGCCGGCTCATCCCTAACCAATCTATTAAGCCCTAACACCACCTTCTTCACTCCCGCCGCCGGCTCATCCCTAACCAATCTATTAAGCCCTAACACCACCTTCTTCACTCCCGCCGCCGGCTCATACCTGACCTCAATAGCGGGATTGAGATTTTTTTGGAGGGCTTCCCAATAGGAGGCCGGCTGAGGGTGGTGGCATTTCTCTGTGAAGGAAGATTGGGGGAGCGACGTTTCTCTGTGTGAAGGAAGATTGGGGAGCGGCTATCATACTTTTGCAATTAAGATAGGGTTTTCAATTCAATATAATTATATTTTTTGATTTTAAGAAATAATAATTTTATTTGTTAAAAAGAACTCTAATTTTACGTTTGTATTGTTTAATTTAAATATTAATATTATTAATTTTAATGAAGGATAAAATAGTAAATAATAAAATAAAATTTAAATAATTATTTTAAAATATTAAAAAAAGGCAACAGGTATCAAGTTAGGGCGACACAGAGGGCGACATAGAGCGATGCAATTTGACATCCAAACTATTAATAGTCCAGGCGATACAAAAACTATCCTAAGAAAATCCCAACTTAGATTTATTTTTTCAATATACCTTTCTAAATTCTAATACTCTCTGTCCACAAAATTTAGTCACATTATATTCTCTGTTCACAAAATTTAATCTCATACTTTTTTTTTAGAATACACCCCTGCACAATACCATTTTAAAATATCACATATTACATCAAATGTCATTAAATTAATCACTTATCTTATTAAAATAAAATTAAAAGTTCAATTATACTTTTATTGACTTTACTTCATATAGTACTTTTTATATAAAATATACATTTTTTTATAAAACATTATACCATCATCGGCTGGATTCTCCTATCCAAAATTGATGACCTGGATAAACGAAACGACAACATAACGCTGGCTCAATCTGTTGATTCTGTTCTATTAATTTTTTTTTCTTTTTCGAAAGAAATCTTATCTATCAATTAAACAATTGAAAAGTTGTCAAATAAAGTAAATCACGTGTGAACTCGAATTCACGTTAACTTCATTTAAAGTATATATGTTTAGTTTAATAATTATTAATTTTTAGCATATAAAGTATCAATATTAAAAATATTTAATTTTATGTGTCATTCTTATCGAAATCACTAAACAATAACATTTCACATACCCTTCACCCTAGTGAAAGTTACCTAACTTTATATCTAATCACTTCCTCACACATTTCACATATTATTCTCTACTAATCACATTAATTCTAATAAATCTACTTATTCAATCATGTTTAAAAAAAAATGTCTAGAACTCATGTGTAGCTTTTTTTTTTTTTTTTTGACAATATACAAGGAGTATATAAGATTAAAAGATACACATCTCCTTAATATATTGGGGAATATCATTTTCAACCCAATCGTAAGGTGTTGAAAAATTCCAAGTTTCTTGAGCCATCAAATGTGCTGCCTGATTACGTTCTCTAGGGATATAGTCACAATCCCATATTAGCAGCATCTTCATGTGTCTTCTGATTTCTTGAACCAATTTATTCTCCATTCCTTCAAAAGCCACCGATGCTTGAATGGCCCCAACAGAATCAGCAGAATCCATTCTAAGACTGGATATCAAAATTTCATGTTTAAAACAACATTCCAATCCCTTTAACGCTGCCAATAATTCTGCTGCAACAACAGACCCCGGATTACAGATACATTCACCCCCAGCAAGTATCACCCTGCCTTTCCAATTATGAACCACAAATCCAACTGCAAAATAGTTCTTTTCAATATTGAATGCAGCATCCGAACACAGGATAAACTTATCACACTGCCTAGAACCATCATCCTTCATCATACAAAAATTAGGCTCCTTTTCCAATGCTATCCATCCAAGATTTTGAAAATCATTCCAATAATCAATCGCCCACTGGACTTTAAATATTTTAACAGAGGCCACATTACTCTTACCAAACTCTTCCGAATGAATCCAACTACACCTCTCCCTCCAAATTGTCCAAGCAATAATAATAATCAAAGAAAAGAAGGGCTTATCAAATTGTTCCATAATGGCATATACAAGCTGAAAAATCGTACCTGTAGTCAAATTTTTAATCCGCTTCCATAATCCCTAGTCTTTCCACACCCTTTTAGCAAACCCACATAAGAAGATAACATGCATAGAATCTGCAAAAAACGCACCACAACAAGAACATACAGAAGAAGTTGGAACATGATGACTTACCAGATTCCCTTCCGTTGCTAACGAACCATTCAAAATTTTCCAACCAAAGATACGAATCTTTGGTGGAATTCTTAGCTTCCACAAATAATTCCACAATACCTGCTCAATATTTTTTCCAGATGAGCTTGCAATTGCTGTGGACCGTGCCTTCGCAAAGTATTGAGAGAAAAATTGATAACCCGAAGCAACTGAATAGTTTCCTGATGCATTTCTCGGCCAAAATTGTTGATCATCTTGATTCATCCCATGAAGAGGAGTTCTAAGAATAGCCTCTATTTCATTCGGCCAGAACGCCTGACAAACCAGATCCACATTCCATTCATAAGTCGGAAGAATATATCTGCTAACAGAAGATGCACTGGCAACCCTAGAATGAATCATCCCGTCTTCAACACCTCCAACCCATCTGTCCTTAAAAATATGCACATTCTCCCCATTACCAATTCGCCAACGAATTCCTTTTTCCAGTAAATCCTTGCTCCACATCAAGGATCTCCACACATATGACGGATTAGAACCCAATTCTGCCTCCAAAATATCAGATTGCTTAAAGTATTTTGCTTTAAAGATTTTACTAACCAAAGATTCAGGGCGAAGCAATATCCTCCATACTTGTTTAGCAAGAAGGGCCTTATTGAAAGCAACCATATTACGAAAGTTCAAACCTCCATCTCCTCGCGATTTACACAGGTCGCTCCATTTTTTCCAATGCAGTTTATTATGCTCATTTGTTGTGCCCCACCAGAAATTCGCAATCAATTTCTCTATATCCGTGCAAATAGAGGTGGGAATTCTGAAGCATGACATCGCATAACATGGAATGGCTTGCAAAACTGATTTGATAAGGACTTCTTTCCCTCCTTCTGAAAATTTCTTATGGCCCCAAGAATTGATTTTTTGCCTTACTCGATCCACCAAATAACCAAATTGATGCCGCTTAGCTCTGATAGAAAAAGTAGGCAGTCCCAGATAAATGTCATGACCATTCGAAGTCCGGACCCCTAGCTCATACTTCATCCATTCTCGATTTTCCATCTTTGTGAATGGGCTAAAAGTGATTGCTGATTTTTCAAAATTTATCACTTGTCCAGAAGTTGCTTCATATATCTGTAAACAATCTTTCAACATTCTGCAATCTTGCCTTGAAGCTTTCATAAAAATCAGGCTTATTATCTGCAAAAAACAAATGAGAAACAGGTGGAGCACTCCTCGCAATTTTGATACCTGTAAAAAGTTTCCTGTTCATGGCAGACTGGATTAACGAGGAAAGCGCTTGAGCACAAATAACAAACAAAAAAGGTGACAGTAGATCACCCTGACGAAGACCTCTGTTTGGCTTAAAAGATTCAGTAATCGATCCATTAATACAAATATTATAAGAAACCGAGGAGATGCATTTCGCTATAAGCTGAATCCATTTATTTGAAAAGCCAAGCATCTTCATAGCCTTCAAAAGGAAAGGCCATTCCACCCAATCGTATGCTTTACTCATATCCAATTTTAATGCTGCATAACCCTCACGGCTTTTAGAAGATCGAACCCAATGTAAACATTCGAATGCAATTAAAATGTTATCTGATATGAGCCGACCAGAAACGAAAGCACTTTGTGATAGATCAATGATGTCATTCATGACCACCTTTAATCTATTCGTAATCACTCTTGAAAGAATCCGATAACTCACGTTGCAAAGGCTTATGGGCCGAAACTGAAGAACATTTATCAAATTTTTCACTTTGGGGATTAACACAATCGTTGTATTATTCCAAGAATTCAAGGGTTGATCACTATTTAGATGCAACAAAATTTGTTCCCCAACCTCATCCCCTATCGTACTCCAATTAACTTGGTAAAACGAAGCCGGAAACCCATCTGGACCAGCAGCCTTCCAGGGATTAAGGTCCTTAATAGCTTTATTCACTTCTTCCCTAGAAAAGGCAACATCCAGTAACCTTACATTCTCCTCATTTAGATGTCGACCCATCATTTTTGTAGCTTCTGTAATCGCTTGGTGACTAGGGTTGCATGATTGAAAAATATTTTTGAAATACTGAACAAAAATCTTCTTGATTCCATCTTCACTATGCACCTATTCACCTTGATCATTCTGAATTTTAGAGATACGATTCATGCATTTCCTCTGATTAGCCCTACTATGAAAAAACCGGGTATTTCTGTCACCTTCCTTAATCCAATCAACCCTAGAACGCTGTTTTCAATACCGTTCCTCTTGCGAATACAAGTGCTCCAACTCTTGCTCTAATTGCTTAACATGTTGGACATCCGGAAAATGATCCTCATTATCCATTTCTTGCTTGATTTGTCTTTGGATGTTACCAATCCTACTTTTCAACGAGCCACCCTTTTTCACCACCCATGTCTTAATAGACTCACCAACTTTCTTCAATGATACACCCAAATCCGATTGCCTTCCCTTGGCAACCCAAACCTTTCCCACCATTTGTTTAAAATCAGACTCCTTAATCCAATGATTTTCAAATCGAAAGGCCGCTCTTGATTTAGGATGGAGAAAATCAGCTTGCACGTCACATGCAATCATAAGAGGCCTATGGTCCGATCCCATAAAATCAAGCACCTTTATTTCATAAGAAGAAAATGAGTTTAACCATTCGTTGGTAGCTACAAATATGTCCAACTTTTCTTGTATTAAATCATATCCACTGCGCTTATTCATCCATGTAAATTTTGGTCCATTAACCTTCAAATTTATCAAACAATTATGATTAAGTGCATCCTGGAAACTTAACAATCTGGACAAAGGCTTTTTAATACCCCCCCTTTTCTCCGAATGAAACAAAGTTTCATTAAAATCACCACCCACAAGCCACGCCTTATTTGCAAATTGAGTGTAATTACCAAGATGTTTAAGTAACTCCCAAGAGAATTTCCTATTTTCCAGCTTTGGATTACCTTGGAATCCTGTAAATCTCCATTGATAGTTGATTCGGGTGGAATTTACACGTTTTTTATGCACATATGAAGCTCATTTTGATTGTGATTTCATTGATTTATTGGTCGATTATTGATGTTTTGGTCAAAATAAGAGAAAGGTGGTGTTTTGTCGTTTTTGTAGGAAAAATGACTATTTTGGAAGGTAAAAATACATACCTAATTTTTAGTGAAGTCAATGAAGGAAGAAACCGAGTTCGTGGGTAAAACGAGTCAAATTTATTCAAGGAAATAATTTGGGGCAATATGTAGCTTGAGCCCCAAGCCAGTGACCGAGAGAAGAAAAGGAAATTTGAAGAAAAAGGAAAGAGAGAAGATTTGGAAATTTGAAGAAAAAGGAAAGAGAGAAGATTTGGAAATTTGAAGAAAAAGGAAAGAGAGAAGATTTGGAAATTGAAGAGAGAAAAGGAAATTATATTTTTGGAAATAATTTTTTCTAGAAGTTTTAGCCCTAATTTTCAAGTTATAAATAAACCCTATAATCATACTTTGGAGGGGAGAAAGGAAAAAGAAGAAGAAGAAGGAGGGAGGCATACGTTTGGAGAATCCGCTCACGAGGAGAACACCATCCATTAGACTAAGCTTTCTATTTTTCTCTCTTTTTATTTAGTTATTTTCATTTGGTTTTGTTAATTTGATTATGTTGTTGATTGGCTAGACAACTTGTGGTTCTAAGGCATTGTAGAGATTTGGATTGATGTTTATGAGTAAATTCTTGCTTTAATTGGTGTTTATTTCTTATTTGCATATTCAACTATCCATTGCAAAGCATGTTGTTAGTGGCCATAATGATTTGCTTGATTCATTGTTAATTGGGGTAGTATCGAGAGATTTATTCCATTTAATCGTATGCGAATGTGCAACCCGGTATTATTATGATCTCGAGAGAGGATTAATTATCGGAGAAGGAATCGAATGGTCTTAGGAGCTATTTTAGATGGTGTAGATGGTGTAATGTTTGTGATGTAGACATACGAGCTTATATTACATTCCGTCTTTGGATTAATTTGTATCGAGAGATCGATTAGTTCTTCTTGTGTGATCACCCTATTTGAGATAACCTTAATGGCCATTTAAACGAGATAACTCTTATAAACGGACGTCTAAATACTACAATTGCCTTGGAACCCACCTTTTCTCTTTGAGTTTACATCCATTTTACTTTCGTTTTGTGATTTGTATGCCATTTGATCGATTTTATCTTTGCTCTTTGTTGCTTATTCGTGACACTTGGTAGGTAACTTTAGAGTAAAACATTTTATTCAAAATTTCGATCACGTCTACTTAGAATTCGACTAGCAAACTCCACTTTTATGCTTTAACCTTCTCGTGGGATCGACCTCGTGCTTATCACGCTACGATAGACGCCGTATACTTGCGGTTGTTTATTTAGTGTTGCATAACACGTGAATCAAGTTTATGGCGCCGTTGCCGGGGAGGTTTTTATAAGCTCTAGAGTGTAGGCTAAGAGAGTTTTAGTTTAGACATTTACTTGCTTTCTTTATTTGCAAAAATCCAAAAATATTTGTGTTTGTTACCTTGATCTTACTTGCAATTCTCACTCTCGTTTGCTCTTTTGATAGACATGGTTTATGATCACACGATCTAGAAGGAATCAACAAGAAGTACTACCTTTAGATCCGGAGATTGAGGCCAATTGTCGAAGAAGGAACGCCGAAAGGAGAAGACTAGAGTTGGAAAGAATGAATCGAAGAGAGAATCCGGTTGTAGAAGAGGTCGAGGAGGAGGTTGAGAATCAAGGGGTTGATGGATTTGAGGAACCGAATGGGAATGGGGGAAATCGACCACAAAGGGTACTAAGAGATCATTTCCGCCCAATTCCGAGGCTATATGGAGGAGCGGGTCGAGAACCCGTAGATGCTCACAATTTCGAACTCAAGCCGGCCTTGATCATGATGGTTCAAAACAACCAATTTGGAGGGTTGTCAAAGGAGGATCCTAACCTCCATTTATCTCAATTCCTAGAGATAAGTGGAACGGTTAAGATTAATCGTGTCCCTCAAGATTACATCCGTCTCCAATTGTTCCCATTCTCCCTCCGTGATCGTGCAAAGCAATGGTACATGTCTCTTGATCTAAGGACGATCGAAAATTGGGCCGACCTTGTAGATGCTTTCCTCATGAAATACTTCCCTCCAAGTAAGACCATCAAGATAAGAGGAGAAATTTCTTCTTTCATGCAAGACGATGATGAGTCTTTAGCCGAGGCTTGGGAGCGTTTCAAGGATCTCATACGGAGTTGTCCTCAACATGGGTTCTCAAGAGATCAATTGATTTGCTATTTCTACAACGGGATGGACCATCGAACGAGAGGGATGGTGGACGCCTCGGCCGGTGGAGGTTCTTTGCTTGGAAAGACGACGGATGAAGGCTATGTGCTTCTAGAGGAGATGGCAAAGAATGGACACCAATGGCCATCCGAAAGAAGGCAAGGCCGGAAAGTTGCTTCCACTAAGGAGTTGGATGATTTGGCTACTTTATCCAACAAGATGGATAAGTTGACTTCGATGATGGCGGCCAAGTCACTAATGGGACCTAGTGATGAACAATATGAAGAGGCCCATTATATGAACAATCAAAGGGATCGTCATTTTCGAGAAAGAGGTTGGAATGAGAGGCAACCTCATAATCCGAATCAATATCATCCCGGATTGAGGCAACATGAGAATTTTTCCTATGCCAACACAAGGAATACCATTGTCCCACCTCCAAATTTTAATGTTAGAGATGGAGCTATTGTTGAGTCTTCATCAAAGCCATCAATGGAGGATATGTTTGGTGCTTTTATGGGGGAAACCACAAAATTCATGAGAGAGACTAGAGAGAATGCAAACATAACTCGGCAAAGATTTGAGGAACAAGGAGAAATGATCAAGAATATGGCAAACCACATGAAAGTCATAGAAAAGCAAGTGAGCCAACTTGCTAATGCCATTGGAAAGCAACACGTTCCGGGGCAATTCCCCTCTAACACGGAGCTAAATCCCAAGGAGCAATGCAAAGCCATAAGGTTAAGAAGTGGGACGAGCTACGAAGGGCCCAAGATGTGTGCACAAGAATAAGAGACAATATTAAGCACAACATTCTTCCAAAACAACACCAAACCACCAGAATATCCTTTAGCATTAACACATAAACAACCACTAAATCCAAGTTTTGATTTCAAAAAATCGGCTCTAGCCGAAGAACACCGAGTTTCAGAAATAAAAAACACATATGGACGAAATTTAAAAACTAGTCTACTAATATTATTGAATGCCCGAGCTTCACAAACCCCTCGGGCATTCCAGCAGATAATAAGCATTCCCCAACAAATGACGATCATTCAGCAGATCACAATCATTCACTCTTTTCCTGCTTCACTACATACTCGAATTGAGGGCAGCAAAACCAGCCCAATCCTGATAAAAACTGAAAGCAACTACCATAATAGTCTCGAAGCTCAAAATCAACTTCTTAGACAACAGCAACCAATTTCACACAACAGGGCAAAATATTCATATTTGCACAACATTCCAATCAAATGGAAAAGCCTGCAATAAAGAAGCTAACTTACTAATTAGCTGGGCAGCAGCGTCGAAAGCACTGAGATGCGAATTTGATGGAAGTGGGTCTTTATTAAAATTAATTTGGGTCTTTAACGTCACCTGTCTTGGATTCTGGTACGGAATAGTTTCATCAATACAAGCCAAAATGACTTCAGTTGGCCCTACAGCGGCTGAGCTCCGCGGCAGCCATGGCGGTTTGGTTTTTTTGGTGTGGGAGTGGGAGTTTGGTAATTATAGGAATAGGCGTTGATTCCTTTTGTGGGTAGGTGAGAGTGTTGCAGTAGAATTGGTGCTCAGCGATGGTGAAAAAAACAGGGCAATTTACCGGGATTAAGAAACTTCTGGAAGAAGTTCTTCGAACAAAGATGGTGCGGTGGGAGTACACGAGGACGGTAAAAAAGAAAAGGGAATCACCCTGAGGTGCGACGGAGACGATCGACTCGCGGTGATGGAGGCGGCACGCGGTGGCGTTGACTGTACGCACGGAGGCGTCGGAGAGCTCTTTTTAGAGATAGGAATATCTTGAACCATAATAAAACTATAACTCATGTGTAGCTTTAAGGGGATGGAGGGTACTAAAAAATGATCATGTGAAAAAGAGAATTAGAGTGCACTTGAATTAATAAAAGTTTTTGTGTCCAAGAAAATTATCACAATGTTCCATTTTATGTAAAATAAATCTATCACAATATTTTTAAAAATTAATAAAACTATCACCCAATACTATATTCTGGTCCTACTTGATAGTTAAAATTAAAGATAAATTAATTTTATCTCAACCCCTTATAAATAGTTTGATAGTTAAAATGATTTTTCTTAGTGTAGTTAAATTGTACAAAGTGACTATGTAGTCAGCGCGTCGAATCGCGCCACGTGGTGTCGTATGCGTTGTATGAATCTGCTACATGTTATACAAGTTTAAATTAATTAAATCATTTTTTAAATTGTATTTTGTTATTTACTATATTATCCTTCTTTTATTATAATTATTTTTAATATATATATATATATATATATATATTAAGTAAAATTACTATTCTACCATTTTTTATATAAGCAAAATTACTAGTCTACCCTTTTTTATACAAATATTATTATTATAAAAATTAAATAAATCAATTAAAAAATAATTAAATAATAAATGTACTGGAAGTACTCACTTGCACGGTCCAACAGCCGTGCACGATTGCACGGTCGATACTCAGTAAACCGTTTAATTCAAACAATGTGTTGTAAGTGCTCACTTTCACGGTTCAACAGTCGTGCACGGTTGCACGGTCGATGCTCAGTAAATCGTGTAATCCAAATAATGTGTTGTAAGTGCTCACTTTCACGGTTCAACAGTTGTGCACGGTTGTACGGTCGATACTCAGTCACCCGTGTAAATCGAAACATATACTGGAAGTACTCACTTGCACAGTCCAACAGTCGTGCACGGTTGCACAAGTCGATACTCAGTAAACCGTGCAATTCAAAAAATGTGTTGTAAGTGCTCTCTTTCACGGTCCAACAGTCGTGTCTGGTTGCACGGTCAATATTCAGTAAGCCGTGCAAACCAAAAAAATGTTATTTTCTTGTTCACGTGCTCGAGCCACAAATAGGACAGCGACTTGGCGGCGTCAATGGAATGCATGTTCGCAGGGGGAAGAAAATCAACATATTCGTTTTCTAAGTTTAGGTTCATATGACTTTTTTTTTGTTTAATTTAATTTATTTTTTTGTTGTTAATTTTAATAATAATATAAGGGTAAATAGGTAGTTTTACCATTATATATTTTAATTAAATTAATAAATATAATAATTTTTTATTATTAAATTAAGGATAAAAATGTAAATTTTAAATTATATATTTTAATTAAATTAATTAATTATAAATGCGACACCATACGACACATACGATGAATATTTTCAACACAAAGTACAAAATGTAAAGATCATCAGATTTAAACCTTTAGACTTGATTTTTAATGATTCAAATTTAATTGACTACGATAGTCATACGACACCATACGACGCTCTGACTACATGTAGGAAGTCCTTAACTAAAAATATAGGTAAATTATTCTTTAAAATCTGTAAAGTTTTGATTCTCCTCATTTTAATCTCAACATAATCAATTTTAACTATTAAACAAGACCTCGATTATTCACATGGAGAATTGAAGTTGAGAGGTTTGAATTATATTTTCGAACCTCCTTGTAAATATATATACACACAGAGAGTAAAATTTTATTTATAAAGTAAAAAAATGAGTTGACTTTTGTGTATGTGTGGAGAAAAAGTAATGATATTTGTGTAAAATTGAGAATATTGTGAGGGTGGAGTTTATAAATGGTTTTTTATTTTAAAGTTGTGAAAGTCATTGGAGGACTAGTAATATTTAAATACTGGAGTAATGTATATGTCTGCTAAGAAACGCGTGCATTTGATTTGGTGTATTTAAATAGTGAAAATTAAATTTATACTGTAGTAATAATTAGTGTTTTCAAACCAACTTCAACATTAGATTAAAAATGAAGAAGATAAAGATGATTATACAGTGTTAAAATGAGTTTGAAAACACTTAAATCTAGAATTGTTTATTTTGAAAATTTTCCGTCCGAGTACGTTTTCATCATACACTAATTTGAAATTCAAAATTTTAAATTTAGATTTAATCTCATGTAATCCTAAATTATATATCCACTCCTGCATATTGCATAATGGTAATATGAGTAGTGTTTCTTTTCTAGGGACGGATAGCTACACTGCCAACCTTCGTTTTATGCTATTCCTTTGATGAGATAAATTTTAATTTAACAATATGAACTCGTTTCAAATCCATTCTATTCAAACAAGCTTGAAACACTAGGTCAAGTTTGTTTTCAGATTATATTAGATGTAAAAATCCGAATGTAGAAACTATAAATTTTAAAATTATAATAAATAGTAATTGTGTGTATTTGTTTTGAAAGTTGAGTAGGATATGATGTAATGTTAAATCAGTTGTATAAGAGTGATTGATGTAATAGTAGGATTTATAGATGTTCCTAGAGTGTATGTAGTTGGATTGAAAAATTCAAATTTTTAAATTTCGAACTAGAACACAACAGGTCGATAATAGACGCAAGATCTCACGCCTATTCGGATAAATCCCAAAATAAACATGGCGTAGAAGTCTTCCTCATTCACATAAATCAAAAGAAGCCGAATTTTAGAATTAAAAAAGGATAAAATATTTTCCATCCTCTTATGACTTGAACACATAATCTCATATTCCCTCCATCCGTCTATATAAGTCTATAAACTTCCCGCTATATTAAAAAAAGTGATTAAATAATAGATATAGGGGGTGTTTTCAAACTCTACAAACAGCTTCCAGAATCACTTTTTTTAAAGCTGCCCTCTCACAGCTTTTACTTTTGAGAAGTGCTTTTAAACTGTTTATAGAGTTTGAAAACACCCCCATAGTACAAGTGATGTGATTGATAGAAGAAGGGAGATAGAGAGAAAAAGTAAAATATAAAGTGAAGTTTAAGAATAAAAAATCAAAAGTATTTACCAAAAGGGTATGAAAAACTTATAAACAGATATACTAAAATAGTAAAATATAAAGCTTATAGAGGGAGTAGTACACTAAATATTTGATCTATCTCACTTTCGAATTTTGGATTATTGAAAAAACCGAAAGAAAGTAAAAAAACGAATGGTGGATTTTGGATTCTTGGGTAAGGCCCATTTGTCGTATGTTGAATTTCTGGATTGTAAAATGTAAATTATTGACGAATATAGGCTAGCTACAATGACTGATTATTAGTATAATTACAACAAAGATTTGTTTGTCAAAGTGTTGTCTTTATCTTTTGTTTTATCTCTAAGAAGTCACCGTGTCTATGTGGGTTTATGCTTATAGCTATAATCCTATTATAGATAGGTGCTTGGGATTAACATTTCACTAAGCCACAAAGATTTCTTGGTTTCTATAATTAATAAATAAACAAATTAAACGAGCTACTATAATTTATATGCCCACAATTTTCAATAATATTTTCTTTGAATTTCATGAATTTTTCATAATCTTCAAAAGAAAATATAACAATGTACTACTTTTTTAACAAATATATTTGGTAGTAATTTGTTTAATCGATGACGCACACTATGGATACATTGTCGTTCTTGTATAATAAATTTCAAATCATATTGGACAAAATCTCATGTGATCGACTAGAAAATATTAAATTATTGATTTTTTTTTATCAATATACAAATACATGCGTTCCATTAAAAAAAAATCATAGCACAAGTAGATATGATTCATTGAACGGCAACCACAGTAAGTCTAAGATGAAAATAAGAATTATTGTGGGGGGCCTATTGCGTATTATTTGTATTTACTATTTAACTTATTACCTTTAATCAAGTAATCAACCCCATCCGCACCTTTTTGGGCCTTTTCTGATAAAAGATGGCATATTCAAAGCTATATAGTCAAGAAAACGTTCGAGTTATGTGGGGAATATATTCCCATTCTGAATTTAAAAATAGCTATATATGTATATACAAACATATGATTAATATATGTTTACTCTAAATCAAACGATGTAAACAAGAATTTTGAAGAGTCGTGAGATTTTAAAAAAAAAAAAAAAATTTATGTAAAAACAAGATTTTTTTTTAAAATTTAGCTAGTTTCCGAATTTCATACGCTGCCCATTTTGTTACGGTTAAATTCCTATTTGAAATGATGTTTTATCTACAGCTTTAACAAGAATACTAATACGAGTCATGTACCATATATCAATTTACTTTTATACATATGCTTTGGTTGATTTGTTTTAATCAAGCACAGGGGCTACTATGTGTTAGCCTAGAAGAAGTTATTCTTGAAAAACTTTTGGACATTCCAATCCAAGATATAGTTGAAATATTTTATTGTCATGTTAGGGATATGGATTCCCAGCAAAACATTTTCAACCATAGAGCCCAAAAAAGTGGCCTTTAATCTTCCAATGTGCCCCTGTTGAGTGGATCCCTTTATTGGGATAAAGGAATCAAAGACAACATAGGGGGTGCGAAAGTAAAAGGTTGAAATATGTGAAATTAAACTTATTTTCCACACCCCTTTCTCTCTAGGTCCCAACTCTCAAAAATTACACCCACACCATTTTTTTATTTAGGTTCCTTCCTATTTCTTTTAATTATTTAATTACGCTCTCAGAAAAGGTATGCTTTTCCACATAATGAGTATGCCTGCCTTTTAAATATTCATCCACTTATAATTACTACTGTTTTCCTAAAGATGGGATAGTATGGTATTTAAATTCTGCAATCCATATACTACAAGATAATGGTACTATTCCCATCTTCCTCTTTAAAAGGTAAAAAAAACAAAGAGGAACTTGTTCTATCTTATTCTAGCCCCCACCTATTGATTATTCCAACAGGCTAAACCCAAGTGGTGCAGCTACAGGCTACCTCTTTCTTGCAAAGGGCCCCTGTCTCTTCTAATCTCTTTTTTAAAACAGATTATGGATACTGATATGTGTTTCACTAAATGTAGCAACTATAAGACAGTACAGTACTTCTAGGCCATTGTTGGGGGCTCTCATTGGTCAATACCATATTTTGAAACAAAGACTTGTGAATTCCTAAATAATAACTTCAATTTAAAGCATACATACCACAGTTACAACATTAGAATAAGATGATAATCTGGCCCCTACATCTCCTTCATCTGAGAAGTACACAAGTGGGGGATGATGAAACATTAACACATCTACCAATTCTTTGTTCCAAATTGTAACAAAAGGTCAATCCATACACTGACGAGAAACAGTAAACTCAGGGAGCACAATTTAGAAAAAGGAATCAACTATGCAAGAGTTAGTTTTTCCAAAAGAGAGGAATTCACATCCCGGACCCCACAAATAGTGCTCTACCATGTTTCTTCATCAATCAACTAGTGAAAAGGAGATTCCCACTGGAGTCGAATAACAACATAATAAATATTGATCCACAAACATTTTAGAAACTAGACAAGAGATTATGGACATACTGGTTCATCAACCCTCAATGGGAGCCCAAGACATCCAAGGTTGAGGGTTTGCAGATGCCAGATACGTGCATTCTCTTGTACTCTCAGATTTATCATGTGGTTGTTGCTGTAGGGGAACCCGTCACATTCTCCTCATTGGGGAAACCAAAATTTGTTAATAGACCCTGATATAACCAAGAAAAAAAATGCATGCATATCCTGAGTGCCAAACACAAAACAATAGGTCAACAATATTGATTTATATCCCATAGAAAAAGGCATACCGTTGCATCGTTGATTGCACAAGCCACACAATAATGCTCCTGAAATTATGTAAATTCAGAATCATTAGAAAGGTTTAGATATGGTAGCAATGTTTATTAATTTCTCATAAAACTTAGTCGTGGAAGGATGTATTCATAAATCTTTTTTTTCTTTTCTCAAATAAAAAGTTCACAAAAGCCAAGGAAAATGCATTTCATGGCGCATAATCTTCAGGTTACTTAGTAATATCATATACCCCAGGCATAGCTGATTTAAGCCATCATACAAAAAACTCTGTAGATTTAATAGTTAATGGAACAAATCACAATAAATTTTTTTGACATTGAAGGTAAGAGGAGGCCGAGAAGCCAGAAGACACAGTTCAGTTCACAAAAACAAACATTAGAAGAGTAATTTTAGGCTCTTCCATCTCAGAAATTATTAGAAGTTTTATCCTTAAACGTCCAAGACCAGGGACAACGTAATCCCACAGAACGTATGTTCAAAATACATTATTTTCTCATGTACGAAGAGGATAGAAGCAGTTTCTCTATCATAGGAGAAACGCAATGAGATACTTGCCTGCATCATGTACCACTCTTCGAACTCATCAAACAATTCCAGCCGTTCAATCCTATTCCAAGTAGAGGATAAGAATGATTAAAAGGATTCTACAAGTATCACAGAAAAGTAAAAAGAGGATTTAAAAAGTAGCAAAAGGATACACATGGATCTCGAAAAGAATTAAACCTTTAGAAATATACAAAACACTTTCCAACATTCATAACAAAAGGAGAAATGCCTTGAATCTTCAAAATATAATTAAAACTTTTCAGATAATCATGCTGCTTCCTTTACTAATCTAATCTTCCCAAAGAATCAAATGGGGTGTGGTAGGGTAGGCAGGCAGGCAGGGGGCCTAGTGAATATTTGTGTTGAGCCCTAAAAAAGGTGTATGCCCAAATTCATTCAATAGCCAACACCGTACCACACACACAAACACCCAAATAAAAATATGAATCTTCATCTCCAACCATATTGCAGTTTCCTCCAGTCGTGCCATCCAGCCAGCTATTTCTTATCTGAAGTTCACTCTCGCCAGGATCAGAACAAATATGCACTCCTCCTGAACATTCCAAATATCACACAGACAACCCCATAGCTGCTTTCCATCTCACCCAGTGGAGATAAAGGTCAGTAGTTGGGCTTGAAGGATGATGGGGAAGCATGGATTTCATGAAAGATGGGAACATGGAGTGGGGACTGGTATTTGAAGGGGAGACGGAGACGGGGGATTGGAAGGCTTGATGAGGCAGGTGAAGGGTGGCAGAACTACTTGGGGGAATAATTTCAATTTCCTCAAAGGATTTCTCAGTTCCAATTTTAGAAACCATGAGCACAGCAGCTTAAAAAATTGCAACAAATAACAGAAATCGAAATCATTTTAATCTAGCATAGCACTTCATGGTGCAATTCTGCTATATATTTTAGCACTCATAAAGGTGACAAAAGGCAGCATCTTCAAAAACATTTCTAACATCTTTGATAAATTGAGTAATATATACCTTCTTCTTTCTTGGGGTTCAATAAATGTGGTATAAACTTTCAGCATGTCCCACGCAACAGCTCTCTAGAGGACCTCAACCAATGCAAGCATAAGATATTAGTAGTTAAGAAAGCACAAAAGCCATGCATGAGGGCAGAAGAAACCCAGAAAATGATCCAAGAAAAAAAAAGAAATTATTTTCAGTCTATGCAAGGATACCGAGAAAAAAATGTTGAACTTAAACCAATGCAACACATTAATAATATTTTCTACTTTATGACAATGAAAATGTAGTGTCATAATGGGAGAATACCTGCCATCCTTGATCAAGAAAAAGCCTTTCCTTTGCTTGTAAGGTTGGTGTAGCATAAAGGCCTAACAGTGCACATCCCCGGCTCTGAGAAGAAAACCATTTAAGTCAATTGTTCATAAAAGACCTTTTGCAATATCTTATGAGTTAGGACTGATCGTTTCAATTTCCTTCCAATGGGAAATACAGGATTTATTTAATCTCATGCAATATTAGTGTTGAAGAGCATGAGATTGCCAAATTTCACCACCACAGTAATAAATTATGGGGCAGATGCTTCAAATCCAGTTATCCAATTTATAATGCTTCAGAAAGGGAATTGCATTCCTCTACTCTGCTGATTTTTTCATGCAGTGGGAAGGATAGTAACAGTAAGATTTAGTTGGACAGTTTGGGAACTGAATTGCAAGAGTGTTAAGAAACTGAGACTGGCTCTTCACTATTGAGTTCCAATCTATATTAGTTCCACTATTCATAAAAGTCTTATATTTCACTAGAGCATGAGAAGGGGAAAAGGAAAAGATTAACCGTTCAGAGAAAGCAACTTGAGCCAAAAAAAAATAATGAATGGAGGAAGCATATATTAACATTGATCCTATACACAGTTCATTGTATATCAAGATAATGCAACTGTACCTCCAGGTTCCTTATCATCTGTTGTCCAAAAGCATCATCTGGATGAATCTGTTGACAGCACACACATGTTTAAGCAATCATAGTACAATTAAATTGAACAATCAAAGATGAAATAAGCAGGAACATTATAAAAAAAGCAAACAAAACAGAGCATATCAGAAATAAAACTAATAAACAAGCCATAGCCAATATTAGAAGACTGAAAGATTCCATTACCTGCTCATATAAGAAAAATATAGCTGTAGAAAATGTTCTAGAAGCCCATCCAACAATAGCACGGCTTGACTCTGGATCTAAGTATATAAGAACGCATTCTGCAATTATAAAAGTTGGCAAACTGATGATAGCATTAGAACAAAACAGCTGAATTGATAAAAGAGGGCAGATGCAGAAAAATAACATGAAAAAAGTGAACTAACAAAAAGAGCATGCAACTAAATTCTGATAAATGGTGCAGGATACGATTAATCAAAGAAGTTCAGGTTTCAACATCAAATGCCATTCCTCACAAACATAGAAACACTAAAAAAAATCTGGTTCTATTCTTGTAATTGATTCATCCACTTTTTGTACATGACATGTACAGCTGGCCGTTTTTTCCAGGAAAAGAGTTGAATAAGTGATGTATACACATATATATAGCTGAAGCAACTGAATTGAGTACATGAAGGTTAGGGAGGAGAAATTTGAAATAATACCAGCCAACATTATAAGGTAAGCTTTAAACACATAGCAGATGGAAAGAGCAAGTTTTTTAGTTTAATAATAGTACAAGGTAATATAACATGAATAACAATCTCAGAGTACAATCATGGAGCTGCAACATTTTAGCTCTGAATTAAGTAGTAAATCCAACCAAATTTCACTAGATAATTATCACCAGAGGTTTAGAAAAAAAAATGTAGAAAAGTGCAGGACTTGAACGATCATAAAAAGAGAACTAATGCAAATAAAATTTCAGATTTTGCCAGAGTGGTTCATGCAGAACTTATGTAATGAAGTAAATGAAAATATTAATCAAAGAAAATACACATACCTTGGATCTATACCAGCCAAAGATAATATATCATCTAGTTTTTGTATATCACGCAAGTCAACCGGGAGGAGTTTGTAGTGATCTCCCAGCACTTCCCCTTTCTCTGAACAAATTCAGTATAAAAATGTCATAAGTTTCTGTAAATAGTATGACTGCTGCTGAATCCAAACCAAAATTACCAGTGCACTTCCATAATTAGTCATAACCTAAATAAGGTAAACTGAAAATACAATATCAATTAAAATGAAAGAGATTTCATTCAATGATGCTCCTCATCAGACACTCACTGGCTGAAACAATCATTTTATGAACAATTGAGTACAGGGTCACTACAACGGAATAGATCCTAGAAATGTAAATATATGCAAGACAATCCGATTATGTGTATTCACGTATTGTCCATGCACCCGCATATACCTGCCCCATAATATGTAGCACAGGTTTCTGATATAGTTATTGAGAAAAGAGATGATGTTTCTATTTCCAAGCAAATGTTGGAGGTCTCTCCATCCCAACAAAACAGTAAAGGGGAAAAGACAAAGCATATCCTAACCCTTTTTTTTAAAACATAGGATGAGAGGTTGTAAGAGAATTATTATGTTAAGAAAATTCGACACTTGTTAAAGTCAGAACAAACTGCAAGCATCAGCAACCCAAACGATCTTACCTTGAGAGATTAGTGTGGCTTCACCAACTTTTCCCCTCAGCTCACTGTAGTTTTCAATAAGAGCAGCTTTCTTACTCGTCACCTAATAAATGAGAGAACCACGAGAGCTGTCAGACAAACTAGAGGTCAAAAGTTCCAATGTATAGGTTCCATCACATTCACTACTATAAGTAATAATGAGATGGATGGTAATGATAGATATTAATTCAAGAGAGGAAAAAATGGCAGACAGTCGTCTTCTCTCCTTAGTCTCTGCATGAAAAGGAAGTAATGGGAGAAAGAGAGAGAGAGAGAGAGAGAGAGAGAGAGAGAGAGAGAGGGAGGAGAGAAATGATTTCTACCTCTTTGAAATCTAATTCCACATAAAGATAAGGCGCTCTCCCTTCATCCTGTAGAAAACGGCAATACTTCACTTGAGGGCTCATAAGTCATAACTACCATTTAATGGTGTGGAGATATAATGAAGGTATTGAAAACAAGAAGCAGAAGGGTGTCATAGAACCACACCAGCATCAAGACAGAAGGGTGTCATAGAACCACACCAGCATCATCTTGTGTATCAGGGGGCATTTTTTTATACCCAAAAAGTAAAAAAATACTCCCTCCGTCCCACAATTGTTTGTACACTTGTCTTATTCGTCCGTCTCACAATTGTTTGCACACTCCCAAAAAATGAAACTCCTCCATAAACTCCACCCTCACAATATTCACATATTTACACAAAATGTCATTACATTTACACTCAATCCAATCAGTTTCTTTACTCTATTCATAAGAGTTTACAAAATCAGTAAATTACCCCTCAACACTCCACTCATTACACTTTTTCTTAGTTTATGTGCCATAAATTTGGTGCAAACAATTGTGGAACGGAGGGTGTATTATATAGTGGAAGGATCCACCAAAACAAACATATATCAAGGAATAACTAATATCTCACATGAAAATGCAAGCACCTGCAACTGGAAAAATGTAGTATCAAAGCCAGCTCCAAGGGACAATATCTGCTTCTTGTTGCCTTTCTCCTCCATGTCTATCTCACAGTCAAGAAACTGATAAAGAAGCTTCCGAAGTGCTGCGTACCGAGCAAAATACCCTATACATGCAATATGCAAAAAAAAAAAAAGAACAATGGGAACTGAGTACAGAAATACTATCATGTTACCATCCATATTAGAAGAAATTTAAATGCCAGGAAATTTAATGAAATATCCAAATCATACCACGATTTATGATTGGGGATCTCCTGACAGGCCTTTTAACGAACAAATGAACATAATTGTCCTTCATGTATCCCTTTTTAATGCAAGACCTTTTTACAGAAAATTGGATAGCATCAGTAGGAGTTACTAGAATCAAGATATCGCTACTTGTTATCACATCAGATTTATATCAAAATGAAGTTCTAGAAATACACTTAGCAGGGGCAAGGCAGCAAGCATTACATTCATTATCATCATCATGACAACTCATGGCAGTTTACTCGCTAACTTGAGATAAAGGATAGAGGTATATGTTATGCTACACAAGTAGCAATAATTCGCCACACTGCACTTTTCAAATTGGGATCACTTATCAGTAGATCTCCAGTAACTACTCTTCTTTTCCCAAAAGGACACTTCTCAAGAAAAGAACTTACTAAAAAAGTTTTTCTTTCTTGGTTTTGTTCATATAATCGAGGCTATGATCTTATTCAGATACTAAAATTGAAAGTTAGAAAATTATAGATTTTCTCGGTAACAGTGCATACCCGATTATGAAAAGTTAAAAAGAAAAGCAAGTCAAACATGTGAAAGGATGTGCATGAGGGAAATACCTCAATTTGTTTGTTATATTAATACTGTCTTGGCCAAGTAAAGAAGATGCGGGCCGTAATCAATCAGTTAACATAGATGTGTAACTAAAAGATATTGCGAACTAAACCTCCACATTAAGGTCAGAATACTTGAAAAAAAATGACCAACCGACACAAGCACAGGACACAACTAGAGTAGCCGACATGATACAACATCATAGTGTTTTAAAAGTATGCCAACGTGGTCTTCAGCATTTCTCTAGTGTTGGTTGATAAATCGTGTTGCAGTTTCCACCAAACTGACCAAATTCCAATCAAATTGCGTCAATGATATCACATGAGCCAAACATTCAACCAGATTCATTAAAAAAAACGAAAAAATCAAAATAAGAGATCAGACGCATTGAATAGGAACAATCCCCAACTAAAAGAAAAGGGGGAAATCGATAAAATAGCGTCAATCGTACATTGCTGCTCTTTCACGCCTAATTCTGTCAGCGTATTATCCTTCCGTAACCATTTATATACCGTTTCCCCGTATAATTAGCGTATGCTTACGACGTGAATTGATCCATGTCTCAATTAAACTAAGTAATCAGAACACGAGTTTATACAAAAACATGAGAAGGAGAACGGAGAAGGCCGTACAGTTTACTAGCAGAGGCATCGTCGTTGGTGGCTTGAACCGCCACCCTGTTGCTTCGCCAATCGACCGCCGGTTTCTCCATCGTGTTTCACACAGTCGCGCGGTAACGAAATGGCAGAGTAAAAGTTAGAATAGGTATGAAGTTGTCAAGGGCGGTGTATAGAGATCTGAAACGGGCCGGGACGTGAATGAACGGGCAAAATCCGCCAAAATTCACCGTTCGCCGTTCGACGGGTCGGGTTATGTTGGTCGGGTATTATTTTGTCGGGTCTCAGTCAACACTACTCAAGTAACTCAACACAAATTACTCAATTCACATTTCACAGGATGAATGGGCTTGCAAAATCTACTAATAGCTAGGGGTGTAAATGATTAAGAAAAGTCAAATGCACAGTTCAAATTTGTTTAAAATATTATCAAATTTTAATATTATTGTTTGAATTTATTTGATAGTTAAATAAGTCGAGCTTGGACGAACGTTAATTGAGTTGAAACACAATCCTAACTCAAGTAGTTTGAATTTTACATTAATTCTACTATCTCATATTCAAAATGTACATGTAACTTTAGACTTATGCAAGCATATTAAAAAAGTTAATGACTTCTTACTATATATTTAACTCGAAAATTTGTATACAATATATTGACCTATTAATGTAAGTTTAGGTCAAAATTTGTGGGTTAAACGCGAGTCAACTTAATTAAAAAAATTTAATTTCGCTTCTAAATATCATATTACTACATGACCAAAACTATGTTATTACAAAATCAAAATTTTGTCACTATTTGACCAAAAGTGTATTGCTACAAGTTCAAAAATATTTTGGACACTTTTTTTTTTTGAACGAAATCATTATAGTATTTTTGAAGTAAAAAATATTACTCTGTATGCTACTACATGACTACAACTACGGTACTACAAGACCAAAATTTGATCACTACAATGTCAAAAGTGTATTGCTACATGTTCAAAATATTATGAACACTTAATTTTTTGGATGAATTTGCCATAATATTTTTAGACATAAAAAAAATAAACTTTGGCCTTGTAGTAACAATATTTTGGTCATGTAGTAAACTACAGAGTACTTGTTTGCGATCCGCGAATTTTTTGGGCAATTTGAATCAATGCTATGACTTAGTTTTGGGCTAAATGGACTTAGTTTTGACTTTGATCTAATCATCTATTCAATATTGCATGAAAGAGTACCCCTATACCTACTTAATTGATCTACAATTTTACATTATACATTACAAATTGAAGTAATATTTAAGTTATTATTAATTAGTTTTATGGTAATTTACAAAAAAAAAGTAATTAAAAATTTATATTGAAAAATGCAAAACGTCATATAATTTGTAAAGAAAACTAAAGTCAAACGTCATACATTTTGAATACGAAATAATATCTTTTTTTACTTGAAAGGTCAAAAACGTCATATTAAGTGGCACATATACATACTCTCCGGTGAGCCACATCATCATTTGTTGGCCGAATAAAAAAAACGTGTATCGAATTGAAACAACATTAAAAATTGTGATTTTTTATTATAATCTTAAAGGCCGTGATTAAAATGAGACCGAGACTAAAAGTTTTGTATTTATATGGAATCAACTCTTTATTTTTTGGAAAACTCCACTATTTTTCTCTACATTTTTTATTTTCTACGTCTCTCTATCACTACCCATATAATACTATATTTTTCTTAGACCATCCTCATCAATGACACTCCCCCAATCCAACCCTTCAATATTATATTAATTTCTCTCTCATCCACCTATACAATTTAATTTACAATCCAACCCAAATTTCATTTTATCATACTTCATCAATGATACTGACCCAACCCAACCAAAAAATAATAATAATTTTTTAAATACATATTATATTATTAATTTTTACTAAATTGGTATATAAAAATTACTTGATATTCTAAATTTGTAATTATAATATGAATTTTTTTATTACACACTTAAAATAAATAATGAACTCAATAATAAAATTAAAATTACAAGATTTGAAAATACGAAATTGAAAAGCAATAATAAACAAGCTACAAATAGAGAAAACAAAAATTTTAGTTTGTGTTTCAAAACAACTCAATATTGGACTCTATTTATAAAGATTTTTTTTTTTTACGAATTTTGATATATATATTTTTATTTAATACATATTATTTTCAATATCTACAAATCTAATTATATCAGACAAAAAATCACAACAACCAATAGAATAGTGACACGTGTCACTTATTCACACTTAAATTATTAAGTGAGACTAGGTTGGATGACCAACCCAATGGTCATGCCATCTTGACATCCAACCAATATTTTAATATTAATTTGGTGACATTTTGCTATGACATTATGCAAAATGTCACCAATGAACATGGTCTTAGGGAGTTACTCATATGTGTTTTTTACATGTGCCTGCAGCTGTAGGTTCAAACTTTATTAATCAAAGTGTAAAAAAACTCTATTTGTTAATCAATGTGCAAAAAACAAATGAAGAACTTTTGATGGGACGGAGGGAATTTTTTTTTTAAGAAGGGTTAATTGCAAATTAAATCACCATATCTTCCTGAATTGCAGTTTTAATACGAACTTTTGAATAATTGCAAATTAAATCACCACCTTTAAATATTGTTGCAATTTAAACTTTTTGATAGTCTCATTTGTGCCCATGTGCCCAAATCTAACGTGGCTAACTGATGTGACACCTCCATAATGAAACAACATTAATTTTTATTTCGATCTAATCTTTAAACGACAAATTCGGGCACAATTGGGGCTGTCTAGAGTTTAAATTGCAACAATATTTAAAGGTGATAATTTTATTTATAATTATTTAAAAATTTAGATTAAATTGTAATTAAACGTAAGGTGGTGATTTAATTTACAATTAATCAATTTAACAATCAAATTATGTAATTGTGAGGGAGCTCATAAAATTAAATTTTATACCTAAACGAACCAAATAAAAATTAAAGTCCCATGAAAATAAAAATTAATTGACTTTTGATGCACTTTGTACACTTTTTTTTTATTTAACATCATAAGATTACCTGCACACACTCAATATGAAAATATTCAAAAAATGAATACCATCTAAACATAATTTTTTTTTCAAAATTGCTACTTATTTTTTAATCAACATTTTACTTTATATTTCACTAAATTACCTAAAATATTAGATTATCTTATGAGTACATCACAAATCATTAAATATTTTTTTCTTAAAAAATGTATTCCCTCCGTTTCATACTTGAAGACATATTATACTATTTTGGGCGTCCCATACTTAAAGGCACATTATAGCAAACTACTTTATTATACTAAAAAGTAACTTTATTAATATTTATAAAATTGAAATTTTTTTACAATCCCACTTTATCTTACACAATATTAATAAACAATTCATTAATTAAAATCCGTGTTCAATTCGGAAGGAGTATTATTTTCTATTTATGTGCAAAATTAGTGCACCGACTTGGTCCGGCCTGAGTGACTCATCCGTGGGCTCGAGTACAGTGTACACCGGCACCTGTATAAATATCCGCTCTCCCACTGTACAAACAAATCTTTTGCGTTCTAAAAAAAAAGGACTGTTAAATCCAGAAAACCCTTTCTGAATCCCCAAACCCTAGAATTGATCGCTAAAACCCTAGTTTTCCAATGCTTTCTGATTTGTGAACACAGATACGCCAATCTATACTTGATTATTTGTACAAAAAAGCAATTCACGCGCTTAATTCTCTTCAATTTCATCATTTGTTTTTGTGGATCAACTGAATTCTGAAAAATGGACATTGAGGAAAAGCAAGCGGAGCACATAGACTACTTTGTGAAGAAAGCTTCGAATCTCAAGGGCTCAGCACTCGCTGACGTTGTCGTCGAGGCCACTTCACACTCTAACCTTTTTGCCTTCTCCGAGATTCTCGCCGTTCCCAACGTTCTCGAGGTATGTCATGCTTGTATATGCAAGGACACTGCTCTTTTTAAATTTCCGTTTTGGTATTTGGAAGATTTGGCTGTAGTTGTGTTAGTGAGGATGGAAGGTTCGGCTTGCTATGATTTTGGCTAAGTGGATTTTGTTAGTTTTGTTGCAATTTGCCCTCTTGTTTGGAATTGGTTGCAGGATTAGAATATCATTATTCAATTTTTTTCGAAGTGATTTTTTGAAATTGTTTGCTGTATTGGTGCTTCCTCGTTTGGAATTCTCTCAGATTTTATTAGGTGGTGCTTATTATTTTACATAAAATAGAGTTATGAATAGGCTTTCATATGCAATTAATAAGGTGAAGTTACGATGGAGGTTGCACTTTTGTTGAGTTTGTGAATGTGGAATTTATTTACGTGCAAGCTAATTAGCTGTGATATAAATGTAATATGATCTCATATGTATTTTAGTTTCTCGGGTTACAGATAATGGATATATTCTAAAATTGTTATGCAATTTTCTCATGAGTAGTTTGGGGGGGCTCTATTAGCAAAAAAAGGAAAAATACTAGGGAGGATTGCTGTATCAGTAGTGATGTGGTTTATTTGGGGTGAGAGGAATAGACGGATTTTCGAGGATATATATGAATGGATTGATGAGATATAATAAAGTATACAGTAGCTTTATGGTCTCTAAGTCATAGTGCTTTTAGGGGTAATCTTATTTCTGATGTGTCTAGGAACTGGATCTATGCTTTGTAACTGAATATGTAATCATGCTAGGGACTTCTCATCCCTATTGATGCTATAAAAGTATAAGTTTCTTTTCATTTTTTTTTTCTCATGAGTAGTTATTCAAATTATAACCAATTTCCTCTTGAAGGGATTTAGGGAAGCTGTTGAAATTGTTTTGATTGTAGCTATTAATGTTGGAAGCTGTTAAATTGTAACACTTCATATCAGGAGGTGTTTGGGGGGATGGGGGGAGGCATCATTTTCATAGGGAAATTCTCCGCCCCTCCTAATAAAGAGGAGGTTTAAAGGATAGAATAATCATGTTAATGTATTTATCACTGACAAAATTATCTGACTACTGATTTATTGACATGTGTCACTCGTGACTCATGTGCACTTTAACACACAATGTGTGTCAGTTTGATGTCTCATCCCTGTAATCTTATACTTTATGATGATACCTGAACCAATTTAAGGTGCTTTGTGGTTTTTTGACCTATTGTGTAATATAATTACAAATGCATACTGAGACTCCTAATGACGGTGCCTGCCATTTGCCTCTAAAAATGTGAATACTGTTAAATCAAGAATTTGTTCAAAGAACGTAATTGTTTTAGCAGAAATAAAAAGCATGATTGTACGTCTGATGTATCAAGTGATTTTTACTTGAATCATCAGATCCAGTAAACTAATATATTGGCCAAATATATAAAAAAAAAATTTAACAAAATATTTTGTTCTTTATTTTTATTCTGAATTTTTAGTCCATATGCTTGTGTGCAGCTTGAAGGAACTGACAACGGCATCTTCCTTGATTTGCTCCGCATGTTTGCACATGGTACATGGAGTGAATATAAGAGTAATACTCTCATCTCTCGAAAAATATTTCATCCTAGTTATCAGTTTTACTTCAAATTGCCTGATCTCTTCATTATGTTTGTTTGCTTTGGCTTTCCAGAAAGTTGGTGGTGGTATGCCTTCTATTTAATGCTCGCAGTAGGATCAACTAGAAAACTAGTAGTATTTGCTTCTATGGTGCTTATACCACATAATTTTGTTGTGATGCAGGTGTTGCTAGTCGTTTGCCGAAGTTAGTTCCTGATCAAGCGCTCAAGCTGAAGCAGCTAACTGTGATGACTCTTGCCGAGACAGACAAGGTATCTTGTCATGTATTGTATCTGAAGATGCATAGCATTCTTTAAATATTACATATATCTGTTGGCCTGTTTTGACTCATTAGTTATCACTTGTTCTGTTACTGTATTAGAGGCTGTTTTTAAGGTTTCGTGCTTCCGGAGTTCTTTGGATCTTCTAAGCATTTATTTTTGCCTTGGTTAGGTATTGCCATACGATACATTGATGCAGGAATTGGATGTTTCAAATGTTCGCGAGTTGGAGGATTTTCTCATCAACGATTGCATGTATGCGGTAAGTTTGTCTTTTCGTTTTGAACAATTTGGTTTGAACTTAATGGCATGTCACTTACGAGTGGGTTTGCAACGAACAATAAATTTTGTATGACCAGTCAATTTCGATTTTCATTAACTGTTCAATCTGTTCCCTCCCTTATCATTGTTTCTTTTGCTTTCTGGATTTGTTACCGCTTCCTATAAAAAAATCTATCCTATTTTCTGGAGTGTAACTCTGAAATTTGGATTTTTTTTGCTAATTTACTCTGTGCTATTGTGGGCAGGGGATAGTTCGAGGAAAGCTGGACCAGTTACGAAGATGCTTTGAGGTCTTACTTCCATTTAGTGCTCTATTTTAACCATCTGGTAGCTTGCTCGTTCTCTGATTTACATATGGTATCCCAACCATTTTGTCAATGGGTTGCAGGTGCAATTTGCGGCAGGGAGGGATATCAGACCTGGACAATTGGGTAGTATGATTCAAATCCTAGCAAATTGGTAAATATCTCCACCAGGGAGAATTGTTTTTTGTGTGTACTGTTGCATTAAAGTTTCACATTGCATTGGTTCTTTTTTAAGTATGTAGGGTGGTGTGATAATCTATGAAACTTCTCCAGTTATCTATTTTCTACTAAATTTTTTGTGCAAAGGTGTGACCCCTTATGAAAATTCCTCTCTCTTTTTTCTTTCAAAAGTCTCAAAATAACACACCTTGTTTTGTAACTTATTTTTTTTTAAATATTCTCCTTCCTTCTTACATAATGTTTTTTACTATTCGTTTTTTTTACCAATAAAGAAACAATGTATACTGACTAGGGATTGCATCCTTGTACCCTAAATTTTAAAATGAGTTCTCAATGCGACAAATTTTGCCTATTTTAAATAAGTATTAATTCATAAAACACCACAACCTCACAACTTACTATTCATCCAAAAAAAAAAAAAAATTCATATACAATCACACAGCTATTTAGAAAAGATAAATCACATAAACTAATGCTCCCCCCCCCCTAAAAGATAAAAAAAGTTAACCTAACTTGTTTTACCGAAATGAGAACTCTACCATTCACAACCTTAATTTCTATATTGTCAGCCCAAGCTATAACTGTTTATTGTGTGATCCCAATGTACAGAAATGATGCACTAGGTAGCATCTACTTCTTTCCATTTCTTTTCACTAACTTTTGGACCATTTGTGACATCTGAAGTGTGTATTTGAATCCCATTTGGTAACTTCTTAGGTTGACCACGTCAGACAATCTTCTTGTCTCAATTCAAGAGAAGATCAATTGGGCAGACACCATGGGTGAGATGGACAAGAAGCACAAAAAAGAAATAGATGAAAAGACGGAAGAAGTGAAGAAAACACTATCTCTAAAGGTCAGTTTTATTATTTCGCTCATTGTTTGTATTAATCAAAACACACGATCAGCCTGTACATTACATTTTACTCGGATGCCTCTCTGTCTGATCTTTGAAGTTATGCTTGTGGGGGTAGCAGTTGTTTTAACATGATCTTAAACTAATTTGTTTGCTATTTTAATTCACATTTTCTCCAACAACCATTCTCAAGAATCTGAGCATACCATAATCTGAGCCTTGGAGAATGGTTGCTCAGCTTAATAAGTTGTTCAGTTGCCATTTTGAATACATAAATGAGGCTTGACTGGAATGTCGTATCTTTTTTTGTTCAACTTTGTTGTAAATTCTGTTATGTGAACAAGTATGTATGAATACAAGCTCTGGATATGTTGGTCGATGTTGTGTTACTTACGTTGTGGCAGAAGTTACAAACTGTAAGCAGGGCGACATTGACTACCGAGGGCATGAAGAGAACTTTTCTGAATATGGTGGAGTGATGGACTACGAACAAGATCGTAGTCGACAGAAGAGGTAGCAGTTGATATGATCCTTCAAACTGATTTAGATTTTTTTATGAATGTCATGTATATAAATGATTTGCTGGTACCAGTGTTTTGTCTATGTTATACTCCTTCTCAAGGAGAGACATCGGCTCTATATACTTGTTGAAATTCATCATACTAGGCACAAGACCAGTAGTTCTTTCGACTTATATTTTGGACAGCTTTTCTCTCGCTATCTAGGACCACTATTTGAATGCTTTGTTGTTTGACTTTAAATAATGTGCAGGAGACGACATCCTATAGGTTGATGAGATAAAGCTAAGGGAGATCCTAGGATGAATTGGTCATGCAACTTGCTATTTTGGGTTTGGGTCATTGCAAAAAACTAGGTCACTGCTTTTGAAGACGTGATCTCTGCACATTGGATTCAGCAGTTTTTTTTGACTCGAGTTGACGGCATTAGCTTGTGGTGCCCCACTGTAATTTCTTTTTTATTTGATGAGAAAGACGTGTGCTTTTGGAATGCGGCTAAATTAATATTGGTGATGATTTGCCAGTAACATTTTAAAGAATTCGTGGAAACGGCTCGTGTGTATCATGTGTAGATTAGGCGGTGTGATGAATGTATTTGGTTCTGGAATTCAATCATTCATTTGTTATTAACTTATTATGGCCTTCCACTTTGGAGGTATTCTCTAATGTTAGAAAAGCATAAGCATTGTGTTGTCCTCTATGGTATAAGTGAGATCCCATTTGCAGGAACTTTAACACATACAATCTGCACTCGTGTAATTATTTCCTCGTTTTGTTTTGAGCCGGGGAATTGAAAATAGTAGTGCATGCATGGGCATGACTCTGGTGTGAAATAGATTAGTAGTGTAGCGAATTAAATAATCTCTTCCATATTTGATGTTCCATTTTGTGTTCTATAGGGTGGATGAATGATGCGTGGAGGGTGAAAAAATTGAATGGACTGTATACACCACACAGACAGACATTTGTTAATCATTCAGCAGGATGGAACACTAAGTGGAACACGAAAAGTGGAATGGAAGAATGCAACTGGTAGTGTAGTATCTGCCCAACACTTCATGCTGATATTATCTTATTTTCGCTTAATTCACTTGTCATACACTTGATGTTTGTTATGAGTGTTAAGTGATTATAAAAAATCGGTTTCTGGAAATTTGGGTGATTTTGAAATTTTGATCTGTAGTAAGGTTTGGGTTTGTTTTTGGCTCTTTAGTAGGACACGGTTTAATTTTATGTAGTGTAGTGGTGATTCTTTAAACGATTTTCGAAATTCTGAATTAGAACTAATTTTAAATTTCAAAATTCAAAATTCAAAACAAACACAACTTTAAAAATGTCCAACCTTGATACGCAACTACTTTAAAATGTTGTTTGATCCATCCCTTTCACCGCAGGCACAACATTGCCACTGATGGGCTGCTTTCCTGTCGGTGAGGTAACTCACCGGCGTCCACATGACCACAGATGAAAGGTAGGAATCCCCTCCATAGCTAAAAAAAAATGAATCAACTTGATGAAAAGGCTACATCAAAAAAAAAAAAAAAAAGAGTACCATTCATACCAAGTTTTGTTTTTTTAGGTAATTGTTCACATCAGGTTTCACTTCTCACCAAATTACAAAAATATGATTAAAAAAATTAAATTTTCTTCCATTTACAAAATCACTCTCATTTTCCACATAATTCACCTACATTAAACACGATATCAACCCCACAACGTTTATTGCAACTTCAAGAAATATAATTACAATTACAAATGAAAAGGAACAAAAATTTGTCAGCACAACAGAAGACAAAAGCAGTTCAATTCCTAATTAAACACAACAACGATGGCAAATCGAGTAAGGGCAAAATGCTTGAAGCAACAACTCTAAGTCTTTCTTTGAAAAGTGTCCACAAGATTTGAGCTACCGCAGTGTACCACATACAAAATGGGTTGAGCTAGATATGGAAAAGCTAAAATCTCTTCCTTGTAAGAGCAAGTCAATATATAGAAGAATATCATGTCAAATGGGAATGAATAAGAGTCAAGTGGACTAATCAGACCACATACTATTGCCATCAAAACCAGATTAAACAACTGAAAATAAGTTGTTAATGTTGAAATTCAGTTTAAGTGCACTACAAATAATCATAATGTTCCTAGCCAACGATCCGAGGTTGAAGCATGGTTGAAGTTGAATCTAAAGGATCTACTACTGGATAGATCCCTTTAACAGCCAATCCTTTTGATAGTACGGGAGTTAGCATCTAAATTGACAAATGTCGTGGTAGGGGCCGGATCGGTCAAATCATCTGCGGGTACATAAACTGCTTGAATAAAAGTTATGGACCCTTCTTTGGTAGAAGTAATTCTTTCTTGTAAAGAGCCAATTTTGGTACTCAAGGTGGGTTGATAACCGACATCGGAAGACATTCTACCCAATAAGGCCGATACTTCGGATCCTGTTTGGACGAAACAAAAGATATTGTCGATAAGCCTTACAAGTCTACGAAGAGGGAGATGGCATATTGAGTAAAAGATGAGGGGTGAACTAATCTAATGGGTCATGAAGTAATGCAAACGGTGAATTAATTAATTCTTGTGGTGCAAATAACCTAGGCCTTACAAGACTACGAATAAGCCCAATTAACTGAAACTGAATGGTCCATAGAAGATAGCCCACTAGTGGGTAATTTTGTAATTTCAGATTTTCAAATCTAAAGCCTAATTCCCGCGGAAGAGAACGCTATCAAAATTTCCCTCCCTAGCAATTTTTCTAACTTTCTTTTATGTGTCTGATTTTGATTTATGAAGTAGGTTTAAATTGGGAAATTTATTTGCATAATTATCATTTCCTGCAACATACTCATGTTTATGGCGATCACCGTTTTTCAGTTCAATTTGATGATTATTGAGTAACAAGGGAAATGGCATCGCATTTGTCATGGGTATGGAGTCTAAGAGAGAGAAAGTGCCTCTCTCTCCTCCAACTGAAAACCCACTGCAGAGCCACCCTCCTCCAAATCCACGCCTTCATGCTCCGGAACGCTCTTGAAACCAACATAAACCTTGTATCACAGCTTATAGCCACCCTCCCCTCAACAGACCCGCGTGGCATTCGTCATGCACGCCACCTGTTCGATCAATTGCCGCAAAAGTCCGATCCTTTCCTTTGCAACACTATGATGAAGTCCCACCTCTCTTTCAGACAGTTCTCCGAAGCCATTATTATGTATGCTTGTTTGCGGAGAAAAGAAGGCTTTGTACCCGATAATTACACTTTCTCTACCTTGACCAAGTGCTGTGGCTTGAATTTTTCAATGTGGGAAGGAATGGGATTGCATGCTCATGTAGTTAGGTATGGGTTTAACTCTAATTTATATGTGGCGACTTCATTGGTTGACATGTATGGGAAGCTGGGGCAAATGGGTTTTGCTAGAAAAGTGTTTGATGAAATGACGGAGAGGAGTTCGGTGTCTTGGACTGCTCTCATGAATGGGTATATTAGAGGTGGAGATATGGATATTGCAAAAACAGTTTTTGATGTTATACCTGACAATGAGAAAGATGCAGCTACGTTTAATGTGATGATTGATGGGTATGTGAAGTTAGGGGAGATGGGGTTGGCTAAGATGGTGTTTGATGCAGCGCCAGAGAAAAACGTGGTGTCTTGGACGACTATGATCGATGGGTATTGTAGCAATGGTGATGTAGACTGTGCTAGGTGGTTTTTTGATGTCATGCCTGCTAGGAATTTGTATTCTTGGAATGCGATGATTGGTGGATATTGTCATAACAATCAATCACCCGAGGCATTAGTGTTGTTCCAGCAATTGCTCGCATGTAAAGTGTTTGAGCCTGATGATGTTACGGTTGTAAGTGTTGTTCCAGCTATTTCGGATATGGGTGCTCTGGATTTGGGGAATTGGGTGTATAAATTTGTGAAGAGGAGGAAATTGGACAGATCTGCAAATGTCTCCACAGCATTGGTTGATATGTATGCCAAATGTGGAGAAATCAAGAAAGCAAGAACAGTTTTTGACGATGTTGAAGCCAAAAGTACGAGTACATGGAATGCTCTGATTAACGGATTAGCCCTCAATGGGTGTGCAGAGGAGGCATTAGAAGTGTTTTTGGAGATGAAGAGAAAGGAATATATTCCAAACGAGATCACCATGCTTGGTGTTCTGTCAGCTTGTAACCATGGTGGTTTAGTTGAAGAAGGAAAAAAATGGTTCACTAAAATGGGGGAGTTTGGGCTTACTCCTGAAATTACGCATTATGGTTGTTTGGTCGATCTTTTGGGTAGGGCTGGATGTTTGGAGGAAGCTGAAAGATTGATCGAGAGCATGCCTTATGAGGCTAATGGAATCATCTTGAGTTCGTTGCTGTTTGCTTGTGGTAATGCTAAGGACGTCGGGAGGGCTGAGAAGGTGGTGAAGAAGGTGATTAACATGGAACCAGATAATGATGGGAATTACATCATGTTGAGGAATTTGTATGCTGGTGAGAGGAGATGGAGAGATGTTGAAGAAATTAAAAGGTTGATGGTGAGTAAAGGGGCTAAGAAAGAGACAGGCTTTAGCGCCATCGAAATCAATAACCGGGTTTTTGAGTTCATATCTGGGAGTAAAAGGCTTCCACATTTTATCTTGGATCATTTGCAGGTGCACATGAAGATGCAAGATCCCCCCCACTTCACCATGTAAACTGTAAAGGATATATACATTCTGTACACATGATTTTTAATTGAATATCAATTGAACAAAAAAATTCTCTCTACAATTTATTCTGCTTTAATTGACAGAATCATTGTCAAAATGACAGATCCTCTTCAATGTAGCCGAGCACAACGACCTCTTCTAGGCCTCCTATTAATTTTATTATTAGTTTTTGTTGATGTAGTAGCCCGATTTGGCTCATCAGAGCGAATCAAGGATTTCGTTTTATCCAGGTCAATCGCGCCTCCGCCTGCTTGATCATTCGTGACAACTTGTACTGGATCAGGAAGAGGCCTAGACTCATCTTTCAGCACCAAAGGTGTTTGCCTCTGGTTTTTTGTATAAATCTTCATTTGCTCCTGTATCTCTACCGGTACCTCTACCCAATGATTATCAATTAGGACATCATGGTCTTCCTGAACACAACACAGAATGTTAGATTTTATGTTATTCTTCTCAAAATCAATACTATTAAACTGTATTACTGAGTTCACCGTAAAACTTCTGTGAACTAAGTTCATAGGTGTAGAAGTTATTAACAGAAAGACTTACACAAGTGATATGACAGTTAGCACCACCAACCCCTCCGTGCATTGTGCTTCCCGGCAAAAGGTCAGCATCCTCATAGTACAACGATATAAGTTGAGATACAATTAAGGATCTCCTTGACATTCCACATTCAGTATCACTCGTCGAAGATGAAGAATTTCGTGACCCTAAATTATCCGTCCTAGAAAATTGCCCCTCTTGTGCACCAGGTAACTTGCTAAGTCTATTCCTCATCTCAACCACTCTTGATTGCATACCTATAATCAACTCCAACAAGCGTTCAATTTCTTCTTCGTCGTTGTCATCCTCATTGGCCACCTCATCATCGTCCCTAAACTCATAATCAATCTTGACTGAAAAAAATAAATAGAAAACTCCTCATCAAGACCACTTTGCAAATTGCACGACTTAGAGGGGTCCTTGCAAATAGGTAAATCGTACAAGTAATTTATCTTGAAATTAAAAAATAAATGTCATTTCTCACCAGGATTCTTCGACACTTGGCAAGCATCCTCACGAATATGCCTCCTCTTTTTTTCTGCAAAAATGCTATGCATATAATTTTTAACAGGCACAACAAACATAACTTTGTAGGAAAGCAATCATACCAATATACGAAAACACATTATGATTTAACATATATGTTTGTGTGTCAATTGCTTCCTCATCTCTTCTTCGTTTCTTCCTTCGGACCTCACGGCCATCACCTTCTTCTAATGTAGATATCCTCTTGCATTCCTCAAGTTTTCTGACATATTTCTTGTGTTGTGCATCCAACTTGCTTATTTGCAGTTCAATCCATTTACAACGCCACTTAATAGGTTGAGCAAGGTCCTTCCAATCAGATGTCAATTTCCTCCTAAGGTTTGATGAAAATGAAAAGACTTCAAAAATATATGCAAATTAATGGCTACTTTCTTCTTTATTTGCCCTCATTTTATAAACAAAGAGATTATCATACAACAATGGAATTGTTCAATTCACCCTCCCTTTTTAGAATTTAATACTACAGACAACACATTCCTCACATGTTTTCAATTTCTCTAATCATCTATATTGAACATATTCAGATTGACAGCTCAATTCTTGAAATAAAAATGCAACTTAAAGTACCTAATAAAGTACCTAACCGGTGCATCAGAGTCCAAATCTGATTCAACATCACCATGAAAATCTGATAAATCAGAGTCATCAAACGAGCTCGAGCACTCAGTCGAGCTCCCAGCCTCAACCATCTCGTCGTCCTCAGTTTTGAGTATTTTCGCAGCTCGACCAGTCCAGTTTGCACCAACTCTACGTTGTTGTTGTTGATTTTTCGTCGTAAAGCTCATAATCGACTTATTTAGCAAAATCCCATCTGCATTTGAGGTTGAAGCCTCCCCCTTTCCCTTTCCCTTTCCCATTCCCATTCCAAATTCAACCATCAGATCCACCTTATGGATCAAACAACAACAGAATATTCAGAGCAGCTGCAGCATATTGAAATGGACAAGTTATCTGCTATAAATAATCAGCCTAATCAAATGTAATTTTGAACACAATTCATGAATTAAAAATCCATTCACTCTTCAGTCTAGTAAATTCAATTTTGGACACAATGCTTGAAAAAGAGTCTTAATGCAGGAACAAAAAAAGCAGAAATCTAATCCTTTTCTTGCAGACTCATTTCATAGAGCATATACGTTACACGTATATACATACATATCACACAGAGTACGCAGAATTTAAAAAAAAAAAAAAACTTTTGCCTTCCAACTCTTAAATTAAAAACACAAATTAGAGTTTCAATCTAAAGGAGATATGAAGGAAATTCAATTTTCTTTGATCAAACCTTTGGAAAAACGACCGTTTCGAATCAATCAATTCCAAAAGAAAACAAACCAAAACCCATTACGAGTTTGAGTAACAAGAATCATCAAAATAACGAAACCCCACAAAGAAAAACACAATCTTTACTTGATGATCACGAAAATAATAACTTCTTAAATTAAATCAAGAAGTTGAATGGTATTATTATGGGTTGTTTATACCCGCAACCGGAGTGTCACCGGTTAAAGAGCGGTCTGCGCGGGCTACAGTTGAGAAGAAGAAGCAATTGTTTGAATCTTTCCGAATCTTCTCATATTTCATAAGTAAATAATCAGTCAACAATTCAAAATTTCAGGGGCACTTCGTTTGGGAGGATTTGGAGCGACAAAATCGGTTAGTATAAAATAGGAATTAATATTTTCCATTGTTTATGGTAAATATAATTTATTAGTATTTTTTTGAATAAAAAATTAATTATAAAATATTTTGGATGCCTAAAACTAAAATACTCCTAAAATATACATTTTCTAGGTCCCTAACCACTTTGCACAGTATCTTTTTATTAAGACAAACGTCTCATATTTGTTTGCATATCCTTAAAATTAAAATTCTTTATAAATTTCACGATTAACATTATTTTCACAAAAAAATATAAATTCAATAGAATCTTAATTGAATACACCTTCTAAGTATAATTTTTTTCTTTTTAACTACCCATACACCAATCCAATCAATTTTTATTTTATTTTATACTTGGTCTTTGGATTATAAATATATTGTTGACGTTTCGAACCAAATCTATTGTCGTATCTTTTCATGCTCGACTATTATGTAAGATAATGCAAACAATCATGATTTTTTTAAAATTATTTTTATACAATAAACAATGAGCCCAACGAACTTGAAGAACTTCAAACGCCGGTTGCTAATATATACTTCATTGCAGCTCCCACCAAAATAAATGGAGTATGTCATATCCATAAATTTTGAGACGTAAAATTATTGGGACTCTGTGATCACTTTGAGTGTATTGGTCTTTACAAGTAACCATTGTGCAGGAGATGTAGAATAATCACGTGCATCCGCATACACCTCATAGACCTTCGAGGTTATTTTGTTAGCATCTCTGTTTTCCAATTTGGTAGTCTGACAGATTCCTTTTAATTTTTTCTATATAAATTGGTCAAATTTGTTAACCTGACAGATTCCTATAGCTAGCTGTTGTGCAATGAATCATTTTCTTATTTTACATTTTAAGTCATAATCTTCTACATGTACTCTTAAATTTGTGTATAGTTTACATATTTGCTCAAGACTACTTGTAATGTATTTTTTTTTTTTGACTTTGTATTAATTTCTAGGGGTTGATTTTGACTTTTGAATACACATAAATTAAGTTTGCGAGTGACTGTTGCTAATATATACTCCATATAAGTAGTATCTTGACAATTTAAAAATTTTGCACTATTGTGATCAACTTGATTCAATGATATAATTTATTCTTTAGGAGTTTAGGCATAGTAAAAGAATTTATTATAGTAAATATTACATAGTAAAAGTTGTACACAATTAATATATTTAAAAAAAAAAAAAGGAATCGGTCCGATTTGGATCGGATAGATTCAGGTCTGGTCTCTGATCCGACCATCTGGTAAGATTCCGGTCCCGGTCCAAATCGGTTCTGATTCGGTCCGATTTCGGATCGGTGCACATCCCTATCCCTGCTCATGTATTTGATACAAGATGCATACAATCAAGGTTCTCAAACATCTCTGCTCATGTATTTGATACAAGCATTGGATGAAAACAATGGTAGACATCCTTAAGTAGTTTGAACCAAATACGCCAATCACATCACGATAAAATTTAAATAATCAATTGATGGTCAATATTGTTTCGGCAAGCGATAGGTATTCATCATAATTAATGGTTGGCTAGACATCCATAATACATTTGAAGAATTGCCACTTTGCATTTTTATAGTGGTGATAAACTTTTTCTTCCCACAACATTGACCCTCCATTAAAAATATGGATCATGTGATTCCAACACTCCAAATCTCCAACAATACGAAGAAATAAGTTTTTACCCATTCGAAAACGTCGTCGAAAGATATTACTTCCATATGTCGATTTTTCAGTGAAGTAATCATGCATAAGATGAGTGTGTGCCCCCTTACGATCTCGATTGATGTACATTCTCCTCTTCTAAGTTTTGGAAGAAGTATTCATCATCTCATTAAGAATATGCCGTTGCTCTTGTACCTCTTGCTCCAATTATGTCACTAAAGATTGATTAATCAGTTGATTTAATTCATCACTGTCACTTTCACTAGTGCTTGAGTGATTGTAAGATGAAGACATGTTTAATATGACTGAAATTTTTTATGAAGTGAAGAAATGAGAAGTCAGCTACCCACATATATAGTGATATTTACAACAACTAGTTTTACCGATGACTAATTTTTGCAACGGCTATATTTAGAACATGCAAATTTAAAAATTGCATTACATGACAGTTTAATAAAATTGCAAAAGTAAAGGACTATTAAATCATTATGAGATAAGTAAACATAAACAATCACGAAATTCCCCACTTCTTCTTAATTTCATCACAATAGAAGTTGCGTGCGTGTCTAAATTTGTTCTAGTGTCATGTTGTTGTTCTAGTATCATGTTGTTAGTGTTTTTAATGAGAACTTTTCACTCTTTTTTTTTTTTGTCAATCGTTCCAATACATCTAGTGTTTGCTTACCAATTCTACTGTTTAATTTCAACCACAATTCTACTTATGTTAAAAAAACAGAGGAAAGTTTGTGAGGGGACGAGCGAGTAGTATTTATTAAGCAGTAATAATTCTTTAAAGGTGAAATAGTAATATTGTAACCTAATGTTTATATTATCTTGGCAAGTATATCCTTATTTACTCAAATAATTACTGAAAGTATGCGTGGTATCTAGTGTTTAAATAAAAACAAAAATGTTGCACATAATGTTGAGACAAAGAGTGCAACACTGACTTTAACAGAATATAAAGAAGTAAACACACAACGGAAGACTAAAACACTAAAAGAAGAAGAACACAATGGAAATACTTTTTAACATATATTTTATTAATAACAAAACCTATGCTAGCCTTACGACGAAAAACACTTAGTTTGTAAGTATAAAAATGTCGTGTGAAATGTCTCAGCAATTACTTCAACATTCAACAAACCAAAACTACAATCGAGGCATGTGCCTGAACCTGTTAAGTGTATGAACAATGTCTAAATACTAATCCTATCTATGATTCACTCTCAATAGATATAAGACTAGAGCGAGGTACACGAGAAGTTGGTATACTTCGGCGTACGTTGAATGATATAACTACTGGCCATAACTCCTAACAGGATGAACGCTCGTGTTACTCTAATAGTGCATGCTTGAAAATGAAAGTCTTCTTCGGTATTTGTAGACAAACATCCGAGTTCTAGAGTCTTCCATGTAAGATCCTAAAAAAATAGGATCTCAACTCCCATGATCTCTCTAGATCCTTCTTCAAGGTTCCAAGTCGTTCTAAGGTGCTTCCAGCCTCTTCCAGGTTTCAAACTCTTGTAGAAGCTTCTAGATCGCCACTTGAAATGTGATCGCATTTATGATTCGGGTGGAATTTACACACTTTAGATGCACATGTGAAGCTCATTTTAGTGTTGATTTCATTGATTTATGGTTTGAATATGATGATTTGAGCCAAAATGAGGGAAAGGTTGTGTTTTGTCGACTTTGTAGGAAAAACGAAGGATTTTGGGAGCAAAACACCTACTACAATTCACTAGACCAAAGAGAGGAGTGGACCATTGGATTCGACTCGAAAAACGGAGTGGAATGAAAAAAAGAATCGAGTCAATCGGAGGTCGGAAGCTCGAGATATGAAGAGACGAAGAGCTTCGTATTTTGCCCGGGTAGAATCAACCTGGCCGGGTAAAATCAACCTGGCCGGGTAGAATCAACCTGGCCGGGTAGAATCAACCTAGCCGGGTAGAATCAACCTAGCCGGGTGGTTTTAGCACGGCCTCACTCTGTCCAGCCTAGAGCTTCGTATTTTGGCCGGGTAGAATCGACCTGGCCGGGTGGATTCCACCCGGGCAAGCCAATTTCACCTCTTGCTTCGTATTTCGGCCGGGTGGCATGCCCGGGTAGAATTCACCCGGCCGGGTCACATGCTCCTCGGGGGTGTTTGGCCATTTTCTCCATTTTTTAGGGACCAACTTGTAATTTTGGCATCCAAACCCTACCCCAACATTATATAAGCCCTCATTCTTCAAATCAAACACACTCTCCCCCAATTCCTAAAATTCCACACATAGTAACACACAATTGAAGGTAATTTGACCATATTTTCTTCATTTCTTCATCAATCAAAGTAAGGAGTCCACCATTAGCTTGAAATTTTCATTCCCCATCACATTCTAGACTAAACTTTCTCTTTCTTTTTATTTAGCTATTTCTTTGGATTTTGCTAATTTGATTATGCTAGTTATTGGCTAGAACACTTTTGGTTCTAGGGCTTTGTAAATATTTGGATTGAAGTTTATGAACTAATTTCTTGCTTTAAATGGTGTTTGTCTCTTATTTGTATGCTTAGCTCATATATGAAAGCATGTTATTAGTGGCCATGATAATGTGTTTAATCTATTGTTAATTGGGGTAATATCGAGAGATTTATTCCATTAATCGTATGTAAGCATGCAACCCAATATTATTATGATCTCGATAGAGGATTACTTATTGGGAGGGAATTGAATGACCTTTGGGGCTATATTAGGTGGTGTGATGTTTGTAAGGTAGAGATACAAACTTACGTTGCATACTCCTTTGGATTAGTTATATCGAGAGATTGATTAATTCTTCTTTAGTGGTCAACCCTATAAGAGAACAACCTTAATTGCCATTTGAATGAGTTACAAATCATAAATGGATTTCTAAATGTTGCAATTTCCTTGGAACCTATCTTCTCACACTTGAGTTTTCATTCGTTTTCTTTCTTGTCCTCGTGATTTGCATGTTAATTGATCGATTTCTTTATTACTCCTTTAATTGTCTATTTGTGACATTTTGGTAGATAATTAGGGTTAATTTCACACTTCAAAACTTATCGATCACCGTCTATTTAGAATTCCGTCAACAAACTACACTTTTACACTACACCTCCCTGTGGGATCGACCTCGTACTTACTTCGCTACAATATACACCGTACACTTGCGATCGTGTATTTTGGTGTTGTGAAATATGTGAATCAAGTTTATGGCGCCGTTTCCGGAGAGGTTTTATAGTTCTTGAGTGTAGGTTGATAGAGTTTTAGTCTAGACATTTTACTTGCTTTCCTTATTTTCGAAAATTCCAAAAATATTTGTGTTTGTTGTTTTGATCCTATTTGCAATTCTCACTCTCGTTTGATCTTTTGATAGACATGGTTTATGATCACATGATCTAGGAGGAACCAACAAGAAGTGTTACCCTTAGACCCGGAGATCGAAGCCAATTGTCGAAGAAGGAACGCCGAAAGGAGAAGAAGTGAGTTGGAAAGTATGAATAGAAGAGAAAATCTAATCGTTGAAGAGGTCGATGAGGAGGTTGAGAATCAAGGAGTGGAAGGAGTTGAGGAACCAAATGGGAATGGAGGTAACCGACCTCAAAGAGTGTTAAGGGACAACTTTCGCCGTAGAGTTGGAGAAAATGTTGGTGTGGAAAGAGATGGAAGGCCAATGGAGGAGGAGGAACCACAAAGAGTCTTGAGAGACCACTTCCGTCCTATTCCAAGGCCATATGGAGGAGCGGGTCGGGAACCCGTGGATGCACACAACTTCGAACTCAAGCCGGCTTTGATAGTCATGGTCCAAAACAATCAATTTGGTGGGCTATCCAAGGAGGATCCTAACCTCCACTTGTCTCAATTCCTCGAGATAAGTGGAACGGTTAAGATCAACCGTGTTCCTCAAGACTACATCTATTTGCAACTTTTCCCCTTCTCACTCTGGGATCGAGCAAAGCAATGGTATCTCTCCCTCGATTTAAGGACCATTGAAAATTGGGCCGACCTTGTTGATGCATTCCTAATGAAGTACTTCCCTCCGAGCAAGACTATCCAAATCCGAGGGGAGATTTCTTCATTTAGGCAAGATGATGATGAATCTTTGGCCGAAGTATGGGAGCGCTTCAAAGATTTGATTAGAAGTTGCCCACAACATGGTTTCTCACGAGACCAATTTATATGCTACTTCTACAATGGAATGGACCACCGAACGAGAGGAATGGTGGATGCCTCAGCCGGAGGAGGGTCATTATTGGGGAAAGCAACGGAGGAAGGATATATTCTTTTGGAAGAGATGGCCAAGAACGGAAATCAATGGCCATCCGAACGAAGGCAAAATTGAAGGGTAGCCTCCACTCAAAATTCGGAAGAAAGTGCCAACTTATCCAACAAAGTGGATAAGTTGATCTCTTTGATGACGGTCAAAGCACTAGTGGATCCAAGTGATGCACAATACGAGGAGGCCCACTATATGAACAACCAAAGAGATCGAAATTTTAGAGAAAGAGGCTGGGGAGAAAGACAAGCCCATGGGAACTATCACCCTCCTAATCCGAACCAATACCATCCCGGCTTGAGAAACCATGAAAATTTCTCATATGCTAACCCACACAATGCCATTCAACCACCGTCGAACTTCAATATACGAGATGGTGTGAGAGAAGAATCTTCGTCAAAGCTCACCATAGAAGAAATGTTCGTAACATTCATGGGAGCGACCAAGAAGTTCATGGGAGAGACGAAGAGTTTCATGACAAAGACTTGGCAAAAGATTGAAAGTCAAGATGAGAAAATTGGTCATTTGGCAAATGAAGTGATGGGAATCAAGAATGATGTGAAAGCCATTGAGATTCAAGTGGGCCAAATTGCTAATATGGTTGGAAATCAACACAAGTCGGGTCGATTCCCCTCAACCACAGAATTGAACCCCAAAGAGCAATGCAAGTCAATTAAGTTGAGGAGTGGCACAAGCTATGAAGGCCCTATGATGCCAAAGGAAGATGGTGAAGAGGAGCAACAAAGAAGGAAAGTTGTGGAGAAAGAAGTTGAGAAGGAGAAAATAAGTGAGCAAGAGAAAGATGCATACAAATCTCCATCTCCACACAAGCCTCCAATCCCATACCCTCAACGACTTAAGAAGACGAGCTTGGATGCAAAGTTCATCAAATTCTTGGAGATGTTCAAAAATATACATATCAACATCCCATTTGCGGAGGCCCTTGAGCAAATGCCTCACTATGCCAAGTTTTTTAAGGAGATTATGTCCAACAAGAGAAAGATGGTAGAATTTGAAACCGTGAACCTCACCGAAGAGTGTAGTGCCATCATTCAAGCTAAGTTACCTCTTAAGTTAAGGGATTCCGGTTCATTTACATTGCCTTGTGTGATTGGCAAGGAGGGAACTTATCGTGCTTTGTGTGATCTTGGAGCAAGCATTAACCTCATGCCATTATCACTTTTCAAATCACTTGGCTTGGGAGAATTGACGCCTACTACCATGAATCTTCAATTGGCGGATCGCTCCATAGTCCCTTGGGCACGGTTGATGATGTGCTTTTCAAAGTTGGGAAATTCATATTCCCGGTTGATTTTGTGGTACTTGATATGGAGGAAGATAGGGCAATCCCCTTGATCTTGGGAAGACCGTTCCTAGCAACGGGTGGAGCCATCATCAATGTACGAAACAGAGAGCTCGAACTACATGTTGGTGATGAGAAAGTGTCATTCAACATCTATAAAGCCGTTAAATTCCGTGACGATGAGGATGAGGAGGAAGAGTATGTATATGGAGAGCATTATTCAATGCCCATGAAACAGAAGATTGAAGAAGAGCCCAAGATCAATTTTTTGAAAGAAGACCCCAAGGCGGAAGACAAAGATTTGAAGATAGACAAGAAGGCCAAGTTTGGGGGAGTTTTCTTCAAAAACTCTCCCAAATCAAGAAAAGCTACTTGTGCAAGTTTGGGGTTGAATGAGGCATCAACTTCTTATGACATGATTGGAGAATCGGATGGGCTAACAAGTGGATGTTTCAATGGGTTTAAGAAGGTTGGATGGGGAAAGAAGTTCAAGAGCAAAGATGATGATGGGGTGACTTGATAATCATCTCAAGGAGAACCGTCCAGCATATGACGTTAAAAATAGCGCTTCTTGGGAGGCAACCCAAGGTTTTATTGTTTTCATGTTTTTATTTTTTTAGTAGTTTTGATAGCTTAGTTTCTTTTGTAGGTGAGTATGAGGAGAATTTTGGACATTATAGCTTGAAGAATGAAGAAGGAAGCAAAACCAACTTTGGAGAGGGGAAGCAAGTGTTGCAATGGTGATATTTGAAGAGCATTGGATGTGCAAGGAGGGAGTTAACAACTTGTAGCCCCAAACTTAGAATTTTTACATAGTAAAATTCTAAGTTTGGGGGAGTTATTTTTCTTTTATTTTTCTACTAGTTGTTACCCTTGCACCGGTTCGCCATTCTACTTGTGTTACATTTTGCACCGGCGCACACTTTGTTTTCATATGCTTATTGTTGTTTAAGTTGGTTTTGATCATATGTTGGGTAGTGGATCTTTGGTGAAATGTGAGCATGAATAATCATTGGAATCCATGGTTGAGTAGTTATGGTGATGTCTATTTGCTTTGAATGTATGCATGATTGGTGATGGATAATAGTATCATGTTGTGTTCACATTTGTGTTCTTTGATGGCATGAGTGCATGATGTGTTATTGTTTGGGAACATTTGATGATTGTGAAATTCCTATTGAATAAACCGGTGAGAATTGAGTCATAAATCAAGCATTTAATCCGGTTTGATTCATTTGAGAGTGGATTAGGTTATTGCTAGTGATCCTAGAACTTGCCCAAGTTCTTGTTTGAAAGCATGATTTTGTGAAACTTTGTGATATGATATAGGCCATCTTGTTCTAAAGAGTCACTTAGCCAAAATTTCCTAAAACAAAGTAATCTTCCATAGTTAGCCCCTTGAGCTTAATTCCCCATTTTCTTGGCAAACTACAATGTTAACCACTTAGCCTTTTTAAGCCTTTGATACCTACATCTAGTGGGGGATAAAAGACAAAGTGGATAAACATGTGCTTGAATATCTTTGGTGAAAAATGAGAAATTGGAAAAGTTGAAAGAAAAAAAAAAGAAAAAGATGAAAAAGAAAATCAATGGAAAAGAAAAGAGGGACAAAGAGCCCCAAAAGATTGAAAAGAAAAATGGTTCAAAAAGGTGAGGTGATGAATGCTTGAAAAAGAAAGGAAAATGAAAAGTGAGGATGGAGTTTGTAAGCTTTGAAAGTGAAAGCACACATTGTAAATCAACAAGCTTTGTCCTCCACTAGAAGAGTCACAATTCCCAAATTCATCTTACCTTGTCCAAAGAGCCAATGTTACATCCTTGATTAAGCCCTATTGATCACATTGTTAAACATTTGAATGGTATAGAAAGTAGAATGTGGGCAAACTTATGGTGATTGCATAGCATAACTTGGTTGTTGAGTGCATTCATATCCTCAATTTGTTTGTGTGTTTGAGAGAAACACTCTATCATGTGAGTAGAGGACTTGAGAATTTGAATTATATTTCCCATTCACAATGTGTTGTGTGATTGTGTAGTCTTTGATCTATGAGTGTGAATTGCAATAATGAGCTTATGATCTTCATTGAGAAAGCACTTTGAGAAAGAGATATCACTACATCTTACTTTACATGTGTGATTTGCATTGAATATTCCATTGTGATCATTCCACCCTCATTGCTTTAATTGTTTAGTTGTTTGAGGACAAACAACATTTTAAGTTTGGGGGGGGGAGGGGGGGTTTGATTCGGGTGGAATTTACACACTTTAGATGCACATGTGAAGCTCATTTTAGTGTTGATTTCATTAATTTATGGTTTGAATATGATGATTTGAGCCAAAATGAGGGAAATGTTGTGTTTTGTCGACTTTGTAGGAAAAATGAAGGATTTTGGGAGCAAAACACCTACTACAATTCACTGGACCAAAGAGAGGAGTGCACCATTGGACCCGACTCGAAAAACGGAGTGGAATGAAAAAAAGAATCGAGTCAATCGGAGGTCGAAAGCTCGAGATATGAAGAGACGAAGAGCTTCGTATTTTGCCCGGGTAGAATCAACCTGGCCGGGTAGAATCAACCTGGCCGGGTAAAATCAACCTAGTCGGGTGGTTTTAGCCCGGCCTCACTTTGTCCAGCCTAGAGCTTCGTATTTTGACCGGGTAGAATCGACCTGGCCGGGTGGAATCCACCCGGGCAAGCCAATTTCACCTCTTGCTTCGTATTTCGGCCGGGTGGCATGCCCGGGTAGAATCCACCCGGCCGGGTCACATGCTCCTCGGGGGTTTTTGGCCATTTTCTCCATTTTTGAGGGACCAACTTGCAATTTTGGCATCCAAACCCTACCCCAACACTATATAAGCCCTCATTCTTCAAATCAAACACACTCTCCCCCAATTTCTAAAATTCCACACATAGTAACACACAATTGAAGGTGATTTGGCCATATTTTCTTCATTTCTTCATCAATCAAAGCAAGGAGGCCACCATTAGCTTGGAATTTTCATTCCCCATCACATTCTAGACTAAACTTTCTCTTTCTTTTTATTTAGCTATTTCTTTGGATTTTGTTAATTTGATTATGCTAGTTATTGGCTAGAACACTTTTGGTTCTAGGGCTTTGTAAATATTTGGATTGAAGTTTATGAACTAATATCTTGCTTTAAATGTTGTTTGTCTCTTATTTGTATGCTTAGCTCATATATGAAAGCATGTTATTAGTGGCCATGATAATGTGTTTAATCTATTGTTAATTTGGGTAATATCGAGAGATTTATTCCATTAATCGTATGTAAGCATGCAACCTAATATTATTATGATCTCGAGAGAGGATTAATTATTGGGAGGGAATTGAATGACCTTTGGGGCTATATTAGGTGGTGTGATGTTTGTAAGGTAGAGATACGGACTTACGTTGCATACTCCTTTGAATTAGTTATATCGAGAGATGGATTAATTCTTCTTTAGTGGTCAACCCTATAAGAGAACAACCTTAATTGTCATTTGAATAAGTTACAAATCATAAATGGATTTCTAAATGTTGCAATTGCCTTGAAACATATCTTCTCACACTTGAGTTTTCATTCGTTTTCTTTCTCGTCCTCGTGATTTGCATGTTAATTGATCGATTTCTTTATTACTCCTTTAATTGTCTATTTGTGACACTTTGATAGATAATTAGGGGTAATTTCACACTTCAAAACTTATCGATCACCGTCTATTTAGAATTCCGTCAACAAACTACACTTTTACACTACACCTCCCTGTGGGATCGACCTCGTATTTACTTCGCTACAATATACACCGTATACTTGCGGTCGTGTATTTTGGTGCGTGAATCAATTTATCTCAACATTTAATGTAACATTTCAGAAAAGACTTAGAATAAATCACGGAATGTCAAATTAAGATGTTGTTGATAATGTTAAGACATTTAAGAATTAACAACATCTACAATTACTTGTTGAAAAATTTATCTTAAGTTTTGATAATTTTAATAGGGATTAGTTGAAAATATATAGACAAGTCTTCTAGTATAGGTACTTGGTCTTAGATAACAGTTGAAGGGGAACTCAACTAGGGGTGTGCAACGGGCGGTTTGATTAACCAAACTGCCCATAAACCGTAAACCAAAGTATAAATCGTTCTTCCTTTCTTTTTTAAACCGTAAAACAAATCGTATTTATAAAAACCGTTCGGTTTGAAACAATAATATTTCGGTCGGTTCGGTCGGTTTTGATCGAACCATAATTTTGCTCATTTTTTCTCTACACAATAATTAAATAGTGGAAATTTATTATTTAAAATTTGGAAATTTAATTAAATTAATTCTCGAGTTAAATAGTTAAATTGGTGATATTTAATATATACGATACGAGTCGGTCAAATTATACGAGTATCAAAATACTCGTAATTGGTAAGAATAAATTTGACTTACCATATGGAGTATAAGGGAAATCAAATCACATCTCTTAAAAAAGGGAAGAGAATTAAATTAAAACCAATCAAGCCAATCAAATCGGCATTGACCAATAAGAAGACGCCACGTGGCACGGTAAAGAGGGAAAATCTTCACTCCCTCACCCTATAAATAGGGTCCTCCCTCATTCATTTCAAAAATACACAAGAAGAGCATTTCAAGACTCTAGAATTCTTTGCAGAGATCATCACCCAAATCATCTGAAAGCGACGTTCGATCCAAGATCAAGGTGTTAAAGCCCTTCGAATCGGCGTTCTTCTTAGAGTGTTCTTCGCGAGTCTTCGAAGATTCGAAGGCGTTCTTCGCGGATCCTTGAAGATTCCAAGACGTTCTTCATCGCATTCAAAAATGTTCGTCTGAAAGCTCCCCAAATCAGCGTTTGATCCAAAACAAGACTTCAAGTCCTTGGATAAATGTTACAAATCTGCAAGTTCCATAGTGGTCAAGATCAAAACGAGGATCACGCCACAAAATCTTTCAAGTAAAAGTCAAGTCAAAGTAGTCAAAGTCAAGATCGAAGAGAAGAATCAGAGGATAAAAATTAGAGATCGTAAATCCATGAAATTTCTTGGTTTAATCTGAAAATAAATAAAATTGTATTTTAAATTCATATTTTATATATATTTACCATAGAATCAAAAAGTAGAGAAATATTCATCAAGAAGTATGCACCACTCCAAGAATTTGTTTGTTTGAGACGAAGTTGGATAGTTCAAGTGGTTAGAGCACCACTACTTAGGCTTTAGATTCTGGGTTCGAGTCATGAGGAGGGGGAAAAGGGATGAGTATTTAATGTAATTCAAAAAAAAAAAAAAAAAAAATTTGTTTGGTGGTGTCGTAGGATTTGGAGCGAACCATAATATGATGATCATTATATAATGTAAACTGTATAAAACTGTTTAATACGGAGTATAAGACTATCTCAAGTTTGTGTGTTTTGATGAAAATGGGAAAAGAATGGAACTCACATAGTTTTTACTTTGTATAGGGAAACTTGTTTATACCTACATTTCTGAAAAAAAATTAGGAAAAACTACCACCTCAATTTTTTATTAGTTAGAGCAACAAAATGGGGTATAAAATTACTATTATATCCTTCATTTAACTTATCTCACTTTACAATCTCAAATTTATTACTCCCTCCGTCTCAAAGTTGAAGCCACAAACCAAATTAGCACGGGTTTTAATAAATGAGTTGTTTATTAGTATTGTGTAAGATAAAGTGGGGGTAATAAAGACTTTTCAACTTTATAAATAGTAATAAAGTTAATTTTTAGTGTAATAAAGTAGTGACATTTGTTGTAATATTGTGATGTTTTAAGGGGAGTGTTTAAAAATGCTTTTACTATTTTTGTAATGTGGCTTTAAGTATGGGACGCTCAAAATGGTAAAATGTGGCTTCAAGTATAGGACGAATGGAGTAGTATTTTATATTCACATTTACTAATGGGCTCCAATTTTTCCCTTTCAGTAAATATTCACATGAATTATCTCTTTCATCCTAATCTTCAAAATGAAACTAGACTAGTTTTTATTCTCTCTAGTGATTGTTAATGCACAAAAAGCACTTTAAAAATGGTGTTAAAATACAAATTATATTAAAATCCCGTTAAAATGGAAGAAACATAAAGAGACTCAATCAAATCAAATTAATATCTGGATAAAAGGAAATAAAATAAAATCAAAGCAAATGAAATTAATTTTCAAATTCAAGCAATTAAATTGACATTAACAAATGGGAATGCGGCATGTGACGACATGAAAGGAAAATATTCATTTCCCCAATTCCCCATATATATATATATATATATATGAATCTCATTTCATTCATACACAACAAAGACATTCCCAAAGATTCAAATGAACTTCAAAGCATAAATCACCCAGAAACATCATCCAATCCAAAATCAAGGTGCAAAACCCCTACGATGTTTCTTCCTCGTTATTGAAGATTCAAAGGTATTCATTAAGACTTTAAAGACATTCATCCAGAAATCACTTCAATCAACTAAACATCAAGTCCTTCGATTAAAGTTACAAATCTCCCAAATCAAAGCTTAGACGTGGACAAAGATTTTGCCCGAAAACTATCCAAGTCAAAGTCAAACACTAAAAGGAGAATCATAGAATTTTAAATTAGAGATTGTAAGCTGCAATTTTTCTACATTTCAATCCAAATAAATTCAAGTTGTAAAACTTTTTCATATTTAATTCACAAAACTTTTTGTTACACACCCCATCTCAAACACATCACAGAGTATCTTAATCTAATTTATCAATATTTCAAACCGTGCAAGAATTACTATTTACCAAATAAAACCTAAGTAACCAGAATTTGAAGCAATTCTTGCACATCATTCAGAAAGTCCAAACACTATAATTAGGAAAAACAGCAAAAGAACTAAGACATGTAGTCATACAAATCTATTGCAGCAAAAATACTTGTATCATTATAACGATTGGAAAATAAATTATTGCGTAAAAACCTATGTTGGACACGTTATTTCAGCAGATATAGCTCTCAACAGTCAAGTCTTCTGATGCTCGAGGTTTCTTAGTACAATGCGAGCAAAGATTTTAGCTTCGAGAGGTGCACCAGCAGCAGCTGCTGCTACACGCAGCACTCGTGAAGCTCCAGTGCTCTGGAGAATGGCTGCGTGGTGTGCTGCATGCCGCCCACCAGGAATAGTAAACTGCAATATGAACATACATGAGCAGGCACTTCATGCTATCTAAATATATAACTTTGGTTTAGCCTAAAAAAATCATGAAATTTGTTTTCTAATGAATACTCATTTGGGTATTTCAAACAACACCATGAGGTGTATATATAGGCAATTAGGCCCTCAAGGGTAATCAGAATAATGGCAACAATAATCCATTGAAGTTTGTTGAATCGAGCGTGTGGGTGTATGTGATTTGACGTACCTGAAGAAGAGCGAATGCAGCACATGACTTCAGCGTAGAAGAAGGGTTTCGCAGCATAGAAACAAATCTTCCAATCTCATGTTTACTGAGAAACAACATAAAGTTTAATCGAATGAGCAAGGCAACAAATGTGTTCAGGTAATAATAAGTTGACGATGAGGTCAGATAAACTATATGCTTTACTGAAAACCAGGCAAACTGAGGAACCAAAAAAAAAGAGGGAGGGAGTGGAGAAGAAGATTTTTTATTTTTGACTTGAAAATATTTACACAGAATTGCATTAAATAAAAATCTTGAACTTGAGCCGTAGGTTACCTAGAAAGGGCTTGCATTACCAACCAGACTTGATAATATTAGTGCAATATATATAAATATAACACAATATCACAAATATTTTGATCCTTTACGAGCAAAGAACATAATTCGGAGTTTCGGAGCATAAAATTCTGGAACAGTATGCTGTTCTGCCATCACAACATTTTCACTTTTTGTCGATAAGATCACATGTTTTTAAAATTAGCAATTTGATACACACAATTTTTAAATTTTGCAGTTATATCATATGTGGCAGCCGGAAGATCTTTAAAAAAATTACAAACAAATTCACAACATTTTGTTATTGTTTCAATTTAATCACAACCTTAGTTTTTTTGTAATTTCATGCACTGCCACGTCGGTAGGACTTGCCGGAAAATAGTCGTGTGATAGAATAGCAACAACTTCAAATGTCGTGTATTGAATTGCAAATTTTAAAAACAATATGTTGAAAAATCATGAAAAGGTTGTGATTTATTTTGCAATTAACCCTTTTTAGTTTTTGAAGTTATATGATGAATTTCAACATTAAATGGGACCAACTTAAAACTTTTAATGTATAGAAGATTCATGAAAGAAGGAAGCTAATGGCAATGTATGACTAGAAGTTAAAACGAATTACTCGAGAATGAGAATGGGAGCAAACCTGCATCTCAGGTGACCCGCTTCTTGAATGCGGGCCGATTCTGTGACTTGTGTTAATGCTGCAGGGGCTGACGATGCAGCAGCAGCTGCAAATGCTTGAGGATCATAAAAGGTCATGATGAAAGTTTCAATGTTACTCATAGCCATTTTTCTAGAGACGTCTAAGTTTAAGCTCTGGGAAGAGCCATGCGTTGACGTTCCTACAACTGTAATTTCATCCGTTCTGCATATGGAATTGCAGAATTTTAAATATTAGTAAATAATCAACCCTTCAAAAAAAAAAAAAACTGAAGGTTTACAAAGGCAGCAGCAGAAGACAGATTATAATGTGCGCCAAATTGCGGAATACAGAGAGAACAACAAGATTCTTGTTCGAACTTAAAGCAGATTTTCAGCAATAATTAAATAGACCGATGAGAAAGAGAAAGACATGGTTTTCTGTTTTGTAACTATCGTATGTGATCAAAACTGTCGAGCCCTGTTTAAAGGATGTGTTTGCTTCATACCATATATTCTTAATAATGGGTAGATGCACTAACACAAAAAAAATTAGCATATTTAAACATCTTTTCTTGCAAAGACAATAGTAAAGGAGTCCTACGAGATACAAATCGAAATAGAAAGGATTATTAGAGATACCTTCCATCAAACATGTAGGTCAACGCCAATGCAGACATGAAGCGTGCCATTTTTGATACAGAAGTAGAACAAACATGGACCAGAGCAGAAACGCCTCCTTCCTCCACAATGCGGAGAGCATTACCAGGATTAAAAGCAAGGTTCCAAAGAGCTCCTGCAGCAGTCTCATGCACATCCTGAAAGTTCAAGTCGTGATTTTTTAAGTAACAAAACATTTCTCTTAATTAATTTTGTTAAAATATCAGTCTAATGTAAACAATAATCTAAAGACCTTACGAACAAAAAAAGGGAAAAAGTTTTTTTAGTCACGTAAGCTTGTCCATCTTTTGTTTCAAGACACTCCTCTTTCTTGAATTGAATTAAGACAAGTTAACTTTTAAGTCCTTTTGTCTTTTGACCAGCTGCAGCGGGTGAGCAACCGGTATTGAGCTGACATGTCATATTTTTTATTCTTTTTTTTTTTTTTTTAAATTATGAATTTCATCCTGTTAACTTTCAAAACCAGTTACTAACCCATTGTAGCCGGTCAAAGGACTAAAAAGTAGAATTTTGAAAGTTAACATGACGGAATTCAATTCGGAAAAATGGAGTGTCCTAAAACCAAAAATTGGCAAACTTATCATGGCCTGGGGTTAAATTAGTATTTCCCAAAAACAAGTTTGAACTTTATCATGGCCTGGGGTTATATTATGGTAAGTGCTCAATATAAATGATGAACAGAAGCACGACTACTAAATCTAGAGTGCAAATTATGAATTTGGTAAACCCATAACTAAGAAAGCAGATGCCACATTGAAAAAGAGACTAGTAGTTGTACAAATGAAAGGACAAGGGAAGTTATGGAAATGTTCCACTAACTATTTTTGGTAAACATACCTCAGCATCAGATCGAGCAAGCGCTATTAATGGTGGCACACCTCCTTCTCGACCAATAGCAATGCTATTACAAGATAAAAAAATAGATTATAGGTAAGAATAAAATAAAAGATGCATATTTACAGAATGGGATTGGATAGAAGACAACTGAAAACTCAATATATTAAACTAAAATTTGTCAGAAGAATTGAGCTGATAGCTTTGGTCATTTAGATCATTCGCTGATGAGGGAGCTGATTGCAGAGTTGAAACACTCTGTACAGAACGGTCCAAATAACAAACACCTTTGACCGTTAATCGGAGCTCACACATAATTCAAGCACTACAAACAGAAATATCAGATAACTAAACGTACCTATTTGTTTCTGATACAGACAATCCCCAGAGAGCACCAGCAGCCCTCTCCTGAAGGCCATGGGAGGCATTTGAACTGGAATTTGCTAAAGCAACCTAACAACCAGAAAAGGATTAAACACTCGAGTGAGCTGAAAATTGTTTCTTCTAAAGTGTGGATATTTAGTTTCTTTCGTGATCATCTCTGCCTACTGTTGTCATTCTTCTAAAGAGATAAAACTTAACCTAAGAAAAAGTGGAAAAACTTGCTCCAATGTTATATGGAAACTGTCTCCATCTAACTGCATTCAACATTGATGCCTTAAAGTGAAGTAAGGATATCACAAGTGAGGAATGATGAAGTTAATTAAATAAAATTTGCATGTTCCATTCATGAGCTATTCTTAACTAAAACTATTCCAGAAAGATGGGAAAAGAATGAAGCAAGACATTATATGACTCTTTACTGCATGCATCACTTTGATATCTTCAAAAAGTCAGAACCAATAAAGATGTAAAGCTCCATATTGAGTCTGATTGTCATTCTTCCAACTTTGTCATAGTCCTTCTCCATGTTAATAAAGTACCTATAGAACGAGACTTATATATCGAGTTGGAGGCCATACATAGCTGAAATGGTATATTTTACTTGACCGACAGACTATTTTTAAATTCAGTTACCCTGAAAGTGAATAGATGGGATTTCTATAACTTGTGAAATTGGTCAATGCTGGAGAGAAGTAGATGCAAATAATATCCTACGAAAACCATATATATTAATTATAGTGAACTAAGGGTGAATTTATACTTTCTGTCATGGCAATATGAACGAAGCTTTAGTTTAATGTTGGTTGGGTTAAACTTGGCTTACACATTTGTCCAAATATAAAACATTTGACAAGAAATTACTGTGTTAGCAAAAAAACACATGGTCAGCATCAAGTTTATACTGGTTGAAATAGTAAGCAAGAATTTTTTTATAAGAATGTGATATTATCACTGTTTTATAAAATCAATTTTAGACAAATTAATTCTGTCACAAAAAAAAAAAAAAAATTAACAATTTCACAGTTGCATCCAAGTACATGCATGTATTTAAATAAAATAAAGACTCCGCAGTAGAATAGTTGTGGACAATTTCAAGAATGTGGAAGCTAAAGAAGCCCACTTAGAACCTGATGTAGAGAGTCCTTATCCACACAAGATAGTTCATTGAAGCATGTTTGAGAAGAAAAAAGGTAAAGTTTTTAACCGATAGGTCTCCCGTGTCCCGTTAAGAGTTCAAGCTCAATTACAGACCCTTACTGTGTAAAACATAATGAAATGTCGCTAGTGAGATAGAGAATTAAATGACTATGTCTTGGAAGAATTTTAATTGTCAAAATTGTCTCATTTGAGGGATATTTGATGGCTTATGCAGATTAGTCTGTCTACTAGTATAAACTTTCAAAGAAAGAACTACCTCTTGAAATATACTAAACCATAACGTCCTAACAATTTCATGCAATTTAAGAGGGGTACAAAATATTGAATCAGGCTGCCATAGCCCATAAGCACAAGTACTTTCTGGAAGCTGAATATTCTCAAGCGTATAATATGCCGTAAGCTAGTCAAGGGCCAAAATTTCCTGTCTGATATGATTTGTTACAGAACAACTAATGTTGCAGAAATGGAAATGTTTCATAGCAAAAAAGAGGAAGCAGTTTGTTAAACTCACTGATTAGGAATTAGGATGATAAAAGGGAGAGAGTGAAGGAATTCTTTTGACATTGCTTAGGTAAACGGGCAAGCCCACAACTACTTAAATGGAACTTCTGAATAAATATGGGCCCCAGATCAGCTAGCTCCTATATAGTACAAGCAATCACCTTTACAGCAATTACTAAAGGGCTTTTAGGAATGATTTAGCAAACATTTATAGAAACAAACACACTAATGTCATACCAATGCCTCAACTCCACCAACTATGGCAATTGCTTCTCGATTTCTGTCATCAAAGGATAAATTCCATAATGCACCAGCAGATTCTTGCCTATGAATCAGACAGTAATGGTGTTAGTTTCTGATAAAAAACAACTATTATTATCTAACCACAAAAGGATCTGGCCTACTTAGAGGATTTAGAAAAGAAAACAATCACTTGAACAGGGGCATGGCCTTATCTTACCTTACACCTTCATGAGGAGAGCGAGTAAGTTGCACTAAAGCATCAAGAGCTCCAGCCTCTTGTCCTACTGCAGCATTGTTATCGTTGGTATCCCCATGGGCAGCCAAATTTGCCAAAGCTCGAGCTGCCTGGACAATAAGATCAAGGGATGTTTATCAGAGTTTGCAGACATTTTTGTCCCCTTCTTTAATTCATAGAGCTCTAAAAAAGTGGTGAACTTTGGAAGGTACGACCCCATAAGGAACAAAATAGTAATAAAAATAGGCTTTCAGCACATGAAAACCAAGTCCTGGATGACTCTCCATAGATTATTTTGGAAATAATGCAGTAATACGCTCTACCTCAATCCACAGACTTTCAATCTTGAATGCTAAAAATATATTTTTCCTATGATAACAATAGACATACAATATTTTAACAGCAGTCGAAACAACAGCCTAGCAAAGGGGAAGTTTTGAGAAAATATGAAGTACATATTAGTTTTCAATTAGAAGAGAAAACCACCTGTTCTTGCACTCCATCAACCTTGCAAGTCCGAGCTAGTTTCACCAAAGCATGTACACCATTAACTGAAGCAATTTCAATGCTGCATTTGTCGTCTGCTGCCAAATTTGCAAGTGCACCAGCTGCCCGTTCCTAAATCAATGAAAGAAACAGCCAAAACCTACTTAGACCTATTATAGCAACTTGACTACCATTTTATGTTGGACAACATAAAGGCAACAACATGACTATGAACATACCAAGACTCCATCACCACCACTCGACTTTGACCATTTAAAGATAAGGTCCACTAAGGCTCTAACTCCACCAGCTTCTGCAATGGCGCCCTAAAATGGAAATTTGATTTCACAACTTGAAGAACGTAGCATTAAATTGAAACGAAAATTAAGAGCAAAAATAAATAACAGAAAACCTTGTGTCCATCACCAACGGAAAGGTTCCACAGTCCTCCCGCAGCCTCTTCAGCAACCAATCTGTTGGCAGAGCTTGCGAGATTTACAAGAACGGCGATGCCGCCTTCCTCCGCCACAGCTTTCGCAACATTAGCATTAACTGATAAATTTGCAATAGCCTACATGCAAAATCAATTTAAATTATATGATTCTGTCCACCATAAATATGATAAAGCTTTAAGACAGAATCAGCTTAGAAATAAAGAAGCAGAAGTTCTTATCAATAAAGCACCTTAGCAGCTTCTGACTGAAGTCCCTCCCTCCAAGAACGGGCAAGGTTTAATAGAAGGCGTATACCATTATCACGCATAACTGCTTCAGCCCTTCCAGTATCAATGTTGGCATTTTCATCGTCAATTACGACAAAAGTTGCAAGAGCTGTAGCGGCCCTTTCTTGAACCTCCTCCTGGGCACTCTGCATGAAACTGAGTAATAAAAATGTGCCTTGGTTAAGCCAAAACTTATCTAAACCAGGTGGATTGATCTCAGAAATACGTAGAAGTGAATAGGAAATTATCCATTCTAGCCAATTCAGCATCTCATTTGATTTCTTATGCTCCTCAGAATATCTCAAATACCGAAATATGTTCTTATCATCCATTGGCGAATTGACGAATAAGTCAGCTACTCCTTTAAGAATGTCAGTGAAAACAGCCAACAGCACTTTGCCATTACGATTGTTATTACAGGAAAAAATGGCATCCTTCTCAAGCTCAGGACAATTCAAGGCGCATAAGATCTTCATGCTTAATGAGGATGAGAAGAGTCTAGAAGCAGCACTTGGGCTTATATCTGTTCTAGAAACATCTAAGCCAATCAGATGTTGCAGCTTATCCCAGTGTTGTGCTACTAAATTCCACTTTATATTAGTCGTCCCTGCAACTGAGAGGAAACGAACTGACGAAATATTTCCAAGGGCTGTCTCATCGACCTTTCGACAGTCAATGAATCCAATATCAGTCAAATTTTGGCAATGCTTTGCTAAAGCATTGATAGCATCTGCATCCACTTCTTGGATACCAGAGATTCGAAGTTTTCTTAAACGTGGACAACAAACTGAAATTGCTTTTATAGCATCACTGCTGACCTTTTCACAAAAATCAGGCCCAATCTGAAGGCACTCTAGTGCTTCATGTCGTGCTGCAAGCACACAGAAAGTGGCATCACTCATTTTCCTGCAACAGTCGACATTCATCTCACGTAGATTCTTAGCGTGAAGGCTTACAATAGCATCAGAAGATTCATGACCTCTGAATCGAAGCTTCTGAAGATTCGTACACATAGGGGCAAGTGATGAAGCCCCGGAAACATCAAGCTTATGAAAACGGAGATCTAACGTTTGCCACAAACACGGAGATTTACTCAGACCCCGCCATGTCCGGCAGGTAGAGGACAAACTAGCTCGATCACGATAGTTCAGACATGAGAAAAGCTGAATCATGGTATCATCAGGTAACCTAGTCCACTCAAGTTCATCTTTCTCATCAATCTCCACTTTCTCTTTTCCCTCCCTCACAACCTTCCTCCTTACTCTCCTATCCATACTTGATTCAAGCTCACTACACACAACCTATTCCAATACTAAAAATGATATGCAAGAAAACAGCCTATTCTCAATACAAAATGCACAAAGTTTGCAAAAATTATCAAAGTAGGAATGCCCTAATTCTTGAAACAAGCTGATTTAACATCAAAGCAGAAACTCTATACAATTATAGGATATGCCCCCAATAGAAAATGCACCATACTAAGGGACAGCCAATTTTACGTAATCCTAGCCTTGTGGGCCTTGTGATAAAACCTTAAATCTCCAGTCTTGGCATTGAATCTATTGGCCTCTCAGCATAATTGTTTGTATCCACGAAGGTATGTATACAAGGAAAGATACCTGATGCACAACAAGATACAGATTAGCACAAAAGCTATGAGTATCACAATTGTCTTTACTTCTAATACAATTCGCACAATATATATAGTTATATAGAGACAAAGCGAGGAAATGGAGCAAGGGTTTGAGAGGATTCAGGAATCAAAGATGTGAAGAGAAAGTAAGCCCAAAGCCTAAAACTTGACCACCTTCACCTTGTTACCCTTGTCTCTTTTCCCCCTACACGCCCACTGTAATAACTTTGCTCAATGGTGTAATACAAATTCACACAATCACGCTGGTACAAAATTTATGTAGCGTGATACATTTTTTTTTTTTAACATTTGAAAGGACTCAAATTTGAATTTTTATTCAGGTTGAAATGGACTCAAAGTTGAAATTTACACTATTTAGGTTGAAAACATATTTTTTTATCGTGTGCTAACTTACTATGCTTTGTATTATTAAATTTAACATCTATTTATGTAAAATAGTTTTAGTCACTACTCACCCCTTATACTATTATAAACATATCTCATAATTGTTGGGACAAGAATAGATCAAAGTAAAATGACTAAGTTGCCTTTTTTTAAGATAAGTCGTGTCATCGTTTGACCGTAATCGTGGTCAAACAAATCAAAGGACGTACAGTTGAATTATGATTGAACAATTTTTAAAATAAAATAAAAAATCACGAAGTATTGTACTATGTATTACCCTTCATGATCTTTTGATCGAACGAATGTATTACACTACATGAACTTTCGGCCAAACGAATGTAAGTGTCATACACTTAGCTTTATGTACAACTATTTTTATGACTGAACACACCGAGCGCAATCTATAAATTTTTCAATACATAAATTGCGTTTTCAACATTCAAATTCTAAAAAAAATTATTATGCAATTGAAACTCAATATATTTTTCCATGATTTGTTAATATTAAAATCACCTCCAAATCATATAAAAAATAAAATAATCTAAACCTACTGTACCAACACACAAACTCTATAATATAGGGATTAAAATGATTTTAAGGAGGTCAAGGAGACTAGGGAGGAGGGTGTGAGTTTTTTTTTTTAATTGAGCGCTTTAAAATAAGAGTAAAATTGAAATAAATAAGAGTAAAGTTAAAATAAAATGTGGTGTATTTAGTAAAATGTGTTCATTTTTTAAATTAGGTGTGTTTACATTACAACATTATGAGTTGTAAGTGGTGGAACTCATAGTTCTATCATGCAACTAATTTGCATAATAGAACAATTAATATTTACAATGTATCATATATATCTATCCGATGCACGGATCTAATGTTTTAGTTAAAACTAGTGACACATTTATTTTACAAGTTATTGTTTTATATAAATTAGAGCTGGCAGTTTGAGTTCGGCTCAACCCAATTTAGTCCATTGAGTCAAGCTATGTTCATAAGCTGGGTCGATCCGGCCCATGAACTAGTCGGGTCTATAAAATGGGAGTCCAATCTAGTCCATCCTAGCCTAGCAGGTTAGCAGGTCAGCCCAACAAAAAATATACTATCCCCGTCTCTATGTAACTGACGCGTTTATTTTTGCACAATTTTTAAAAAATATAGTATTAAAATTGAGTTGCTGAAAAGAGATAAAAAAAAAAAAAAAAGGTAGAGAAAGATAGGAAAGATACAAAATAAAGAGATAGTAAGATGTTAATATTTTAGGAGATGTGTCAATTATATTTGTAGACAAGCAAAATTTAATTAATTTGGGCCTCTAAAGTCCAACAAATCAAGACGGGTCTCTAAAGTTCGATAATTAAATCGGGCCCAAATATGGTATTCTGAGCCCATCAAGTAATTCAGCCCACCATCAAGTTGTAGATAAGGATTTGACTAAGTCTTAAATAACTTAGCACAAATATCTCGAGCCCATCATATTTAAAAACCCTAGGTTCTACACATATATAAAGGGGCCTCATTCCACTCATTTAGATCATCAGGAAATCAGAAGCATTCAAGGCTCTAAAAATTCTCTGCAAAGATCTTAGAGTGTTCTTCAGCATTCAGAGGAGTTTCAAAAGCGTTTTTCGTGCAAAGCGGCGAGAACCAGCGCTTGATCTCGACGTTCTTCGTGCAAAGCGACGAGAAGCAGCGCTCGATTCGAGATCAAGGTGTTAAGCCCCTTAATTCGTCGTTTCTTTAAGGAAGTTCTTCGTGGATCTCCAATGATCTTCAACGGTGTTCATCCCTAAAGTCCTTAAAATCAACGTTTGATCCAAAATACAGCGTCAAGCCCTTGGATTAACGTTATAAAGTCTAGAAAGTCCTTAAAATCAACGTTTAATCCAAAATACGGCGTCAAACCCTTGGATTAACGTTACAAAGTCCTGAATTTAAGAACGATCTTCAACGACGTTCGTCCCGAAAGTTCCTAAATTCAACGTTTGATCCAAAATACGGCTTTAGGCCCTTGAATTAACGTTATAAAGTCATAAGTACAAGATCGGATAGGATTCGGCTACGAATTCAACTTCAAAAGTTTAAGAAGTTCAAGTAAAGTCAACGAAGAGAGAATCAGAGGATTAAATTAGAGATTGTAACCCGCAAAATTCTTGGTTTAATCCGAAAAGAAATAAATTGTATCTCATTTTTGCATTTTAATATTTAATTCAAGAAATTTTTGTTTACAAATTTGGCACGCCCGGTGGGACTATCTCTACCTCTCATCTCTACTCTTCAAGTAAATCAAGTCACGACAATGGCGCCAATCAAGATTAAGATCAATAGAGGCTTTGTATCCGGATCAGCTAGCATCGACTTTGAAGACGTGAACGTAATCACGAGAAGTATGTCAAGAAGCTCCAAGTCATCCGCTTCTTCAGAGAAGGCTACTGTAGAGGGTCCACCACCCAACACTGTGAACGAGGAAAACAGTGCAGCATGTTCTCCCACTCACTCCACGGCAAGCTCATCATTAGATTCAAGTGCAGCTTCAACAATGGCGACAGATACCACAAATGTTGAGGGGCAATTGGCAAGCTTGACTAGAGCCATAAAAGGACTCACTAAACATGTTCAAGAACAGGATGCCCAGATTGTTAAGTTGATGAGCAATGCAGACAAAGGAGAGTCAAGTCGTGCAAAAGGAAATCAAGTCGAAGGGCATGATGTTGAGATGTCCGGTGAACGTCAGCAGATGGAAATTGACCCAACTCTTAAGGAGTTACGAATTTCTCCTGATGGTTTGGTGCATGTTGACGACTAAAATAAATCATACTCGGGGCGATCGAGGATAAGTTCGAGGAAAATCCTAAGTCTTCATTCACCTACAACAAGCCTTACACGAAGAGGATTGAAAGTTTGAAGAGGCCAGCTGGTTATCAACCTCCAAAGTTGCAGCAGTTCGATGGCCAGGGTAACCCAAAACAACATATTGCTCACTTTGTGGAGACTTGCAACAATGTCGGCACTTACGAAGATCATTTGGTGAAGCAATTTGTACACTCTCTAAAGGGGAATGCATTCGATTGGTACATCGATTTGGAGGCCAGTTCGATAGATAGTTGGGAGCAAATGGAGCAGGAATTTCTCAACCGATTTTACAACACTCAAAGAACGGTTAGCATGATTGAATTGACGAACACTCGTCAATCAAAGGAAGAGTCAATGATCAATTATATAAATTGATGGGGGAATTTAAGTTTAAATTGTAAGGATAGATTGACCGAAGCTTTAGCAATAAAGATGTGCATTCAAGGAATGTAGTGGGGTCTTCGCTACATCCTACAACCAATTCGACCAAGATCATTCGAGGATTTGGCTACTAAGGCTCATGACATGGAGTTGAGCATGTCTACAAGTGGAGTTGAAGGGCCGCCATCTCAAGAGTGGGGGCAAAGTAAAACAAGTTTGAAGGAGATGCAACGAAAGCAATATCTATTTCTAGACTTAGATATCCCTGGAATGTTCGATGACTTGATCAAGAATGATCTCATCGAACTTCCAGAAATGGAACGACCAGACGAGGTTGGGCGAACGGATGGCCCCAAATATTGCAGGTACCATCGATTGGTAGGACATCCAATCCAAGACTGTTTTATACTTAAAGAGAAAATTATACAACTAGCCAAAGAAGGGAAGATCTTGCTAGAAGAAAGTGAAACAACGGCGAATCACATCACAGTTGAAGACAAACAAATGAAAGAAGCCTACAAATTGATTTCTGAAGACGTCATATACATTGGTCCCATAAACGAGAAGTTTTTGAAACTGCTTATTGCTCCATAAACGCACGAGCTTAAACTACTTGTTTCTCCAAGAACGCACGAGCTTAAACTGCTAGTTGCTCCATGATGCATGAGCCTAAACTGTTTATTGCTCCATGATGCACGAGCCTAAATTGCTTATTGCTCCATAAACGCGCGAGCCTAAACTGCTTGTTGCTCCAAGAACACACGAGCCTAAGTTGTTTGTTGCTCCAAGAACGCACGAGCCTAAACTACTTGTTGCCTTATGATTCACGAGTCTAAACTGCTTATCACTCTCGGTCCGCACGAGTCAAAATTTTGTACAACAACCACCAAAGGTAAATACATGTGGTTAAACTGTTAACTTACTCCACTAAACGCGTTTTAAGTGGTTAAATAATCAATTCCCTACTTTGTCTACAATAGTTAAAGAATAGTCACTCCTGGTCCGCATGAGTATAAACTGTGAATGGTCCCCCTAAAATCAAATCATATTTTACTTGAACTACGTTATGACTTGATTCTCTTGAAAGAGGTACGTAGGCAGCTTAGTATATTTCTAAGTACAATCATAATTTAGATTGAGTTGGTCAAATAAGTTGGCTTGATGAATATACAAAAGTAAGTCTCAAAGAATACTCAAGAATGGATAACTCACGGTAATACAAAATTTAGATGTGGGAAAGCATTTGAAAATAATTCGCAATTCCTCCACATCAAAGACAAACGTTCTCGTGAACGAAATACGAGGGGGGTAATTTGTAGACAAACAAAATTTAATTAAGTTGGGTCTCTAAAGTCCAACAAATCAAGACGGGTCTCTAAAGTTCGGTGAATTAAATCGGGCTCAAATCTGGTATTTTGAGCCCATCAAGTAATTCAATCCACCATCAAGTTGTAGATAAGGATTTGATAAAGTCTTAAATAACTTAGCACAAATATCTCCAGCCCATCATATTTGGCCCATAGAAACCCTAGATTCTACATCTATATATAAAGGGGCCTCATTCCACTCATTTAGATCATCAGAAATCAGAAGCATTCAAGGCTCTAAAATTATCTGCAGAGATTTTAGAGTGTTCTCCAGCATTCAGAGGAGATTCAAAGGCGTTCTTCGTGCAAAGCGGCAACGTTCGATTCGACATCAAGGTGTTAAGCCCCTCAATTCGACGTTTCGTCAAGGAGGTTCTTCGTGGATCTCCAATGATCTTCAACGGTGTTCCTCCCAAAATTCCCTAAAGTCCTTAAAATCGACGTTTGATCCAAAATACGGCATCAAACCCTTGGATTAACGTTATAAAGTCCTGAAAGTCCCTAAAATCAACGTTTAATCCAAAATACGGCGTCAAGCCCTTGGATTAACATTACAAAGTCCTGAATTTAAGAACGATCTTCAACGACGTTCGTCTTGAAAGTCCCTAGATTCTACGTTTGATCCAAAATACGGCGTCAAGCTCTTGAATTAGCATTATAAAGTACAAGATCGGATAGGATTCGGCTACGGATCCAACTCCAAAAGTTCAAGAAGTTCAAGTAAAGTCAACGAAGAGAGATTTAGAGGAGTAAATTAGAGATTGTAACCCGCAAAATTCTCATTTAATCCGAAAAGAAATAAATTGTATCTCATTTTTGCGTTTTAATATTTAATTCGCGAAATTTGTGTTTACAATAATGAAACGATAAAAATGACAAAATAGGACAATTACATAGGGACGGAGGGAATATATATAAACCTTATTACATATTGATCACACATACTCACATATAATATTTTTGTATACAATAATTATAATTAACAATATACATTACTAGTATACTATGTATAATTCATAAAAGAAATGCAGATTATGAATAACAAATTCTGGTGGGGGAATGCAACGGATACTTCTCGGGGTATTAATTGGATGAGGTGGGAGAGATTATGTGTGGAGAAAGAAGCGGGAGGAAGGGGATTCAAAGAACTGCATAAGTTCAATCTCGTTCTCTTAGGAAAAATGGGATGACATCTTATAAAGGACCCAAATGCGTTGGTATGTCGAGTACTCAAAGCACGATATTTCCCACATTGAGAATTCACCTCTGCGAATCTGGGTGGAAACCCAGCTTTACCTGGTTGAGTATTCACGCGAGCCGAGACCTTATTCAAGCTGGTCTGCTAATATCCAGGTATAGGATGATTCGTGGGTGGAGGAGACGGGAAACTTCTATGTGAATTCTGATAGAGTGGAAGGGCTGGAGAACATCCGAGTTGCCACATTTATTGATCTGGAAGCAAAGACCTGGGATGAGGAATTACTGCAACATATACTCCATATGGACGCTGCGCGTATTTTTAATATGGCGTTGCCACCAACAAAAGCCATCAACAAAGTGATGTGGGACCCTTCAAACAAAGGTGTTTACACGGTGAAAACAACCTATAAATTAGCAGGCACCTTGATGGCAGAAAATAATCTCAGAACGAAGGGAGATTGGAATTTAATATGGAAATTAGCAGCTTCTCCGAGAGTGAAAGATTTCTTATGGAGAGTGGGGGGAGGCTGCTTACCAACAAGAAGTAACTTATTGACAAGAAATGTGGTGACAAATACAGCGTGTGGCTTGTGTGGGATGAAATATGAGGACAACTGACACCTCTTCCTCACTTGTAATTATGCCAAGACAAAAATCATATCTAAGGTGGAGAGTAGCATGTGGGGAAATGATTGCTTAAAGGGTGTGATCACTGTCATGCTGAGGAACCAGGTAGAAACTATTAAGGCAAGCTTTTGTATGTTAATTTAGAAGATATGGAAAGAAAGAAATTCAAAGATATGGAATGATACGTGCAAATCTCCAATCGAAGAGGTTCATGCTTCAGCTGGGAATTGACTCGAGTGGAAAGCTGCAGCTCGCCTAAGACAGAGTCCGACACCTAACAACGGAGTTGGGAATTTGTGTGTCGCATGGCACCCCCCAGGTTTGGGAATGTGGAAAATTAACAATGATGCTGCTTTCTTTGAAGGGGAACAACAAACATGATTAGGAATGGTACTCACTAACGATCAAGGGGTCTTCAGTTTGGCAAGAACTCGGGTCGCACGGGGCCTATATTCAGTGGAAGTAGGGGAGATAATGGGATTATACGAAGCTCTATCGTGGCTCAAAGAACAAGGTTTAGACAATTGCATAATCAAGGGTAACGCGAAGAGAGTTGTCGACGCAATTAATGGCGAAAAGATAAATTTGTCGATATTCGGAGATTACACTCAGGCGTGTAGATGCCTATTAGAAGGTTTTTTCAATGTTAAAGTAAGTTATGTCAAAATGGCAGCCAATGTGTGGGCACACACTTTTGCAAGAAAGTCTCATTTCTTTACAAATCCTAGTACGTGGTTAGACCAGCCGGACTTTGTGGCTGAGCTATCAAATTCTATTTGCCTCTGCAATAATGGAAGCTAATTCTCATTTGCTTCAAAAAATAAAAAAAATGGTTAATTGCAAATTAAATCACCATCTTTCCCTGAATTGCAATTTAATTTAAACTTTTGAATAATTACAAATAAAATCATCACCTTTAAATATTGTTGCAATTTAAACTTCTTGATAGCCTTATTTGTGTTAAATGTAATGTGGCTAACTGAAGTGACACTTCCGTAATGAAACAACATTGTTTTTTTTTTTTCCGATCTAATCTCAAAACGTTAAATTTTCGAGCACAAATGAGGTTGTCAAGATGTCTGAATTGCAACAATATTTAAAAGTGATGATTTTATTTGCATTTATTCAAAAGTTTAAATTAAATTGCAATTAAAGAGAAGATGATGATTTAATTTGCAATTAACTCTATAAATAATAGTGTTCAATAATATTCGCTCGGTTCCATTTTATTTGTCCATTTAATTTGCAATTAACTCTATAAACCGTAGTTTAAAAGTGATGATTTTATTTACATGTTTTAATTAAAACTAGTTTTACGCTTTGTGCACAAGAGACTGACACATTAATATTCGCTCGGTTCCATTTTATTTGTCCATTTAATCTTTCTTCTTCTCATCTTATACTCGTGTACACTACAAACTTTTCCATATTTCTTGAATTTAATTGAGGAATGTTGATGTAGTGTGTGAGTGTGTCCCTTTATTCACTCTTTAGGTTCGTTGGTCAATAGATCATATTTTCAAATGAAATAAATTGGGGTTTAACATAACAATTATTTATTAACCATTGATCTAGAATTGGTATCAATCTCATTATACAATTTTGTGTATTTTTTTAAGGTAGTATTAGTTATATAATGTAAACTGTATAAAACTGTTTAATATAAGACTATCTCAAGTTTGTGTGTTTTGATGAAAATGGGAAAAGAATGGAACTCACATAGTTTTTACTTTGTATATTTTTCTCCCCAAAAAGTTCACAACAAAAAAAAAGTAAAATCATAAATGATGATGTAGAATACTTGGATTTGTGTTTTGAAACACTCATCAAATATAGTTCCCATTGTCTTCCACAACATATTATTTAATCTTTTTTGAAAAATAAAATGTAGGACACTGCACACACCATTAAGAATTTACCATTGCTGAATAACAAGCATATGGTATAGAATTTTCATTTTACATTTTATTTTATTATGGAGTATTTTATACTAAGGTATATATCATAAACGTATGTAACCTATAAATAAAAGTGGAAGAAAATTTTGCATATGAGTTTCAGAAAAGTAGAAAGCATTGCATTTTTAATATGAAATCATTAATTCATTGCACTTATACAAAAGATGATATAGCACATATAATGCCAAGTGAAGAAACAATGTTAATTAAAGAAATAAATTAACCTAGGAAGAATATATATATATATATATATATATATATATATATATATATATACTCTGTGAGAGAGAGAGAGAGAGGGAGAGAGAGAGAGAGAGAGAGAGAGAGAGAGAGAGAGAGAGAGAGAGCAGCAAAATAGGTCTAAATACTGAGGTCTTTAATAATACCAATCTATCACAATTTCAGAAATGGTAAAGAAAAAAAAGTGAAAACAAGGTATGATGTTGAAGGATTTATTTTGAGCAAGATTATAATTGTGAACTGAATGGTGAGATTTAGCAGTTGATCAGACCAAAGATTGCATCTGAATATGGTGTTGCAGGTTTCTTAGTACAATACGAGCAAAGATTTTGGCTTCAAGAGGTCCTGCAGCAGCTGCTGCTGCTCCACGCAGCACTCGATGAGCTCCACCCCGAACAAGGGTCGCATGGTGCAGTCCATGCCGACCACCAGGAATAGTAAACTGCAACAATTTTGTTATCAACACTTGTGACATATACATTGCAACAAGAGTACTGTTGTGTTTGATGACGTACCTGAAGAAGAGCGAATGCAGCACAAGACTTTAGTGTGGGAGAAGGGTTTCGTAGCATAGCAACGAATCTTCCAATCTCTTCGAGGCTGACCAACGCAACAGATTTCACATTGTAATTAATAATAGAGTAAAGGTAATGAATGATGAAGAGAAGAGAAGAGAGGGGGGAACCTGCATCTGAGATGACCTGCTTCTTGTATACGAGCAGCCTCGGTAACTTGTGTCAATGCGGCAGGGGCTGATGATGCAGCAGCTGCAGCTAATGCTTGAGGATCAGCAAAGCTCCGAATGAAAGTGTCTATGTGTTTCAACGCCATTCTCCTACAACCTTCTAACTTCGTGCTCTTTCCAACTTCATTCGTTCTGTACATTCAAGTAAACATTGACATTATGTAATGGCCCTTGAGATAATAATATAAACTCATTATAAAAAATCCATACAGGTATTTCAAGCCAATGAGAGCACTATGTTAGTTAAAGCCTATACAGATGCAAATCTACGTATAAGATACAAGAAAAAGGTCAAACTGTATTCAAGCGGCAAAAAGAGCTTGGCGAAGATCAGATTGAAAAGTGAGAACACATGACCGGTCTTCCCAGAGACTTCAATGTAATTACTTGATACTTGAGATGGAAATGCAAATGAACTTTCCATCTCACCGAAACCAAAACTCATACTTCCGGTAAAGAAAAACGTGCATACTAATGCAACAAGATTTAGGCATCTTCTCTTGCCTGAACAATAATAAAGGAGTTCTGAAAAGCTATGAATCGACACTAAAGGATTGTTAAATACCTTCCATCAAACATGTAGGTCAACGCCAATGCAGACATGAAACGTGCCATTTTTGATACAGAAGTACCACAGATATGGACCAGAGCAGGAACACCTTCTTCCTCCACAATGCGGAGAGCATTACCAGGATTGAAAGCAAGATTCCAAAGTGCTCCAGCAGCAGTCTCATGCACGTCCTGAAATTTGATTCGTATTAACAAAGGAAGCACAAGTGATGAACAGCATTGTAAGGATTCCTTTTGTGTCCAGAAAGTTTACACATAAGTAGCAATCAGCCCAGAATACTCTGATACATGTGGTTTATGAATAAAACTCCTATATAGAGAGGTGAATGGCAGCATATAAAAGAAACAGTTAAAAGAGAAACAGCTCATACCTAGTGTTCTCCTTATAATTTGACTCATTATTATTTGGAGTAAAATAATTCTTAGATGAAAAGTCATCAGACAATGAATTTGAAGGCCGCTTTTTATAATACCAGAAATGCATCATCATTTGTTTATTACTACAACAAATTAATACTACATAAAAGATGCAATTGGTCTAAACACAATCAGTTTTACTTGATAAGGATGGGCAGTATGCAATACACCTTTTAGATGCATAACATACAAAAATATGTAGCATATAAAAAAAGATTCGACTAAGGGGAAAGCGCTAGCCAAAAGCAAAGTAGTAGTTGTAATATGTATGTCATTACAAGAGTAACATTCTCAATATGTGGTCCCAAGGGAATAAACCTCCTAAATTCACACCTTTAACGGACCACTTTAAGCGTAACAGCTGTAGGGCATTTTGTAAAGCTTCTTTAAATATGTAGACCATATAGTATTGCATAATGATAGATGTAATCTAAGAAACGCATAAACAAGCATAGAATGCCGATACTTTAACCAACTTGATGCAATCCAAATGCTTGCAAGGAAACCAGGACTAATAGGAGAAACTGATAGCCAACTCAACGCTATTTAAGCATTACCATGTCCTTACAGTATAATGAAAAGAAAGAAAAGAAAGCAACAGTTAACTTCCATAAGTGTAGGGCATGCATTCGCAAATCGATTAGTAAAGCCAAAAGAGGCCAAATAAATTTCCGTAATGCAATATAAAATTACTCTAGAAAACTTGGAATCTTTATGGGAACAGGTACGGGAAGCATTTAGAGTAGAAATCTACAGATATCACATTGTTAAAGTGTACTCGAGTTGTTAAATACTAAACAATTTCCATGTCTAACAATTTAAATTTATGGTTGGTGTATGGGGTCATTCAATATTGCATGGCACGGGAGTTAGACCAAATAATATCATCATGAACTCAGTTCAACTCTCACTACCTACCCATTTGTCCAGTTATAAAATAAAGTTTCACATTCCAGGATTCATCAAAAAGTAATTTGTCATCAGATGGACTGACGGGCATATAAGAGACATTAAATATTAAATGCATTTGCTTTCTGAGAAGTTTAAAATTTAGATGTTATATAAATTAAATATCATGCATTAAGTTACAGAAGAGATGATACCTCATGCGTGCACGGGTGGGCAAAACTATGCACAAGCACATATCCAACCCTGATGTCAAGTCATGATCTTTGAATGCCAAAACATTTTATCAGAAGCAGCACTTTCTTTCCTTTCATTTGTTGAAAAAAATTGTATTTCATCTTTTTCTCGACATATTTGTTACTGTATTAAAATCTCAGTCTAATGTCAAAATTTTGTAAAAGGCCCTACCACCAAAAAATCTCATATTTGTCATGAGGTTATGTTTATGAAAATGCACTGAGTCTGTGGTATTGAATTATGTTCAAAGTCACATCCTACTAAACATGATGAACAGAAGCATGATGATTAAAAAATCAAATGTCCAAACCTCAAAAACCTGCAACTTAAACTTTGGTAAAACACAACTAAGCTGATATCACGTGGAAAAAGACTACAAAAGCTCCACCCAAGTTTTTAGTATTCATACCTCCGAATTTGATCGAGCAAGCGCTATTAGTGGTGGCACACCTCCTTCTTGACCAATAGCAATGCTGTTACAGAATTAACAAACAATTGATACATAAATCATAGGTAGTAAACGAATAAAATCTACATGTTTAAATAAAGTAGAATTAACAATCAACAAGGCTGCCAGCAAAAAAACAATACTCAGCAAGCGCTTCTCAGCCTTGAGCACAAGTCACTACAATTTTTCCATGTTGTTCCTGATGCTGTGACTTTGACCATCTTATAATGATGCCTATTAAAATTCGATGATAGTCTAATATCTATTTCATCTTACTTATAATAGTTATTTCTACAAAGAAAATCTGCACTGGGAGATTAACACTAATTCTTTCTTATTTGCCAACTTTCTTCCTTCTCATGCACAGTGCATTTAGTAACATATGTATTGTATGAACAGGGGTTGAACAGGGGTTGTTTTACTTATGCCTTGTCCATAAAAAAATGGTGTAAGAAAATGATGCAATAAATTTTATCAGAATTCATTAGATTCTGCTTTGTTGGTGATGTTCGTGATTGCTGGCCCAAAAATGATAGCTAGCAAAAGCAAACTCTTAAGTCACCTCTTTCCATACTATAGTGGCACTAAGAATAATAATGTTAAACATTTGACAATAAAAAACAATAAGAAACACTCTGAATTAGATGGGGATACATCTGATTGTGTACTGTAAAAAACTCTGTACAGAATTTTCTAAATTGCAAACACCTTTGATCATTAGTATGGACTCTAGATTATTCGAGCATTAGAAGAAGAAATATTAAATAAATTAAAGCAGTCCGAGAACATACCTATTTTCTTCTGACACGGACAATCCCCAGAGAGCACCAGCAGCCCTCTCCTGAAGGCCCGGAGAGGCATTTGTACAGGAATTTGCTAGAGCAACCTGATAACCAGAAATGAATTAAAAATCACATGAGCAGGAGAGCTAAAATCTAACGTCTCATTGATGTCTAACGATAGTTTCTGGTGGTGCAAAACTTTGGCCAAAGGAAAATTGGAATAAAGTTGCACCAAATTGGCAAATTTACATAGTAAGTATTATGCAACCAATTGCATTCACCATTGTGAAGTATGCAAGCAAGGGTTCATTGTGAAGTGAAGTTAATAAGTAAATTCAATTCTTTCATTGAGTTTATGACGGAAAAAATCAATATGTCCAGACAAAACATACTATGATCACGAGCTTAATTAAGAATTATTTGTAAAACAAAGATCTTTTCTTCTCAATGAAAAATCAAAGTTTCCAAAACAAGAGTACAAATTATAATTCAAAAACTCTACTTATGTGTTAATCTTAACTAAAACTATTCAAGATAGATGGAAAGAGAGAAGGCAAAAAAAAAAAAAAATGGAAGTGAATATATTGCTTTTTAATGTGAGTATCAGTTCGATTAGCTTAAAACGTTCAGAACCAAGAAAAGTAAAAAGCTCCATAATGAGTTTTATGGTCACTCTTCCAACTTTTTTATAGTCCCTCTCCATGAGTAGCTCAAAAATTATATTTAATTAACAAAGACATACTAAAAAAAATTATGATGTCATACCAATGCTGAAACTCCACCAGTTGCAGCAATTGCTTCTCGATTTCTGTCGTCAAAGGATAAATTCCATAATGCACCCGCAGCTTCTTGCCTGTACATCAACCACCAATGATGTTATTTTCATTCTCAATAACAGCAAGTATTGTCCAAACACTAACGATCTGTCCTATTTAGAAAATATTAACCAGAAATCAATCATTGGAATAACAAGACCATCTCACCTAACACCTTCATGAGGAGAGCGAATAAGTTGCACAAGAGCATCAATAGATCCGGCCTCTTGTCCTACTGCAGCATTGTTACCATTGCTATCCCCATGAGCAGCCAAATTTGCCAAAGCTCGAGCTGCCTGGACAACAAGTAGAAGGAAAAATTATCAAATAAATTGGATATATTTCCTCCTTCAAAACTTGCATAGATACATTTTATGTATTGTATAGTGACTGTTAAGATTAAGTTACTAAACTCTAAAGTACTGTCTCAAAACATTTGAAAAACATATGGAGACTTATTCCAAAATGTGACTATAGACTGGTGAACTTCAGTGAATATGATCCCATAAATTAATTGCAAATACAATTGATCGAACTAACAGCATTTATTCATATGGTTTATCAACACCTGCTCTTGCACTCAACTTCATTCACAAATGAAACTCTTTTTGAATTATTATTTGTGAATTAATTTTTAAGGTATACTATTTTTTGTTGGATATTTTAAAATAAAGTATCATCCTTGTAGCTAGATCAAGATTACTAAAAGAGAAAATTACCTGCTCTTGCACTCCTTCAACCTTGCAACTCCGAGCTAATCTCACCAAAGCACGTACACCACTCACTGAAGCAACTTCAATGCTGCATTTGTCATCTGCAGCCAGATTTGCCAGTGCACCAGCTGCACGTTCCTATATCAATCAAAGATACAGCCAACCTTATTAAGCCTATGACAGCAACTTGGCTTCTACTCAACGGTAAACACAATAAAGACTTGAACAAAGGGATAGGAATGCTGAAGACGGCGGGACGTACCAAGACTCCATCACCACCGACAGAGCCTGACCATTTGAAGATAAGGTCCACTAAAGCTTTTACTCCACCAGCTTCCGCAATATCACCCTATAATAGAAATTTCATTTCATAACTTCAAGAGTAAAGCATCACACGAAGAGAAAATAAGAACAAAGTAAACAAAAGAGAGCAGAACCTTGTGTTCATCACCAACAGAAAGGTTCCACAGTCCTCCTGCAGCCTCTTCAGCAACTAATCTATTGGCAGACCTTGCAAGATTTACAAGAATGGCGATGCCTCCTTCCTCCGCCACAGCTTTCGCAACATTAGCATTCACGGATAAGTTTGCAATGGCCTACATGCAAAATTAGTTAAAATAACATGAATTCAATTACCATAAATGATGATAGAGCTTCAAGACTCAACTAATGACTATCACTTCTATCGTGAATTGTGCATCTGGGAAAAAGAAAATATAAGGGATAGTAACAAGATCATCAAAATGAGACAGCAACCAATAGATTTCAGACACAAAATGAATTTAGAAATATTACCTTAGAAGCTTCTGACTGAAGTCCTTCACGCCATGACCGTACAAGGTTTAGTAGAAGGTGTATGCCATTATCTCGTATAACAGCTTCAGCCCTTCCAGTATCAATGTTGGCATTTTCATCATCAATTACAACATAAGTTGCAAGAGCCGTGGCTGCCCTTTCTTGAACTTCCTCCTGGGCACTCTGCATGAAACTAAGTAATAAAGTTGTTCCTTGATCGAGCCAGAACATATCTAAACCAGGTGGATTGCTCTCAGAAATACGTAGAAGCGAATAGGAGATAATCCATTCCAGCCAATTCAACATCTCCTCTATTTTCTTATCATTCCCAAAATTTCTCCAATGCAGAAAAACGTTCCTGTCATTCTCTGGCTTATCGACAAATAAGTTACCTACTCCTTTAAGAATGTCGGTGAAGATAGCCAGTACAACTTTGCCTTTATGATTGTTATTAGAGACAAAGGTGGCATCCCCCTCAAGCAAAGGACAATTCAAGGCACATAAGACCTTTAAACTTGACAAGGATGACAAGAGTCTTGAAACAATATTCGGGATTATATCTGTTCTAGAAACATCCAAGCCAATAAGATGCTGCAGCTTTCCCCAGTGCTCTACTACTAAATTCCACCTTATGTGAGTGGTCCCAGCAACCGAAAGGTAACGAATTGACGCAATATTTCCCAGGGCCGCCTCGTCCACCTTTCGACAGTCAATGAATCCAATATCCGTCAAATTTTTACAATACTTCGCTAAAGCATTGATAGCATCTGCATCCACTTCATTAACACCTGAGATTCGAAGTTTCCTTAGTTTTGGACAACAAATTGCAATTGCTTTTATGGCATCACTGCTGATCTTTTCACAGAAGTCTGGCCCAATCTGAAGGCACTCTAGTCCTTCATGTCGTGCTGCAAGCACACTGAGTGATGCATCGGTCATTTTCCTGCAACTATCACCATTTATCTCACGTAAATTCTTGGCTTGAAGAGTTATAATAGCATCAGCAGATTCAGGACCACGAAACTGAAGCTTCTGGAGACTCCGACACATTGGGGCAAGTGATGTAGCAGCCGCAGTATCAAACTTATGAGATCGAAGATCTAATGCCTGCCATAAACATGGAGTTTTACCGAGAGTCCACCATGTGCGGCAGGTTGAGGACAAACTAGCTCGATCACGATAGTTCAGACATGAGAAAAGCTGAATTACTGTATCATCAGGTAATTTAGTCCAGTCAAGCACCCCCCTCTCATCCAAACTCAAATTCTCATCAGTCTCAGAGATATTTGACTTCTCTTTGTCCTCCTCCTTCACAATCCTTCTTCTCACTCTCCTTCTCATACTTACTTCAAGCTTGGTACATACTAATTCCAAAAATGACACACAACACACTCAATGTCCAATGCAAGAACTGAAACTGCCAAATCCCCTGATAAGACAATTTCAAAACACTTCAATTTCAAAACCCAAATCCTGAAACAAGTTAAATTACATAAAATTAGCCAAATGGGAGAGCCCAGATTTTTTAAACCCATAAATAATATTTAATAAGACCCTTTATTCATTTGTGAATAAAGACAGATGGGAATGTTGAGTGATAGAATAAATAAATCCCGAATCACAAATGCATCATAGTCAAGAACAGTCAAGATTTATTTTTTCTTCAAACCTGTGTTTGTAGCCTTGTGACAAAACCCTAAATCTCCAGTCCTTGCATTAAATTTTAAAGAAAATCGCATCCACGAAAGTTCCTATGATAAGTGATGCCCTGGCACACATCAAAAAACAGATTATAGCAGAAAAGCTTTAAGTTTGGGAATTGCCATTACCTTAAACATGATTCGTAAGATAAAAATAGCTATATACAGAGAGAGAGGGTTACAGAAATGAGGAAAGGTAGGCAAGAATTCAGGTAATTACAGCATCAAATATGTGAGAGAAAGCAAAGCCTAAAAATTGACCAGCGCCTCAGCCTTGTCTCTCACACGCACGCCCACAACAACTCTGTCAATGGTGTTTTGAAATGGTGTGAAAGAAATCCACAATCCAACCAAGGTGAAAAAAAAAAAAAAAAAAGATTGTCTTTGGGGCGTCGCTGTGTTGTGTGCATTAATATTCTCTTGAAACCGAAAATGTTAATCCAATCCTTTATAGGAAAATTTGGCTTGGTTGTCAACCATGGGTCGGATTTGGGCTCTTATTTTCAGAAATTTTGATTAATTTTATTCTCATCCAACTTAATTGTAACAATCATTTATTTTAAAAAATACATAATCTACCAATAATTAAGGGTTACTCGGGATTGTTTCTCAAAATTTTGCAACTTTAAAGTTGCGATATTTGTGTGTCTTTGATTGTATTACTTGTAGTATAGACGTAAAAAATATAATTGTTAAATTTTTTACTAATGAAATGGAGTTTCATGACTGTTCGATCGCTGTTTGTTATAATATTTTGAACTCACGTAACTTACTCAATCGTAAGTTGTAACATCGATGCTCATTTACAGTAGAATCTTGGATTTTTGGGGATAGGGATGACGAGCAGGAGCACCGATCAGTGTTTTTTGTCTTGTAGTGATAGTTTGTTCTACAGTATTCATGAAATTGAAGAGTCATAAGTGATCATAGTTTTTTTGTCGATCGTGAACCAGTACACTATGTTGTGTTTTATAAACAAATTTAAAGGTAGACAAAAACTTGTAAGAACATAGTTCACAGTAAAACTCGTAAGACTTTCAGAGGATATGTCAAGACATGAGTCTGATCACGAAATAGAACTCTAGAGGGAGAAAAAATCGAACACGACGTTAATAAATAGGTTGTTGCGACTTTCCTTCGAGTAGCCTTATTGGGTTGGACCCTTTCCTTCTCTCGCTCTTAGTGGATGTACTTGAAATCGCACATGTGAAAGCCCAGAGACGTGCGAAAGCTAAACATGAAAGTTTGTGAACTCCATTAATTTCATCTAAGTCGTTCATACCATATCATGCTACGTGTGGAATGGTTGCATGCAAGGAGCTTACACGTGGATACGATAACGACACGGTTCTATAACAGATGGCATAAGCTACATGAGTCTTTTTTTTAAACTTAACATTGATGCAACTTCCTTTTATGACACGTGGAAGTCGAATTTTAGCATGGTGATTAGAGATGAGTTATGAGATTTTGCTACTAGCAAAACTCTTGTTAATTAATGGAAGTTGCGTATTGATGAAGATGAGACCAGAAGGTCGAATAAGAAAGACACAACTTTCATTAATTTCACTCAAGTCGTTTATAACTCGTTATGCTACTTGCTGAATGGTTTCATGCAATGAACTTACACTTGAATGTTGATAACAAGTGTTTGATGTTGTGCAACACACACATACTGATGTCTCACCATTTGGGAACAACAATGCGAATGTTGAAGAATATTACTAATGCATCTTCATTTTTTTTTATTTTGTCATTTAAATCGTAATACTTAAATTGTGACTTTTTTTTTTAGAAGTCAATGTGGAACTTTTATTTCTCAACAGTACATGAAGTACTCCATAAACACAATTACCATCAAAACTTACAGAAACTCCACTATACAAGACTACTACAAAAAAAAAAAAAAAAAAAAAATTAAAACAAAATAGTGAAGCTAAACAATCATACAACAAGAATTAGAGAGTGAGTAATGGGCTGACCACTACGTACCCAATAATATCAAATCAACCATTATATTCGTGAAGGGTAAGACACAGAAGGGTTGACCTCCCAGTCATTGTGAGAGAAGTAGAATTTTGATTGGGGGAAAAACTCTTAACCATTTCCATGAGCAAAAGACAATGCCTTCAAATTCTTTCAGATACGAAGGTTGTACATCATTGAAGACCCTATTTTTTCTCATCTTCCATATTCTCCATACAACACTTATATTAATGGTGCGATTTTCCTCTCTCGATGATTCACACTGTGAGATATGAATTCCTCAAAGTGGTCTTATGGATTGGATGAATAAATGAGTGGCCGACCAAGTCAAGAACACACCGCAGACCACATATTTAATGCTCCTGAGCACAAAAAGATGAGACGACGAACATATTATGGCGCTGAGAAGCAGGTAGAGCATGAGTCATCGCCATTATTTACCATCATCCTCTGCTTTAAAAGTTTGTCTTTCATAACTAGTCTTTCACGGGTAACTCTCCACGATAATGCTGACACTTTAGCCAGGAATATTGTCCACCATAACTTCGACCAAGTGGCGAAAAGAATCCCCTCATACATACACTTTAGTTAGGGCGAGTAACCTTCATTATTAAGTTGTACTTCAAAACCCTGTGAATAGGGGTGAAAATAGGCCGGGCCACCCGACAAGTACCTACGGCCTAGCCTATTAAGGGTCTTGGCAAGTCTATCCTATTTAGAAAACGAGTCGGACTAAGACACTTTAAAAGCCTATTTAACTAGGTTAGACTTAGGCTTTATATGAGGTCTTATAAGCCTAACAGGCCGGCCTATTTAAGATTATATATTATATAATTATTAAAATATAGTACTGACATTAATATTAAATTAAATTAAAGCAAGTTAAATTTATTTTAGTACTTGAGATATAGTTATAATGTTTGTATTTAAACTTATTGTTGTAATGCATTTGTTTTTGTCGTGAATTTTATTTGCAATTTTGAATACTGTGAAGTGCGTTTCATATTGAATATATTTTAATAGGCTTCTATATTTGTGAGTAGGGGTGTGCATGGGGCAACCCTAAACCCTAAACCCTAAACCCTAAACCCTAAACCCTAAACCAAACCGCCCGTAAATCGTAAACCAAACAATAAACCGTTCTTTTTTTTCAAAACCGTAAACCAAACCGTATTTATAAAAACCGTTCGGTTTGAAACCATAATATTTCGGGCGGTTCGGTCGGTTTTGACCGAACCGTAGTTTTGCTCATTTTTTTCGCTATACACAATAATTAATAAAATTGTAAAACACAATCTCAATAGAATAGACAAAATGAAATCCCAATAATCCAAAATATAATTCGAATAGACAAAATGTTATTACAACGTTCACAAACTAGTTATTAAAAAATAACTAAATAACCACAAAAATAAACAAACTTCTGTCTTCTTCGAGATTTCAGATTGAGTGAGACTGTGAGAGGCTGAGAGCGTCATGCACGTAGAGGCGCTAAATACTAAATAGAAGAGAATGAGTAGGGTTTTTTACTATGGGAAATTGGGCTTGTCTGCTTGAAAAATGTCTTGAGTTTATTTAGATAATATTATATAATTATATGGAGTATATATTTTATATATATATATATAAAACAAGTTCGGTTTGGTTCGGTTTTTTGCGGTTTTTCATTAGTGAAAACCGTAAACCAAACCATACTAAAAAAAAAATCAATTTTAAAAACTGTAAATCGAACCGTAAACCAAAAACCGAACCATATTTAATGGTCTAGTTTGGTTCGGTTGGTTTGGTCGGTTTGAACCATACTTTGCACACCCCTATTTGTGAGAATAGAATGGGACAATTTCACCACTCTATCACAATCTCTCTCTTCACCAAGTCTATTTCAAAATCCCAACATATTCTTATTTAAAAAAATTATTTTTTTCTGTTTTAATCTCAAAATAATAATTCAAAATTTTAAATCATAATTATTATTTTTAATCTCTCTCCTCTTCAAATTCTTCCATTTCAAATTTTGTCTTATCTTATCTTAATCTTAATCTTAATACTCTATATATATTTATGAGAATATAATGAGACATTTCTATGGACACAATTTCACCACTCTATTACAATCTCTCTCTTCACTAAAATCATCTATTTCAAAATTCCTACATTCTTATTAAAAAAAATCCATTTTTCCTATTTTAATCTCAAAATAATAATTCAAAATTTTAAATCATAATTAATATTTTTAATCTCTCTCCTCTTCAAATTCTTCAATTTCAAATTTTATCTTATCTTATCTTAATACTCTATATTTGTGAAAAGGGTTGGTCTGCTATGGACTCGAGTGCATGTTGTGCACCCTAGTCCATGTTGCACTTTTCAGTTTACTGACTTACACTTTTTGGTAAATGGTGTTGCACTTTTCAATTATTAAACTGTATAATAATATTTTTAGTAATAATTGAAAAGTGCAACACCATTTACCAAAAAGTGTAAGCCAGTAAACTGAAAAGTGCACATGGACTAGGGTGCACAGCATGCACTCGAGTGCATACTAGACTTTACCTTGTGAAAATATAATGGGACACTTGACACAATTTCACCACTCTATCACAATCTTTCTCTTCACCAAAATTGTCTATTTCAAAATCCCTACATTCTTACCCATGGTTATTAAAAAAAAATTCTATTTTTCTATTTTAATCTCAAAATAATAATTCAAAATTTTAAATCATAATTATACTCCATTTTTAATCTCTCTCCTCTTCAAATTCTCCCATTTCAAATTCTTCAATTTAAAATCTTATCTTAATCTTATCTTATCTTATCTAATACTCTATATTTGTGAGAATATAATGGGTTACTTGTCACAATTTCACTACTTTATCACAATCTCTCTATTCACCAAAATCATCTATTTCTTATCTTATCTTAATATTCTATATTTGTGAGAATATAATGGGATTTGCAATTTCATCTTATAGAAAGAGAGTTTCTCATTCTCTATCTATTTATTATGTTTTTTGTTTTACTTCCATTTTTTCTCATTCTTTTACTATTTAATACTCCCTCCATCTTTGAATAAGTGTCACTTTGGCATTTTTCAACAAATTAAGATTATAAAGTGTGGTCCATATTACCCTTAATTAATTATAGCTAATTTTGATATAGAAATTTTGTTTGATAAAGAATGTGGTCAAGAATGTAGCTATTATTCATAAACCAAATTAATTTTGGTATAAACAATGTTTATGCAATTTATTTATGAACAATATATATGGTAAATGAATAAGGGCAAAATAGTCAAAATTAAAGAAAAAAACTCAGAATGACACTTATTTTAAAATTAGTTAAAAAGTCAAAGTGACACTTATTAAAAAACGGAGGGAGTAATTTTTTGCTTTCATTTTTTTTCTGTCAGTTCTTAGTCTTCCTTAAATTTCATCTCATAGAAAGAGAGTCACTCTCTCAGTACATAAAAGCTTCCGATTTTGAAGTGTTTTTTTTTTGGAGGTGTTAATAATATCTTATGTTGTTATGCTTTCCTTTACTTTGTTTATATTCTTGGTAGTTGTTGTCATATATTGAAAGTAAAGTTTTCCTTCAAAAAAATGATAGTGTTTCAGATGTACCAATTTCCTTTTATTGTGTTTAAGTCTATATGGTGAAGATCAAAAAAGAATTGAAAATCCTTCCAATTATAGTGAAAGAGCTAAAATGAGAAATAAAATTTTTCCTATTAGAGTCATTCCTATAACACCTTAAGCAAATAGAAACTACAAGTTTAGAAAGTTTCTATTATGTTCAAATTAAAGCAAAAAAACCAAAACTACCCTTAATATACTTATTTAAATTGTTTTCGAGAATTAAACATAACTCAAATTTTAAATTCCATAAAATTTGCAGCTAATCAATTCCTAGATTTTAGGTTATGTTTTCGGAAATTACCCGACTTTCCCAATTTCAATTTCGAAGAATTAATATATCAGAATCGATCATAACTGTGGCCAATGGGAGATTGAAAGAGGAAGTCACTAGAAAGTACTTACCCCCTTTTAAAATCCACAATTATGTTGTTGTTTCGTTAATGGTAGGCTCAATAACTTCGGTATAAAATCTCATTCATGTACACTTTAATATACATATTATCAGATTGCACTTTAATATACATATACATATTCAAACACAAATGCATGAAATATTGTCTATATGCACTATAATACACATAGATTCTATAATATGCATTATAATACGCATTATCATATTCACTTATTGTTGCATAACCGTATGTTTTTTTCATTTATGTTGTGTTAATCTTCCATAGGCTTTATTTTATGACAAATACTTATGTGTACCAGTTACATACATGTAACTGCAGGTTCCAATTTTCTATTTACCCTCATTTTTTTAATAAGTCCACACTCCCTTCTTTTAGGCACCTATGTGTACAAGTTACATACATGTAACTAAATCCAATTTTTACATGGGTTCTTTGTTATTTACCCTCTTTTTTATTAATTTCACCCCCGATTTTTTTAAAAGAAAAATATATGTAAAAAACTATATTACCATTTTATCAATTAAATTAAAATACAACTCATTAAAATTACAATTACACACCAACTATCGAGTCACCAATGAATCAACACAAAGTCAAATATTATTCTATTTTTTTAACTTTCAAAAAATAAATATAAAAAAATAACGAATATAAAAAAAATCGAAAAAAAAAACCTAAACTAAAAAAATTCATTTTTTTTCTAATTTGGGTATAAATGTATGAATATGACATGCTTACTTTCTAGTTTTAATCCGATTTATAATAACTAAGATTATTTTGTTATGTCTTCATTATTTCTACAATGATATCTGGTTTGTTACAAGTTTTTTAAAGTTGTAGATTATTTTTTAAGACTAATTAATAACATAATATAATTAAAAAATAAATTTTATATTTAGAAACTTAAATGAGTGGAGAATTTGAGAAAAAACCAGCATAATATTACATCGGCTTTATTATTTTCTTTGTGGTCATCGCTGTGTTGATGCATTCATATGTTTATTCAGTGTGATCGTATCTATTGATTGAATTGTGTGTTTAGTGTGATTCATTCTCACTTTTGTTCTTCTTACTAGTTAATTAATATCAATCTTTTAATATTGATGTATTAATTTGCATGGTATACCTGGAATTATGAATGTGTTAAGTTATGTATTTTTTGTTAAATATAATATTAGTTTAAATACGATATAATATTAGTACGCCTATGGTATAGTACTAGTTAATATATTGTATAGTACTAGAGATTAATGTGGGTATAAAAATATTATTTAATATATGAATTAATATTATACAATATGTGAATTAATACTATATTATATTTGAACTAGTAACATAGAGCAAGTGAATTAATACTATATAATATGTGAACTAATATTATACTATATTTGAACTAGTACCATAAAGTATGTGAACTCGAAAACATTAGAACTTGTACCAATATAAACTAATATGTATATGAACTAATACGTACAGTACTGCATATTAACTAATAATATATACCATAATACTTATCAACTGTTATCATAACACTTATAAAGTAAAAATTATATTCAGAAAAAATTAAAATAAAGTGGTTAAAAAATGAAAGTTTAAATGAAAAAAAATAATTAAACAATGTAAAACAAAGTAAAATTTGTAAAGAATGAAGTAAAATTTTGAAAGGATAAGGTGAAAATTATACACCAATTAATTAAAGTAAAACAATATCAATATAATTGAACACTTACAACTAAGAGAGATGAGAGTTGTATTTTTTAAAACAAATTATTATTATACTATTTAATACTTTAAAAAAAATTAATATTATTTTTAAAATTTTCTTATTAGACTTTAAAATTTTAGAATAATTATTTGTGGATTAAAAAGAAAGTACGTGAAAAAAATTATCATTTGAAACACAAATGATAAATAGGAAGAAAAATAAATTAAAAAAATAATATTAAAAAGAGAAATATAAATATCAATTGGAGTAAAATAAAAAAATAAAATTTTAAAAAATTAATGGATTATTATTTTTTGATGATAAAATTAAAAAAAAATTAGTTGAAGTAAAATAAAGGCCAATGAAAAAAATCTATGTGCTAAATTGATATAGTAAATGAGTTATGTGTTATTTGTAATGGATTATTGGATTGTATATAGTAAATGAGTTATGTGTTATTTGTAATGGGTTATTGGATTGGATATAGTAAATGAGTTCTGTGTTATTTGTAATGGGTTATTGGATTGGATATAGTAAATGAGTCATGTGTGATGTGTTATTTGTAATGAGTTATTGGATCTAGTTACATACATATATATATAAGTGGTACACAAGAGTGCAACCCTTATTTTATTTCTTTTTATTATTATTGATTATTATTTTAAATTATCAAATTAATTAGGTCGAATAGATATGTGAGTTTAAAATTTTAAAGCCAATTATTAATTATTATTTTAAATTATTAACAAATGCATCGAATTAAATGTGAAGACCTTCTTTTTAGAAAGGTTTTAAAATTTTGGAAGGTGAGAAAATTATGCAAATTTCGAAAATCTGCATTTAAAATATTATTAGATGTTAAAGTTGGCTTAAATATATGAATAAATGGATTTGAAAATTTTCAAATTAAGAAAAAGTACAGATTTGTCTTATTAAGTCCAATTTGAACTTATTAGAAACAAAATAATAAGCTAAACTCTATTTGAAAAAAATAGGAATAAAATGAATCTAATAACATTTTTTCCAATGAGAAACTGTGCAGCAAATATTGTGTAGAAATTTATAATTTTATATATTTACTTCTTTATTAATAAAATTATTAAATTTATTAAATTTATAGTTTATAGATATATTTTATAATGCTCTTATTTATTAAAAATATTTTTTTACTTTTACAATTAAAATCATAATTTTATTAATTCATAGGTTATTCATATATTAAAAATATTACAATATACAATAATATAAATTAAAATTTATAGAAATATATATATATATATATTATAAATATATTAAAATAAAAGAATCAATTCCAATAAACTATAATTTTGAAAAATGTATAAAAATTAATATAATATTTAAATTTATTATTTTGATAAATCTACCCGCGTAAAGGACCAGATAAAGACTATAAAAAAGTCTATCACATATAATAAGCCATGCTTATGCCTAATATTTATAAACAAAGTCCAAACTTTTTCATGTAAAGTCTAGCCTATTTTCATCCATATATGTGAATAGTTAGACTTTGCTAATAAAACCTAGAATTTGTATTTAAAAAATTAGTTAAATAAAAATGTAATTTAAGTTAATATTTGCACAAGTGTTAAAAACCTCGTATTTGTATTTGAAAATGTAGTTTAAGTTAATAAGTTGATTAATAAAATTTGTGAGATTGTTTTGCCAAAAAAAAAAAAGGAGTTTTATAATGTGGTTATTAGATGTGGTGACGATTTCACAATAAACAAGTTCTCTAATAAATAAAATACTCCATCCGTCACCTAATAAACGAGCACATATATTAAAAATATATAATAACTAATACAATTTTAAAGGGTATTTTTATAAATTTTTATTAATAAAGTAATAAAATAAGTTGACACAATTTAAAAGTAACATTTTGTATAAAGTTGAAGATAATGTGACGGTAAAGTTTGTTAAAAAAAATTCATTTTAAGTGAATGAAAGTTATTATAGAATTTTCTTTTCGTTATTATAGGACGTTCCGAAAAGAAAAGTTTGAAAATTATTGTTGGACAAAAAGTTTAATTATTTATAAATAAAATGAATGACAATTTGAATAAATAAATGATGACTAGAAAGTGAAGATAAAAGAGTGGAAAATAAAAAAAAAAAAATCGAAAAAATACACAAATATACTTCTTCACTTTTTACTTTACATCTAAACAATTACTAATAGTATTAACTTTAGAAGGAGTGAATATTATTTTAAAAAACAAAATATGAATGAAATTGAATTTCGAAAAGAAAAGCTGGGATAATTAAATTAATTAAAATTGGATTTGGAAAAGAAAAGTTGGGATAATAAAATTAATTGTGGAGTAGTATTAAATTACAATACCGTATTAGGAATCTCCACGTGTAATTTAGCAAGGCAAACTGAATCACTTTGACCGTTAGTTCCGTCCAGCTTCACTTGTACTTCACGCATAAGTACTTGTACCTTTCCGAACGTATATATAGCGCCAGCAAAGTATCTCCCCTCTCACATAGTAGCTCGGTAGCTGAGCTCCGCAATGACGTCATCTCACTCATCGGCGACGTCATCTTTTATCTCTCATTTCTGCTCCTCAGCTCTTCGATCGAAACCCTTGCCCAGGGATGTGAACGCCTCCGTCGTTACGAGTTCCGGCGACGGCCTTGTACGCCGCCTTGGCGTCTTCGATTTGATTCTACTCGGCATTGGCGCCTCTATTGGCGCCGGAATATTCGTCGTCACTGGTACCGTTGCTCGCGATGCTGGTCCCGGTGAGATTTTATCTTTAATTCCGGTTACGTTTCCTTTTTTGTTTGCTGAATCAAATAATACATACTTCAATTTTGACTTAGCTAAACTTTGATTTTATGCGTATCTGTTTGAAATTGATTAACCACTTGTTTGATTTGGGATGCACTAATAATTTCAAAACGTTAGTGCTGAAAATAAGTGATGATATTAGAGTGCTCTGCTGATTCAGTATTTATATGATATTAGAAGTTTAAATAACATTGTTTGGGACTTGGAAGTTAATTATTCTTTGGATTTTCCGATGCAGGAGTTACAATTAGTTTCATCATAGCAGGAGCCTGTTGTGTGCTCAATGCGCTCTGTTATGCTGAACTAGCTACTCGTTTTCCAGCAGTTGTTGGGGGAGCATACCTATATACATACTCAGCATTCAATGAGCTCACGGCTTTTCTTGTGTTTGCTCAATTGATGCTTGACTATCATATTGGTGCTGCTAGCATAGCCCGAAGCCTAGCGAGCTATGTGGTTACCGTGCTGGAGCTGATTCCGTTCCTCAAGGATAACATTCCAAACTGGGTTGGGCATGGTGAAGAAGTTTTTGGAGCTTTATCTATTAACATATTAGCTCCTATCCTCTTAGTTCTTCTTACTGTAGTTCTGTGTCAGGGTGTTGGAGAGTCCTCCATACTGAATTCAATCATGACCGTAACAAAGGTACTGTGTTTTTCTGTATATCCAAAATTTTAATTTTCCAAAACTTTTCCTTAAAGGAGATCTAGCAGGGGGAGTTGATTTGTTTTCAGTAGTAACTATCAATAGAATAACAACCAGCGTAACATTTATCAGTTGGCAATTTTATTCTTTGCATTTGTTTTTTGTACATATTACCAAATGTGACTGATCTAAACTATAATTTTCAGATTATTGATATACCTTTCTAAGGAGTAGTTATGACATTTGTTGGCACCAGTGTGGGTCATCAACATAAATTAACATACTAGTGCATTAGGCCAAAATAATTAAATGTTGCTAGATCCGATCTACTTAACTTTTTTACTATGCTCAAACTAAAACCGAGGGCTGTGATTGAGTTCCTATGATGATTGAGAAATTTATAGGAAACACGGAGTTTGCATCCAGTCTTCCTTAAGATAAATTTATTAATTTAGAATCTAAAGCTATCATATTGTAATGTTGTATCAGAGTCCTTGAGTACGGGAATGTGATCTTTTACATCGTAGTTTCCATCAGAGCGGTGAGATTGGGAAAAGATATAGATGGCTTTAGGTCGCATAGCAAATGAATTTTTACTTAAAGTATAAATTACATTCTTTTAGGCACTGTTTAGAATGTAATGAGTTTTGGTTCATGTTGATAAAATTGCTGGAAAAGGTGGGAATATCTATCTGGTTCATCATACTTTAACCTTCTCCATAATAGCATAGTTTTATGGGTTTCTTTAGAGCTTCTCATAGTGTAGCTTTCTTACTCATCTTACTACCTTCTCCATAATTCTGAATTCAAAGTTGCAACATGATGACCCCACATAGCTGTAGCTTTCTTACTCATCATACTACCTTCTCCATAATTCTGAATTCAAAGTTGCAACATGATGACCCCACATAGCTGACATAACTAGATTTTGTATGCAGGTTCTTATTGTTCTTTTTGTCATCATTGTCGGAGCATTTAAGGTTGATGTCTCAAATTGGACTCCTTTTGCCCCAAATGGTGCTAGTTCAATATTGACTGGAGCAACTGTGGTCTTTTTTTCTTATGTTGGATTTGACGCAGTTGCTAATTCTGCTGAAGAATCTAAGAGACCCCAGGTATGTCAAAAGCAGTTGAATTGACATATCAGGCTTAAATTTTGTTCATCTTTATCATACTTCCTCAATCTTTGATGTTTCAGAGGGATTTACCTTTGGGCATAATCGGTAGCCTCGTTGTTTGTATTGCATTATACATTGGTGTTTGCTTAGTTATCACCGGAATGGTTCCATACCAATATCTTGGGGAAGATGCTCCTTTGGCTGAAGCTTTTACCTCCAGGGGCTTGAAATATGTATCTGTGCTAATCAGCTTTGGTGCTGTTGCTGGACTTACAACAACACTACTAGTTGGGCTTTATGTTCAAGTGAGAACTGCATGTTCTTTTTAAATTTTGATGAATATCTTATTCTGGTTTTGATGTAGCCAAATAGTCATTACTTGATTCTACTTGTAGTCTCGGTTATATCTCGGACTTGGAAGGGATGGTCTACTACCAGCTATATTTTCCAAGGTACACCCAACACGGCATACCCCTGTTCATTCGCAAGTTTGGGTTGGTCTTGTTGCCATCATCATGTCAGGACTTCTTAATGTGCGCGTGCTCTCGCATATTCTCTCAGTTGGAACATTGGTATGATGTTTTTAAAAGTATGATGTCTATTTTTACTTAACTTTATAAGCAAGAATTATTGCTCCGTTATCCTCCAAAATTGCATTAATTACCATTGAGAACACTATGAAAATTTTGTTTCAGACGGGGTATTCAGTTGTTTCCGCATGTGTGGTGACTCTTCGCTGGAATGACAAGACTTCAAGTCAGGCTTCTACTGGTAGAATTTCTACAAGGACAGAGGGCATCGTTTGCCTTTCTACAATTGCCTGTTGCGGTTTTGCTGCTGGGGTCTTCTACCGCTTTGGTGCTTCATTTGTTTTTGTAATTTTGGCGGCTGTTATTGCAACTTTTTCTGGTGCAGCTCTTTACCTACGCCAAGTAAGTAAAATTCATTCTTTCCAGAACCCAATGCTTCAATATTAGTTGCTGCGTAATTCATACAAGAGAAGTGGTGTACTACTATGATTCTAGGGACACGTGAGATGGTCATCAATAGTCAAGACCACATGACATGATAGTAATTTGCTTTTTTAAACTGAGTTTGAGTTTTGATTTTGGTTGGCTATGAGAATGGAATCCATTAAACGGTCCTTCCTACACAAGAATTTGCCATGATGATATTTTTATGATTTTACTTGAATCCACTACATAGTTAACTTGGTTTTTTGCAGGTGTACATAAAACCACCGGGGTTTTCGTGTCCTGGAGTTCCCATCGTGCCATGTGTTAGCATTTTCTTCAACATTTTTCTGTTCGCTCAGGTAATTTGGAATTGTTACCATAGCTTTCGAAGTAACTAGCTTCATAAAACCAGAAAACTTTGAATAATCAATCGTTTGTTTTGCAGCTGCACTATGAGGCGTGGGTGAGATTTATAGTCGTAGGGATTGTTTCAATTGGTGTATACGCATTTTATGGACAGTATCATGCAGATCCTCTCACTTCAAATAATACTCCTATTGTTTACCATCGGGCACCTGCTGAAGAATCGCACTACTAGTAAATTTCTTCTCTCTATGTACTTACTCTGTGTTGTAATATTTGTACCTCACCATTTATTTTAAGATTGATTGCCAATTTGTAGAAATAATAAATAGACCCTAACTGTATAGTGCAAATGTAGTTTTTCCTTTGGAAAAAGCAAACTGTGATGAAATTGTACATGTATAGAGTCTCAATTGCTAAATAAATGTTCATTTCTTACCAATAGAACAAAAGCATATTTTTGAGGCTACTCTAAATGAGAAATTCTCAAATGCACACGGTGCACCAAAACAGCTAGCGGCGTGACTTCATACTTATGAAGGTGTTTATAACCACTCGAACATTAATTGTTTAGTTGTGCACTATGCACATACCTCATACTTATGAAGGTGTCTATAACCACAGTACTCCGTATCACATAAATTGTTATTCCAAGGGGTGCTATAATAAGGAATATGCTTTCACCTTGAATCGGTGAAAAGGAGATTTGATATATACATTGAATATGTACAGCAGAATAACCGAATACAAAGGGATAAGATACAGGAGTAATTTGAAATATTCAAATGTATAAAATCTATCAACAATTTATCTTGAAATATTCTTTGATGACGTGACATGAATATTATCTCTAATATCCCCCTCAAGCTTGACGTGGGTTGTAGACCAACGCAAAGCTTGGACCGTAGCAATTCAAAAGCAGGACGTGGTAGATTCTTTGTAAATATATCAGCTATTTGAAGTTGCGAAGGAACATGTTTGGTAGCTAATCGTCCAGAAGAAACAAGCTCTCGAATGAAGTGGCAATCAATGTCGATATGTTTTGCCTGTTTATGAGCAACCGGGTTTTGACTTAAAAATAGGGCACTGGTGTTGTCACATAAAAGCAGCGAACAAGAGGCTGGAAGGGCACGTAACTCCTTGAGTAGATGAGTCAACCAAACTAATTCTTGGGCTGTATTTGCAAGAGCTCGATATTCGGACTCACAACTTGAACAGCGACAGTAGGCTGTTTCTTCGCACACCATGAAATTAAATTTCCAGCCAAGAAAATCGAATAGCCGTAGGTGGATCTTTGTGTCTCAACACAACGAGCCCAATCAGCATCCGAATAACCAAGAATATTGTAAGTGAGCGATCGTGTAAATGTAAGGCCGTAGTGCAAGGTTCCTTTAACATACCGAAGAATGCGTTTAACAGCGAGATAATGATCATACGTCGGAGAGTGAAGAAACTGACTCACGTGATTCACGTCATACGATAAATCTGGGCGAGTGATGGTGAGATATTGAAGAGCACCCACCAACGATCTATATAAAGTTGGGTCGTCAAATGGATCACCATGACTAGAGCCGTCAAAACGGGCTGGGATCATACGTCGGAGAGTGAAGAAACTGACTCACGTGATTCACGGCATACGATAAATCTGGGCGAGTGATGGTGAGATATTGAAGAGCACCCACCAACGATCTATATAAAGTTGGGTCGTCAAATGGATCACCATGAGTCCATGACTGACGAGTGTAGTACCAGGAGGCAAGGGGGTGGCAACTGGCTTCGAGTCAAGCATAGATGCCTTAGTGAGAATATCATGGGCATACTTTGCTTGCGCCAAAAATAGTCCAGATTGTGTATGCGATATTTCCAATCCGAGAAAATAACTTAATTGTCCGAGATCCTTTACAGCAAATTCAGTATGAATCCGAGAGATGAGTCGTTGAAGAGCCATGGCATCACTACCAGTAACAATGATGTCATCAACATATAATAGAAGGAATATAGTAAACTTTTCTCCATGCAAGTAAAAAAGAGAGGTATCCGCTTTACTGCATGAAAAACCCAAACTAAGGAGAAATTCACTAAATCTTGTAAACCATGCTCGAGGGGCTTGACGCAGCCCATATAGGGCCTTCTTAAGACGACACACATGATCGGGAAACTGCGGATTTATAAAACCCGGTGGTTGGGCCATTAACACGGGTTTATCAAGAAAGCCATTTAAGAAGGCGTTCTTAACATCTAGTTGTCGAAGAGGCCATTGCCGCTGGATAGCCAATGTGAGGATGACACAAACTGTGGTGGCTCGGACAACCGGGCTGAAAGTATGGGAAAAATCTGTTCCCGGAATTTGTGTGAACCCTTGCGCAACCAAACGTGCTTTGTACCGTTCAATAGAGCCATCCGAATTATACTTTGTGCGGAAAACCCATTTTGAGCCCACAACATTTGCAGCTGGTGGTCGAGGAACTAATTCCCAGGTTTTATTATCATGAAGAGCTGCCATTTCTTCACACATTGCATTGTACCAGTGTGGTTGCTTAAGTGCGGTTTTGAACCCTTTCGGCTCGGAAGCCACGACAAGAGCTGACAATAACGCAGTGGTTGCAAGATTAACAAAGTGACGAGGCTTAAGAATTCTTGATTTGGCCCGTGTTTGCATTGGATGAAGAGAAACAGTCTGACATGGTGGATTTTTCACCGAGACGGGTACGGCAGACTGCTCTTGAGTGAGCGCAGGAGCAGGCTGGACAGATTCTTGCATTGGTTCAGTAATAAGAGGTTGAGTGGTGTTCGGCTGACACTCGATAGGACATAGAGTGCATATACCAGATTGACGAGAAACCTCTGAGATGGAATGAGAATTCTGGACAGAGCTGGTCTTGAGTGAGGAGGTTGAATTTATTTTTGGTTCAAAGAAAGTGGAGTAATCCAAATCATGCGCACTATCAGAAATATTATTATTAAATGGGAAATTACTTTCATCAAATATAGCATGTCGTGTGACATATATTCGGGAGGAGATGGGATCTAAACACCGAAAACCCTTGTGCATGCCACTATATCCCAGAAATATACACGGCATGCTTCGAGGAGCCAACTTGTGTTCTGAAAAATCACGCAAATATGGAAAAACGCGGCAGCCGAAAGATTTAAAATTTGCAAAATTTGGAGTACTACCAAATAAAATCTGAAAGGGAGATTGTTGCCCCAAAACTGAAGACGACAGACGGTTAATTATATAAACCGCTGTGGAGAATGCATCAAACCAATATTCTGGCGGAGCTTGAGCATGAAATAATAATGAGAGGCCTGTTTCCGTGACGTGCCGATGCTTACGTTCGGCTCTTCCATTTTGCTGCGGTGTATAAGGGCAAGAAAGTCGATGCAATATACCACGAGAATTAAAAAATTCACGAACACGCCCATTCGTAAATTCAGTTCCACCATCACTTTGAAACATTTTAATTGTTGTAGAAAATTGGTTGCAAACGAGTGAGTTGAACTTCATCAAGACATCAAAAATTCAGACTTAGCGGCCAGCGGATATAACCATGTAAAACGAGAGTAATCGTCCACAAAATAACATAATAATGGAAACCATCAACAGAAGTAATAGGGGCAGGTCCCCATAAATCGCAATGAATTAAATCCAATACGGTAGATGAACGTTTCTCATTTAAATCAAATGGGAAGTGTCTACTCTTAGCCAATTGGCAAGCGGAACAAATAGACGGTGTAGGTAACAGAGACGTGACACCTAAATGACCCAAATTACTCAATAACTTTATAATAGAAAAAAGCGCATGACCCAAACGGGAATGCCACAACTCAAAAGAAGCCTTCAATGTCTTGGATCGGAGGGCTGCAACCAAAGCCGAGTTTCCATGCTCCAAGATATACAAGCCATTTCTACATCTGCCCCGAGCCAGTATTTGCTTTGTCGATCGGTTCTGAATTTCAAAATTCTGGTTAGAGAATGTAACATCAACTGGCAAATCCGAAGTTAATTTACTGATAGAGAGTAAGTTTTTGGTGATATGTGACACAACTAAAACATGAGATAGAGATAAATTATGTGCAACATGACAAGAGCCCAAATGAGAGATGGATAGGCCATCACCGTTACCTACGATGACGTGATTATTACCATTGTAGGGTTCATAGGAATCGAGAGTAGAAGCATTATTAGTCATGTGTGCGGATGCGCCGGTGTCGACATACCAATCGGATTGAGGAGATGAAACTTTACACTGCGTCTGAAAGGCATGAGCAAGATTTGCAGCAGGCAAAGGAGAGTTGCGGTCGTACCGTTGGGAGCAGTTTGTGGCATAGTGGCCTGGTTCACGACAGATTTGGCACTTTGGAATGTATGGTTTCTTACTAGGATTGGTAAAGAAATTACCATGCCCACCACTTGGGCGAGAGAAACCGCGACCTCTAGAATTTCCCCCACGAGAGGAGTGACCTCGTCCACCTGATGAGCCGGATTGACGATTATGGGCATAAAATGCAGCAGGAGCAGTGTGTGAATTTTGAGTTTCCATTGCTTTATCATATAATTCATAATTTCTTGCCTGGTG